>CM030015.1:22961510-24161510 GCA_017639485.1 Pluvialis apricaria
TGGGACTTCCCAGGCTTTCTTTGAGGTGATGCCAGCCCTTGGCAGGTGCTGTGCATGAGCTGGGATCCCCTTCCAATGCTGTGCGTGGGGACAGACTGGACCTGGAGGCTAAGGGAAGATTTTTGGCCTGTGAGAGAATGTCTATTGCTTCCGTCCTTGGCAGCAGCTTATGGGGCTGACATTAGGAGCTTGTTACTTCTGACAAAGAGCTTTCCTAGGCACCTGTGTTGCTCTGTTCAGGCTGTCATAAGGGCTCTGAGTAGCTGACTTCCCCTTCCCTGAGCAACCCTGCATCCTCCATTCTGTCATGCCTGTCGCAAGGACTTACCGAGCAACACATCACGGGACCATTTAGAGACCCAACAGGGATGCAGATTTCTATCTGCTTGGAAGAAACATCCATTCTGGGGTCTGAGCACACTCAGATCCTGAAATATTGAAAAGGGATGGTGCTTTCACATGGCTGAGGCACATGTGTGCCACCACACTCTGCACAGTCCTCCCCTGCAAAAGATTGCCCTGCGTCTTCTGGGAATGCACGGCAGGCGCTCCATGTAGCTCTGTGCTGAAGCACAAGCGCCAAAGTCTTCGAGGCAGCCGGCAAGCTGAGAAACAGTGCCATTGCCCACTCCATCTGGGCATGAGGTGGCCCTGGAGCGATGCATCGGAGCATCAAATAGGGGCTGGGCTGGATGGGGAGACTGTAGGACTGAGCCTGGAAAGTGTTTCTGGAGTGCTCCACATAGCATCCAGCTTCCCCAGACAGGGCAAAGCAAAAGCTGGGGAGATGTGGTAGGGCCACCTGTACTTGAGGGATCAGGGAAGGGGATGGGTAAGATGCACAGATGGGTGGTAGCACACTGGGGTGTTCACCGAGTGGTGGCAGCCCTTAGTCTCCCTGTGCATGGAGTGCAAGAGGGGCAGAGCACCACAAGACTTTCATGATCATTGTCCATCCTTGTCTTAAGCTGCCCCTGAGCTGATGCAAAGGGTATTTCTCTGCCGTGGGAGGACTGTCTTGGGCACAGGAGCTCAAGGAGGTGTGTGTCTTCTCCTGTAAACAGGAGAAACTTCCCTGCTTGGAGGACTCTGAATCTGGCTTCCCCCAAAGAGTTGCAGGATGTAGAGGCTCTGCTCCATGCTCCTGTGCCTTCACGTGGTTGCTGTCTCCAGCCCAGGAGCAGGGCAAGCGTGTACTGTTCGCTTTGGTGGCAAAAGAGGTTTAACGAGGTGTCGGATAGAACCTACCTAGCCTGGGGCAGGGGAAATGGCTGAGCAAAAACTAAAATGTGGGAGCAGAAGTGCTTCTGCCTTGCAAATGTAATGGGGTCACTCCAGGCTGGAAACAGGTCAGGAGGTGGGCTCTTGGCTTAGAGCTCCTGATCCTGCTGCATGTTTTGCAGCTCAGAAGCGTCTGGCGCTGTTTGGTGCTATTCTGAGCATTTGGGCATCAGTGCTGTCCCATGACTTTCTCGTGGCTTATTTGGGACTGGCTTGCTGGGTGGCATCCCCATGCAATGAAAAGGGAGGAACGCAGAGCTCCATCTCATTCCCATCTTCTGTCTTCCCTCACCTGTCTGTCAGTGCTGGCCCAGCTGTGCTTGCGGTCTCCTGGTCCTTGTTAATGATGACTAGTGTCTTGGTGAACCCTGTTGCGCACAACTTCCCTTTCCAGCTCTGTGCTGATTTACAAGAAGGCTTGGCAGGTTCATCACACTGCTTCCTATAGAAATGGGCTGCTGGACGACATCTCCCAGTGCAGGGAGAAGGTGGCCACGATGGTCTGACTGTTGAGCAGAGTATTCCCAGGCTGTGAGCCTTCATCACTGTTTCTTCTTCCTGGCTATTTGTGTGAACTATTATAGATAATTTCAACAGATTATCTGTTGAAATCTTCCTCTGGCACTCTATTTTTGCTTATATGTGTTGAGTGTGTTTGGACTTGGCGCATGACTTCTGTGGCTTAGAAAGAGCAGTAGCCTATGTGGACTTGGTGCAGCACAGCTGGCTTTTGGCTGGGCACAGGAGAACAAGCACTGTAAGAGCTGGTTTGGGAGCAGCTTCTGAAGGGCGTGCTGGTGAAGGAGCTGGGATGGACCCAAAAGTCCTCCTCTCAACGATGTTCTGGGGCTTTTGCAGAAGTCAAAAGATGAGTGTATAGCAGTGAGGTATCTTTCAAAATTGAGGGCTGTCTTTGAATCAGGGGCTGAAGTAAAGTGCCAGGATAGGCTAAGGAAAAGAGATCTAGTGTATGATGTCTAGAAATAGCTAGAGAGACAGCTAGGGTTTGTGCTGGTCTCTTCTGGACCTTTGATATATGTCAAACTCTGTTAGTGCTTTTGGCGGTGTATGGTCTTCTCAAGTTTTAGTCACCAAAGTCAGACTGTGGGGCTGGTGTCCATGCCCTAATCAGCCCAGACTATTCTGCTAGAGACTGGATTTTTTGTAAATATCTAAATCCTTTGTGGCAGGGAGGATTTTATCCTGGACAATGCTTCTCTAATGTAGGGAAGGGTTAGTGCCTGCAAGGCCACCTTTGGTGCGAGGCGTTCTGCTCTTATTGCACCTAATTTCTAAACTGTGCTCTGTACTCCTGCTTTGGTACTAAGCATCTCCTTTCAGTAGACTTTGACTTCTCTCCTAGGTACGGACGCTGTTTGTCAGTGGCCTTCCTGTGGATATCAAGCCCAGAGAGCTCTACTTACTCTTCCGACCATTCAAGGTAAGAAAGTCTTCAGATTTGGTCTTTGGTGGGAAAGATGCTGTCTTGTGACCACCCTTGCAGCAAAGAGCTGTGTCAGAAGGAAGCAAGGAAGAAGTGGGAAGGCAGGCATTCTGTAAAAGCTTGAGGAACCTGCTATGAAACCAGAATGGTATCCCATGGCTTGTGCTCAGATGTTTGAAATCGTGCTGTCTCCAAGCTTGGATGAAGGTTGCTAGGTCAACCCTGCAGCCCAGCTGGACCAGCCCTTCCTGGAGGATGTGTCCTGATTGCCCAACTGTCCATCATCCTTTACTAGATCACCACATGGGCTCTCCTTGGGCAAATGAGGGAACCCCACTTCCCCCTCTTCCAGCACAGGGTGCTCTAGGCTCTTCAGGGACTGGCCAGGCAGGGTGCTCATCTCATAGCTTGATGAAGAGCTAAAAAATGGGATTTCTTCCCAAAGGGCTAGCTGAGATACTTTAGACTAATCTCAGTCTTCTCTTTTGGTGGGAAAGAAGAGACATGTTAATGTACCTACTGCTGCAAACCCCGCCTTGTGGAGGGTTTGGTGCTGCAGTAACTCCTGGAGCTGTCAAGTCATGTCTTAGTTGTATCTTGGCTCCTTCGGGAACCTGATGCTGACTTGCTTTCTTCCCTTCTTCCAGGGTTATGAAGGGTCACTGATCAAGCTAACTTCAAAGCAGGTACCTCCTTCTTCCAGTGCTTGGGTGTTTTTTGCTTTTGCTAGAAAACCAGATGTGCCGGGAGGGAAGGGGACGGGGGATGCACACCATCTCGCTGTGTAAAGCATTGTCTGTTCAGCACCATGTATACAGCTGTGTTCTGCTCACACCACTGTCCTGGTGGTCCCAAGCTCTAGGCGTGTGCCAAATGGCTCCGTATCTTCTATTGCTGCCCGGTCCACGTGGGCTGAGGGAGTGCTTCAGCCTCAAACCCTGTGCTGCTAGAAACCTTCCCCAGACCCATCCTGATCAAGGCAGTGGTTCCCCTTGTGGGCAAGGAGTACCCTTGCTGGGGGCTACCAGGGTGAGCAGTGCCCTCACATATAGGAATGCCAAAGCTTTGTGGTGTATTGGGAGCAGGCATGGAGCAGGAATCTTGGGGTGATGACTTCAAGCTCTGCTTGAAGGCCTTCTGCAACTTTAGGTGGTCTCTTCTGCTTGCTGTAAACTGTCTGGGGCAGAGAGGGTGGCAGGGCAGTCTGAGGAGCTGGGAGAGGCTTCCAAACTGAAATCAGCATTATTTCTTTTAGCCAGTTGGTTTTGTGACCTTTGACAGCCGGGCTGGCGCTGAAGCAGCGAAGAATGCCTTGAACGTGAGTACCCGATGGGCCGGGATGCCCCAGGGTGGGCTGGGGGCCCTACGTCCTGCCGTAGCTCAGCCTGGAGCTGTGGGCTAAAGCGATGCTTGGCTTGTCCATAGCACAGGGAAGGGTTAGGGTGTCTCAGCTGTGCCCTTGAATATGGAAACTAAATGGTCCTGCAGCATCCCACCAGGGAAGCAGGAGAGCTGTTTAAGGTTGACGTCAATCTGAGCAAATGGGTGCAAAAAGGCATCATTTCTGACCACTGGAAGACTGCTCCAGGGCCTCTGAGGGTGTGGGGAAAGAACAGCTACTTCTTTTCTGGAGTGGGCATGCACCTCCTTATTCAGTAGTTGGCCTCTGATAACAGGATCCAGGCTGGGAATTCTGTTTCTTATCCATTAAGTGCTTCCCCCGCTGTATGAGTAAGAGTTGGGGACTAAGAGGACTCCCTTGTTCATTACCCATGTGTGTCGAGGTGTGGCCACAACTATCTTCAAGGAGCTTTTCCCTCTCACTGTCTGGGCTGAGTGACGAGGTGGGGGCTCATCCTAGCCTGACCACTTGACTTGACCTTGGCTTGGAGTACCTGGAGCAGGCAGGTCTTCTCTGGGGAGCCAGCCCTTAGGAAACAGATGAGAAAAGAGGTATTGGGGGCATAAGTAGTTCCTAGGCATATACAGGCATAGGGCGATACCCAGTTGACACCCTGTAATGCTTTAATGAGGTGTGTGGAGCTCAACTTGTGTTTAGCATCAGTTTTTTGAGGCTCGAGGTCGAGCTCACCAGGGTATGTGGGTAGTGAAGCAGACTCATTGCAAATGTGGGCTATCATGTGGCTGTAGGTCTCGCTTGGTGCTAGTGGCCTCGTTAAAGCCTTACTTTACTAAACGCCTGATGAAAAGTGTGTGGCAGTTCAGCAGAGCAGGTCCTTGTCCTGGAAGGTAGGAAGTAGAAGGTACTTCCTCAGGAAGGAAGGAAACCAGCCTTCCCACACTGCTGTTTCCATGGAAGGCTATGAGGCAGGGCAGAAGCTGTCTGGTACAGGCTCGTGAGCACATTCATGGCACTTCCAAACTGCTGTAGCTCAAGAAAAAGGCATGAGGATGGTCAATGTGGCAGGCACAGCCCAAAACTATCTCCATCCTATGCAGTCCTGCAAAAGTTAGTAGGATCTAGGCAGCAAGACACGCTGAGCTGGTTCTGCCCTGCTGCAGACCTTGCCTCGGGCACTGGGGCAAGTGCTAGTGTCTCTGCTCAGGCTGGTAGCACAGGTAGGAGCTCCAGTAGAGATGGGGTTATTCCAGCTCCAGCAGACAGCTTTTTCCTGACTGGTGTTGGTGGCTATCACTGCCATGCTGGTTGGTGACCTAAGCATAAGGAGCAAAGCTGTGTCCCTCGTGTTGGAAGCAGTGGTGCAAGGCCAGCTAAACCTAGGAATACAAGTGTGTGGGAGCTTGTGTGTTGCAGTGAGGTGACAAAAAAAACCTGGGCTATGTGACTGCAGTGTGATGGCCTTGGTTCCCCAGCTGGGCTTTGCTCCACAAATAGACACAGCCTGTGCTTAGGCTGGAAACCTCACCTCTGAGAGATTCCTGTGCTTTCTTCTGTGACAGGGCATCCGCTTCGACCCGGAGAACCCTCAGACTTTGCGGTTAGAGTTTGCTAAAGCCAACACGAAGATGGCCAAGAGCAAGCTGATGGCCACGCCAAACCCCACCAATATCCACCCTGCCTTGGGCGCACACTTCATTGCACGGGACCCCTGTGAGTATGCTGGGAGGGCCTTTGAGGTCACGACTGGCCCAACCTGGGAGAAGCCCAGCCCTGGGAATGCTGCCAGGGTGGAAAGGAAGCCATACCCACATATGCTCTGGCTGAAATCTGCCTGGTGCAGGAGGGCCAGCATGTTAGGGTCGCAGGAGAAAAACAGGTGTCTGGTAATGCTTCTGGCTGACACTAGAAGTGTTGGGAGAGCAGAGCTGGTTTTGGTAGCTCAAGTGGTACCATAAGTCCTTTAAACCACCTGTAGATGCGAAGCAGAAAGGACGAGTCATAGAATCATAGAATTGCTAAGGTTGGAAGGGACCTTTAAGATCATCAAGTCCAACCATCTACCTACCCTGAGAAAACCACCTCTAAACCATGTCCCTAAGCACCACATCTACCCTTTTTTTTTTTAAACACCTCCAGAGATGGTGAATCCACCCCCTCCCTGGGCAGCCTATTCCAATGTTTAATAACCCTTTCAGTGAAAAAATGTTTCCTAATATCCAGTCTAAACCTCCCCTGACATAACTTGAATCTATTTCCTCTTGTCCTATCGCTTTTCACCAGGGAGTCCTGTGCCATGCGCCCTCAGCATAGCCTGGTGGGGTGAGCAGCCCTGCTGAGACTTCTCAGGCAGCCTGTAATGTGGTGCTGGGAGCCCATCTTCTGTCCTGCCATCCTGTGGCACCAGCCCTGTGCCACATGTGTCAACCAGCCTGCCCGAAGCCCCTGTGGAGCGATGAACAGTGATAGAGCATGTTCCTGGCCCCTCCTGGCAAGGCTTGGGAGGACAGAGGAGCAGCTGGGAGCAGAGATGCTGCAGCGGTGCCATATTTAAACCCCACTGGCAGTGCAGATCCTTGGTTTGGGGTGGGAAATCCAGAGGTGTCCCTGAAGCAGGCTGTTGACACCAGCTACTGAGATGTTTGTCACCTTGTCTCCTCCTGTCTAGATGACCTGACTGGAGCAGCTCTTATTCCAGCGTCCCCAGAAGCGTGGGCTCCCTACCCACTCTACACCACGGAGCTAACCCCTGCCATCCCCCATGCCGCCTTCACCTACCCGGCAGCTGCCGCTGCGGCCGCTGCTCTTCACGCTCAGGTGAGTCGCTCCCTGCGTCCCGTGCCAGGAACTGGGCTCTCCTCTCTCTCTCTCTCTCTCTCTCTCTCCCCCCCCTGCCCCTGGTGCTTGCTCCCCTGGGTCTCTGCTTGGCTGGTTCGACCCCGGCCTCTGCACCTTGGCTCCTGGGCAAAGCCTCCTCCTGGCTGAAGTGCATGGGGGGTCGTCATCCCCCCCCCCACCCCTAAGCAAGCCACAGGGGGAAGAGGTCTACGTGGCCGAGTGCAGTCAGAGCTGGTCGATGATTTCTGACCCTGCAGGTCCAGCCTGCTTCTCTGCTAGAGGCAGGCAGATGCAAGGGGCGGGAGGCGGGGGGAAGCCAGGGCTTAATTTCTGGCTGGCTTTGCTGGTCCCTGTGGCCAGAAGACCGTGTTGTGGGACCGCTAGGAGGCAACACCACATGACAGCAAGTAAAATAGCTACACAATGTCCTCCTTGAAGTCACAATGAAGGCAACAGGCTTGATTCGGTGCTGGAGCTGAGGGGCTCAGCTGGAACCCCCTTGGGCCAAGTGACTCAAATGCTTTTGAAGCCAGAGGGGGCTGTCCTGCAGAAGATGAGTGATCAGAGATCAGATCCTTGCCATAGCGAGGAGCTCTGACAGGAAGGCGGTGTTTGCCACTGGATGCAGGCTAGAGAGTATCACTCTGTACGGGCCTGTGGAAATGCTGGTGGTGGTATGACCACCTGGTGTCCCAAGGTGTGCTTGCTGACAGCTGGAGTTGTAGGGATGCCTGTACTGGTCTGAAACTGGAATGCTTTAACGTGTGGAGGCCAACATCCCTGCTGAGCATGAAGTCCCTGAAACCATAGAAATGCAGAGAGAAGGCCAAAACAGAGAGGTAGTGTCCTAGTTCCAGGTTAAGGTGCTTGGTTTGGAGCAGTTGTATAGGAGAGCCTGGAGCCCCTGTCCTTACCCTGCTTGGTGTTACCAGCCAGCTGTGCTCTGCCTGCTTTGGTCTCTGCTCCTGTAGTGGTGCCATGGTGGACCAGGGCAGTGGGGCTCTGGGCTTAGACCCCAGAGCATTGGGGCATAACCTCTGCTCTCTGCCCTGCCAAGCAGGGTGTTTAGCTCCACTCTTCCATGCTTAAATGGAAAGGAAGAGCTGTGTCCCTTCACCTTGTCCACCTGCCTGATGGTCAGCTCAGTTGGCCCTTTGGCATCCTCTTGCTTCCTGCAAGCATCTTGACTGTAACCATCCAGCTTCAACCCAAGCTTGTTTCCTAAATGCAATATAGATACACTGGATGGATGCAAGCTCCTGACCTACATAGGCTTGTCCATCCTGCCCCTCACACACTCGCAGACCTCTTCTGCTTTTGCCCCGCAACTGATGAGCTAGGGTTGGGCTGAAACTCTCGCGGAGTAGGCAAGGAGTACATGGGGCCCAGGGCAGGACTAGGCACTGGCTCGTTCTTCCAAGGGCCTCCAGAGCCAGGCTGCTCTTTCAAGTAGGCTGGTCCTTCACTAGAAGGGTTGTGCTTGCTGGTGTTCTCCAAAAGTTATTGATGATGTCCGTGGCTACAGGAGCATCTGAGTGTGCTCTTCTCCTGGGCAGCCCAGGAGAGCAGTTGTCTTCCCTTCCCTGCCCCTTGTGTGTAGGGTGGTGGAGTCAAGGGCTGTTGCCGGTTGAATTGCCCCTGGCAGGGAGGACCAGGAAGAAACTTCTCTGGGTCTGGCTGAGGTGGCTGAAGGAAGTCAGCCACTACTGCAGGTCCTTCAAGGATGATCACCAGTGACATGGGTACCCTGAGTGTAAGGGTTAGGCACCAAAACTATATGGTGCATAGCGGGGGAGAAAAACTCTGCTCTCCTAAAGCAGAGGGTATCAAGGAGTCCTTCAGCCAGATCTTTTCCCTCTGGGGTCTTAGTTCCTGCCCTCTAGTTGGCAAGCTACTTGTTCTAGAGAAACAGCTTAGCTTTCAAAGAGGTCTTCTGGTCTGAAGAATGACCCTGAGGCTCCAGGGAGCTCCCTCTTCAGGTAGGCCTCCCAGCCCAAGGCGCTCCGTAAGTGGTGATGTGCCTCTAAGCCTTAGGGACCCAGTGCAGCCCCTCCAGGCCATGGCCAGACCCAGCTCTTTTCTGAAGAAGAGCAGCCGGGCTGGCCAAGCAGTTACAGTTGCTCCTTGCTGCGTTGTGCTTGAGCCAGCAGTGACCTCGCAGGGAGACATTCTGGCGCAGTATACGTTACCAATAAAGTTTTATGGGGTTAAACATTACTCAGGCTGGCAGCTCCGAGTTGCCCGATCTCTGGGCTGGAGCCCTCTCCCTTGCAGAGCGGAGGCAGGGTGGAGCGAGTCAGTGAGATGACTTTTGCTCACAAACTGGGCGAAAAGCTGTAACCTTGGTCTTGGTGTGCTGAGCCCTCTGCTCTTGCTGGTAGGGGCTGGTTCGCCTTGCTGGTGGGGTGGTGGACACATGAGTTGTTCTCCAGAACGGCTACAATTCTTCCTCCTGAGACTAGGATTGGCTGGAGGATGTTCATGGGGTGGCCAGAGCTTCAGCAGCTCCGTAGCCTTCAGTCCTGGAGCAGGCATGAAGTTGGAAGCTGTAGCTAAGCTGAGAGCTTGTCGCAAAAGATTTAAACATGAAGTGCTCATCCTCTCGCAGCTCTGTGTTCAAGTCTGGTAGTGAGCAGGAGAGGAGGTGGCTGCCCTCTGTGATGCACCTGTGCAACCTCCCGAAGAGCTGCCCAGAGCGCTGGCAGGAGTGACAAGGGGCAGGAGATGGCGCGAGGCTGGCCTGGCCTTGGCTCGCGCACTGGGAGCTGTTGGTAAGCTGCTCGCAGATGAGACTGATGGCGGCTGCTCCTGGCACTGCCGAGCTGCCGTGCCATGGTGATGCTCGCTGCGGGCACCAGGCTGCTGTAGATGTGACCATGGCCTGACCCTGCACCGCTAGGAGCCTCTACCTGTGGGGACTCCACTGACTTTAAGACTGTCCCATCTGCCTTCCCTCCCTCCCACCCTCTCTCAAATCCCTCCTTTGATGTCCCTAGTGAACTCCAGCCATGATGCCAGCGCAGGCTAGCCCTGAAGCTCAGAGCTGTCCCTGGAGATGGGACATCCTAGTGATGCCTTATTGCAGCTAGTGGAGTGGCTGTACTACAGCTCCATTCCTAGAAGTGTTAAGCATGATGGCAGCCACGTCTGGAAAGACTGGTAAGGTAACCATCTCTCCTCCAAGGTGCACCATGGGATTTGCAAGCTTCTGCCCATCTCTGTAGCCCGTATCTCCTTGGCAACCCAGTGCATGGGCCTCACGCTACCCACCCACCAGAGCCTGGGGAATGAGATACCAGGCCTTCTTTCTAACCCACATCTCCAACTTGGCAGCACATGACATGGCGCACACAGCATGGCACCATCTTACATCAACTCCTCCCAGCTGAGCCAGGCTCAGCCAGGTCCTGCTGGTGGGAGGGGAGCAGCCCGGTTGAGCCGGGGCAGAGACAACCCTGCCACTTGGCGTGAAAGAAACCTGGTTTCTCCCCAACCACGATCTTTCGAGGGCAACCAGAAATACACCTTGACCTCACTCCTGGCACACGGTGGGGGAGGTGAGTGATGTGGTAGCGATAGCACACGACTAAATTCTAGCGGGCACGTTAGACAACAGCACTTGCCGGTCACTTTGTTCCAGAATTGCATACCGGGACAGACCCTGCCCTTAATCATGGGTCTAATTTCACCTCTTTCCTCTCCAGTTACTGGAAACAGAGCAAGTTCCTACCTGGAGCTTGGCTTCTGTCTTGCAGCCTGAAATCACAGGCAGGACGCAGGTCTTGTGAGCCATAATGAAGGGAATCGTCAGCCTGGGAGAGATGGGAGCGGCGTAGGAAACTGGGAGCTTGGGAAGAGGGAAGATGGTTTGGCCTGGGACCGGTTGGTAGGGAGGATGGTTGCGGTGGTCAGCTCTGAAGGAACTGATTCCTGGCTCACTTCTTGCAGTGGTTCTGGGTAGACTTTTTTTTTTTTCTTCCTCTGTGCAGTAGTGATGTTGGGGAAAGAAGTCATCCAAGATGGGGGCCCAGGTCTGCCTTTGTCCTTGGAAGACTGTGGGGTGCTAAGATGTGCAGAGCTGGTCACCTGGGAAGATGGGGAGAGCTTGACACAAGCATAGAGACAATGCTACAGCTTGCCTTGTTCTCCTTGGACCAGGTGAAATTTCATCTCTTGCCTATGTGATGGAACTGGGCTGCATTGCATCTCTGATGTTGAAACTACTTGTTTTGGAGTGCCTCTAAGCCAGGCTCTGAGTGGGTGGTAGGAGACACCAGGGGCTATTGATTTTCTTGGATCTCTTCTGTAAAGAGATGCTTCCAGCTATGGCAGCACCTCTGAGGGCAGGACTCTGCTTATGGGCAGGACTTGCCCTGGAAAGCAGGGGCTGGATGCAGGATTGTTTCATAAGAACATGGGTGAGGCTGGTGGTGGTTACCACATGGTGTTTGTAGGGGATGAGGCTGACACGTTGGGTACCCAGAGCTTGGGAGACTGTCTGTGGTAGATGCTTCCAAGGCAGGGAGCAGGTCATGGACTGAAAGCTCGCAGCTGCCCATCCTTTTGGGAGTGGGCTACCCAAGGTGCCCTTGGAGCCTCCATGTTGCTGCTGCTGGCAGCACCCTTGTCTGGAGGCTTTGAGGAGGTGGTGGAGGTGCGCCTCTGAAGCTGGGACCTGTTTGAGTGGTAGGTGGAAGGAGCAGTCCTTGCTCACGGCTATGTGGTGATACACAGCCCAGCAGGACCCTGAGGCTTCCCAGCACTGAGTTGAGGTGGAGCCCATCGATGGAAGGAGAGGTCAGTGCTCCAAAATAACTTTTGCCTCTTGTTGGTTGCCCGGGCTAGCTCAGAGCAAGCCACGTCTCTTGAGCAGTGGCTACTGTTGTGGATGGACACAAGGCAGATCCCACTGCCTGTGATCTGGTGCTGGCCCTAGAGAACTGGAGATGTGGGAAGATCTGCTGGGGTGGGCTCAGGTGCTGTGCTCCTCTTCAAGTACTATGTCCTGTTGGGGTGCTGCTGTTTGCTGGGTGTGTGAGCACCTGGGTGACACCAGCCTGTCTGAACCCTGGAGCACCAAGCAACGGCCACCATGGTGGATCTGTTGGACGTTGGAGACCCTGTCTTTGTTTACCACTGACCTCCGGACTGACTTCACAGTCACATTTGCAAAATCTTCTGGACTTCATGTTGTGCCAGTTGAGCTCTCCCTGGGATGGAAGGCTGGAGACAGTGATGGATTTTTTGTGCCTAATAACTTGTTGCTTTCAGGTAGGACTTGCTAGGATTATTTTTTTCCTGGGTAATCTCCATGCTTCCTGGAGGTGTGAAGCACTCTTTTAAAGACTTTCATGGTTATGGTGTCCTCCTAAACTTGAGTGACTTGGTGCTACCACAGGCTGTCCAAGCAGCCCTGAGCAAGCTCTCCCCAAGCCAGCTGTTTCCCTCTAGCCAAAGGAGATGCAGGAGATGCTCTTAACTCCTCCAGGTACCTTCTGAGCAGCAATTCTCACTAAATCATGCCTGACAAGTGAACTGGACCGAGGTGGTGTCTGTTGAAATGCCCCTTCTAAGCAACGCGATGGATCGGTGCCTGTCTTCTTCTGTGTGCTCTTCAACATGGTGTGATATGATGTGCTCATACTCCAGCGCTCTCTCACTGTAGCTGCCTGGGGAGATGTGTGTGCGTGATTCAATTGCAGCAAGGTTTTCTTGGTGATGGGTTTGAGCTGCTTGGGTCTTGCACAGCATGCAAGCACTTGGATGCTCGTGTCCTCAACCCAGCCCCCTGAAGGACCCTGGAAGTGGGTGGCTTGGGTGAAGTGCCTGCTGCTGAGGCTGGAAGTGTGTGTCCAGAGAGCACAAATAGATGATGTTAGTGCCTTGTGGGTGCACCTTTGCAGGCTGTCCTTGCCTGCCCTGGGTTGTGTTCCTCATCAGCTGTGTTTCCAGCTAGAGCAGCGCAGCTCTCGCCAGCCACTGATGTAGTCTGCCCAAGGCTTCCAGCCTGGTGGAAGTGGTGACCATGAAGCACTTATGGCTTGCCAGGATGAGGCTGTCTCAGCAGCGCAATTGAAGACGCTACTCTGCACGCCAGCAGCTGGTAACCAGATGCAGCTCTTGGACATGCTGCTTGGGGTCCTACCAGCTCCCAGGAGCACAGTGGACTGCTCTGTCCCTGCCTGCACAGGGAGCCTTTCTGGTACCTGGGGAGGTGGCTGGATCCGTTCCAGTTGCAGGGATGGCTTTGAGCTCCACAAGGTGCTGGGGCTGACTGCAGGGCAAAGATAAGCAGACCTAGAAGTAACTGAGGAGGAAAGGCAGGCCATCCAAGCTACAGGTGGCTGGAGGATGGATCTGCGTGTTCAGTCCTCCTTTCCCCCCTTTCTTTTTCCTGCTGAAGAAATTCCTCTCCATGAGGGTGACCACCAAGAAAGGAAACTTAAATTCTGAGGGTAATTGGGAGAGACAATGGAGGACTTGATAAGGAGAGTGAAGCGCTGATGGGGTGTTTATCTGCCCCATTTATCATTTAGTTGTGACTTTTAGCTAGTGCTGGTCTTGTGGCGGCAAGGGGGAGGCTCTTCACCTCTGGATGTTTCACCTGGATGGTGGCAGGCAGAGGCACACATTTCTCTCCTCCAGCTGTTTTCTGGGACAGATGTGGCAGCATGAGGCTAGCTGCAGTCAGCTGGCGGTGCCTGTCTTGTCCCTATGGGTGGGCGAGCAGGAGATGTTTGCAGTGGTGTGGCCAGACTCCTTTCCAACTGTGAGCTAATGCAGCTCCAGAAACAACTGCGTCTTTTCCAGTAAAAGCCTCCCTTGCTCTGCTTTTCTTGCCCAGTGTCGCATGTCTCCATTCACTCTTTCTCAGCTTCCTCCTTGACGGATGTAGTATTTTGAGAGATAACGGCTCTTCCAAAAGCCCTCAGAGAAATTTGCTCCCTGCAGGGAAGTGCTCTGGCTTGGCCTGCTGGGTTACAGTCCTCTTGGGACAACCCTATGTAGTCTCTTGGGATGCTGGTCTCTTCTTCCAGGTGGCTCTGGAAGCCTTGTGTTTGCAGACCTTCTCTGCTCCCTGGCAAAAGCAAGATGCTTGGGACACTTTGAGGGATGCAAAGAGAACTGTCCTGGTGGGTGCCACTGTCTTAAGGAGCGTGTCCTCTTGGCTAGCTGCTGCTGCCTCTGATTTGGTTCTTCCAGTGCTTCCTGCTGGTTTCAGAAACATCCCTCCTAGTGAGGGGGTGTTTCTGCCCCACCCCATCAAACCCTTAATCTTCCTATGGGCTGAAAGACCTGGCAGGTCTTTTCCCTCAGCCTGCCAGCGTGTCAGAACCTTGGCCTGCACCCAGGATCGTCGCGTCTGCACCAGCTTCTGCTGGCCTCCAGGCTGAGCCCCTCTAGCTGCAGGGCTGGTCTGCTGGCAAGTGGGGCCACGGCAAGTTGGGCTGGCTGGGTTTGTGCCTACAAGCATTGGAGAGCTACAGGAGGAAGGCAAAGAGAGGTGGTCCATCAGAAGTAGAGGTTTTTATTAATGCTAGAGCTATGAACAGTGTGTGTGTGTGTGTGTGTTAGAAGAAAAGCAGGATTTCTGGTGAAACTGGAGGTGCTGGAGGCTCTGGCCAGCCTTGGAGTGGGACATGCACGAGGGCAGAAGCTGGCTCAGACCCCCAGAGGAGGGGATGAAGAGCCACCAGGCTTGGGGGAGCAGGGTGGGGGATGGCCATCTTGCCCGTGTTCGCGCCGAGCCTGGCATGGGATGGAGGCGGCTCTCGGGGTTAAGCGCTCACAGTCTTGTGAACACAGGGGGAGTTTCCCGAGGCTGCTGGGCAGGAGGAAACTACTTCCAGCTGTTGAGGGGAGGGGTGCTGGAGTGGGAGACACTGGCCAGGGAGGAGGACTGCTGGCTGCGGAGGAGAAATGGCTGTGCTGAGCAAGCATCTCCCGGTGACAGGGCTGGTGGGGGAGCGAGTAACCCCTGTCCTGGCACTGGCAGCTGCTGTGGTGGGCTCCATAAGGTGTCGGTGATGCTGGTGCCCGCTCCAGGCTGCAAGCCTTCCTGGCCTGTGTCAGGGCAAGGAGCTAGCTGTGTCCCAGAGCAGCGTGGTGGCCCCAGGCTGGGGAGCAAGGTTGCAGCTGAGCTGGGTCCCTCTCACAGGCTAATGGAGAAGTGAAGGCATGGTGTGTGTGACACCAAGATAGCGCTCTGGTCACGGCACTAGATGGGACCCCTCAATGGGGAGGAAGGTCTTGGTAGTAGTGTCCATGCCCTCGATTTCTTCCACCCAAGGCTGGACTGACTGGGATGCACCTGGCTGCTGTGTCATGGAGCAAGCTATGGGGCCAGCTGGAAGCTGACTTGGTGGCACCTACCTGCCTCATGAAGGTGTCTGGCAAGGAGACCGACCAGCCCAGTGTGCCTGGCTATGGACAGCTACCTCAAGTGTGGTGCTGGTGCCCAAACAGGAGCCTGGGATCCAGCAGTACTAACCTGATGAGAGGCTCCCGCTAGGCCAGAGCCTCTGCAAACTTGCAGGGCTCCTCCCTGTAGGTGCCATCACAAGAAGAAGGACTTGAGCCCATGCTTAGGGCTGTTTGGTTACCGGCATCACAGTCCTTGTGCTGGTGGAGGGAGGACTTGGTCATCACAGGCAGCTGTGCTTTCTGGGAGGTGTGAGCTTATTGTCCCCTCCAGCTCCTGTAAGGAGGCTGCAGTGTCAAGGTCTTGGCAGTCTGCTGCATGTCTCTGCGTAAAGGAGTAAATGCAAAGCCTCTGGCTTTGCACCTCCATTGGGTGTCAGACTTCTGCTTCTTACAGGGGTGAAGGGAGCAGGGTTTGAAGGGACTCGCTGAGGGTGTGCCTGACCTGGAGAGCAATCCAAGGGCTGTCACTGAGTCTCTGAGCATCCTGGTCTTAAGCTCTGTCTCTTCTGAAGACCCATGTGCAGCTTCTGGAGGTCTCATACGGCTGGGGTTGGGGACACAGGTCTGCATCTTCCACTCCTGGATAACTTTGCAGCCAGACTCACGTTGCGCATGTCATCCAGTGCGTCGGTCGGGCAGCGTGCTGCCTGCTAGGTACTGAGCAAACAGCCAGCTCCCGTTCCCCCTCATTGCCAGCTGTCATCTCAACCTGGAGTGGCTTTCTTGATGTCTCTTGCATGCTTGCGGCCTACAGGGGAGACCTGGCTGTGGCAAGAGCCCTGTTAGGAAAGGGCTGGCAGAATCACCCTTGCTGGGCACAGCAGGGGTTAGATGAGCTGTAAAGCCTCTGCCAAACTAGATGCATTGGCTGCGGCGCCAACTCTTCCTCTGCCCAACTGACCTGGGACCTTGCTTCCAGGAAAGCCTGTCTGCCCTTAACCAAGGGTCCCTCTTAGTTGGAGAGTGCTGGGCACGGGAGCTGGAGCTGGTCTGGGCATACAGTGTTTTCCCTCTGGCCCTAGAGTGGTGCACATGCTTGGGAGGGGAGCATCCAGCCAGGCTTGTTCAGGCGAGGGGACAACCTTGGCAGGATGGTCTGGCAAGGGGAACAATTCATACTGGACTCTAGGGGGTTTTCTGCCCCTTTTCTACTCATCTTAGTTCAAAGTTCAACGTTCTGCAGGTACCCAGAGCCCTGGACGTGCCTGCTGCTCTTGATGCCTGTCTGCACTGAGGCTGTGCTCCCCTCCCACCAGCTGGAGAGGGAGGAGAGTGGGGATGGCCGCTGTTTCAGCTCTTTTTGTAAACAGCAGCAGGACTGAGCTCTGCTAGCTGCTCCTGCTGCTGGATCTGTGCTCAGTCGAGTGGCATAGACTCATCTCCTGCTGCTCTCAGGCACGAAGCTGCTAGCTCAGCCCAGCCTGACGTACCGGTCTTACAGACCAAATGGCAGCACCTGGATGTCTGGTATTATTCTACTGGATGCTGCTGGCTTGCTGCATCTGCTGGCAGGCTGGAAAGTGTCTGTTCAGTTACTGTTCCTGTGTCTGCCCATTGGGTCCCCATCCAGCAGTCCTTCCTCAGCAAGGAGCAGCCCTGAGCCAGTAGAAGTAGCAGCGGCGACCTGCCAGGGAAGCCTCCCAAGTCTTGCTGGTTTGCAGCTCTACCAAGCTCTTCCCATGATGTGGTTTGCCTTTTCTGATCGCTGGGTTATGGCTTAGGAAACTTCATGGGTCTCTTCTGTGGTGGATGAGCCGGTCCTTACCCTGTGCGTGTCATGTAGAGGTTGTCTGGTTTAAATGCGTGGTCTTGAGATGCCTCCTTCTGCTGGCTGAGGGCAGAGCGACCACCACCTTGGGGTGTTGCATGCCCAAAGTGAACCTCTTCTGCCCTGTCTGAGCCTGAACTGGGGGGAAGGATGTAGACTTGGGGTGTGTGGGGCGGTGGGAGCATACTGGAGGGGGGAACAGCCCCTCCTTGCACACACTTCTGCAGTAGTAGACTTCAGAGAGAACTTGATGGTGAGCAGCTTTCCTAGCTTGAATGGTAGTGGTCTGTGTGTTGTAGTGAGCTGGGGCCAAGCATAGGTGTGAATTTGGGAGCTGTCTTCTGATGATGCCAATAGGCAGAAGTACTTGAGATGTTGAGGTAAGCCCTGAGGTGGGGTGCTAGCTTCCTTCTTAGATGTATGGGATCCTGCTGGGCTCCTTAAGGGAGGACCTGGCCAGGTCCCAGTGCCTGGTGAGCCTGAGCCTGTCCTTGTATGAGCCACCACGCTGGGTAGTGCCGGCATGGTGCAGCCCCAGGTTGGGATGCTACTCGAGTGGTGTTTGGGGCTCATCCTGGAGCCTCCTTTCCCATGGTGGAGACACCTCTACTTGGGGCATCTCATAATGAGAGAGCTGAAGGTTTGGGCTCTGGTTGAGATAATCCTGGATCATGGACCTCTGGTGTGGCTTTCTTTTCCAGATGCGCTGGTATCCTCCCTCTGAAGCTACCCAGCAAGGATGGAAGTCTCGTCAGTTTTGTTAGTTCGTTAGTAAGTAATTAATTACTTTTGGAGCCCGGTCCTTGTCTTGCTCGTCCCTGGGTTCCTTGGGCTCTTGTTGGGAGGAGAGATGGGAGCTTGGGCTCAGCTCCCTGCGTGCACCCAAGGATGCGGTTGTTACATGGATGGGTGATGGGGCCAAATCCACCCCGGGGGGAGCAGGGAGACCCACCGAGCCCCAGGGTGGGGAAAGGGCTGCAGGTGCCGCTCGGGCAGCGCATCCAGCCAGCCCCGCTCACCGCCGCTCCTCTCCTGCAGCGTCTCTCCTCGGCTTGTGTTCCTCCTCCCTGCCTCTACGTGGAGGGATGTGCCAGGGACGATCGCTCAGACCCTTCTCGGTTTGGTTTGTGGCCAGCGGACAAAGCGCTTCCCCCTCCCCCCCTCATCCCAGGGGGCTGCCAGCATCCCCCCTCCCCGGACTGTGAAGCTGCCGTGGCCCCTCGCTGCACGGCCGTGTGCTGCCTCCCTCCCTCCATCCCTTCCTCCATCCCCAGAACATCCTCCCCGACTGAGCTTCGCCGTCTGGCTGTGCGGAAGCCCAGCCGGGGTCGGGGGGGACACGGGGACTTGGTCCTGGGCTTCCCTGGGCTCGCCTTGCCCCGGCGGCCCGGCTGAAGGAAACGAAAGGCAATGGGTTTTGCATGTTTTCTGGCATGAATTAAAACACTTAACTTGTGTATGTGTGAGTGTAAGTTTGTTTGTTCTAGCGTTTGTGTAACCGTTAGCAACAGGTCTTGGCCCAACGGATTGATCCATCAAGGTTTTCATCTTGCTTCGGTGAAGACTCGGCTTTGAGAAATACTAACTGTCCTTGTCTCACCCCTTCTCCCACCTCCGCCCTCCCCTTCCCAGTACAACCAGAAAAATTTGAAAAATGGTTTTTTTTTTTTTTTTTCCTCCAAGTACGATGCACTGGGTTTCTGTTCTCATCCATTCTTCTCCAGTTTTAAAGTCAGGGTTATTATATTATTTTTCTTTTTTCTTCAGCCTTCTATATATAGAATGACTGTAAAATATCTAACCTTTTTTTTTCTTTCCACATCCTTCTGATTGGAGAGCATCCAGTCCTGCCAAATAATCAGCCATCCTTATGGGAATACCGAACAAAAAAAAAAAAGTATGAGTATTTTTGTACCATGTGTAATAAGGAAATATTTATGCATCATAAAGAATTTCTTGTGTGTTTGTGTGCAATTAATTATTATTATTATTAAAGAGAAATTGTAATCCTGTAAGATAAGTTAATGTTTAGTTAAAAGCTTGAAAGAGAAGGGTTGTCTTCTGTAACAATGATTGTCAGGCATAGTAAACAAGAAATTGTGCAATTTTTGTTTTAGCATCTTATTGCTTGGTATTGAAGTGCTTTAAGTATTATACGACCATGGCTGTCTCGCTTGTATTAAAAGATTTGAGAATAAGTTGCTATATAATTGCTGATCCTATGAGAATGTGAAACTGGATAATATATGAAATGCAACCAAAAAAAAAAAAAAAATATACCCAGAGGCTGCTGTGACTCTCTTTCTGTGGTCTGTTGTGTTTTCTTCTGGGGCTGGGTTGGGATTCTTCAGGCCTGGTATTACCCGCACCCCTTTCCCTCCCTGTCCCCAGCCCTTCCCGCAGGGATGCAGGCTGCTCTGGGATGCTGCTGAGGACCACGGCTGGGGTTGGGGCATCTCCCCCCAGGAGAAGGGCAAGTCCTTGCGTTGAAAGGGCTGTTTGATGCTGAGCACTTCTGGAGGCCTCTGAGAGGGCAACCGTGAGCTTTTTTTGGGTGTTTTTGTTTTTTCCCCCTCCTCCCTATGCCTGTGGAGGCTGAGGGCTTCTCCTCCGTGCCAGCGCTGTTCCTCCCCGCCAGCGGTGCAGCGAGCAGAGATGTCCATAGAAGGCAAACGTCCTCTGCAGCTGCAGCATCGCCTCACGCCTGCCCAGCTCCTCCTCCGGTGCGGGCCAGGGCTGCCCGTGTCTTTTTTTTGTGGCCTTATCTCTACCTGCTAAAACAGCCGTGGGAACTGCAGCCCTGGGCCAGGGGGTGGTTGTCCTGGTGGGAGGAGAGCTGGGTTGGATGCTATGGTGGGATGCACTGGAGGGGCAGCTTGCTCAAATCGCAGCGGGGTGACCTGGGGGGGGGGGGGTCTCCCCGTGGCTGGACTCAGCGAGTCCCTGTGATGGGGGGCTCTTAAAGCCCTCCCATGCAGCTTCCCACCCCAGGGATCAGTGTTTTCCCCTCTCTTTCTCTCTCTCTCTCCAGGGCTTCGAGGGCAGCGAGGAGTGGGGGGAAGGAGAAAAAAAAAAAAAAAGAAGAAGAAAAAGCAAAACGCAGGTCTAAAAATAGCCCTGCTGGCCACCCTGCCTGGGAACGGGCTCGGCTGAGCTCTGCTGCTCCGGGAAGTGACTCGGGCTGCCAGAGCCAGGGCAGCACTGCCGGCCCCTTCCCCACGGGATTCCCCTGCCTGCAGTCCAGGCAAAGCTGACTCCTACCTGCATCCCAGCTCCCGCCAGCATCCCGACTCCTACCTGCATCCTGACTCCTGCCCACATCTCAGCTCCTGTCTGCGTCCTGACTCCTGCCCGCATCCCAGCTCCTGCCCGCATCCCAACTCCTGCCCGCATCCCAGCTCTGCCCTGCCGGGTCCGTCCACATCTCGCAGCTCTGCTCACCTAAGCGGAAACACCCCGGAGAGCAATCGGGGCCTGGCGATGGGAGCGTGCAAGGCTTTAAATTATAGAGGAGATGTTGGGTTTTTTTTTTTCCCTAAAAAAAAAAAAAAAGCCTTTAGCACATGCATTAACATGGCCAGGCAATAAATAATTTACGGCCGGCTCTATTAAGCTTTTACACTGGGACCCGCACAACACGGCTCACCTCGGAGCTAAAGTAGGTCACGTCTGCTCGGAGGGTCCCCGGGCGTCCCTCTCCCCGGCCGGTGCAAGTGTGTGCGCACACACGTGTGCGCTTGCTGCCTCTGCCCCTCCGTGTCTGCCAGCGCGTGTGTGCAACGTCCCTGTCCCTCCCAGGCTGCTCCCACCGGTGTCCTACGCCGAGGGACGCTCTCTGGGCAGTGATGAATGTCCCCGCTCTGCGGGTGGGATGAAGCTCCAGGGTGGGGAGCAGCTCTGGATGGGACACAGCCTGACAATGGCACCACCAGGAAAAAGGGTGCAGGTTGCCGGCACACCCGGGTCCTTTGGTCCTTGGCGCTGCCTGGACCTGTCAGGCCGTGGCCGCAGGAGAAAGCAGCCAGAGAAGAGAGGAGATGGCATTGGGGCCGGAAGAAGGAGGATTAGGGAAAAAGGTTGGTTTTGGCATGATGTCATTTTACATTTTACTGGAAAGTCCCCCTCTTCTTTTCTGTGGTTTGAAGGTGGGAGGAAAAAGAAATAAATCTGGGCGCTTCCAGACCTTTTTCTCCCGAAAGTGCTGTGCTCTGCCACGGCATGTGGTCCAGGCGCTGCAGCAAGGAGCACTTGGGAAGTAGAAAAATCCAGGTGCTCTGATGCAAAAAGGCTTCTGGGCATGGCTGTGCAGGACAAGGTGCTGCAGAGCTGGCTTTGGGCCCCCTTTTGAACCGATGGGACATGTTCACGACATGCCAGGGCATCTTCAGGGAGGCCAGTAGGAAGCCCAGGTGCAAAACCCAATCTGTGCTTGAAACCAGAGATGTAGGAAAGGAGGGATGGGTCATTTCACACCAGCATTCATCCCGGGACCTGCTGGGCACAAGAGACCGCAGAGCTCCTCTCTCTGAGGTCAGGAGCGCCTCGCAGTGCTGATGTTCTCCTGGTGGTCCTGCATACCTTTTCTGATGATTAAGGGTACTCAGCTGCAGCTCAGTTGTGCAGGTTGCATCATCTGGTGCCTTCAGCCCATTTTTGTGGCAATTGCTGATGAAGAACACTTCAAACAGCTGCTGCAAAGGATCAAGATGGCTCCTGCAAAGCCCAGCAACTTCCACCTGCTGGTCTGCACCGGCAGCGCAGGGAGAAGAGCTTCTGGCACCACCTCCTTTCCCCAAGGCATCCCTCCTCGCTCGGGCTGAAGCCTTTCATGGTTGAAGACCATTTTGTTCTCAGGCTGGAAGACAATTCGTGTGAGTCTCCAAGGAGAAAGGCAGGTGTGTCTCCAAACCTGAACGCTGCCTTCAGCGCTGCTTCTCCATCTTTATTTCCAGTCCTGTTGGTGACCTCCTTCCTGCAGCTAAACTCTCCCCTGCTCAGGTCAGAAAGCCAAACTCCATGGGACCACTGATGTCCTCCCAGTTGTTCATACGTTTGGCAGACATCAACGGCCACGACCATCAGGCAATGTCTCAGATGGCCCCAGATTCATGCTGCATCAGGAACCGCCAAAATTCCTGGCTTTAGCAGCTACCAGTCCCAGCTGACTTCCAAGAAGCTGCAGCTCACGTAACCATGCTGGGATTTCCCTGGCAAACGTGTGTGGACCAGCCTCGGGGGGATGAAGAGCAGCTCTGCTGCGGCCAAGGAGCATCACATATACTGGCTCTGTGGAGCTCCAGCCCGCACGTGGCATGTGCCTGAATAAAACGAATGGCCAAGGTGCCTGAAGATGGATGAACTCGGTAGCACGCCTCCGGCTGGCAGGTGCACAAGAAGGCTGACCCTGGCCAGAAACACCACCAGGAGGGCAGAAAGAGCCGCGACATGATGGAGAACAAGGAGGGAGGAGAGAGCACGCTGTCTGCTCCTTATCTTGTGTTTCCTTATTGCGCAGTGCCCCCTCTCAGGAGTTTTGCTTCCCTGCCAGGCTTGGATATCACCACACTGTCTTACAGCGCCAAAAATACCTTTGCTATCCCCCCTGCCGACCGCCCACTTAAATTTCTCCCGAATCAGGCAAGAAGTCTATGGAGACTTGGAAACAGCATCCCAAAACCCCAAACAGTGGGTACAGGAAGACGCAGGTAATGCATGAGAGACTGCACAGGGGTCATATAAGTTTGTAGGGACAAAACTACACCCCGCACAACCTCTGCTGGTGAAAGGCCAGAGGTACCAGGGCCCACCCCCCCAAAGGGATGGATCACAGCCCAGAGGGGCTTTGGGAGTCAAGGTGCTGCTGCGATGGGGTCCTGCCCAAAAGCCCGCAATAGCGTAATGGCAAGCGGGTGGCTGGAGGGGCGTCAGTTAGAGGAGTTACCTCCATCCTGATTCAAAAATACATGGGATCGGGTCAGATCCTCAAAGAATAAAAGCTGCTCAGAACCAGTAGGGCTTTACATGGCTTTGTTATTTCTGATAATGGGACGGGAAAGGTCGTCCCAGTGCGCATGGAGTCGCAGCGCGTTAACCAGCTGCACAGTACAGCGGGAAAGCCAGGAGGTGGCATCCGAGACCTGAGCACACGAAACCAGGACTCTTTCCCAAGCAGGAGCTTAACAGGAGGTTGCAGCTTGGGACAGTGGAGAAATGCATAGATTTTTGTCCCGCACCTTCCTCTTCCCTTTGGGATGGGGACATGTACGTACTTTAGACAAAGAATCTCTGTATTAAGTTAATAGAGGAAAATCATCTTACTTTTCTGGTCAGCTATAGCATTGATACCCCAAATACCCAAAATACAAGGGATCCCAGTGGGCTTGCTGGGGGTGGGGTATGTCCATAGCCCAACCTGGCTGTGGTGGGACCATCTCCAACACCAACTCAGGCCGGTCGTGGCTTGGTGCAGCTGAGCCTGGGAAACCCCTGAGGGTGGAGAACTCCCTCTTCTGGGTGCCTCTGCCAATGCACAGCTTCTGGTATTACTCATCGAACGAAAAAAAGAAGAAAATATCACAGTCTCAGCTGATGACATCGCGATGACACATTCGGCTCTTTGCTTGGCACGGGGCAGTGGGGGGCCACCTGAGCTTGGCAGAGGGCTACCTGGTCCAGCTCTTTTTACAAGTGAGGCTGAGGATCGAGGTAGCCAGGAGCATCAACCACCACCCTACGACGGCATCGGGTCAGATGGCAGATGGCACTAGGAGATTAGCTCAGGAAGGACTGCACCAGTCGGGATGCCTGGAGGGAGCAGAAGACACCGCTGGACTGCCAGATCTTGGCCCGGCTCAGACTGTATAGCTGCTGGACAGGAAACCAAGAGGAAAGAAACAGCTGCGGCAACCCAGGCCCCTGGGACAGGAACAGCAGTGAAACATCAGTCCCTGACAACAAAGCTAGAAGTGTCTCCAAATACATCCCAAATGTCCAGCTCCCTCAGTCTGGGGCACTCAAAACAGGAGAAATCCCAGCTTTTCCTCTGTGATGGACTCCAGGGTGTTTGCCCTGCTATGAGAATCCACAGCTCTCCCCTTCCCTCCATTTCGCACACTCCCTAGGCATGGCAGACCGAGCATGCTTCATCTGCTGGGCTTCATCCACCAGGCTTCATCCAGTGGGCTTCATCCACTGGGCTTCATTGTGATTGACACACTCTTTTCATCCTCCTCTGGGTCACAGGAGTGAATGGGAACTCCTGAGCCTTTCCTGGAGACCAAATCTCCATGCTACTCACCCAGGAGTTTCAACAGGCAAAGGGAAGATGCTTGCTCGCTCGCTTGCGCCAACACATCAAAGCCAAATGGCTGGTGCAGCAATTGCTGACTTTCAGGGCATGCTGGTAGCACAACCAATGTATTTTCATCCACCCTTTTTCCTCTTGCTGTCCTTGGCATGCTGCTGAGGACTGGGTTGGTTGCTCAAGGATCTGTGGATGACAGCACGGTCCTGCTTGTGCTCTCTTGGTGAGGTGGGTACCTGCTGTCCTCCACAGGGACAAAGACAGCAAATACAGCCCTCTGTCCACCACCAACTGAGCTCACGCAGGGTGTGCTGGCGTTTCTCAGGAGATTTGGCAGCCCCACCAGAAGGCAGACAGGGCCTGATCTGAGAGGCTCTCATGGGACCTGCCAGCCTTAGGGACTGGTGTGCATGGGGCGGTCATGAGCAAGGCCTCAGTCCATGCTACTGCCTCTTGGGTGTTTCCAGCTTGGAAATCATGGGTACCCATAACAAGGGCTGGAAGTCCTCCTGCAACTGGCTTTTCTGGATGTTTCCCCAAGGCAGTAGGGGAAAAGCTGTGCATGCAGGTCTGGACCGCGGTACTTAGTGCTACTTCTCCAGGGGTGGTTGCCCCGCATGGAGAACGCACATACACCTTAGGGTTGTCGTTGACTTTCAGGTTACTGTGAGTTCTCAGCACCAACAGCAGTGGCCATGACTTGCACATGGCCTTCTGGAAGAGAAAGCTCAAGGGAACAAGTGAACTTAGAGGGGTTTTGGCAGAAGAGCCCGAACCTTGCACATGGCTGGGAGAGGCTCTCAGCTCTGCTCTATCCACAGCCCCCCGGCTTTCAACCTGAGCTGCATCATGCCCTGCTTCCCCCAGCAAGAAGCATCATCGCTGCCCAGCTCCAGGAAGACCAAGTAGCTGCTACCTCTTCCCTGCCAGGGGCCAGGGGTTGGTTCATCTCTGCCAATGCTCCCAGGAGGTCTCTGCGCTGGTGGGTAGACATGTGTGGCATTTTACGAGGTGCCTGCTGGCGCAGGTGGACGCCAGCACCTTGCCTTGGGAACAGGTTCTGCTAATGCAGACAGTCTGAGCCATGGGTGCCATCGTTGGCCAAAATCAACAACATTTGGCACTGCTTCCGCGTGCTTGGCTTGATAGGGCTCCCAACAGGTTGATAGACAGCCTGATAAGACATCCCCGCATTGCAGGAAACTTTGTGCCTTCACCCATCGTCCTGGCAGTCCTGACCGTAATGAGGAAATACGGCTTCTGTGCTAGAGGAAGGCTTTCTGAAAAAGGGGTGAACAGTAGGCAGTGGGACCTTGGTGGAGATGGCTCCCTGGGATAGATCTTCCTTTCCGAGATGTTGCAGCACGGGGGTGTGGGCATATGTCCCTTGTGTTGTCCAGGACATGCCCGTGGATTTGGGAAGCAGGTGTCATCTCCACATGGAGCAACACACTCCAGCTTGTTGACCGGCTGCTGGGCACTGATCATCCCTGCAGAAGATCCCCACCGCTTTGTCTGTGAGGCCAGACCACTCAACAAAAAACTTGTGGTTTTCATCCTGTCTCTTGGATGAATGAAGAACCGTCTTGATGAGGGCTTCACAGACAAAGCGGCTGAGACCTTTGGGAATGGGAATCACTGCCCGGCCAATTTGCTGGTGTTATGGTTTGAGAAACCCACAACCATTTATTGTCTTTTAGACAATTATTCTCTCACCCGATGACCCCTCCCCATCTGGGAAGGGGAATTGGGGAAAGCCAAGGAAACCCGGGGGTTGAAATATAAACAGATTTAATAAAATAAGACTAAATAATTAACATTAGTAATACTAAAGAAGCAATGTTGATCTTGATAGCAATATAAAATATACGAGGATTATCCCCAGCCCATTCTATCCATAGCAGCTGTGCACTCCCAGCAGGGGACAGCAAATGTGGGACACTGCGAGCGCTGTGGCTTTGGGAGGAAGGGAACGGCTCAGGGCTCCGGCACCGGGGCAAGAAGTTCTCAGGATGGCAGCCATCAAGGGAGGGAGCGACTTCACAGCAAACTTTCTAATTTATATTGAATGTGACATTCACGGTATGAAATAATCCTGTTGGCCAGCTTGTGTCAAGTGCCCGGGTCTCGCTCCTCCTCATCCTTTCACCTGGCAAGCTTAAAAACACCGAGGCTTTGAAACCCACACACCATTGCTGGCTGTAAATAAATATTTTCACAAATTCAGACACTAGTTCTAAGAGTGCAGTCTTCACAAGTATTTGAAGAGAAATTAGCCCTGTGTCGCTCAAACCAGGACAGCCAGCTGCCGTGCTTTGGGAAACACATCCCAGGCTCAGAAAAGGTCTGGATGCCACGGTTACAATATTCGGCAGTGCTCCTGCAGCTGTAATGGGTTATTTTTTTTTCCCCAGCTATGCTAACCGGTCTTATCCACAAACTTATATCTTTGAAAACAGAGCAAGTTGTTCCTCTAGGAACGAACGCATTTATTAGCCTCACCACCCCCACCCTGCACCCTGCAGCTCAGGCTTTACAGGGATATTAATTAAGAAGAGCACCTCCAATCCCAGGGACTCGTTTCTGCCAGAAAACCACTCCAAAACAAATCACTGACCGCAAGTCATGACTACCCCGGTCCTGAACCAGCCCTTGCAGTTTTGTCCTGAGCACGTCAAAATGCTGATGAGGAGCAAACAAGGTAAAATTTCATTAAAGTTTAATTAAATAGCCTTATTTTTGGGTTATCCCTCTTACATAGACACTTAGACATCGGCTGGGAATCAGTAAGGAAATATTGCTTTTCTGTGGAAGTTACCACCTGTAGGTCCATCGCCTCTTTTGGGGCAGTTTGGAGAGGAATATTTCTCTTTTGTGGATCAGCCTGGCTGAAATGCAGTAATTGGATTTCAACAGATGCGTCTTAAAATGACCGGTTCTTGCCTTGAACTGAGCACTTTGACATGGACCTCTTTTCTTAATATTTACCAAAAAAAAGGCTTACCTGGAAATCCCAGGGACCACCAGGTCTGTTGTCTTGTGGGTTTTTTTCCCCCTCAAAAAAAAAAAAACAAGCTAGTTCTGAAAAATTTGCCCCTGTTACAGATTGAAAAATTACAAGGGCATCTCTTGGGAAGATGTGCTGAGTTCATGTGATGGATTTGGCTTTATTGAACAGATACAGGAAAGCTTATATCCAACACAAGTATAAATTTTGGTGGTGGAACCCTAAAAACGATTTTAGTTTTTAACTAAGGCTAAAAAATCCTTCCTTAACATTTAACAGTTTTAAATGATTATTTCTTTATTTCTGACGGAGAGGCCCCGTGGCTGGGGAACAACCGACCACCCACCTTGGGAAAGGGGCAGGGAATTCCAGTTGGATACAAAGGAAAAAAAAATCACATTGAGAGTGATGGAGCTGCTGGATGGGGGACAGAGAAGTGGAGGGACATCTCCATCCTCGGAGACCTTCAATGCGCACCTGGTGAACCGAGACCTCCAGAGTTCTCTCAACCCTCAGACTTTCCCTGATTATTACAATTTATGGGGACATTGCATGGGAGAGGGGATAACTCTGGCTAAGCAGCTCCCTCTGGCCACATTCAGTAGGAAGCCATTTATCAGTTAATACACGCGGATGAACAGATTTTTGCTTAAAACAGTAACTTTCTAGCTCAGAACCCTATTGGTTTAGGGATTAAGTTTATTATACCCACTGAATGCAGCCAATGTTTTCCAGAGGGCTTAAGCATTTGTTAGCGTTCAAGCACTTCTTGGTGTTTGCTCCTCATCACACCTGCCCTTAAAAAAAGCACTATATAAAAGAAAACTGGAAGCAAACAGCTTTTTGAACTGTTTATATTCTTAAAACAAGATTATTACAAACACACACACACACACACAAATCCAAAGCCAATAAGAAAACCTTAGGTGTCTAAAGACAATATGCTGCGGTTAAGAGAAAGGGGATCTCCCAGAGGTGCGTGTTTGTGTATCGGATGAGAGTAAAGCTGTGATGCACGGGAGGCTCCTGAATTAGAAAGCAGAAGCAAACGCTGGCGACACTCACAGAGGATGGTGTCGGGTGAGCTTTGGAAAAAACAGGACAGGTTTTCTCACGTTTTTCTGAGCGGGGATAGTCAGAGCTATGGACTTTTCATTTCTGGGTGAAGTCTTAGGCATGAATGTTAGAGCTGAAGCATTTGCATCTCCAAAGGACAGAGAAGAACTGGCCAAAGTCAAAGTCAAGATGAGAAAGGGGAGAATTGGTCTGAGCTGTTCAGGATTAAAACATCACCAAGCCACCACATCTAATGCTTCATGCAGTGGACTGTGGAAAATATTGTTATAACTACTTCCATTTAAATTCACTTTTCTTCCTCCCAGTATAACCTTCGTGCATGGACAAGGTAGGATGTGAGGCAGCGTTTTGAGACAGTTAGAGGAGAAAAGCCAAGTGATGGAGCACTGCAAAGAACATCATCTCCAGAGCCTGTGACCACAGAATCACAGAATGGTCAGGGTTGAATCTCCTCTCTGGTTGAATTCTCCAGAGAAGGCACCTCTGGAGATCATCTAGTCCAACCCCCCTGCCAGAGCAGGGTCACCTACAGCAGGTTGCACAGGATGGTGTCCAGGTGGGTTGAAGGAGATGGTGATGAAGGAGAGATGCTAGGAGAGAAGACAGCTGCCTTCCTGAGATAACAGAGCTAGGATGCATGCCCTTCCTTGGACAAGACAGTCCACAAAACCGTCCCGGAAAGAACAGAGGGATTGAATGGGGGGAAACCAGCTCCGTGTCAACCCAGCAAGCTTTGTGTGGCCTGATTCTTACCTGGTAACAGATCTCATGGGCAGACACTCCTCAGAAATGCGACTGGTGTCAAGAAAGCATTTGACTGTCTTTCTTTCTACTTGCAGATATGTACCTTGAGGTGTCCTGACTTGCCCACAGAAATCCCACTGCTGCTTAAAGCACAGCCTTAGAGTAAACATGGGCAAAACCAACCTGCTCTGTGAAGATTACAGGGCTAGAGAAATGTGCACGTTCATCTCCAGCACCTGCAAGTGCTGTTATGTACGCCTTCCTCTGTACCTCTCCCTCCCATGGATTTTTGACAGATTTCCACATCCCTTCGCTCCGTCCCCTGCATCCCACTCTTATTCTTTTTCTAGGACCTCCAGCTAGTGTGGGTATTTCTGGTCACTATTAAAATGCGTATTAACTCTTTGTGGGGAAAAATGGTTCTAAATAAGGTCATTGAAAATAATCTTATAAGAAGATGAATATAGAAAAGTAAAAGCAAAAACACAGAATGTATTTTCCTCACTTTTATGACAGAAATCCCTCTTTGTGCCATTATGTGTTTAAATCAAATTTCTCTTAATAACTGCACAAAGATCTCCAGTGGAGAGCAGAACCTGAGCTGGTGAGTCAGGCACATTGCACAGGACCGAGGTCATGCTTGACTTACACAGAAGTGGCCACTTTAGATATTTTCCAGTGTGAAAAAAAAAAAAGCAAACCCAAAACTAAAGGACTGGGTCTCATCTGCCACAGATGAGCACTCTCGGACTGCTGCAGGCAATTCAGTATGTCTCTGTGACTCATGCTGTCCCTTGCCTTGCTCTCATTGCACCTTGCTTGCCCTGGCAGACCAGAACCGACCCTCCTGGGTGAGGCTCAAGCACCAGAGTGAAAGCTCTGCCCTCAAAATGCCCATCCTAGTGCCAGCAGTGGCAACCTGCAGGAGCAGGAGGTTTTAGAAGATCTGTAGGGGCTAGAGGAGGTGGGATGTGACGCAGGCTTAGCACTTGGATGGCGATGGGGAACGGCAGATATTGGTTGGGTAGGTGCTGCCTCCCAGCCACCACCTTGCTCATTCGGTGTCTCAAGGCAACCTTTCCATTTCAGTCCAACAAAAGCAACAGGCAACTTGGCCCAGATCACAGTAGCAACAAAAGAATACCTCTGCTGCCTTCTTGGAGAGGAGCACTCTCCTCCACCCATGAAGCCACACCATGCCTTTCCCTTTGAGTCATCCTTGCCCACAGCAAGATTGGGATCCTCTTGCCTTCCTCGGCTGAAGTCTTTTGGAGTATTCCACATTAGGGGAGGGCACCGGCCTGACTCACAGCTCTGAGAAACCATTTTCTTCCAACCCAGCAACTCTTTTGCATCCTGAGGTTCTCCCTGGCCTTGCTCCTCCAAAACCACATGGTTCCTGTTCCCCATCTGCTGCTTGCCAGCTAAGAGACACAATCCTGGTAATGTCCATGTCAACTTGGACTTCACTTAGGAGCTATCATGGGCGTCAGCAGCGCTCCAGGCTTGCCTGGGACACGGAGTCTCCACGTGTGCTAAGCACACCAATCCTGCACTACTTGTTGCTGAAGTAGTTGGTACAGCAAACTCCGTTTGTTAACTGGAGAACTGCCCCAAGGCTCAGGCAAGAAGAATCTGTGTATAAAAAACTCTGCTAAAGTCCTGGACAGAGAACAAAGGATTGTCCTATTGAATGCCAGGTCCCCTGATAACAAATATCCGTGAAATCATCTTTATTGTCCTGTTGAAATCTTTTCCCAGCCCTCAGCTGGTGATGGGTATGCAAGCATCCTTACCAAATGGGTTCCTGGCAGGACTCGTGGAACAACATTAGAAAAACTCAAGCTACAATACCTTCAGCGGCTCACTGTGGACTTCTAAAGCTAATTGCTGAAAGTACTGCACGGAAGGAGCCATTGCCAAGATCATGAAGGCTTTGGAGGACAGCTGAACACGGACACGTACTCGGTTTGACTGAGCTTTGGACCCTACTGTACTCATGTCTAAAGCTACAATTTCTCTATCACCAATATATTACAGCAGTTCTAAAACACCTCACAGAGAAATGCATAATTGAGAGAAACATGTCTGCACCTGAAAATAAGAAAATTAGTGATGTCATGCTCGCTGCTCTGCTTCTGAGTGGAGCTAATGGCTTTAAAAAGTTTTTTATGTAATGGTTTTCCCTGCCTCTGAGGCTACTTAGCACAGCGCTAGCTGCACAAAGCCACTTGTAAATATCCAGCTCAAAGGAACCGAAAGTGCACTTTTAAGCAGTCCTTTGAAAAACCTGACAACCACAATGACAAAAATGTCAGAAAAATAAACTCTTTCCCCATAAATTTTTAGCAGACGTGGTTGTGGCCAACATCATAAGGATACTTGTGTGCAGAAATGAGCAGGTCTTGGGAAGGAGTGGTGTGGCCCTGACAAAATGGGTTGGTAATGCAAGCTACAGGCAAGAGCTGAAGTGCTCTGTCAAGTTTGTTTTGTGGAGTAAGTGGTGAGCAGGCAAAGAAAGACACCCTGCGGCTCAGACCTTGCAGGTGGCTGCCTGAGTGCTACCAACAATTAGCTTTTTAGGAGCTGTGTCCACCAATACGCACGTGAGAAATAGGTAACAACCGCTAGTCGCTTTATCTGGGGCATGCAGATGTGATGGTGATAAGCAGAGGCCATGGCCTCAGCCACGGAAGCACCCAACCTCGCAAGAGACGGGCTTAGCATTCAATTACAAAACAGCTTCTCTAATAGGACCAGCAACTTCCAACTCAAACACTGCTTTGGAAGAGAACAAAACGCAGGACTGAGTCAACTCTGAAATCTCATGGGTAAGCCAACAGGTATGTTGGAAAGAAGAAAGGAATGAACAGCCCGTACTCGGCATCCTAAAGACCAATTAATTATCTATAGCCTGCAAGTTAGGGCCAGACTTGACATCTTCCTGGCCTCTTTCCATCTTAGCCCAGGGACGTAAAGGATGGCCATCTGCCAAGGGTTAAAAGAGCACTTGCCGTCCTGTGCAACCAATCCACAAACAAGTCTGAGGTAGCCTTTATGGGGTTTCTCAAGGCATCATCCTGTTTCTTTCCTGGCCCCGGGCTCCTACTTCTTGCCAGGGTGTGTTGCGACCCTGAGTCAGCCAAACCCTTGGCATGGATCTCAGACTTCCCAACACCCCACAAAGACCGCTAGCATAACGAAGCCAGGTATAAACCAGAACAGATCACTTTTCAACTAAAAAGAACTCAAAGTAGAAAGGCTGGAACAGAAAAAAACAAGAAGTTTATAAAAACTTTCCTCCAGCATTGCATCCTTGCAGGTGTCTTTGCTTCCAGACTTGGGTTTAGACAGCTCCATGGCTTTGAGTTCAACTCTGTGTGAGGTCATTGGTTCTTCCCCACCACCTCAATGTCTGCTCCCTGCTCCTTCTTGCAGCTTCTTCTGGACATGCAGCTTCCCATCTCCTTGTTGTGGCTTTTACTCCTGGGCTTTCTCCCTGGATGGGCTCAGCTGCTCCCCAGGGAAGGAGCCAACCAGTCACTGGTTTCCAAAAAGAACATGATGTGCAAAATTAGAACAAGCAAATCGCACAGGGCTGAGAGGGTTTTTTTGGGAAGCCTTGCAGATGAGCTGTGAGACTGGTCTCCAGAGCAAATTTCAGAATAGGATGTATCACCACGCACATGCAGGTCAGTTCAGCCATGCAGCAGCAGAGAAGTCACAGCCCATGAACGTCTTCCACCACTGGGAGAAAGTCTGTAGCCCACATGCTGAAAAAAGCTGAGCATTCATCAGTTGCAGCCCTACTGGTCTTCAGGTGGGTGCAGAAAAGCTACCTTGGCTGGCAGCCCAACATCTCTGGCTTGTGACTCGACAGGCTCCAGCCCACTCCCAGCTTTGGGAGAGCTCTTGTTCTCATCCTGGCATGCTAGGCTTTCTCCCCAGCTCAACTCGAGCCAGCTTTCCATGCTCAGTCTCCTCCTTCAGTGGTTGCTTTTCCATCACATTTCTGAAGGAATGCCGCTTGTACATAGACAACGGGCCGGTCATGCCATGCCCAGCGTGCCTTTCCAACCACACCCAGCTCTTAGTTATTTGGCTGCAAAAGGATGCTCCAGATCATTCCTGCTGCTCACAATGTGAGGGTGAGTATGCAAATCCTATGTCTTTCAAAAAGTAATGTATAGTCTCCTCCACCTCCTAATACCTTGGAAAAAAGTCAGCACTAGATGGAACAAATGCATGACAAAGCCAATATGTGAGAGTTCAGCAGCTTCTCACCTCCAGAGGTGTCCAGAGAAGAAAGTGGAAACACTAGGAAGGACAGAACATCTCGTCATGGTGGTTTCCAGAAACCAGAGATACTCCGAGTCTGCTGAAGTGACACTGTTGAATAACACTTGGATGGGGAAAATTTAATCAATGATCCCGACAGACTGGTAAAGAACCACCCAAGACTGACAGCAGAGGTTTTTTGTAACCCTCAGCCATCTTGAGCAGCATAATAGAGACACTGAGGTATGGGGACTCCCCACCTCTTGCAGAAGAGACAGGAAGCCTGCCCAATGCCTGTAGGTGACAAGACCAGGAGGAACCAAAAGGGTATGCCAAGGGAGAAGTCTGGCAGGACTGGGGAATGAGGGAGGGGGCAATTGCACCGACAGGTGTTTACTGTGTGGCTGTTAGTCTTGGGGGCAAGGAACAGGGCTGCCTGTGACTCTGTACAAAACCCCAAAGGGGCGAAAGAGTTGAGAGGAAGGAGTGGAAGAAGCCTTGCAGGAGAAAAGGAGGTTGCCAAGAAGGACATTTGGGGTTGACTGGAAAGGGGAAGAACCTGTCCAAGGCTGAGATCTGGAAGGGTGGGATGTTCCTAGTGTTCCCACATTCTTCTCTGGACACCTCTGGAGGTGAGAAGCTGCTGAACTCTCACGTATTGGCTTTGTTATATGTTTGCTCATTCTACTGCCAACTTTTTTCCTAAGGTGTTTGCATTAGGAGGTAGCAGAGAATAGGCATTACTTTTATGAAAGGCATGTAGGACAGGCCATTCCTGTCCTCAGGATATCATCCTAGGCTTATAAATGGGAATGGCCACTTAGCAGTAGACAAGAGAGGGACTGAACGGGAACTGTGTTTCCTCTGTGGCTGAAGATCTCAGGGTGGGCAGTGCCATCTCCCTGGGCTGCTCCCTTCCCTTGGCAGAGGTGCTCCTCAAGTCATTGGCAGTTTGGCCAGCACATAAGAACCACATAAACATCTGTTGTTTAAACAATCCACAGCCTTTGGAAAGGAGGAGTTTATTTGGCCCCAAGCCCTGATATTCTCATCAGTAAGCGAGGTTTCGCCGCGTCCTTCTGGTGCTTCGGGAACTGGAGTTTTGTGCATCAATGAGCCAGACATAAGGTGGCACCAGGGTTTGCCCATGTTTGTCTAATTTTAGAGCAATCTCTGGTTACTTTCTGCAGAAATGTATGTCGTAAATTACTCTTTGCTCCTGAGATCCATCTGGCCTGGAGCACAGGCTAATAGTGCCATAATCCACCCCTGAGGTTACCATAGATGACATTCAGTTAATCTGTTCCCTCCTTGGGAGGAGAGCAGAGAAGGACAAAAATGTCACACCTCTATGTACTCAGGATAAGACTAAACAAGGAGGAAACAGCGGCAGTGGACAAGGGAAGATCTGCTGATGTCATCTACCTGGACTTGTGCAAAGTGTTTGACACTGTCCCACACGATATCCTGGTCTCTAAATTGAAGAGACATGGATTCGATAAATGGACCACTCGGTGGATAAAGAACTGGCTGGATGGTCGCACTCAAAGGGTTGCGGTCAACGGCTCGGTGTCCAAGTGGAGAGCAGTGACGAGTGGCGTTCCTCAGGGGTCGGTACTGGGACCCGTACTGTTCAACATCTTTGTTAGCGACATGGACAGTGGGGTAGAGTGCACCCTCAGCAAGTTTGCTGATGATACCAAGCTGTTTGGCGAGGCAGACACGCTGGAGGGGAGGGATGCCATCCAGAGGGACCTGGACAGGCTGGAGAGGTGGGCCCAAGCCAACCTCATGCAGTTCAACAAGGCCAAGTGCAAGGTCCTACATCTGGGTCGGGGCAATCCCAAGCACAAATACAGGCTCGGCGGGGAATGGCTGGAGAGCAGCCCTGAGGAGAAGGACCTGGGGGTGATGATTGATGAGAAGCTCAACATGAGCAAGCAATGTGCGATCGCAGCCCAGAAGGCCAACCATATCCTGGGCTGCATCAAAAGACGTGTGGCCAGCAGGTCAAGGGAGGTGATTCTGCCCCTCTACTCTGCTCTCGTGAGACCCCACCTGGAGTACTGCATCCAGCTCTGGAGTCCCCAACATAAGAAGGACATGGACCTGCTGGAGCGCGTCCAGAGGAGAGCCACGAGGATGATCCGAGGGCTGGAGCACCTCTCCTATGAGGAGACGCTGAGAGAGTTGGGGCTGTTCAGCCTGGAGAAGAGAAGGCTCCGGGGAGATCTTATTGCGGCCTTCCAGTACCTAAAGGGGGCCTACAGGAGAGCTGGTGAAGGACTTTTTACAAGGGCATGTAGTGATAGGACGAGGGGGAACGGCTTTAAGCTGGAAGAGGGCAGGTTTAGATTAAACATTAGGAAGAAGTTTTTCACTTTAAGGGTGGTAAGGCACTGGAAGAGGTTGCCCAGAGAGGCTGTTGAGGCCCCGTCCCTGGAGGTGTTCCAGGCCAGGCTGGACGTGGCCTTGGGCAACCTGGTCTAGTGAGAGGTATCCCTGCCTATGGCAGGGGGGTTGGAACTCGATGATCTTCAAGGTCCCTTCCAACCTAAACCATTCTATGATTCTATGATTCTATGATTCTATGAAAACCCTCCTGGGAGACTTCACTGCTAGGCTCTCCAGGTTTCTGGCGAGACCAGCAAACAGGGAACTGCTGTGCTGTCCAAGGCCTTCTTTGGTGACATTGGGCAAGCTCTCCAGGCACCTAGTGATGTCAGAGGAAGGAGAAACCTGGACGCTGCAGCTCCCCAGGTTATCACTGGACTCACAATATGTTTTTTGCCCGTCTTTGGGTTTCACTCTCCAAGCAGGACTCCTGCTGTCTGGGTAGATATTTCATGTTGGTGGCATCCTACCCGGCTAATGTCCAAGACCCAGGAGGCATTTGGGAGCCTGTTCCTGCTCCTAGTGTATCCAAGTCCCCGCTGCTGGGCATGGGGATGTTCAAAGCATGGACCACTTGCATTCATCTCATCTGCTCATGGTGCACAACTTGTTTCTTCTCTCAGCATCTTCCCCCTGGACATATATGCAGATACCCTAAATCCAAGGGCCAAGGTGGGGAAATTGCACTGGAGCCAATACTTGCCCTCCTGCTTGTACCCGTCTCAGAAATGGGGTCCACACCACATTAGAAACAAGAGCTTCACCCCCTGAGAAGAGGAAGTTACTCAGTCCCCTGTGAGATCTAGCATTCATTTCTAGCTCTGGGTGGTCAAATTTATTGTAAATAGGTCACCTTGTTTAACAAGAAAGAACGTCAACGCATTTTTATTAACTTCCCAAACAAACCTTGAAGGGTAGGGCAACAAGCTAGTGCCTAGTTTCCTTGCTGCATTTGATGTTTTTGTTTCCCCGTGTTTCCTCATCTGTCAAGGGAGTGTGGTTTATGATTCATTCCACAGCGCTTAGTTATTTGAGATGTGTTTAAAGACGTGTGGGGTTTTTTGGTTTTTTTTTTTTTTTTTTTTTTATGGTATTCCTTCATATTGGTGGCATTGAACCTAGTAGTGGATGGTGGAGGCGTTGATTAGATATGGCAACAAAACAAAGCAAACAACTGCCTCCAGCCCAGTGCTAAAAAAGGCCAGGAAACACACCCAGCACAAGAGAGAGAGACAAAGTGCAAAAATCTATCACCCCAAGGCTATCTTGGAGTATTGATCCCTGCTGAGAAGTAGCTGGACCTTCCGCATACCCTGATTCCTGTGTGGAGAACGTAGTAGCTTCCTTATGCATTATCCAAGCCTCGTTGATGCTTCTCACTACCCTCCCTGTCTCCAGCACAGCATGGCCCAGGGTCCCCTCTGCCTTCAAGCCTCCTTGTAGCTAGTTCTTCTCCAGTTCTTGATCCGCATCTCTCACCAAGCCCTACTTGTTTTATGCTCCATTGTCCCCTTTCTCTGCTTCACTCACAGGGAGTTTTCTGCTCTTTCACACCCCAGGTATGAAACAGCTCCACCAAAAGTAGCCTCATCTCTCCCGCATGGATCTATCAGGGCCCAGCTGCCCATATGATGATGATTTCAGAGAGGGCTGTATCATGAACTTGGGAAAAGCTCTGGAAAGCTTCCAGGCAGCTTCTGTGTCCTCCCTTCCTCAAAAGTCATGGTCCTTTCTTATGGAAAAATAGAAATACTAGAAGCCCAAAACATAGATCGTTGACGGCACTGGTGAGTCTGGACCAAGCCATTTCTCTGGGGTTGAACGTGAGTTCCATGTGGCTGGGTCTTAAACCATTCTGGAGTCAACGGTGTGCGACAAGTAGCAGAAAAAACAGAAAAAAGCCAAAGCTACGAACAAGATAATCATGCTCATGAAGACAGATAGCTTCAGGGTGGTACAGGGAGAAAGGGATGCTGCAATAGAGGGGAAGTAACATCACTGACCACTTGATTTCACCTGTGTTCATGGAAGCAGGACTTTGAGTAGGGATACTTCCAGAGGGGTGTTGGAAAGGCTGGTCAGCTGCAAAGTCCAGTGGAGGGTCACTACGATAGATGGTTGAGACTGGAGTACTTGCCATATGAGGAGATGCTGAAGGAGCTGGACTTGTCTCACAGGAGAAAAGAAGGTTTCTATGGAATATAATTGCTGCTTTCAGTTACCTACAGGGAGGATATACAGAAGACAGACCCAGACTTTTCTCAGAGATGCCCAGAGAAAGGACAACAGCTCAAATTGCAGGAGGGACATTCCAGGAAAGGAAAAAATTGCTCACCATAAGCATGGTGCAGCTGTGGAACAGGCCTCAAGATTTGGAAAGGGATCACCCACCATGAGAACATCACCACTACATTGGACAAGGCCCTGAGCAACCTCATGTGGCTTTGAAGTTAACCCTGCGTTGGCCAGGAGATGGATGTGAGACCCCCCACAGTACGTCCTTGTAGGCTAAATCTCTCTGTGATTATATGGTGATAGGTTCTGATGACTGTTTTTCTTTGTCCCACTTATCTTGTGTTAATTCCATGAGTGAGGGTCCTGTGGGGCCAGAAGGGGTTGGATAGTTGGGTTTTATTTTGCTGCTGTGATGTGTTGCAGATTAGCCACAGCTAGAGAGAGGATATGGGCAAAGGACATTGGTCGGTCTCTTAAGGGCATTTAAAACATGGCTGCTGGCGTCTGTTGCTCACCTGCGCGGGCTTAACACCAGAGTTGAATTCAGGCAGGAATTCCAGTAGGGTATGGGTCTGTGGCATATGGGGGTCGTGCATTAAACATTAACGACTAATCCAGGCAAGTCTCCTGTATTAAACACCTGCTGCCCAAGTGCCACATTCTCCTGGTTTGGACCAAGAAGCAGACCTGGTTATAGTCCACCAACGTGCAGCACGAGCACATGCAGGCAGACTACTAGCCTAGGGAACTGCTACTCGTGCTCGGCTCCCGCGAATGGTAGTAAGGCTGGGGAATAGCTGTCAGAGGAGACTTGGCAGTCTCTTGAGTCGAAAAGTGGCCATAAGGTCAGTAAAATTGTACTTCTAACAGAAGGGGATCAGAGCAGGCAGATGGGGGCACAGCAACACTGTTAACAGAACAATGCCGTTGCATGGATATAGTAGGGTGGGATTTACCTGTTCTCGGGGTGGCAACACTAGAGCATGGAAGGAATTGGTATGGGAGACTTCAAAATACATTAGCAAGAAGATCTTGCTGCTTGTAAAGTTCTTTTAATAACTGCAGATGTCTGGGACAATGGCTTGTCCTTATAAGGTCTCGGGAGCAGGACCAGAGCCCGTGGCTCTCTGGTCCCATCAGCCTTAGGTTCAGTCCCCTCCGTACTTGTACTTGAGCCAGTGCTTTAACCACTAGGCACTTATGTAAAGGTATAGAGCCCTGCCACTGTCCAATGGCTTAGTAAATCTGGCTGAAGAGGGGTGTTTCTGGGCATGCAAAGTGGGAATTAGTCATGGAGCAAAGCAGAGTTTCTCTGGGTTGTGGCCCTGAGCTCGAAACCCTAAACTCCACCAAATCGTCTTGGGTGACTACCTGCTAGTTTGCACCTTGCCCTTGTGCTCCCTGCAAACCTCTTGGGTGACTCACACTACCGCGTTTGTGGGCTTGGGATATTCCAAGGAAGGACACAACAACAACAACAAAAAAAAGGTGGACACATGCCCCAGCATCAGCCACACAACATGCGTCCCAGCTATGATAGGAAGTCCCAGGGATGATATGAAGCATGACGTCTTATCAGTGTGCAAGGATACAAGCAGGTGTGGACAAGGAAGTCAGTGGCTGAGGATGGCTTCTATGGAAATTACAAATCTGAGCTACGCAAATAACCATGTGTTTAGGAAATGTCTGATTAATTGAATCATGGCATCCATAAAAAGGTGGAGTGGCGGCACGTACATGCAGGGACAGCTGAAGGTCTTGACCCAGAACAGAAAAATGCTGCAAAAATTTATAACCAGCAGCCACAAGGCTCCCAGGATCTTCTCCTGCCCTCACCCAGCTGGCTGGGTGGTTGGAAATGTTGCATCCCAATACATTCCTCTATCTCTCTTCCCAATGGAGCATCTTGTGAAGGACAACGAGCAGGGGCAAGCTCTGTGGTGGTGCACTCAAACCCCCAAAACAGCAAAGGAACTGTTTTGGGAGGTATGAATAAATATTTTAAAATAAGGATTGTTGATAGGTATTTTGAGCTGCATCCCTGTTGGCACATTCAGCAACAGAGGCTCTTTTTATTTTGTGGAACAAATCCTTTCAAGATAAATTATCTGAGGGCTTGTGTCTGCAGGGAGTTAATATTTAAAAATACAACCTGGTGTTATTATTTCAGAATATAATTGCCCACACCTGGAACCATTCCATGGGATTATTGAATTTTGTTTGCAGACTTAATCTGAAGCTAGGTCTGGTGGCTGCAACATACCTCACGCAGCCCTGACACTTGTGCCTACTTTGATTCGGAGGTGAGAGAAGGCTGTTGCAGGATGAGGCGCTGTTATGGCATCTCCTCTCTTTGGGAGAAAGAAGAAGTTATTATGGTATTTTTTTTTAAATTTATTTCTTTGCCTAACTGTTATGTCAAAAGTGCTGGTAGATCTGGACAGGTGTCTTTGAATTTTCTGCATATATTTGGGAGAAAACCTGTGATCTAGTTGGGTCAGAAATAGAATTGCTGCACTGGGATGTGCAAGAAGCTTCAGAGAGACCCTGTTGAGGGTGAACACACCTCCCAGGCAAACATGGAAATCCTTTAGAGGGCAAATAAGGGGAGGGGAATAGAAGTAGCTGCCTCCAATGTAAGTCCTGCTTGAACTGTGCCTGGACATGGAGATGAAGGTGGAGCAATCGGGTTCAGACTACAGGGAATTTAGCCCTTTGGTTACATTTTGGACCAGGCAGAGGCTTGCACTGACATTTGATGCTTACAGCAGATACTTGGCGGCTCTGCATAGGGTGCCCAAGCCAACATTACACCCGAAGCTGCCCCACTACATGGGACTGCTGAAGGATCACTGCAAGGAGGCTGGGGTCCAAAACACCGTCCTCCCCCTCCATGGGGAACCAGTGGGTGTGTGACCGGTGACGCTGCCCTCCTCCGGGATGTGGAAATGAGTCCCCCTGAGGTCATGTCTCACCCCTCTCCTCACTTGAAATGGTCCAGAGGGGTTTTTCATAACTCGCAAACAAGAAAAATACATGCCAAGTTTGACTGCTATAAGTGAACTGAGTTATAGTCATGTCAACAAAGCACCTATCTTCTTACCGAGCAAGGCAATGATGATCCCGATCATTGACTAAAAAGGCAAGCAAATTTTTGTTGAGCTGATGCAAAGTAAAACTATTCTGGCAATAAGGATTATTTTGCAAGGTCAACTTATGGTTATGCCACGATCATTACAGCACCGCTATTGTGTGCTTAAAGGAATGCTAATGACCTCTGTGGTCAGTAAAAGCCGGATTCCCACAAGCATAAGTGAGAAAGAAATGAACGTGCAACTAAGTCCTAAGTATGTTTTGTTTAGGGCTTTCTTTGGTTGGCAGTCAAAAAAGCTTGCCAGGCAGTCTTGAAGGCAAACAAAGAGAAATGGACCATGGCAACAGCTTCAAAACTTCTTTTAAACGAGGATCTTGGAGGACTTGTAGCAGCTGGTGAAGTCCTTGTGATCTTGAAGCAAGAGCAGATCCAGTCTGCACGCTGGAGCTAGCTGCCAGGCAGCAAATACTGGCAGAGAAAACACAGATGGAAAATGTGAAGTGGATCTGATCCAGAAGGAAAATGGGAAAGAGCGGGGAAGTAAACTGAAGACACAGAGCTGACAGTTATGGCAAGAAGGACCAGAAGAGCTGAAGGAACCAGTTCTCCTACCCCAACAAAAAGCCACTTGTCTACCCAAACGCTGGCAAGGAAGCACCTTCCTCCCCATCTTGCTGCAGGGCGGGAGCAGAGGCTGTCTGGCCATGGGGCTGTGTTGACCGAGACTTGAGAAGAAGAGCCAGCACCACCGGTTCCTCCTGGGAGAGAAGACAACAGAACCAAAGCACTTTAAATCTGCCACCCTGCCCCAGTGACGCCCTGGGCACAGCAGCAGCCAGAGGCTGGGTTATTCAGAGCATCCCCTGCTGCGCAAAAACAGATCAAAGCAGCACAGAAGCCACTTTTGCAGCAAGACAAAGCCTGCGGCAATTGAAACATGCTTTTTTTTTTTTTTTTTTTTTTTGGCTTGCCCAGCACACCTGCCATTGGCCTGGTCTGCTGGATGCACACAGAGGGAATTTCGGTGTGTGCTGCAGCACTGCTTTCACAATGGTAGTCTGCAACTGTAATGCAAGAAACTGAGGCAGTTTCAAATGGACAGAAATTATCCACGACAAACATTGAGCCTGTGAGACATTTCCCTTAAGAAAAGGAGGGATAAGGCTGCATGGGAATCACCAGCCTCTTGGGCATCCCCAGACACGCTTAATTCTGGGCAACTCCTCTTATTCAGGGTTTTGTCTGAAAATCAGCAATATTGGGGAACAGAGTCCATCAGGAGAGAGAGAGATTTAGTGTTGTGGGAGCTGAAGATGACTCCTGTGACCTAAAGGACTTGTATTGTAGCAAGAGCCCCAAGTTCTCAGCTGAGCCCCGAGCACACGCCTCCAGTGTTTCTTCAGATTTATGGAGGCAAAGGGCCAGGTTGCACGTTGCTGGTAGAGCTGTGGGATTTCACAGCAACTTCCAAGGTGGAAGGCAGACAGAACGACACAGACAATTTGCACAGCAAGTCCGGTTTGGAGGCTAGCTGCAAATATGTCCCAAAAAGGAGAGGTTCAAATGGGCGCCTTGAGAAAACAAGTGCACCCAGGAGGAGATGACCATTCCCTGCCTTGGCGTAATTTGCAGAAATGTAAATATTCCTGCTTCATCCACTGAGGCAGTGGATGCGGCAGGAATTGCACTGCTGTGTAAACACTGAGTAAGCTGTTTCATCACAGCTTCCCTCGCACACACGCTCCTTCCCCTGCCCTCAGAGTAACCACAGGGGCGGCTCACAGCCACTAATTTGATGCTGACTCCAATGCAGATAAGCATTACAGGGGAATGACCCTGATAGGGACAACAGGAATGCACCAGCCCTAGGTCTGCCTCGAAGGTGAAACATTTTTGCAAGAAGGAAATGAAATTCATAGATAATCCCATTCACGCAAGCAGGAGGAAGCAATAATATTACAAGTACGGGCTATTTTTAGCTGGTTCTGGCAACTTTGCATGACATACCCTGTGCATTTTTTATCTTTCCAAGGAAGTCAAGCTCAGAAAGCTTTCAGACTCAGACTGCTCTTAGGGAGCACTGGAGAGGATAACCTTCTTGAGATCTTTGCCAACTCCATTAGCAAAGAAAAGCTCTTACCCCTGAAACCCAGAATCCCCGTAATCTCATGTTTTTTCCCCAACAAGCCATTCTCCCAGCCGAGATATCCCAACAACGCTGGGCCTGTTCGGGTCCAGGCAAGCCCAGGGGCCTGCATTTGTTGAATTTTAGCCAAAGTGCTTGGTGCCACATTGCCACCAGCTTCACGCCAGTGGCAGGATGAACCCAGCCACCCCATTCAGCACAGAAGCAGAACGTGCCTGGGCAGACACGACGTGAGAGGGGACACAGCCTGGCGGTACCCAGTTATGCTCTGAAACATCAGGACTGCTGCATCTGTGCCCAAGCCACAGCCGGCCGGGGTGAGGGTGCATGGAGGGCAGCCAGTGGGGCCCCAGCTGAAACTGGGGGTGGCAGAGGGAGTCCATGAGGCTGAGGGGGGGTTGACACTGTGGCCTGCCGGGCCCCGAATGCCCTGTGAGGGAGACCCAGCCGGGCTGGGGCCTGAGCCTGGGCCCTGGAGCCGGGGCCTGGGGCTGCGGCCTGGGCCTAGGCCTCGGGCCGGGGCCTGGGCCTGGGCTTGGGGCCGCGGCCTGGAGCCGGTGCCACGGCCCGGGGCCGGGGTGGGGGTCTGGAGCCGCGGCCGGGGGCTGCGGCCGGGGCCTGCCCGCTCCGTGGCCTGCCTGCTCCGTGCTGCGGGGGCGGCGCCGGGTCTGTGGCGGAGGGCGGCCGGGGGCAGAGGGGCGGCCCCACCGCGGCAGGCCCCGCCGCCGGCCCTTGGACCCGGGCGCCGCGCCGAGCCGAGCCGCACCGCGCCGAGCCGAGCCGCACCGCGCCGAGCCGAGCCGAGCCGAGCCGAGCCGAGCCGAGCCATGGCGGCGCCGGGGCAGAACCTGGCCGTGGTGGTGCACCGAGCCGGGGACCTGCGCCTGGTACGGGCCGGGTGGGTGGGTGGTGGGGAGCGGGCCGCGGCTCGGCTCGGTTCGGCGCGGCCCGTGCGGAGGGGGCCGGCAGCGGGGCCGCGCTCGGCGGGCGGGCCGGATGGCGGCGGGGGCGGCCCCGCAGCGCGGCCCGGGCGGGGTTGGGGGGAGCCGGGCCGGGCCGGGCCGCCCTGCAGCGCCGGCGGGCGGGCAGATCCCGGCAGGGCCTCCGGCACCGGGGGCGGGTGGCACATCCGTTCCCCCTGGTCCCCCCGACTGGTGCCGGGTCAGTGAGCTGAACTGGCCCCGGGCTGGGAGCAGCGAGGGGCAGCGGCAGCCCCCTATGCTCGGGGGCTGACCTGTGGGGCAAGCGAGGTGCGGGGAGCCCAAAGCGTGGGGCTGCCCCATGGCTACGGGCTGCCTGAGCCCCTCTTTGGGTCGTGCGGGGTGAAGGAGGGGCCCGGGAGCGGAGGACCGGGGAGCGGGTGCTGTTTGGTAGACGGTCCCGTGAAAGAGGTGCTCCCAGAAAGCAGAAATGGAGGGTGACCCATTGCTTCATCGGGCCATGAGAGCCCAAGTGAGGAGGAGGGTTCAAAGGGAGCCGCCACAGGGGTCATGCCTGTGCTTGTGCAGGAGTACCCTTGCGGAGGGGGGTGCCACTATTTTCCATAAGTGCTTTAAACCGATTCTGCCTCTCCTGACTGCGAACGGGTCAAACCGACTCTGCTTCTCTGACTGGTGTCCCGGGTTCTGAATCATTGCGGCGCTGCTGGAGATTTGTGTTTGCGAGTTTGGCAAGTGCCAGGTCGAGGAAGGAAGATTTACATGGGCAAACATTGACAGGCAGTTTTCTGTGCAAACAGTTCTGGCAGGAGGGCTTTTAGGAACACACAGACTTTGGATACCTGCAGCAGCTCGTTTGGGGGATGATTAGCAGGGAAGCAGTTGATTTTTTACCATTCCTGCACAGCTCAAGTGATACGTGCCACAGGCTAAGTGGTGTTCGTGTGGGTAATTCCTTTATGGCTCCCAGCCACCTTTGATAGACCTGCAATTGCACTATAAGCATGTGCAGCCTGACTTCTGCTAGAAATAAAAGGCATTGCCACAGTGAGTGAGAATTGAGATGATCCCTCTAGGTGAAGAACGCAGTTCCAAAGCCATGTGATTTAGAAGGGTGTATGAGACTTGTGAGGGTGGGTGCTGGCTCCATCCTGTCTATGTTGCTGGTCTCTAAACTGGCTTACGCGCAGATGCGTGAGTTTTCCTTGGGATATTTGTACTGCTGGAGAAACAGGAGGTCGTTGTCAGTGCTCCCCCCGGCCTTACTGGCAGCCCCTCAAGGTGTGATCTTCCCAACCTTCTCCAAAGTTTCTTTGCCACAAGATGACTGGCACTTACTGCATTGCCCCGCTGATCACATAAGGATGATGTAATGCAGTGAACTCTGAACTTTTTATCTGCGTTACTGATACCTAAAGCTGGGTGAGATCATTTTCCCCATAATTCCCACACCCTTCTTGGTTCTTGTGGACGTGTTGGCCATGGGGAGAGTCACCGTGACTTCAATAGCTGACCTGCGTTATGTGAAAATGTGTTGGCTTCATTTTTGTTGACTCTCTTGATCTTAGGCAGGTGCCACAGACTCAGGTTTGTTGCCACTTGAGGATTTATTGTTTTTTATGTATGTACCCTATCTTTTCTGTATATGTCTCCTTTCACAGAAAACATTTCCTGCATTTCCTTCATGTCCTTAGTTACACCAGTTGCTTTCTCTGAACTTCTCAGTGAACAATGGACAGCGAGCAGAATGTGTGTCCTGAAACACTTTGGGGTCTTCCCGTTTGGTCACTCCCTGTTTTCTACAAATCAGGCTGGAGGATTCACTTTCCACCAAGATGTCTGTTTTTCAGCACAGCTGTTATTGAAAAAAAAAAAAAAAAGACGTGTTTTTTTTTCTGGGCTGAGGAATGCCACATACACATTTTCAGCTGGAAGTTTGCTTGCATTGTCTCTCGCCCTGGACTGTTCTGTTTAGTCCCATTGAGATAGCTCAGGCGGTCTGTACCTCTGATGTGTTACCAGATTGCACGCTTGTTGGATATTTTCTATGTAAGAAGTACATCTAGATCAACTTCTTTTAAAAATAATGCGCTGGGCTGTGTTCTTAGTGGGACAAAACAAACACCCCACATAGAAAAAATGCAGATACAGTTCTGAACATTGCAAATTTCGATAGGTTGAGCTGTACTTTGATTTGCACTCCAGTTGACGCAATTTGGGTCATCCTGCCCACTTACAGCACTGATTATTCAGCAGGTATTTTAACAGAGCAGTTCTTTGAGAATGTCTTTTCAGAATTTCACTTTTTATGATGTTTAGATTGGCGAAGTACAAAGTACAAGTTGAGGAATATGTCGGAATTGAGAATGTATTTAATTAGCTAAATTGCAAAGCAGCGCTTCCCAAAATCAGGAAGGAATAGCCTGCTTTCTCTGCAGTAGGGCAGCAGAAAAACTCTGCGTTGTTATGTAGCAGCTTCTAACCAGTGAAGCTAATACATGGAGGACTTTTATAAAGGGATTGCTTATCTCGTACATTCAGAGATCAGTTTTCTTGCTAACTGAAGGTGCTCTTGCAAGGAGAAATAACCAACCGTGAGTTCACTAATGCACCACATTTTTGAAGAGGAGCTGTGTGAACAGGAGGTCTGCTGAAAGGTCTTGTGCCCAGTTTTGGGATGTGGGTAAAGAGGTCTAAGATGCATGAAAATTTGAGCAGTGGGTGGATTATGAAGAGTTCCTTGTTAGCACTAACTACTTTGGTGGGGCTTTTCTTAGAGACATGATCCTAGAGGTGGGTGCTAGGTGGGTACCGTACTGTCTTGATGTTGTAAAACCCAACAAAATTATTCCTTTCTCTTTTGAGGCAGCTGAGGGAGTTCAGTGAAGGCAGAGGCCTGCAGAGTTTTTGGGTGGAAGGGTGACTTGGGGCCAAGTGACTACTTTTACAGTTCTGGTTTTATTATTCAACCCATAAAGAGATGTCATGCCAATTACAAGAGGATGTGACTTGCAGCAATGTTCACAATTGATTTATACATTTGAGTTATTATTATGTACTAAAACTATTTCCTATTATTTATGATAATAATATGAACACTGCAATATTAATGCTTTATAGAAACAGGTGGTTCCGAATCTATCTGGTCACAGAAGGTGAATTTTTTTGTCAGTGGGATGAAGGATTCAGCTGAAACTTGAAGCTGTTCCAGGGCAGGAAAATTTAATGTGTGGGTCTTTTCTGGGCAGGGAAGGGGAAGTTATTGCAAAATAATGTGGAGAGGGGGATTTACAAGCTGGCTGTGTGCTCATGCATAGTGGATGCCCATGTTACTCCACTGTGCAAGCAAAAGGAGGTGAGCTTAGGGAGGAAGTGTGGATGGCACATTTATATCCCTCCGTGTTGCACAGCAATGTCTTATTGAGCAAACAGAACCAAAAAGCTGATCAGCTTATGGTTTTACTACCCTGGACTTACTTTCCACGAGGTATTCCCGTGGCCATACACAAGCAACTGAATGCTTTTTTAAATTTATTTTTGTTTGTAGGAAAACCGTCCGATCCCAGAACCAGGTCCCAATGGTAAGTCTAGACATGACTGTTTCTGTCTTGCTTTCTTTTCTAATCTTTTTCTTTTCTCATTCTTTTTTTTTTGCTCCTTGATATTCTGAAGAGATAAAATATTTCTGAGAAAGTATAAAATAATCCAAAACAGAATGTGTGGCTGAAACAGATAATGATGCGTTTCCACTTAATAAGAAGAGCTGGAGCAGTGACAGATACACCCCTTTATCGGGCTTTTTCTGCTTCCTGTTTCATCAGTTCATGTATTTCACATTAAACAGCTCTTGGGACGTGTCAGATGATCTTATTGCAGGACTAAATATTAGTAGGCTAGGCATATGGGCCCATAGGAATTTGATTCACTAACTTTCCAGGGCTGAAATCGTAGCTTAGGGAGAAGGAAAAGTTAAATGGACTTGCTCTTTTGTTCTTGCTCCAGTGATAGTCGTGCCCCTCTTAGATTGTATTAGCTTTTGTTGACTGGGGTCTTACCGTATTTTAAGCTTTCCTGATTTGTAAATCCTGGTATAGTTTTGTGTTTCAGCAGGTGTCTCGTGAATATGCTGTCCATCCTAATGCGTGCACGTGCAGTTCTGTTACATTTATTTAATGCTAGTAAATTTGGATGTTTCGATGCTGGCTTGGCCTTTGTTGTGGGGCACAGGGACAGCACGCGTGTCGCTCTCCCAGTGCCTGAGAAGGTAAGATTTTCTACAAGGAACATTTCTTCCTTTTCTGGCAGAGGTCCTCCTGCGGATGCATTCTGTTGGGATCTGCGGGTCTGATGTTCACTACTGGCAGAACGGTCGAATCGGGGATTTTGTCGTGAAGGACCCCATGGTGTTGGGACATGAAGCTTCCGGGACTGTTGTCAAAGTTGGGTCGGGAGTGACTCATCTGAAACCAGGTAACTGGAATCAAAACTGTCTTTCTATTTGATTTCCTGCTAATCAGTTCCTGAGAATGTGTTGATAACAGGCTGTGCTTTGCTACTAGGTAAATTTATCTGATGTTCTGAGCTGTGAATTGCACAGTGTGACCTTCTTCAAAAAGTGTCACTGTGCTACTATTAATCACCCAGCTTGGCCGCTGTAATTTATGGCATTTCTTAGCTATGCGTTGTCCCAGGATATCTTGAGCTGGTCTGACTTTATTTTAATGCACAGCAGAGTGTATGCTGATACAAGGCGCCTTTTGAAGAAGCTAGATAAAGCTTCAGAAACCACGTACGTTGCTCTTGCCAACGACCTGCTGTTAATGTTTCTTCGCTGTGTGTGTTCTTGAAGGAGCAAATGGCCTCCTGCAGTGGAGAGAGGTCACTGGAGCAACTGTACCAGGCCCCGTGGTGTGACCTCTACAGTTTGCTGTGCTCACGAATGTCCTAGAAAATGGGCTGAGCAGTGAATTTTGCAAAGTTTGCTTATGATAGCAACTTAAGCAGGGTGGAGAGGACACAGGGGAGCTAGCAAGAGTTACAGACAGACCTTACGGGTGCCTGGGCAATAAGATGCGGATGAAATTCAATGCAGATAAAGTGGTTTCCACAGCAGAAGAAACAAAACCAGCTTCGTATCTAAAATGGTGGGCTGGCCATCACTGCTGAAGAGTGAGACCTTTGGCTCTGACACAGTGCATGAGAACTGTAATGGCAAAAAATGCAAATCAGTGTTAGGAGAGGGACAGACTCAATCAGAGGACGTCATCGCACATCTGGAGCTCTGCATGCAGTTCTGGTCTCCTTTCCAAGGGGATATGAAAGAAGCGAAAAAGTTTCAGAGGGAGGACAAGGAGATGACGAGGTGTGGAGCAGCATCTCTATGACCAATGACTAAGCTAGGAACTTGAGCTAGGAGCTGGAGAGACAACACAATGATGTGTGACACAGGTCTGAAGACTCATGGAGGGCAGGGAGAGGGCACATAAAGGTTGCCTGGTTCTCTGGTTCCTCCAGTACAAGAGCCAGGGACAGCGGGAGCCAAGTGCAGCATTCACCTAAGATGTAGCATATCTGCAGGGCTTCTTGGCAAAGGATGACGAGGATGCTGCAAGCTTACATGGTGGAAGGTGGAGGAGAAGTTGTCCAGGGTTACGAAATACAGAGAAACCACATGCAGCCTTGGGAGGCCCCACAGCTGAATATAACGGGAGGCTGGGAGAACATTCAGTATGTGCTTGTCCTGCTCCTCTCCCTCCCAGACATCCCCGTTGGCCATGTCACAGGTGGTGTAGACAGCTCTTTATTTCGATCTACCCTCCTGCTTGTCACTGTGCCTGAGTGAAAGCCTGTTGGTGGAGAGCTTCACTGAGAGATTTGGCTGTAATTGGCTTCCTCTGCCAAACAAAAAGGGCTGTCTTGTGCCCCTGCGTACTTGCAAGTGGTACTGTGGTCACAGAGTTGTTTTCTTTAGTCCATCCTGCCTTGTGATTGCAATTAAATAATTACTCTTTGTCCTGCAGCATGTGTCCTTCCAGCAGTCTGGGCTACTCCATCGTAGCATCAAGATGTCTCTGTTCCCCGATAAATCCTGCCTCACTGTGAGCTCCCTCCCCAAGGAACAGTCCTTTCCAGCCGGTGGCCAGTAGAGCTCACTTGCTTTGTCCTAATTATTTCCTCTTCCGATTACTACTGATTCTGAAAAAAATCTGATCGCTGTGCGTTTGCCTGGGCTGAGGGCTGCCTTTTCATCTGCTAAGGCTGAGTGCAAGCCAGCTGGAGAGAGGTTTGTATGTGACTGAGCTTCCATCTGCTTTGTCTGTGCCTCTAAAACACCATCTCTTTTCAAGTAACTGTGAAGGTCTTGGTGATGAAGCTGCTGTGAAGGAAGGAACTTGCCTGGTGCATGCAGCGTGATCGTTCTCAGTTAGCAGATGTCCCTCATGCTTCTCTTGGGCCAGGGTTTCATGCTGTCTTCCGTGGTTGTTCAGTGCTACTCGTACCTATGTGCCCACCTTCTTCCCGAGTAACACAGTCTGCTTTCACCCTGGCAGGTGATCGAGTGGCCATCGAGCCCGGTGTCCCAAGGGAAATGGATGAGTTCTGCAAAACTGGCCGCTATAACCTGTCTCCAACCATCTTCTTCTGCGCCACGCCTCCCGATGATGGGAACTTGTGCCGCTACTACAAGCACAGTGCCAGCTACTGCTACAAGTTAGTCGGTGCTCCCTCTGCAGAGAAATGTATACTCCCTGGGGGGGGTTAGCTGAAGCAATTGCCTTTTGGCCCTTTTGAGTATCTCAGTGAGCACTCTTTACTTGAACACAACAGGTTTTATTGCTTTCTGATCCATAAATAACATGTCTAAGGCTTGGATGGCAGCCACTTTGCAAAGGGTTTGTCAGGCAGGTGTAGTTTATCCCCTCTGGTGCCAGATGTTAACAAACATTTCCTGCGTGTTTCCTGGGATGTCACCACCGTTTTACCCTTTAATTATTTCCCTTTCCCATTTGCTCCCTGCTCTTAGTTTCTTTTCTGCTGTCTTTTTATATCCTTGCTTTCTTAGGAAGGTGCCTGAAGGTCTTTGTCGGGTCTTTGAGCTGAGCTAGCTTTACTGCTGCTTTTCAGGAAGCACCACGTTGCCTGCTGACACCTCGCTCTGTCATTTGAAACAAAAGTCATCGTACTTTGAGCAGAACAGGAACAGAAAGCAGAGTCTCTGCTAAGCTGCTTTTTTTGTGTGGCGCTGAGTGGCCCCACTAAGCTGCCAGCGTTACACATCTGTTTTCATAGCCAGTTCAGCAATCTTGAGCATGTTCTTAATTGTGGCAGGACTGACACATTTGCTTAAAAGCAACTCTGTCCTTAAGTGCTCTGGCAAATATGCTAGAAACCCGAATAAACCTCGGCAACGTTATACCCACATAAGTGCATTTACACAACGAGTTAAAAATAGTCTAAAGTAGTGGTCCCATGAGACCGGTCTACCTGTGGAGCGCATTCTTTCTGTGTGGAGCTGGTACTTCTGTGAGCAGAAATGTCCTCGGGGTTGCTCTTTGGTGTCTGCAGAGGAAGCCTTCGCGATCAAATCAGTTGGAAGGAGGCACTTGAATGCTCTTCTCATGAAAGCCCTCAAGCAGGAAGCTCCTTTCAAAGCGGATCCCAAGCAGCTGCTGTCAGGATGAGGTGCTGGTCTGGATGGGACTGACTTCTCACTGTCCAGAACTGCTGTCGCTGATTTCCCATGTGTTAAAATAACATTTTCTGACAACATCACAAGTTTTTACTTGGGAGGAAGTGGCTGGTTTGTAGCTGTCTTCTTCCAGGGTTTTGCTTTTTTCCCCTCAAACCGGGACATTAAATATTACTTTGACTGTTTTATTTTATATTTTTTTTTAAGCTGTGAAATGCAAAGCCTGGATCTGGTACTCCCCGTTTCGGATCAGCAATGCCATGATTGTCTGGTGCAGAGCAGATTCTGTGGCATGAGGTCACTCTGCCAGCACAGATTTGCTAGGAAAAGATGATGGCTGAGCTTAGTGGGCTCTTGCATATTTGGGCAGCTGTTGTCTGTCCTTCTGCAGGTGGACAGACTTTGTGTTGGGTACTCTTGAGTAATTTGATGGAGATGAGATCGTGCCACAAAGCTGCCCTGCCTGTTGACAGGGCAGTACCCACACCCCAGAGGAACAGATGTGATGCCAAACTCTCAAGCAACCGAGCTCTTGGAGTCAGCCCTTCAGTGCCTCCTGGAGATAAGGGACATACAGATATGTTACAGCTGCCTTCCCACGACTGTCGTTTCTGTTACTTTGGCTTCATGTTAGCTTGGCTGAGATCTGACCTCAGGCTTCCCAGGGCTGTCAGAAAGACTTCCCTCACAGACACAGCTCCCGGCACCCGCTGTGTGACAGCCCACGCTGGTGGCTTTCTGGAGGGCTGCATTGTGGGGCTGGGATTTATTTCTATCAGCAGTTCAGATGGGTTTCACCCCCCTTTGCTTTTTTCCGTCACTTACACTAGCTGCATTACAGTGCTGTTTCTGTCTAAAAGGTGTTTGATGCCCACTGTACACATTTTCCCCGACTGCTGGGACCGGTCCGTTGCTTGAAACACTTGGTGCACCAGAGGAGGACATCCGGGGCGTGATGGGGAGACCTGGGTCTGGCTGCCTTTGCTTTATGTGGCAGCAAGACGTTTTCTAAAAGTGTGGAGCTGAATGATTCAACCCAGATGAGTCTGGGAACTCAGTGACGGAGACACCCAGACGTAGAGCATCTTCGAGGTGGTGCATACGCAACTGTGGGGTTTATTCCAAAGGGAACGAGAGGCAAAGGAATTTTAGGGTTGACTCACCAAGTACGGGAGGGATGGTGTGGGGAAGTTTGTGGATCCCTGTGTTTGGTGCTTAGGCAAACCTCACTGGTAAATGGTTTAGGTGTACTTGATGCTGCTTCAGAGGAGGGAAGGAGGCAATATAACCTCTTGAAATGCCTTCCAGTCCTGCATTTCTCAGACCAAGGGCGAGAGTGTGTTTTGCCACTGTGATTTACACCCATGTTTGGTCTTCCAGTGTCATGGCTTTCCTCATCGCTGTCATAAACCCCTTTGGTGACTGTTGCTTATGTCTGGTTCTTGCAGGCTTCCAGATAATGTCACCTTTGAAGAAGGAGCCCTTATCGAGCCCCTTTCGGTGGGAATCCATGCCTGCAAAAGGGCGGGAGTCACTCTGGGAAGCAAAGTCTTCGTGTCTGGCTCTGGTATGGTGAACGTATTCAGTCCTCGGGTTCTCTGCATGCTGTGGCATGGAGGGAGATGGACAAGGGTGCGAGCTGTGCTTCCAGGCTCTGCTGTAAGCCTGGGTCATGGCAGAGTTACGGGGATGCTGAGGAGGACCTTGAGGCTGTCCTTGCCCATGCTGCACTACAGTGCTGCATTTTGAGCAGCCCGGATGCACAGTGCAGTGTCTGGGCGTGCTGAGCCTACAAGCTCAAGGGAGCAGAGGAGCGGGGTGGTGTTTTCCTTGCGCAGTGCCTCGTGTAGCAATAGCTGCTCTCTCAGCAGCTGGTCTCGCTGCCCTGGGATCACGGTGATGCTGTGATCCCAGAGCTGCCCGTCTGGAAAACACAGTCGGAGCCTCCTTTATCCTAGGAACACGCTGAGCTCTGGGTATGTTCAGAGCCTGTGGCTGGTGCTGTCTGGCTGTTGTATAAGTTCTCTTCCCTTTGTTCCCAGGACCAATTGGCCTTGTTAATGTGCTTGTTGCGAAGATGATGGGTGCAGCGGCTGTGGTAGTTACAGGTAAGTCCTTTTAACCCTTAAGAGTGTGCCTATTTCCCACAATCCAACACTTCGACTAGTTCCACATTATTCCTTCAAGGTAACTGCTGGGGAAGGCAGCCCAAGCACAATGGAAAGTCTGTTCATGAATGGAGTAGTAGTGTGCCAGTCTGGAGGGAATCCTAATAAACGCCTCATTCCCCAAGACAAGACTTTGATCTTTGCACTAATTGGGATCTATAAGAAGGTGCAGGTTGCAACCGGTGTTCCTCTGCTAGGTTAGTGGTCCAGGGTAATAACTTCTGCTTCCTAGCACAGACGCGTTGTGTGGGTGACGTAGCCACAGTGCTTCAAGGAGAATAAACCAGACGGTAATGACCAGTCCTTGAATCAAGCCTCGAGACCTTCTTCGGACTTTGAGCAGGTCTTTTGGGAAGAGGCAATGTGTCTGTGTGACAATGCTCCAAGTTACAGGAGCTCCCCTTGCTCCTGGTGCCTCTGATCACTGGGGCCGGGTGTGTTTTTGACCTCTCGATCACTGTGTTTCTATCTTCGGGTTGAGAGACAAAATTCAGGTCCCACCCTCTTGCCTTTGCGGAAACATCCTTCAGTAGTAGCTCATGACAAAACCTAAGGCAGATTATTGCCTTCTCCTCCCTAAATACTCTTGCTGCTGCGTCCAGGGCATTTTTTGCTCTGCTGGCCCCACCCTGCAGGCGTGTGCTTGATGGATGTGATCAGTCCAGGCCTCAGATTTTGCAAAGTGTTGTCATTTGAGGATGATGGTTGCTATAGCAGGAAAAGCAGCTCTGCCTCTTGAATCATGTATGAGGAACCTTGCTGTCGAGCTGAGCTGGTGCAGGGGCTGGTGGGTGACCCAGTCCTTGGGTGGGGAAGGGCTTGGTGAGCTGGCAGGGGTTGGTGGGGCTGTGGCAGCTGGTTCAGCCTGCTGCCCCATCCCTGGTCCTGCCTGAGTGTATCATCTTCCCTGTAACAGTGGGAGCTGCTGCTGCCTCTGCCTGTAGACCGCTCCTGGCGGCCTTTGGCAAGCAGGTCTGTATAGCATGTGCCGTAGGGCTCCGGGTGGCCATAGGAAGTTTGCGGTAGCTGGTTTGTAAGGTGAGCAAGCTTGGCTACACGCAATTAACACCTTCTTATCTTTGTGCCTTGGCCTAAGTAATGATCCTGACTTGTAGACATCTCCTGCCTGAGAAATGTTTGGCTGGGATGCTCAAAGACACCCATGGAGGTGCTGCCCCTCATCAAATATTTGTACGTGACATGAACTGAGGAATGGGTTTAGTTTGGCTCGTTGCCGCTGGGGATTTTGCTGCCCTTCTCAAGGAACTGCTTTTTGTGTTGGCTTTAGGAGCCAACACCTGTCTGCCCACAAAGGCTCTCTTGTACTTTGCTACCAGATTCTTTGAATTCATTGCCCAGAGTTTTTATGATGTGTTTGTGTATGAAGAGCTTTGTCTGCACAGCACTTAAGGCTTTAAATGTTTGTGTTTGTTTTGACAAGCCGCACACAAATATAGAAATATCTAGAAGAGCTTTTTTCCTGACATGGGGAGAACTTGCCTCCTACAGCTTCTGTGTTGAGTGTCTTTGGTGCACCTGGAGTCAATGAATTTTGGAAAGTTACGTCTCTGCTGAGGGGTCGGGTCCCTTCTCTGGGACTCCCAGAGAGCAGCTGGCACTGTAGCTAAAGAGTAATGCTCAGCCCTACCCTTCCAGAGGCTTATGTGTGCCAAAGCTTGCCTTTCCTCCCAGATAAGGCAGCGTGCCTGATAAAAGGTATTAGCGCTTCTGATAACCTTTGCTCTTCTCCCTGAAGTGCTTTATTCCTGGCAGACTAGTGTTCTTCCTTATGAGGGATGGCGTTTGATGTATTTAATGGACTGCAGTTGGGTGCAGAAGATCAGTTTGTTTCATGGGTCCTCATCTACGCTTCCCTAAGATCTATGGCTTTCTCTGCTCTGCTGCTGAGTGGGTGTGCTTGATATTTATGGGCAACCTTCTCCTGTCCTTCTGCCTTGCTGTGGACGTTGCTGTTGTTCTGGAAAGCTGCTTTTCTCCTTAGAGGCATGTAAAAGAGCAGCCTTATTCCCCAGCAAGTGAAGTCACAGCTTGGGTGTTCATATGGTGGTGTTGGGCTGTCTTGCCTTATTCTGTCTGTCGCTAAAGGTACACTTAGTAATTCCTACTTAGGGGAAACTATTCCCCTTGTGCTATTTAAATCTGAAGTCCCGCGTGCCGGTGCCTCCAGAAACCCTGGAAGTCAAGGTCAGGGAAGATGAATACCTGGACAGAGTTCAACTCCTTTGTGAAAGAAGATCAACATAGAAAGTGTGAGAGCTTCAAGAATATTTGCCTGTTAAATTGGCTCATAAACCATCACGAGAAGCTTAAGTGTAATTTGATAACTTCCGTGGGAGCAGAGATACAAGAATAGGCTACTCTTAATCTGGCAGGCAAAACTTTAATTAGCTCCAGCCGCCAGGAAGTGAAAAGAAATTTTTGACTAGAGGCAACATACAACCCTTTAATTGTATAATTGACTGGTTTCCCAAGAGTTATGTGGGGTTCAGCCCCAGTAAGGTTTGAAATCCAAACAACTTGGTCCTTCTTAAGACTCACAAGTGTCTGGAGCTCTAAACAATACAGTAACCTTCTCGTTTGATAACCTGCAGATCTGTCAGCTTCAGTCAGTGCTTAGCGGTGATTCACTTAGGCCAGGTGTACCAAGATGTTATCGCAGCCCTGACCAGGTCTGACAGTATTGCTGCTGCATCCTGTATGCCCCTCTGACGCGAGGACTTCCTTCCCGAGCAGGTCAGCAAACCAGAGGCCAACTATAGGAAAAGCGTGGGGTTTTTTTGCTGCCCGAGAGTGACTTTTGTGGCCACTTTGAAAGGCACTGGCTGGCAGGGCCTGTTGCTCCATGGCTCTGCCTCTGGATATATTTCTGCCAAAGACAGTACGAAATACATTAGTGACTGGGCAGATTCTACAAATGGCTGAATCCAGCTGTGTCTGCTGCAAGCTGGGGTTTTGAGACCAAACATCATGGGGAGTTTGGTCCATTGAGCCCCCGTGGTCTCCTTGCTGTACACCGAGCTTTGGGAGACACCAGCCATGCCATGCAGAAGTGTTTCTTAGCACTTCAGGTGCCTCAAAAATGCGCGTGCCCGTGCTCTTGCTGTGTGGGAGGTCTCTGAGTGCAGCTCAGCCAGCAGAAGGTCATGACCATACGCACGGCCTGAGGCCCGATGCTCAGAGCTTGGGAAGGACAGATGTGACTAATGCCTCCTGCAGCCACAGGAGCAAGAGCCCACGTTGAGGCTTCCAGCGTGATGCTGCCCTTACTTCTCAACCTTGGCTCTTCCTCCTTTGTCTGCATTTTATTACCCTTTGTTATCCCTTCTTGAAACTCCCTCCGCAGGTCTCCGAGGTGCTCATCTCAGTGGGTGTGCCCACACCCGGCATCCCAAGTGCTCGCGCTGCCGGTGTGGGCACGTCCATCCCCTGCCCTGGCAGTAAGTAGCATCACATTCACTGTGTGCTGGGCAGGGTAGGTCCTCTGGCCTGGCTTCCTCCCAGCGCTGGGGCTGAGTCAGAGTGGCTCATGGTGGAGCAGTGGCCTTGTCCTCCTTCTCTTTGCCTTTGATATTTTCTCCCCCGACCCCATCTCTGACTTCTGTGAAGACTGTGCCCTGGTGAGAAGGGTATTTTCCTCTTTGTGATTGGTGGCTTCACTGGAGAGGTTGGTTGGTGGGTTCCTGGAGAGGAGTGTGCTCCTGGCAAAGGCATCATTTTCCAAGTCTTCAAGCCCAGGACATTGCTCACCCCTCAGTTTTGGGTCTAGGAAATCTTGGCTGTTCCAGCTCGGTTTCCACCTTTGATCTGGACGTCTTTTCCAGTGCCAACACACGGGCTCCTGCAGACCACTGCTTCAGTGCAAAGCAGAGAGATTTTTCTGCCCAGGAAATGCCACTCCTCTTCTCTGCTGTCCACCTCTTTATCTCCAGAGATGTCCTGGTCACCAGTGGTGCCTGGAGAGGGGTGAGTGGCTTCCTTCCATGGGACGTGGAAGAGAAGAGACAAACAGCGTGGCTACCCGCCAGGGCAGCTCGCTCCATGGTACAAACCATTTTGTGGATCTTCAAAAGATATTTAGAGTGCCGTCAAGATCTCTCTAGACAGAGTACCAGAGTACAGCCCTGCCCTCGCAGACATTTATCATCACCAGCTTTGTTGCTCTGTGTTAATGGGGTATCTGAGGTCCACCGTATTGCCACATCCACTCCCTTCTTTTTCTAATGGGTTTGCCTGCTCATTCATCTGTGACAGAAACTGCTTGAGAGATGCTCAGCAGCCTCCAGTGCTGTTACAAGGAGGGGAAGAGGATGGGAGAGGTCTGTAACAGCAGGGACGCACTTCGTGTTGACAACTAGTGCATTCTGCAGTTTGCTCTGCTGAAAGCATCTGCTGTTGGGTCGTTGAGGAAGCCCTCAGAGAGCTCGTGATCTGCTCTCATCTGGTACTGCTCGAAGCGAAATGGCCACGTTGATGATCCTCTGAACCTGATGTCTCCTGTCAGAAAGGCTTCTTGGTGCTGCGCTGTCCATTGTCAGGTGATTTCTGGGTCATCGGGGAGCAAGGTCAGAGCAACCTTGCCTCTACTTAGTGCCTTTTAAGAGGTATCCTTGAGGCTGTGAGCAATGTGAGCAAATAATCTTGAGAGCCAGGGAAGGAAAATGCAAAAGCGAGGGGTGTTTTTTTGCCTCATTGTAAGCTCCTCCCAAGGTTAACTCGCTGAGTGTGTGTATAACGTGGTTTTTTACCATCCGTTTTCACTAGTGGATGAATTAGTGAAGCTGTTTCATGAAAGAGTCACTGCCAGAGAGACACTGGGCAGTGCAGTCTTAGACAGTGGCAGCTTTGGTAAGACGCAACCGCGCTGCTCAAGCAGGGTGAGTGTCGCTCAGCTCTGTCCTGCCTGTCCCGCCCTCCTGCTGCCTTTTGCCTTTGCCTGCACTGAGGTTCCTCTGCTCTGCGGTATCAGGACAGCAACACACCAGTGCTTGGCCACTGCTGTTCCTGCTGTGGCTTCTGCTTGCGGCATTGATGTGCATGCCCTTAGTTGTTAAGCGTGGCCTTCTAGTTTGTCTTGGCACACTCTCGGTGTTCCTGCAGTACCAAAGAGAAATTGGGAGATCTACAAACTGATGGTCTTAGAAGACACCCCTCAAGTCTAGAGGTGGCAGCTGTTCCTTCACTTGGACGTTGCTTTGCGTGGTGTGGATTTCATCTGTGAGTTTATGCTTTAGCCTCTTTGAAACACACCCTCTTCTGCAGCTGGAAAGTCTTTGGCATCTCCTGTGTCTCTAAGTTGTCCTCATCACTCATCCTTCCCTGCCTGCCCAGAAAAGTGAGCAGGTCTCCACCCTGCCTCCTCACTGGAGGCTGCGTGAATTTGAGGGAGGGGATCATAGACCCTTTCCTCTCCTGGTTGTGTGCTGCCCTGTGAACGTGTGTGCAGACCCTAGATGCGTGTGCCTCCCTCAGGGCTCCTCTGTGGTGGCCTGCTTGCATCAAGGCTGGGAAGCCCTTTGGTCTGAGTGGTCTACATAAATTCTTGAGAAGGTACTAGTGGGCTGCAGTCTCCCACCTTGTCCTACCACGTAACAAATTCTGTCGTCTCTCCTGAGAGACGTGACAGCTGATCGCCAAACGAAGGTGGCTCTGTTGAGACATCAGATGGAGGTAGGAAGCAGATTCCAGGCTCCGGTTCTTTCTCCCCTTCTGCTTCACGTAATGCTGCAATTCTTGACTTGTTTTGTCTTTCCCCAGATTTATCTGCCTCTCGCCTGCAAAAAGCCAAGGAGGTCGGGGCAGATTTCACCATTCAGGTGAAGAATGAGTCCCCGCAGGAGGTGGCCTCCAAAGTGGAAAGTCTGCTTGGCTGCATGCCGGAGATAACTGTGGAGTGTACAGGAGTGCAGGCCTGCATCCAGGCTGGCATTTACGTGAGTACCACTTGTCCTCAAGGTAGAGCAGCGATGGCATTGGCTTTTCTCTTTCTGGGATGCCACAGTGAATGACAGCTATTTTGCTGCCACGGCGCTTAATTTCAGTGGGCTTGGTGTCGGGAAGCGATGGTGCTCGTTAGACCACAAACTAAGAGAGACAATTAAAGAGTTAACGTCTCTGCAGGCAGCATGGGGATAATTGTCTGATTAGATGCTCAGGTGCTTTACTACTTACCAAAGAGACTGCAGTAAGACCCCGAAACCCAAGTATGGCTACGCAGCAGCGTCAGGGAGCCGGGACAAGTAGGACAGCATCTTCCATTAAGTTGAAGTTGTGTCCAAATAAGGAGAATAATTAAGAGAATGAATTCCAGCAGGTGAAGAAAGCAGTTAAGGAGGGGATGTTTTGCTGTCATGAACTGCCTAACGGGAGGATGCGGAATAGATAGTGCGGAGTTTCACAGTGAAAGGACAGGAGGCAAATGGGACAAGCTGCAAAAAGAGAAATTGCAGGGGAGCATCAGGCTCTTCGTTTTAAATCTCTCCCATTGAAATCCAAAAGTACTTTTCGTACTTCTAAGTGCCAGTCATTTTTCAGAATGAGATTTAGATACCAAAATCCTTCAGAGATTTTCGAAAGATTGCTTTTCAAGCCTTGTTTATTGCATGTTTCACGCTTACGGGGTCCTGACAGCATCCTGTCTCTCCCCTGGCTTCTCTGCCATGCCCGGGCAGTCCATTACAGCTGCAAAGTGTGGTTTTATTTCTTTACAGACTGCTGCACAGGCTCTGGTGACTGTATTTTGCAAAATACAACGTATTTGTGTGTTTGTTCTCCAGGCCACTCGTTCTGGTGGGACCTTGGTGCTGGTGGGGCTGGGGTCTGAGATGGTCACTGTGCCCATTGTGAACGCTGCCGTGCGGGAGGTGGATATCCGGGGGATATTCCGCTACTGCAACACGTGAGTCTCGTGTGGGGTGGGCGGATACGTCTCCAAGTCTGTCCTTAAGAAATCCTAGCTTTCCACAAGGAGAGAGGACGTGGAAAAAGCTGGTTTTCCTTACAGTTGGTTAAACCACATGTCACTCTGAAATGCCAGCGCTGCAGTGCAAACAATCTGACTGATGTGTTCTGCATTTTATGCCTTGCTTCCCGGATGAACCTTGCATTGTGAACTCGACCACAATGTGACCAACAGCCCGGCTGGGTTGTCCCACTCTCCCATTTCATGCAGCGTTTGGTGCAAAGAAGGGAAGAGACCCAGGAAACCTTTACTCTGCTGCAAGCAAGCAGGCCAAAATGAAAAAAAAAAAAAAAAAAAGAGAAGAATCATAATTAACATTTGTGTCTTCAACTGTTTTGCCTTGTAGAAAGGGAAGGCCAGGTGCTGGGGGTGTTTTGAAAGAGACTGGTTTGTCCACAAGTGTGCTGGCTCATGGCACGGCAGGGAGGAACCACAGCTTTTAGCTGCTTCACCCCTTTGTGCTGGGACATCTCGAAGCAGCAGCTTGGCCTGGCCCTGACCCTACACACTGCTTTGTGAAAAGCTCGCTGCCTGCTGGCTTCCACCTTCCTAACTGGTATATTGTCTGTTTGGAGGCAAAGGATGTGGGGAATGTTCATACTGGGCAAAGAGTCAAAATCCCAAGCACCGCATCCCATGGCAAGCCATGCATACCCAGCCTCGCTGCTGGTGCCCAGCTCTGCTCTCCTTCCTCGGTGTGGGGGAGAATCACATAGGATCATAGAGTCATAGAATGGTTTAGGTTGGAAGGGACCTTGAAGATCATCGAGTTCCAACCCCCCTGCCATAGGCAGGGACACCTCCCACCAGCCCAGGTTGCCCAAGGTCACGTCCAGCCTGGCCTTGAACACCTCCAGGGACGGGGCTTCAACAGCCTCTCTGGGCAACCTGGGCCAGTGCCTCACCACCCTTAAAGTGAAAAGCTTCTTCCTAATGTTTAATCTAAACCTGCCCTCTTCCAGCTTAAAGCCGTTCCCCCTCGTCCTATCACTACATCCGTCAGCCTTGTTGGAGATCACAGAATCACAGAATGGTCAGGGTTGGCAGGGCCCTCTGGAGCTCCCCCAGTCCCACCCCCTGCCAGAGCAGGGTCACCTCCAGCAGTGGCACAGGACGGCGTCCAGGCGGGTTTGGGATGGCTCCAGAGTGGGAGACTCCCCCCCCCTCTCTGGGCAGCTGTGCCACTGCTCTGCCACCCGCACAGGAGAGAAGTTCCTCCTCATGTTAAGATGGAACTTCCTGTGCTCAAGTTTGTGCCCGTTCCCTCTTGTCCTGTCACTGGGCACCACTGGAAAAAAGACTGTTCCCATCCCCCTGGCACCCTCCCTTTGAGTATTTATAAGTGTTGATAAGATCCCCCCTCAGTCTTCTTTTCTCCAGACTGAAAACCCCCAAGGCGCTCAGCCTTTCCTCATCAGAGAGATGCTCCAATCCCCTCACCATCTCTGTAGCCCTTTGCTGGACCCTCTCCAGCAGTTCCCTGTCCTTCCTGACCCGGGGAGCCCAGAACTGCACACAGTGCTCCGGCTGCGGCCTCCCCAGGGCAGAGCAGAGGGGGAGGATGCCCTCCCTCGCCCCGCTGGCCACACTCTGCTGGGTGCCCCCCAGGGTGCCATTGGCCTTCTTGGCCACCAGGGCACATTGCTGGCTCATGGTCACCCTGTTGGCCCCCAGGACACCCAGGTCCCCGGATCAGCGAATGCTGGGATGAGCAAGAGCCTTCTTTAGTTTTCATCATTTCGCTGGAGCTGAAGATAGATCTGGAGCCAGTCTGAAGGTGGATGTGCTCTTTACAGAGAACTGAACGGCACGGCTCGTGGGCAGGCAGGTCTTTGAGTGTACCAAAAGCTGGCCTCGCCCTGAAGGCGGAGAAGCTCAGCTGTCCTCTTTTCGTCTCGTACAGCTTGGGCAGGGCTCGAGACATTGCGTGGTTGCAGCCTGGTTTCTGCTATGTTCGGAGCTGTAGTTTCTTGCTAGTGGAGCAAGAATCTTTACTTAGTCTGTCGAGGTAGTTTTCCAAGAAGGATTTATGAGATGTAGTCGGGCTCCTTCTTAAAATGAGAAATGTCTTTACGTAGGCTGTTAGGGAATTAGGTTAGCTCCTGCGTCCCTTTGTATCCCCATCCCTCTAATTTGGCCCATTCAAGTGGAGCAGCAAGGCAATCAAACGGGGCGAGTCTCTGCCAAAGAAGAGGTCGGAAGCTGACTGAGGCTTTTCCTTTCTTCTCCCTGCACTGAGGCGGTGAGTTTGAACTCCACAGTGATCAGTCTGCAAGCAAGGAGGCAAGAGGAGAGCGGCGTACGGCAGTTTTGGTTTTCATTCGGTGCTTTAGAAGTACAGTTGTCTCCTGTGATTTTCACTGACTCAGCCTCTGGCGGGTGAAGCACAGCCTGTGTATAGCAGCGCCTGCCATCTCGGTGCTCGACAGCCCAAAGCAGTTGGTTTGTCCCATCTCCCATGCCTGAGGCTTGAGGTTCTCCCTCCGGAAAATTCTTTGCGGGCAAAACTCCCCATGGTTGCCTGGGCTAAGGAAATTACTGTAATGAAACCAGGCTCCTCCGTGCTCTTTCCTTGGGGCTCCAAACTGGTGGCTGCTCTCATCTCCTGCTCCCCGTTTCCCTTGCAGGTGGCCTGTGGCGATTGCTCTGCTCGCATCCAAGCGGATCAACGTCAAGCCCTTGGTTACGCATCGCTTCCCCCTGGAAAAGGCTCTTGAGGCGTTCGAGACCACCAAGAGGGGCGAAGGGGTCAAAGTGATGCTGAAGTGTGACCCCACCGACCACAACCCCTGAGATGCCGCAGTGCCCGGCCCTCTCCCCGCCGTTACACCGCCTGCCTGAGATGCGAAGCATGAGGCCGCAGGAGGCTGATGTATGGCTGTAGCATGTTAACACAGTCACCTTATGCAGGCGCTGCCTTGTAATAGAGCTGGAAAATCAAACGATAATGAGGGTGAACGGCACTGAGGGATACACCATTAGAGTATTAACAGGTAACCACAAATGGAGAGGCAATAGGGAATAGTTTGAATCAAAACGCTGCTGTTTCTTGTAGAGACGATGGTTCACACAGTTGGCTCTTGTCCGCCAAACGCCACGCGCAGAAGAGCTGGGATCTCTCTGCATGTACGGGGCAGAGCCGCCTACGTGGTGGGCATGGGGTTTGTCCGTGCAGACGCGCTGGGTGAGGGTGTTGCCAGCCGCACGGGTGAAGCGAGGAGGGAGATGCTGGCCTTCCACCTTCCTGCCCCAGCACTGCCCCGGGGCTGCGCTCGACGCAGCTCTTCCCGCGCGCGGGATAGCCCTACGTGAATACTCCGCCTTCCAGTCGCACCTTCTCTCGGGGACGCTCAGGGACTGTAACAGCCGGTGGAAAAAAGCCTGGCCAGCCCACCTCTACGGGAAGCACGGTCAGGTCATTCTCTCCGTGCTCTTTGCAAATAGCAAACTGCGGGCTCAAAGCTCGGAGCCCAGGGCTTTTTTGAAGAAGGTCGGCTGGAGGCCAGCTGGGACCATAGCTGCTGTGTCGTCCCACCCCAGCAGCTCCCTGCGGGGCAGAAAGGAGCACCGCAGAGCGGGCTGCAGTGTGTTTGCAGGGAAACTGCCATGTCCCCAGCTTGGGACCGGAGAGCCCTGTCCTTATGTGACTCCCAAGGAGGGGCTGCGGTTGTGGGGGGCACAGCTGGCTTTTAGCGCGGAGGGGAGCGCAGGTGAGGAGTAAGGGGACAGCATCACTCAAAGGTTTTACCACTGCGAATGAATTGTAGATTTTCGGGGCTATCAGGCCTTCCTGCTGAGTTTGTGAGCCACGAACGAGGTACTAGGTTTGCAGATAACAAAATTCTAATTTTTGATTACAGTCACGTTAATTTTAGTGTTGAGAGATCAGTCCCTTTTTCGGGCCGGTACTGAACTTTCCTCAATAAATGCTACCTACCTGATGCGTCTGTGTCCACGAAGGCATTGGGTGGGTGGTTTGAAGGGCTCTGCAACTTCGAGCTCGGGAGACTGTGCGCACCCCGGCTCTGTTGCACTGCTGAGTGGCACCAGGCTGCAGGTGAGCTCGGCACAGGCAGGACTGTGAAACCATAAACGACCCCACCGCTTGCAAACCGAAGCTTGTATTTATTGCAGAGGCTGATCAGTTAATCTTGGCAGAGGTAGAAGCCTGCGAGTTTTACAGGGCTAAGACATAACCTGGGGCAACTTCCCGTAGCCAGGAGAAGCAGTCAAAGTACTGCTTAGCGTAAACAGGGTCATGAAATGTAAAAATGTGCTGGTAAAACCTACCCGGGAGCCCGGCCCCGTAATCGGATGTGGTGTTAGCAGAGCCTGTCCCAGAATTGCTAAAACGCACCTTGCCGAAGGGTGTGCGGTGGCCGGGGAGGGGAAGGCTGCCCAGCTTTTGGCACTGGGTATGAGCGGGGGCTTCTTGCCGAGCCACGGGGCTCTCCTGGCCCCCGGCTCCCGTGCTGGGGGTGGCATGGCTGGGGGACGGCTGGCCATCGCACACCCCGTTATTGCCATCAAATGTGGAGCTACTCCTTGTGGTCTTGGGGGGGGGGGGGGGGAGCTGTTTAACACCCCAAGGGCTGAAGCCGTTCCCAAGGCTCAGCCTCTTTGGGCTCCTTGGCTGTAATTTGCTCCCGTGCCAGGTCTTGCTGCGGGGCATTGCCACCGCCGCGGCATTGCTGGGGGCGCTGAGCGTGGTAGGACACAGTCTGAAGGGCTGTGCCTGGGCGCAAATCTGTATCCCACCCCCACCTCACGCCACCTGCGTCACCAGTACAGGGGAAACTCACTCGCTGTTGAACCCGGGCTGCGTCCCCAGCAGCGTGGCCAGCGGGGCGAGGGACGGGGTTCTGCCCCTCTGCTCTGCTCTGGGGAGCCCCCCCTGCAGTGCCGCCTCCAGCTCGGGGCGGCTGCAGAAGGACATGGAGCTGTTGGAGCGGGGCCAGAGGAGGGCCCGGAGATGCTGCGAGGGCTGAGCCCCTCTGCGGGGAGGACAGGCTGGGAGAGGGGGGGTTCAGCCTGGGGAGGAGAAGGCTCCGCGGAGACCTCAGAGCCCCTTCCAGTGCCTAAAGGGGCTCCAGGAGAGCTGGGGGGACTCTGGGTCAGGGAGGGGAGCCATGGGATGAGGGGGGAATGGTTTTAAACTGAAAGAGGGGAGATTTAGGTGAGATATTTTGAAGAAATTCTTTCCTGTGAGGGTGGTGAGCCCCTGGCGCAGATTGCCCCGAGAAGCTGTGGCTGCCCCATCCCCGGAGGTGTTCCAGGCCGGGTTGGACGGGGCTTGGAGCACCCTGGGCTGGGGGGAGGTGTCCCTGCCCAGGGCAGGGGGGTTGGTTGGAACGAGATGATCTTTAAGGTCTCTTCCAACCCAAACCATTCTGTGATTCTATTTCCCAGTGGGCTGTTGCAAAGACTCTGTAACAGGAGCAAGGCCAGCACTGTTGCAGGTCTCCAGGTGACTGAGACCCAACTGCAGGAGGCAAGAAAATGATTTAAAATTTCAGTCATCAGCTTTATTTAAGCTCTGTCACAGCCTGCGAGAGCGGCAGCCCAGCGATGCAAAGCCAGGCATTAGTTAAACAAGCACAAATGATCCCTGATCGAGAGATGGTGACGCTGCTGAAAGAAACCAATGCGAACACAACTAAGGCCCTATGCAAACCCGGGTAAGGCTCGGAGCGCTAACGAGCGGGCACAAATGAGTGCGTTCGGAGAGCTGAGCCTGTTTCAAGGAGAGGGATGGTGGAGAGCGCTGGCTCCTCACCCCCCTGTGCATGCAGTCCCGGTCTTGGGGCAAAGTGCCGTGAATTCAGGTTGTGCAGAGGCACCAAGCCGTTCCCCAAAGCCGTTCAGAGCCATTCCCCGTGTGACCCTGCAGCGCACGGGCTCTGTCTCATGGGATTAAGGTGGCGGAGCCAGGCTTGACTCGGACACTGGGTTTTCTGCACTGGGACACTCCAGCTGGCCCCTGGAGGAGGTTGTGGATGGTAGCAGGATGCCCTGGGCTCAGGGGCTTGCACCGGGCTGTGTGGGGCAATGCTGGGATGGCAACGCTTTACCGGTGCACTGCATGCTGGTCTCAGCTCCGTGGGTCTCAGCATCCATGCTCTTGGCCACGGATGGCTTTCTCCCATGGTAAGAGTGGGAGCCCAGGGCCGTGACCACCCGAAGCATCGCCGCCTGGGTGCTGGGGTTGAACATACGTTTCCAATGAAGATTGCAGCCCAGGGGTGAAAAGGCACGGGGTAGGGTCAGAAATTCTCATAGTGGTGTGCAAAGTAGGTCTGGTCCTTCTTGTTCAGCTGCCGACAAGCCTTTTCCACGCTCTTTGTCATCCCGGGTGGGCCACAGCTGAACACCCCGATCTTCTGCACCTGGGGAAGGAGGGAGCCAAAGGGGTCTAACCCAGCAGCACCAGCTCTCCCCTCAGCCCAGCCCCCCCCTTGGCCCCTTGCCCTCCGGCAGCGTTGGGCACAGACACCAGCCGAGCAGTCTGTCCCAGCCTGAGGAGGTTTTCGGGGAGGTTGTCACCTCCCTTTGGACTCACTGGGGCCATGGAGGAAGGATGGGACCCCCTGAGGTCTCTGCCAGCTCTTGGCAGTGGCTGCAGGTGGGGTCTCACCATAGCCAGGGGGTGCAGGGGGGCATTTGGCTGGCGTAGGGCATTGGTGACCCTCATCTGGGCTCCAGAGGGAAAGTGGGGTTCATGTCCCTTCTGTCCCTGCTCCCTTGGTGTGGATGCTACCAAGGTCTTCAAGACCTTGGGGACAAGCTGGGACCAGTCCTCCACACTGGCTGATGGGTGCCCCCCTCCTGTCCCCAGCCAGGCACTGACCTCAGGGTGCACCTCCTGCAACGAGTTGAAGAAGGGTACGAAGGGAGGGCGCCCGAAATGGGTGATGGAGCGCAGCCCCGTGAACAGACTCTTGTTCAGCACCTTCTGGAAGTGCCGCTCGCAGATGTACTGGAAGAGAGATCAACGCACATCAGATGGCCCAGCATGGCCCAGCAGGGCATGGCATCCTCCCCGGCAGGTGGTCAGGCTCACCAGCATGGTGGTGCGCAGGTCAAACTTCTCGGCCAGCTGCGTGATGTAGATGTGCACAGAGACCAGGTCGTTCCTGTCCGCCTCCTCCACCTCGCGAATGATGTCCGCCAGCCACTCAAACTGCCGCTGCGTGCGTGTCACCCAGATGAAGTAGATCTGTGACACACGGGGATGAGGCTCAGCATGGGGCTGGCACCCCATGCACGTCCATGGGGCTCCTTCCCAGCCAGGTCATGGGGCATTTTGCCCCTGAAGAGGCCACCTGCAGCAGGAGGCATCTCAGGAGGGCTCTTGTCCTCCAGATGCTTCCACTTACCTTCTTACACAGCAGCTTGGAGTTGATGGATGACTTGAAGACCAGGTCCTTGAGGATGGATGCGAAGGGCGTCACCCCGATGCCTCCTCCTACCAGCACTGACACCTCGAACTTGTTCCACTCCTGGTGGCCCTCCCCAAAGGGCCCGTCCAGATAGAGCTGGAAGGGAGCCAGCCGTCAGCAGAGCATCTCCCTCCTCCACTTGCCCAGGTCTTGGCCACCTTCAGGGCTGGAGAAGTGCCTTGGGCTGGGCACAACCCATTGCTGAGATGCTCTTGGGCTTGGATGTCCCTGTCCCCAGAGAAGCAGCACAGGGCTCACCTTGGGCAGCTTGCCGATGAGGGCCAGGCTCTCGGGGGAGTAGAGCTCCCGCAGACGGGTGGTCCAGGGCCCCACAGCACGGATATGCAGGCTCAGTGTGTCCTCGTGAGGCGCCGAGGTCAGGGTGAAGGGGTGGTACTCGGTGGTGCCCAGGGCCACACAAGCAATGCGCACCCACTGCCCGGACTTGTAGTCAAAGTCCTGAGGCCGCTGGAACCGGAGGTGGGTGACACCTAGGGGAGGACGGGGATGGGGGCTTCGTTAAGGTGGCGACGTTGAGCATTGGAGAGGAAAGGCTGGGGAAAATGAGCGGGCTCAAGGAAAGATGGAGCATTAGAGCTGTGCGCAGGGTGGGTGGGAAGGGGCTTGGGGACAAGCCGTGGAGCCAGGCACAGGGCTCAGGATGATGGAGAGGCTGTGCCGGGGCACAGTGGTTCTTCTTGGGTAAATAACTGATCCCAGGGTGTGATGGCCTGAGCTCTGTGCCTCAGTTTCCCTACGTGTTGGGGGGGGGGGGAGGTGGCACAGGAGACCCTTTGCAGTACCCCTGCATGGCAAGGATTCACAGCAACGTGTGTAATGAGATGCAGCTGACTCTTGGAGGTGCCAGCCTGAGCCACCAGCACGTGTGACAGCCAGCAGGACATTTCCTGGGGCCAGAGTCACCTACGGGCCACCCAGGTTGGGAACTGCTGCCATCTCAGAGCTGGCAGGGCTGGTAGCTGTGTTTCTTCCATTGCTGCAGCCCTGGATGTGTGGCCGGGGAGGATGCGGTACCTGAGGGCAGGAGCTCAGCTTTCACCACGCTGATCTCCACCTTCTTCCTGCTCAGGCTGAGCAGCTTGTCGGCACTGTAGATGAGAGCTGGGATGATGAAGTAGATGTGGAAGCGGGGCTGCTGGATCAGCGCGTAGCTGCCATGGATGATGACCTGGGCAGGGAGCAGCTCCCATCAGCATGGTATTTGGCACAACAAGCCATCGCCCCGTGTCTGATTTGGTGGCAGCTCAGCAGAAGCAGGGAGTCAAGACTGCGGCCACCATCTCCCTTGGGACCTCCCCAGCTCTTTCACCTTGTTGGCCAGGCTGACCCACAGGCTTGTGTTGCATCGGCAACACCCCACCCATCCCAGCCCAAATGCTTTACCAGGACATAGAGGAGCACGTAGAGATGGTGGGTGATCCAGAATGCCTGGAAGCTGACGCGTCGGAAGTGGTGGGTGGCGAACACGTACATCACAGCCAGGATCACGAGCAGCAGCACTCCCGTCATGCCTGTGTGAGGAGGGGTTGGGAGGTTTCAGGGGAGATCGGGGCACCCCTACAGGGGCTCCACCTGGGCTGGGCAGAGGGCTGCCCGTTCTGGGCATGGGTGTGTAGGTGGTCTGCCTGCCAGGTGGTCGTCTCACCTGGAATAGTCTGGAAGAACCACCAGTAATACTTCTGTGGGAGCTGTGACCTGGAGAGGGGCAAGAGAATGCACCATGGAATGGCCAGAGCAAACTCCTGGTTTCCCCTTTCATTCCCATCCATGCCCAGGACACCCTGTCTGGACTGTGCTTTGAATTTCACCTACCCATCATCCATAAAGACACTGGAAAAAAGGCAGGACAACACGCTGAGAGGCATGACTGAGAAGATGTAGACGTTCACTACATGACCTGCAGTGTGGAGCACTGTAAGAGACAGAAACCAGGAGAGAACAGCGTCACTGTTGCGGTGGATGGAGATGTGGCAGATCCTGCTGATGTGCCCAGGGGCCTGGCAATTCCTCCTCTTGTCAGATGCAAAAGAGTCTGTGTCTCTCCAAGTTCCATATGGGTCTTCTGCCTGGTCCTGCTGTGCCATGATGGGCTGGGCCTCCTCCTTTAGCTGGGGTTTGTGGGTGGCACATCGCCCAGCAATCCACCTACCTGAGAAAATCAGGGCTGCCATGGCAACCCAGCGGTGGAAGTCCACGGCGGCATCGAAGGGGATGTAGTGATTGAGGAAGGTCTCCCGCAGGACGGTGATGAGGTTGCGGCACATGGTAAGCAGGATGTAGGAGTACATGAAGGAGATGCAGGCAGCCGATCCCCGGGAGATGATGATCCCCACAAAGGTGGTCTGTGCGATTCCAGTGCTGGGGGATGCGAAGGCATAGTCTGGGGAGAGAGAGCAGAGGGGATGTCAAGATGCCTGGCACTGGGGGCCATGACCCTTCCTTCAACAAGGGGACAGCCACCTGCATGGCGCCACCAAGAAAAGGTCAGCAGGGATGGAGCTGTGTGGGGACAAGGGCACAATTCTGTGTCAGAACCCCCAGAGCTGCTGGGTGACAGGGTCTCCTTGGAGGTCAAGGGAGGGCATTGCCCTTCTCTGCTGGGCAGTGTGAAACTGCACCTTGGTACTGTGTCCTCAGTTGGGCATCCCACTTTGAGAGGCGTCAACAAACTAGAGTGAGTCCCGTGAAGGCCAGCAGGATGGGTGGGAGCTGGAGGACGTCACTTAGGGAAAAGGCTGAGGGAAATGAGCTTGTTCAGGCTGGAGGAGATGGGTCAGGGAAGACCTTGTGGCTGTCTGCAATCACTTAATTGGTGTTTCAGAGGGGAGAGAGCCAAACTCTTTCTCAGAGATGTGCAATGAAAGGATGAGAGGCAACAGCCTGAGCCTCACTGAAGGAAACTCAGGTTTGACATAAAATAAAAACTCTTCACAGGGAGCATGGTCAAAAACTAGCACAGGCCCAACAAGGTGGCAGGATCTCCAACCCTCCTATCCTTGAAGGATCTTCATACCTTCTCTAGACAAGGCCTGATTCAGCTTTGAAGTTGGCCTTGCTCTGAGCAGAGCATTGGACCATACCCTTCCAGAGCTCCTGGCCAACCTCAGTAATCCTTTGGTTATTCCAGGGGAGGACCAACATTGTTGCCCAAAGTTGTGCCAGGACCTTTCACACCTCAGCATGCCCCATGCAACCAGCAGCTTTAAGGAGCCAAGGCCATGCCCTGCTCCCCATCCGGGGCAGCTGGGCTGGATGGGCACTCACAGTATGCTCTCTCCACAAACAGGCCAGCGGTGATGGCAGAGAAGAGGACCACGCAGACGATATGGCGCCGGTAATTCTCAACGAAGCGCTTGAATTCCTGGATCTTCTGCTGAACTTTGTTCCGCTCGTACTTCTTCCGTTGGGCTTCAGTGTATACATGCAGCTGGTACTGATTCACCCTGGCAAATACAGGAGGGCTGGTGTGATTTTGGGGTTTAGCCAGCAAGATGTGGCTCAGGGCCATGCTGCCCAGATCAGCCTCTTCCTCCCTGGACAGCACGTGAACCACCTCTGCACACCCGTAATGGCAGTGACTTGCAGAGCATGGTGTCAGCGGTGCATCTCAGGTCATCCCGCACTCGATACACTTTTGAAAGCTGATAACAAACATGCAGATAGTGATTGATAAACCATAGATAAGAACTGTAAAAAATAATTTTCATAGTAACATTCAACCCTCCGGCCTGATTCCAGGGTAGGGAAAGGTCCTTGAAGCTGTTAAGGCAAATCAGGATCTCCTGGCCCTGAATAACAACCGCTTAACTTCTTCCTTGTAGAAATATTTGAGGCTGCCACAGGAGTGAGGATGAAAGTCTCCTGCAGCTCTTGCAGGCAGCCCACAGGTGAACCAGCAGCATCCCAAGGGGCAGAGGAGCTCAGGCAGGACCTGCCAGGCAAAGCCTCTCTCTGCGGGCAAGGCAGATGCTCTAAAAACTATCCCGAGCTCTGGAGTTGGCCATTTCATTGTTTTTCAACAGAGGCACATCAACCAGACCCAGCTACGGCACCGTCCCCGCTGAGACGGGGCTGTTCCCCTTGCTCCTCGGCCAGCGTGATGTGCCTGAGGGGCTGGGGTATCTCCTGCAGGGGTGGTCTCGCATCCCCTCCCTACCTTGCACCACCATCACGGGGGTGCTGGCTCCTTACAGCAGTGCCATTTGACTGGCGGACTACCTGGTCTGACACAGAAATGTGAGAAACAGCAAATGAGCTGAACCCGAGTCTGAGGAGTGCAACCTGCGAGGAGGGGGTGTACTCACTTTCTGCCTGGTCTCTTCCTCAGCTCTTGCCCTTCTCGCTCCACGTAGTGACTCACAGTGTCCAGGTTTAGGTCTTTCTCCTCATCTGAGATGGTCCTGTTGGAAAGAGAGCCATGTACTTGCAGGAAGGGCTTGCCAAAATTTTCTCCATTCCTCCACTTTCCATCTCAGGGTCATCTAAGAAGGTGTCCAGCTCTTTCCTGCAAGCCTGCTTGCGTTAACTTTAATTGCACGCTACATGGGCTGGATTTACTGCAAGATAACAAGCCCCTCTGAAAAGCAAGATAGAACTCCCATCCCCATGTAGCAGATGCAATGGGGGCTCTGCAGGAGGCAGTTCCTCCCCTCGGCCCGCCTGGGTGCCGGGGGTGGGCAGCAGTCCCACCGAAGCATCTGGCTCGCTCACAGTCATGTCCCAGCGCAGCCGTCCCTGCTCCCCAGCGCTGGGTGTGTGAACACCCGGTGGGAGCATTTATTGGAGAGGCTGAGGTGAAGGATGGTTCTGCATCAGGGCAGAAAGAGAAGAATAAATAGCAGCAGCAGCAAGACCAAGGAGGAGAGCTTACCCTTTTGGCTCTTTCTTTTTTATGAAGGAGACGCGGTTGTGCAGGTTTTGCTTGAGCACCTCAGGGACACCTTTCAGGAACCAAAAGGACAAACAGCTGTTTAGAGTGTGTGAGATGTGGTGGACAAGGTTTAGGCATCTCCCCTGGGCAGGGGTGGGGTGGGGAGGCACTCTGAGCTGACCCAAACATGTCACACACGGGGCGACAACTGATGCCCCATTACTGCAGTTGGGTTGGAGAGGTTGATGGGACACAGATTTGGGAGCTACGCATTGGGTGCTGCCCATCTTCTCCAGCCCTGCAGGGCCTGGGGTGACCCTGTGCTCCTGCCCACTGACCTTTGATGCAGAGCTGGGTGAGACGAAGCTCACTGTCATGGTCCCGCAGCATGTAGTGGAAATCCTCCCATGTCAGTTCATCCCTGTCCTGAAACCCTGAAGCCCGAAACATGGACTCGGTCACCTGCTCTGCTTGGTCTCTTGACAGGCAGTTGTTGGAGATCTCAATGAAGGACCTGGAGCAAGGAGAGGAGATGGGGACTTCAGAGGACCACAGCATGAGCCCTTCAAATAGCACAGGGCAGAGCCCCAGCCCAGTTTCACAGGAGAAATGGGCTTTTGGTTGCGAGTGTTGAGCCCATGTGCTCTCGCATAGCACCCTTGGGGAGTGAAGCACAGAAACGAGGAGCTGCTTTTGAAGACACCTATGTTTACAGACATTGTGAAAACATCTAGAGAGTTGAGAAGTACCTGAGCATCCTCAGAAACTCCTCCTTGGAGAGGAACCCATTCTCGTCAATGTCATACATCCTGAACATCACCTTGGACTTCTCCTCTGGGGACCCTGGTGGGGAGGGAGAGAGGCAAAGTATGAACAAGATCCTATTTTCATCAGCAAAAGTGCTGTCAAACATTGTCTTTGAGAGTTTGGACCTGCAGTAGTGAAGCCTCACCCAGCTCTGAAAAGCACACTGCTGATTTCAGCTTGAACAATGACTGAATGTGAATAACATGCCACCCTTCCACTTGACTTTCTCAAGTGCTAGGTGAAAAATCAAGTAGGTACGCATTCTTTTGTGTGCGTTATTTTGCAAACTCAAAATGTGCTTTTGCACGGCAATGATTTCTCTGGGAGCTGCTTTGATTGAAGCTGGCATTCACAACCTCCATCTACGAATCTGCCTTTCCAGTGGTCATTTCGGGGGGAGTCAGATATGATAGCTGATATGGCCGTTATCACCTGTCAAGGACAGGATACATGGCCCGTTCAGAAGATGGAGCAGACTTGTCCCTGGCAGTGACAGATCAGCAAATTCCTGCTCTGGGGTAGCTCCCCTCATGGACGGTCATACATAATTACATTGTCACTGCCCCATAACTCAAGTTGAAGCTGTCCTAAATGAAGGGGATTTTAATCTGTTGGAGTGTCTACAGATTGACCTGCTGGATTGATATTATCCTTCACTCTGCTGGTAGCCTTGCCAGAGCCTAGAAACAGGACTGAGGGCAACAGATGAAGACATCAACCAGCTCCAGCTCCCACCTTTCATGAAGACCACCAAGATATCCAGGAACTCCCGGAAGGAGATGTAGCCATTGCCATCTTTGTCGGCCAGGGAGAACATGGAGTCCACAAACATGGAGTGGGCTTTGAGCCCCAGGGCTTCAGCAAACTCGGCCCTGCTCAGCTCACATGTCAGAGATTCCTTTGCCTTCTGTGAAGATTCAAAGTTGAGCTCTCCGGCATCGGACTTGTCGATTTCCAGCACCTGCAGGTTGTGTCCCACAGAAGAAATCCCATGAGTGCTGGCAGAGCAGAAGGCTGGTGTTCACTTGCCTAACCTATTGCACAAAGACCGGTGGCTCCCCTGACACAAACCCCACGGCAGATGCCCCGGGGAAGTCCCGTGTTTCTCCTACACCACGTGCCTTTCACACTAAACACCACTGACCATTATGGAGACCTCAGTTACATCATCCAAAAGTCTCTTTGCAACTTGACACGCTTATATCACCACACCAGAACTCCCTTTGTCTTCTGCAAGGGAAAATGTTGCTTGGTCCTTGAAAGTATTGGCAACTTCCTTGTGCATGGCTTACAAGATCTTACGGAGAGCAACAGCAGCAACATTCATTGCTTAATCAATACAGAAATACCTTCCTCCATGCATCAGAGCCTGCCACACCTCTACATACCTGAGCAAACAGGTGCCTGAAGAAAGTCTCCAGGATTTGTTTTCTCTGCTCCTGAGTGACTGCCCGTTTCATCAGGCTCTGCTCCTTCATCTCAGACATATGGAGATCAAGGCCACTCTGCTCCAAGTAGCCTCGTAGCTTCCCAATGAAGCTGCTCCTCTCTGCCTCCTGGTTGAAAAGTAGCACCTGCAAAAGACCCCACCCAAACGGCTGTGAGCAGCAGAGGCTCAGGTGGGATGTGAATGGTGATGCTCTTCACCACAGTGGTCGCCCCATGGTATGAGCTGGACCTGGTGTTTCTCAGGAGGCCACAACCACCCTTCAGGGTCCTACGCTGCTCCCAGTGCCCAGGACTGAGTGGTGCAGGGTGTACGCAACCAGTGGCAGAGGATGGTGGAGGGTGCAGGGGAAGGTATCATACCTCAGGCACCATGGTACTCACCAGGTCGTACTCCTTGGGGCTCTTCAGGAGCAGAGCTTTGTTCCCTTTGTTGCTGGAGAGGATCACCTCCACCCTTTGATGGGTTTTCAGGCTGATGATCCGGAGCACAGACCCTCTCCCATCCATCACTTTGAGCACTTTGTCAGCTTGGAGCTGAATGTAGACGGGAGAGCTGTCTGTCTTGGGACCATGCCACTCCATGGCTGGTGGGAGAGAGCACAGGACTCAGGTGGAAAGGTGCAACTGAGCTCCTATTCATCCCAGCACCTCCCCCTTCACTGAGATGCAGTTTGGGAGTGATTGCAGGACCAGACACATGTTAAGGGAAAAATGATAATGTCCCAACTGCAAAGCTTAAGCACATGGACACAGGAGGAGTCCAGACCATGGAGCAGGGAGGCAGGATTTTGCCAGTGTCCAGAGCAAGGAGATACAGTCCCCGTCCTGGAGCTATTGATGCAATTGCTCTACATAGGTTTCCTTCACATAAGGTGTGATCTGGAGAGGGTTGTAATTAGAGGGTCATAGGATGACTCAGGTTGGAAGGGACTCAGATTGGAAGGGTCTCTCGTCCAGCCTTCCGCCCAAAGTAGGACCAGCTATGAGATCAGGCCAGTATGCTCAAGGCTAGTTTTGGATAGGATGGAGACGGCACAAACTCTCTGGGCTACCTTCTCCACTGCTTGACTACCCTTCTGGGAAAACAGTTTCTCCTTTCATCCAGTCTGGAAATAAGCTCCAAGCCCAGCCCTGCCTCAGTACGTGCCCTGACTTAAGCAACATCACCAGGCATCATCGCAGGACCAACAGTTCTGCCTCACCGTGTATCACGTCGCCGGTCATCTCCCTCCGCACACTGGTGCTCTGCTTCTTCTGCAGCTTCTTGAAATCTCTCTTGCGGAGAAAAGCCACAATCCAGGCAACAAAGAGAGTCACTGGGGACACATAGGAGAAGAAAGCATGAGATACTACAAAGCTCCTTCCCACTTTGGCAGCATCACTAGTACGACCAGGGCAGACAGGGGTTTATGTCATCACCCCCAGTTCAACGCTACATGGTTTTATTTAATGCAGGGCTGCACCATGAAAGCCCTGCTTCCATCTGTTGCCCAAAGACCACACCAACTTAAGGACCTCAGGAGTGGCCAAGGCTCAGCAGCTCCTGCGGGAAGGTGCTTGATCCGTGGGCACTCAGCCCCTTTCTCCGGTGGAAGAGGAGAGGGGTAAAGAAACGGAGTGACGAACCTAAAGGCAGACAGCAGAGGACAACAATGATGATCCCAAAGCCTGCACCGCTGCCTTCAAAGTAGTCCAGCACGATCATGGGTGTGCAGTTGGCCAACTGTTGAGCTGTCAGCTGCTGGGGCTGCGGGCACGGGTCCCCTGCATAGGGGGAGACAGGCTGTTAGTGTCACCGACCTTTTACCCATCTCACCTCCATCGTCCCCAGGCACCTCTGCATTAAGATGCTGGTGGGGTTCATTGCCCAGGGAGCGCTGCAAAACTGGGATGTTCAAGTTAAACTCCAGATTTTAAGGGTCAACCCTTGTTTTCAGGTTGAACCTTTGCCTGCCACAGCAAAACAAGCACAGAATTAGGCTCAAGCGCTCTGGAAGTTCAGCACCATTACCTCTCCTAAATGGGACGGGCTGAGCAAGAAGCACCCTGGGCCACAGCAAATCATGGCTCAGAGCCTCTGCTCATCCAGAGGCTACAAATCCAGGGAGTCTTCCAGTGCAATTGCACAGAGCGTACACCAAGGGAACCAAACACCTTGCAAGGGCTGGAACGTGCACCAAATAAAACTCTTTTGGTAAATGGGAAGGGTGTGGCAATACTGCTGTGTTTGGCCACACCTCACCCTAAGCATGGACCAGGACTCTTTTTTGGGTCTCTGTGGTAAGAGAAAAGCTCATTTCAAGAATGGCACAGATGAGCACCAGGGTGAGGAGTGCTCATTGGCATGGGACTAGGCTGCTCCTAGCCTGCTGGGAACCCAAAACATGCTGGGATGCAAGCCCTCAGCCCTCCCCAGGCTGAAAGCCACCTGGCAGAGTTCATGCTGCTGTTGCAACTCCATCTGCAGAAAGCCTGGCCAGCCCTTCCAGCAGCCCAGGTTAACCAACAACCCTGTTGGCGGCGCGGCCAGGCAGGAGTGGGCACTGCAGGACAGCACCCAGGGCATGTTCAGGGGCTGATGCAATTAAAGGCAAAAGTAGGCAACGTTACACAGTTACGGTACACAGAGCTTAACACATCTCTAAACTTCATGATGTTTCAGGTCACTCATCAGTTTAACCTGCAGACCTGTGTGCGCTTGTACATAGAAGGAGCTAGAGGACACATCAGTGAGATGTGTGACACAGCATGGGGTAGGCAGAGGGTGAGTTTTAACCTCAGCGTCACCTTACAGGACATCAATTGCATTTTTGAACCCAGAGATCCTTCCAGAACTCGTGCAATGCACATGCTGGGACTTCAGCCCACTTTCAACATCAGCGCTGCCCGCCTTGCTTACGAGCATCCCTTGCATTGTGCACATATTTTGTTGGCTTAGGGGCATAGCAGGTGTCAGGTTTGAGAAGCTGCCAGCCCGACGCTGTCCCTGTGTCACTGAGTCACTGGCTGTGTCACCAGATGGGTCCGCCTTCCTCCCTAACTTGCTGGTGCCGTTTACTCCCTGTGCACTGCCGCTTGCACTCACCCTTCCTCCAGATGAACACGTCAGGCTGGAGGTTTGTGGGGTCTGCATTGGTGACGGCAGCCAGGATGTCGTGGAAAGTGGTATTACGGATCTCCCTGATTTCATCCACTGTGAACAGCCTGGGGAAAAAAAACGTGGGGGTCAAACGTTGGCCCGTGGTGTCCCTGTCTGGCGGCAGCAGGGATTTGCTCCTCACACTGTTTTAGGAACTGAGGAAACTGGAGGATGTTTTTTTCCTCCAGTTGTTGTCTTACTGGGGCTGGCAAAGCAGCGGGCAGCCTGCTCTGTGTGCCAGATGGGGAAGATGCATTTACCCATTCTTGGTGTTTTCGAACCAAAATCTGTCGCCATCGCGCAGGCGCACAAACTGATCCAGGATGATGGCACTGAAGAGGGAGCCGTCAACCTCCAGCATGCCTCCAGGGAGCAGCTCCAGCCTGGCTGTGTTGTTGGCATACAGAGCAGCGACCTCCTCCAGGACCTGGCCAGAATCCCCCACCGCACACATGTGAGTAGAGGGAATTCTGCCGGGGCCTCCAAAAGTCTTGGCAAGCCTCAGGAGGAGCAAGGAAGGTGCATTTCCCGGGCATCACACGTCTGCGGGCTGGGAGGATGCTCAGCCTCATGAAGCCTTGAGCTCATGGCTTGGACTTGAGCAACTAAGCATCACTCCCAGAGCATCTCAGCCCCAAAAGGAGGAGAGCACGCAGCAGCACAGGAGCTCAGCACTGGGGCAGGATTTATTCATGCCATGTAATTACACGGTTACTCCAATGCAACAGCCCTTCAGGCATGAAACTGAGCTCGGGCAGGATATGCACTGATGTCCCTCTTCCTATGTTGCTGGAGAAGCCAGTTACTGCCTGGCCTGTCCCAGTGTCCTTTGACCCACACGCTTTCTGTGCCCAGACCATTTCCCTGTTACCTGTTGCTCCAGGTGTGGGGCAAGGTCCGACCAGTTTTGGAGAGGGTCCAACCCAAATCGCTCCCGGGCTTGGTTATAAGTGGGCAGGCCAAGGTCTCGCCCGCGCTGAAGCCAGCTGGCCACGTAGTCGGTGCGGGAGTACTTCAGGGGCCCATACCAGTAATCTGTGGGTGGATTTGAAGCTGTGGTGATGGCAACACAGAGCTGGAGGAGCAACCCCAACCCCCATAGCTGCTGGGCTGGCTTTGTCCCTCTGCCATGGGCCATGCTAAACATGCCATGCCCTTGTCAGGGCAGTCCCAGTAACATGCTTAACATGCCCTGCAGCTTCTCTGCACCTCCATTAACAAGGCTGAAGCTGGGATAAGGGTGAGGTTGGGTGCTGATGGTGGTGGTGATGGGACAAGCCTCCCCATCTCGGCCCCTGCACAGTCCTGGGAAAGAGGGTCCCCCACCGATGCGCCAGCTGCAGTGCAGGGGAATGCAGACCTTGGAGATCTTCCACCACAATGTTGTCCTCCTTCTCTGCAATCTGTGAGCTCATCCCCAGTAGGAGGTTGTCCATGTCCACAGCATCTGCCTGCTGCAGCCCGGTGGTCTGAGGGTAGATGGGAAAAGCAGGTGATTCCTCGCAGGGCAGAGGACAAGGGGCAGCCCCACAGCCCTGAACTGGTGCCCATAAGGGTGCAGACCCTGGGCACAGGGGGACCAGGGACTTCTTCCAGGCTTATTTTCTCCACATCAGCTCAACCTTGAGGTCTGAGCCTGCTGTGGCTGAAGACGGTATCTGGGGATGTCTGGACGGGGAGGATCTCACACCCCTTGGTTGGCTGTCATGCTCTGCACCCAATTCCCCTTTCAGAACCCTGTGAGGTCCTCTGTAATGTAAAGCAAGGAATGAAGCCCTCCCAGCCAGCCTGCCATGTTCTCAGGACCCCCATGCTCCCTTCCCCGTACCTCTCTGCTCCAGTAGCTGTTGCAGAGCCGCACCGCTGGGAATGAGCCTCCGGGGCCAGGCACTTTCTGGAACTGGCACTGCATGTCTCTGGAACAGCAGAGAAGGGCTGGACCCACAGCCCCTGGCCAGGGCTGCCCCGAGCTGACGGGGCTTGGCTGTCCCAGTGAGGGGCAGGATGCAGGAAAGGCACAGGGACCATCCCCAGCCACCATCCCAGCTCAGGCATCCCCTTCCCCGGCACGGGCATCGCTCTCCCACCGCCCCGCTGGGCTGATCTTACCTCTTGTAAACACCCGGTGGCACCATGGTGGCCAGGAATTGCCTCGCAGCCACCACGAACTCCGGTGAGATGCTGGGGTCCAGGTGCTGCTGGTAACCTGCAGAGCAGCAGCCACGGTCCAGCAGCTGGGTTGGTGGGAAAGGGGGCCAAGCTCCCTCTCCCGTCCCATCCCCTGTACCCCCTGGTCCCCCCACCCCTGCTCCCCACACACCATCGCCCACCATGCCCCTCACCTTTGTAGTTCGGGACGCTTGTTCCCAGCAGGGTCGGCAGCCACTCGTACAGCACGATGCTCTAGGGCACAGAGCAGCTGGGTTAGGGCCCGCACCGGGGAGGATGCCGGGGGTCCTGGCAGAGCCGAGCGGTCCCATCCCTCCCCTCACCTGGAAAGTGGCGATGACCCGCTTGCGAGCATGCTGGAAGAGGTCCTCATCCGACCAGGTGGGGTGCTCCCGGGCCAGCGCCACGGCCAGGTGGTTGTGGTACCGAAACCAGGCAATGCTCTCAGCCTGCAGGAAGCGGTTCTCGTTCCCCCAGGCGCTCCCCAGGTCTGCAAGAGCCACCAGGGCCATGAATGGGGGATACCGTCAATGGGGGATGCCGCCACTGGGTCTAGCTTTGCCTGTGGCTAAAGGAGCACCCCCAGCCCTGCAGCTGCAGCCCAGCATTCCCTCATCCCCTCACCCTGCCTTCCTCCCCGAGGAGACAAGCAGCCCGAGCGAGTGAGAAGCAGCACCAGGCCACCAGCACGGACCAAAGGTCGGGCAGGTGAGGAATTCAAAGCAAGCTGAGCAGGTTTTTGTCAGCGGCAGCCCCTTTCCCCAGAGGAGTCTGCCTCGGATCAGAGGCACCAGCACCCACCGGTCTCTGCGTGTTGGCTGGGAAGTGACCCCCTGCCTTATGGGGATGTGGCACCTTAAGTTCACAGCGTGTCTTTTCTGGCAAGCTTTCGCTGGGGCACATATCTTCCTGCCCCTCAGGCTGGGAAACCGCCTGCTCTCCCATGGGACTCCTGACCCACATCCCAGCTCACCGCACCCCCCCTGCCCTTTCCTGGGTTCCTCTCTGGGCTCAGCTCCAGGGACCTCCTGCTCCTGGTTAGGGATGGAGCCAAGCAGGTGAAAACCCATTGAGGATGCCACCATTACCGTAGATCCCCTGGGAACCACCCTGTCCCGTGGACGGATCCAGCGCCTTCCACATGGGGACCCTCCCGTCCGTCTCCCTCGGCAGGCGCGTGTCAGGCCCTGATGCCAGCTGTCCCCCCGAGAAGCTCCTCAGGGCATCGCTCCAGGATTGCGAGGGGCCGTAGATGGAGCTGCCGTCCAGCCAGCCCGTCACCTCGTTGGTCTAGGGCAGGCACAGAGAAGGAGCGTTAACAGGCGCTAAAATCTCAGCAGAAAGGTACGAAATAAAGGTCTGAAAAGCCCCAACCCAGCCACCCCAGGTTGCAAAGCACCCACCCCAGCCCTTGTTTTAACAAGAGCTATCAAGATATAAGTATATACACCAACAATCTGTGTGCAAACTGCAGGAATGACTGCCAGGTACAGGAAAAGAACAGGAACAGTTTTTTTCAAAAGTAATTTTTTTTTTTTTTTCCCCCCCAATTATTTACAGCTATGCCCAAAAGCAGACATCTGTGAATCCCTACATAGGCAAGACCAAGCTGGAAGGGGACTAAACCCATCTTTGGGGAAACTGCAAAGACTGGAGCTGTCCCCTCTGGGGAGGCCTGTCCTCGCAGCAGGGAGTCTCACTGCCCTGGCAGCATGTTGAATATCTCCCCCGCCAAATGTTTTCATGAAAACATAATTTTTAGTTTGAAAACATGCTGGAGTTTTCAATTTTCTAAGATTTGAAATACTGGTAAAAACATGACTTGCTAATCTGGTCTCATCATGGTTTGTCATGTGAAAGGTTCAGGGGGATATTCTGCTTCAGCAGTTTTGATTGGGAAGCTTTCCAGCACGAAAGAAAAAGCACATAGGCTTGGGAACACATCCAGCAAAATACAGAGAAATTGGGGGGAAATCTGGATTTTTTTCCAAAATGACTGTAATTCAGAGAAGCTTTACAACTTTATGACAGTACCGGCTCAGTTTTGTAAAAAGTATTAAAGGTAAGAGGTGGTGCCGAAAAAAATGTGTCATAATTACTGACCTTCTAGAGCGGCACAAGTCTATAAACTGGTTATGGAATTTCATTACACTTGTACTAGAAAGGCTCCTGTTATCACTTGTTTCACCAGATACAGACAGCCTTACCTTTGCTCATCTTGACTGAAGTGATAAAAACTTCGGCAGCCAAGGAAGACTGCAAATTGCTCTATCTTTACCCTTTTCTGTTCTGCCCTCCATAAACCGTTCAAGGTACTCAAATTTGCATAAAAATAGATAACACAGGCAGATCTAAAGTAATTGAGTTCTACTTGGCCAAGAAAAGCAGTGACCTTGAGCAACCACAAATGTTGGAAGTTATGCTTTGGGTTCATTTGCAGTTGGTTCAAACACTTGCGAGACGTGTATTTTTAAGGAAGCAACGGTGCTTTCCTTTTGTTTTGCAAACGCTATCTTGGCTGCTACGGATGCCGATGTTGGGTAAAGAAGAGTTTAGCTGAAAGGCAAAGAGCAAAGGAAACACTATGTACCTGTTCCCGGGGGCTATTGGGGCTCTGCCCTGTCTCCATCGCCCAGTCGATGCGCTGGAAGGGCAGGACCACATCTCCAGTGCCTGAAGGGTCAAACACGAGGTCTCCAGATGGGATGTGGATGTTCAGGAACTCAGCAGGGCAGCCAGGTTTCTCTGTCCCCAGGATGTCCGAGAGCACATGGAAACCTACCAGAGACCCAGTCATGGTCAGCACCTGGAAGGACTGCCACCAGCACCGGGAGCAGGACTTGACGGTTGGCAGCTGAGCTGTACATGGACTGAGGGGGATCACCCTGTGCAGCAAGAGTGGTTTCCTTCCCTGCCTTCACTGCTGGTTTGCTCCATGACTTTGCAAATGTCGCTTTGGGCTGGAGCCCAGATGCGCTGAGCTCCAGTCCACAGGAACACGGCTCTGGGTGCCTCTGGCCAGACCTCATGAATAGGGTAGGGTCATTCAGGGACCAGGGTGGAGAAACTCAGCTAGCAGATGATCAGAGACCACCAGCAGCTGGACCATCCGCTGGCCACCACTTCCCCAGGAGCAAGGCTCTTCATCTAGCTGCTATTTCCCCAAGCTCCTCCTCGTCTGTGGCCTTCAAGGCCAAGGGTAGCTGCTGATGCTGAGCCTGGTGGCTGCTGTTGCTGTTGACCCATTTGAGCTTTGGTGTTATGGGAAAAACTACCTCCAGGGAGAAGCTAAATGGTACCACACTAGTGTCTGCCCCTCCTGTGGCCCATCCTGGGGCCAAACACACTGTCTTAGGTATCCAGGGACATGTATGAACCTTAAGCTGTACGGAGAGTTAATTGTCTCCACTTCTTTAACAAATTCAGCCTGTTTTCTCAATGAGCTGAGCGTATTCCCCAGAGACAGACACCCTGGGCTTGGAGGCCCAAGATCCCACCGAGCTCCTGAGCGACAGCAAAAATTCCTCCAACTTGCAGCAATTCTGCCCAGCAATCACTCACGGTGCGGCTCTTATCACATCTGTCAGCTGTTTTTCAATGGGGTAACTCTACTGCTAAAACAAATGAGGAAGTTCCTAAACGACAAATATCAGTATTTGTGGCAACTGCCAAAGGTCACCGAAAATTCATGCAAACTTTCTCGGCTGTACAGTACTTTGGTATGGTGATACCCAAGGCTTTATCTTTTGGGTGTGGGTCTGCTGTGATGTGGTGGGTGAGGATTGCTCCGACACATGGCCTTGGGGTGCGAGAAACCAACATTTTTCCACCCAAACCAACATTTTTGCCACCTGGTGCCAGGCCCCAGCTCTTACCAAAGAAGACAGCCAGCACAGTTATGTTCCTGCTGGAGGGCAGCCCGGAGGGTCCCCGTGCCACCACGTTGCTGAGCTGGCGAGCGTTGGGCACGTGGGGCTCTTGCAGCGCCTGGTAGACGCCATCCGCGTAGTTGGCAGGCAAGAGACGCAGCAGCCTGGCACCTGCAGCACCAAAGCAACACGATGTGGGTCCAGTGGCACCCAACAGATGGGAGAGGCAGCAATAGTGGGGTACACCAACATGTGCAAGGGTCTCAGAAGAGAGCAAGAGGATGGCATAGACGCTTCTAGTGGCCAAGAATAGACAAGTTTTGCTACCAACACCCAAAACTTCTTGCAACACTGGGATCAGTCCTCTTAAAACTAGAAGGGATCCTCCATGGGCATATCCCCTTCCAGTTGTCCTTCTCTGGTCTGTGTGCATTCCCATTGCTTCCTGGAGGTACACATGGCCTCCTGGTGGTGTGCTTCAGTGGGTAACTGGAGTGATTTTAAGCTGCCCATGTTGACTATGCAATCCTGCATAAACATGGTGATTGCCAACACCACAGGAAAGAGGACATGGCATTGCCTGGTCACCTGTCTGGTTCAGGCTCAAGTCAGAAAGGGTTTCTCTCTCAGTCGTAAAGTGAGCCAGATGCCAAAGTACCAGTTTGTCCCATCCCACCGCTCCCATCCCCAGGCCTGGCACTCACCCACTGACCCACGGCCGTGGTGCAGCAGGTTGTTGTACCAGCCGTCGTAGCGCTGGACCTCCCAGGAGATGCTCTCCTGGGCTCCTGAAAAAGACCAGACCCACTTGGTAAGCAGCAAAATAAAATGCATGAAACAAGCATCTCCATTACAGAATTATATTTATATTAGTGATATTTTCCCATATTTTTTCTAAAACTTTCTGTACAAACAGGTTTTTTAGACAAGTTTTGCGCTCCTTTTGAGGGATAAGCAATGTCTAAAATCAGAAATTCATACTTGTGATCCTGATTTCCCCAAATCAATTTCTGGCCCCCAGCAGTCTATTCCCAAAGCATCTTCATTTTCTCCTCTCTCTCATTGTATCAGAAGAAGGCTCTCCTTACTTCTGACCCTCAGAATGTCCATTTGAGTCAAGCAAGGGCCTTGACACTGGAATTAGGATCTCCTGTGTACATTGTGTATCATCAGTATCAGCCTTTGTCAATAAACATATCCTTTGTTTCGTTTGAGTTAATTTCTATTGCTTTTATTGCAATGCTAGCAAGACGCTCCTGTTCCTGATTACAAGTTGTATAGACATATAAACATAAACACATATCAACCTTGTATAAACACATAAGCAATAAACATATGAACAGCAGTAGGTGAGCCTCCCAACCTGCAGGCTGTGGAAGTTCAGCATCTTGTCCATTTTTTTTCTTATCACAAGCAGAATCATCCCCACCTCGGATATGATACCCCATGGCAGAAACTATCCAGGATCTCCCCTTGGGTCTACTTCCCTGAAACAGTACTTACCCCCCAAGGTCGATGTCACCAGAAGAACCACAGTCAAACTCAACATCATTTCCAAAGGTTGCATTGGCCTCTGGGTCTTCGGAAGCAGTGACCTGCAGAGAGGTGAAGGAGGAAGCTGGAGCTGGGCTGCTCCCAGAGGCTGGAAACATGCACAGACCATAATCTCAGCTCCCTCTTGTGGTTTCTGCTGCCTGGTAAGACCCCGCTGGCACCATCATCCATCAGAAGTATCTCCCAATTTAGGCTGTGGGGAGGTGGCAGAGGGCACATAAGACCCCGTCGCCCTGGGAAAGGTTTGTCAACTGGCCTGAGAAGACCTTCCTGCTGGAGCAGGACCAGTACTCCTGCCTTGGAGTACCCCAGCTGTAGGTTCACAACTCATCATCCACAGCAGGAAGACGTTAAGCTGTGCCAGCTCCGTTATAGAAATACACTCTTCGTTATAGAAATATACACATTTCAGCTGGCAATTTCTCCGCACATGCATTGTCCGATCCAAGCAAAACCCAGTTGTGAACATGATGGGAACAGCCTCAGCACACAGTCAGGCATCCCAAAGTGTGCTAGTACTGTGGATCAAGACCTCTTGGTCACCTCTGGGCTGACTCAACGGCACAGTCTCATGACCAGCCTTTCTTGTGACGCTTTGCCATCTCGCTTTCCACAAAGACACTGGATCCACAGCAGGTGTCATCTGTTGGATCTGAACATTTAAAACCCGGGCCAACACCTAACTGTAAACAGGGATTTCCAGCCACGAACAGCAAAGGCTACATTTTTTTGGTCATAAACGATACATCGCTGCCACTGGCTTTCCAGGCACAGGAATGCCAAACTTGGATTTAACTCCAAAATAGGGTTTTCCACTAAATATGGCTCTTCGTCCCTTTTTCCAGCACTGCAGGTGTGTATCCAAAGACTAGCATCATTTCAGAGGAGCTGTGTTGCCAAGAGATGTGGCGTTGCACAGGTTTCAGCTTTTCCTACATCGCTCTGTTGCAAGCCGAAGTGATGCGTTTACTTTCCTTTTTTTTCATTGTTCTAATCCAAACTTAAAGAAATGATGGTTTCAGAAAGGCTTACACATTGCCAGCAGCTCTGTAGGTTTTATTTCTGATTTACCGGGAATTGCAATGGGGATATTTCACTTCTCACTACCAGTGGCGTAAATTGTAAAATATGAGTCACTAAATACACTGTCCACTTGGCAAATGAAGCAGTTTGAGATTTAAATATTGTCATTGTACTCGTGTTAATTGCATTCATAAAACTGAACGCTCGTTGCCGGGTTTTGAGCATAGCATATAACCTGTGTTAACTTCCTTCTGCTGGAGATTTCTGTACTTTTGGCCTTTCGCCTTAGGAAACAAGCTGTTTCTCAAGACGTGACATTTCCATGTTCCTTCTCCGTCATGACAGCTCACCTGCACTCTACCCCTCACAAAACTTCATTACAGGAAAACCAATTTGTTAGCTTTCCATAGCATGGCCCTATCATTAAATCACTGTTGAAATACCTTTGCACCGATTGCATTTTTGGTTCTAGCCTCACCTCCATGCGCGTGGGAACTGGGGCTGCTGAAAGCCTCAGAGCTTCTGAGAGCAGCACTGGGTGGTGTCCCTGGTCACCCAGTGCCACCCCTGTCCTCCTGGAGCACGCCCATGTGCAAGAGGCTGCCAGAGGCCTTCTGTCCCACAAACCCTGTGCTGAGCATGGTCTTGTGGATGTGAGATTTGGGTTGTGCAGCTGATGGGAACCAGAGGCTCTGTGAGCCCCGTCCCATAGGAAGAACACAGAGTTTGGTGAAGCATGGAGATGCCTAGGACCTCTGCCAGGAGCAGCAGAGCCCAGTTGTCATCACCACATGGGACTCTCCTACCAGAAAGCTCTCTCCATTGAAACTGCTTGTTCCCTGCTGAAACTAACGTGAGGGGCTACATGGCTGGAGACATCCTGAGGAACCTGTAGCAGCTGTGGGTTACTTGTGCACAGAGGTCCACGTGACCTCCCACACTGCAGGAAGGGAGTCCCCGTAGACACAGCTGGATTTATCTCCTTCTGACTCAAAACATACAGAGCTGCCACCTCCATCTGGAGGTGAGGTCCGAAGGTGCTGCAGATTTACCAGAGTTGCCCAGGAAACATGGGGCAAAGCCAAGGCTCAAAACACATCACCACAGTCACAGCATAGCACCTGCCCCCCCCTTCCCCTTGGGTCTTCTCTCAGGGCTCCAGCAGAAAATGTGTTTTAAAATGCTTTCTGTCACTGAGCAACCTCCCTTTTTCTCAGATATGGGAATTGCTCTTAACCCAAGTCATGAGACAACATGCCAGTTCTCATGCACTTTCCATCTCTCCATGGCGCAGCACTGAAAACCCACTTATTGCCCAGTCAATCCAAGACTTGGGGGGGGGGGGGGGGGGGTGGGTGGTCTCTGGAGGCTTTCCAGCCTCGACCATGGCTAGCATCATACAGTGACAGTGGTGGTCTTGCTCCAAGCAGTACCACAGACTGATGGCCTTTCCCACCAACATAGAAATCTTCCATGCCTCTACACTGCCTTTATGTCTTCCTAGAAGTTACTGGGCACATCAGCAGTTTTTCTCTCCCAACCAAACCTCAGGAACCTTTTCCCTTCCCCAGGAGCAGACATTGACATCATGTCTTCCCTACCTATCAAACCTCCTCCAGCTATTGCTGGGAACCTGCTCACAGGCAAGGCTGAGTTCTAGCAGTCCTTACAGGATGCACTCAAGAAGAGGAACACGCAGATCTGTGCTAGGGACCTTATGGCCAAGGAGGATGGACATCTCATGAGCAGCACTCAGCTGTCCCACAAGCTCCTTTCCCATACTTCAGCTGAGAGCTCCAGCTTCACGCTACCCAGTGTGCTCTCCCATGTGTTGAAGACCAGTTGCCAGGCTTCTCCAGAAAGAGCCCCCTGGTCTCACACCTGCCTCCCAAATCTCACAAACCACCCAGGGGGCTCCTTTACATAATGAAATCAGACTGACCTTGGAAGCCCATGATGCAGCTTGCTGAGGGAAAGCTTTGCAAGCTTGTATAATTTCCACAGATTTGTTGAGCTTTCCAGAAATTTTGGGAGGTCTGATGAACCCCCCAGTCTCTGCTTTTCCACAGATTCCCTGTGCTACCTTTGGAAAGTCATTCCCTCCCTCTGCACATTGTGAAATCAAGCACCTGCTTCCCCAGCCTTGTCTTCTCCCATCATAAAGGATCCCTGTGCCCTTTCAAGTTCTGGAGTTTCATACCCCTCCCAAAACTGTGCTGCAGAGAGTGGAAACACATGGCTTCCATCAGAGCAAGGATCTCCTGCTCCACCTGATCTCAGCAGACTTGGCTCCCCTAAAGTTAGGGCTTCAGTTTCCAAATGTCTCCTGAGCTCTCCCCGGGCTGTGGGACACATCAGCATCCTAAGGGAGGAGCAGCCCCACTGCAGAACTTAGTGTGACCATACAGGTAGAGGAGAGTAGTTTCAAGGCATTCAAGAAGCCTGGAGCCTGATCCCTATGGTCCTTGTTAATCACAGCTTATTTCTAGCTCTCCCCAGTGCTGGTGGGACAGACTGGGAGACTGCCACCTTCCCCCACCAACCAGCCCTTGGTTTCAGAACAGGCTGCATCCCCCAGCCTTGAACATCATCCAGAAAATCCCAAACCTGTGCACACGCTATGGGCAGCATGCACACAGGGACCAGCGGTGTCTCCAGCTTTCCCACCTGGGGACACCCCTGGGACCAAATGCCCCAGTGCCACCACAGTGCACAGCAGGGATACCCTACCCTGGTGGGACATAAGGGGTCCGTGCCTGTCCCCACAGTGTCCTGTGCCCATGCAGGCAGGGACATGCATAGTCCTGACCCGCTCTGTCATGTGGCCCTGCTCCTCACAGGCAAGGACGTGCGTGGCTCCATCGCACGCTGCGAGTGGGGACATGCATGACCCCATCCCACCCCGGACTGAACCCCCCCAGTTCTCCATGCAGGCAGGGACATGGGTAGCCCCAGCCTCCTAGTGCTCCATGCAGGTGTGCGCCCCAAGCAGGCAGGGACACCGGTAGCCCTGGCCCCTTGATCCCCAGTGAAGGTAGGGACATGTTCCCCCATCTCACCCTGTGCCCTGTCCCCCAGGCAGATGGGGACACGAGTAGCCCAGCACCCTGGTTCCCTTGCAGGTGGGGGGGGGACACACGGCTTCATCCCACCCTGTCCATCACAAAGGAAAGAAACCTGGGGCCCGACCCCTTCCACCCCACCCCACGCGTGGCCCCATCCCACCTTTTCCCCCAAGCAGGAGGAGACGGGAGCAGCACGCCCCCCTGCCCCCTCCACTGGCGACAATGCGCGTAGCTCGACCCCCCCCCCCGCAGGCAGCAGCGTGCATGGTTTGGGTCCCCCCGTCGTTCCCGCCCCCCCCCCCCCCTCCGGGGGGAGGAGGGACACGCGTGGCCCCGATCCGCCAGACCCCACGCAAGAGGGGATACGCGTGGCCCCGATCCCCCAGACCCCACGCGAGAGGGGACACGCGTGGCCCCGATCCCCCAGACCCCACGCGAGAGGGGACACGCGTGGCCCCGATCCCCCAGACCCCACAGGAGGGGAGACACGCGTGTCGCGGCGCTCACCTGCGTGGCGGTGCGGCGGGCAGTGCGGCGGGGCGGGCCGCGCCGGGCATTTACATAGGGCTCAGCGCCCTCCCGCCGCCTATAAGAGCGCGGTGCGGGACGGTGCCGCCCGAGCCCCGCCGCCGTCACCGCCGCCGGCAGGTAGGTAGGTGGGTAGGTCTGTAGGTCGGTGGTTAGGAAAGGACCGCCGCCCCCGCGCCGCCCCGCCCGCGCCCCGCTGCCCGCCCGCCGCTGCACCCCGGCGGGGCGACCCGCTTCTGCTCCAGCCCTTAGCGCGCTCCGGGGAGCAGCTCCCGCACGCTGCCTAGCCTGCTCGAGGGGTCCCGGCTAGGCGAGGGTGAGGAGGAGAGGATGACCCCTCATCTTGAATTAACCCGGCGGTTTTTTTGCTATCCCGATTTGACCCTCTTACAGGGGCAGGAAAATGCAAGGAGTCATGTCCCCCCCTCCCCATCTCTTAATTGCAGCTCTGATTATTCAGTTTCCAGGGGACAGGATTTCCCTTGTTTCAATGGAAAATACCAATCTGCAGCCCTGAGCAACCCAATATAGGGTTGCTGCTGGCTCTGCTGTGAGGAGGTTTTGGCTGGGCACTTCCGAAAGGTCCCTTCCAGCTTGATTCATTCTGGGGCAGGAAAATGGCATTTCTGCAAGCAGAAACTGCTGGGGTTTGGGCAAACTTTCTGCCTCCTTTGCCTTTCTCCCCCGCCAATCCAGAATATTTTAAACAGTAGATAAGTTGTCGCTTTCTGCTAAATTTCTGATCTTTCCTTGAAGATGTCTCTAGTCTTTTTCCTCTCCATGCATTGTGACAAAAGAAACCACAGGGGCTCTAGGGCAACAGCTTCTGCATGGAGGATGTTTTCCAAGGTGCAATAACTTTTAGTTTCTCCTGCCCTGTGCTGCAGCCACCAGTTTTCTACTTCAAAGCTGCAAAAATGCCGAGGAACTGGTCTTCTGTGCAGGGTAACCAAGTGAGAAAGATCAGGCAGACAGCAACAGAAAGGATTGTTTCCCTGGAAATTCTCTCGAAAACTATTCCCAGAAGCTGCAAAGTGTAGAGGAAATGCAGACAACCCTTGATATTGTTTGAAAGTTAAATTTAGACTGAAAAAGGCAACATTTTCCTTGTTACGTTCTGGCTTTTCAATCATTATGTATAGTTGATCTGTTTTAGGTTGTGAAGAGTTGCTTTTTGATGTCTACAGACTTGGAAATCATCCTTCCCTCATTGCATCTCATATGAAACTTGGGCAAAGATATAATGAAACCAGTGGAACTCAAGTGATCAAGATTTAACTTGTTCTAGGCTAAGCTGTTCATTTATTTCTTCTCTTACAGCCACTCAGACTGTTTGTGGGCACATTTGCTGGGCTGAGGACCCTGCAGCTGGACTTCAATCCAACATTGTAGCATCGGAACTCAATTGCAGCTCCTGCTTGCCAGGTAATCACAGCAGCAATGGCACTTTCTCTGGGTTTGGCTTTCCAGGGAAATAGCCCACAAGATTTGTAAGTATGCATGATAGTTCTCTTAGTCCAGAGCAGAGAGTCAAGATAAGGTCAGGTCTACATCAGTTGTCAGCCAGTTGTAAAAACCCAGTCTCTGTTAAACTGTTTGCTGCCATGATCTGGATTACTGGACAGAGAATTATTCTGAAACTAAATATTGCTTTATGCATTGAAAAGTGACTTCAGCTGCCCAGGTAAACTGTTTAATGATATTTATTGTAATCCTCACCCACTTCTAGGGATTTGGGACCTGCTTTTTAGTGGCTGAATTGCTCTGGGTTGGATTTTACCTAAAAATACGATTAATACTGTTTTCAGAAAATGGTAATAAAATCAACTCCTTCATGCAGGGACAGAATGAAATTGCATTTGGTCATGACTCATATTAGCTGTGGCATTCGCTGACTTTAGAAGACTTCCCAGGGTAGTTACATGCAGAGATGTTATTAAATAAGCAAAATAAAAGGACGAAGCATGTAATCAGTTTTGGTAGAAAAGATCTAACCCAGGAATGGGGGAAGCTCTGTAATTGCTAGAACTCAAGTGTCGGTGGGAGTTCAAAGCCATCTATGGGAATTACACACTTCATCGTCTCATGTAACTCAGATTTCTTTAGCCTTGAGATGTGCTCGTGATGTTTGTGTGCTCCTTGGACCCACATCCGAACTCTAGGCGTTGCTCCTGGCCCCTCTGGACCAAGCACAGAAATAGTCCTCCCTCCCCAGGCTATGCTTCGCAGCTCCTGGGGAAAAGCCTCTTCGAGGAGAGGGGGTGGAAATGGGGGTGGTGGGCTTTGTTCCGCTTGGCTATGGTGGCCCTTGGCTGGGGATAATTTTGGTACTGTGAAATCGATGTTCTCAGTGGATCCTTGTGATTTTGGAGGAAGGCTACATCTGCTGGTGGTTGCCGGCTCGTGAACTTCCTCTAGGGGTGTGCCACAAAGCGGAAAGCCCTGGCGGCATCTTCTAGAGGGAAATACCCAGCTGTGTCTGGGAAGGGGCGGCTCAACAGGTTTCTGCGTTTGGGCTGCTCCTCAAGCTGCAGCAGGACAGCGGCTCGTGGATCCCTGGGCTGCCGGGGCACCTGCCCTGCCCCAGGCACCTCCTCTCCTCCACCGAGGACTTTTGGGTGGCGTGTTTCTCCCCTGGGGATTATTTCACCCTGCCTGTTTCCTTGCAGCGTCACATTTCCTTGTCCCTCTGGGGAGTTTTGAGGTGGACCTTCCTCAGCTGGTTATTCCAGAGCTGAGCTGGGGCTGGCCACCACAGGCTCGACGCAGCCGGGCAGGGCAGTGCAGGGTCCCCGCTGTGACCGCCTCTCTCCTGCAGGCTCCTGGACGTGCAAGATGACTCTCTTCAATGGCATCTACCCCTTCTACCCGCAGCAGAGGAAGGTTGCCGTGTTCGATGTCAGCACCATCATAGTGATTGTGGTCTTCCTAACGTTCGCTTGCAGCTTCCTGCTCATCATCCCGGGCATCCGTGGACGGGCGGTGCGTGACCCCTCTCCCTGGAGATAAGCATCTGCTCCCCTCGTTTTGGATGCTGGGACACTCCTGGCTGGTTCGGGGTGAGGCAGGAGGACAGCCGGGGCTCTTCCTCCCTGCCTGATGTCCCACTTTCTCCCTGCAGAGGCTGTACTGGACTCTCCGGGTTCTCCTCAGCCTCCTCGTGGGAGTGGTGATTGTTGGTAAGTGCTGCGCAGCCCTCGAAGGGTGGGTCTGGGGGCAGGATTAAACCCCGGGGCAGGGTCTGTGTCTGGGAAATGGGAGCTGGTGGTCACAGCTGTGGCCTGGCTGAGGCTGGTCGTAGGGTCTACCCTACCCTTGCTCTGCGAAGCAGTCACACAGCTTCCCAAAAGGGCTTCCCCATCCCTCGTACGGGGGCTGAGAGCACCGGGAGGTGCCTGTGGTCACTTCAGAATCGAGAGGGAGCGTTGGTGGCTGTAACTGCACCGTGGAGGTCGAACAGCCCCAGCTCCGGTGGGCTGCACAGCCCCATGTTCCTCTGACCGTGCAAGCCCTCCTGAACTGTCTGCTGCTGAGGGAGCACGGCTGAGCAGCTCGGGCTGCAGCCAGGCATGTTTGGAGGATCAGAGGAGCCTTGCAGTGATGTGGAGAGAGCAGGTCGAAATAAAACACAGGCAGGGCAAAGGTTGGGGCAAGGGGGTAAAGACCTTCCAAGGAGCAAGACGGGAGGAAGTGAAGGAAATGATTTGACTTAGTAGAAACGAGGAAATCTTCTGTAATAAACGGGACTCGTGGTGGGAACCAGGCTGTGGGATTTCCAACTCAGACAGGGTGACAGGACAAGTAAACGAAAGATGTACTGAGGGGATAGAAGATACCAAATGGGGAGAGCAACCAGCCCTGACCCTACGTCAAAGAAAGTCTCCTGCTGCAAAGGACAGGGCAGATTACAAGTCTGCTTGGAGCGGGATGATGAAGCACAACCTAAATGACTCAACCCCTGATTCGTCCAGGCGATAGAAGTAGATATCCAGGCTGTGACTGTCTGCAGGATTCTGCCGGCTGACACATGGGCCAGTCCGGCATGTGGTGGTCACCCTCTGCCTGGGGATGTCCAGGTGCTGGGAGATGCCACCAGAACTGCCTGGGCACATAGTGCCAGGCTGGAAATGGCAGAGGGGTGGATGTCAGGGCTTGCTCCACAGCTTTAACCAGCTCAGCCCTGGAGTGCCATCCAGCGCTGCTCTCCTTACAAGGAGGCAGCTGAGCGCTGCTTGGGCACACAGGAGGAATTAATTGTTTTAAAGCCAACATCAGGGTTTCTGTCTGGCGGCAGCAGGGCACACTCAACCCTGCAGCTAGGAAGCGTTCCTGCAGAGCTGCTACTGGATCAGTGCCCTCACAAGTTGATTCAGCAGCTGAACTTATTTTCGGGCAGGTTTTCTCGTTCAGCCTGAGATTAAATCACCACCTTCACTTTCAGCTCATTTCAGTGCTGAAAAATTAAGCCCACTGCAAAGTGAAAGGATACCTTGTTCCAAAAAAACATATACTAGAAATGCTTCAAATTTTTCTTTCCCCCCCGCCTGAAATGACTGTCAGAGCTGTGACAGCACTTGCCACCCCTCTCCACTGCCTCCGCTTGCCAGTGATCTTCACTGTTCACTAATAGTGCGATCTAGGGAGCTTAATATTTGGAATGAAACTCACCCCTGTTCCTGAGACTGAGGAACGGGCTCATTTCCAAGCCCTGTCCCCGGGGGCTGCGGTGCTTGCCATGGCGGGGAGCTTGCAGGGAAGTCCTGGAGAGGATGCCCAAGGAGAAATCAGGTCATGGGGTTCGTCTTTGGGGATCTGAGCTCCCCTGCTCCTGGATCCAGGGAGTGGATGCTCAGCGAAGGGAGGACATGAGCTCTGCCAGGGCGTGGGAGCTGGTTGAGGCACGTCCTGGTGGCTGAGTCAGCTCTCCTGCCCTCCTTACACTCCCTTGCAGTGCCACGGTGGGAACACCGCCCATGATCCCCCCCTTTGAGCACAGCAAAGCCTGAGACTAGCCCCTCTTTAACTCCAGCTTTACTTTTCCTGGCAGCTGTCCAGTACACGGGGGACTGGGAGACCGGCTGGGTGAAGGCAAACACCTCCTACAAGTCCTTCAGCCATGCTCTGGTGAACGCGGACATCGGGCTGCATGTTGGCCTCGGAGGGGTGAACGTCACACTCATGGGTGAGTCTGATGTCCCCATCTGCAGCTCTGGAGTGGGCATGGCCCCAGGAGGTCTCCAAGTGCTCTGTGTGTGTCCTTGGTCTGCATGGAGGCTCCTGGGACTCTGTTGTCCCTCGAGTGCCCATGCTCCTGGCTGGCAGCGTCCAGGCTGCTGGGACACAGAAGGACCTCAGTCTTCTCCCTCTGGCAGGAAACCCAGTGAATCAGATCAATGAGACCATTGACTACAATGAGCACTTTGCCTGGAGCTTTGATGCAGACTATGACCACAGCTACAGCGAAGGGCTGGAGAGGGGGCTGCCCAGACCCATCCTCTATGTGGCCGAGAAGTTCACCACACAAAACCCCTGCAGCCTGAGCAGGCAGTACCGCATCTCCAGCCACTATGCATCGGCCACTCTCTGGTAAGCCTTTCGCTCCTGATGTAGGGAGGGAAGATGCAAGGACGTGGGAAGGGCTCTGCTGCCTTGTCCCTAGGCCTCTGAGGTGGATGGTGATTGCATGCTGCCAGGAGGAAAGCCATATGCATAGAGGGGCCTCTGCAAGGTCCGCGGTCAAACCGGTGGCCCTCTATAGACACCTTGGGGTAAGCAGATAGGAGGTCCTGGTTCTCTCTGCTGGTTAACTCCGCCAGGGCTGGGCACAGGAGAGAGGAAGGTGGTGCAGATCCTTGCTGTGATGTGGTGGTGATGGTAGGGGTCCATTCCCATGGAGGAAGTCGGAGCTGCTGTCCTTGGTGGCCCAGAGAGTCCCACTGGCATGTGCAGAACTCTCCCAGCCCCATCTGTGAGGCTATTTAATGTCTGGGAGTGGGACCAGATGAGGAAAAGCTGATGATGCTGTTATTGTGGGGTCGATAACTCTTTAGCAGCATGTGCTGGGCAGTGACATGTTGCTGCTTACTTGAGCTGAGGGAGAGCTAGTCCACAACTGTCAGGAGATGGTCTCTACCATGGCTTATAGAGGGCAAGGGCTATTGCGGTGCTATTGCCCCTGGTATGAGTTTAACATCAGGGACGCAGAAGCTAGGAAAGGGCAATGCCGTGGAACAAGAGCTCCTGGCCCGTAGCTGAAGGCTTCCCCTGTCACCAGCTCTTTAGCCAAGTCCAGAGCTGCTGCAAATTACTTATGCCTGCTTCTGAAATTATCCCAGTTCTGTGTGCTGCTCTCCGGGGTCTGCACTGCCCCACACGTGGAAGGGCAGGGAGCTGATATGGTCTAGATGCACTGAATGGGCTGCTGTGGCCTCCTTGAGGCTGGTATGGTCTTGTGGGCTGAGCAATGGGAAGAGAAAATCCATGCTTCTGCCTTCTGGATGTAGCAGTGTGAGCATTGCACGTCTGCTTGCTCAGCCAGGAAGGCCAAGAATAACTCCAGCCTACCCACAGAGCTTCTTGGCCTCATACAATGCAACCTGGAGCCCAGATTTCCTCCTCCCACATGGAAATCCTCACATAGAGCATTCTAGTCCGTGGCACTTGCACAACTCATCTGTTGGTCTTCTCTTGTTTCCAGGGTGGCCTTTTGCACTTGGCTCATCTCCAACATGCTCTTCTCCATGCCCGTCCTGGTTTATGGAGGCTACATGCTACTGGTTACAGGGGCCTTCATGATCTTTTCGTTGCTCTCGTTCTCCACTGTGAGGAACTCCCTGATGTGCCCGATCCATTTTGGGACTGCAACCCTGCACATAGGCTATGGGGGATCTTTCTGGCTCATACTTGCAATCGGTAAGGACACCAAGCTACATCAGGACAGACCACCTTGTCCCTCTGAGTGTACATGAGTCCCAGTGCTCTCCCCCCAAGAAATGGATGTGAGAGAGCTTGGGCAATGCATCCCACCAGAGCCCCAGCCTTTGCCCTGGCAAAGCAGATCCTGGCAGAGATGTGGAGGGGGTTGGCAGAGGGGGAATACCATCCCCATCTCAAGGGCGGTGGAGGGTTTTTAGTCCCTGAAGTGCAGTAATGCAAGGAGATGGGGATCACTTGCCTGGGTTTTAAGACCCATGCCTGGGTCTGAAGATGCTCAGCACAGCAGCTGAAGCCACCCCATATAGTAGTAGGCCACTTCCACAGGAGAAGGCATTGTCCCCTGGCAGGGGGCCATCAGAGGAGGGGTATTGGGTGAGAAGCATGCTGGTGTTTACAGGGACGCTCTCAGAGAGTACGTTGTCTTCCAGGCTTGCTCTGTTTTGTGGCTGGCATCACTGTTGTTGCACTGCACTACTTCAACTTGGACCTGCTGAAAACTTTCTTTGATCTCCGTGAGGACAACGCAGAGGAGTACCAGGAAATGACCGAAGTGTACGTCAACCCTTATTTTGTGAACAAAGGACTGTGCCTTCCTCAGCCCTCCAAACTCAACCCCAACAGCATCTAGAAGAAAGTTTTTCCCACTCCTTCCCTGAAGTGGGCCCAAAAGGGCAGAGCACAAACCCTTCTTCATGTCCCCAGAGACCCATTTCCCCATCCACCCGCCTTTGAAGAGTGCACAAGTCCATGCTGGGATGGGTACTTCCTGAGAAGTACCTTTGCACGCTCTATCTCCCCAACTGTGCCCTCTGGAAAAGGGCAGGCTTTGCAGAGAGCTGTCAGGCTGCAATTGGAGAAGCTCACCGCTCCAGCAGCTTGAGCTGCACACTCACCTGGGGATCTCTGTCCCAGGAGAAATGCCCTTCCTGCTCTATGCCCTGGCACAGCTTGGTGCAGTGAGTCTCTGATGGCCAGTTCCCCCACCAGAAGCTGATTTCTCATGGGGAGCACCCGTGGCTCCAAAAGCCAGTGATTAAACCTGTTCATTTCTTTCCCAAGCACTGACGTTTAGTGTAGATCTTTAGGTGTACCTCAGAAAGCCAGGCATAGCCCCAGACTCCATCAGGCTGGACGCTGCATGAGCTAGAGTAAAAAAGCTGATCCAGAAATAAAGACTGGGTAAATGTACAACGGAGTTTGCCAGGAAGGATGTGGTGATGTGACTATTTTCACTTTCAAACTTCAGCCATATTAGATAAGACTTGTAGCCCAGCGTGGGCCAAAAAGATGCCACAAGAAAGGAAAGAGAGAGAAGAATGAACTTACCCCCATCCAGCTGGAGCACATTTAGGCTGGCTGGACTCACCATGAAGTGCAAGCCCAAGGCCAGGAGTCAGACCCGGCCAAGGTGAGAAATGAAGTGCATCATGTTGTGTTATTACAAACAGAAGATGGGCTCTGACACCAAACCCACTGGCCTGATGAAGTCTCCATGGGCTGGCACAATGAGCTCACTGTATCAGAATGCTGGAGACCTGGGCAGCCTCAGTCCAATTAATTGTAAAGGACAGAATTTCAGTATTTTGGCTCTTTTCTTTCTGAGAAAAGAGCCTCACTGTTAAGTTAATTATTTCTTTCACGTGATATTTGTGTTCCACTAATGTAATTTGTTATTACTATTTTCAATAAAACTTTATTAAAAACCTGCTCCTTTGAAACACTTTGGGCATTCTGGGGGGGCTGGTTTCTTAAGAGGAGGCTGTGGGACATATCTGCGGGCGACTGCTTGTGAGTCCCCCAGCAGCAGCATCCTTCCCATGGGGGAAGCTGCCACCAAGGAAGGAGAAGGTTCACTGGCACGTGTCAAGGTGAGCCATTGAGAAACTCTTGTTGTGGGGAGTAGCATGCTGTAGGAATGTAGGAGAGCATCAAAAGTACTTTAACTAGCCGAGCGGCAGGACAAAAGCCATGATATTAAACCAACAAAACTCCCTCAGGAAAAGGAGGATCCTTTCTCCTGCCTTTCTTGCATCCAGACATGTCAAGTCCGGAGGCATCGTGGGAAGATGCTACAACCAACCACAAGTTATTGGGGCTGGTGTGGGACAGATCCTGTGCCCTGAAAGCACGGGAGGTTGGGGGGCTTCCCGTCCTGTCTGCCACCGCATCTGGCACTCTCCAGCTTCATCTCCTGCATGATCGCCCCCCAACAGCATCCTCACCAGAAGAAAAGATTTGGCCTGTTGCATCAGACATGCAGGGACATGAACCCAAATCATAAACAAAACTCTATCTGTTTGAAGCACAGAGACACCAGATCGCTGTGTGTCTTGCCCACTTCCTAGCAAACACAGGATGGCCGGGATTGCTGCAGCAGACCTTGCATGGGGCCAGCTGAGCAGTGGCAATGACGTGATGGGGGTTGCAGAGACCCCTTCATGCATTGTGTCTCATGCAGAGCAGGGGATCAGGACAACAGACACTGGCTGTGGCATGGGGGCCGGCCACCTACAAGGAGACTTCTTCCCTTGCCACCACAGGGAGGTGCATACAGCAGGACCATTGCTCAGGGATGATTATTTTGCCTCACTACATGTTGTCATAGCAGCTTCTTCACATGCATGATAAGAGCTGTGGCTGTACAGCCCCCAGGTTGTGCTGCTGCAGGTCCTACCTCCTCTGTCCACCACAGCTCCCGGCTCAGTTTCCTGGCTGGACTGAGCCGTTGTTGGACAACAAAATGTAAAATAATTGCCATTAAATCCCTGGCTCTCAGCCCAGGCTGCTTCTGGCCCCACACTGTCCAGGGAATCTGGCGTTTAACCAGAGAGTCAGTGCCGGCAGTGGAGCAAACACCGTAAGGGTCTCAGGGAGCACAGCCTGGGGGTCTGCAAGGACCGTGGTCCCCATGCCTGGAGGCACTCATTGCACCAGGACATGCAGCCACCATGTCATGTACCAGGCAGCAGAGCTGCCCGCTCCCCTGCCCCCCAGGCTGGGCTGCAAGGGGGAACATGGTAGGCAAAGGCAGAGGTTTATGAGGGCTGAATTTCAATTTAATAAATAAAAGGGGTTTGTTGCACTTTGGATCTAGTCCACCTGTAGGCTGAAGCATCTCCTGGTAGATGCTGTTGGGAACATCCTGGCTGAGGTCTTCCAAGCCCAAGGAGCTCAATCCCAACCTATTTTTAAACGCCCGTTGGGTCCTCTAGGTCCTCATTGAAGGCTCTTCCGTCCAAAGTGGGATGGGACAGGATGCCATGTCTGAGCATCCCCTCCCCAGAGGGCTTGTGCCCCATGGTGGTCCCTCTGCAAACCTCTCTGCTAGGCAGGGAATTGCTCCCATCAAACCTCCGATACCCTATTTACTGCATGTTGACTTGCCTTTATTGCCCTGCACTGACTAGCTGTGGTCAGATGCCCCATACAGGGCCGCAAAAGGGCTCTGTCTTTGTCTTCTTCCCTTCCTGGTGGCTGCCATGTCACAGCAACAGAGCTTCCCCAGCCTGCCAGACCTCAGAGGGACACCTCTGTCAACAGACGAGAAAGACCAGGTCTAAATTATTTTATTGAGATAGAGGGGAAAATAAGTGAGCACGAAACAGGAAAAAAAAAACCAACAAACAAACCCAAAACCACATTGCAAAACCTGCACAGAGTTAAAGGGGAGCAAACCTGAAATGTGCTCCCCTTCCTGCATGGGCAAGGGACTTGCTAGCTGTCAGCAGCCAGGAGTGGGCGGCTGCATCCACCTTGGGTGTGCAGGATTTCAGCCTTGTGTGCCACACGACACGTGTATTTTCACAGCTGAGCAAGAGGAAACCAAACCTCCCAGACCGGGTGTGATGCTCACCTCTTGCTCATTGATCACAGCCGCTCTCTGGAGCACTGTAGCACCTCCATTCCCATCTCCTCCTTTCCTTCCCTCCCACTGAAACATTTTGTCTTCCTTTCAGAGGGCTGCGAGAGCACCCATAACTCACAGGCTGCTCACAGGTTGTGGTTTGGGGTGTTTATAAGCACTGTAAGAAGTAGGAGCCAAACAACCAACTCCCTGACTCTGCCGTTTCCAGCCCAAGGTACAGCCCAGAACATCTCAGACTTACATCAGAGCTGTGGGGTGTCAGGATGGGTCTGAAATCCAAAAAGTAAAAAAAAAAAAAAAAAAAAAAAAAAAAGAGGGCAAACTATTGTATTTGAGACACCTTTCCAGACTCGGATATTCTCATCACTCAGCTCTTGTTGTGTCTCTTCCCACCAGGGCTCCTGGTGGGGTTGGACCGTAACATGAATTCAGGAGGGGTGTCCTCAGGCTTTGCCCTGCCTCCCCTGGTGCCTTACAGTTGGGTGGCTGTCACCTCGCAAAGCTCTCCCAGAGGGACCATCAGCACGTCCTGCGCAGAGGAACTGGGCTCGGCTGACGTGTAGGACTTGTCCCACGCCTCCTCTTCTCCCTTTCCCTCATCCAGGTTAAAGACAAACTTCAGCTTCTCTGGCTGCATGGAGTTCAGGATGATGACACCCAGACCCAGCAGCAGGCACAGCAGCCCTGCAACACACAGCGTGGGGAGACATGTTAGCACCTCCTCCCTGCTGTGTCCCAGCCTCATCCATAGCTGGTTAGAGGCCAACGGCACATGGCATGACCCAGGAGGTGTTGTTTCCCTCTCCACATCTGGACTCGGCCATCAGTTTGAACTTCCTAGTACAAAAGAGAAGTCAGTGAACTGGGGCAGATGGCCAAGAGAGTTGGGGCTGGAGCCCACCACATGTGGGGAACGGCCGGTGGAGCTGGGCTTGTTTAGCCTGAAAAAGAGGAGTCTTCGGAGGGACTTGATTGCCACCTCCTAATACCAAAAAAGAGCAAGCCTCTTTTCAGAGGTGCAGAGTTGTAACATGGGAAATTTTGGGTTGATAAAAGGAAATAATTGCTGCCCATGAGTGGGACAGCTGTGGGGCAGGTCCTGAAAGTCAGAGGGGATCTCTAGCCATGGGGACATCCACCATCGGACTGAACAAGGCTGATGTGGCTTTGAGGCTAGCCCTGTTCTGGGCAAGGGCTGGGAGAGAGGGAGAGAGACCCCTGAGGGTCCTTCAAGGCCAGGTATTTCCCTGACTCTGCAATTCATGACTTTCACGGCACTCCTCTGGGCACACCTCCATGTAGATAACTTTGGCCATTCAGATCTCCCGGCTGCTCAGCTCCTTTCCCCCCCCGAGTCTTGGGGATGCTATCCTAAATTTTTGTATGCCATTTAAAAAAACCAACCATTTTCTGTGACCAGCCATGGAGATAGAAGGGATGAGGTGTTGTTGGGGCATCACTGAGTGTCATCACTGCAGGGACGGAGAACAAAAGCCCCAGGAGCAAGCTGAGCACTCACCTGTCGTTAATGTCAGCCAAAAGGATCCACCATAGTCTGTTTTCAAGGAAGCTGGGCCAAACTGGATGGGGCACTTCGGGGTGTTCCTCGCAGTGAAAAAGAAGAGCAGCGAGAAGAGCATCAGTGTGGCAGTGAGCAGGAGCATGTAGCCACCGTAGAGCAGGATGGGCATGGAGAACAACAGGATGGAAATGAGCCATGTGCAAAAGGCCATCCTGTGAAAGGACCACAAAACTGAGCAGAAAGCATCGTGCTTGGAGCATCAGGGTCTCCTCTCCACATCCCAATGGAGGGATACAGCCCTGGGCAACCTGCTCTAGCTGGCCTTGCTTGAGCAGGTGGGCTGGACAGGCTAAAATAAGGAGGTCCCTTCCAACCCAAATGATTCTGTAACTGCATGAATGGTGGAGCTGTGGGACAGGTCCTGCAGTGGTGGGGAGGGATCTCCACGCCTGGGGACAGTAAGTGTTGAACTTCATGAAGTCCCAAGCACTTTGATATGGCTTTGATGTCAACCCTGCTCTGGGCAGGGGACTGGAGAAGAAACCCCTGGAGGTCCCTCCAAATTAACTCTTTCTCTGACTCTTGTGGCGCTCCACAACTGGCTGCCCCCAGGCTGTTCCCACCTGTTCAAAGGGAGAATGGCAACAAGGGAGACCTTTGTTTGGAAAACGGCACAACGAGCCATGCCCACATCTGATTCAGCACCTGGAGTGAACCCAGATGCCAGCCCTGCCTTGTGTGTGGGATTTGGGTTTAGCTCACTGGGGAGGTGAGCCTAAAAAATTGTTCTGATTCCAAGAATAGTAATGAAAAATAACTTTACATCAACATCCCTGCATTGAAATACTCCTTCTCAATAGTGGGAAAGTTTGGCCAGAGCTAGTTATTTTTCCTGAAAATAGAAAAGGAGATGCGGGCAGAGAGCTGGAGTCTACGTCCACAGGGGGAGTTGCAAGACTCACTCTTCCCTGCGGTGTGTTTCCCACGACCTCTGAGACACATGGGGATGCTCTGAGACTCCACGATCACAACACACGCAAGGGGTCTCGGCTTTACATCACAAGACAGCCTCTAAGCACTTGCTTGATGGTCCCTCCTGCTCCCCACCAGCAGGTCTCATGCCCTCGTAGGCATGCAAGAGGAACCCCCTCACAGCTCGTCTTTCCGGGGCCCACATCTTGCTTGGGAGGGGACCTTGCACCATAAGCCCCACAGAGTTGCATCTGCTTTCCTTTAAATGAAGCATGATTTTTCTCCAACTGCAATTTTTCACATCAGGGCAGAGCACAAGCACACAGAAGAGGGCTCTGGGGAGATGGGCAGGCCAGGAAGCATGAGCATCCCTGGTTCTGTGGAAGGGCGGGTGCTGGAGACCAGCCAAGGCTTTGGCATGGCCTTACAGGGAAGAGAGTGGCTCCATCAAGCTCATTCTGCTCTACCTGGTTCTTTCCACCTCCCCACTGAGCAGAGATAGGGCAGACCTCTTGCTCTAACTTACCACAGTGTGAGGGACGCGTAGTGGCCAGAGATGCGGTACTGCCTGTGCACGCTGCAGGGGCTTTGCGTGGTGAATTTCTCTGCCACGTAGAGGATGGGGCTGGGCAGCCCCTTCTCCAGGCCTTCACCATAGCTGTGGTCGTAGTCTGCATCGAAGCTCCAGGCGAAGTGCTCATTGTAGTTGATGGTCTCATTGACCTGATTCACTGGGTTTCCTGCCAGGTGATGAAGACTAAGGACCTTTCTTGGCCTTGGAAGCAGCTCCAAGATTTCCTGGTGTGGGGGCCTGAGGGCCCACAGACCTAGTACCCAGGTGCATGGCTGCCAGACTTGCACCAATCCCCTCCTGTCGTGATATGCACTCACCCACCAGTGTGACATTCACTCCTGCCAGGCCAATGTGCAGCCCAATGTCCGCGTTCACCAGGGCATGGCTGAAGGACTTGTAGGAGGTGTTTGCTGTCACCCAGCCAGTCTCCCAGTCCCTGGTGAACTGTATGGCTGTGAAGACATCAAAGGTTAATCATGGCCTGGTGGCAAGACATCTATTTCTCGAAGGACCTGCCATGGTGGTCACCGTGGCCTGAGCATCATCTGCCCCCATCCCAAGGAGCAGAAGCTTTGTACATCCTTCCCCAGCATCAACCCTGACCCATGACCCCGAGAGCCCCACCTGGGATGATTTCTCCCCAGACCCAGTGCAGTCCCTAGCCCTAGAGGCAATGGGACTGATGTGTGGGCACTGTTCTTGTCTAAGCACCTGCCAGTTTGTCTGGGTCCCCCCGGCAGTTGGCGGTGGGCTTTCGGTGACTGCCCTGCAGGTGGTCTGCACATACGACCACCAGCCTTTGGTGACGAGACAGATGGGTGCTTGCACCTCCCACCACTTGCTGGAGCCATGTCCCAGACACAGACGCGGGTTGGCCTTCCCCATAAACATTCCGTGAGCTTGACTTAGCTCTTGGCTTTTCTGCTCACTCTCCCTAATCTTGCTCCTCCATCCCCTGTGTCTTGGGTATCCTTGAGCTTCTCCCTGGGACCCTGGTACTCACTGAGGACCACCGCTCCCACGAAGAGGCCCATCACCACCCGTAGGAACCAGAAGAGTCGCTGTGAGGAGTGAGCAGAGAAGGAGGACAGGTCTCAGTTCGATTTTGCCATGGGGACCTCAGCACCAAGCGTGTCATTTAGAAATGCTGGTCAGTGAGAAATGGGTCTGTCTCTCCTCTGTGGAGTCATCCCACAGGCTCTGCAGGCGGGTGGCACAGGGGGGACACATGGCTGGGTCATCGCTGCTGTGGGGTGGGGTGGGGGTAGCAGCGGGATCTGGGTAGAGCAAGAAGGTCAAAACAGCCCATTCAGGAAAGGCGTGACGTCCCCTTTCTGGGAAGGAGGGTGGAGACGCTTGCTTTAGTAGTCCTGAGCTGGGATTTCCACACTTATTCAAAACTCACGTGTTTGGGCTTGTTGGCAGCTGGCCACAGCTGGAGGCAAAATCAGCAGCCAGCGGTTTGCGGTGTGTCCCCTGGGTGGGGGGGAACGGCTCTCGGCCAGTCCTGCTGCAAAGCCAAGCACACAACAAGCGTGCGGAGTGCGAGCAGTGGGCTCCCAGTCAGGTCTGGGCCACACAGAGCCCCGCAAGCAGTGTTGGGGCATGCACAGCACACACCTCCTTCTGTTACTGGGGTTTTGGGGAAGGTGGAGTGAGGTCTTTGAGCCTCGCCCTGTTTTTCCACTCCTATGAAATCACTCGGGCTTGCACATAGCAAAATCCAGCCAAGCTCACATCTGGGTGCCTGGTAAATTGGGGATGGTGGAGTTTGGTGTCTCCAGGAAGGGGGTACATGCTGGGTTGGGCTGGAGCTCACCTCCACGGCTTGCTAGAGATCCCAGAGACCTGACCATGAACCTGTGGGCATGTTTGCTCCCCAAGTCTGTTTTCGAGGCTGGGAAGGAGGAAGCATGTGGGATGCACAGGGCAGGGACCAGAGAGCTGAGGTCCACCGGCCCTCCACTTACCGCCCTGCCCCGGATCCCTGGCAGGATTATGATGAATGTGGCCAACAAGGAGAGGAAGATGGAGATTATGATGGCCCAGCTGGTGTCAAAGGGGAAGCATGCATTGGAGCTGGGGTAGAAGGGGAAGGAGCCATTCCACAGCGTCATCCTGTTGCCTGGGAGGGCTGGAAATTGGCACCCAGAGAGATGTGAGGGAGAGAAAATCACCTCCACACTTCCACCCCACCTAGCCTTCTCCACAGAGCCATCTCTTGCCCTCTTGCCAGCACGCTACGTGTCCCGGGCAGGGCTGTTCATGTACCCCCAGTGCCTGTGCACGTTGCAGTCCCACATCTGAGCATACGCTCAGGCATCACCCACAGGAGCCCTCCATCTGCCCAGGTTACGTCCTAGAGCAAAGCGGGTTTGGAGTCGCCGGGGCCTCCACTGCAATGCTCAGATTGTCCCTGAGATAGGACAGCAAGATGTTCACACATCACTGGGCCTCTTGTTCCCCTCCTGTGCTTGTTCTCAACTCCTGGTCTCTTGCCTGTGCTCCCACCCTCCCTGGTTCAGCTCTTTATCAAACAGCCTGGCTCCCGCTTGCAGGCATTGTGCTCGGGGCGCTCGGTGAATCACTGCACAAACGCAGGCTGCACCCCGGCGGGCTGCTCCTCGCTGAGCCCCGGACGCAGGTAACCCCTCGCCATCCGAAGAAATAGGAATAACCCGGAAGGGACAGAGAAACTGCCTGTCCCTGGTGGCAAGGCGCCAGTCACCGCCTGCCAACCCTTTGTCCCGGGAGCCAGCTGAAGGCAATGCTGTGCCACGGCAGGCGGAGGGATGCTACTCAAGTTTTTGCCACAGCACTTGGCCGAGGCAGTTCCCTGCTAGGAAAGGGCTGCTCAGCATCCCCTGGGAGCGGGGACAGTCCCAGCAGCGACTGCAGAAACACCCGTGCCCTCTTCCCCGTGCCGAGCCTACCTCTGCCGCGGCTGATCCTGAGGGCTGGCTGCTGTGCAGAGCTGCGGCCGTGCTCCGGGAGGCTGCCTCCCTGCCCACGCTGCCTGCCTGAGCCGCCGGCGAGAAGCCAGCCCAGCGTGTCATGGTTGTATTTCTCCCAGCGGTTTTTGTTTTTTTTTTTTTTCTTATGGTGCCCGCCTCCAGAGGTGGATCATGCAGCCTTACCCAAGGCTGATCGGCCCCCTCCGGCACTCCTGCTGAGCCCCAGGGCGGGCAAGAGAGCTACAGGCTGGCACAGTGTTGCAGAGGTGAGTGATCCCGGAGGGGCTTTGCCTTCTTTTCCTCGACTTTTCTGACAGAGTGGTGAAAAGTCCAGCTGTTCCTTATGGCACGAAGACCCTGGGGCTGCCAGGCTCCTTGGGAGCCTGCTGGGGAGAGCAGCAGAGGACTTCAAAGCCCTCACCTGCACTGCCCAGTGAAGCATCCCAGCTGAGGTCATCTAGCATAGGTTGTAGCTGCACGGTCTCCTCGTTGACCCTGCTCCTGACTCCATCTCCCAGGGGATGTTCCCCGGGAAGGTCCTGGCTGAACTGTTGGTCACTGGTCAAGGTGACACAGTGGTTGGTGAGAGAGACCAGTGAGAGACACGGGTCTAGAGGGGGTCCCAGTCCTGTTATGCAGAAGATGTTCAGGTTACTAACCTGGCCGTGGTGTGGAGAGCATGGAAATTAAAGCTTTGGGGATTTGCTCTCATTCTTTGGCATTTTGGTTGGCTGAAGCAGGTTGAATTGATGTGGAGTGGCCCCAGCATGGCAGAAACGCTCTCCTGACCCCATTTGGGCACTTCGCTCCAAAACTGTCTGTCATTGTTTAACCCCAGATGGCAACTAAACACTACACAGCTTCTCGCTCACTGGCCCCCCAGTGGGATGGGGCAGAGAATCAGAAGAGTAAAAGTGAGGAAACTGGTGGGTTGAGATAAAGACAATTTAATAAGTAAAGGCCGCACACACAAGCAAAGCAAAACAAGGAATTCATTCACTTTTTCCCATGGACAGGCAGGTGTTCAGCCATCTCCAGGAAAGTAGGGCTCCATCATGTTTAACAGTTACTTGAGAGGAGAAAATGCCATATCTCTGACCGGCCCCCCCACTTCCTTCTTGTCCCTGCAGCTTTACACGCCGAGCATGATGTTATACAAAATATCACAGAATCACAGAATGGTCGGGGTTGGAAGGGACCTCTGGAGATAATTTAGTCCAACCTCCTGCCAAAGCAGATTCACCTAGAGCAGGTTGCACAGGAAGACATCCAGGCGGGTTTGGAATGTCTCCAGAGAAGGAGACTCCACAGCCTCTCTGGGAAGCCTGTGCCAGTGCTCCGGCACCATCAAAGGAAAGAAGTTTTTCCTCATGTTGAGATGGACTTTGCTGTGTTCCAATTTGTGCCCGTTGCCCCTTGTCCTGTTGCTGGGCACCACTGAAAAGAGTCTGTCCCCATCCTCCTGACAGCCGCCCTTGAGATATTGATGAACATTGATGAGATCCCCTCTCAATCTTCTCCAGGCTAAACAGCCCCAAGTGTCTCAGCCTTTCCTCATCAGAGAGATGCTCCAGTCCCCTGATCATCTTCATAGCCTTCCATTGGGCTCTCTCCAGCAGTTCTTTGTCCTTCTTGAACCAGGAAGCCCAGCACGGCACACAGTGCTCCAGATGTGGCCTCACCAGGGCAGAGTAGAGGGGGAGGATGACCTCCCTCGACCTGCTGGCTACACTCTTTTTAATGCACCCCAGGATGCCATTGGCCTTCTTGGCCACCAGGGCACATTGCTGGCTCATGGTCACCCTGTTGTCTACCAGGACTGCCAGGTCTCTCTCTGCAGAGCTGCTTTCCAGCAGGTTAACACCTAACCTGTACAGTTGCATGGGGTTATTCCTCCCCAGGTGCAGGACCCTACACTTGCCCTTGTAGAATTTCATTAGGTTCCTCTCTGCCCAACTCTCCAGCCTGTCCAGGTCACGCTGTATGGTGGCACAGCCTTCTGGCGTGTCAGTCACCCCTCCCAGTTCTGTATCACCAGCTAATTTGCTGAGGATACACTCTGTCACCTCATCCAGGTCGCTGATGAATATATTGAGCAAGACTGGACCCAGTACTGACCCCTGGGAAACACTGCTAGTTACAGGCCTCCAACTGGACTCTGCGCTGCTGATCACAACCCTCTGAGCTCTGCCATTCAGCCAGTTCTCAATCCACCCCACTGCTCACTCATCTAACCCACACTTCCTAAGCTTACCTATGAGGATGTTACGGGAGACTGTGTCAAAAGCCTCGCTGAAGTCGAGGTAGACAATGTCCACTCCTCTCCCCTCATCCACCCAGCCAGTCATGCCATCGTAGAAGGCTATCAGAGTGGTCAAGCATGGTTTCGCCTTGGTGAATCCACGTTGACCACCCCTAATAACGTTCTCTTCCTCCACATGCTTAGAGATGACACCCAGAACAAGCTGTTCCATCACCTTTTCAGGGATGGAGGTGAGGCTGACCAGCCTGTAGTTTCCCAGGTCCTCCTTCTTGCCCTTTTTGAAGATTGGTGTGACATTGGCTTTCCTCCAGTCCACAGGCACCTCTCCTATTCTCTATGACATTTCAAAGATGATGGAGAGTGGCTTCGCAATAACATCTGCCAGCCCCCTCAGCACTCGTGGGTGCATCCCATCAGGGCCCATGGATTTGTGGGTGTTGAGTTTGCCTAAATGATCTCAAACCCAATCCTCCCGATCAAGGGAGAGTCTTCCTTTCTCCAGGCTCTCTCTCTTACCTCCAGGCTCTGGGGTTCCCAAGGGCCAGCCTTGGCAGTACAGACTGAAACAAAGGCGGCATTCAGTAACTCTGCCTTCTCTGCATCCTCTGCCACCAGGGCACCCATCTCATTCAGCAGCGGGCCCACATTTTCCCTAGTCTTCCTTTTGCTACTGCTGTACTTGAAGAAGCCCTTCTTATTGTCCTTGACATCCCTTGCCAGGTTTAACTCCAAGTGGACCTTAGTCTTCCTCGTTGCATCCCTGTATACTCTGACAACGTTCCTATACTTCTCCCAAGTGGCCAGTCCCTTTTGCCACGTTCTGTAAACTTCCTTCTTCCATCTGAGTTTTTCCAGAAGCTCCTTGCTCATCCGTGCAGGTTTCCTGCCTCCTTTGCCTGATTTCTTGCTCCTAGGGATGCACTGATCTTGAGCTTGGAGGAAGTGGTGCTTGAATATTAACCAGCTCTCTTGCACCTCCCTTTGTTCTAGAGCCTTAGCCCACAGGATTCCTCCAAGTAGATTTTTGAAGAGGCCAAAGTTAGCTCTCCTGAATTCTGCTTTTTGCCCTGCTTCTTCCATGCAGGATCCTGAACTCCACCACCTCATGGTCTCTGCAGCCAAGGCTACACCCAACCTTCACATCCCCAAATAGTCCTCTTTCGTTTGTCAGCACAAGGTCCAGCAGCACACCTGTCCTTGTTGATTTGACACCATCAGTGTCAAAAAGTTATCACCAGTGCTCTGCAGAAACCTCCGTGACTGTGTGTGCCTGGCTGCGTTGCCTTTTCAGCAAATATCAGGGTGGTTGAAGTCTCCCATGAGAACCAGGGCCTGGGATTGTGAGACTATTTCCAGCTGCCCTTTGGGCAGTTGGGGTCAGCTGTCCCAGCTGTGTCCCCTCCCAACTTATTGTGCACCCCCAGCCTACTTGCTGGCAGGGCGGCGTGAAGAGCAGAAAAGGCCTTGACTCTGTGTAAGCACTGCTCAGCAGTAACTAAAGCAGTGTTATCAACACTGTTTCCATCACAAATCCAAAACATAATTCCATACTAGATATTTATCAAACGTATGTAGAAAACATGTTCCTTTTCCGGGTGAAGTAAAGGTGGCCCGTCCACCTTAGGCATAGCCCATAGTTGCTGTCATTGCATTGGTGATGCGTCATGATATATAATCATTACAAGTCCCATTGTTGTCCCTACTTTTAATACCTGCATATATCAGTTTATTAACAGTCACAATCAGTTCATTACAATATCGGAGTTATAACAGTACATTCATGTGCAATTCTAGGTATAAAGTCCATAGATTTACTGCCCTTTATTAAGATCTCAGAACAGCTGGTACTTGGCTAACAAATATACGTACAATATCTACCGCACTAAATAGTGCCCGATTCGGTAAATGACGAGTGACCTTCTCCTGTCAGAAACTGGAGAGTCCCAGTTCTGCTAATGTGTCATAATTGCCATGATACCACTTTCCACATGCTCCTAAAGGAAATTCTAGAAATTCAATAGAAGTGGCATTCATCAGTTCTTGAACTCTCTAAGTTCTCTGATACCCTCTGATACTCTCTGATATTTCTTTACTTTCTCTGCTGCTGTGTCTGCCAAAGATGTTAATTTACTCTCGTACCTAACTGTAATATCTACTACAAGGGCCTGAGCTCCTTTAACAAATACCAGGTCTGGTTTATATAATTCGTTTTGTTGATATTTTAGCAGCGGCTCCTGGAATACTACCCATTCTTTCTTTTTGGCCTCATCCACCAAGAATTCACGTTTGTTTATGTGTCTTGATTCTAGCATCTTGTACTGCTGGGCAGTATCCAATAATATGTGAAGAAGTCTCATTTTCTGCCTGACAATGCCAACGTGACTTGAGTCTCTTGTCTTCCCCCTGCTTGAAATTATTTTGTGGGATAGACATTAGCTCTTAGTTGTAACACCGTGATGAGTTTACATGGGGAATGCCTCTGTAGTATTTAATCCATCTGTTACTGATTTTATCCTTCTCAAAGTTGGAAATTCCACAGCTCTGGGACAGCAACTTGGTCCAATTCACAAATTCCTGTTTATGCCAGTTACAAGGTCTCTGAAAGATGGCTTTTGGAGCAGAAATTCCCCATTCCAAGGCTGGGTCTTCACTGCCTGATTCCTCTGATACCACCGTGACTGCTTTTGGATCCCAAATAGATGGAATCTTATCCTTTTCTCCTCCAGTTGCTATCCTCAGTCTTCCAAATTCTTTCTCAATACCTTCCTGTCTAACAACTGCTCTTACTGTTTCATCCAAAGACTGCGCAGTTCTGTATAGTCTTCAGGCCTGTACACTGGGGATCAGTCCTGTGAGTCTGGTGGTACCCAGACCTCCATCCCGAGTGCTGGAACACAGGATGGTGTTACAGGTACTTGCCGTCAGATGTAACCATTCCTTGATGGCTGCTCATATTCCCAAATCAAGGGTTTCCAGGTACATAGCTTTTACATCAGCTTGATCTGGTAAGTGAATCACTCTCAGAATGGTGTGTCCTTTCAAGATATCAACCTTCTGAAATGGCTTCAGTGAAGCCTTCCCAGTTCATTGTAACCATCCCTCCACTTTTTCTGGGAGTTCTGGTTTTGATATTCCAGCCCATGGGTCAATATGTAGACCCAGGTACTTTTCAGAGAAGAAAATTAACTCTACCTCAGCCCCAACCATCACATTCTCCACCCCTCTTTTGTTGTTGTGTTTTTTTTGGGGGGGGGAGGGGACTGAGATAAAAACAGTTTAATAGGACAGCATGAAGGAAGAGAAAATAATTACAATAATAATGATAGAAGAATATACAAAACAAGTGATGCACAATGCTCGCTACCTGCTGACCAATGCCCATCCTGTTCCTGAGCAGCGATCCCTGATTCCCACCCTCCCCCGGCCAACCCACGTTTATACACTGGGCATGACGTCTATGGAATATTCCTTTGGCCAGTTTGGGTCAGTTGTCCTATCTATGCTCCCTCTTGGCTTCTATGGGAAGCTGAAAAAGTCCTTGACTGCTCAGCAACAACTAAAAACATTAGTGTGTTATCAGCGTTATTCTCATCGTAAATCCAAAACATAGCACTGTACCAGCTGCTAGTAAGAAAGTTAACTCTGTCCCAGCCAAAACCAGGACACTGGCACAACTACTGCCATCCCCTCCCCAGGATGGGAGCACCCCATGTCCCCCTTGATGGAGGCGCTCTCCACGGCCAGAGCTTTGAGATGGGCTAGTGCAGCATGCTAACGGGTGTTTCTTTCTCTGTTCTAGTAGACGGCCTGGCTGGGTGCCCTGGAAAGCTGTTTCCCACCCCTTTGGCAGAGGGAAGTTAAAAACACTTCTTAAGTTCATACCCAGCAGGAAAAAAAGGCATTTCTGGGCAAAGACTTTGCCATTTCCCCTCAAGTCCCAGACTGGTGCTACCCAGTCTGAACATCGAATCCCTCCTCGGGGGTTATTCAAAAAAATGAAATAAAGGGTGGCACCATGTGGAAAAAGTGTGCGCAGACCTGTGCTGCAGAGATGTCTGCCCGTGCAGGTGATGCCTGGGATGTGGCATCAGCTCCGGCTCCAGCAGTGTCTGCAACATGGAGGGAGACATGGACTTCACAGCAGATCCTCGTGGGCGATCGCGTGGACACACATGGGACTTTGGACCTCTTGGAAAGGTGAAAATACATCTCCCCCTGGTGTGTCAGAGAGATAAGCGAGGCGATGGCTGGTAATTGGCAGACTGAGATAAATTAAGGTGGGAACAATACAACCATGTGAGGTGGTACATGGGGCAAGAAGTGGTCTGGCCACTCATTACAATCCCTGGAACTGGGAGAGGCAGCAGAGGGATGGGCTCTGCATTGGCTTGGTCAAACCAAAGTGTAGGGTTTGGCTGGAGAAGAGATCAGGGCACTGTGGGTTTTGTGCTGTTCAGATGAGCATCACAAACATGGGCGAGGAAGTTTCCTTCCTTCTCTAAAGGAAGTGGCCAGCAGCGCAGCGTTTGTGTGCAAGGACACTGGGGGAGCGCACAGGGCTGTGCCGCTTCCCTCATCTGTCCCCAGCGGTGATGGAAGTGGGGCGTGATGGTGGTGGGGGGATGCTCCACTTCCCCGGGGGACCCCTGCTGGGGTCAGGGGTTAGCAAGCGTAGGAAAACTGCTGGATTTACCCCTCACACGGTACTCTGTATCCATGAAGAGGTCCTACAGAAAGTCTAAGGACATGACATTGGTTTTTCTTTTTTTGCTATCTTTTTTAATTTTCTGGGTATTTCCGCAGGTAGTAAAGGTGTGTAGTTCATTGGAAAGTTTCCAGGGAACAGGTCTGGGGACTTGTTCTTGCTCTCCAGGAGCTCGCAGCCTCATGCTCAGGGCACTGCTCCCACCGTCCGTACCCTGCCCTCGCTTGGACAGCCCTCTTTTACTGGGCAGCTTCTGCTTCACCCATTTGCAAGCGATGGACGGGCCGATTAGGGATGAGTCACCCGATCCAGGTCACCTGAGGGAGGTGGGAGCGAGGGGAGCAGCACCCATCACCTCTTGCGCAAGCAGCCACTCAGCGTTGAGTCAGCCGCCATCTCTCGCGGTGCTGGGAACCAAGGCGGGGAAGGCGCGGGGACGTGCCTGGGCAGGGAGGCAGCTTTGCGGATGGAGCGGGAGCCCCGAGAGGCCGCCCTTTGCTCAGGGAATTTCTGCCTAACCTATCGGTGCCAGTGGGACAGACATGTTTGCATCCAGACGTCACCCTGTCCCATTGGCTGTCCCCATCACCCCTCTGTCCTGGTCTCCAGCGTGGAGGATGCTGCAGCTGGGGTCAGGCTGGGGCTCTGTTGTGATGGAACCTGTCCATTGTCCCATCCTGATGCGTGGATGCAGCTCCTTGCCCGGGATTCTTTGCAACGGCCGAATCATTCACGATGGAGCAGCTTGATAGGAGGGATGGGAAGAAGGACAGAGGGACCCTCTCTGGCCAGTTTCCACCTGGCTGAGCAGACAGGTTCACAGTGCCATGGTTTGGCTCTAGAAAGATTTGCAAGAAGTATCTATTTTTCCAGCTTTGCTTGGAAGTTACTTAAAGATTTTGAGATGGGGAAAGTGTCACTGTCTACCACACTGCCCAGTAAGCTGGGTTTCATATCTCACGATGGAGATAGCTCCGGGACAACAGGCAGGGCTGCCAGGAGATGGAAGCAGAGCTCAGTAGGAACCACCCATCCTCTTAGTGGTAACTGAAACAGGAGGGGCTTCAACCAAACTTTGAGGAAACCCTCATCCAGAAATTGTGTTGGGTGTCCAACCCTCTGCTCCTTCCAAGAGCCATCACCATCACATGGGAGAGGAAGTAGTTGTCTGCAGACAGGACGTCTTGCCAGTGCTGTTGCAGGTTTCCACATGCTCTCAGAGACCCAGGGGACAGAAACCCCAGCTGCCTCGTTACCCTCCTAAATATCTCCATCCTGCTCAGAGCACCCATGTTTGACCCCATGATCACTGAGAAGGGGGTGCCCTGATGTGGGGCTGTGGCTGTGGCCGGTCCCTGTTCCTTCCCCTGTGTCCTGCCCCTTGCTGGGGTTGCCCAGCCTGCATGAGGAGCTGCAGGTCCAGCCCTTCTCTCCTGCTCCGCAGACCCCCCCCTCCAAGTGCCCCTTCCAGGATGCCCCAATCCCAGCGCTGTGGCTCTGCAACAGCTGCTGGAGCAGAGAGATATGGGGAGGGAGTGTGGGAGGGTCTGAGCAGGTACCCTGAGGCTCTGGGAGGATGGAGGAGAAGGGAGGACATCACGTCCCACCCCACACCTATGTCAGAGGTGTTGCCTCTCCATTAAAGAGCAAGTGGGGTGCCAGCTCCCAGATCTCTCATCCCTGAGGTTCCTGCTCATCCTTCAGAGCTCTGCCGCCCTGGTACGAGTGTCAGGAATGGCATCAGCCTTTAAGACACACCTTATCAGGGATTTTAGTGTCCCAGCTTGGGGAACACTGTCCCTGCAGATAACAGACATTCCTGCCAGTTTGACGTAACTATCAGCGAATTGAGCTTTGCTGGGGCTTGTTAATGATGCGCTCCGTGGTAATTAGCACTTTTGTCCCGGGCTGCAACTTAGAGAGAAGCTTTCTCTTGTAATGCCTGTTGTTAGAGGCCTAATTAAAGAGATACACATTTTTCCATGGAATTCCTGTGCCGAGTGTCTCCCCGCCAGCCTTGGAATTAATGCACAAAGCGATGCCACCCCACCGCAGACTCCAACGCAGGTCTGAACACACACAAGCACTCTGTGCCCCGTACCCTGGCTGTGGGTAGAAGATCATTTGAGTATCTGTTTCTTCCATCCAGCCAAAAGTGCCAATAGCACATAGTGTAATAAGAAATCATCCATCTGTCTGAAAAGCAGCACAAAGACCCGAGGGCTGCTCTGCAGCGTGTGGGCAGAAATATTGTAAGGCAAATTGAAACCAACTGCTTGCTTAATATTTAAAAAAAAATAATTGCCTTAGCTTATATGCAACAAATAGTTCAACCCAGCTGGAACTAGCGCAGCTTTTTGTAGGGCTTGTGGAACCATCTCCCAACTGGTTTTGATCTTGCAAGACCCCCTCACTGTCCCAGAGCCCTCCAAGGACCTCTTATAAACTCAGAATCCCTCCACATGGCTTTGGAGAACATCACTCCCTGATGCTGCAGAGAAAAGCTTATGCTCCCACAGAGTCACCCACTCTTCCGGTCTCATGGTCAAAGGTGGTTCTTAGGAGAGGACCAAAAACGAGCAGAGCTGGGTCTTTCCTTTGCAGCGCATCATGCTCCAGAGGGCAGAGGACTTGCACCACCTCCTGCTGGGGATGAGCTTGCAGATCTTGGAGCAGGAGGACAAACATTGTGGTGGAAGATATCAAAGGCAGATCTGAGGGTGGCCGGGTCTCCCATGCATGTTCTCTACCAGCTTTGGGTGTCACAAGGGCTTGTAGGTTGGCACGTAGAGCTCTTCACACCCAGTGGTTCTGTTCCCCCAAGCATCACCTTGGGGTAGTGTCTTGCAGCTGGTGACAGTCCTGCTGTGAGTGAGAGGTTGAACTAGAGACATTCAGAGGTCCTCCCACTAGCATTTCTATGAATCTGGTGGCCCTGTTCCATCTACCACAGTCTCACAGGCGTCCCAGCAGAGCTGGTTCCCTAAAACCTTTCAGGGCACGTGTGTCCCATCCTTTCAGAGAAAGAGCACATGGCAGATGAGGCAGCTGGGCAGCTGGCCCTTCATAAAAGGACACGGTCTTTGAGGTCTAGCGCTGTTCCCAGGCAAGATGAACAAAAACCACCTTGTCCGGAGTCACAAGTCTGTGCTCCCACGAGCCCTCCTGCCCTTCTGGGACCTGTCTTAGCCCTGCCTTTCCCTGCCTTTCCCTTCCCATAGCATTTGCATCCAGGTCCTGGAGCAGGTCACTGCCCTCCACGCCAGCCTCGCAGCCAGGCTGGAACTGCTCCCCAAGGGCGTGCTGGAGGCTCCCTCATCAGTGCCACCACCCTGGACCAGTTTGCGCAACAGCTTGTGGCCTGAAAACACCTGGAACTGGTACAGATTTCCTCCTGGAGGAAAAGGTCTTCCCTGACTTATCAGAAGATGGGGGATGCCAAGAGCATGGGCACACCGAGAGTCAGAAATGGAAAGAAATGAGGGTTCTAAGTTCACTCTTTCTAGACACTACCTGGAACAGGAGGAGTCTTATTGCATCCGCCTCTGCCTACTGCTTCGGGAAGGAAAATTGCCTGAATTACTGCTTTGGTTGACTTCCCACACATGGAAAACCCCTCAGTGTTGCAGTATAGATCTACACGCATTTTATAAATGCCATCAATTACGCAGGCACTCTGCCAGCTCTGCAACCGCTGGCACGGTCTCAGCGTTGTTGTACGAGGAGTCCAAAGGTTAGCAGGTGGACTGGTTTATGGCACCTTCCACTCTGCAGCGCAGCTGGGAGCACGTGCTCCAGGGACTGCTACCAGTGCAAAGCAATTTCCCAGTGTGACATCACCATTTAGCCCGCTCACTATACTTTACACACCACGAGCTCGAAGAACCAGTTAATATATTAGTACCTTATTCCTATCACAGTCCTTGGCTGGTTCTCAGCACCATACAGAGGTTAAAAATGCAGTGTAACTAATAGAAAATTGATGTAAGATTGTGTTAGACCTCCTCTCCCTGTACTCCATTACCCCGATGATTTCTGGGGTCCCATGTAGAGGGTCCTGTGGCACCAGAGCTCTCATCCAGTTCTGCTGCTCTAGAACTGTTTTCATCCATTGAACACCAGCATATCATGTCTGCCAGGAACAGAAACTGCAAAGAAAACCCATAAAAAAAGGCTTTGTGGGTCTGTATCTGGGACAGCCCACCTCCCTAGCCTTGAGCAGCAGCATTTAGTGCACATAGACTGTAAGAGAATCTCTTTCTGAGCACAGTCACATAGAGGACCTTGGGTCAGGCATAGCCCTGAGACCTCCTGGACTGGGCAGGCAGAGAACCGTGATTCTTCCAACACAGTCAAAGGCTTGTGCCTCTTTCCCTGGGTTATTCACAGCAGGAGAAATCACAGAATTTCACGACACCATTTTCCATGATGTCGTAGTTGCTTATGCGCAGTCCACCCAAGTCCAGAACAAGGCATTTGCTCGGGGCCAGGGTGAGCATGTCCCTTGTGGGAAGATCTGGCTTGGGACAAGCAACACTGGACTCATTTCATACTCTAGAAGGCAGCTCCTGGGCTGAGAAAGAGGGTCAGAAGAGTTTCCCACAAAGACCAGAGCAGTGAGAACAGGTTGGATGACAAGGTTTATGTAGTGTGACCAGGGAAATTTGGCTCCCTCCCATTTCCAGGTGAAACCGGAGAGCTGTTGCCAGCTCCAGTGTGAGATGGAGCCGTTTTCTGAACTGCTGGGGTTCCCACAGAGTTACCTGATCTCTGCCAGGCCTCTTACCATCTACCAGAGCACATCTCCCGCTCATTTTTAGCTGACTGCCTTCTTGGGGGCCTCAGCTGGAAGCCAAGGACCAGATGGCAATGAAATGCTTCACCACAGGGTCCCATATCTGTGTTTTCCAAAGTGCTTCTGACATGCTCCAGGTGAATGAAGGGGAGGGAGTTGGTACATGGCTTGGAACTCCCTTCTCTTCACCTCCCAGGAGACTCCATCCTCAGTCCCTACAGCAGAACAAGGAAAGCTGGCCACCTGAGAACATATGATGGGGCTGAACTACTCTGAAGGCACGAGTGCTGGATTCAGGATGCACTTCTGAGAGGTCTCAAGAAACCTTGGAGGAAGGAGCAGACCAACCTGGGGCGTGATGTCTTTGCTGAAGGCACAGAGGAGAGCCAGTCCTGTGTGTATGAGCATGACAGGGAGCACTTCACTAAGCCTGGGACACCAATGACACCAAGTGGTGGCAGTGGACTTTCACAAACATCCCTCTGAGCCAGCTCCTCCTCACAGTGCAGTCCCGTAACTAAACAGAAACAAGCGGTGAAGGTGGCTTGTCTCCATTTCTCTTATCTCACTTCACATCCTTTTCGCATCCCTGAGGTCATACCATGGCCACAGGTTGTGGTGGAAGTCCAGGAGACCAGCTACGATCACAGATGTCCATGCTCAACCCAAACTGTCAGGGTTTCTGAGGATTTGTGCCACAGTTCTGCTCTGTGGTGGTCTGTGTGTGCCAGGGAAGTTGTCCCGGTGACCTCAGTTGGGTCAGTGGCCTCGTTGCATCTCTCAGCTTGTGGTGTGTAGAAGCAGCAACCTATGCTGTGAGCAAGTTCTTGAGTCCAAGCAGCAGCATGGAGGGGCAGCCTTGAACCAGAGCAGCAAGGGGAACAAATGCAGAGCTGGAAAAAACACCTGAAGAATTTGCTGTCCACCTTAGCCTGTACACAACCTTTGGTCCTGGAAACCTCCAAAGAATATGACCTGGTGAGTGATGGGGCATTGTGCTCAGAGACCGTGCGTGCTGTGGACCAGCAGATAAACGTCAGAACGGCAGATGCCAGGGCAGAGCAGGCAGATTGCCAAAAAATTGTATTCCTCAAAAGGTTTTTCTCACCCTCTCAGTCTGTAATTTAAATTGAAGAGGGACTGGGGGTTTGGGGCTTGGGTGGCTGCTTGCCTGTGTGGGAGAAGGAGAAACATTGGAACAGTCAAGCAGTGGAGCAGGTCAGCCAGCCTTCACACTTGAAGGTTTTCAAGACCCGATGGGACAAAGCCCTGAGTAACCTGGTCTGACTCCAGAGCTGACCCTGCTTTGAGCAGATGGCTGGACTAGAGATCTGCTGGAGTCCTCTCCAGCCTGAGTTATGCTACGCCTCTAGGATGATGTCCAAGGCAGGTGCTGGACACTTTGCTTCTCAGCAACAGGGGGGACAACGTTGCTCCAGCGGTTTCCATAGCAGTTCAGAGGAGGAGGATGAAGAGGTGGTCTCCTCGAATGGAGTACTGCCCATGGAGGGCCCATGCTGGGGCACACACATCCCCAAAGGGACTGCAGCCCGCGGATGAGCCCATGACAGAGCAGGTACAACCCCAAAGGAAGAAGCGAGCGTCAAGCGCTCACGCTGAAGCATGGGAAGAGAGCAAGAAGGAAGGAGCAGCAGAGAGGAAACCACTATGACCTGACTGCACCCCCTGCCGTCACCTCTTGGTTTCCCAAGGGGACAGAGTGCAACCTGCAGTGATGAGGAGGAGGAGGAGGAGGAGGAGAGGTGCTTTCCCCAAGGGTGAAAATGCTTGGGGATTTTCATTTGTTTTCAAAACCTGAATCTGTACCCAAATATTATATTAATTGACAATAAATTAAGTTAAAATCCCCAAGTCGAGTCTGTTTTGCCCGTAACCTCCCCATCTTTATCTTGACCCACTAGACAGCAGTGGGGAGAGACGGGGGACAGACAGACAGGCAGTGGGACAGGTTCCTGCTGGGCGGGTGGGAGAATGAGGGTCTCACCTGGGTATCTCATGGTAGGTTTCTGCTGTCATGTTCAGGAACCTCCCCTCCCTCCCGTGAGCCTGCCTGGGCGGGATGCGAGCTGGTGATCCCACGGCACGACGTCAGGTCAGGGATCCCATTAGGCTGTCAGTCCATCAACGCTGCCGGCTGAGAGGCATCTGGTCTGCTCCAGTGTCAGACACGATACGCTATGTCATTATTTTTCTTGCTTGTAATTAGTTTTAAGCCGAGGCTTTGCTACAGCTAATGAAAGGCGAGCTGGGGGTCACCCGCATCCCAGCGCACAACAGCAAGCCTGGGGAAAAAAATCCAGGTTGGAGGAAGGTTTCCTGCACAACAGACTGCAGGAGGACAGTGGGACACCTCTTGAGCGAAGCTGGTGGGCAGGAGACCATGAAGGACACAAGAAGGGAACAGAGGCTGCTGTGGGTTGCTCAGCAGCAGGTTGGAGAACCTGGAGGGCTCCAAGCGGTACCGCGGTGATGCTCTGCCCAGGAGCTGCAACTGTAAAACTGCTCCAGTGAGGCAGGGGAGGCTTGGCATGATTTCAACTGTCATCACGTGCCTCCTGGAAAACTCCCTGCTAGTTTGGTCCCGCTCTCCCGAAGGATGAAGGGCCCTAGCATTGGGGCATTTGATGGGGAGCACCAGGTTTTGAAGGCAATGTCTGGGGCAAGCTAGTTGTAGGACGTTTGGTTTTTACCCACCAAAACCAATCTCCGAATAGCTGAGAAAAACGCCAACTCCGAAGGCTCAAAAGCCGGGCTGTAAGCAGAAAACAAAGGCTCATTTGTTGGTGTAAGATCTGTTGGCCAACGCGTGGGGTTTGTGTTTGCTGCACGGGGGAGGCTGGGTCTCCGTTACCGAAGCACATCATTCCCAGCTGCCAACACCCCGGCAATTGCTGCCAGCAGACCCAGGAGCGGCACCCAGGGGACAAGAAGGTGCGGGGGGGACATGTGGGCAGTTGGGCCGCTCTGCAAATAACCTGCAGGCTCCTTTTTTCACAACCACGAGCAGCGCGGAGGCTGGTTGTGCCCACAACGGGGCCCACACCCCAAGGTTAAGCTCAGAGAAGGAGCGGTGACCCCATCACCCAATCTCTCTCTTTTCCACCGCCCAGTTACCTGCCTGCCCCAAACAGGACCTGGGGACCCCATGATGGCCCCAGTTGTCCCCTACACTGGTGCCTCCAGCTCTCAGCTGGCTTGGGACATCCTGTGACAGTGGGTTTGCAGCACCATACCATCTCCTGAGAAGCACCTCCAGGCCCGGGGCTGGGCAGAAGGTAGTGCTGTGCCATAATGCAAGGGGGCCAGGGCACTGGTGCCTGCACGCCCCGCATCTCCTGGGACAGAGACCAGCCGGTCCCTCCTGCAGCTCCCCAGAGAAGGGTTTAGAGCTGCCACTGCCTTTCTCTCACTCAGGAGGAAGTTCCTGGAGCAGCAATATGTTCATAAACACCATCTGAGCTTTAAGCCATACCTGAAGTGATAGGGAGCAAGGTGAGAAGGTCTCCTACCACGACTCTCTCCCCTCTACTGGTCATCAGCACGTTGAGGTGCTGAATCATCCCTTGGATGGTGTGATGTGGCTCTGGGCTCCTCCGCTCTTGGGAGAAGGGCTCTCCTCCCTGTGGGAGCTCAAAGGTTCAGGTTGAATTTAGCATCATAAGGGGGAAAAGCTTACGGCTTCATTTATGGCATCATTCCGCAATCTGCTGCCAGGCTTAGCTCTGCCTGGGGACATCCGGCATATCTACGAGCAGCGCTTTCAGAAGGTGTGAAACCAGAGCCTGCTCACAGGGCTGTGCTCCATCCCCCATTTCGGGCAGCCCCTCTTTGTGCCCTCCTGCAGCTGTCCTGCACCACGGAGGACCCCGGCGCCGTACCTCTGCCCATGCAAGCGCTTCACTACCTGCACAAGGTGAAGGTGTACCGAGCAATCATCCCAACGCAGGCACACAAACCGGCTGAGTCTTTCACGGTCAACACCTTCTGCTGTCCCTCATGCGCAGAAGGTCCGGCCAAGGCCAATGCGCCCGTAGTAAACCCCGGGGCCTCCCCCACGCTCCCTCCGCGAAGAGTCTGAGCTGGTCTGTGCAAAGAGCCAGTTTTATTCACAGGGGCGCATCAGACATCACGAAAGCAGAAAACATACAAGAAATATACAGGGAGGCTCTGCTTTTCATACAAGCAATCACTATTAACAATATTACAGAAATAATAAATAAAAGTGATGTTGCTACAGTAACCCACAAGGACGATGCTCTCCTCCGATTGCCACGCACGGCCGAGCCTGCAGACCTCATCCTCCGCGGCCGTGCTTCTTCAGTTTGAAAAATACTTCTCCAGCACCTTTGTTAAAAGCCCTGTCTCCTACAAGAAAAGGCACAACGGTGAGACATGGGGTCCCGTGCAAAGCCTCCACCAACACCACCTGCTGGGTACCACGGGGCAGAAGATCAGACAAATGTCCCAGGATGGCACTTTCAGGGGTGGCTGAAGATAGCACATGAGAAGGAAAGAGCCAGAAGCTTGGCTCCTGCCTCCCAACCCTCTGCTCCAACAGCTGGACCACAGCTGGCAGGCACCAGGGGCAAACTTCACCCCACCAAGAGAGCAGCCACTGGGCTTCAGGAACAAGAGCAGCCTCAGGGCCTGATTCAGCAGAGAGCTATGCGAGAAGGCAAAGAGAGACACAAAACACAGCAGGGAAGAGTTACAGAGGGGTTTTGTGGAATTGCGTACCACCCAGAGGTCCCGGAGATATGCAGGACAGCATCTGCCTTCAGACAGAAAGAAGGGCTCTCCCCACACCCCTGGAGCCGTTCCACTCCACAAACGTGGCCTTGCCCTGTCTGTCTCCTGCAGAAATACTGCCACACACCCAAGAAGATGACAAGGGATGGGGACGATCCTCCTCTGCCAGCCAAACGCTTGTCACACACAGCAACGCGGTGGCATCGTGAAGCCCCAGCGGGCTGCGAGCCAAGCCCTGCCTGCCATGCGTAGTTAAAAAGACAAAACAGACATCCCTGCTTGTGCAAACCCCTTCTGGTCTGCGCGATTTCTGCCGTCACAAGCACGGAGCAGCACACGGGCTCCTGCTTTGCAAAGGCACGGGAAACATCTCGAGGCAAAACCCAACGGCAGCAGGCAGGACTAACCCACGCAAAGGGACAGCAGGCAAAAAGCCTAAGCCCCGGGATTTATTGAATGCTTAGAGGGGCCCCACAGAGAGGAAGAAGCCATTTGTGAATGATCAGCGACACCCTCAAAAAAGGAAAAGCCCACTGGGTTTTTCAATGAAAATCAAGTTCCTTTGATACTGATCCCACCACGAAGCGCAGCACGTGTGCTGGAGCAGCAGAGCAACACTTAGAGAGCACGTTAATTCCTGCCTTGCCAACCAGGGGGTCCCAAGGAAGCAGAACCGTCTCAGTGTTTCTAAACAGAGTAGGAGATGAAAGTGACAGATGCTGAGCAGGGGGCGAACGGAGAGTTTCGGGGAGCAGAGCTATTAAACAGCTTGTTAGGCAGGTGGCAAACACGGCACACAGAGTAGTTCAAGCACGGGCTGGGTGCCGACCCCAGGCATCCAACAACAGTCACGCTGAGGGAGCAAGCTCTCAGGGTGGCAGGAATTTGCGTTGGCACCATGACACCCGCGAGAGCTAGAAAAAAATAAAGTCTCACAGAAAAGCATAACAGACAGCACCCAAAGGCACCAGGGAGGATTAGTCCCGGAATACCAACCGGCAGCTCAGAGGCAAGGACTCCCTGGGGGACAGGCGGCAAAGAAAGGAGCAGGAAAGCAGAAGAGGAGTCTAGTGAGGCGCTCAGAGGTGCCTGAAGGGCAGAACCAGACCTACCACCCAGCAAGGTCTCCACTGCCACCAAAAGGACGGCTAGCACACCAGGGCACCGGCCAAGGAGAGGAGAGAGGCTTCGGGAGGAGAAGGTGAGGAGTAGGAGCCAGCTGCACATCAAGCACCTACGCCGTGGTGCCACACGTGTGCAGGGCATCCCACCTCCCAGCAGAGGCATCGGTGCAGCGAGGCAGACAGCTGGCCAGCATCTGCTTGACCATGAGCCAAATGGCCTCCAGCTCCAGCAGAGCTCTGACACCCAGCACACCAGTGCCAAAGGCTGGTGTCCACTGCTGGGTGGCACCCCTGGCCAGGACCTGCCCTTGAGCACTGGGGAACGGGCACCGACGGGGCTGGCAGGGCACCGGCACCCAGCTGGCAGCATAAAACACAGCACCAGCGCTCGGGGCAGGCTCTGCCCAAGCCCATCTGCAGCGCGAGCAGCGACCATGCGACCTAACCTACACAGAGGAGAGCCACAAGGATCACTTCTATCAAACCCAAAACATCTTAGCAGACGAGGCAGGGCAGCACGTCACCTCCAGCAGTCAATACAGTAAGTAGCCTCCTCCTCAAAGGCTCCCCAGGGATGCTGGAGAAGGGTCCAGGACCTTCACAGCCCTCTCCTCCCTTTTCAGTGGCATCCAAGAAGCAAAAGCTGCAGCAGCCACAGCACGCAGCATCTTACGGGGAGCAGGGTGGGCTGGTGTCTTCAGCCATGCCCAGCTGTATCTTCATGGTGGAAAGCCCTCTCCCGATGGGACCAGCTCTCTAGGAAAGCCTCAATTTACCTTAGACTGCTGAAACCGAGTGAAGGCGGTGCTTGAAACAATCAGTGCCACTCAGGCTCGCATCCCTGCAGCTCTGCTCCACCTGTGCCTTCCCAAAGAAAAGCAAAGAACAGGAGCAAGCACAGCCTAAACCTGGATAACAGAAGTAGCTTTATCTGTGTGCAGTGTTACCAGAGAACTCAAGTGCAGCAGTTCAGTGGGACAGTAGGACCCACCTAAGAGGATTTCATCCCTTTTAGGCTCTCAGTTACTTCCTGCACTGACTAGAAAGGATGAGACACCAGGGAAGCGCGCATGAGGTAACAGAGAAGCAGAGCCACACAGACCGAGCAATTCCATCTCTGCATCCTGTGTGAGGATCTGTGTGCGTGCATGGCTCCCAGGTGCAGATCTTCCACTAGGAGTTGCATGAGCTCCAAGGCAAAAGCCACACCGAGGCGGCTGAGGATTTGCTGATGCACAGCGGGACTACCGGAGCTCCTGCCTGATCCCCAAGATCTGCTCTGCAGCGGGTCCACCTAACACACACCTCCCCTCCGCAAGGCAAGCTAACAGGGCTATGTGCCCCTCGGTAACAAGGGATCCCGACCACAGCAACACAGACCCAAGATGAGGGCATCAGAAGCCCAAGACCTCTTTGCAAGACAGACTCCTTTCCCTTCACAAATTGAATTGTGTCTCTCTTGGCCTCTCTCTGCAGAAACAGAGGGGAGAAAGGATTTCTCTGTCCCCGCAGTGGCTGGAAAAGGAGACATTTCTTCACAGCAGCCAGCCATCCCCTCCTCCATCTGGCCGAGGATGACCCAGATGCTTATTAACAACCCCTGGGCTGGAGATCACCACTGCCCCAGCTCCGTCAAAGGACCCCTTGCTCATCCTCACACCCTGCCCAAGCATTTGGGACTATCAGCCACCGCCCAGCTAGACACAAACCTAGGGAAACTTCTCTGCCCCTTTATGGCTGATCTTAAGTAGTGGTTTAAGGAGGGTTAACAGGAGCAGAAGGCAGCAGAATACACCTCTAGCAGCTGTGCAGATGCTCCCATCTCCAGCAAGGCTGGCTGTTGCAGATTAACATCTCCACCACCTCCCTGCTCTGAGCATCTCCCTCCATCTCAGTCAATATTCACCTGGTCAGTGAGGTCATATTTTCCTTGGTTCTCATCCAAAAGTCTCTCTTGCAAGAGGATTTTCAGGAGCTCACGGGTAAGCAGTTCCATCATGTCCTCCAACAAGGCTCTGAGAGAGGGACCGAAGACCATCGGCACCGCAGGCTCCTCCGGCGACTCCAGGTGCGGGGAGCCCGTGACGCTCTTCTTCCCCATGAAGTGACCTGCAACACAACGCGCTTTGTGTGCCTGCACAAACGCCGGGCAGGAGACAGGCAGGGGCTGTTATCCACCACCCCACACCAACACAAGTCAACAAGAAGCACCGAGCCAACCTAACATCTAAATTAGCGAGTGTAACGAAGCAAGGAGAAAACCAGAAACCCCAGGTCCACACGGGACTTCGGGGAAACTTCCCTCTCCTGCTGACGGGACCCCTGGGGTTCCACAGATGCCGGACCTGTCACCGGGAGACGTGGGAGGAGGCTGCCTCACCCCTGCCTGTGGTCTTCTCCTGCCCACCACGGGTCCAGCATCCCCCTCCGCCCCGTGGGGCACCGCCGGGAGCAGGGGGCTCCCCACAGGCAGAGGGGTCGCCTGGCGGGAGCCGTGCCCTGCACAGCCCGCGTCCCACAGCCGCTCCACGACACGCGTGTCCCCGTCCCCCCCATCCCTCCCTCCCTGGTACCTGTGGCCCAGAGGTTGCCGCGGGGGTTGACCTTGATCTTGGCCGCCTGGCTGCGGTGCTCGGCGAAGTCCAGGTGGACGGCGGGCCCCAGCGCCGCGCCGCACAGCAGCAGCAGGAGGCAGCGCAGCGCCGCCATGGCCGCCCCGGCGGGACACGCTCCCGCCCGCCGCCGCCTTCGCCTTATAGACCCCGGGTCGGGGGGGGGGGGGGGAACGGGGAGAGAAGGGGGGGCGCGGCCGCGGCACGTACCGCCCCACCACCACCACCCCCGGCAGCCGCCGGGCTTCCCGCCCTCCCTCAGCCCGCCCCGCTCTCACAGAGAGAGAGCCCGACCCAGTCCCCCTCGGCCGCCCCTCAGGCTGCTCCCTCAGACCGACCCGCTCCCTCTCAGCCGCCCCCCGGCCCGACCCGCTCCCGCTCCCCCTCAGCCCGAACCAGTCCCCCTCGGCCGCCCCTCAGCCGGTCCCGCTCCCCCTCAGCCCGCTCCCCCTCGGCCGCCCCTCAGCCCGGCCCGCCCCCCCCTCGGCCCTCTCCCCCTCGGCCGCCCCTCAGCCCGGCCCACCCCCCCTCAGCCCGGCCCTCTCCCCCTCAGCCCTCTCCCCCTCGGCCGCCCCTCAGCCCTCTCCCCCTCGGCCGCCCCTCAGCCCGGCCCGCCCCGCTCCCCCTCAGCCGCCCCGCCGGGGCAGACCCCGCTTGCTGCCCGCATCCAGGCAAGGTGCGACCCGTTAACCCCCAACCCTCGGAGCCCCGCAGGGCTCCTCACCCCTCTGCTTGTCATCATCGTCATCCCACCACCACCCCAAAACGGGCCACGCCAACCACCTGGACACAGTGGGAGATGGCGCCCGGTCGACCACTGAGGTGGACAGGCACCGCTGGTCGGCCCTCGCCCCTAAATCCGCCTCACAGCGGGCAATCGGGGTGGGTTTACCCCTTCCCGGCCCAGGCTGCCCGTTCCCCATTACCTCCTGCTTCTCCATCTGCTCAGGAACGTGCTCCTGCAGGACTTGCTCCGTGGTGGGTGGGGGTCGGTCTCTTCTCCCAAGTAAGAGGTGATGGCACAAGAGGAAACAGCCTCAAGTGGCGCCAGGGGAGGTTTACATTGGATATTAGGAAAAATTTCTGCACCAAAAGGGTTGTCAATCACTGGAACAGGCTGCCCAGGGATGTGGTGGAGTCACCATCCCTGGAGGTATTTAAAAGACATGTAGACATGGTGCTGAGCGACATGGTTTAGTGGTGGACTTGGCAGCGCTGGGTTAACGGTTGGACTTGAGGATCTTAAAGGTCTATTACAACCTAGACAATTCTATGATTTTCTCTGTGATGTTACAAGTGGTCTTGCAGGGACATCAGCCAGCACCCATGGCCACCTCTCAGCACCCTGGGACACAGCCTCCCTGGGCTCACAGATTTTTATGGCTCCCCAAGTAATGACCACCCTGACCCTCATCCACTGCTGGTTGTTCTTCTCTCCAAACCCTGCCTCCAGGGACACGGCCTGGGAGACCTTGTTGGTGAAGACTGAGGCCAAGGAGGCATGGAGTACCTCAGCTTCGTCTGTGCCCTGGTCAGCAGCAGCGCCTTTGTGAACGCTTTCCTTCTTCAGCTTTCTACAACTAAAGAAGTTTGTTGAGATGTGCAAGGAACACAAGGTCTTCTATAACTAAAGTAGTATTTTAAAAGTAGTACTGCTTTAGTTATAGAAGATCTGATGTTCTTCGCACATCTCAACAAAGCAAGCTTTGGCTTTCCTACCATTGTTCCTACAAATCCAGGCAACATTTCCATATTTCTCCTAATGGCCCGTCCATGCTTCCACCTCCTTCATATGACCTTTTCGCATTGGAGCTCAGTCATGAGTCTCATTCAGTTTAGCCAAACCCACCTCCTGGTTCACCTACTTGTTTACTCGATTATTGGGATGGGCTTGGAAGATCCTGTCCTTAAACACCTGCCAGCTCTCCTGAGCTCCTTCACCCTTCAGAGCAGCCTCCCACGGGATCCCATGTACCAGCTCCCTGAAGAAGGTGAAGACCAGAGTCTGCATATCACTACTCACCTTTTCCACTCCCTTCAGGATCTTGTAGGCAACTATTGGTGCTGCTGATCATCACATCCCCCATGAGTTCCTCCTTCTCCATTAATGGGATGGAGCTATGCATGCCGAGCCATGCCAGGGACAGAGATAGCGGGGGCTTGGCACGTGGACTGCTTATGCCCAGGGCCCAAGTAAAGTGAAGTCCACGTAAAACCGGAAGCATTTGGTCAGAGGGCCCCGAAAAGCAGGTTGTGCTCTCTTTCTTCTTGTCACCTGCCTGCAGCCCACCTGAAGGCTCCTCCTCCAGGTCCCACATTGACACAGGGGTGCTCTCAGGGGTTGGAGTGCTGCAGGGCAAACTCACATGTCCAAAACGGTAAAGAAAAGATGAGTGAGAGTGCCCAGAAATCTCACCCAGCATGCTGGGACTTTGAATTATCTCCGGTTTGTGTTGTATACACAGAGCCCTGTCAGTTAGCAGAAGGTCTGAAGAGTTGGGGACTGAACAGGATCAGGTGGCCAGCAATGCAGGTCTCTCCCCAGCCACAGTACCTGAGAGGCAAGCAGAACAGACTCAGAGGTGGTCACCAAGTTCAGAGAGAGCCCAGATCATCAGGCACGTTCGTGGGGATGAGGCAGCTCCCAGGTGAAACTGCAGGTCAGGATGAGATCTGGCAAGGGTAACCAGGGTCAAACACAGTCCAGACAGGTCCATAGCAGTGAGGCAGATCTGAGAACAGATCAAGAAGTCAGTCCCCATCCAGGCACTGCTGAGCTGGAGACCAATGCTCCTACAGCATAGATCAAGGAGAGACTAAAGGCCCAAGGCTGAGCTTTAATGGGTTCCTGGGCTCGTGGGGGTGGAGGGTGGAGGCCCCAGGTGAGACCCATTAAGGCCGATGAGTGCCCTCAGGGCCCTGAGAGCTTCTGCCAAATTTACAGCTCCATGACTTTGCAAGGAGGTGCTGGCTGGTGGGGGAGGAGCTGCCTGAGATGACCCAGTTCTCCTGGGAGCTGGCGCAGGGAAGACTTGTTAGCGATGCCCTTCTCAGCGCTTACTGCTATTCAAGAGAAAAGGGTGAGAGGAGATTTGCTCCTCTTTGACAGCAGGGGTTAGAGTCCGAACTCCAAATCCAGCTCTCATGTTATGGGGAGGGAAAAAATTAAAAAGTACTCCTGCGTTAGACACATCTCCTTCCAAACTGTGTGTGTGTCCCCTTGGGTGGCTGGCTGGCTGGTCAGCATGCGCTCCCTGGGAGATCTGCCATGCTGATGGGCAGGGCCAACTAAGGAGATGTTGCCTTCTCGTTGGTCCACCACCCACGAGGGGAGGTGGGCTGCCTCCGCTAGCCTTGTGTCTATGTGTGCTGGAGGTCCCGGGCTGCGATGGAGAACCTCGCTCTGCTTTCTCACCAGGCTCCTTCTCTGATGGCGCCCAGGCGCTGTACAGCTGAGCAGAACAGTTCCGGGCCCATGTCTCTGCTCGCCTTTGGAGGAGATGGCCCTTTTGGGTGCTCCCCATGAACTGCGTGGGACGTGTGAATGGATGCCCACCACAGATGTGGCATTTGCAACACTGCGGCCCTGACCCTCGTGCTCACATCGTGGCAGCTTCATCTCCTCCATTGAGTCAGCTGGGAGAGGAGCCCTGAGGCCCTCTGTCCCGGTGGTGCTAGGTGGCTGTGACCACCTGTCCTGGTTTGAGCAACACAGGACTAATTTCTCTTTTAATGCTTGGCAAAACTGCACTTTTAGAAGAGTCTAGTGTCCGAATTTGTGAAAATATTTACTTTATAGCCAGCTATGATGTGTGGGTTTCAAGCACTCATTGTTTTCAAGCTCGCCAGGTGCAGGGATGAGGAGCGAGACCCGGGCACTTGACCCAAGCTGGCCAACAGGATTGTTTCGTACTATAAACGTCACAGTCAATTTAAATTAGAAAGTTTGCTGAGGAGTCTTCCTCTTCCATGGTGGCGGTGATCCAGAGAACTTCTTGCCCCGGTGCTGGAGCCCTGAGCCCTTCCCTTCCTCCTGAAACCACAGTGCTCGCAGTGTCCCACATTTGCTGTGCCCTGGTGGGAGTGCACAGCTTCTACGGATAGACTGGGCTGAGGATAATCCCTGTGTGTTTTATTTTGGTATTGGGATCAATATCGGTTCTTTAGTGTTATTAATGTTAATTATCTAGCCTTATTCTATTGAATCTGTTTATATTTCAGCCCCCGGGTTTCCTTGCTTTTTCCCTGATTCCCCTTCCCGGGTGGGGAGAGATCATCGGGTGAGAGAATAATTGTCTGAATGACAATAAATTGTTGTGGGTTTTCTCAAACCATGACACCACCGCTTTGGCTCTGATGTCCCCTGTCCGTCCTCACAAGCCTTGTGGGAAGGTTTCCCTAGCGTTGGACTGGGCTGCCCGATGATCCCACCCTGATCTGATTTTGAACGAGACACACAACCAGAACTGACAGAGATCTTTTCTCTTTTTCAGCTGGCAGCTGCAGGTCAGGGTGTGAGAGGAGGAGCACCAAGGCTGATCTGCACCTGCCCCACCTGCACCACTACCTTCTGGGGAAAGCAGGAGTACTTGCAGGGCTGCTGATGCAGCTGGCACAAAAGTCCTGGAAATTTGGGGCATCTGGAGAAGGCTTGGGATGTAGGCAGGGCAGCAGGAGGAGGAGGAGGAGGTGAGGTCCAGAGAGGGTGCTGGATGGGAAGGAATCACAGAATGATAGGGGTTGGCAGGGCCCTCTGGAGCTCCCCCAGTCTACCCCCCCTGCCAGAGCAGGGTCACCTCCAGCAGTGGCACAGGACGGCGTCCAGGCGGGTTTGGGATGGCTCCAGAGTGGGAGACTCCCCCACCTCTCTGGGCAGCCTGTGCCACTGCTCTGCCACCCGCAAAGGAAAGAAGTTCTTCTAATGTTTAGATGGAACTTCCTATGCTCCAGTTTGTGTCCATTACCTCTTGTCCTGTCACTGGGCACCACTGAAAAGAGTCTGTCCCCATCCTCTTGAGATACTGATAAGCATTGATGAGATCCCCCCTCAGTCTTCTCTTCTCCGTGCTAAAAAGCCCCACGTCCCTCAACCTTTCCTCATAAGAAAGATGTTCCAATCCCCTCATCACCTTCGTAGCCCTTTGCTGGACCCTCTCCAGCAGTTCCCTGTCCTTCCTGACCCGGGGAGCCCAGAACTGCACACCGTGCTCCGGCTGCGGCCTCCCCAGGGCAGAGCAGAGGGGGAGGATGCCCTCCCTCGCCCTGCTGGCCACACTCTGCTGGGTGCCCCCCCAGGATGCCATTGGCCTTCTTGGCCACCAGGGCACATTGCTGGCTCATCGTCACCCTGTTGGCCACCAGGACTCCCAGGTCCCTTTCCACAGAGCTGCTGACGGTGCACTCTATCCCTTCATCCAGGTCATTGATGAATAATTGAACAGGACTGGACCTGGTACTGATCCCTGAGGGACACCACTTGTCACAGACCTCCAACTAGAAGAGGTAGCAGGAAGAGCACTGCCAGAGAGGAGTTTGGTTTCTCCTCATGGTGGGGACGGGGCATTACCTGGGAAGCTGAGCTGCATTCCCCCATGGGTGCTGTGGGACCTGCTGGCTCCACTGCACACGCAAACGCCTTGTCTGCTGCTCTTCTCCCCAAAATGTCAGGGCTTCGCTCGGGCAGAGGCAGCGTGATGGCGGGGGGTGAAACCTCCCCCTGTGTCGGGGTCCAAACTCTGCCTGGTGGCCCAGCAGCCAGAGGTGGGGAAGAGGGGTTGCCTGTAGGATTACGGAGGATGAAACCAGGGATAAAGCGATACCAATTACAGAGAAAAGAGGCCCAGGCAATTACAGCGCCTACCGAAGCGTGACGGGGTAAAGTCCTGCTCCTTCAGGGCAACAACACTGTGCTCCTCAGAGATTAACTGCAAGGGACAGGCAGCCCCGGGGACAGGGGACGAGCGGCGGGAACCAGTGTGGCATTTCAAACAGGGCAAAGGCTTTTGTGCTGATGCGGTTTGAAGCAGATACGCAACCGCACCGACACACATCTTCCCCTCTTTCTCAGCTGGTGGCTGCAGGCTGCACGTGTTCTCCCAGCCAAGGTGGGAGAGGAGGAACAGGTATTTCGGATCCCGGTGGTAGCGATGAGGGGCTGCAAGGCAGGCTTGGGACAGGCTGGGGGAAGGAAATCGGGGAGTTCCTGCCCTGCCGCGGTGTCATTATAAATGCGTGGATGTAGAGGGGACACGAGGTTAGTTGCTGAGTACCGAGGCTTGGCCAGATGGGGCACGCGTGGGAGATCCGAGCCCCCGTAACCCTGATTTCAAGCCTGGGAAGAGCAACGGAATAGCTGCTCAGGGACTCGGTGGAGGCTGGAAGTGGGAGCACGATTCAGGACAGCCAGTGGGGTTTTTTTACGGAAAACAACTCGTGAAAGGGACGCGAGCTCACGGCCCGCTGAGCAGCAGCGTCGGTGCTAAAGCAAACCGCACAGCCGTAATCCAGGCAGGGCTCTGAGAGCACGGATTTCATCCGCTGCAGCAGTCTCGTTAACAACCAGTCCCAGACGCCCACAGACAGATCCCGAGCAGGAGGCTCAGCACAGCTCACCCCCTCTTCAGCGGCGTAATTACAGCCAAGCCAGTTTTGTGGTGAAGGTGGTGCGGGAGCTGAGCAGCCCCCCCAGCAGACACGGATGCTCGACGAACAGGGCCCATCCAGGGTGGGAATTGGGACTGCGGCTCAGCCGCGTGGGGCCGGAGCGGGCTGATAACACCGTGGCCAAATCCCTCTGTTCCTGGGCTGCCCCCTCCTTTGTCGCCCTAAGACCGAACAAACGCAGCCCGAGAGGTGGCCGCAACAAAAGTGGCCTCGCTTACAGATGGAGACCAAGCAGCGGGGGGGGCCAGCACTCGACAGCAGAGGTGGCTGGAGCCCACTGAGACCCCCACCACCCGGGGCAGGAACTGTCACTGCCACGCTCCTCCACGGCTTGGCGCTCTCCGACTCAGCAGAGGTTTGCTTTCCCAACCACCACCAAAGGAATCTCTCCAGCTAATCGATCAAAAAAGGCAGTACAAATTCCATTTTAGAAATTGATTTTGCTGGCAAAGGTCACCGCGCTGGCTTCTGCAGGTGGCGCAGGAGATTGGCCTGTCGGCCACCAGTTTCCTGCAAGGGCCACGCAAGGGAGCCAGGGAAGGACAGAGGTGACTCAGCAAATGCCAGACTTCTGATAGAGGGTTACCTCCGCAAGGCAGAGCATTTGTCTGCACAGAGATCCACGTCCCCTCTCCCAATGGGATTAACCCTCTGGGGCTGGGTGAGAGCAGCCTGCAGCCACCTCTCCGCAGCCCTGCACAGATCCACGCTCTCCAGGAACGGTCCCTACTCAGCCAAAGCAGCCTCAAAGCTCCAGGGATCCTTAGCTTGCGCCGTCGGTTTCCCCCGATGCCTCCAGTCGAAGGAAACAGTGATTGTGTGCTTTGCTCTCTGTTTTCCCCCAGTAATTCTTGCACGCGATTTATTTTCTCGACAGCTACTGACCACTGAACTGACATTTTCATAGCACAATCTGTTACAACCCTGACGTTCCAGATGGTAACACTTAACTCAGAACCCGTTGTTTTATAAATAGAGTTAAAATTGGTTTTTCCCCCTGTGCACCATTTTATATTTATGTACATTTGAATTTCATCTTTTTTATTGCCCAGTCTCTTTCCACAGTTGGCCTTCATCCACACAACTCTTTGTATCCGCAGCAAACTTCAGTTTTTGCCTGCTTTTGCTGATCATTTTTGATATACTGAATGCAGTCCCTGCACAGCTCCCTGGAGTTTTCTGCTCCAGAGACTGCTGCCTCCTAAATTTTGTTCCTTACCTTTTAGCAAATGATACTGGGACTGGGACCGGTACTATTTAACGTCTTTGTTGGTGACATGGATGTTGGGATGGAGTGCACCCTCAGCAAGTTTGCCGATGGCACCAAGCTGTGTGGAGCAGTCAACACGCTGGAGGGAAGGGATACCATCCAGAGGGACCTGGACAGGCTGGAGAAGTGGGCCTGTGCGAACCTCGTGAAGTTTAACAAGGCCAACTGCAACGTCCTGCACATGGGCCGGGGCAATCCCATGCACAAACCCAGGCTGGGCAGGGAATGGCTGGAGAGCAGCCCTGAGGAGAAGGACCTGGGGGTGTTGGTGGATGAGAAGTTCAACATGAGCCGGCAATGTGCGATCACAGCCCAGAAGGCCGACCACTTCCTGGGCTGCATCAGAAGAAGTGTGGCCAGCAGGGCGAGGGAGGTGACTCTGCCCCTCTACTCCGCTCTCGTGAGACCCCACCTGGAGTACTGCATCCAGCTCTGGAGACCCCAACATAAGAAGGACATGGACCTGCCGGAGTGGGGCCAGAGGAGGCCACAAAGATGATCCGAGGGCTGGAGCACCTCTCCTGTGAAGGCAGGCTGAGAGAGTTGGGGCTGTTCAGCCAGGAGAAGGCTCCAGGGAGACCTTGTAGCAGCTTTCCAGTATCTAAGGAGGGCCTACAGGAGAGCTGGAGAGGGACTTCTTGCAAGGACATGGAGTGATAGGAGGAGGGGGAATGGCTTCAAACTGGAAGAAGGGAGATTTAGATGAGATATTAGGAAGAAATTTTTCACTGTGAGGGTGGTGAGCCCCTGGCCCAGGTTGCCCAGAGAAGCTGTGGCTGCCCCATCCCTGGAGGTGTTCCAGGCCGGGTTGGACGGGGCTTGGAGCACCCTGGGCTGGTGGGAGGTGTCCCTGCCCAGGGCAGGGGGGTTGGAACTAGGTGATCTTTAAGGTCCCTTCCAACCCAAACCATTCTATGATTTCTGCCTATAAGGATCTCAACTCCTATTCCAGGGCTGCTTCATTCTTCAGGAGCCTTTGCTGAGGGACCTTGCCAAATACCTTTGAGAAATCCAGGTGGATAATCCCAGTGGACTCACCTTGCTCATACACCTCCTAACTCCTTCAACAAGCTCCAAGTCTGCTCTTTAAAGCAGCCCTGATCCTTTCCAGTCCACAGATCTGGTCTATAACCTACAGATCTGGTTTACAGCCTACAGGTCCCTACATCTCCACCTCAGCCACCGTTCTGCCCCTTGGTGCCATGGTCGGCTTGACAGAACGGCTCCTCACCACAGCAAATAGTGCAACGCTTTCAGGTTTGTGTCCCTTCTGAGCCCGTGGGCAGCTCCGCCCAGGCCTGGGGGTTCATCGCCATCCTCTTGGTTACTGAGCTCTTCAGCAGGTTTTTCTGCTGCTGGTGTCCAGGAGCCGATGGCAGCACAGGACACCTGGGGCGCCCTGCTCCTTATCAGAGAGCAAACTCTTGTCCGTGTAGGGCTAATACGAGCAGTAACAGAGCTGTGAAACGGGCACTATTAGCAAATCCTCCAAACATACTTAAAAATGAAGCAACATTTCACCAGGCAAAGAAAGGAGACCTTCCCGTAACTACGCAAAATAAACGTATCTAAAAACTGCACAGCTGAGAGGGCCTTGCTACCACTGAGCTAAGAATGAGCAAACATAGCAGACCAACCTGGAAATGCCGTGGTTCACAGCGTTTGAAGCAAGGTCCATTGCGTTTCTTCTCTTTTGAATTATGCTTTGATACCTTGGCGTCTTGGCTACCAACGCATCTCCCAGAGCTGTGGCCAGCCTGGCCTGGGAGAGACTCCAAGCTGCAGAGGTCTGAAAACACAGTGCAGGCGCTCCCAGGCCCTGCAAATATCCACCTGGGCGGGCAAGTGCCTGCTCAAAAGCGATGGCTCTAATAAAAAAACCAATACAAAGAGCAAAGGCCTCACATCCCCCTATTTGTCTCTTTCACGGAGCTCCTGATGCCAATAAAACCCTTAGTAGCGGTTAAGTTGTTTCAGCCTCTTCCTCACTGCTTCTCCAAAGCCAGGTCAAATTTAAAGTCCTGCCACATGCCTGAGGGTCTATTTTGATGCATTTGTCTCTTGTTTACAAAGATTAAATCCCTCTGTTACATTCATTCGTCCACAGGCAAGAACCGTTGTTTATAAAAGATAAAATTTGAAATCTCGCACATCTCGTTTTCAACTCTTTTTCCATTTTCATTTGAGCCGTAAATGAGTTGTGGTTTTCCCTGAGGTTTCCCACTCACTCCACACCCGCTGGACATAGTACAAATAACTGCTCTGCAAGAAGACTTCGAGAACAAAATCTTGTTTTCTTGCAGGCAAATCCAAGCCTAGCTCAGAAGTGTCCCGACCAGAATTACGTGGCAGAAACCTGACATCCCAGTTTGAGTGAATTGAGGTTCAGAGAAATTAAATTGAAGTTCATTTTCTCCACATTATTTTTACTTCTGTCTCTGCGGAAACTGAAACCCTGCAAGGTTAGTTTCTACCGGAGGAGGAGAGATTGGAAAGGAAAGGGGATATCAAGATGCTCAGCAGAGAGAGCTCCAGAAGTATTTTTAAATTATTGAACAGAAGGAGCAAGCAAGTCAAGAGATGAGGAGCTGGGCAGAAAGAGCAGGAGCTCCATCCTGGATCACAGAGGGTGCATTTCTAGTTCGTCCCTAATTAGGCTGTTCTCCTCTGTGGAGGTACCTGATTTCCCCCAAGGATTAGGGACCTCTGCTAGATCAAGCATTCCAAGGACCTGCTAGAATCGAACACGGTTATGAAATGCCCCGTGAGCAGGAACAGGTCTAACGCGCGATGCACTCAGCCAGCAACACCCACCACGTGGGCCCCGCTCCGTGGGGAAGCGGGGCTATGTGTGAAGGAGCTGGCGGGTTTTTTACGGAAACTGAAGGGTAAGAAGGGATGAGCAGCCAGCAACCACGCTAGGTGCAGCAAGCCACTACCACGAAGAGGGACTGACTCCTCATGGGTGGGCAGACTACCAACCAGCAGGGAACCCACCCGACTATGGTTACGTAGATCCAACAAGGCAGATCCACCAGGAAAGCCACCATGCCCCCTCCCGTGTGCTGACTCCAGCACATGTCAAGCTGGTCTCGGGCTCTGCAGAGACCTGCTGCTTCCTGATGGGTGAGCAAGCTGAAGTGCCTGGGCACAGACGACGAAGGGATGGAGTCTTGCAAGGGAGGGGAGAAGGTAAAAGGGGCAGGAAGCTCTTAAATTGGCTCAAAATGCAATGTAGGTGCTATTTCTCTTTTCCCAGCAGCCAGCGATGAGACGGTTAGATCAGTCATCTGCTACACATCAACTGCCACCAGGAGCTGCTGACGCTGACGGCAACTGCAAAGGCTGTGCCTTTCTGGCATCACCCAGGCGCACCTTGCAGTCTGAGGACTGGCACCAGGACACTCCTCATCTGATTCAGCCACTGAGTCACTGACGCCATCCAGGTCTTCAGCCTGGGATACGTAAACATCTGCTTTGCATTCCCCCTGCTCCAGCACAGGAGCCATCCCCAAGTGTCACGCTCGGCCTAAGCCACTTCTCCTCTCCTTCTCTTGGCCAAGGAGCTCGGCCCATTCTGGGAGCCACGCTCTGGGTTTGCGTTCACGCGTTTCTCCAGCAGGAAGAGGTCTTATAACCACGCGTGGACAAGACTTCACCTTGCAGCTTCTCCTCGGAAAAAATAAGGTGGACCTGCTCTGATTTTATGGGCAGGAATACCACCACCAGAATATCCGGCCTTGTTAAAGAAAGCACGCAACCGATCGTCTTACAAATCCAAGCCCTAGAAATCCCCGCTAAGCAATAAGCAGCGATGGATCCGGATGAAACAGTGTCATGCTTATTACTGTTTAACCGACAGCCGTGCGTTCAAGCATCATAAACATACAAAGACAGCCTTTGTCTCAAGCAGCTTCAACGTTCAGCACATCACTCCTCACAGCTCGCCTCCCACCCGTTGGGCTTTTGCTTATGCGTTGAGCTTCGATATGAAAAAAAGAAAAAAAAAAAGTCACCCAACAAAATCCTAGCAATGGTCAGAAATAGCCCAGCATCGCTTTGCTCTGTGAAACAGCTCCTGCCCATGAAGGAATCTGTGCCCCGAACTGCGGATGTGATTGAACAGTAATTAAGCAATGAAATTGCCTACCAGAAAACCTGCTCTGTTTGGCTGTAACCACAACAGAGACAGAAGCAATCTTAGCCCTGGCAGATTTTATTTTCTTTTTTCCTTATAAACCAGACCTTTCAACACCCACATACTTTACAAATAAGCCCTGTTCCTGTTGTGACACAAAGATCTCCGTCTTTCCTAAGCCTCAAGTCTCAAAGGCTTTGCTGGAGCTGGCCAGACAGCTTCACCTTTAACAAAAAGAAGAAAACCGAAATAAGATAAAAAAAACCAAACAAACCCAAAACCAAAAAAACCCCAAAATACATCAAGTTCTAGCAGCAAAACCCCTGGCTCTGCAGGAGAACAGCAACGCTCGCCAAACGCTTCAGCATTAGCACCCGGCTGAACCAGAGATCCTGCACGCTCCGTAGCTTTTCTGCTCCGCAAAGCAGAGTAAGTCTGGCGGGGACGGAGCCAGCAACGGCTCTTTGTCATCCTGCCCCCGCGTTCTTGGTTTGCAGCTCGTGCAGGCTCGTCCCCGACACCCCCTCTTCCCACTGCGGCAGGGAAGGCGTTACAGGGACGGGGGAAGCAGTGCGGGGGAGCTGGTGGGCGTTGGGAGCTGCGAGTGGATTAACCGCTTATTTATAATACATATATTATATACATCCTCGCTCTAATTAGCGCCAACACCTCGCTTCACGACCACAGATCACACACAGCCACGCTCTCAGCTACGCTGAGCCGAAAATAGGCAGAACACGGGCCACAGAGATGAATTCCCACCTCTCGCACCGCAGCCCCTGATTTAGGGCGATTGCTCCTGGTCCTGAAGTGTCTGCAGAGCCAGAAGAGAGCAACGCACTGCGGCCGGGCTGCAGCAGGCTTCATCCCACCCTTTACCCCAACCGCCCTGCGCTTTGGTTTGGTTTTTTAAGCGCTTACTGCTGAGTTACTTCAACACAGCGTGACGCGAGAGCCAGGCTGGGAAAGGCGCACCTTCCTGCAAGCGCCCAAGCCTGGGTTTGCACCCACGTTGGCCGTGAGCGCGTGGCCTCAGCGGCACCGGCTGCTGACATCTGCTGCCAGTCGCCGGCAACGCCGGCAGGACCGGCACGTTGTTATTTCCCAACATCCAAAAAGCACCATTTCTCCTCTCTCAGAACTGCTGGGTTTTGGGGTTTTTTTTTCAGCAGATGATCTTTAAGAGCTAATCCTCGCACCCCCTGCAATCCTTTGTGTTTTAGCCTTTTTTTTTTTTTCTTAAAATAACGCAGTGACAGTAACACAACTGCTTCTGCACGCTCAGATTTTCGCGAAAGGTGTGAAAGCGAGAGGACTGGGACAACAGCAACAGCAGCACTTTCAGCGAGTTTTCACTGAGAGGTGTTGATTAGCAGATTTCAGAAGAGCTCAGCTCAGTCCTTTACGTGAGCTCAAGTTAAAAACCAATTTATGCACAAGACCAGTTTAAGCTAAAGGCAAAGCAGGGAACGGAGACTTCGCCTCAGCGCTACCCGCAAAGGCAGAAACGCTGCTCCGAGTCCTCAGGACGGTGCTGCAGGGTGATGGCCGCTCTCAAAGAGGGATTTTGTTTTCCCCTTGCCGCTGCCCAGGTTCAGCTTTTGACAAAGCATCCCATCTGTGACTCAACGCATTTTGGAGAAACTCTGTATCCAAATTCTCTCCTCGAGGGCTCCAGCACCAGGAGATACAGATTGTATTACCATTTTTTATTACTAAGATTATCCAGAGAGCACGGGCCCAAGGCTCCGCACTGGGGGCTGGACCTGCTCATAAACTCTTTGCAGCGTCCCAAACGTAAGATCAATTTTTGCTTCATCCTACCCAGGGAACAAATACGAAGGGGAAGTGAAATGGTTTCATGAGTCAGTACAGACACCACGGAGGTGAGTTACAGTCGTCACTCGCTCAGCGCAGGTGGCACAAATTTCTACAGAAGCGGATAACTGCAGAGCCTCTGCCCTGCGCCTCTCCCTTGGGCTCTCCTCTGACACCACACCGACCCGAGCAGCAGCGTCACTACCCTGAATGAGCAGCACAGACAAAAAAAGGCCGTTGCACATGGTGACAAGTGGTTTCTTCTTTCAGACCTCAGGGCAGTGGGGGCTCGGCCTTTCCATAGCTTTCCGGTGAGCTGTAAGAGGTGGCCAGCTGCAGGGATCATTACAGACCTAAAACCCGTTTCCAAAACTAAGAAAATTTTACGATTCCGTCCTACTAAATCGTCCCTGCCCAACAGCTACGGGTATTTCCCACCTCAATCCTTCTGTTACCTAGTGCTGCAGTGACAGCTTAGGCACGAAGCAATCCTTTGCCACCTTCTGCCCAAAACACCTTGCAGTCTTCAAAAGATTATTTCAGCCTGATTTACAGAAACATAGAAGCGTTGAACGGATCTACAGCTCAGGACTGCTCACTCTCCAAAAAGAAAGGAGAGGAGCAGCTGCCATTGTTCTGTAAAGAGAGGAGAAGTTCGCTCGCCGCAACGGCAAAGCCCAGGTACACTGCCACCCCCTCCCAGGGAAACCGGGCAACCAGGCTGCACTCAGCCAGGCAGTAACGAAGAACGTGGCAAGGCTCGTTAACGAGCGAGATGCAAAAATCTTTATTCCAGTTCTGAATTGGAAAAAACCCATGAGCTCTGCAGCTCACCGTTTGACAGGTCAGTCAGCACGGGGAGAGGTCACGCTTGCCCAGCGGAGGCACAGACTTAGAGGACACAGTCCTGTAGGCACTTCGAGAGGAAGCTCAGCTTCAAAGTAGAAACACTGAACAGTTTGGCTTAAATTTTTAATATAAAAACTCACTAAAAATGCTAAAATGTGACAAACCATTGGAAATACTGTGACAAACATTCGCCCTTACGCAGTAAAAAACAAAACAAACCCAAACTGGCAAGAAGCTTTGAAATGCGTGTTTTCTTCTTCTTCCTGGCACATCGCACCATCGTCTACTTCAAACGTTCATCTAAAAAAAAATCCATGGCACCTTCGCCTCGTACTTCAGTGCAAGAGGCTACTCTCGATGGACCAGCACGAATAAACCCAGTAAAAAGAGGACTGCATACTGTCAGAGAAAGAAGAGAAGACACAAGAGCGCACATTCACATCTAAAGATGCAGTAACAGCAGCAAACGTACCGGGCAAAAGGGTTCTGCCTGTGCGCATGAAGCTCTCAGGAATTCATTTTAGCTGGGGTGGGAGGAGCAGGCAGAAAATGAAAGAGCGCTTACCTTAAATTTTGGATAATCATTCATTAAGATAGTCACTATTCCAATATAGGGCACAAATCTACAAGAATAAAGGTTTTATTAGAACAAACAGTATTTGAGGGTGCACACGGGAGAAGCGCTGCCCTGGTACTCGTACAGAGGAAGAGTCGCTCAAGCACGTTGAGGGCGACGGTCAACAGACTTGGGACTTCTTCCGCGCAAGCCACGGCAGTGGGGGCCGAGCGACAACCAGCCCCAGAGGGTGTTTTAGCCTCTGCCTTCTTCAGATCCCCCTTGCCCGCAAAGACTGCGCCTTGCAGAATAATTTCAATGAAAATTCTGATCACGCCTGAGCACGCGCTGCCTTTGTCCACCCAGCCATCAAAATCTCAGGCCGCAGCTCACAGCTTGATACCTTCGCTTAAGCCAAGCTAAGAACTGAACCACCTTTGGTCTTTTACCTCTCCACAGTACCTTGTGAAATGCTCTCAGGCAGGTCACAAAAACCCAGCAGGGAGAGTTCAAGAGGAGAGGGGGATTAACAGACGGCATTGGGGGAGGGCAGTGTAAAAAGGGCGCATCTTTTTCAACTTCACTCACCCTCTCGCTCGTCCTACTACGTCCTTTTTCTCCAACCAGTGCTGGCCCCGTTTGTACAGCCCTCTGTCATCAACGGCGTTGTTGTCTCCCTTTGTCAAAAATTTGATGTCACCGTTTTGCCTAGCAAAGACAAGACAGGCAGATCAGTCCGAGAATAAGAACTTTTTAAAAGCTGTTCTAAAGCAAGCACGTAGAGACTAACACAAAGATACACGAAGCAATCGCGTCCTAAACATTCGAGCAGGCTGAAAAAGGGAAACTCTGTCAAACGCGGTGGAAAGCAGACGGTTTGGGAAAAAAACCTGCCAGGGAAACAATGAATTCTGGCCCCAGGCAAGCTTTCTGGCAGAGTTTAAGAACAGAACGAGCCACTTCTAGCAAAAGCGCAGCTATCACCTCTTTGCTTTTGACCGCTCTCACGTTGATGCTTCTCTCGCTTCAGATACAAATGTTGGGTTCTGGGCTCTGTGCTACCACCCAAAACGAGACTTTGGGGTTAAAGCATGCGGTCTACTCAGCAGTGGTCAGAAGCAACCTGAAACTTAGAAATTATTAGGAAAGTGGGACAGAACAAAACAAACGATACCATTATGATCCTGCATGAACTCACGATGGGCCTACACCTTGAATGCTCTGTGCAGTTCTGAACCCCCTACATCCTTTTTTTGAAATGGAGAGAAGAACTGGCAAAGGTTCAGAAACGGGGAACAAGGTCTGGAACCACTTCCATACAAGAAACAACAGACCAGGGCTCTTCAGCCTGGAAAAGACAGAACTGATGGGAGATACGACGGTAGTCCAATACAAATGACACAGACAGCAACAATCAGTTTTTCACTGCCTCTTCTGATACAAGACCAAGAGGGCGTCAAATGAAACTCAGAGGTAACAGGTTAAAACAAGCCAGAGAAGGTGGGATGCTTAACTAACACACTGCAAACTGTCTCTCTGGAAGGACGTTTTGGATGCCAAAATATTGTATTGGTTCAAAAAGCAACCAGGGAGTCCCTATAAAAAAAAAAAAAAAGGGTTTTTTAACACAGAACTGTCACTTTGTGCCCAAAAAGGTGATTTGCAGAAAGCTGGGAAATTATTGCTACACACTCTTTAGTCTTTAATTTGTCCTGAGGCAAATGTCTAATGTCAGCTGGCCAGAAACAACGATCCTGGAGCAGATGAACCTTTGCTTTGACCCGGAAACAGCTGCTGCTCTGCTCTAGCTTCACCCACCGTGTTACGCACCCTTCCCCAGTCATTTCCATTCAGCTTGCCCGAGAGCCAGCAACGCGTGCTTATAAGCAGCGGTTCGTGCCACTCCTCGGGGATCGGCCGGTCAGCTCTCCCCGTGGCACCTGAAGGCAGATTCGTTGCTTGATTCTGTCGGTTTGCTCACAGAAACGACAGATCAAATACAACTCGGGAAAGCATGCGGAAGATCTTCAGAGCTCACGCTGTTTTCATCATGCCTGAATACCACTGTGTGTTACTTGACAGGAGAAGCTTGGAAGGAAAGAGGGGGAAAAAAACCAACCCAACAGATCTTCCTTCAAAGCACATTTGGCTCAGTGTGGGAACAGCAAACACTCTAGGAGCTTACAGATCGTCTGGAAAAAGATGAAGATACCCAAAGGTGCAGATAATGTAGTTTCAGCTCTGAAGACTGATGGCGTGGGAGCGCACCATCTTATTGAGCAGGTTTGACGCTCTATCATGAACCAGCACAAGAAGCCCACAGCACAGCTGCACTGCTGTCTGAAAGGTGAATGAAATCTGGTCTGGCTGTCCTGCACCAAAACCACTAAGTAAATTTTGACCGCAGACTGTGTTTAGTGATAAAGAATGAACTCAATTCCGCTCTGGACAAAGAAGAAAAGGCTAGCAAGTAAAAAACCATTTTCTCACTGAAACAATACTGATGCACGCTGGAGCCTGAGTTGCCGCAAAATCACGGAGAACAGGGAAAACGGAATGTTTTCCGTCATTTTGATACTCCTGTCACCTTTCAGTTTTCATTCAGTCCATAACTACAGGAAGAAATGGGAAACTCTGGCCATTCACAGGACACTCTTGGATTCCAAACTGGCACCAGAAAAATATTCTTCAGCTACTGAGAGAAGTAACTGATATCTCAGAGTCCTGCCTTCAGCGCCCAGCTTCAGGTCACTACTTATTTTTCAGTTTTATCTTTCCTAACATAGAGATCAAGTTTGCATTTGGTTGTTTTATTTAAATGAAACCTAAAATACCGGGGAATGGCTTTATTTCACAGAATCTGGGATTGGCACTATGGTTCTGTTACATTTGAAGAAAAAAAAAAAAAAAAGTGCTGAGACAGAGCCAGGCTAAAAAAAAAGAGCGGGGAATATGTGGAGATGAACTGCTGCACAGAATGCACATTTCTGCTTCTCCTTCCCATACGCTGGTGGAGAGAGAAGACCCTGATCTCTCCTGCCTCTTCAATAATCAGCCCAAGCAGCAGCACTGGAGCCCAGCTGAGCCTTTGGCATGCAACACAGGAGGAGTAAAAGTAGCATTTCACTTAAAAGAGTTCCCAAGACATGAAAAAAAGTGCATGTGCAACGTCAGGTATCAAGTTTACCAAGTATACTGACCTAATTTTTAAATTAGTGGTATCAAAGACCAGTACTTTGAAAACAGACGCTGTTAAATGTTTTTGATAGCGAATGAATTGGAACAGCAAAGAATCTGCTGTCTGCTGGGAGAGGTGCCACTCTCTCATAGCCAGGATTTCAGCTGGACTATTTATGCGCACAAAGCTGGTCGACCCTGACGTTGGGCCAGACAAATGGTCTGGATGTCCCAAGAGCTGTGGCTGCTACGAATGCTTGGGGGAAGGGACCATCTCTATCCCATCAACCTCACTTGACCAGAGCAATCCTCAAATGCCACCTTTACATACAATTCAAGAGATTCGCTTAACCTAGGAACGCATCTCCGAGCCCTGGTTTAGCTCCAGTTCATTCATACTGCAGCAGGCATTTACTCAGCAGAAACAGATGCTGGGACCCCATCCAAACGTTGCCCTCTCCGAGCCGGCCTGAAGAACCAGGGATTCAGTTTGAGACTCAGTTTTCATTCAAATGCCTCACGAGGCTGGCTCGTAACCCCCCCAGACTGGCCTGGAGCACACAGCTGCATCTTCCCCCACCAGCGAAACAGGAAAGCTCATGGCTGTGGAGGAAGCCTTGCTTGGAAAACTAAACCCTGTTCAGCAATCAAACCAGAGCGACCCGGCTTCATTCCTTCAGACACGCAGCCTGCTAAACGCTTACAGAATGAACAGTACATGGAAAGCGCAGCGCATATACAGACTCCGAGTATAACAACGCAACATTTCCTACAGAGAGAAAAGACCTGCCTCTGCATAAGAGCAGGAACCAGGAGCATAAAAACAAGCTTTAAAATAACGTATGCTGCATAGAAAACACCCCTTCTCCATAAGTTCTACCTCTACAAACAAGAGCAGCTTCACAGAAGCAAACACCGCCGTACCGATGGGAGACAACACAGCACCATTAGGTAGCAGCTTGTGATGGAAATGATGGCACAGGAGACATTAAGAGACATGAGGAGTCCAAGTTACCAGCGCAGGCTCCCCAGCTTGGGAATTCTGCAGGATGACCTTTACAAGTAAACCAAAGAGGGCAGATTTCATCTGTCTGAAACTTCTGTGTTACCTCTTCCTACGGCACTTGGATACCTGTTACTGATGTCCCACCCACGCGTTTACCCAAGGAGACGAGGAAAAAATACAATTTAGCTAAACATCTGCAGTACAATCCCCCAAATTCTTGACATACTTCTCATGAATCTTCAGGACGCGATGGACTATAGGAATTTCCCTTCCTTCTATCCTAAAGACCACAATTTCTCCCACTCTGATTGGATCTTCAATTCGGTTTGTGAGGAACAGGAGATCTCCTCTGTGAAATGCAGGCTCCATGCTCCCACTGAAAAAGAGAAGAGGAGCAATCGAATAATATTTAAACACTTGGAAACAGGTTTCAGAGTTTATAGTCCTTTAAGAAAAATCTCCCAATAGCCTCACGGAAAAGCTCCTAAGAAAACCACGTGGACTGGGAGACCAGGCATGCGTCTAACCTCCACTGCGTTCAATCACCGCACAACCAGCAGTTCTGACTTGTTGGGAAAAGAGTAGAGCCAGCAGCTGGTGTTAAAAACACACCAAAGGGGAAAAGCCTTCTGCTTTCTTGATAACGACAGGACTCATGGCAAGCAGTATCTTCTCAACTTCTGAGCTCCTCATTCCTAGGGCTACACTGGCAGCGCTGCAGTGGTGGGAAGCTTTATTTCATTTAGTTTTATTTTTTGCAGGTAGACAGATCATCCTCACGAACAAAGCTCTGAAAGCATACAGGCTCTTGTATTCCCATCTGGAATGGACAGACGGGTGCGCTAAAAATTTGTTATTGTGATTCATCACATTGCTTAACGATCTCATTTCAGGCACTGCTATTCAAGTTATTTTTCTCCCGTCTTGTAAATGGCAATTGTTACAAAATACTTAACCTTCTTAATTCCAAATAAATAATGCAGTACAAGACAAAATGATGAACTTTAAGTACTGCATACATTTGTGTTTTATCTCAAGACAGCGCAGAAGCTGCTACTCAAAACAGAAGATCACATCGCCAAAGAAGGGATGTGACCTAACGGCCCCCGTCTTACTCACTGGGAGGAACAGCGTGAAACATCTCCCCTGGCCTTCACAGACCCATCAAGAGGCAACAGGAATGCCACTCGTTTTTATTTTGTGGGAGTCCTGTTAAATAGCATGCGGTAATCAACACTGATGCAGAAACACACAGAAAGGCCAATGCGGCCACAGAACAGGCCCCGTGCAGTATCTGCGCAGCGTCTGACAGCGCCAGCATCTGATGGCTGCCCAAGAACTTCAGCCACAGGAATTTGGGAATTTGTCCCAGGCACTAGGAGGGTGGGCGTAACACCAGTGACACCTACTGCACGGCACTTCTGTGAGGGCAACAGTCAGCGCCTAAAACATACCCAGTTACAGAGTGTGACATTCCCTATTGTCAGACATTTGTATAAAAGGGTACAGCTACAGCTCTCCTTTCCCTGCCCATGTTACAGCTCACAAGACGGCCTGAAAAAAGCTGAGCAGCTGCGAAAGAAGAGTTAGTGGATACTTTTAAAGGATGCAACCTACACATAATAATGCTCGCTGGGCATTTCAGCAAGCCAGTTTCCATTTAAAAAAAAAAAAAAAAACCAACTCCTTTTCACTATACAAGTTTCTTTGCCAGCACCGCAAAGATTTCCGTTTCCTTTTTGCTCACCAAGACTCACCACGTACTTCAACAGTTCATGCAGCAGCAGCGAGACAGGCCAGCAGGCAGGGCAGGCGGTTCCAGTGCACTGCCACATTCTGCTGCTGCAGCTTCTACTAGAGGAAGCGCCATTGCCCCATACGAGAAGAGGAGCTCTACCCCAAACATGTTTTTTCCCCCTGGGATGATCTGCCTGAGCAACAGGTTCACCACACTCTGCTTCAGGCCTTTCCTCTTCCAAGCCTCCTTCACCTGCGCCACTATTTCTCCAGGAGGGTTGGTGCGATCCAGAAACGCCTGGCTTGTGCTCTCACCCTGTTTCTTGGGAAGTCTTTCCCCAGGACCACCTCCCCATCGCACAAGCCAGCCAGCTGATGGAGGCGGGAGGGCCAGATGCTGGTTTTTATGGCAGGCGGCCGGCCTGGCTTATCTCCTTCCTCTCCCCCTCGCTGTTCCTCTGCGTTACGGCAGAGCAGGAATTCGGAGGGAGCCTCCCGCCCCCCCAATCCCTCTGCAAAACCTCCTCCGGTGGGCCCCGACGGTTCCCCAGGGCCCCGTGGGGTTCTACCCCCCCACCCCACTTCCCCCAACCTCCCTCCCCCGCGGGATTTACCTCAGCACCACCACGATGGGGCTCTCGCTGCCCGTCACCACCATCAGCCCCTTCCAGATCATGAGGGCGGAGGAGACGATCATGCCGAAGTTTAGCACCTGGTAGTACAGCTGCGGGAAGGGAAGGGGAGAGGGGAGGGTGGGTGGTCGGTCAGGCCCCGCCGCCCCGGGGCCGGGCAGGGCAGACCCGGCCCCACCGGGAGCCCACCCCGGAGCCCGCCCTTGACACCCCCCGCACCCTCGGCCCCCGGTTCGGCACCTGCCGCTTGTTCATCCGCCGCACATCGTCCAGAAAGTCCAGCGACAGCATCGCCGGCACCGACGGCGGCGGCAACACCCGCCCGGCCCCACTTCCGCTTCCCGCACCACTTCCGGTCGCGTCACCACCCCGCTTCCGGCCACGCCTCTTCCGGGAGGAGCGGCCATGGCGGCCTGAGGAAGGAACGACGCCCAGGCAGGCACCCGTGGATGCTTTTATTTGCAATACTTTGAAGTAAACATCATAGCAAGGCACGAACGCCGCTGCGGGTTAAATAGATACGTGATGGCTGGGGAGGGCCCCCCCGCTATCCTTAACTCTACGTAGGCTAAAACACCCCTAGGCTAACGTACACCGTATCAAAAAATATACAAAGAGTCCAAACTGTTCGTATCAAAACACGCCGAGACGAGGAGGTGAGCGATCCGAATGCAATCAGATAAATAGTTCTTAAATTATTTTCAACACCGTCATATAGTAAACAATAACGAGCAAGGGGTCTTGGCTCAACGTAATAAAAAATAATGGCATAGAAGATAATTATATTACACGAAGCGCGTGTGTGATGGGGGAACGAGTGAGGAAAGAGGGAGTCAATATGACTACATGGAAAGAAGCGTCTCCCGAGTGCTGGGTCACGCTGAGCTGCGGCGGGAGGAGAGTGAGCCACCGAGGGACGGCAGTGACTGCCGCTGCCATCACCTTGACCCATCAGGGAGCACCGAGGGGTGGCGGTGCCCACCGCTGCCATCGCCTTTACACCGACCCATCAGGGAGCCCCAAGGGGTGGCGGTGCCTGCCACTGCCATCGCCTCAACACCAGCCTGTCAGGGAGCCCTGAGGGACAGCAGTGCCTGCCAGTGCCATCGCCTCGACACCGGCCCGTCAGGGAGCCCTGGCAGCTGGCCAGCATCATCAGTAATGCTGGAATGGTTGGATGGTTTTCCCCTTTCCGAGAATGGTGCCGACCTGCCACCTGGCTCTGCCCGAGCTCCCCGCCGGGATGAGCCACCGAGCCCGGCTGCGCCCACCCCCGGGACGGCTACCAGCAGCGCAGCTCCGCTGACGGGCAGCCAGCGAGTCCCCGAGGGGCACCAGGCCCTCCTTAACGCGACACGGGGACTTGAGCTGCGCTCACCCTAGACGACAGGGGCCACAAAACTTTCCTTCAGGATGATTCCGGTCCAAGACATTTCATTAAATTGCCTTTTGGAAAATAAGGTTGATATTTGGGCAATTAAAGAAAAATCGGCACAACTTAGAGCTTGAACCTATCCCGCGTAACGCAGAGGATGCCGGATTGGCCAGCACGGTCCTGACAAGTGTGTTTTGCTGAGACAGCGTTAGGTGTTAAAACGAGTAAAACAAAGGCAGGATGGGAAGAGAAAAAAGAAGCCATAAATAGAAGGAGAAAGAAAGCGAGATGGAAAGGAAAGGAGAAGGGGGAAGGGGAAGAGGAAGAGGAAGGGGAAGGGGAAGGGAAAAGGGGAGGGGGAAGGGGAAAGGGGAGGGTGAAGGGGAAGAGGAAAGGGGAGGGGAAGGCTGGGGCTCCAGGCAGAGGCTGAGGCAGTGCACGCTCGAAGGAAGAGAGCTCATCTTAAGGAAAATTGCAGCTGCAGAAAGTGCTCCTTGATCCTCAGGAGCTGGACAAGCTCCAGGGAGGATTCTCGCCCTGCTTTCCCTTTTCACCTCTCTGGTCTGGCAGAGAGTTAGTGCTTAGGATGCAATGGCGGGGGTGGTTTGTTTTTTTTTTGTTTTGTTTTGTTTTTTTTTTTCTTTTTTTAAATTTCCCTTACAAATAGAAGTTAACGGAAAGCAATGTTCATCCCAAGAAATCAACAGAATATTTCAAAGATTCGCCCCATCCCCACCCCATATTTTGAGTAAAAACCTCCCAACAAAAAAACCCCGACCAACCAAAAGGGTTTTTTTGTTTTTAAGTCTTAAGAGACTTTGCATGATTGTTCTGCGAGGTGCTATTAGGACCCTCCACGCCACACGTCTGACTGTGTTCACAAAGAGCTGAGTCACTTTTGCACTCTTTGCATTTCAGGTTTTCTTCTTCCGCCGTAGTGTTCATCTCGCCATTATACCCCTCATGTCCGTTCTCACTCATCTCCCTTTGTAACTTCTGCCTTTCATCTTCCTCCTCCTGCTCCTCCTCCTCCTCTTCCTCCTCCTCCTCCTCCTCCTCTTCCTCCTCCTCATCTTTTACTTTATGAACAATGAAGAGGTGTCTGTTCAGAGAGATGTGAGAGGTGTAGCACAAGCCGCAGAACAAGCACTGGTAGGTGGAGCTGTCTGTCTTGTGCCGAGGTATGTGTTCCTGAAACTCAGTACTGATGTCTGTCGCAAATCCGCATTTAGCGCATTTCCAGTGCGCTTTCAGTTTTTTGGCTGGCGGCGCGTCTGAACCCGCAGCGGTCTCTGCCTGACCCAGCTCATCCGGTGCCATCCTCTTTGGAGATTTTGCCTTAAAAGAACAAGAATTAAAAGTCAATTTATTGTTCGAGCACATGGAAGAATTAAGTGCTAAATTTCACACGCGTATCCGAAGGCACTTGAGGGTGAGTACAGGTCGGTATTTTGATACAAAAGAAACGCAGCCATGCCTAGAGACTCCTGTTGCATTGCCTTTCCTACCAGCACCCAAACCGCGCACCCCAACGTGCAGGATCCCAGCGTCCTGCAACGGGAGACCCGGGAGGGGTTGGCCGGGCAGAAAGGTGATGGGGAAAGAGAATGTGAACTTGGTGTGGGGAGGAGGAGCCCACAGAGCAGGGACAGCTGAGGGACACAGGGATGGTCATTAACCCAGACAATGCTTCTCAGATTTAACTCTGAACATTTTCCCCTCCACTTGGGCTTTTTCTTCATGGCTTCTCTCATTATCTCATCCCCTCTGACAATCCCGCAGTGTGCTTCTCCTCCCATGAGGATGGCTCACGTGCATATGTCCCTTCGCGTGATTTTGTTATCCCTGAGCCAGCAGCATTGAGCTGTCTTTGTTTAGGATGCAGCGTACAGGCTTGTGTTTACAGACCCAGCTGGAGACGTGTGAAGCCATCGTCTGCCACCGTTTAGCCGGGTGCCCCACCACATCGGCTCTGCTTGGGGGAAGCAGCCAACGGCTCATGGAAGCGCATTCCTGAGTTACCCCCGGTTTCCTTACGGCATAACTACAGAGGGGAGTCAATCTTGGCTGCGATCCCTCAACGCTAGGGTACAGACGAACGATAAATTGCAGTGATGGGAAAAACGTACATCTATTTTTAAAGTAAGTGGAGCAATGAAGCCCAATCAGCCAACCCTCCTCTCCAAACCAACCCGAAATAAAATTAGTTGAACGGTTGCATTTGCTGAAAAAAATTACACAGTCCTACTTAGGAGGAATGCAGTTCTTGTAGGTAATGGATCTAATAAGTATTTTAAAACAGAAAAGAAATCTTTTGTAACTAGCAGAAAAAAACACAGGAGAAAGAGGAAAAATGTACCAGGCTCATGAACAGAGCGGCAGGGGAAAACAAGGGTAATAATAAGTCTAAATTAGACCTGGTTACAAAGTAGACTGAAAAAAAGGCCAGGAAAACACAGGTCCACACGTTCAAGAATATCTTGAAAAATGCAAGATACGTTGCCCTGGTGCTGCTGCAACTCAGCTGCGCTTTCAGTTCTGATCCCGACACTGCCAGAGAGAAGCAAACTGGATGGAGCTGAGAGAAGGGGAAGGAAATCTGCCGTAGGGACGAGAGGGCTTGACTGCCGCAAGGCTGCGGCTCGACATAACATCCCAAGTGAACAGCTACTCGCAAGGTACATTTATTTTTCAATGAAAATATATCAATTACTTCTGCCGTGTCTCTCTCTGGAGCTTTTGCTTTGGCCATCTGGGATAAGTCTGGGTTTTTGATGCCATGCATGAGGCTGATGTGATTCTCCAGCATGAACGGCTGAGGAAATGTCTGATTTTCATCTGTGCAGTACCTTGGAAATACAAAAAGGAAGAAAATTTATTAGAGGAAATGCCCGGCTGTTTGTTTCCATCCAAACAGCTCTTTGCTATGTGCCAAACCAATGGGTATCATTGGAGACAGACGCTGGTGAGTAATGTACTATTAGATTACCACAATATGCAGCAAATCATCATTTTAATAACAGAGCATCACCCCTGAGAGAAATCTAGAACAGTTTAGAGTTTACCACAGTAAGCATGAATGAGAATGAAAGTAGGGCACATCTTATTTACAATACAGTACTAAGTAAATGCAGGGACTAGCGGAGATGAGGCCCACTGTGATACATGCTACACAAGCACAAGATAAATAATCAAGATGGAAAACCCACAGGAGAAGAACGACTCTCAGATGAGAGACCTACGCACAGAGGGCCCTCTTCACAACTCGCTAACACCGAGGAGGGCTACGGCACCACCGGGTTCTGCACCCAGTGCTCCCAAGCACCAGTGCAGCATCCCAGCCACAAGACCACGTGTATTCTAAAATTCTGAAAAAACTGCTCAACTTCCAACTTCAATAACAATAACCTCGGCAGAAGCACTCACGAACGCATCATTTATACGTAACTATCCATGTTAAAACTCGGTAGGATAGAAGAGCTGCCAGAGAGCATGGCTGACATTTCAAAAAGGAGACGTGAAGGTCATGTGCCATCTGTTAACCTTCACTCCCGGATGACCGAGGTCTACTGGAAATAAGTGCCAGGACTTGCAGACACATAAACCACCCCCCTGCAGCGTGGTGAAGTACACAGAAGTCTCCGTTAGCAATTGGGAAAGCCAAGATTGACTTTGCAGTCTTCTGCTGGCTGCCGGTGTGAGATGGGGAAGGTCCGTGAGCTACGCATCGACTCCAGCAATGAGGCAAGTAACACTGCACTTCTCTGAAACGCACACATTGCAGTCGAAATGTAGGCAGCAAGGGACGAAAAGCAACAGAGAGGAGATGAAGTGTCTCTGGGCAACAAAGACATCTTTGAAAAGGAGAGAAGAAGATTCCTACTGATCTTCCAGTAACTAGATGGAAATTAAACAACAGTCAGTAACGATGTGAAAAGGCAGGCGTGCTCATTGAAGACTTCTGATTTTTAACAGGAAGTGCTGACATGATAAATCAATATTTAATAATGATGGATTTTTTCTCCCTCACAGAGGAAAGATGAGAGGTTATTAAGTGGTATTTATCAAAAATAAACATGTTGAAAATCAAGCGTTCCAGACAGTTTGTACTTAAGTCTTGGAAAATACGAGCAAGTTCCCATAACAATAACCAAGTGAATTATGAAAGAAAATACACAAAACATCAGAATATTTTGCAACTTGTCCTAATTTAGAATTTTTTTTCGTGTGAGCAGAGAAAGATGAATTATTCCAGTGGCAGGAGAGTATACAAATGAGTCCTCCATCCCTGGTTTCTCCCTATAAATTTAACAGAAGGCAGAGACCTAAGCAGGGCAGGGGGAGACGGGGAAATCACAGCTTGAAACGTTAGAAGCCAGAGGGAGGTCACCTACAAGAGAGCGTGCTGGAGTCACAAAAATACTCAATTATTGGATCAATGACAAATTTTACTCGTGCTTCACGTGGCAACGCAGGAGTAGAGGGTTACACAAAGTTAAGGCACCAAAGGCCGTGAAGGGAAAACAGGCGAGACTGATACAAACTGCCTGGTGGGAAGAAGGAAAAGAGACACCAGCACCCAAGGGGAAAGAAAAGGAGCAGCAGCGATGTGATGCCTTACAGAACACGGAACGGAACCACGGGGGAATTCAAAGACATGGAAGGATTTGCAAGCGGCAGTCACAGAGGTGATTTTTAGAACAGCACTGTGGATAAACTAAAAGGGATCAAAGGGGAGATCGGACAGAAGACCTTGGATCCAAACAAAGAGCAGCTGTTGGAGATGCTGGGACACATATTTCAAGGAAGAGGCTTCATTTGAAGAGTGCTGTGTTTTCAGTAAGTCTGCCACTACAAGGATTAAGGAGAAACAATCAATGTCTAATTAAGACTTCATCAACAGTCTTTTGAGAAGGAGAAACTACAAGCTTGAGAATTAAACACGACCACAATTCACTTGAATTTGTAGCTGGGTCTTCTCTGCTGTGAATATGGCATGACCACGGACCCTTGGGTGAAGCTGTGGACCCACAACCATGTGTCATTCTGAAAAGTAAGAGAAAAACTGGACTCCAGGGCCTGTACAAGGTAATGCATACAGTAGGCCAGCACGTCCCAGGTTGTTAGGTATTTCTATACAAATCCTTCTTCCCAGCTAAGCTTTACGTTCACTTTGATTCCGATACATTCCACTTTGAAAACAACTGATCAAGAGCGAAAAGATTTCTATAAATCAGATGCATGTAACTCCAAAGACCATCACCCCCAAACTTAAAAGCAGAACGAAACATACTGGGAGTCCACATTTCATCTGCTCCAGCGGTTCCAAGTCAGAGCACAGTTACAAGAAATGGAAAGTTTAGAAGTCCTAACTGAAAAATGCGTCAGGAATGTATTCCTATCAGGCCCCAGTGGTGATGCCAATACTTCATCCATTTACTAAAAGCTATTGCGGCTCACTAGGCAGTCCAAAGAAATAAAGTACATGAGGGATGTACTCTTCAAGACAGGCTTTTAGTAACTTAAGTGCAGTAAAGTGACAGCACGCTCTTCAGAAACACTTGCATTAAACCAAAATTTTAGTTAAACAAAAAAAAAAAAATCCCCCCAACCTACATCACTGCAAACTTCCCTTCCAACACAAATGCACTTTAATTCCGCTTCAGAAGGATGTCTCAGAATGAAACAGAAAGCAAGTCTGCACAGTTGCTTGGCGTACGACTTATTCCGCTACAGTAGATGAGAATGCAGTAGTTGTAGAGGCAGTTTTGTAAACACTGGGCTTTGTCCTGAACTGCGACTGTATTCACAGTTAAAACACGCTCACCAGCAATGATTTTCATTCATTGCTGATCTACATAGCTCGTCTGAAGTCTACAAATCCATTTTCCAACTTTAAGATTCATCTTCCCAAGCAAATCCAGCAGGCTTAATTCTCCATTGCCCTGCAGCTTGTGCAGTCAGTTCTGCCCGTGTAAAGCGGTGGCGAGATCTTGTGCCCTGGTTCATTAGGATTTCACCCGCCTTTTGTACCAGGTTTTCAGGGGGGAGGCACAAGAGTGATGGGTGCCTACACCAACCACGGTGTTGGTGTATTGGCCCAATATTTTCTTGGCTGTTCCACAAGGGTGCGCAATATAATTCTCATTTTGCACCTGCAGATCTCAAATCAAATCTTACCCTAAGTTTCCAAAGGGCATTGTGCAAGGACTTATTTTAGACACCAAGTCTCTCATGTTTAACATATTATTCTTTTGACTCTCTCTCAGTAACTTAAAGCCTGGAGTAGATAGGAGCACACACGATCTATTACAAAGGGCTTCCAAACTTGAAGGATTAGCCTGTTGTTGAAAACAAATTTGAAAAGTGGCGTTCAGTACGTACCAGCAAGTATAAACCTTCTTTGCTGTGTCGTGATTATTGCGGATGTGTCTACGCAGACTGTTGGAGGCATTAAATGAGCGTTCGCACTGTCGACAGGGATATCTCTTCATAGACTAGCAGAAGAACAGAAACACCTTTTTTAATAACATGGTGATGGAAGGCACTGACTGGATTCTAACATTCCCATGCTCTTCATCTGGACCTCATCTCTCAGGTGCAAAAAATCCCTCTTGTACTGACAGAGGTCACGGAGATTTTGGGGTCCCTCTTATACTCAGCCCAACAGTTGGCTAATACCAGCACTGGTCTTGTAAAAACCAGGACTAGTTAAAGCGCATGCTTGATTATTTATTTTTTTTTTTAAATAGGAATTGCATTAGCTGCTCCTCCTGTGGGCTCCTTTCACCACAGGGCCCTCTGCAGAATTAATTCAGTGGAAGGTGCCTTCTGCCCCAGAAGAAGGCAGGACCCCAGTGTGAAGTACAAGTCCACTTACCCTTCTCTCTCCTCATAATTCAGTACAATAAAAGGGCGAGATGATAAAGAGCATCACATTGTCCTGCTTCTTACCCGTTTATGACATCCACGTCCCCCTGCACAACTCTGCCCCGTAACTAGCCTCCTCCTTTTCCTACAGTCCTTTGTGTGATCTGCATGCATTCCATTTAAAAACCTTCTTAGACTTGTTTAATGAATACATATATGTATTGAACTTAAATATTTGGCAAATTTGGTATTTCTATAGAATTCAAATGGGAAAATCCAGCATTCTCACCCTGCCCCCATCTTCTTCTCTTGATACTTATCAAGTGGGACAATCCAGCACTCCCCAAGTCAAGCTAGAAGGAATCAAAGATGAAGATCCAGTTTTCCACAGCCTCTGATCATGGGACTCGAGGAGGGTGATTCAGTATATCAAACAAGAAGTCCTGATGCCAAAGCACTAAGAAATCTGGCTGTGCACAACATCTTGGCCTACGTTCTGCCAGCGAGCAAGGATTAGCTTGACAGAAGTAGGTCAAGGCAACGCAAGGCTTGAGCTGGATGAAACCAACAAAACTGAGATTTCCAGTTCTTACAATGACAGCTCTGTGCGCTGCATGAAGCTGTTACTCTTCCCCAGTTAGATGTAGTGATATTTACCAAACAGTACATCGTGTAGAAGAACTGTATGTCCTTCCATAACTTTGAGTGTAGATAGTATAGATCAGACTGTTGAACAAGCAACTGGAGAAAACACGACTTTCCATCCACTTACCCAGAGGAGCCGAAGAGGAAGCCTGACATTAGATGCAGTGGGAGAAGGAACAGCAAACAGGATGAGGTACGCAGGTTGTAGAGATCAAGGACAGAAAGTGTGCTTACAACAGGCTACATCATTTGTTTTGTTCTGGCCCTGAGCTTACTCCTCAGTGAGCTGGCAAACAGATTCTCGGTTTCGTTTTGCCCCAAATATTAACGATTATCAGGCTCTTTTGCTAAAAACATCCTGTTACCTAGTTGAAGTGTTTCATCTGAGTCCTTACCCTTCCATGACTTCTCTTCATGTGGGACACGTAGGTTTCCCGATCGGGGATCCACTGTGAACATTCCTTGCAAGTCCAACCAGTTCTTCTCAGTCTGGACTTGGATTCGGGATTGTGTCCTTCCACCCTCATGTCCTTCCTCAGAAGAGGGGAGTGGGAAGTGCCGTTGGCTACCGACAGCTCCTTTGGTGAGGTATGAACCTGGTTCCTTGATGCCTTCTCAGACTTCTGTCGAAAGTTTGAGAGCTCCTCAGGATTTTGGGGGACTCCATGAACACCCTGGATAACAATAATAATGGAATCACACATAACATTTACATGTCATTCATATTATACACCTTTATTTATAAATAACAGTTGTTATTTAAATAAATAATTTAAGCTCCCGCCCCCTCAAAACAGTATGTTGATGTCCTGCTCCTGCATATCTTCCTGTTTCCCCTTGAAGCCAGCTCTGGTGCTTTCCCCAGCAAGAGATTCTCCCAAGAAACATGAAGCTTCTGTTTATGTTTCCTGTGTGACAACAGCAGCTCCTTGGTGCTGCCTGTTTTAACATTTTGGATGAGCTCTGAGGACTCTGGTGACAAAAAAAAGGCCTAAACCATAGGCCTCGAACCAAAGTTGACTTCTGAATGAACCTCGAAGTTGACTTCTGAGTGAATCTCCCAACCAGCATCATATCAGCATGAAATACAACCATGGGAAAAACCCCTGGAAACCGTAAAAGATAGAAATAGGAACCTTTAAACCTAAGCCAGGAGACAGGAACTCCTCGGATGCGCCCGGGATCCTGGCCAGATCCTGGCCATGCCTGAGTGAGGCAAGCCAATCTGCCAGATGTTTCTGTGTGTTTTGACATATAGATTTGTTTGTTAAACCGAATATAAGCAGGACCCTCTCTCAGCAAAGATGGAGACCTCACCTACGAGTGGACGCACTGCGTAGGATTTCCCAACTGCTGGGAGCAGTTCTCCGATCCTTCGCTGTGCCGGGGCTCCCCAGCTGAAGCACGGATCCGGATGATGGCAAAGTATCAGGGCAATTGGTGATGTATCTTGCTTAATCACTATAGTTAACTCTATGTAGTAACAATTAGGTGCATTATCCTGCTTATTCTTTATGCTGCTTTTAACTAAAGTAAAATAAGCTTATCTTTTTAACTTGGTGTCTGTGTCCTTTCTGCTGACCCCATCTACTGGCAAAACATCTGGTTAAACAGGGAAGATGTAATGGAAGAGAAATGTTAATTGTCATTATTTCAAGAGCCTAAGCTCTGAAAACACATTGCTTTGGTAAGCTCTGAATGAAATGTTTGCTGTTATCTTGGGGGCTACAAAGCTGCTTCATCTTTGCTCAAGGGACAGGAAAAGACAACCTCTCGTTTTCTCCAACCTTGCTTTCCTCAATTCCACAATGCCTATTGTTATGTACATTTTGATGGTTCAAAACTTTGCTAACAAATAAAAGCAAGCATAAAGCCAGAAACCAGCCTTATAAGGAATACGTCTCCAGGCTCTCTGGTTGTTCAACAGGCTGAAATCCAAAGTCCCCCCCAAAGTTATTTTAACAAAGAAAATTGAACATAAGGAAAATAATCCAGAAACGAAGAGCTGTGGGAAAGCAAAAGCAAATAAAACAGCAACATACCAAACAAACCTCAAGAAACTCCCCTAGGAACAACAACAGTTCATCCACACAAAAGGATAATTTAGAGGTTTAATTGTGCACAGTAATTAATAACGGGTAAAGTTTCAACACACGAAGGCCCCAGGCTTTTGGAAGTCTTTCTGTGGGCTAGACACCAAACAAACTTCAAAACACAAGGTCTCATCTGAGAAGCCTGTGTGCTTTGCACCTGATCCAGCTGATGTCCGCAGAAGCTCTGTCAGGTAACGGCAGGGCAATGACAGCTGCTCCGCAGCGCTGCCAGCTATTTAGGGTAACACCAACAGTTTGCCTTTCTCCCCATCTGGAAATCTCAAGAGTGTTTTACGAGCAGAGAGTACGGTAGTACCCATCACTCCATCCCTCCCCTTATTACACCACTGGAGGCGGGGGGGGGGGAAAAAAGGAGCACAGACAAATGAACAGACTTTTCTGCAGAATCGATAACGGGAACCAGACCTTCTAACTCCTACTCTTACGCTTTAACAACAGAAAGCCGGGAAAAATGAGAAGGCACAGGGTTTATTTACTTTGCACGGAGGAGCAAATTGCACAGCACCTCCTATAAACTCTCTGTGGCATAAAGGAGGGGGGTCTGATAGGAGAGGAGATGGGTTAGTGCAATTACTACCCTGCCACAGGCGAAAAGCCTTCTTCAATGACCATCTCAAAGACCTGTTGATGGCCAAATGCAGCCTCGCGGTTAAAAGACAAAAGTTTTGCAGTGGAGATGTCAGGGTGGTGGTGCACAAACTGCTGCAGGCAGGTCCCTGGGGGTGGCATCTGCAAATGAGCTGCAACAAGTCCTGTACCTCAACTCAAGCCCTTCTTTCAGCATTGGGGTTGAATGCCTCTTTGAAGGTCCCAGCCTTAATCTCAACTCTATTTTCCTAGCTATAATACAGGAAGATTAGCAATCATCAACTTCACAGGAGGGCTTCAAATTTTAATTCATTACTGCATGCAAAGCATTTCCAGATTTGCAAGTTAAAGGCATAGGGGAAGAGAGCAAAGTAGTTTTGAATGGTTTTTGCTTTCAGCAGTGAGCTAACGAATCTTCTTGCTTTGTAACTGTAAGTATAAATAAAGTCACTGATTAAAAAAATTATGTCACTTTTTATTCTAATCAAAGGGAAATAAGACTCTGCTAGCTCTTTCTTCAGAATGCCATCAAGAAATCTTCCGAGAGGATTTCCACGGCAGTGTTGTTAGACACTGTACATAGAAACATCCTGCCTGAGACAACAGAAAAATGCGGCGCTCACACATCCATGGGATAATCAGACCTGCAAGTCCTCACACGCATCCCGCTAGAAACCACCACCAAAAGGACAACAACCGCCTTTTCATACGTATAACCCAGCGATGAAGGACAGGGAGATTATTGCAGTGCTTATTGCAATATGAGCCGTTACTGAGGGAGTGCAGGTTCAAAGCACTCCAGACCACCGTCTCTACCAAGTTTTGGGGTTGCACACAACTATCAATTTCAGACCTTCTTCCCGAGCAGCCTGAGTGGTGCCGGCGTGGACACACACCCAAGGTTGGGCTGCCACCTCCTGAAGGCTGATACCTCCAGGGCAATCACTTCTGCCTCCGCCACTCTGCTCTTGCAGTCTGCTGCGGTTCTGCAGGCACGTGGAGCAGCCAGGGAAGCGGGACGCTAAATGCCACGCAACCTCTCTCTACAGCAGCTGCAAAGGGGCCAAAGCTCTCTACGTGAGCGCCCAAAAGAAGGAGATTCAGCTTTCATTACATAAATCAAGTAACCCTGTGGGCAGAGAATACTTCTCCCCGTCTCCCAACCAAAGATAAAGCTCCCGCCCCCGTTTAATCACCTCCTTGGGTTTAATATAGAACCGTTGAAAATCAAAAAGGTTTACGCATAGAAAACAAGCCTTTGTCATAAGGTAAAATTACATACAGATGAGAGTAACTGCCTGCATTATTACCAACTGACACAGACTGCTCCACTGACGTTTCCAGATAAATCACTGTAGCCTACTTCTCCACTACTGTATCGCTCAAGAACCTTCCACTTCTTCGACCAATTTCCTCACCCAGTTGACGTAAACTCTCTGTGAACTCAAAATACAGGACCTCACATCAGTAAGCAGTGGGAGTTACCTACCTTAACGTGCTGCATTAACTGCTGTTTCTGCATATACACCAGCTGACACTGTGGGCACTTAAACACTCCCACTAACAACTTGTTGGTGTTCTGCTGGAAGTGCTCTTGGAGCAGCTTCTTCTTGTTAAAGACGGTCTCACAAGAGCATTTGTAGATCACCCTGGAACAATTTAAAAAAGTACACTCAGTCTCTTTTCGTTTGTTATCTTAAGACGACAGTGGAAAGAGTTACCTCAGCAACTTCAGAAAGGGACGGGCTTCTGAGGAGGGGCTGTGCCCTCAATGTGTTGTCAACACACACCCACGTGGACAACTGAACCATTAACTCAACTGGGAAGAACAACAAAATGCCTCGGGCACATACCACAGCTTTCTAAAAATAAGTTTACTTCTATGCATATGCATAACTACCTACGTGTGTGTGTCGGTAAGTGCAGACAGATGGGAGCAAACTCCAAGTATAAAAGCTACACATTACTTTCAATCCCACCTTTCCATAGTTCCTCCCTTAAAGCACACATTTTCGACAGTAGCTCAAGGCGTGGAGGGGAAAGCTACAGAGTGGGGAACCCAGGAGGTTTCTCTCTAATGATTTTTGGGGGCAGCGCTGCCTGGCACAACTCGCCTCTTCATGATGAGGGCCAGAAGCAGCAGTCTGGAGCCATCTACCAAGAGGTGCCACTGTGGGTCCTGCTGGACAAAGAGGTGACCATTTTACAGATGTGTTCAGCTCTTCCCTGTCCAAACTCCTCTCCTCCTACCCAGTTCGTAGCAAGGAGAGGATGCTGTGGCTAAGAACAGACCCCCACCGGCAGACAAAGCGGCAGATCTTCTCATATAAGGATGGAAACCGAAACCAGGAAACAATTGGGAGGGACAGGGCGAATCCTGGAGCTACCCAGTGAAGAGAAAGAAGAGATAAACCCAAAATACTTACTGAGTAGTCTTGTGAGGCTCTGCTGGGTGCTGGCTGGTCATGTGAGCCGTGGTGCTGTCAGCCGACTTGAAGGCCATCGGGCAAAAAGAACACTTGTGGAAGACTTCGCAGTGTTTCTCGTGGATGTGCACTTTCAGCATGCCGAGGGTCATGAAGACAACTCCACAATGGATGCACCTGGGGTACGCACAAAGGCAGAGCCGAGTTACAGCCACGGCGTTGCTTCCAACACGCACACAAAGCGGTGCCGACGGAGGCAAGCACCAGGCTACGTTGAGTCCTCGTTTAGTTTCTTCAATAGCAGCATGGAAGAGTCAAGGAGGAATACGATACAGAAATTCACAAGCTGGCCAGACCTCACAACCAGACCTCAGCAACAAGCAAACAAGATCTATAAAAGAACCCTTCAGAGACTAAAACAACTCAGAAAGAATAAAGGAAGACGTGGTTCAGCAAAATGCCAGCCCTGTCTCTGTGAAAGCCAATTCCACCACAGGTACAAGTGAAGAACTAAAGTAAAAGTATCTGATGAGATCTCCAGGTAGCAATAAGCAGCATAAATGCCAGTTAGTCCCCAGTACAAAATAAACAGAAAAAGAATATTCAGCTAGGGAATCTTCTGTAACCCTGTACAATTGCTTCTCATACTCCACTAAGCACTAGAAAATAATGACAGCAACAGCAAAGATACTGAAAACAGCAACACAGACACCCAAGGAACTGATTAAGCTCATTAAAATCATTAAGACACAGGTGTTGCCTGGAAAGTGCTTGTCTGGGAGCTGGGGGGACGCTCTGGGAGGAGAGAGAGGAAGAAGCAGAAGTTGCAGGTGGAGCCAAAGGATTCTTCTTGGCAGCTGAAAACATAGATCCGGGCGCCAGGAGGAGAGCCAGTGTCACCCCACCGGTCCCAGTCTGCCTCTCCTCCCAAAGCACGCCGGCAGGCAGGCCTTGCCTGATAGTCCCCCAGGGTGGCAACAACCAGCAGCCGTACCATCTTTACCTTGAATACACTTCCCAAGCACGCACTCGCCTGCTGCGCGCCGAGAGAAGCCACACGCCGACACTACAAGGGCACATGAAGGATGCAGACACCTGCCCTCGCCCGCCTCGGCCACACCAGCTGCGGGGTTTGCCATCCCTACAGGAGCACCTACACCGACGCAGGACCAGAATAGCCTCTCCTAAGAAGATTCAACCAAAATGACTGACGGCAGATCTCCGCTTAAGCCAGCGCCGCACATACTGACCATTGCAGCGGAGGAGCTCGGCTGGGCAAGCCGGGGCGGCCAACGCTTGTGTCAGTAGAATGCGAGAGACATGCAAGGGATAACTTCCCCCGGCAAGCCTGGAGTCAAGCTGCCTTAAAAATATCTTTTTCCTTCGTTCTGAGGTCTGCCGTTTGCCCGCAGCGCTATTAGGGTTTGTGCGTTTGGCAGCGCCGCAGCACGGACGGTGCCGTCGCAGATGGACCCCAGCTATCGAGCAACTGGAAGAGCTCCAAGCCCCTATCAAAAACAAACAAGCCACTCGATTATCCTTCCCTCCAAACAAGCCTCCCGACAGCGTTTAGGAAACAAGCCTGCGCTTTGAAGTTACACTTCAAAAGATCGTTAGGCAGAAGCCAGCCCGAAGGAGACAAACCCTCTCCCCCCAGAATATACACAGAAATGCTGTTTTCTTAAATTTAGGGAGGGAAGCGGTGACAACAGCTGGTGTCATCTATGGGGAGGCATGAACACCGTCTGCTGGGGTAGCTCTGCCTTCAAGCCTGATCCTCACTCACGTGAGACAGGGAGAGAGACTTTCTAGTATAGTAACACCAGGAACCGGGTTATTATGGAAGAACAAATTCCCCAAGTATAAATGGAAGAACAAATGCTAATCCTGACAGTAAGGTCTGGTGGGTACATCCAGGAATATCCGATGGGCTTCTTCAACGAACACTTGAACTAACAAGAGATGGTTCTGCATTACGTTCGGTTTCGGTAAGTACTTCATATAGAATTAGGGATGAAATAAGTACTAACTCAGGGTCAAATGATCACGAGTTAATTTAATTTACAGTAAATGGAAGTTTAAACAACAGCCACTTTGTAATCAAGAATCCCAGTGCCAGAAGGACGAAGTTTGATAAAGTAAACTAATTAGCAGAACAAAGTGGATGGAGGATGTCAGAGGCTTGCCATGTAATTTCTGCAAATTGCAAATTCTGCTATCATCTCTCCAGCACGGGGGAATCATTTGCAAGAGAAGACTCTCGGATAGCCTCAGGGCAAGGAGGGGTGGCGTAAAAGTCTTGGAAAGCGTCCTGTGAGAGAAGATAAAGCTACAAGATGTTGTCTTAACCCTCCGAACATTTCCTTTGCTCTCACCCTCCAGATGGCACCGAGCGGGAAAACGGGTCCCACATCAGTGGGGACAGGTGGAAGGCGCTTGGAAAAGGCGGGGAGGTGACACTTGGAGCCAAGTGGAAAGGAGCAATTAGGGCAGGCTTGTTGATTTTAATTTTTAACTGCAGGAGACCTTTCTCATTTTCAGTGTAATCACTAGCCATGGCTAAAACCCAAATAAAACAATCTTACTCCAAACTTAATTGAATGCATTGGGGTATTAGCAGAAAAGGAGACAGAATAAAGACTGATCACAAAACCAAATCCAAACTTATGCATCAAAAATTCAAGAAAAACAGGGATATAGTGAGGAGCAGCAAAAGCTGAGCTGATCCTGGGAAGGATTTAAAAGAACTCCTCGGCTTTTCAGCTCTGTGGGTAACAAAAGTGAAAGAAAAGAAGTAAAGTCATTACGTGACCACAGGGCCGATGCCACGGATTACCTAGAGACGGTTCTGCAACTAAAATTTATTTCTTCTGTTTTCAGCAATGCCAATGACATCACCCCTGCAGCAGAGACAGGCAGGACAACAAGGATGGCACAGCCAGTTGTTCACCTGTCTGGTGGACTTGGTTTTCACAGATGAGCTTGAGCAGATGCGAATTAGAGGAGAAGTTCAAGAAATTTAGCTTTTAGAGAAGCTGGGTAAAGCTAGAAAATCTGTAAGTATCATTCCTGAGCTCTGTCTTGGTTTAGATCTTCATTAATGTCCCTGGCACAGAAAGCAGGTATTTGCTAATGATACCTGTAGACGGATGGAAGCTCTCATTGCTGACAAGGATTAAGGCCTCATAAACATATTACTGTAATACATTTGGAATGAATAACGCTTTTTAAAAACGCCAGGTCATACACTCAAGAGGCAGAACCAAGCTCTGCTGTACGCTGCGAGCTCGTCAGTTGGAAATAGAGGAGAAAGGACTCGCACTAGATCACTGCTAAAAGACTGAGCTTCCTATATGTGCAGCTCAGGCCAGCGTAACCCTGTGACACATTATTGATCGCGGCATCGATGGGGATGGGGATGCTGCATAAGCAGCTCAGCGCCATGAAACTGCACCTGCGTTTGGGATTCTCAGGTGCCAGTGAAGTCCAGAGAACTGCACCAAAGCCGTGGTTAGTTTTATGACATCCACTCCGTTCCCATTTTTCCATCTCAAGGAAAACATGGGGGTTTTTTTTCCAGCTTTCCTCCTTCTCTTGGATTAACTCATTTTCAAACAGCTCGAGTATCACAGCCATTTAATTTGCAATGGAATTAATTCTTTGTTGTGGGCTATGCCCCCTCAAATCAGATCCCACATAAAAAAGCCTTATCTGAATATAATTAAATTGAGAATCGGTTAGTTATGTGTCTCTTGTCTTCACGGTTGAAAGAAAAAGCCCTTGAAACCCTAAGTGTGATTTCAGAACAAACCACACAGTGAAGGCTTCCCGAATTTGCAGACATCTTAAAAGAACAGTTCCAAGAGCAGAAATTGCCCTATTCATTTTAAATTTCAAAGTATTTAGTGGCAATCGGAGAAAAAACAGAATTTTCAGGAATCTTAAAAGGTCACCTAATCCATCACTTATCTCCCAAGCAAATCATCTGTGTCTTAAGAGCTGTGCTGTAACTGAGGTGATCTAAACATGCCAAGGAGGAAAGGCTTATACAGAAAAGTAATGTCTTTAATTAAAGCAGTCAATTTGGTTGGAGAACAGACAATGCACGTACATACACACCACCCCATCCAGAACCTTGGGAGCCTTCCTCCATCTGTCTCAGTTCAGGAGAAGCGTTTGGAGAGTTGTAGGGGCATACAAGAAAATAATCTATGCCCTTCTTGTGAAGGCACACATCCCTCAGTCCATTATAACTGACATAAATATCAGTTCAAACCTTAAAGAGATTGAGAAGATTAAGATTTGCAATTTTTTGCTGTAAATACCCATCCTGAGACACCTGTCTGCAACTTGAAATAAACACAAGTGTCTTTCGGCTTAAAGCTGCCTCAAAATCATTTCTGCTCTCAGAAACCTCCTCTTAAATCCATTTAGTAATTCCTCATTTCAAATGTGTTTTGTCATGCAGAAAACCACGCCAGGCCTGGGCCACATCCTCTTTTGTTTCTGCTGTGAGGAAGACACATTTCCAAAGATCTAAATCCAAGTTTCCCATTCCCTCTTGCCGTCTAGGCACGGACCCTCCGGAACCACACAAACCTGAATCCGACTTTGCGAGAGTAATGCAGGCAGTTCTCCTTGACGTGAGTTTGGAAATAGGCAGAGCGGCAGACGGCTCCGCACTCCGGGCAGCAGTACGGAGACTTGTGAGCGTGGATCCTCTGGTGAGCACAGTAACTGCACTGGTTGGGCAGCATCATCTGGCACACTTGACACGTCTGATGAAAGAAAGGTTACAATAGTTAGTTATTCTCGAGATTTGCCTTTTCTCCCCCCCTAATTCACCCTAGAAAACTTTCATGTTTAGAGGAAGCTCCAGCACATTCCTCTAGTATTAGCATTAACTCTATGATGCTCTTCAGCTAGCGTTCTTATCGTCTTTTTCCACAACAACCCTAATGACTTCCACAATTAGCCATTCCCGATGACGGCATCCATTCTTAAACCATGCCCTCTGTGTTTATTTCCTTCTTTTCCCCCTAAAAAAGGCAAACAAAATCTTTCTTAGTTCTTTCACCTCTTAGCTCTGAAGATGTTCTGCTTGGTCACTGCTTTCATTTCAGCATTAAGGCACTTGAGAAGGAAAGCACTTTTCTCAACAAGCCCCCACCCCACACCAAAATCACCCCCCAAAAAAGCACGAAAGCTCCATTACACCCTGACTCGCAACCCTTACTGCTGAACGCAGTGCAGTCCTGACGTGCAGCAGCCTTCCCCACCAAACCCACCATTGTGTCTCTTGCAAAATTTCTTTGAACCAGATGAAAACTGAACTTTCAAAGACCACAAACCATGTGTGCTACGATACCCTTATAGAAACTTCTTGATAACTAGAAATGATGCAAAGACTCTTTCTCTTCCTGTTTCTACACCCTTTTTGAAATCCATTCTTTTTTCTCCTACCCTTAGGAGGGCGACACTTACTATCGATACCACTTTGCAGAAGAAACATCATTTACTTGATATGTAAAGGTTTTTTATGTTGATATATCGTCCCAGTTTCAACAGCTGTCAAACCTCTGCTGCCTTTCACAGGTGTCTCGACTCTTCTGTATTCCTTCAAAGCCCAGGAGCAGCTACTCATCCGCTGTAGGATGCACATTACCTGATGCCTAAGCGGGAGCAGAGCTGGAGTAGACACCGGCCCTCCAGCTCTGTGCCCTCTAGGAGCTGAAACTCTCTTCTGTCATTAATAAACCCATGCAAAATTACTCCTCTGCTCCTAACTCTAGCTTAAGAATGAACTACAGCAAGCAGCTAATTATGGATTATCAAATCAGGTAGTTTAACTACATCATTTTTTTCCGCTATGGGTAAAGAAGGTTACAGGGCTCATTAGAGCAGAGATGGTGAGAAATTGTGCCAGAGGGTATTTCTACATGGTCAAACAAAGTGTTTAACGTAGCCTGTGCCCACACAGACGGACCGAAGCAAGTCCCACAGACTTCACTGCTGGAAACCAAGGTAGAAACCTGGGACAGAAGCCCCTAAATCTGACAAAAAAGTACAATAAAATCAAGGGACAACTTCATTTGCTACACCATTGCTACTTCACGCAGCATCTCCGTGATGCTCCAGTGTGTAACGTCCATCAAGGAATTGTCAAAAACACGGCAGGTAATAGAAAACATCATTTATCGTAAAATGCAAAGCTATGACAAATCTGAAAAGGTTTGGGGGGGAGGGGGGGAGGGGAATAAAAAATTAGGCCCTTGAAGGAGGAAACTGCAGAAATTGCCAAACAAATCAAAAGTCTCAGACACACTATTTGAGACACATTGCAACTTATATTTAGAGGAGAAAAGGTTTCCCCAGGAAAGAGAGAAACGGGTGGAAGAAAGCGTATTGTAGGACCCATGCATGCACCCAAATGCAATTCAAATAAACTCAGAGTCTTTCAGCCCTTCCCCAAACGCTGGAGAAACCCCCTAATTTCAGCAAAGAACAACGGCGCTACTGAGCCATGGTCCGAGCCCACGAAATGTAAATAGGAATGGGAAAATGAGAAATAGAAACGCCCCCAGGACCTCTCTGGGAGGAACCGAGCAGGACAGTAAATTCTCCAAAGCTTTCTCAAATCTCCAAATAAGAGCTACAAGAAGAAATTAATGCTCAGGCCGGTTTTATTGTCTTTTATGGCATTATTTTCTGACCGGGTTTTGATTTGCAATGGGAAATGTAACTTTCTTGGTGGTGTTAAAACAGGACTCCTCTCGCTTTCACCCGGCCTAGTATTTAAAAGCAGACTCAGCACAACCACAAGTTGAAAGCACCTTCGCCCTTGTAGTTTAGCAAGAAACATTTTCTCCCCAGATCCTGCCTCATCAAAGCCAATTTAGTTTCGATTTTAAGGCAGCAAAGAGACAGTTTGGGGCTCACCCCTTCCTCCCCAGCACGCCATACCCACTGCCCCCAGAGGCACCCTGGCAAATCAGCTCACGTTAAAAACCTGTTTTTTCACTGCTGTGTGTGCTTGTGCTGGATGTAAAATATGCCAAAAATTGCCCGTTATTCAACAGGCTCCATGCCCAGGTGCTGCTGCTTGGGGACGTGTAATCTACGCCAGAGGAGCTGCGAGCTCCCGTCACCTCCCTCGTTACGTGAAAGGCTCAGCAAGGATCAAAAATATGCTAACGTAGGGCAAAAAAGTTTGGGGGAAGGCTAGCAAGAGGCATCAAAACTAGTGGTTATCTTCTTTAGGCTCTGCAAGAGCAGGAGGCCTGCCAGCGAGTGCGTACACACGATATGGGAATAAAAAGCAAGGCTCGGCGAGGATAAGGCTAAATGAATTTATTGCAGCTGCAGACGCCGGGGAAGAAGCTGGAAGGATTCCCACGCTGACACCACGCTCTGCAGGAGAGGGTACAGAAAAACCAGCCCCAGCCTTGGATTTCGTATCGTCTCATGGAAGAGACAAGAAGTTAGGGAGTAAACAGACAAAACGAAGAGCGATGAGTCACAAGGACAAATTAGTAAGAATAAGGAAAACCATCGTCTTTAACCAACAGTACTTCTCTAATTGGGAAAAGTCAATGCAGCTTCTCCCTTCCTTCTTCTCAAGCCCACCCGAGCTCACCAGAGGAGTCAACAACCACATGGGTAAGGAGGATCCGACCTGCAGATGGGTCCCACTACCTGGATTTCCAAAACAGTTTTGCAACACCCTTCACTAAAGGGTTTTAAGGACACTAAGCTGCCGCAGCGTAAGAGACAAAGGGTTTTGCATGGATAAGTAAGTGGTTAGAAGAAAGGAATAAACATTCAGTTCTTTGATGGAGGAATGTCCCCAGGAAGTTCTGCTGGGATTTGGGCTCTTCAAAATAGTCTAAAAGTAACTGGGAAAAGGAAAAGAGCAGTGAAACGGCAAAGATTGATGATCATAACCCAGTAATGCAGCATTTTACAGATAAGGGCTGACCACGAGGAACTGTAAAAAGACCATACAGCACTGAGGAACCAGGTAATAAAATGGCAGGTTGTATTCTTCCATTGAATCAACTAAATATAGTAGAGCTGAAAAAGGTTCAGTAGAGGGAAAAAAATGTAACTGGTATCTTTATGCTCATGCCTTATCCTTTTCTTAACACCTGTAGAAGATGCGAGGGCCAAAATCCTGCCCAGGGGTATCACAGGAGGGTCCGCTCATCCGTTTTACACCAGGAGCTGCTGCATTTGTCAGGAGCAAAGGGGCAGCCACGTGTGGGCTCCCCCACCGAAAGCTTCATCTCAGAGACAGAGCGGCTTTTTCTTTTGCAACTCTTCTGCTTTGTATGAGAAATTGTAACTTGGTTCCAGATGTCACATTTTTATCTCTCTCCTAGTTTTCCATGACTTTTCAAAGAAGTCTGGCAGCAATTTGAGACATTCATTAGTCAGTTATTTCTAAAGCATGTTACCAGGATATGATTTTGAGTTGTGTAACGTCTGTGTTTTTCATATACTCCCATAACCTACACTTTAATCAAGAGTTATTTATTACAAGTTTTCTTTAATTCCAGCTTGCCTGCCACATTTCATTTGGGCTTTTCTTCCAGAAGTCACATTCACACACACACAAATGCTCAGAACCTCAGCCGTTTCAGAATACTTGATTTTATTCCCATTTTTACTTACTAGCTTCTTCAGAAGGGGGGGAAAAAAATAATTTAAAGTACTCACTGAAGTAGAGTGAAGGTTGAAAAAACATAACGCTCCAAAAAAGTTCGTCTATTAAACCCAACCCTGTGGCCACAGAGGCATTTGCATATCAGGAAATTTATCGTTACCACACCGTTTTGCTCTGGAAAGTGCCTGCACAGAGGCGGCACTGTTAACCTGCGTTTCATTGAAAGGATTGACTACGCAACTTGGCGTCAAATTTGATCCATCGATCGTGAGCGTGTTTTCTTCTAACTGCCGCCGGTGCAAAGCACCCCAGATTAGAGTCAGGGCAAGCTCCTGTCTTCTCGCACGCAGGCGTCACCGCAATATTCCTGCGCCAATTTCTTGCCCAGGTAAAACCTGTGAGCAGCGAGGGCAGGATCCCCATCAACGCACCACCGAAAGATGAACTCGGCGCACAAAACTCTTCGCTTTCACTTACTCCCAATGCGCAAGCAGAAAGGGAACCGGCTTCAGAACAAGCAAAGAAATTTTACATCGGTTTTAGAGTCTCTTTGCTGTTATATTGAGTTAAGTGATGTTGATGAAGTTCACGTCTATTTAAGACATTCCCCCAAACGACCAGGGTCCTCCTTGCTATGATCAGCATGTAGCTTCAGCTAAAAAAACGGGGCTGCACCGACCCTAAGGCATGGGATGAGGGCTATGAAAGAGAAAAAGACTCATAAGCCTAATGACCTCTACATTAAAAAAAAAAAAAAAATTACTAAGGACTCAGAGTGAAACAGTTAGAGAGGAACAGAAATTACGTTTTTGGAATGCATATGTTTTAAAGAGCGCTTGGTTCTTTACATATTCAAACCAAAAATCCCCCACGAGTGGTGCCCCAAAGCCCCAGTTCTTCCCAAATCCAACCTTTCGCGCGCTTTGATTTTTCTACTTTAGGCAGAGCTGCAGGCACAGCTGATACTTCTGCAGCCGAGGGATCGCAGGCAGCTAGAGATTAGCAGGGTGCTTCTGCTATTCAAAAAAAGAAATTAGCGGCGAATTACTACTTAAAGTTAACCTTTAACTTCACATTAGCTTTCACTAACTGCCTCGCTGGGATAAATGCCAGCAACCCGCATCCTTTGGCGCAGATGCTCCAGTGTGCAGCAGCGTGATGTGCTGGCTCCGGCAGCCACGGCTGGTCCCAACGCCTTCATCTCTGCAGCCGTGCTCTCCTTCCCCACCTCCCCACCAGTACAACTGTTTGCGGGGCCACGCTACAGTCAAGATCTCCAGACGCTTGGAGGATTATTTTTCACTTGGTTTACTTCAACCATCCAGGTTACAATGCAGTGCTACACAAAATTTTACCAACATGAGGAGAGACGGCGAGCAGAGAATTTCTTTTGGTGTCATTGTGATAACTAAACTATACTGCTGCCCTGGCTCTCTTCAAATGAATAGGTATCATTGCATTAGCATGTTCAGTTTATAGATGAAAAAACCCCTACAACAGAAACTCAAGATTATTAATCTGAAGAAGAAAAATCTAGAACCCAACAGACACCCTAAAACCAGAGCGTTCAAGCTTCAGTGACAGAATACGGGTCAAGGAGATGTTTTATTCTAATTAACTCCTATACACTCTTACATTGTCATACCCAAGCACAGCAAAGGTATTTTTACTTCCTTGGCTCTAGTTGCCTATTTTAAGATGCCAGCCTGAGAAGCCAATGCCCCTGAGGGAGTCTGCTTGGCCTTCAGCCTAAAAGACATGACCACAAGGCAGCCTTCAGTCCAAAGCTTCTCCCATCCATCCTCTCTTCCGCTACCTCCAGCTTACTCCCCGTCTCCTCTATTCATCCCCAGCCTCATCCTTGCATCCCACCTCCTCCTTTCGACATTGTTCGCTCTCATTTGTATTCCTGCACCTCACTCACTGCCCAGCACTCCCAAACCCAGTGTCCTCCTCAGACCTTCACCAAGACTGGCTCCTACACACACAAATCTACATCGTCCCAAGACAGCAAGCCTCGATAAAATACAGCATTTGACTAAAACCTTATTCCCTGGAAATAAGTCTGTTCAATAAACACAAAAGACATTTTTGTGTATATGGAAAAATCCCTGGTTAAAGCATCAGTGTAGACCTAGAAACTTGACAGTTTCAGGAAACAAAGTGGAATTGCAATGGAAAAAAACATTGGCATCACGGATCTTAGACAATGTTGCATCAAATAAGCTTAATTCTGAAATTTCTCCGTCTGCACCTCATTTCTCTTTATGATCTCAGCTGTAATTTCAAGAATTTCAGTTTCCACATCTTTTCGTCTGACCCACTGTACTGGGTTTACGTGGCAAGGTTTTGATAGTGGGGGGCTGCAGGGGTGGCTTCTGTGAGAAAACACCAGAAGCTGCCCCCATGTCAGGCAGAGCCAGCTCCAGCCGGCTCCGGGATGGACCTGTTGCTGGCCGAGGCTGAGCCCATCAGTGATGGTGGTAGCGCCTCTGTGATAATGTATTTAAGAAAGGGTAAAAAATTCTGTGCAACAGCTGGGAGAAAGGGGTGAGAAGATGTGAGAGAAACAGCCCTGCAGACACTGAGGTTGATGAAGAAGGAGGAGGTGCTCCAGGCGGCAGAGCAGAGATTCCCCTGCAGACCATCACGAATACCACAGTGACACATGTTGTTCCTCTCTAACCCAGGGAGGACCACAGCAGATGTGCCCTGAAGGAAGCTGCAGCCCATGGAGAGCCCGCACTGGAACAGGCTCCTGGCAGGAGCTGCAGCCCATGGAGAGAAGCCCACGCAAGAGCAAGTTTTCCGGCAGGACTTGTGACCCTGTGGAGGACCCACGCTGGAGCAGTCCATTCCTGAAGGACTGCACGCCATGGAAAGGACCCATGCTGGAGCAGTTCATGAAGAACTGCAGCCCATGGGAAGGACCCACAATGGAGCTGTTCATGAAGGACTGTCTCCCATGGGAGGGACACCACACCGGAGCAGGAGAAGAACGTGAGGAGGAAGGAGTGGCAGAGATGAAGCGTTATAAACTGACCACAACCCCCATTCCTTTGTGCCACTTGTGGGGGAGGAGGTAGAAGAGAGTCAGGAGTGAAGTTGAGCCTGGGAAGAGGGGTGGGGTAGGGGAAAGGTGTTTATAGCTTTCTTTTTCTCACTATCCTACTCTGCTACAATTAATTGGCAATAAATTAAATTAATTTCCCATAGTTGAGTCTGTTTTGCCCATGATGGTAACTGGTAAGCGATCTCCCTGTCCTTATCTCAACCCACAAGCTTTTTGTCGCATCTTCTCCCCTGGACCTATCGTGAAGGAGGAGTGACAGAGCAGCTGGGTAGGCACCTGGTGGCCGACCAAGGTCAACCCACCGCACCCAACAATGAACCACTCCGCTGCTTGCATTGCAACCTGAAATCTGAACTCCCAGTTGCTAAAATGATCACTTACTGGGTTACTGCTTTCCTCCAGTCCGCAGGTACCTCTCCTAATCACCACAATCATTCAAAGACTACCAAGAGTGGCCTCACCCCAGCACCCATGGACTTGTGTATGTCCAGTTTAAGTATTCTCTGACCTGATCATCTTCCACCAAGGACATGTCTTCCTGCCCCAGACCTTCCTCCTGGCCTCCAAGTCCTTAGATTTCTGACGGCCGGTCTTGCTAGTAACAACTGAGGTGAAAAAGGTGTTCAGTATCTCAGCCTCTTCCATGTCCTGTGTCAGCAGATCCCCTGCCCCATTCACCAGTGGGCCCACATTTTCTTTGGTCTTTCTTTTGCTACTTATCTACTTCAAAAAAAACCCTTCTTGTTGCCTTTGACATCCTCCACCAGATTCAATTCCAGGTAGTGTTTGTCTTTTCTCTACATCATCCCTGAATACTCAGACAGTGCCTCCACATTTCTCCTGGGTTACCTGTCCCCATTTCCACCTTCTGTACACTTCCTTTTAAAAGTCTGAGTTTTGCCAAGAGCTCCTTGTTCATCCATGTGGGCACTGTGGCATTTTTGCATGACGTGCTGTTTGTTGGGATGGATGGCTTTTGAACCTGAAGGAGGTGGCCCTTTAATATCAACCTCCTTTCTTGGACTTCTCTTCCCTCCAAGGCTTTTTCTCACGGGACTGCTTCAAGCAGATCCCTAAAGAGGCCAAAGTCTACTCTCCTGAAATCCAGTGCTGTCATCTTGATTTTTGGCCCCAGGACCCTGAACTCTACCATCTCATGGTCACTGCAGCCAAGGCTGCCTTTGACCTTCACATACCCAGGGATCCTTTCCACGTTGGTGAGTGTGGGGTCCAGCACAGCACCTCTGCTCACTGGCTCCCCTACCACTTGGCTCAGGAATTTGCTATCAATGCTGTCCAGGAACCTGCTGGACTGTTTACACCCTGCTGGGATGTCCCACTAGCGTGTATCAGGGTGGGAGGAGTCCCCCATGAGGACCAGGGTCTGTGAACACGAGGTCACTTCCAGCTGTCTGCAGGCAGCCTTATCTGCTTGTTCTTCCTGGTCAGGTGGCCCACAGCAGACACCCGCTACAATGTCACCCATACTGGTCAGCTATTTAATCCTGACCCATAAGGTCTCACCGGCTGCTCACCCATCCCCAGGCAGACCTCCAGGCACTCCAGCTGCTGCCTCACATAAAGGACAACTCCCCCTCCTTGTCTTGCTGGCCTGTCCTTCCTGTGTCCCTCCATCACAACACCCCAGTCACGCGAGCCAGCCCACCACCTCTCTGCGAGGCCAACAAGATCAGAGCCCTGCAACTGCACACAGATCTCCCGTTCCTCGTGTTTATTCCCCATGCTGCGTGCATTAGCATTAGACAATTCAGAGGGCCACCTCCTCCTCACACCTCACCGGCAGGACGGAGCAGACCACCATCTGGGCTCTCATGCCCCTGCCCGTCGCCCCCAGAGCTCCTCAGTCACTTTTGATATTCTCCAGGTTGCCCTTGGCAGCATCATTGGTGCCCACACAGAAGAAGTACAGGGGAGCAGGAGCCTTCCTCTTGGTGCCAGAAGACACCAGCTTCCAGCCTCAGTTTCCATTCCCCCTGAGACAGACCCTGCCTTTGGCTCCAGCTGTCCCCTCCTCCTTTCTCTCAGCCATGTCTTGGCCCCCAGTTTGCACCCATGCTCATTCTCCTCTTCCCCCCCAAGCCGGTCTAGGTCCCCCGGGGGCTGCAGGACCACCAGGGCCAGGTGAGCAAGAGTGGGTGGGAAGGAGAAGAGGGTGGGATCGTTGCCTTGTGTGGCAGCAGATCACACACTGATTTAAGCAGACCATGCAGCTGCACCCTAGCTTTTCTCCCCCCCAGCCTCTCCTCCTCCTCCTCCTCTTCATCCCAACCCTGTTTCGCCCTCAGGGTGCAGGCTCTCGCTCCAGTCCTGCCACTCATCTCTTTGTCTGCGCTCCCAGCGATCCCCGCCTGGAGCTCCATTCCCTCAACGTGCTTTCATCGTAACATCCTCCATCCCCTTTGCTTCTACAAAATCCAGAGGGAAAATTTCCATATAAAACAAAATCCGTCCTCGCTAGTACCTAAGGACTGCATTAATCACCCTTGGTTTGGGAGAGGGAGACAGCGGTGCTTTATGGGGCCAAGGGAATTTTTGTTGATTTGCAATCCTCTTGTTTTCTAAATTAAAACATTAACATGCAGTGGTGGGGAAAAAAAAAAAAAAAAAAGGCAGGCAAGAGAAAAACAGCAAAGATATGGCTGCTGTCTTTCTTGCTTGCTACTTTGCTGCTGGGAAATTACCAGTGCAGCATGTGGTCCTACTAGCTTCTGGCAAGTTTTAGCCAATAAATTATAAAGCATTGATTTAAGAGGGGGAAGGAAGAAGAAAAAGAAAAGGCAGCAATAAAATTGCTTTTAAATAACTCCAGTGTAGGTGGTGCGTAAACAGGATACGTCACGACTCATTGAAAAATTCTTATTGGACAAATGAAGGGTGACAGAAGAAGAAAAAGAAGGGGGAGAACAAAAGCACAAAGGTGCAAGAAAATTCAGAGGTCCTTAGGTCTGTAGCTTACATTTTGTACTTTATTCAAGTTCTTAGCTACCTTGGTGGATTTTGGGTGGTCAAGTCAAAAAAGAGAAGGGGGGGAAAAAAAAAAAGAAAAAAGTATGAAACATCTCTGGTTACCAGTAGATGGACAATTATGCCCAAGAGGGTCAGGAAGTACTTTGAATTCTTGCACATTATTGTGCACTGGTCTGTCCTTGCCAAAAAAACAAATAAGCTCCGTCTCAAAACCAGCTTGTGTCTTTTGTTCATTACTTCTGCTGCAAACCTCTTCCAGAATTCACTCCTCTGATGATTACAGACCGTCCTGTTCATTTTCCCTGTAAATCTATTTCAGCATGCCCTTGCATCATTGTTGCCCCTAAATTGAAAAAGCTCTTTTCTATAAACACCACACCGGATACAGTGTCCTTTGTATCCACTCTCACTCTTTAAGGCAAAGCACATCTGAAGCGAAGGCACCAGGAGCTGCATGGGTTTTGCTCATCTCCTGGAATTTGAGCCCAGCCCTGAAAAGGCTACAAAAAAACCCTGTCTGATGCTGACAAACCACCCAGGGCAATCCCTGCAAGTAGAAGCAGCACTTCTTTTTTTTGCAGATTTAGTTTCTGGTGGAAAAAGAGTGCCACAACCCTCACCTTAATACTGTGTCTACTCCAGTACTGAAGGAGACCCACCCTAATTTACCAGGCCTTTGCCAAGCTAAACTCATAAAGGTTTTTTTTTTTTAATTTCCCCTCAAGAGATCATCTTTCTGCTTCTCTGGTCATTCTTCCTTCACTCACTCCAGTTTACCCCCGATAAACAAAACAACACACTCTTCTCCAGCTAGGTTATTTCTAGCAGCGACAGGGAGTATAGATGCCACCCCGGCTGCTACTGCAGGTTAACATAAATCCCCTGTACAACTGGGCCATCTTGGTCATTCAGAGTCTTCTCGTGACCAAACACACACATCTTGCTTTTTCAGTTGCTTCATCCCATTCCTACTTGGTCTTCAAGATCATCTAGGTCCTCCTGTAAAATATTCCCAATGTTCCATGATTTCTTACTCTGTTGGTTCAGCAAGTCTTATAGACTCATAGAATAGTTTGGGTGGGAAGGGACCTTTAAAGGCCATCTAGTCCAACCCCCCTGCCACGGGCAGGGACATCTTCAACTAGACCAGGTTGGTCAGAGCCTCATCCAACCTGGCCTGGGATGCTTCCAGGGATGTGGCATCCATCCCCTCTCTGGGCAACCTCGGCCAGGGTTTTGCCACCCTCACTGAGATACAAGGAAGAAATTTCTCACATCTGAATCTTCCCTCTTTTAGTTTAAAGCCATTACCCCTTGTCCTATCGCAACAGGCCCTGCTAAAAGTTTGTCCCCATCGTTCTTATAAGCCCCCTTTAAGTACTGAAAGGCCACAATAAGGTCTCCCTGGATCTACACATTCAGCCTCCGAGGTCCTTAATGCAAACACTAACTACAGAAGTATCCCAAAGCCATCCCCTGGGAGGTCTTACAAGTAGCCCATCCCCAGTTTTACCCGATTCTGCTCTAACCTCATAATTCAACTTCTTCAGTACAGCCGTTTCCTGCATGGCACTCTAACAACCATCTCATCGAACATCACGGAGATTAGGATCTACTCATTTCTCTACTCCAAAAATAAATTACAAAAGATGCATGTCAGATTAATTTGGCATAACCTACACCGATTTAATTATCTTTTCTCCCCCCAAAAAATCTTGCTCTAGAACATAACACCACTGTAGTCAGACCCAACAGACCTGAAGTTACGCGAAACATCTGCTACCAACTTTTGAACATCTGGACAAGCATAATGCCTACATGTAGCACAGCTTCTCATTTGAACAAAATCCAACCTACCAGATATTCCAATGCAAATACTGCTTTCTTCTCGCAGTTCTGCGATCGAAAAGCAGTAAACAGATCCCATCAAGCGACTCGATTCACAGGCTTGCAAAAATTGCAAAATTGGCCTCACTAGTCCCCCCAAAAAGGCAAAGTAACTGTGATCCGTTACGACGATCCACTCAAAACATACATCCAGTAAACGGAGTTCTTTCTATTTCTGAAGTGGATTAGTTCACCATTTGCAAAGCCTGTATCCTCACCGTGAGCCATGAAGACCCCACTGCAGTGTTTGGCTGAGATGAACTGCCTTCATCTTATGCGTATTCTGTGTAAGCCAGGTAGGATTTCCCTGCTGTACTTTGAACAACAAGTCTAAAATGTAACATCGAGGTCAAGCTCTCAATTATTTTTCTAAGGGTCCTTCCACTCCATCTTCTCAACCACAGCATCGTGCCCCTCTCTTCCTCTCGCTTGCTCCAAATCTCCTCCTTTCCCTGCTGTCCAGACCACATCCGTATCTTTCTTCCTTCCTCCAAAACAACCGTGACCCAGCCATGTCACTGTCGTTTTGGCCACACCTAGGTAACTCATTTAACTGTTATCTGTCCTATTAATATGGGCTCTGCCCAAGGCTATTTGGAAATACAAGACCAAGTATTTCCCAAGCCAACAACTGGAACAAACAAAAAAACCCTACCAATCACCTTTTAAACAGCTACGGGGAAATGTGAAGATGGAAATGAAGTAATTCACAAAGTCATGGTAAGAAATTCCAATTAAAGTGAGAAGTCGTAAGTAACAACACAAGGTAAGTTTTCTCGTGGAGCGGAGCCAGCTTAGGCTGCTGCTCCTCTCCAATCCAATCACTCCCGCCTCTTACCACAGCTTGCTCGACCTTCAACTTCTGGGTAACTGAAAACATCACATTAAAAAAATAAGTCTTTTTCCTGTTCTTTTCTTCATCAACCCCGTTGGATCAACCCTTCCTTCTCAACAAGGTGACATGCCCATTCCATATCAGGTCTAAAAAGTTTTCTGAGTTAAAAGCACTACAACCGAGCACTTCAAAGTCTGTTTGGTTTCTCAAGTTACGGTCATGTTAGATGTGCATGTCACAGTTAACAATCCAGATTTGGTGTCATTTAACAGGAGAGCTTCTAAGAACATTGATCAAAAATCCACCCAGCTTATTTTCTCTAGGTTAGGGGTCTCCGTCTTCTAGTACAAATCCAGGTGCTGCAGATAAATCACTTTTACCCTTCGTCTTCAGCCAAAGATGCTCTTTCCTTTATACGTCCATCTGTCCTTCCCAAGAATCCTCTTTTTTTGGGACAATCTGCTACCAAGCATCTGAATAGTCACAGACGATAAGCTTTAGGCCACACCACAGTGGGGACCTGCCCTGCTATTTCTTGAAACTCTTTAACAAAAGTCAAGGCACAGCTTTACATAGAAAATATCAAGATACTCCACGCTTTCTCAAGGAGGCACGGCAAAGGATTTGGGCTTGAATTCTGGGACTGAGTAAGAAATTAAGAAAATAAAAGAAATTTCCAAAATAGCAGAGTGCAATTTTTTGTTAGCTTTAAGAAATTACGACACTCTCTCTCTCCCCACCCTACCCCTCCCATACAGTTGCTTCTAAACCAACGTTTCAATGTAATGAGAAAAACCTCAGGTATGGAGGAAGAAATACACACCAATTTTTGCTCAAATATGCAAAATCATGATAAATACTACATAATTAGTCTCTTAAGACCTGGGGATGCAGTTCAAGTCTGAGCTTGCCCTCAACTGCTACCATCACCTCCGCATTCTGGCAGACTGTCCTGCAGCAGCAGCGTGCTCCACACCAAGCACAGGTACACGACTACCGGTCCTGTACTGGGTTGGTTTTTTTTTTTAATTATAAGTACCAGTATATAAATCAACACCTTCTGCTATGTGGACGTAGTGGTTTTGATCCACTACCGGGGGCACTAAAAGATTTGTGATGTTTAATGCAGGTGTTACATTGACGCCTTCCTCAGCAAGGCAGTTTCTACCACTGCCCCAAAAAACAAGTGATCTGGCACAACTCTGGAGATGAAACCAGAGTTTTCAACCGCTTTTACTACCTAAGAAAGTGTTTGTCAAATCAGTCACTTCACAGAATGGTCAGGGTTGGAAGGGACCTCTGTAGATCATCTAGTCCAACGCCCTGCCACAGCAGGGTCACCTACAGCAGTTGCACAGGACGGCGTCCAGGAGGGTTTGGAATGTCTCCAGTGTAGGAGACACTTGATCATCTCCAGCTTCTACCAACATCCCTCTTTTTTTCTGACCGAAAGAAAAATAGCAACCCAAGAAATTAGAATCATAGGATCGTCTAGGTTGGAAGACACCTTTAAGATCCTCAAGTCGAACTGTTAAGCCAGCACTGCCAAGTCCACCACTAAACCATGTCCCTCAGCATCACATCTACACGTCTTTTAAATACCTCCAGGGATGGTGACTCCACCACATCCCTGGGCAGCCTGTTCCAGTGACTGACAACCCTTTTGGCGAAGAAATTTTTCCTGATATCCAATGTAAACCTCCCCTGGCATCACTTGAGGCCATTTCCTCTTGTCCTATCACCTCTTACTTGGGAGAAGAGACCGACCCCCAGCTGGCTAAAACCTCCTTTCAGGTTGTTGTAGAGCACAATAAGGTCTCCCCTCAACCTCCTTTTCTCCAGGCTAAACAACCCCAGTTCCCTCAGCTGCTCCTCAGAAGACTTGTGCTCCAGACCCTTCACCAGATTCATTGCCCTTCTCTGGACACGCTCCAGTTCAATAATAAAGGTCCATTAACTCATTAATGCAGAGTCAGGGCTATCCACAGCATCTTCTCAGAATGCGTTTGGCTGGTTCACATTTTCCCATTTCAGAAGCTTATGATGCATACTCCAACAGCCTTACCTATGTCCTTCTCACACCACATTTAGTATCAGACTCGCTTAACGTTCATTAACACCCCTGACAGGCAAAACCTTCAGCTTCTCATGCCTCGTTACTGACGGCAGCTACACAGCGTGCTACCCAAGTGAGACACACAATGTCAAGGTGATCCACACCACCTCCCCTGGATGGTTCAGAGAAGCTGAACGTGGTACCCACCTACTGCAGGGACCCCTATGAGACCATCAAATCTCACCCACCCTTTTACCTCTTAGCCCAGTGACACCAAATACCCTGGGTACCGCTAGAAGGCAGAGGGATGGTTTCCATCAGCTACTGCTAAATCTGGAGGCACACAATTACAGGCATATGGGCACAAACTCTTATTTCCTTTATAAGCGTAGTAGCTTTGCTGAAACAGATGTTTGGGGAACAGCACGGAGCACCACCGCGCAGTCTGGAGGACCACAGATACAGTGGAAAAGGACTCCCAGAGCAAGGCACGCATCCCGTTGAGTATAAGCATGGGAAGATCAAACAGGGAGGAGATGGTTTTACAAGCTCTAACATCGTCTCTTCTTCCAGTTTTTCAACGCTTCTATTCCAGAAAAATGCTACAAAAATAATCTTACATCTAGCAGACCTAACTTGAAGCAAGAGGCTTAAACTCTTGGTTAAGTTATAGAATAAATTATTTGATTACAAGCTAAAAATACTTACTATCAGACATTCCTTCTCTCTTTAAGGAGCTCTTTAATAGATAATCCCACAACAAAAATAGGAGGTACATTTTTAATGCGACTGATCAACATTTTAGCTCACTTTGGAGCACTCACTGTATCCCTTCAACCTGAAAGGTTTTCATTCCAGACTGCTGACATTTCCTAAAAACGCATTATAGTTGAAAAATAAGTTACAGCATTGACAGAGCACGGTGCCTGCTGGCCTGCCTCGGGTGAGAAACCCGATTACGTGGCCACACAGATCCCTTCTGGCTTTACCATTTTTCACAACATAAAAACCATTCAGCCATAATCTTTTTTTTTTTTTTTTTTTTTGCTGGTAATGAATTTAAGAGAAAGATAACGAAGCATCTAAACGGGACCACGGTGACCTCAATACTCGTGCAAGCCATTTAACAAGGAAAGGGAGGCTGCTCTGGAGCATGCAGGCACTACGATGGCCACGGCAGAGACTGGCAGTTACCTCCCCGAACGTCTTGTGTTGGCATGGAGTCCATGTTCGTGGAGGTTGTGGAGGAGACTGCACTGGGAGCCCGCCAGCTCCGCTGGCAGCCAGACCGACGTGGAAAGCTTTCACCTCATCTAAAGAGATAAGGAGAAAGGATTCCTCCTCCTGTTCAAGTTCAGGTTATCATTAAACAGGATTGACCACATTTTCCAAAATAAAAAACGTAAACAAAGTGTACAGTCTTGGTACACAACGAAGTACGTCTCCTCCTCTTCATCAGTAGAAACCTAATTTGGCATTCCGAAGGGGATTCAGACCTGTCTGCACCTATGAGGGAGGCCTGCGAAGGTGGCGGAGACCCAAGCAGGGCAGCACTGGAGCAAGGCAAGAAGCCGCTAACAAGGCTCTTGAGCCCTCTGATGGAAACACAGCACCGACTCGTCCCTCTCCCACCCAAAGGGCAAAAATAGCCAAAAATAGCCTTCCACCCCACATACCGCCCCGCTCAGCTCTCAGCCAGTCCTGTTCCAATACACACTTTACCACGCTGACAGTACAAACGGCACCCGATCTTCAAAGTGTTACAGGGAAGATTTTGGCACAAGTTTTAGGAAAGGTGTCAGATCTCCTCTAGCCACGTTTAGAGCACAAAAACCTGTTTCAGGTAATGCTCCGCTGGTCCTCCCCTACAGCACTCCTGCAAGCCTCATCCAAGTGATCTTTGATCTCCAACACCTTCCTTTGATGCTCAAGGATCTCCACAGTCTCCTTACTACCACTTTTTGCTGGCAAAGGGTAAAAAAAAAAGGGGAAGCAAGCAACACTAAACATCTCTCCACACGCACACGTCCGGGCTCATGCGTATCCCAAATCCCCCCCACAAGCACTTTTTTAGGCAAAGCAACTCACAATGCCACTACGATCCCTATTTTGTCCCCTGGAGGACAATCCCTTTAAACTCAGCGAGATTTAACTAATAACATTAAAATGATGACTTACCAGTCTCTCATTATCTTCTGAGGTTCTCTGGTAATGAGCTGCTAAAGCAACGTAATCCTGCGCCTGCTTGTTACACTCTAAACACTTAAGTCCATGACGGATTAGTCTCAATGGGTCCGTATAGAGAGGCAAGGCTGGCTGAGCGTTAGCAGAAATTCCTCCCCCACCTCCTGAAGCAGCACTGGGCTTCCGTGAAGGAGAGGGCGAGTGCAAAGTCTGAGGAGCCAGAGAGGCTGAAGAGCTTGTAGGAGAAGGTGAAAACATTTGGTCTAAGGAAATTGGTTTCATTAGCAGCTGAGAACACTGCATGATAAATCCTTTGCTCTTATGATCTCTTGCATGTTTAAGCAAGCTACACTTATTAAAAAAAAGTAGCGTAGTTGAACACTGAGTGCACATGACTTCAATATGAACGCTTCGTCTACTATAGTGTTGAGTCAGGCTTTTCTCTAAGGCAAACGAGTCCCCACATTCCAGGCAACAATACCCAGAGGCAGGTAAATTAATACTGGAGTCAGGCGGAGGGCTAAGGTTTGGAGTATATATTGGCACCGGATTGGCACTGTGTAGTACTTTATTAAACGCCTCCACGACGACGGGAGCAGCTTTCTTGACTTGGTGCACCAGCGGCACAGACATCTGTGTCACCTGAGGCTGATTTCGCCTCTGCGCGGATGACTTCGCCGTAACGGAAGCAGCAACACTATGCGGGACTAAGTTGAGATTTGCCAAGTGCACGGCTTTGGGAAGAAGGCTGGAGGTGGTCACGTTGGACGGCTGCACCACGATGCCCTGATGCTGCCTCTTAACACCTACTTTTATGGCACCGCCGCCGCAGTTTGGCAGTGGAGATAAGGACACGGTACACGTGCTGTTTGCAGCAATATCTGTTTTCATACCATCTGCATAAGGACTCGCTACGTTTGACAGGTGGATAGCCACAGCAGCCCCATTTTTGGTTGAATTCTTGCTAGCCTCGCTTTCCATAACTGCACTCGTGTCAGGGGATGGGAAAGCTTTGATAAACTCTTCGGCAGATGAGGTTTCCGCAGGCGACTCTTCTGAAGATTTGCCCAACTCATCATTTTCTGGCAAAATTCTAGTTACAGTTCTTTTAATTTCACCAGAGGATGTCTTGATAGTCTTTATTCTAACTTTGGGAATAGCTGGCGGAGAGCCGGCTGCCATGGAAGGAGAGCCTTTCCCACTGCTGTCGCTGCACACGCTTCGAGGACTCTCGGGCTGCTTGTTGGCCTTCCTCACCACCTCTAAGGGGCTTCGGGGACTCTTTGGCGACTTGGGCATTTTTGGACTTCCCTTCATCCCGTCTTTAAAAGGACCAGGTTCCTTGGTAAGGTTTGGCTGATCGCCTTTGGGAATACACGCAACCTTTTTGGCCTGAAGAGCTACTAACGCCGCCACGCAGGAGGACAACTTTGAATGAGTCGGCTTTAACCTCTGGCGAGGCGGTACAGACGAAGACACGTTCAGCTCGGGCACAGACCCCTTACTTTCTCCTAAATTATTGTGAGGGAGGTCTCCAAACACCAAGCCTTCTCCAAGAAAGCTATTGGTATCTACCAAGTCCTTGCTTGACTCCACAAACCTCTTCGTTGCTTTGTCTTGTTCTCTCCTGCTCATTTCCAGCCTATTCTCCGGCTGGCAGTGGATTTCCATCTTTTGTTCCTTTTTACAGTATTGATCAAACATGCTTAATTCAGGCTCCGGTACCTTCCTAAGATGATCCAGTACTGAAGCTCCCGTTGCTACGTACATTGAAGGTGGTGGAAAATATGGAGTTTGGGCATGTTTGGGTTTATCACCAATACTGTTCTCTTTGAACGCGTCCTCTGGCTCAGGGCTGGAAATTGGGCTAAACTGACTAAATGTTGGCAAAGGCTCCGACTTGGACTGGTCCAGTTTATCAGAGTAACTTCTTGAGCTGTCGCCATTAATAAAAGTTGACTCAAACTTGCCATAATTATGCACTAAAGCGTGAGCCTCCGATGGCAGATCGGACCCACGAAACCCGTTGTGTAGCAGACCAGTCCCGAGGTGATTCCCCTCTTTTTCTGCCTCAAAGGACTCCTGGCGACTCGTGTTCTTCACTATCACACTCACAACAGGAGCATCAGAGGGAGGCAAAGAATGGGATAAGGACGCGTTCTCATCTATGCAGATTCCCGATGACTTGAGGTGATTCTCATTCTCCTCCCCGGCTGACGGGATGGTCTCCTTGGCATCAAGGCTGGTCGGATCGGGGATGTCAAAAGCAGCCAAGAGGTCATCAAAGTCTGGGGTTTTCATGTCCCCCATGATGAAAGCTACAATTAAAAGCAGAAAAAAACCACAACGTTGTCAGGTACATTTCCCCCAAGGACAAACTTTGTTAAGACTCATTTGCATGGACACCTTATGTGACAAAAAACACAACCGCCCAAAACACTAAGGCAGCGGGGCACAAAGGCTAGAAACACCAGCGGCAGACCCTTCAGCTTCCATTTTAACTATTCCAAGACTGACTGTTTATACACAAAGATATTAGGTCAGCTTCTTCAACACAACAGCGCTGGTTTGTAAGGCCATTCCGGGGAAGGAACCTCTCCTGCCCTAGCTGTGCCTGGAGGATCAGCAAAAGCTCAGGTCCAATCCTCCTCCAGCTGGCAGGGGCAGGTGACAAGTGACAGTAGCTCTTCACTCCTGTCCTGCAACATAATCCACCCTCTGCGGGTTGCCAGCAGAGCTGCTCCTGGTGCTTCAAGCAACGTGGTGGGAGACAGCATCCTCTTTTCCCAAGGTCCCCACAACAGAGCTGGTTTGAACATGACCTTTCAAATGACACCAAGCTCAGGCAGGGGACATCTTTTCAACCTGTCAGATGCATCACTACTCCAAAACTGGCCGTTCTCACAAGCCTCAACAGAAAAGATTCAAAAGTACATAAGCACAGGGCTTCTTTTTTGTTTGGTTGTGGGGTTTTTAGAGCTAATGGGCAACAATCACTGCCGATTTCTCAACAGATTGTCACATCTGAAGAATTCAGTCCTCCTTTAAGTAAAAAAGGCTGGAGTAAACAGGTGGCCCAAGAGAAACAGGCTTGAAAATTGAGATGACTCCCTACCCCGAGCAATTCAAATAATAGAAGTCTTCAGTAAATATTTCAATACAGCAGCTCAAAGCAAAGTAAACCAAGCAGGGTTTAGTTGAAACAGTGGCAATCCTTAATTAGGTAATGACGCGAGGCAAACCTGCCCAAAGACAGAATAAAGGATCGTATTCAAATCATAACACGAAACGGTGTTCCCAGCCAGCTCTCTCTTTATAAGTCCCGCAGAAGGGAAGCAGGGACTTAGACACTCGCCACAGAGACCTACGACAGCGATAATCAGGCTCTGATGAGATGCATAATGAAAACTGACAGCACAGAATTACTTGAACATTTGTGTTCACTACTGTCAGCGATACAGTTTTTCCCATTTAATCAAAACATTTTCAAGTTGGTGCAATGTATAGACTTCCCAAATATTTAATAAGCCATTCTTTTAATACATGTTCCATTTAAACCCCAAATGCAGGGGAGGAAAAAAAACACCCCAAAGAGTGTCAACCGAACTAGCAGAGCACCAGTTCCTGCTTGGCAAGGAGCACCCATGGGCAAGGTAAATCCTGCCATGCTCACTTGACTTGGGCTGCATCAGCGCTGCCAAAGCCAGCGGCAAGCGAGGGAGACGGAGAGGGTGGCAAGAGCCCAGGAGAAGTGGGAAGAGCTGGGAGCAGAGGTGCGGGCAGAGAGAACGACCCTGGGACAAGGCGGAGGGAGAGAAAGAAGCTGGCTGATACCTTCCCCAAAGGTCACTGATTTAAGGCTGCTTTCCTTATTTACAGTGCGGTTTAAAAGTTTGTCAAGCATCACATTAAACCCAAACAAAGCGCAATCCTTCCTGGCAGAGTGGTGGTACGAGGAACAGTTTACAGAGCTGGGCCAGGAGAAATCACTTCAGCACGGAATAAGAGAACATGCTGGTCTTTGAGCTTTCAGTTCAGCCATGCCTACAGACAAGCCCCGGAGGTGTTGCTTTGGTTAATCTACTGCAAAACACTGTGGAGATTTACTTGGCTGAAGAGTGGCTCGCTGTGGTTTAGCTTAAACTTGTTCTCGTTCTTAAATTAAACCACAAATATGAATGTCCACAGAGGGCTGTGCAATAATTTACAATCACATCCTTCAGCAAGGTAGAGCAGCTGTGCATTAAGTCCTTGGAAGCCCAGAAGATTATCCATATGCTTCATATCACCAGCACTCGATAAGGACTTTTGAAACATCGCAAGATTACTGCAGTTGGCAAAAGCGTGGACCTTAAACTTCCCTTTCCTTCGGGTGGGAAAGCTTGTGCCAGCTGGGAGAGAGCTAGGCACCACTCGGCTCCCAAGATTTCTGGCACACAAATCCTTCCACAAGGAAGACTTTTCATCCATAACCTGGAACGCCCAAGTTTCATATCGAGAAAAACGAGCTTGCCAATCACTCCTGATTTTCTGTTCTCGCCCCCAAACACCTATCCACATCTTCAGACGCGGCAGTGTTTTAAAATACAAGGCAAAATAAATCTGAGGTATGTGCAGCATTACAAAACGAGCTGTTCTTGGAAGAAACCTTGCATTTTCAGAAGCTTTCATGTACATCTTTGAGCCCTATAAAAGACTAATTTACGCTCTTTGCTATTAAAAGAGAGCAAGTCTCGTCTCTAGTATCTCTCCATAAAATTGCATCTTAAACTTGCCATAGGTGAAGTTACAATTTCTCAAAATAGAGCAAAAATGGACCCAGATTCTAGAGAATCCAAGTAAATATTTTGCCAATAGAGGTGACTTTTAAATGACACCAATCTCAAATTTTGACTAAACACCACTTATTTCTGTTCTCAGATAACAAACAGAGAAAGTATATTAAAGGAAATTACATGAAAGCCTCCTGCAAACTAGCTTGTGAGGAAAGCTGAAAACAAAGACCTCCATCCTTACTCCACCCTTTTTGTGCAAAGGACTTGTGTCAAAACCCAAGCTCGGAATCCACTTTTCTTTCTCCGCTTGCCTATGAAAACATGGAGTTTGCGATTTGCAAAGCACTAGAATAAAATGAGCACAGAAGGAGCACTTACAGGGTAGAACGCATGTATTTCAATGCGCAAAACCAACCTCTCAGTAGCACGTTTCTCCAGGAGGCAGGGAACCTAGAAGCCTCTAAGCCATGCAAAAAGACCCCGTGAACTCGCTTGAGGCAGTACGTCAAACCCCGGGGCCTTCTGCTGTGGCTAAGCTTCATAATTCTGCAGTCGGGCAGAGGTACCGCAGGACCAGCGTCCCACACACGCACCATTACAAACCTTTTTACCAGCGGTGCTATTCCTGGGGGCTTTCGGAGATCCGCAGTACCTCCTCTGCAGCTTTGCGTACCATACTGTTGAAGGAGGAGGTTCAAGATTGCCACCTAATAAGAAAGCAGAAAAAACGCAATTACGCCAAGGGTAAAGAATAAAGGAAAACGGTAATAAATATTGATAAACCCGCAAAACAACAGCAAGGCACAAGGGGAAACAGCCGCCAAGGGCTGCTCTTGTGGGTGCAGAAGAGGCAGGCATCTCCTGGAGGGGATGCAGGCGGCCAGGGATTGCCTGCCAGGGGAATCCTTTGGGAAGGCCGGGATGTCAGGAGCGGAGGGCCAAGGGGGAAGCCCACGCCAGCTTGGCAAGGTGGTGGTGGTGGCGGCCGTCAGGACTGTGGGGAGGGCAAGGGAAGGGGGGAAACCGGTGGAGGATCAAACCGCAGGTTTCCCAGCAGCGCTGAAACACCCCTTAAAGTTTCAGCAGCCCCGTGAAGGAACGCGGCACGTCCCGGGTTACCCGGGTTAACGGTGCCAAGAGGCGTGGGGCCGGGGGTGACCCGGGGGTGGCCCAGCGGCCTTGGGGGTGCCCCGAGGGTGGCCCGGGGGTGACCCGAGGGTCGCCCAGGGAGCCCGGGGGTAGCCCAGCGGACTCGGGGGTGACCCGTCCCGTGGCGGCCCCCCTCCCCACCCTCCCTCCGTGCCGTCCCCACGCGTGACCCACCCGAGACAAAGGCCCGGGGGCCTCCCCGGCCCACCGCCGCCGCGCTGACAGCCCGACCCGGCCCCACCGCCCCCCCCCGGCCACACGTGGGCGAGTCCCGCTGAAGTTTAAGTTTGTCCCGGTGCCACCGGACCGGGCCGGGCCCGACCGGGCCGCCGCGGTGGGGAAGGGGGGGGGGGGGGGTCGGAGCCGTGCCCGGTACCGCCGCCGGGGGTTTGGTTGTGGAGAGGGAGGGAGGGAGGGAGGGAGGGAGAAGGGGGGGAAGGCATAGGCGGCCCGCGGGCCGGAAGAGCCGGTGCGGGCTCCGTCTGCCGGCGGCGGGGCCGCCCGCCCTGCCCGCGGGGCGGCAGCACCCGCCCGGCCTCCGTGAAGGGGCGGGCCCCCGGCGGGGCCGGGCGAGCGGGCGGCACTCACCCAGGCAGAGCCGTTCCTCTGAGGAGAGGGGTGGTGGTGGTGGTGGTGGTGATGGTGGTGTGTGGAGGAAGAGGAGTCGGGGGAGGAACCCCCGCCGCCACCGCCGCCGCCGCCGGGGCCCCGCGCAGGCCTCACCCCGCACCGGGCACCAACGGCCGCAACATGGCGGCGGCGGCGGCGGGCGGGGACGGGGGCGGAGACGGGGACGGGGCCGGGGCATGGCGGACCGCCCCATCCTCAACCGTCTTCCACCGTCTTCCCCCGGGGCGACGCAGGCCGCGGGGCGGGCGGCCCGCAGGGCCCTGCGGGCCGCCCGCCCCGCGGCCTGCGTCGCCCCGGGGGAAGACGGTGAAGGCCGGCTGGGCCTAGCGCCCGCCTTCCCCTCAGGGCTGGCTCTGACAGGATTCCCCCCACCCCCCTCAAAAAATAAAGAAAAAAAAGAAAAAAAAGGTTATTTTCTAGAGCGGCACCCGCCTTTTTAACTCCTTCCGCCTCGACGCTGATGAGGTTTGGCTAACGGAGCTGGAATTTCGTCGCTTTCTCGTCGCCAGCGTGCGAACGGCGCGAGATTTTTCAGGGAGAGATTTTTTTCGGGGAGAGGTTTCCGGGGAGCTACGGAGGCGGCGTGAGGCCGTTTGCATTTATGGAGCGTCGCTGCTAATTGCTCGGCGTCTCCCTTAGCGGATAGAGCTCCCCGGTACACGCCATCAAGTCCTACAGTTAAAATAAGTTGATTGGTAATGGTTTGTGTATAAAATCTTCCACAGTGATGGGTTCAGAAGCTCCCCCTGGGGACCTGTGTCCTGTGCGGGGCTCACCCTGCTATGAGAGAGACCGGAGAGTCAACGAAGGGCCACCGTGATATCAACAAAGGGCCATCAAGATGTCAACGAAGGGCCACCACGATGGTGATGGGACTGGAGCACCTCAGGTACGAGGCAAGGCTGAGCGAGCAGAGACTGTTCAGCCTGGAGAAGAGAAGGCTCAGGAGGATCTCATCGATGTCCATAAACACGTGGAGGGAGGGTGTGAAGAGGACGGAGCCAGGCTCTTCTCAGAGGTGCCCACAGCCAGGACTGGAGGCAATGGGCACACGCTGAAATGCAGGAGGTTCCCTCTGAACATCAGCAAACACTTTTCACTGGGAGGGTGAGCGAGCACTGGCACAGGTTGCCCAGAGAGGTTGTGGAGTCTCCAAAACTGTCTGTCGTGGTTTAACCCCAGCCGGCAACTATGCACCACGCAGCCGCTCGCTCGCTCGCTCGCTCCCCCCACGGTGGGACGGGGCAGAGAATCAGAAGAGTAAAAGTGAGAAAACTTGTGGGTTGAGGTAAAGACAATTTAATAAGTAAAGCAAAAGCCACACACGCGAGCAAAGCAAAGCAAGGAATTCATTCACTGCTTCCCATGGGCAGGCAGGTGTTCAGCCATCTCTAGGAAAACAGGGCTCCATCACGCGTAACGGTTATGTGGGAAGACAAAACGCCACATATCCGAATGTCCCCCCTTTCCTTCTTCTTCCCCCAGCTTTATATGCTGAGCATGATGTAATATGGTATGGAATATCCCTTTGGACAGTTGGGGTCAGCTGTCCCAGCTGTGTCCCCTCCGAAACCCTTGAGCACCCCCAGCAAAAAAGGCCTTGACTCTGTGCAAGCCCTGCTCAGTGGTAACAAACATCCCTGTGTTACCAACACTGCTTCCAGCACAAATCCAAAACACAGCCCTGTACCAGCTACTGTGAAGAAAATTGACTGAGCCCCGGCCAAAACCAGCACAGAGGTGTTCAAAAGCCATCTGGAGTTCCTGGGCAACTGTCTCTAGGTGGCTCTGCTTGAGGTTGGACCAGATGATCTCTGGAGTCTCCTTCCAGCCTCAACCACTCTCTGATGCTGTGAAGCATTTTGTGTTCAGGTATCAATATGTCACCCTCCCATCGTAATGAAAGGCAAGTATTTCTTGAGTTTGTCTTTCCTGTGACATGACACTTTTACTATCTACACCTGGAACTGGACATACAGCATTGTTCATACCGCATTTGTTTCTCATCTAGTTAAATAATTATTTTTTTCCTTGTCGTCTGTCCCATGGGCAAAATATTTCTTCTTTTTTTTTTTTTTTTTTTTTTGGACACTCGTAGCTTCACTTCTTTCATTTCTGAATTGGTGTCATCACTTATCTCCTTTTGGAGGTGATAGCCGGTCCCTCAAGACCAACAAAAGGGCAAAGGAAGTCATGCAGAGAAAACACTTTCAATATCATGACTGTTACCTGTATTTTTAGCGCGTCTCTATGAAAAGCTGCTCAGGAGCTGTAAGTGGTATCTAGTAAGAGAGCTGACGTTTCTTACACAATCTATAAAGATCTGCCATGGTCCTGCACAAGTTGTGGCTTGCAGGAAAGCCACTGTAATTTGAAGTGTTGTGCTAATTAAGAAATATAATGCCAATGGGAATTTAGCTCCATCCCAGATGGCCAAGGAGGAGAGGCAGCCCTGGAATGGCCGGGTGGGAAGCTCCATTCCTCTCCTTAAGGCAGCAGAGACATGAAAAGGGCTAGGGAGAATCTATATTCTTCTGTACTATCTAAAAATCGCATTTCTTTGGGGTTTTTTTAGTCCAATGGGGTAATCTGGAAACAAAAAAATTTCCTCCCTCTCTTTTGAGGTTTAAATTTGTCCCTTTAGGCTTGTTTCGTGATCCAGGCTAAAGGATTTGATGTGGTAGAGACAAAAGCCGTGGATCTGAAGGAGGTGCTGTTACAAAGCAGCCCTCTGTGCTTGGGACGTGTTGAGGCTAGAGCAGGGAGCAGCATCAGCAGGAGCCCCTGTGTCCTGGTGGCACCTCGGTGAGGGAAGCCCCTGGATGAAATACTCAAACAACGTCCAGCTGCATTGGAGATCTTTGCTTTCAATTCTCCTGCCCGCTTGGGGCTGTTCATGCTTGCTTTTTCACTGGGGTAAACTGGTTCTTCCCAGGTGCTGGCTATGTTGGAGGGTGTGCGTGTGCATACGTAGGCAGACGGGTTGGCACGTATGATGAGACCCGTTTTATTTATACACAACAAATGCAATAAAGTCTTGAGCGCTCATGCCTAGGCAACTGTCAGTTTTCAAATCAGTGATTAATTTGTTTCTGTCAGAGCTCAGTGTTACAGAGAATTACCTTGAGCTGGTTGCAAAACTTGTGCGTTACAAAACTATAATTAATGTTTCAGAAACTCCAGGGAAGGTTTATTATTGGCAGGGTGAGAATGAATCTCCAGACACAAACATTCCTCTTAGATAACAGCGTAGCCTTTGGCGTTATCTACACAAAAAAAAAAAAAATCAGTGTAACTTAAATCAAGGTAATTAATTACACAGTTGTCATCTGTATACATTTAAAACCATTTACACTTTTCAGTCTGGCTTTTTGGTCTCCCTGACTCCCAGGGCATGCCCTCTGCATTGCCCCAAACAGACTTTTCCCCCCGCTTTTTCACTTCTTGACACATATGCCATTGAGCCGACAGTTCTCTTGTACGAAGATCCCTCTATACAATTGCTGATCCGCTATGAACATGGAAAAAACTTGCCCTCACTCCACATCTGTGCTCCAGGCAGCTTGTAGTCAGTGGTCGCGGTACTTGCTTGTGATGATAGAGACCTGACCCTAAATTCCTGCGTCAAATCAAAAAGAATGAAGCTGTGTATCCCGGTGAGTTTGGGAACAGGAATAAGAACCCTAATTTGGCAAAATCCTGTTAGAGAAGATCTGTTTTGTGCCCTGCCATGCTTCGGATTTCTATTTAATGGAGTCGGAGAAGTGATGAGATGGACCGATTTCTTGCGGGGAGGTTGTAGTCGAAGGCTGCTGGAACGGCAAGGATGCACCTTTCCCATATGCGCTTTCGCTAGCGCAATAGCAAACCCATTTTACTACTCCACTAGAAAACTGGGAGAATAACTTCCAGACAGCCAGTTTTCTTCACCCACGAGAACTGCAGGCTCTGGTGCAGTACCGACATGCTCCAAGCTCTGGGCAAGCAAGGACCGTTTGCGCAACCCTCTGTGCCGACAGCGGAGACGGCACAAAGCTCTGGGATTTGTATTGCTTCGCCTGAGAAGTGCTGACACAACTGCTTGCGGGGCTCTGCACCTGATTGCTGAACGCCAGCGGGGTTCACAGTGACCCCCTTCTTCTCAAGCTGGCTCCAGATGGGCTCACTCCCATGCTCCGGGCTATGGCAAGAGGACTTTCTCAAGATGGTTCTCCTGCTGAAGCAATGTTTCATGTGGCTGCAGCCCCGGGCCTGGCCTCGGGACTGGGGTGGCCAGGGGACATAGTGGTTTCCCCATACATTTCCGAGGGTGAGAAAACTGGTTTGAGCTGTTCTTGCCTTTTTGCTGGCCCCGTGTGATGGCAGCAGGACTGCTCTGCGAACCAGAGAGAACTGATCCAAGCTTTATAAACCTCCTTGTGGAAGAAATTGGACTTCATGACTTCCCTCATCAGCTTCCACATAGTCCCACAAGCGGTTGTATGGGCGAACATGAAGACTGGGGTAGTTGGCTCCCAGGTGGGAGCCGGCCAGAGGGAGAGCTGCTGGGGCAGAAAGACCAGTGGCATCAACAACTGGCCCACGTTGCTCCTGGAAACTCTTCTGAACTTTGCTAGAACGTTTAACCAAAGCTTGAGAAAAATGTGAGAAGAGTAATTCTGTGGATGTTCCCAGTCCTGAACTGCCCGTAGCACCCTCGGAGCAAATTCAATGCAGTTGTACCTTGGAAAGTCTCACTGGGAATGCTCAAGAGATCGCTTTGCATGCTCACAGAAAGAGAAGGAGTAACATAGCTGCAGGTGCAAAATTGGTCTGTGTTGCAGATGTAGCTGAGGGGTAAGCGGGATGTTCTGAGCTTGGTGGTAGCCATTGTGTAGTCCCATAGTTTGGCATTGAATTGCAACACCGCGCCTCAGTGTGGGCAGGCTCAGTCCCAGACTGGGCTGTGTGCGTAAAGCCTTCTCTTCAATTAGTTTCTCCAATTAAGTTTAATAGCCAAATGTTTACATCAAACAGAGATACCCCAGAAACCCTAACAGTCTGCCCTTTCACTCCATCCTTACCCTCTCGAGATGGGTCTGTTGGGGAAGCAGCGCTTGTGTCCGTATGTTACAGTAGCCTTTGGTTATAACAAACTATTTTATTTTTTTTTTCCTACAGGAGGAACGGGCAGTCAATACGACCAGGTTTGAAGGTAATGCAGGAAGAGAAGAGGTGAGTGGATGAAACTGCAATACAGCTAGGAGAGTCATTTGGGAGGATGAATTTGTTTTGATGACTATGTTTCCAGGTGTCAATTAAGTGCAATGTAGCCCCAAAACAAGGTGTAGGATTTTTGCTTTCTGTGCAAATGCATTGATGTCATGGTTTAGGCCAAATTGGCCACTGGGCACATAGGGGACCCCAGATGGGACCGACAGATGCTCCCCTCTACCCCTCTTCAAAGAGAGAGGCAGAGGAGGGGAAAAGAGACTTATGAGTTTAGAAGGAACTAAACTACTTTAATGAAATATTAATAATAAAAATAAAAGGAAATAATGAAATATTTACAAAACCATATCAAACTCCCAGGATGACAGTCACAACAGGGGCTGGCACTGGGGCAGTCCCAGGCTGGACTCAGTGACGGACGGGAACTGGATTCCGGGTCTGGATTCAGGATCGGGACCAAAGGCAGACAAACAGACAGAGTCCTCCTCAGATGTTGGCCACTGAAGGAAGAGAACGAGCCATTTGATCCCTCAGCTTTTACACTGAGCATGATGCAGATGGGATGGAATACCCCGTCGGTCAGTTTTGGGTCACCTGTCCTGTCCGCTCCTCCCCGCAGGTGGGACCCCTTTACACTTTTCCACTTCCAACCCTCCAACCGGGCAAGTTGGTTGGCCTTGGGTGTTATAGCAATGAGTATAAGCAAGAGCCTCTCTGCATCCCATGTCTTGGTATCAACTATAAATATAGGCCTTATGACTCTGAGAGAGCGACCATTGTCTGCACAATATGCTGTTAATTTCAGTAGTTAGAAGAGGCCCAGCTAAGAAGCAAAGTTACTGAACAAAATTGGTCCTGTTTTACCTCAAACCAGGACAATTGATAATCCTGAAGTGAATCTGACACTTCTGGCATCATCCAGTGGCTGGAGAGTTTTCATATTTAAAATGCTAAAACTGACATCTCATACAGAACCTAATTTCAGCGCTACAGTAAGAATAAAATAGCTCAGAAATGAGGGCTTCTGGTGCACAGCCCTGCTGACCGTGCCATTTCTGCCCTGGCCCATACAAGCTTGAGCACCCATCTCGTGCTTCTTGGCATTGAAATGATCTCGGGCACTTTCCCAGGTGCTCGCAGGAGACTTGCTGATCCTCCCCGGGGCCCAGTGGAAAGGTCACCGGGGACTGTGAGGCATTTGAGCAATTTAATCTGCAGCTGGGCGGCATGCTGAGCGCTTCCAGCCCAGGGCACTGTGGCACACGTTGAGGCTTTATCCCACAGCCTGCGCTGAGGAGCACAGCCAGATTTTAAACTGTACCCAATCTGGGGTGGAGGCTTTTCTTCATATCTAGGGACAAGAGGATAACTAGCAACCAAAGGATTTTGCATCTTGCTTTCCAAACATTGTGAGTTCCTAGGAATCCCAGAGATGAGGCAAAAAAATCCTCCGTGTTTGAACTCCACCCTGTCATAGTTTCTTTTTTTTTTTTTTTTTCCCCTGGAAAGTATTAACAAGATCTTTTCACTCATTTGAAACTTAAAAACTCCGTGGATTTTTGTTTTCGGAATTGTATGTTACTATTTTCTCTCTCGGCACAATAGTAGGAAGGCGCAGCTGAACCTTCACACTGGAAAAGTTTATGTATGAATTCTGTTCATCGCAGCATTAGTCTCCAAGTATTTGTTATCACACCGTTATTTAAGTTCACATACTGAGACAGACTGTTTGCTTTGCCAGGATAGTCTCCATCATATCAGGAAATATTCAATTGCCGTGCAACCAGTTCAGCTCACTTCATGCGTCTCCCAGGAAAACCCACAACTTGACCGCGCTGCCACGCTGATGCTGGGGGTAAGGCTGCCAAAGCTTGGTGCTTCACTCTGCTTTCTGGGAAGCGGGCCAGCTCCGGGTCACCCTTTCACAACACCAGAGCGGCTGCAAGAGTCCCGCAGCGCCAGAGAATGCAGTTCAGCTCGTGAATTTGCATTAGGAGCTGGTTTTCACCTATGCGGTGCCCCGATGTTTCTCCTCTGAGCTCCCTGGAGGTGTGCTCCAGGGCGCTCTGCTGTCTCGCGCTCCCTGGTTAGTGCTTCCACCAAGCTTTCCGCCAAAGGGAAGATCAATGTCTCAGAAAAACTGTTAAATTTTCAATTTGGTTTGGATTTCGATAACGTAGATGTCTTGCCTTCATCTTTGTGTCTCATGTTATCTCACATGTGAAGGCAGAGCCCTCCCCATCTGCTCAGTTACCCCACGTTTATGCAGCAGGGGGATAAATGTAGACAGGTCACTGCAGCTGCAGCACATCTTGCTTTCTTCCTCACCCCTCTGCTTGTGCTGCCTGGCATATGTGTGCCTCCTGCATCCCCTCTGCCCCCTGCATCCCCTCTGCCCCCTGCATCCCCTCTGCCTCCTGCATCCCCTCTCCCTCCTGCATCACCTCTCTCCTGCATCCCCTCTCCCTCCTGCATCCCCTCTGCCTCCTGCATCCCCTCTCCCTCCTGCATCTCCTTTGCCTCCTGCATTGTCTCTCATTTCTGCATCGCCTTTGGCTCCCGTATCGCCTTTAGTTTCTGCATCATCTGCCCCACATGTGGTAGCGTGGGCAGAGCTGTTTCAGCTTGGGGCAGCCCATACTGGTGCCACATAGGACACAGTTCGATGCCCCTCTGTAGGCCTTACTGAGGAAAAGCTGGAGGAGAAGGTTGGTATTAAGCAGCACTAATTACTCCCCTGGAGAGGCCACAGCCTTCAGTAACATTTCTCAGTGCTGCAGCTCCCAAGAAGCGGTTTTAGATGCAAAACCTATTTCCTAAAAGTTGATCTGCGCTTGCCAATGACTTTCTCTCCCTTCTTCTCCAGACCTTTGGTTTTTTATCCCTTAGAGGGAGAAGAACCTCAGGAATTTATACACCACATCTTTCCTTCCTCTCTTACCTTGCTTCATCCTTAAATTCAAACCTGGCTCTAACTGAGACACCTGGTGGTGTCCAGTGTGTCCCGGAGGCTTTTGCTGCATTAGAAGACTGAGCAGGCAGAACGGGTCTCCGCTCTGCCTTGGACAGTAAGTTGCCTCCACATTCCTATGTCCCTGGAAAAAGAGCTAGCTCCTGACCACAGAGTCAGGCTGCAACTGAGGAATTGCAGCTTGCATGCTGACAGGAGAACTGCCGTGCTGTCAGCAGGGCATGCGGCTGTCTGGCTCCCAAATCCCGACTCCTTGGGATGGGGCTGCAGAGCAGAGGTTTCTTAGGCTTGTGCCCTGATGGCAAATTTGGGCTACAAGTCAACAACATCTGGGAGGGTTCTGGCACCAAAAGGCACTAACTTTTTTATTGTTTTATTTAACAGTAGAAGCTGTCTCATCTGATTGCTTTTCCTTAAAGATGATTGGGGTGTGGAGAAAGGAAAAAAATAACACTGTGTATCAGGACACTGCATCTTGTAGGAGGTGCGGGACGCTGAAAACTTTTTGTTCAAGCTTTGGGAGAAAGATGAAGAAAGATAGGGAACTATAAGGGCCTGTGACAAACAGGCTTTTCAGAAAAAAAAACAAGAAAACAATTGTAAGATTTGTTATGGAGAAGATTCTTTTTATGCCTTAAAAACACTAGGGACTGTGACGATAAGAAGGCACTGTACTAGCACAGTCAAAAGTAATCTGAAAATGAAGTTTTCCATAGTAGGCCTCCTTTGACCCCATTAACTGTAGCCATCATGTTCTTTTTTATCCTGTTAGACATTCATTGGGCCCTCAGTTACGCGGTGCTGTCACTCAGGATGCTAAGCGATGGGCTGTGGTTGCTCTGATGTGTCAGTGAAAGACGTTTAGGTATAGGACAAACAAATGTCTCTGGCCTTCAAGAAACAATTTTCCAAAGGTTGAACTCATATTGACTCATACCAGCGCAGCAGAGAGATGTGCTAAGCGCTCTCGTTGCAGCCTACCTGGAAGCAGAAGCGTTTCCTGTGAAAGAAAATAGTGGAGAGGAGCCAGGAATGAATAAGCAGCCTTATTGCACTGTGGATTAAAAAACCTCTTCCTATGAAAGGGCTGAGTAGGGCTCATTAAAGCATTGATGAAGACAAAGAGTAAAATTATGATGGGGTGGACAGGGCAAAATTATAATCTACGGCTTTGGGATAGGAAGGAAACGAGCAATAAAGGAATTGGCCTGTGTGGGAGGCAGCAGGTTTCTCATCTTCTTCTGGAGCATCTTGTCATGTCACATTGCTGGAGGTAATGTACTGGGCTGAAGGGGTTTCTGGTGAACGTCCTTTCCGTTCCTGTATCCCCTTTCCCCAGGGCAATGCTGCCTGAGCCGGACAGAGTCTTTTCTGAGCATCAGCGTGTTGCTCTCTAATGTCACTGCTATGGCCATCACCTTCAACCCCCCAAATTTAAGGTGGTTTTCAAAGAGTGGGTTTGATCTTGTAGATCCCGTGTTCAGGATCAGCACCTGCACATCATGCCTGAAACACGCTTGCACTCCAGGCACGGTGTCATGGGTCTGGAGTGGATGGTGGTCTCTTTTCAGACCTAGGCTTCCGCATTTCTCTGCCGTGGCCACCAGCCTTCCTCGGGCAGCGAGCAGGAGCGACGCATTGCTCTACAGACAGGCTTAGACCCTGACTTTGGAGCCAGGCCCTGCAGAGTCAGGGCCAGCAGAGAAGGATGCACATCACACAAGTCCTTCAGGAAGAGCTGCTGCGCTTCTGCCAACTGCACAGGGACCTCGTGTGTCTAAGACAGTCCTCGGGATCCAGCCACTTAAATTGCCTGAAGGAAACCGCTGGAGTTTGCTGATGTGCTGGGGGTTTGGGATGCATTTCCTAATTTCCTGCTGGAGGAGTTGAGACGGGTTGACTGGGCTGATGTCAAAGGGAAGAGCATTAAATAATCTCTTGCTTTGTCTCGCTGAGTGATATCCATCACCTGAGGAACTTCAAAGCCTGATAGACACCCATGCAGACCACTTAGAAGGATCGATCTTATGCTTTCCATAAATCTTCTCCTCTGCCCAAGATCCTTCCATTTTTCCTCCCAGATTGATTGCACTTTTCAGCATGCTTCTTGGTGTTCTCCAGTGCATCCTCAGCAGGACTGCCCCAAATCAGTGCCGAGACTGGACCCTCCAGATGAGATCTCACCTTTCATGTGAAGCTATTAGCTTTGTGTCCTGGTTTGAGTGACACAGGATTCATTCATCTTTCAGCAATTTTACTTTTCAGTAAGGTCTTTTCTAATACTAGGGGAAACTACATTTTTAGAAGAGTCTAGTGTCCGAATTTGTGAAAATATTTACTTTATAACCCGCTATCGTATGTGGCTTTCAAGGTCTCAGTGCTTTCGAGCTCGCCAGGTGCGGGGATGAGGAGGAGCGAGACCCAGACACTTGATCCAAGCTGGGCAACAGGATTATTTCATACCATGAACATCACAGTCAATATAAATTAGAAAGTTTGCTGCGAAGTCGCTCCCTCCCTCAATGGTTGCCATCCTGCCCCGGTGCCGGAGCCCTGAGCCGTTCCCTTCCTCCTGAAGCCGCAGCGCTCGCAGTGTCCCATATTTGCTGTCCCTGCTGAGAGTGCACAGCTTCTACGCATAGAATGGGCTGAGTGTAATCCCTGTGTATTTTATATTGGTATGGGGATCAATACTGCTTCTTTAGTATTATTAATGTTAATTATTTAGTATTATTCTACTAAATCTGTTTATATTTCAACCCTCAGGTTTCCTTGTTTTTTCCTGATTCCCCTTCCCGGGTGGGGAGGGGTCATCGGGTGATAGAATAATTGTCTAAACGACAGCAAAATGTTGTGGGTTCTTCAAACAATAACACTTTGCCATTACCACTTTGCAAGCAGCAGACTCTTCACTCTAGGGCTACATGTGCAAAAGAGCTGGAGACACCAAAGAGCTGAAAATTGAGCTCAGCCTGGGGCTGCTCCCTCCCCACAGTGCTGCTCCAGGCTTACGGCTGCAGACAGGCCAACTTGCTTCTCCTGATTTTGGTCACCAGGATGGGTCCACGGTGTCTCCCTGGCTGCAGCAGAGGGAGGCTGTGGGCACCTGACCCAGTGCAGCTAGCGTCACGGGGGGTCCCATCAGCGATGACGATGTGATGGGTGACTGCAGAGTGGCACCGGCGAGACCGCAGTGGGTCTCAGGAGTCTCGGGAGGGAATCCAGGGGCTCTGTTACGCCAGCAGTGCGCTGGGAAAGATGATCCCAAAACTGGAAATGTTGTGTTAGTAATTAAATTTCAGATTTTCTCTAATTAACAGGTGCCAGGGAGAGCCTTTCGAAAGACATACAGAAAGTGAAAGGATGAGAGTCACTCAGCAGCAGTGGGACTTCGGAGAACAGCGTAGTGAATGAAGGTATCAATTTAGCAGGAGCGATAGTGGATATAACTTGGCACGGGCTGCAGAGAGAGTGCGTATATCTCATTAGCCCAGCTGATACTGCTGGGGGGCGAAAAAGACAAGCTCCCCCGTTGAACCTCCACTGCTTGTCCCACACCAACTTCATCTGGCACCTGTCCAGAAAAAAATCATGGCACATATATTGGAAAAACAATTGTCCTCTCAAGTCTTTTCCCTCTTTTCCCTTCAAATGCTACCACAGTGTCATGGTTTGGGCTGGACCGGCCACTGAAGGAACGACAGATGCTCTCTTTGACCTCAAACCAGGACACATAGCGATCATCCAAACCAACCTTGCAGGGAGCAGCAGCTGCATAGAAGCAAGCCAACTGGAGCACCACATGCGAATCCTGTCCTGCAGATGTGGCCGAGATCACTGCCCGTCACGGTATGATCAAACTATGCTGTGTGCGTGCCATGCTGTGAAATCCTCCAGCCTGGGAGGATTCAGACGGTCTCACTGAAACTAGATGAGAAAACCAAACCTACTATATGAATTTGCATAGCCAACGTGCACGAGAAACCCCCCATCAGCAGTGAAACTACTGTCCTCCTAAAACAGTTGCTCTGCGCTGCCTCTGACCTCTCAAGCATGATCCTCCAGGGAGACCTACAAAATAATTTCAATCGAGAGAATTACAACTTTTAGCAACAGGATTTGCAATTTGTATCTCCGCTGAACACCAGGGATGTACCACCTTTCTCTGTCCGTGCTCTTTGCTAAATGTTTTTGCATTCAACAGGCAGTCACAACCGCGTTGTCTTTCTCTCTCTCCTCTAGCTGTGAAAGATGTAATCCCTGCTGTCCTAGCTAATGTGCCCCTCTGCTCTCCAGGAACCACTTCTTGTTCCTCTCAAATTAAGCTATTAACACAGTCAAGCTATGATTAGAATTGCTCCCAAGATACCATTTCCCTCCATCAGGTCCATAAACTAATTTTTTAGGAAAAGTGTGAATCCCCATCCTAGTACTCTGGGCAGCCCCCAGAGTATCTGCACACACACTCGTCCTCTGCCACCAACGGGACGAACGACCCAGGACAATGTGGAGCTTCAACCGGTATGGGCAGGGAGGAGTGTCCTTACGTTGGCCACATTTCTGGTTTTATCTTTGCCTCATCAAAACCAAGCTTCAGGAGACAGAGAAAAGGCAGACTGCAGCTAAATGGAATTTCACAGCAATTTTTATAGACTTCTAGAAGGACTTGGGGTGGAAGGTCCCCCTGGATGTCCCCAGGCCAACCTCCTGCTCGAATCAAGGCTGTTCACAGACATAGATCGACTTGATCAGAGCTTGCTCGGGCCGCCTGTAATGCGTCCTTTCAATATCTACATGGGGTTTGTAAGAAAGATGGAGAAAGACTTTTTTTTTTACCAGGGCCTGTAGTGACAAGACAAGGGGCAATGGTTTTAAATGGAAAGACTGTAGATTTAGACTGGATATAAGGAAGACATTTTTTATGATGAGGGTGGTGAGCCCCTGGCCCAGGTTGCCCCGAGAAGCTGTGGCTGCCCCAACCCTGGAGGTGTTCAAGGCCAGGTTGGACGGGGCTGGGAGCACCCTGGGCTGGGGGGAGGTGTCCCTGCCCAGGGCAGGGGGGTTGGAACCAGATAGTCTTTAAGGTCCCTTCCAACCCAAACCATTCTGTGATTCTATGATTCTATTTATCAGCCTACATGGAGGCAGGGACGTGGGGGGTCTCCAGTGAGAAACAATTCTTTCCTGATGTTTCTGGTGTTCGAAATTATGGCAGTCTATCTTGGTGCTCTGTTTGTCTCTGGTAAGTAATGAGGTTATGAGGCCATCACAAGCCCCCTGCACAACACTGGGGCTGTTTTGGGATGCAAGGGAACGACTTATTAAAAATCAAGGGCCTGGGCAAAAAAACCCAATAACAACTAAAAATTAGAAGAAAACATGCTTTTGGAAGCACCTTCCCATAGAATAGAGCGAGTGGAGCCACCCTGGTTATTGCTGTAGCTGTCTCGGGCTCGTGAACTATGCTTCTTACTCAGCCCGTCACTGCTGCACGGTGCAGTGAAGGCCAGTCTAGACTGCAGGCTGCAAACAGGGACCGCGCCATGCAACTTGCTCATCACGAGAACTGCGTGCGCTCATGCGTGCATCCTGGCACAGGCTCACAGACAGATGCCTCGAAGAAAGGAAACCAGAAGACGGAGCCCCGGGGGTGCACTGGTGCACACCGGTGCAGACGCTGCTGCGCAGATGCCCCACAGGAGCACGTTGGACCCATGCGTGCACACTGCCCGACGCTCGTACTGCAAACAGCAGAAGGGCACATGCCCTCAAGTATCAAGACACAGACGTCAAATCCTTGTCAGACTTCCAGAGCTCTCCACCACACCAGCTCTCCTCCACATAGTATGACAGACACTGGAACAAATTGCCCAGAGAAGCTGTGGCTGCCCCGTCCCTGGAGGTGTTCAAGGCCAGGTTGGACGGGGCTTGGAGCACCCTGGGCTGGTGGGAGGTGTCCCTGCCCAGGGCAGGGGGTTGGAATGAGGCAATCTTTAAGGTCCCTTCCAACCCAAACCATTCTATGATTCTATGATTTATATTCCCCAGGGAGTTTCCCCTCAAAAGCAGCCCAAGGACCCCACAAGTGAGCACCTGAGAAGATGCAGAGGCCTCAGACACCTGGAGATAAAAGCAGTCATTAAAAAAGCATAAACAAAGGGCATCATGATTGTTTTGCCACATCTCCAGACTTGAGAGGAGGCTGAAATAACCTTTACCTAATCCCATTAGCATTTCCAGTGAAAACAACGGCATTTTAGGAGGCAGAACAATGTATTTTCTTATCATCCAGAAAGGTCAAAGGTATTTATCTGATTTAATATTTTATAACTGATATTAAGCAACACAGAAGAATAAGGCGGGCAGGTGGGAGATGGCTGCAGTGACATAGCAGAAGCTGCCCTCTACTTTTCCAGTAACGTATCGTCCAGCTGGCTGGGCAGGAGCCAGGTCAGGGAGCAACAGCCCTTTTCTATTGACTCCACAGAAAAGAAGCCTTCATGTCATGCCCTGCTGTGGTGAGGACCCCAGACGCAAAGGCAGGCTCCTCCGCGCTCACAATGTTGCCACTATTTCACCGTCACATCCCTGCAGACGCTGACGCTGTAATTGCTGCAGTGCCGGGGATGAAAAACCCTCAGCCTGCCTGTCATCTTCTGTCCTTCCCCTGGTTGGGCAGGGTGCTGGCACAGCCCTGGCCAAACTGCCGCATCCTTCCACAACGGGAAAGGGGGGAGGCGGAAAGAAAGCTGAGGAGAAGAGAACTGCTGTGGATTGGGGACGGAGAGTGAGAAAAGAGGAAGGGGGCTCAAAAATAGGTCGTGGTGCCCAGAAGGAACCAAGGCAGTCAGCACATCTGTGGGCATGCACTGATGCTCTCCTCGATGGTGACTTTGCATCCGCAGTAGCAGCAGGTCAGGACCCGCACCCCTTCTCCGAACTGCCCCGAACTGCCCCATCGCATGGGGATAAGCTGTTGGCTCAAGGGATTGCGGTCCCGCGTTACAGTGGGTGCCCCACCGGTGGCGCAGGATCTGTGACTGTGCAACACTTGGGTAGGTATCTTGTGTTTTTCATCTCTGGTAGGGGATGGGAATTAAGTGGTTATTCTTTGCTGAAACATTCTGGAAAGTCATAGCTGAAATCTCTCACTTGTCTCTTCCATCTGTTTATTTTTACCACTTAATAACACGTCTGTCTCGTCAACTATTCCTGACACCGTGGCAAGAAAATCCAACTCGGTGAAGACAGCTTTATCAAAGAGACATTAGCTCTTCGTTACTGTGTGACACCACGTCAGTGCTTCTCGGGTGTATGAAGTCTGGTCTGTAATTTCAAAGAGTGTCTTCCATCTCTTTGAGGAGGTGGTATGACCAATATATTTGAAATTGTTGATTATTATGCAAAAGGTTATCCAAACTGCGAAGATAAGAAGCAACTTCAAGCACTTCAAGGAGCCTCATTCGTTTGGTGATACGCTTTCCTCTTCACTGCCACATGATGTCATGGACCTAATTTCAAGTGATTAGTAACAATGGCAAAACACTCATTGAAATGATCTTTGATAGAGGAGGGAACTCTGGGACCCTATGAAGAGGCTGTGCTAGCAATAATTTCTCACCATTAATGGAGTCTTAGCCTGCAGGCTTCACCACGACAGCAAACCTGCTTCTATCTTTGCCTTCCAAAGAGGCATCCCAGCTCTCTGCAGAGGGGCAGCTTGCCTGAGTGCAGATCGATAGTGTTTATCTTCTCTTTAATTTGAGTAATCTCAGGTTTATTGTCTTCACAGTGGATGACTTCACTCACCCCTTTTATTTAAAACTATCCTCCTGGTTTCATTACCAAACAATCCGCTTGCTGGGGAAGCCTGGAAGAACTGAACCTGACCCATCTTATATTTTCAAATGAACTGTTTTACCACCTTTCCTTTTTTTCTCTAGACCTGCCAGAAGTTTTTGGTTTTAAAAGTTTTGGAACCTGCCGAGCTGAACCAATGTCCTCGTTCGGTTTTTGGACAGGGAGCGGGGATATTTCACCAAAAACACAGTCTTGCATCTCCTAGTTTGCTCGCCCCTCAGAATCACTCAGAACATGTATACTCTTTTGGGCACACATTCTGGTAGCAGAATCACAGAAGCGTTGGTTGGAAGGGACCTAGTCCAACCTCCTGTTTGAAACAGGATGATTGCCAGCTTTAGGAGAGAGGAGAGCACAGCCGTGGGTGTCTCCAAGTGCAAAGCATGATGGATAAAGGCCATCTGTGACACACCGCCTTTGATAGCACCACCTGGATTTAACGATTCAAGACCTCCTTACCAGTCCCGAGTCTGGTATCTTCAATTACTGTCTTGTGTATGGTCCTGTTGTGCCTCTAGGAAGTAGACTGCCACTACCTGGTAGTTCAGAAGCAATCCTCAGCTAACGACCTAACGAGCACATTTTAGAAAAAAAGCAATTCCTTTATAAGATCAGTTCAAGAAACCATCCTATTCAATCCTTGTGTACAAGAAAGGTACCCTAACTGCTAAAGATCACGATAACTCGCACTTTGGGAAGGTCCCACCTTCCCTAGGAAGGAATGGCCAGCTAATGCCTTCAGGATCTTTCCTGCCTGTATAAGAAACTACTTCCAAAGATTAGGGAAAGAGGACCAAACCAGCATTCTCGATTCTTGCAGCTTCCCTGTATACGTTCTACTATACTGCAACGCATCCTTTCCATAAGGGGCCATCCAGGCCCGGACCAATTAGGTTGCCTGCGTATCAGGAGGCTCTTCAGAGCCTGCTGTCCTGGGATAAAAGACAGAAAATGCTCAAGGTTGCAAAGTTTCAAATGCTCCTATGGTCGGAAAGGCCAGAAAACAGCATGAGATTGTCTCACAGCATAGAAAATTGCAGCTCGTCAGTTTGACAGCTATAAGCAACAGCAAACAGCACCCATAGTGGGAGGTGGCAAGCAAGCGTATCTAGCAGACAGCACCACGAGCTCTGCCCTGCAATACGAAGTAGGAAACGATCTGGCAGGTTCTGTAGGAGTTATTATGGAAAATCTCTACCAAGTGGGAAATAAAGAGAACCTACCAGTTTCTAAAGAGTAAATTCAAATTCCCGCTTGTGTGAGGGAGCTGATTCTTTCCCTCTACTCTGCTCTGGTGAGACCCCGCCTGGAGTGCTGCCTCCAGCTCTGGAGCCCCGAACACAGGAAAGACATGGACCTGTTGGAGCGGGGCCAGAGGAGGCCACAAAGATGACCCAAGGGCTGGAGCACCTCTGCTGTGAGGAGAGGCTGAGAGAGTTGGGGTTCTTCAGCCTGGAGAAGAGAAGGCTCCGGGGAGAACTTATAGTGGCCTTCCAGTCCCTAAAGGGGTTACAGGAAAGATGGAGAAGGACTTTTTACAAGGGCATGGAGTGATAGGAGGAGGGGGAATGGCTTCAAACTGGAAGAGGGGAGAGTTAGAATAGATATTAGGAAGAAATTTTCCCTGTGAGGGTGGTGACCCCCTGGCCCAGGTTGCCCGGAGAAGCTGTGGCTGCCCCATCCCTGGAGGTGTTCAAGGCCAGGTTGGATGGGGCTTGGAGCACCCTGGGCTGGGGGGAGGTGTCCCTGCCCAGGGCAGGGGGGTGAAACTAGGTGATCTTCAAGGTCCCTTCCAACCCAAACCATTCTATGATTCTATGATTTGCTCCAAAACCCTGGAAAGAGATAAGTGAGCTGGTAAGTGAACCGGCTCAACATTCCTCCACATTGACTTGCTTTCTCCAGAAATAGCTCTTTCAATGACATCACATTTTCGCCATTGCCCCAGGTGTGCTGCCACACCGCTGCACTGCAGACATTACATCAGCCCATCTGGGGCTTTTCCTGAGTTTGCTCAAGGAGAGGAGCCATCGCTGGGATGCTCCTTTGGCCCCGACAGCAATCAGACCTGCACAGGAGGCAGCGCAACCCTGAGAAAGCAAATGACGAGCTGCTGCTTTGCATGGAGGAGGCATTTTCCACCCTGCTGAGGCTACTTCACTAAAACCACACAGCATCCAGTGGTCTCATCTGCACAACGCCTACCACTCAAGCAGGGATGCTTATTACCTTCACTTTATGCTGACAGCATACATGCCACCCATTTTTCTGTAACCTACCTGGGTTACAGTACAGCTTGCAAATCGTCTTGGCCGCCTGGGCTAGACCAGCTATAAGGGTGTCACCAACCGCCTGAATATCACCGTATTTACCGGATAAGCTGCAGAACTCAATGGCTGGCTAATACGTCAGGGATTAAAATTTGTGGTTTCTGTACTCACTAATATGACTATGGTGAGAGATCACCAAGGAGTTGGTGGAGGCATTTCTGTCCCTCTATTGCACACTCTAGACAGGTAAGGAAGAAAACACGCCTATGCACTACAGAAGATGCAAATGTTCATAGGTACCAATAGAATCATAGAATTTTCTAGGTTGGAAGGGACCTTTAAAATCACCCAGTCCAACCATTGACCTAACACTGCCAAGTCCACCACTAAACCGTGTCCCTCAGCACCACATCTGCCCGTCTGTTAAATACCTCCAGGGATGGCACTTCCACCAGTTCCCTGGGCAGCCTGTGCCAGTGCTTGACAACCCTGTCTGAAGAAATTTTTCCTAATAGCCAATCTAAACCTGCCCTGATGCAACTTGAGGCCGTTTCCTCTTGCCCTCAGTTGTTCTCTTCTGTAGGAGCACCTTTGCTGAGTCCAACAGGAGACAGCTCTTGCCCAGAGCCAGCCGGGATAGCCTAGCGTCCAGCAAGGGGCTGCACGAACCAAGAAACATCCCATGTTCTGCCCTGTCTCCATGCTACTTCTCGGATCCATGGGAACAGCACACGGTGTCTGAAACACTCACAGTGACATGCAGCTACCCAAGAGCCCCAGAAAGATCCTCTTGGCATGAGGACATGCTCTGGTGTCATCTGCCTCCATAGCTGTGTCCCAACCTGGCCTGAGTCATGAACCCGTTGCTTCTCCTGCCTTCTTATCCCTAACTTGCTGGTTCACTTGCGTGACCAATTCTTCAGGTGCAGAAAGACCTCCCTTACACTTCTCTCTTTCTTTGGTTGAGGCTGCAGAGCGGCTGCTCCGGGACAAATCTACCCTTTCCTTGCTTTGGTCACAAAAAAAGCCAACTGAGAACAAATCTTAAGGAATCTGCTGCCGACAGAAGTGGGACAGGTTCGGATATATATGCCAGTGCACATATAACACATTTCTCGACTGCGTGCTGGGCCAGTAACTAAATTTTCCAGTAACTAAATAAACCCAACAGAAATGGCATTTCCCTGATTTTCACCGCCTTGTTTTCTCACTCCTTTTGGGCGGGCTTGCCTTGTTTTGTCAGGGACTGCCAAACGTCAGCAAATGAGCTGAGAACTGCGTTTCCAACGAACTCTGTCTCTATGTGGCATACCTGCCGGAGGTGACTTAGAAATTAAATTTACCTTTACATTTTAAGGAAAGGTACGGCACTGAAGAAAATTCCAGGGTGAAGTGTGGCTGATATGCAAGGGATCCATTCCACAGAAGTTCCCTTGGCAACCCAACCTGCAACCTTCGATGTTGGCAACACCAGGGGAGCTCGATGTACTGACTCCAGGAGAAACTGCACGGAGGGTGGAGCAGAGTGGAGACACCGCGGCCAATCTCTGTGATAAGATGGGAACTTGAAGGTACTATGGAACTGATAAGCTGCATATTTGCTACCCTGGGCCAACGGTCCGTCATTTTTTGACAAAATACTGTCCTTTGGGTGAACTTTGCTCATTATAATGTCATTATAATACCCAAACACACCTCCATCCCAAAAGCCACCTGCCTCCAAGGTGCGACCACCCCTCACTCAGCTTGCACGCTGAATTTTCCTAGTCTATACCTTTAAAAAGCGAAGCAAGCAAATTTTACACCAATCATAACAAAGGTATGGATGACTAGAGTCCCTCAAGCTCCACCTGAAAGGTAAAAAACAGTATAAAAATAGCTTAAGAGAGGAGGGATGTTAGGGAAGATGCCATCGCAGACCACCTCTGACTTCTGGGATGAGTCGACGGGCTGAGCCTCTCTCCCCCCCATAGGGACACCTTTGGGTAAGATTTGAACACTTGGTTATACCGAGCGCTTCCCCGGGAAACCGAGAAATCTCTACAGAGTTGTTTTATGACTTAATGTGTTTGTAGCCGGGCTGTATTATTCATACTCTCGGCATTTGCACGTGCTTTGCGGACAGTAAATTTGTCACCGGCAATCCAAAAGAATATGTGCATCTGTTGCTTTAAGTTGCGTTAATGTAGCCATGAGAGTTCTCATTGAACACGACCAAACTCGTGGCTGTTCTAGTTCACGGAACGCGACTAGACGGAAGGTGTACGGTGTTATTTGTGCATCCGTAATTGTGATAGTTCAATATATAGAACGCGACCGGACTTATAACGCTGTAATTGGGCATCACGCAGAATCTAAACCCAGCCGCCTCCAGCCCCTCTGATATCCGAGGACAAGCTGGAACGCAAGGGGGTTTATTTTCTGCCAAATTACTTTGCCCTTTAACACAACACTGTGGCAGAAGAAGAGCACATCAGGCTGTTGACCAAGGTCCTTCCCTTCAACACACCTGCATTAGCAGAGAGGAGAAATACCTCCCTGGAGGGATTTAAGGGTCGTGTAGATATAGTGCTCAGGGACATGGTTTAGTGGTGGGCTTGTCAGGGTTAGGTTAACGACTGGACTAGATGATCTTACAGGTCTTTTCCAATCTAGGAGATTCTGTGATTCTGTGAAAAAATGAGGCATTTCATCTAAAAATAAAATTATTGAACATTTAGGTGTTGCTATTCTCATCGGAGATTAATGAATGTTTTAAAAGCTTCGGTTCGCTTGGTGCCTCTCAAAGCAAACATAGCAGACTTGGGCGAAGGGAAAGCAACTGGATCACCTACGTAAATGATTCTAAATGCCAGGCGACTCTTTGTAGCCTCTGGGCACAGACTGGCCCAGAAACGGGGCAATGGCTGTGGTTACAAATATATAAGTGAAGGTGCGGAGGCAGAGAGGGAATGTAAATCAGAGCTGATTTCTTGGTCAAACTTTGCCTGCAGCTGGGCATCTAACGAAGGAGTCCCAGCCTTAAACAGGTCCCGTAGTCCCTCTGGGAGAATCAAACTTAGTAATGGACTGTTTTCTTACTAAAGGTAGACACAAGGGAGCCCACCCGTACTGCCCAGCCGCGCGATCTGTCCAGGCTACGACCCTGCAAAGAAATACAATTTTCAGGGTTTGAAGTTTGGAGGTTTCACCTGCTACTTCAGACAATGTATGAAAAGACACGGAAATCTGCTCAGAATTGATGGGGATGGAAGGATAACTTGAAACGACATAGTTGTCAGGCGAGAAAGGGAAGCAGTGAGAACGGCTGCTTGCTGCAGGGTCAGCGCTGGGGCAGAGGGCAAGCCAGAGAGATGCAGCAGCGAGAGGTGAGGTCAGGTCGCACAGAGGTGGGGGAAAAGCTGCGTTGTCTGCGAAGCAACGGATGGAAGGAGCAGCAATGACGAGAGAAATTAAGCATTGAGCGGGGAGAGGCTGTTGGGACTACTCAGCCATGGGCATGCCATGAGCAGAGTGTAAATCACAGAATCATAGAACGGTTTGGGTTGGAAGGGACCTTGAAGATCACCTAGTTCCACCCCCCTGCCCTGGGCAGGGACACCTCCCACCAGCCCAGGGTGCCCCAAGCCCCGTCCAACCTGGCCTTGAACACCTCCAGGGATGGGGCAGCCGCAGCTTCTCGGGGCAACCTGGGCCAGGGGCTCACCGCCCTCACAGGGAAAATTTCTTCCTAATATCTATTCTAAGTCTCCTCTCTTCCAGTTTGAAGCCATTCCCCCTCCTCCTATCACTCCATGCCCTTGTAAAAAGTCCTTCTCCATCTTTCCTGTAACCCCTTTAGGGACTGGAAGGCCACTATAAGTTCTCCCCGGAGCCTTCTCCTCTCCAGGCTGAAGAACCCCAACTCTCCCAGCCTCTCCTCACAGGAGAGGTGCTCCAGCCCTTGGGTCATCTTTGTGGCCTCCTCTGGCCCCACTCCAGCAGGTCCATGTCTTTCCTGTGTTGGGGACTCCAGAGTTGGGCGCAGTACTCCAGGTGGGGTCTCACAAGAGCGGAGTAGAGGGGCAGAATCCCCCCCCCCCCTCGCCCTGCTGGCCACACTTCTGATGCAGCCCAGGATGTGGGTGGCTTTCTGGGCTGTGATCGCACGTTGCCGGCTCGTGTTGAGCTTCTCGTCAATCAGCACCCCCGGGGCCTTCTCCTCAGGGCTGCTCTTGATCCATTCTCCACCCAGCCTGGATTTGTGCTTGGGATTGCCATGACTCAGGTGTAGGACACTGGTCCACTGCACAAGGATGGGTGCTCCTTCCTTCCTACCCTTCCAGCTGGCCACAGGCAGCTTACGGAGCCCAAGGATCACGGCTGCACAACAGGAAGGATGTGGTCAAGAGAAGCACAGTAATCTTGGATGAGTCATCCATCCACCGTGCTACGAGATGAAAACACAGCTTCGAAGGAAAATTTACTGGCACTGAAGAGTGATACCAGCATGGGGGGAAGTTTGGATTTCATGTGTAAGGTAGGGGAGTGAAAGCAGACACAGCTTCACCCCCTCCGACAATGAACCCAGTTGGTGGCAGGGCAGCACGCTGCCATGGCCACGATCAAACTCCACCTTTGCCATTCAGCTTTGCAAGGGCTTGTGCTCTCAGAACACACTGCGCATGGAAACGTGGTGGCAGCCCCGGCCTTGGCTGCAGAGTTGGCCGGAAGGAGCAGGAGAGATGGTGACAGGGACAAGTCCTGTGGTTGGCACCAGGACCAGAGGCCTCCTAAGCTTGGCCCAGCCACTTGAGGGCTATACGTTACAACACCAATGGATAATACGCAGCGGATCCTGACGTTTTATCTACATATCACACCTGACATTATTTCATACTGTGTCATTTGATCCACCTGCTAAATCCGAACTTCAATATGCAGTTACCTAAAAAGAGAAACAGTCCTTACACCTCAGGGCCTAGAAGTTGGAGTTCAAAGCATAAAACCCAGTAGGTGAATATTAAGTCACACCCTGGCAATTAGAGGGAAAAATAAAGACAGTTAACTCAAAGCCACATGAAGCTTTATGCCTTCGAAAACACCAATAGTGTTTTATTCAGAAAAAAAATAAACAGCCTCGCTTGGAATGAGATTAACATTCACATGAGATGACATCTGCCGTGATTATGTGAGCCACAAAACCGTATTTTGCCCCAACAGCATAGGAGGGTGCGCACGATCCTCCTCGAGGCAAAGAGACTCCCTGCTCCTCCCAAATGCCTGCAGAACCATTCCCACTGACCCCTTTCTGCTGGCGTTGAGTTGATCTTTGTTTCTCCCTCAAATTAGTTTATTATTTTCTGGTTTAGCTTCTTTACCAGTCCATCTTATATAAACTGCACCCTGTAAATTATATATATATATATTTTATTTTTTTTAAGCTTTATATTTTTTCCTAGGAGACTTTCTAGACTTCAGCCAGATGGGGCCTCTCTCCTTTCCCTTGGCTCTACTCACTGTGAGGAGAATAAAAGCCTCCTCTGTTCTCCTTGGACAGGTTTCCAGCACTTGTAGGATGGTTTATCTGGAAGGAGCATTTAATATTCTTCCATGTTGCAACAGACACTGTAGACGGAGATGCAAGTATCTGCACTGCTGAAGGGGAACCAAAATTTAGAAAATGCTTTCTTCCATCCCTCTTTTAGACCAAGACAAAAGACCGTGAGAGCTTGGGCACTCTACCCACCCCACCATCCTTGACCTCTCAAGAAGTCTTTGATCTCTAAGTTCTTTCTTTCACAGGACCACAATAGCCAGAAGGGACCTGCACATGTTTCTGGTCCAGCACCCTGACAGCTTGGACCAGTCCATCACCACCTTCTCCAGTCCAGAGTGAACTGTCTCCAAGGATGGAGATCCCATCCCTTATTGGGGTCACTGGCCCCTGTTGAACTGTTTGACCCTCTCAGGCCCTGGCTGAGCAATTGCGTGGAGCTATGCCGAAACTTTATCAAACAACTATTAGAGAAGCAGGCAGGGAGGGGACTGCACCCACTTGGGCCGTCCTTTGGGCCCTGCTCGTCTGTGGCTCCCTCTGGACAGCTGGTTCTCCACAAAAGGTAGTGCTTGAGGTTGCCCACAGTGAACGCAGAGAGGCAGGCACTTAGAAATAAAATCTGCACTAAGAATGACTTTTTTGAGGTCCTTCCTCCTCCATCGTGGTCCCTTCCATCTCCCACACGTAGGAAACTCTGCATCTGAGAGGACCGCAGGACTGCGCAGGATTTTAATGCCCCTGTGTACCATGCCAGAAGGGGCACGCGGAAGCTACAGTGGCTACTACTGATGGAAAACCATCCTTCATTGTAAACACACACTGGACGGAACATCTGACCTTCCTTTTCCTGGCAAGCAACCGTCTTGCCCCAAGTATAAATACATTCTTTAGAAATACATAAATGCATAACTTAAAGCCTGCTTGGACACAGGCAGGACTCACAAGGGAAGAAAACCGCACCGTGATCCCAGGGGAGAGCTTATACATTCACACAGATAAAAACCTGGGTCCCTTGTTCAAGCCTTGTGTCCCTCGCACAAGTGCGATGAGTCAGCAGTTGCAGTTGGGTTTTGAGGCCGTGCCGCTGCCGTAGCACAGGTCTGTAGTGTTTCTTAACACCTTTAATGCTGCAAGGTTTGCTTTCAGGCAAAGCCTAATTTGCAGAAAACATCAGCCTGTGCCCACGACTTGAAGCGATGTCGGGTTTTGCCTGGAAATGTTACGACTTGTCGTGTCTGGCGGAGGACAGGAGCACCCGACGACGACTCCTTGCTGACCCCCACCGCTCCCCGCGGGACAAGGGGTTATTTCCAGCGGGCTTCAGGCCCTGCACGCTGCAGGGTGCAGATGGGAGAAGCCTTTCCGAAAAAGCAGCCTTGGCCTCATTTGGACAAGGCGATCGCTGGGGCTGGAAAGCAGCTGATGGATTCTGGTGTATTTCGCACTCGAACAGCCGTTGCCTTGATAAAAAAGCAGTTCCCAAGGCTGTGCACGCCAACCCGCAGGCGTCAGGGGTAGTTCTGCCCCGGGCCAGCCCGGAGCAGTGCCGAGCAGAGCTCGCTCAAGTCGCTCTCGTCGTTCTCCTCTGGCTCGATGCTGGAGCTGGAGGGGTTGCTGCTGGGCAAGCTGTGGCCAGAGCCTGTCCTCAGAGATGTCTGCCCCTTCAGGTCCGTGCTCAGCACCGACGCACCCCGGAGGCACACGCTGCTGGCGCGGGCAGGAGTTCTCGGGTAGTTGGGCTGGGAGTAACTGCTCTGGCTGAAAAACTGCCCGAGCAGAGATTTCTGGAGGGTCGTTTGCAGGCTTTCACAAGTCCTGCGCTTTGTGCTCAGCTGGGTGTAATGCAAATCCAACTGCAGGACCACATCCGTCTGGAAGGGGAGAGAGCAAAGGGCACCAAGTGAATCGGAGACTAAGACTTGAAGCAGAGCTTTTATTCACTGTTGCCGCTGTCAGGAAAAAATGACGGACTTGGCTGGCTGTTCTGCGGGCTCACAGCCCCATGCTGTGGCGTGATGGAGCAATGCTACTGCCAGAGAAAACGAGCCGTTACGTGCGCTCATGACATTTGTGGGCCTGAGCAATAGTTTCTGGATTTCAGGACTTCTCCTGAAATCAGGCCACCTTACTTGAGACCTCACCAGCCCGGTCAGGGCACTGCCACCGAGAGCATCACCTCCAGGATACTGGTGCAGGGGAGCAGGAGGGGAGAGCGACTGCACCCAGGCAAGCTGCACCCACGCGAGGAACACAACGACATCCATCCCGGCCACGGCACGGGACTGCTGCGCACGTGAGAGGAAAGCATGCAAGGGGAGGGATATGAACCACTTAAATAAAACACACATCGCCCGGTAAAAGCCGACACTTTTAAACAGCAGTGCTCCACAGGGATCCGTTCGCAGTCTAGCACTATTTTAGATTTTTATAAAAGATGGGGAAGAAATCAGAAAATAACCATATTCATGGCAGCCAAATCCCTGAACGCAAACCCCTAGCATGGGGCCGTGCCTGAGACTGGCTAGCTGTACAAAGTAGAGAGATGTATAATGGAGCAAGAAGAAGGTTTTGGCAGGCAATATAGGGTCCAGGTCTCGCATCTGCACTTAAAAGCAATCCTGAACACTTGGGAAGGGTTCAGAAAAGAGCTCCAGGAACAATCAAGGACCGAAAGAGCTGCCATATGCCGAGGCACGTCACGCACTCAGCAAACGGAGCTCGTGGCAGGCGGATCCAGGCAGCAGCTCGAGAGCAACGTTCAGTGTGAGTCTGCGTGGAGCAGAGCAGATAAGCAGGTGGCGAGATCCGCTGGCCGGGTGTTGTAGGCGAAGAAAAAAAAAATCAAACGAGGAACAAGGTGCACACTGCTATTCGGGGATAGATAATCTGCTGGAAGAGACAAGCCAGGGGACTAGCAATTCTGCCTCTCTCATGGTCTTTAAATAGTTTGAGAACCTTTTGAAGTGTGCCAAGCTTGGCTCAGGCTTGGTAGTGTCACCCTGATGGCAGGGAATAAACCCTCCTGCTGCTCGAGATCCCGGCCAGCGCGTGAGCCCGTCTCTCAGGCAAGCACGCAGCCCAGTGAGACATCTTTCATCTGAATTATTTGGGCTGCCCTCACCTCTGCTAGGCTGATACAGGCAAAGAACAGCCTCCCCGGCCCAGCGCTGTGCAAGGACAGAGCGAACCAAGAGAAAGACGCTGGCTTTTGTGCCTTTGAGATCGACAAGCTCCTCTAACCCCGATCTGGATGTTACACTGACACAGGTATGCCGGGCATCGTCCGCACGGAATCAGGAGACACGCAGTCAGAGGGGCACATCCAGCCCCAGCCAGCGGGGACGGGGAATACCAGTTATGAGAAGCTGCAGGAGAACCACGGAGATTTGCACCTGGCAGCTCCTTACCTGAATTTTCTGTAGTCCACAGAGTTGGAAGACGCAGTCCAGCTCCTCCCGCTTGTACACGGAGGCGAGCAGAGACTCCACTTGGTGCAGGCAGCTCTCCTGCAGGGCGGCCACATCGACGGTCTCCTGGGTCAGGAAAACAAGAGGACACGCAAAGAAATGTCAGCATCAGCCCAGGTATGGATGTGCAACTGCCCATCAGACATGCTGCTTCTCTGCAGCCAGCAGTGCCCAGGGCTGGCCGGTGCCCTTGACACTTTGGCTGGTGGAAATGCCCTACTACAGAGTGCAAGCAACAGAAATACAGAGATGTTACACACCCGCCTTGTGCATATCAATGGGAATCATAGAATCATAGAGTCACAGAATGGTTTAGGCTGGAAGGGACCTTGAAGACCATCCAGTTCCAACCCCCCTGCCACAGGCAGGGACACCCCCCACCAGCCCAGGTTGCCCAAGGCCACGTCCAGCCCGGCCTTGAACACCTCCAGGAACGGGGCTTCAACAACCTGTCTGGGCAACCTGTGCCAGTGCCTTACTACCCTCAAAGTGAAATCTTCTTCCTAATGTTTAATCTAAACCTGCCCTCTTCCAGCTTAAAGCCATTCCCCCTCGTCCTGTCGCTGCGTGCCCTAGGAAAAAGTCCTTCCCCAGCTCTCCTGTAGCCCCTTTAGGTACTGGAAGGCCGCAATAAGATCTCCCCGGAGCCTTCTCTTCTCCAGGCTGAACAGCCCCAACTCTCTCAGCCTCTCCTCATAGGAGAGCTGCTCCATCCCTCGGATCATCCTCGTGGCTCTCCTCTGGACACGCTCCAGCAGGTCCATGTCCTTCTTATGTTGGGGACTCCAGAGCTGAATGCAGTACTCCAGGTGGGGTCTCACAAGAGTGGAGTAGAGGGGCAGAATCACCTCCCTCGCCCTGCTGGCCACACTTGATGCAGCCCAGGACACAGTTGGCCTTCTGGGCTGCGAGCAGGAAGACCTAGCTAAACATCTCCTGAGGGCATCTACCAGGAAAAGCGTGGTACCATGGGATTTCCAGCAGAGCAGATAGCTGCAACAGCAGTATCACAACCACCTGCCGCGTAAGGGGTGTGTTGAGGAGGGAGCAAGTTTTCCAAGGGCATAGCTGGAGGAAGGTCTGAGTTGCACCAGGTGCTGAGTTAGCCCCCCGCCATCTACAAAACTGTCAATTCTTGCTGAATTACTCAAACGTATCCAAAACAGCTCTGCCTCTACGAGATCCTCTTCACTAACGATCATATCTTGGAGCCGCTAATAGCACAAGAAGAGACGAGGGAATAAGGGCCTTATGAAATGGCATCTCGCTTTGCATTTGAGCCCTCCAGGAAGAGTCCACCAGCCTCTTCCACCCGAAGGTGCTTCCAGCAGCGACCACGGCCCGAGCCTGCCAACCTGGCTCGGCTGACGCTTTGGCGCTGAGCAGCCCGGGCGGGCTCACTGCAGCCCCGTATAAAGCCAGTGGCACGTGAGGAGGGTCTAACCCTTGCAAAACTTCCTCGTCATTGGCAGGAGAACTTGCGCTGGGTGTGTGATGAAGAAGACTGTTAGGACATTGCAGCGAGACAGAGGTTAGAGAAGCCCCGGGAGCTCTTGCTCGCCTTTACAGACCTTCCCCCAACTGCTGCCTGCAAGCGGCCAGGTTCTTTCCGGCCAGGAGAATATTTGGGGTAGAAGCTAAAGTGTTGGATCCCAAATGCTGGCTGGGATCTGCAGGGATGAGGGTCACCCCTGCTTGCAGGGCTGGCAGCGCAGGAGTAAACCCCATTGCTGCTCCGGCAGGTCCACTGGAGGCAGGCTGAAGAAATACCGTTTATCTCTGCGCAAAGCAAAGCCAAATCCCTTCTCCGCACTTGGCAACTCATTACTGGAAAGATAAATTGAAAGGAGTTTAGGGAAGACCAGGGCAGCGGATGGAGCTGGCAGGAAGGGAGAGGGGTGTGCCAACAAAGGGAGGACACAGCTCGCGGGGACGGGGATGGAGCAGCTCTCCTGCTCGGGGAGCCTCCTCCTGGCTCCTTCCACCAGCCCAAACTGCGCTGAAGCAGGAGATGGGCTGCAGCGTAGAGCACCTTCTGCAAATGAACACTGCCCTCTCCTGCTCTCTCCTTCCCTGGCTCACTGCATCCCTGGCGCCATCGCTGCTGCGCTGAGCCCAGCAGCCAAGTTAAACTGACCCTGGAGACCGCAGAGAGACACCGAGCGGCTCAGCTTGGTTGCCGCTAACACAGGGCTTTGGCAGGAGGACTGCAAAAAGGAGCCGAGGGGCTCTACGGCGCCCAGCCAGCTCCATCCTCCCGCACACGCGTAAGGAAGGACAGGAGGCGCATGCCACCAGCCCGGCCCAGGGTAAGCCTACCCTGCCAGCCTCCTGCGATGGGAAAATCTGCGGCTTCCCGAGTCAAAGGCGGCGTCTGTGCTTTTAATCGCCTTTATGGACACTTATGAAGGTGTCAAAGTTATTTTTGAACCCTGCTAGACTTGCGCTACCCATAACACCCTAATCAGTAGGAGGAAAACAGTCCATGGCCAGAAGTCCTCCTTAAAGTCACCCCACCGCTAGTCCCCTCTGCCCCATATCTGATGACGCCACAGCGCTCTCCTCCAGCCTTCTCCGTAGCCGCCTCATTGCTGTTCCCGCACACGTCTTTTGACTGCTGCGATCCCGCCTTCCCCCAGCGCGTCCCCACTCCGCGAACTCTCCAAGAGCGGCTCCTCCAGGGACCCATCAGCCTCTCCGAGCTGGGGTCGGGGCCACGTTCCCTTCTGTCTCCTTTGCAGGCACAGAAGTGCTCTGCATCAGACGACCTCCAAGTGCCTGCTTTTGCAATCGCATCAGCAGCCTTTGCAGACACAGAGAACCTTCAGCGATTAACATCGCGGTTGGTGTCCTGGTTTGAGGTAAAACAGAACCAATTTTCTTTTTGGTAATTTTACTTTTCAGCTAAGTCTCTTATAACTAACTGAACTCTCTAAAATTAACGGCATATTTTTCCGATGGTATGCGTTCCAGAGTGATAAGACCTGATTGTTTATAATTCCTGCCAAGGCATGGTATGCGGAGAGGCTCCTGCTTACACTCATTGCTGTAACAGCCGAGGGCAGCTCACTTTGTTGTGTGCCCCGTTGGAGGGGCGGCAGCGGAAAAGCGCAGTGGGGTCCCACCTGCGGGGAGGAGCGGACAGGACAGGGGACCCAAAACTGACCAACAGCGTATTCCATCCCATCTGCCTCATGCTCAGTGTAAAAGCTGAGGGATCAAAGGGTCAGCGCTCTTTCTTCCATGGTCGGCATCCAAGGAGGACTCTGTCTGTTCGTCTGCCTTTGATCCTGCTCCGTGCGTTCCTGAATCCAGATCTGGAATCCAGTTCCCGTCCGACGCTGAGTTCAGCCTGGGACTTCCCCCGTGCTGCTGGTGAGATGACCATCATCCCGGGAGCTCCATGCAGTTTTGTATATATTGCATATATTTCGTTATTTCCTTTTCATTATTTTATTAATATTTTCATTAAAGCAGTTTAGTTTCTTTTTTTTAAACCCGTAAGTCTCTTTTCTCTCTCATCGTTCTCTCCCCAAAGGGAGATGCTCTCCCTTCTCTGAAGGGGAGAGAAGTAAAAGAGAGCGTCTGTCGTTTGTTTCAGTGGCCGGTCTGGCCCAAACCACGACAGCTGAGTTTACGCAGGGCAGGATGCTCAAATCTGCGCTAACGCACTGGATCCCTCCCAAACGTCTGTTTGCTGCTCTGTAATTTTGAGCTCCTTGAGGCTGGGCCGCCCTTTTCTTCAGCCTAGGAAATACCCGGTGTACCACAGGCGTGACTAGCACAAATATAACATTATTCCATCACAAGTTAAACCACAGCTCACGAAAAGCCAAGCAGCATCAGGAATTTTGGATGGGGTGAACCACACAGCCTCCCTGAGTGGGACGAAGCCAGTCCCAAGCATCGAATATCCAAAGTAGATGTGCCGTTTCTCTCTGGTACAGACCTGGGACCATCCCGAAGCACAGGAGCAAATGCTCCACACCGTGGGGAGATGCACAGAGTCCCTTTAGCATCCACACAGGGAGGATCTCCCAGCAGCTCGAGAGATTAGTTGATTAAATGACTGCATTATTAAATGATTTTGGATTCGACAGCCAGCCACGTGCTGTCAACCTGCTTCTGCACGCGAGGCTGAGCCTGCGCCCTATTCCCGAGGCTAGGAGCCTCACCACTGGGATATGGACCAGAAGGGACCAAAGGCGTCATATGGCCCAAAGAACACAGTGACACGTAACGCCTGGCAGACGCCTGCCCAGATTCCCCAACGGATCCACACGGGTGCTGATTCTGCACCGCCTTTAGGCTAAACCCCTCCCAGACATTCACTCTTTTTACGACGAAAATGTCATGTCCACTCTGGATCTTCCTTACTACAATTCCAACCATGACTTCCTTCCACACTGGAAACAAATTTTTACATATTTGAAGGCCCCCCGTCCATCAATTTTTGCTTTTCTTGCCTAAACCACAATTCTCTTGCTCCTTCCTTTTATTGCTTTGGATGCACTTCAGTTGGCACATTTTTTTTTCCATGAAGCATAGACCCAAAACTGGACCCAGTGCTCCAGCCTCAGCAACAGCGACGAGAGCCAGAGACGATCTCACACAAATCTCGGAGCTCTTGTTTACAACCTTGGCAGAGTTTTCTACCCTGCTTTTGTTGCACCAGCTGTTGTGGATTTTGACCAGAACTGGTGCCCCAGTTGTTTCCCATTCCGTGCTTACGCTACGGCTTATTCCTGCCCCCGTGCAGGAACTTGCATCTGCTGAATAACAGCCTTGGCCTCACACTGCATCTCCAGTTTATCCAAATCTTTCTAAAATCTAACCCTACCTTTTAGCACCTTGAAGAGGTGCCCAGTGTACGGCATCTATGTATTTAACAAGTGTATGCTATGGCACATCACTGAGGTCATTAGCGAAAAGAGAAAACAATCCCACAGCCCTGGTTTTCCAAAAGAAACAACATATTCAATCACCCTCAGAGCAGGAAAGTTTTCTCTTAGTTTTAAATGGAGTTTCCTGCGTTTCAGCGTGTGCCCGTTGCCTCCAGTCCTGGCTGTGGGCACCTCTGAGAAGGGCCTGGCTCCGTCCTCTTCACACCCTCCCTGCAGGTGTTTAGATAGACACTGGTGAGATCCTCCTGAGCCTTCTCTTCCCTAGGATGAACAGTGTCCACTCACTCAGCCTTTCCTCATAGGGCTTCAGCCCCTTCCTCATCTTCATGGCCTCTCCAGCATGTCCATGTCTCTCGTGTACTGAGGAGCCCAGAACTGGACACAGCACTCCAGACGTGGTCTCACCAGTGCTGAGCAGAGGGGATGGATCACCTCTCTCAACTTGCCGGCAACGTTCCTCCTAATGCAGCCCAGGGTCCCACTTGCCTTCTGCACCGTGCCGGCACGCTGCTGGCTCGCGGTCAGCTTGGTGTCTACCAGGACCCCCGGGGCCTTTTCTGCCAAGGTGATTTCCAGCCTTTTGACCCCCAGCTACGCATGGGGTTATTCCTTCTCAGATGCAGGACTTTGCACATCCCCTTGTTGAACATCATAATATTCCTGTTGGCCCATTTCTCCAGCCTGTCCATGTCCCTCTGGATGTCAGCACAACCGTCTGGTGCATCAGCGGCTCACCCCAGTTTTGTGTGAGCGGCGAACTTGCTGAGGGTATGCTCTGCTCCATCATCCAGATCATTAATGAAGATGTAACCCAGTATTGGCCCCAGTGCTGATGTCTGGGGCTCCCCATTAGTGGCCTCTAGCTGGACTTTGTGACAACGATCACAACCTTTTGAGCCTGGTAGTTGAGCCAGTTTTCAGTCCGCTTCACCATCTACTTATTTAGTCTGTTATCTCATCAGCTTGTCCATGAGGATGTTACAGGAGAGAGCGTTGAAAGCGTTGCTAAATCAAGTTAAACAACATCGACTGTTCCTCCCTCATCCACGGAGCCACTCATTTCGATGAAGGCGGCTCTCAGGCTATCCGGCATGGCTTCCCCTTTGTAATCCATGCTGACTGCTTACCGTCATCTTCTTGTCCTTGCTGTGTTTGGAAATGGCTTCAGGGATTATTGGCTCCATCACCTTCCCAGGGATCAAGGTGAAGCTGACCAGCCTGTAGCTCCCCAGATCTTTGCTCTTGCCCTTCTGGAAGGCAGGAGTGACACCAGCTTTCTTCCAAGCCTCAGGAAGACCACCATGGGCTGATGGAGAGTGGCCTCACGGTCTCATCGCCAGCTCTCGTGGGTGCATCCCGTTAGGTCACATGGACCTGCGTACATCCAGTTTCTTTAAGTGCTCCTTGACCTGGTTCTCTTCCACCAGGTGTAAGTCTTCCTTGCTCCAGGATCTTCCCCCTGGTCTCAGGGGCCTGGAAGTCCTGAAGGCCAGTCTGACCAGTAAAGATTGAGGTGAAGAAGGCATCAAGAACCTCGGCCTTTGCCATGCCCTGCGGCACCAGAGACTCTGCCCTATTTAGCTGTGGGCCCCATATTTTCTCTTGCCTTCCCTTTGCTGCTGGTACACTTGTAGAAGCCCTTCTTGTTCCCACCAGATTCAGTTCCGGATGGGCTTTGACTTTCCTAACTCCATGCCTACGTGCTTGAACCACATCTCTATAGTCCTGCTACATCACCTGCCCTAGCTTACACCTCCTTTTCACGTGTCAGCTCAGTCAGGAGCCCCCATGCAGGCCTCCTGCCGCCTTTGCTCCTCGCCCTGTCCATCAGGATCCTTGAAAATCCCTCAGCTCTCCCAAATCTCTCGCATCTGCAGGGCTGTGTCCCACAGGAACACAGCTCTCCAGCCTCACGACCTTCAAGACATTCACCTGGCCAAGGAGCAACCTCATCTCCAGGGATCAATTAAAGCCCTGACTCGCGAGATTCAAAGCTCCTCGGCTGACAGCAACTCGTTATCCACAAATATCTGCACTCTGCTAAATTCCCAGTCTTCATAGTCTCCTGTGCCAATGACTTCCACAATCCAATTACAGGGCACGCAGGCAAGTATTTCCTTCCATTAGTCTCCTTTATCATTTCTGGCTATGTAGGAGTCAGGAAATGGAGAAAAGGATTTTCTAAATTAATTTTATAATTTTTTAATTTTATAATTATTTATAAAACATTTCCCCATGGTGGAATGCATTTTTTAATGAAGATGATGATGACCAGGAATTGGCAAGGCCAGAGTTTTGGCTGGCCCAGAGTTTCAGATATTCTAAATAAATTGAGGAAATTGACTGAAGAAGCCATTAGGTCAAACAGCTCCAGATCAAGTGACTTGAAAACAAGAAGATCCAACGTAAAAGTTTTTAAAAAGTAGTTGTTTAAACAGTACTAGAGCAAAAAATGGGAACATCTTAGCTGTCAGCATGATTCCTTTCCACATATGTCCTCCCTCTCTGAAGACGGTGCTTGTCAAGTAAAAATGCAAACCAGGCAAGACACAGGATGGGAAAGAACACCGGACAACTACAGAAAATGGATCAATGCTAGGAAACGCCACTGAAGTTACCCCTGGCAAGACCTACAGCAAGCCCAGGCTCTCTGCTGAAGTCATTTTTATAGGTAGAATATAGGAAATGATGGCAAAAATACCATTTCCTCAATCAAACGGCTCCCTAGGTTCATTCCCCAGGGCTTACCACGTGCTCCTCCATCAAGCCTGCTTTTGTTGGGCTTCAACCTCCAACTCCTGCATCTCAGCAACGCAAGAGCGGCTCAGCCGGTCCCTCCGCATCCCCGAGGAGGGCTGGCGCCGTAAGCCAGCTCACCCACACCCTGACAGGAGCCGGGTGCCCTCCTGCAGACACCCACGCATCTCTCTGTGGTCCCACAGGCGAGAGTGGGTGGCCGCGCTGTGGACGTCTGTCATGGGGCAGATGACCTGCAGTCTGATGTGAGGATGTGCTGCCACCTCAGCGGACACCACTGGAGGTCAGTGTGAGCTAGCACCGCTGTGGAGCACGATAGGGATGGGGATCCTACCGCCCTGGCTCTACTGGGGTCCCTTTTTTGGTCTCTCTAATCCCTCTTGAGACAGCTCCGGACGCAGGAGCAAGCGGCTGGGTCCCCCTTTCCCCACAATCGCTGATGTGGGGCGGATGCACACAAGCACATGCAGACACACACACACGGTTTTCATGCACGGTTAGGGAGCTCACGAGGGAAAACGATGCTCCGGCTTGGTAACGGGCAGACACAGGCTCCAAACCTCCCGCTGGATACACCGCTCTGCATCGGTGACCACAACGTACTTAGGGGCAGCGTCCCTCCACGAGCAACAAGGGCCGAAAAATCCACCACAGGCACGCTACGCTTCAGTAAAAGGACTACAGAAAACGAGGAAGATGGTTAGCGAAAAGGAGCAGCAAATGAAATCCTTAGAGGTGGCATGGAGACCACCAGGAAAGACCACGCTGGGCACGTGGTCTGTTAGGAAAGGTGGGAGAAAGGGGTGCAAGGAAGCTGGTACGGCTCAACCGGGAACAAGTACAGGAAGATATATAGTTGTATTAAGATATATTAGCACAGCGGCCTGAGAAGGCATCATTCAAAAAGCCAGATCTGCTTCCAAACACAGAAAACAGAGAGGCTCTTCATCTCAGTCAGATGAAATGCAATGATTTAATCAGGCAGGCCAGAAATCGGTCCGAGCAGTAACTGGTTAAAGGCATCAAAACTGGCACCAAATCTATTTTGCGATACGTTAGGAGCAAGGCAGGCGGTCTGCGAGGCACCGACATGTGGAAGAGATACTCAAAGAGAAGATACTCAAAGAGGTGTTCGCAGAGGGGATTGTTCGCATCAGATTTAGCGGAGAAGGGGATCCTTTTCCACGTGGGTTCAGCCTCTTCCGTCCCTCGGGACCCCTCGGGCTCACCATACTCTCCCTCCCGACTCTGCCCCAGGGAAAGGAGAGGGTGGGAACTGGGGGGGAAGGGGACCAACATCTCTGCTGGAGGACTCACGGTGGGCTGGCAGAGCAGGAGACGGGCGTCAGCGACGTGGGCCGGGGGAGGCTGCAGCTTGGCACACACGTACATCATGTTGGAGAAGAGCCAGTGGAAGCAGAGCTTCACCTGCACCCCACAGGGGAAGGTCACCATTTTGCTCAGCGGCTCTGGAAGGAAAAGCCCAGTAGGGTCAACACTTGGTGGTCCTCGGCTCCTCAGAGGGTCCCACCAACAACCCCCTCCCAGATCGGTGTCCCCGAGGGGCACAGGGACCCCCAGCCCTTTCCCTGGTAGCTCTCCTCGGGCCCTGCACAGCTCACCGTGGCCGCGTCCCCACCGCTCGGCAGCTGCTCCCAAGGGGTGGATCGGGTCCGTCAGGGACCGAGCTTCCTTCAGAGTGTGTTTGATCTCCATCACCTGCTTCCCAGTGACCAAGGGATCCCGGCCGATGTCTAGGGGAGAGAGTTTGGAGGCACAAGGGTTACTCCAGATTCCTTATTTATCATCCTGCCTTTCAGACCCTACAAGAACATCTCCGTACCACTGCTGCGTTATTAAAAGCTCACACAGGTCATGGTCTGCAATTTGGTTTTTAGGGAGGGGGATGAGAGGTGCTGATCCTCACTCTCACCCCTGCTGCGGTGGCCGGGCTGAGGTGGCACAGAGCCGCTTCTGCTGATATCTCTTCTCACCCCTGCTACTGAAGTAAGTGGTTTCTAGCCTGGGCTAAAAGTATTCCTTTACCTTCTAACACATCCTCCAGCATGTGTGTAACCTTCTTCTCCTGCAGAATATGTTTCTTCAGATATTTCATGAAGATCCCAGAGCTGAACTCCCCATCCTGCAACTCGTAGGCTTCTGCATCTTCACTCCTGCAAGAGTAAGGACTCATCCTCGCATTTCTGCAACGGGCACGAAGCCTTGGGGGCGAGTCAGGGCTTGCCGACTCCATCTAGACTCAGCTGGCGGAGTTCAAGTTAGCTCCTCAGGCAATGGCGCCAAGTGCTTGGTTTTGGCCCAGGAGAGGGTTTGGAAGGGCATGGAAAGGCAAAAAGCAGTGGAGGGGGACAGAAGAGGAGAGCACAGCCTCTTTTGCCAGCCTAGGTGGGTGACAGCAGTTGAAAAGCCAGCGGAATTGGCCCTGGAGCAGTAAGCAACGCTCATTCTCATCTCAGGAGGCTTCAGGTGACATGCTGGTGGCATGCGTGCCTTGGGAATTGGGCTCAGGCGTGGAAGGACAGACTACAGGAGCTGATGCCACCTTCATGCATAACTGGTCACTGATGCACAGGGTGCCACAAGCAATGTCAGGAGGAAGAAAAAAAAGTGTGTGAACGGGAAACCCTCGACATGGAGGGTGAGAGCCAGCGCAAACACGAGCAAAGCTCTCTCAAGCCTCCATGGCCACCACACAGGAAGGGATGTGAGGAGAGATGGCTGTGCCAGCAGTTGGTCCCGTGTCACGGTGCGGGCACAGCAAAGTGCACTTACGTGGCGTAGCCGTAAACGGTATTGCCCCAGGGCTCCAGCGGCTGTACCTGGGAGAGGGCGCACTCCGGGTTGTACCTGGAAGAGGAGACAAAAGCATTCAGGACACCCGCCAGCGTATGCCTGGAAGAGACAGAGCCCATGTGCTCCACCAAGTCCACCTCCTATGGATGGCAGGAAGATTGACCCTCACGTCAAATATAACCACCCGTGTTACTTGGGCAGCAAGAGAGGCTGAAGCTAGGAGTCCTACAAAGAACCCAAACCACAGGAAAATGAGTAGATAGGGCCAGCTTTGACCTATCTGTGCTGGTGAGCTGGTCCCTGGCCTACACCACCTGTAGCTGTGGGTGCAACCGTGCCTCCTCCCTCCTGAGGTTGGTCTGTCACAAATCCAGGCAGCAGCACAGTGCAGAGCACACACGGGTTCGCTGCGGCCCAAGGGGTGACTGTCCCTGAAGAACTCAGAGGTGTGGATATCGCATGGCCATGGCTGGGCTGCCTGTCCTGGGGGCCTGGGGTGCCCCACAGCTCCCTTCCAGCCCATGCGTACACCTTCTGCCCCAGGACACCAAAGCACGCTACGGCTGATACACTTCCAGATCTCGCCGAGAGATGGGATCAGGACTCAGGTCTCAAAGCCCAAAACTGGTGCCGGCACCCTGGTGTAGATATAGCTCGATGAGCGCAGACCCTGTTATTTTCAAGATCAGGTAGATCTGGGGTGACAGTACTGGTTTCCACCAAAAAAAAAAAATATGTATCATGGTTGCACTTAATGCCTAAGCCTTGCCCATCTGACTGCAGCCAGACTGAACAGCGTGGGGACCGGCTGCCTCCAGTTTACACCAGTGACTTGGAGCGGTTCCTGATCGCACAGGGATAAGAGCCAGGCACAGAGGCGGCGTTATTCGGTGTTATTCGATTCCAGCAGTTTCCTGGGGCTGAAGCTGGCACGCTAACGAGAGCAGAAGGGAGGGTTGTATCACCAGCAGCCAGCACGTTACCTACTGCTGGTGGCGCAGTCTGGAGATGTTTAATGGCAGTATTCATCTGGCTTGTGTAAGTTTTCTAAAGACGATCAGCAGAGAAAATGTGGAAAAGGAGATACGCTTCTAAATACGAGCAGTGAACAGAGAGATTTATCTGCCCCTCAGCTACTCCTAAATGAACGCAGAAATCCGGTATTCCAGGTCCGAGGAGAAACGAGACACGAGATCCCCAAATAAACTGAGGTCCTGTTGTCTGCCTGCTGGGGACATCCACCCAAGGCTGCGCAGACACGAGTTGATGCAAACCCTTCGTGATGGCACCAGCAGGCCTGCACGCAGAAGAAACGCCGGTGATGGCACCCTGCCCCAGCACAAGGCAAGCTTCAGCAGGGGCTTGGATTTCCAGGGACAATTCCAGACGGTGACCGAACACAGGGAGAGGCCTGACAGCAAAGAAGGTAGCAGCACTCCCTCCCGCTTCAGGCGCCTGCAAAAGTCTCATTTATACAGCACATCTCATGCAACCCAGTTCTGATCTGCATCCCAGACAGGAGATGGCATCCTTCTCTCCTAATCAGCACATGCTAGAAACCCTCATAAATCAGGGAATTCCTGGAAGAGGCAATTGCATCCACCTGAAATCAGCACATAAACGTACGAGGCTACACACAGGCCCCGTGTTCCTGGTTCCTCCTCTGCTGAAGCTGAACATCTGCTACCACTTGGCAAAGGAGGATGTGTTTCTCACCGCCTTGGCGTTTCTGATGCTGCCATACGGGGCGAAGAGATACTCCGGGTGAGATCCCTCTTAGCACAGACGCAGCTCCTCCCAGTTCACGCACGGCTGAGTGAACCGTCGACAGGCTGGCAGCACCAGTCCAACGAAAAAGGGCGGTGGGAAAGGAGCCCCGTTTTAAGGAGCGGTGTAAACACACACAACTATGAAATCCAAACTCTTTGCTGAGCCGAAACGGTGACTTCTCAAGAAAAATGAGCTCAGGAGAGAGCTGCTACAGCAAACCCCCGCAAGCCTGGGGATAATACCTACTGCACTAAGCTTGCTGTGGGGAAGAGGAGGAAAGAAGCGTGAGATCTTGGGGTGGGAGAGAGAAAAAGAGCTGCACAACGTCACAGTAGATCTCACATCGCATCCTTTTCCCAAAGCGCCGTTAAGACTCCGCTGAGCACGGAAACCGCTGGCGACGCCAAGAAAGGAGACATCAGCTCAAAAGCTATTTCACAGATCATCGCCATTCGTGTTAGCGATCCCCGTGCAGCCTCCACGTGCCCACACTGCCCTCGGATGGGCTACCGGCAGCCCTGAGGCACGCCAGGCCACCTCAGCCTGTGCATCTGCAAAACCCACATGCTCCCGCTCGGCTGCAAGCTGTCCCCTGCCTCATGTCCCGCTGAGGAGAGCGGCAAGGTGGTGCCACGTGTGCTGGGGGCGTTACGCAGCAGTGCAGGGAAGCAACTCGCTCTGCTCTCAGCGGCAGCAGTGAGCAAGAGGGAGGAAGGGGACGTTTCGCTACGGGGCGTTCAGGGCGGGTATCGAGGAACAGCACGCTCCAGCAACGCTGGCAACTCAGAGCTGCGGCAGCAGGCTAAGTCCCAGCGCAGCCAGCTTGTAAGCTATTCAAAGGGAGCGTTCCTACCTCTGCAGCTAAAAGGCATCAAAGATTTAACATCTTTCCAGGGGCTGGCAACTCCTTGAGGGCAGCGGTATCAAAATCCCTGTCGTCTTTCTTGTTCTTAGGGCAGGAGCCACAGAAGGAAGAGGAAGACTTTTCCGCATTTGCCCTCCAGGTCTTTTCTGACCTGTGAATCTGCCTCAGGAGACCAAAATGAATGAACTAATGACAGTTTCTACCGGAACAGTCTATCTACCTCTGCTGAAAACGGGCAAGCGGTAATTTTCTGCAGCCCACAAGCTGCAGGATGGGGGTCAGCAGGCCATGGGAGGATGATGGGCTTTTCACAGACAGAGGGAAAAAGCTGACCCCTGACCTCAGCAGCAGCCTGGCTCCCACTTCATGACATGACCACTTCAGAAGCATTTAAGGGTGGTAAAAACCAAGTAGCACAGCTTAGAATATTTTCCCCATCACATTGCACTCTTCTCACTGAGATGTTAACAAAAACGCAGCCCGGAGAAGAGAGGTGAGCTCAACAGTCCCGGCCTCAGCACATGGGGAAACACGTACCATGAAAGCCCGAGGTCGGGGAGATGCTGCTACAGCCTGCCAGGGCTGGGTGGTTCAGGGCAGGGGGCCGGCACGCAGAAAGACATACCCTATGCTGAGTTTCAGCCAACAGTTTATGCCAGGGCAGAGTCAGCTCTCTGCAGGCTTTAGGCGACTTGCCTGTAATTGCCAGGCTTCCTCAGCCCGAAAAATCAAGGGAGGGTCTCCAGCCCCTTCTCTCCAGTGGACCTCAGGCAGCATTTGCACTTAATACATGCCTGACTGGGCTTCCCCGAGGATCCTGCAAGACCTGGCAGTCTTGCTGATTTTACGACACGGCCCGATAAACTTTGAGAGAGGCCTGGGCTCAGCAGCACAACGGGGGGACGTGGCCCGCGGTAGTCCAGGGGAACACCCCGCATGGCTGTGCAGAAGCCCACTGATGGAGCAGGGGCTGAGGCTGGCAGCCGCTTCCCCTGACTCCTCCAAACGCCACACTCTGCCCATCCCCGGCACGGAAGTGGGAAGAGCACCCTACCATTTCCTGCAGGTGTCCAGCAGGATGAGGTTCAGGGCCGTGCGCTGCTGCTGCATCTTCTGGAGGATCCTCTGCACGCTGATGCAGTTCTCAGGGGCGTAGGGTTGTGGAGCGTCAACAGGGACCATGTAGTTCCTCCCCGAATGTTCGTAGCCGTGACCAGCGTAGTAGAATATAGCTGGGAACAGGGAGAGGAGAGGATGAGTCCCGATGCGAACCTGCAGGTCTGTAACCAGCTCCCCACAGCCCCGTCCCACCTCCTGTCCCGAAGGCATACTGGTGCAGGGCAGACCCAGACCAGTAGAGCCTATGAAACTGGAGCTACGTTGAGCTCAGTTTCCATTTTTTTCCAGCTCATTCCCTTCCGCGGAATTGGACACAGCCCTGAGAGGCTCTCCTCTACTTGTGGTTTCCGGCACCGTTCATCAAGAGACCCCAAAGCCACCGGGTTTACACGCTTCCATAACCATCGGTGCTACAACACCCCAGCTCGCCATCTGCCAGGCTGAATACCACCTTTGTCACAAGGTTCAGTTAATCGTCAGCTCTTTGCAAGACTGTAACAACAGACATTGTACCATGAGGAAAAATACATAAACAGCCTTTTAAATGAGAAGCTCCTCAGCTTTCTAGTTTTGGAGGAGACAGTAGCAATGGATTAAGTGATGGGATACACTCTCCAGCTTTCAAAGTTCTGCCTGCATTTACACACTTATAAGCTGGTGAAAAATGAGACAGGTACAGACAGAGGTGAGTTCTCCAGATGTCCAGAACACGTGGAACACGTGCTTCAACAACCTCAGACCAAATACCAGCCCTGTAAAGGTGAGAGAGGAGCCAGACTCATCCAGGTGTTGGTGGGAAGTCCAATACCCAACAAGAATTTTTGTTTTGAGTTTTACTCTTAAGCACATGAAACTCAGTAGAGGTTTCTGTCACAAGAGATGGCAACACGGGGACATCCCGCTTGGAGAGCCAGCACTGAGGAGCTCGGCACGGCCCAAGCTGGTGCTTCTCTCCGACCCCTGTGTTCAGCAAAGGGCTTTCCTCCTGCACAGGGATCCCCACGTGGGGGGGGGGGGAAGGAAGCTGCACGGTGGCCGGCCACCCCTTTCCCGCACTGATGCAACCGCTTGGGGGATGCTGGCACACGCCAACTCGGGGAAACGAAACAGGTTAAAAATAGCTCTGCGAGGTGGCGCAAACAGTTACGCTACTGCAAGTGAGCGACAGTGAAGAATGAGAGGTCAGAAAGGGGAACGAGTGGCTAAGAGGCAAAAGCAGGAGAAATCCTCCAGTCAAATTCGCTGCCAAAGCTCACGCTTCATTGAGTAACCTCTGTCTTCCCTCCCCTGTAGGTCACAGGACGCTCGCTTTGATCTCCGATGCTGCAAGGGATGCAGTGAATGGGGAAGGACCGAAAGCATGAACTCATCATATAGGGGATGGAAAACATGATCTTATCATATGGAGGATGGAAAGCATGATCTCATAGTAAAAAAAGGCCTCAAGTCACCCTTGGTTTCTATTCTCACGGGACAATGGAAAGTTACTCAAATGCCCGTATTCACAGGTGCCCACAAGGTTTGGGTTCCTCTTCTTGTGGATCGCCAGCCAGAGACAGCGGACTCTGATTTGCAGAAGTTTTAAACTTTCATAACTTGCAAATCAAAGCCACAAAAACCTCCCCTGAGAGGGGGAGTATAAAGCGCATAAAATAGGAAGCCTTCCGGAAAAAATCAGTTGCAGGCACTTCAGGTCTGGCCCCTCAAGCCATCGAGCACCGATGGCTTTCATCCCTCTGCCTCTCCTCCTGTATGCGAAAGGGAGGTGATGACATCTGTTGCCAGGCAGCATCACTGACGCTTGGAACAAACTGAAATGTTACAGAAAAGCCCCCAAAGAATCATGCAACTATTGTATCTTCTAACTTCTGAGGTCGTGTTGTGCACCCTGAACGCACCGCCAAGCGCTCCCCGCGCTACATAAACCACAAAGACTCGCGTTGAAATCATAAAAGATGTGAGTTTCACATCAGCTGACCAACTTTGCAAACCTCTCCTGGACTTAATACCTCCTCCCGAACAGGAAAGTCAGCAATTTGCCTAGAGAAGGAAAGGTTTGGGTTTGTTTTTTTTTTATTCAGAGCTAACATTTCAACGCTCTTCCCACATCTCATGAGTTAAAACTGCTGATCAGAGACAAACTTCCAAGTACCAAATTAAAAAGGGGAAGCTCCAGGTCCTGCTTATAATACAGGAAATGTCAGCATGCAGCTTAATTAGGGCATGACGGCATATTCCTAGTATTTCACTCGCAACTTTTTGCTCTCATTGCATTTCGGACTTTTTATTGGTTTTTTCTTTTTTTTTTTTTTTTGACTCGGGACTTTTTAGGATGCTCAAAATAACATCTGGGGAGATTCCTCATCGGCCTGAAGGTTGAATAATTAGACCACTCACGGGATGTTTGGGGCCTTCAGAAATCCTCTGCAGCTTTTCTAAGAGGAGGTCTGGAGGAAAAGCATCCAGATGAGCCACCACCTCCATATGGTGACTTAGAGAAGCCTTTGCGTCACCTCGAACATGCAGCTGTACAATATCCCCCTGCCTGAAAACAAAGCCAGTTTTGGCTCTGGGCTTGAGAAATCTCAGAGAAGGTTCAATAACAAGAAGGACAAAGTCCTGCACGGGGGTAGATCACCCCAGGCAGTGTTTTGGCTGGGGCTGAGCACTGGTTGACCAGCAAGCCCAGGGTCACAGTGGACACCACGCTGAAGATGAGCCAGTATTGACTGGGGACAGAGCTACGCTAGGAGATGCAGGATCGCCAAGGAAGCTGTCACCACTCTCCTTGGCCCCGAGGGAACCCCACTTAGATCCTTTGTCCAGTTTTAGGGACCTCAGCTCAAGAGGAAGGAGGAGAAGCTGGAAAAAACAAAGACTACCCAGATGTTGGGGCCCAGGGCCTGGGAGAAGAGGGAGAAGGAACTCGGCTGGGATGGTCTGGACACGTGGAGGTGAAGAGAGGCCTAAGAACGGCCTACAGTTCCTGGAGGGGTGGTTACAGAGACAACAAAGCCCAATTCTCCTGCTTGGTGTGGAGACCAGACAACACGGGGCAACAAGCACCAAACCACAGACGGTCAGATCTGACAGGAGGAAAGACTTCCCTGGAGGGTGGTGCAGCCCTGGGATGGGCAACTGGGGGGCTCCACGCCTGGAAGTGTTCAAGACCTGTTAAGAAGAGCCACAACCAACCCTGACCTTATGTTGATGACTCCAAAGTCCCTTCCCACCAGTCCCTATAGGAGTGTAAATCGCAGATGGGTCAGTAAGGACACACAAAGGAGGGCCAGCAGTCCAGAGAGCCCCACAATAAGAAAGAGGTCTATGGAGGTCAGACATGTCTTCTTCAGCTCTTACCAGCATCCTGAAGCTAAATAAAACTCTAGAAGCGACAAGCCCTGTGCTCAAACACTACCCCACATAGCTATGTCCTCTCTTCTGACCTCCACCAGCAGAAAGATGCACAAATGCCCCAGCATCTCTGCCGCCGGAGTTAAGCTTCAGAAGACCACCAGCCTCACTTCCCGGGCACGCTGACAGATGTGCCTGCGTTACACCAGTCTCCCCCTTCAATCCAGTGACAGTCTTTCACCAGTCAGCTCTCTCTTCCCTCCCAGCTCCCTGCTTCACTCCGTACATCTATGCAAAGCTCTCCTGACTTCAGCTGTGGTGGTTGCTGCACAGGAGATGGCACCTCCACGTTCCTTCAGCAAGAAAAACCAAGTGGAAGCACTGGGATAACTCTGTGCAGGTGCGTATCTGAGATGCCCATGTGGATGTACAGGACCGACTCTCCCAGACACCCCGGGGGCCTTTGTCGTTTTAATAGGCCGCCTAGCTTGTTCCTGGAGCTGCTGTCTCACCACTGTCTTCCCATGCGTATAAGTGACACGAATCCTAAATCTCTCGCTTGGTTCCAGACGTTTATCCTGGAGCTAGTGCCTTGAAAAATGGATACATAGGGTTTAAGAGTTGTTAGCTTCTTCTAAATGCACATCTTTCTTAACAAGACAAGTTAATTTCAATGATTCGCACTTCACCTGGTTCTTTTAATTTTATGTAAGGAAAACAGCTGCAGAAATGCTGGAAGATGCATCATGGGGAGAGGCAGCACAATTCAGACGGAGAAACCCTGCGGCAATCAGCAGGCAGACTGACCCAATGCCCCGCCACTAAGTCTGGATGCCACCAATTACGGCAAGAGTCCTCAGCTCGATCGTGCTGCTGGGCCCGGCCTGCGCTGTGGTTCGCTGCCTCCAAATAATAGCAGACCACTCAGCTTAGAAAGCTGTAAAGAAAACCACCATGCGGAGCAGGCTCTGCCTAGCAAACACTTGAGGCTTATCAAGGTTCAGTAACTCAGCTGTTAATGTTTTCCCTGCCAGTGCACAAAATCAATTTTGCCAGGAAGGATCAGCGGCCACGAATGCAGAAAAGCATTAGAAGTTTAAACAAGGCACGACAGCATGAAAGGTTTGCCGTTTCCAAATCTTTTTTTCTCTCCAATGCTTATGAAAACAAGGGAAGCGCCGTGGACAAAACGCCATTTGGTCCTCATGCGCTATGGATAGAGGGTAGGAATGGCAGCGCCATGGGAAAAGCACAGCAGCCCCTCCCAGGATGACTCTGGCCCGGGAGGGGAAGGCAAAGCCTGAGATGCAAGGGGATTTCAGAGAGCAACCACAAAAGGAAGACGCAAGTGAAGTCATAGAAATATGCTGTCATCAGATGACACGCTTGGCCGGAGTGGCGACAACCGTGTGCGGCCCTTCCCCGCCAGCTCAGACGCCCCGAGTGAGTCAGTGCTTCCCGGAACGAGGTGGCTTTGCAGCATTTCCCTTGCGGCCGTGTCCCTATCCATTGCACAACCTCCAAACCTCACGCTGAGCACCGGGCTGGAATTGGCCTGTGTTGACTTTTGCTGTCTGAGTGCCCTGGTATGCCACGCAGCTGGGAGGGCGGTGAAGATAAGCCTCGCACCAACGTTTGGAAGCAAAAAAAACCACCCCGCATCCGCTGAGTGTTTTCAGGGTATCCATCAGGCTGGGAGAACCTCCGAAATCCCAAAAAAGATACTTTCACCACCAAATCTGAACACCTGCTTTAAGACCCACAAGATCTGCTGGTTGGTTTTGTGTTTGAGGAACGCTTCCTGCTGAGGACAGCATGCAATAAGCTCAAAGCCCAGCCTCAAAGCCATCTGCAGCTGGGAATGCGCTTCTCCAAAAAGGCTGTCAGAGGCTCAAATTAGACCATCAGGAAAGAGAAACATGGAAATCATGGGCAGCTGTAGCAGTCACGGCTCAAAAGGAGCTCCTCTCCTCGCAAAGAAGCACAGCGGGGACAATTGACAGTCAATCTCTTCAATTTTTCATCTAAGGAAACATCAAAAGACCTTCTCCCCTTTGCCATCAGAAGCGCTGGGTCCCCAAAACGACGCTGTTGGAGCTGGCGGTGAGCCACATGATGGAGAAACACCTACTCTGCCTCCCTGTAACCTGGCCAAAACTGAACGGTGTTTACCCGGGGGCTCCTGGCACCGCTGCAGCCACACCGCTGCAGCCACACCGCTGCAGCCTGCGCCACAGGGCCTCGCTCCCCCGCTAAAGGAAAGTTCAATTTCTTCTCTTTTAGTTCAACAGCCGTTCAGAAAATTGCCAAATCCCTGCTCCTCCCTGGCATTGACCGCTGCTACCCGCACATTGGCTACCTTACCCTACCGGCTTTGCCTTACCGTAGACTCCCTTCCCCAGGAGCTGCAGGAACTGACTGACTGCTGTTACCATCTCAGCCTTGTTCAGGTCCAGAAGGGAGACAACCTGGAAGTCCAACTGCTCCAGAAGAAGACTCAGCTCAAACACATCCGTGACGGGAGCCATCAGGTTGGGATGATGTTGGTAGCGGTTGTTTCCCACTAAAAGTGCTATCTTGCCTGTAGCTAACGGAAACATCAAGCGACAAAGCTGTAAATGCTCAGCGGGAGGCAAAGTCTCACCTCCTTTGGTTGAGTGAGCGTTAGGGAAATCTTTTCTCACATCTAGGCAGGAAGGATAGACCCTACGCCGCTACAAACCTGAAGCGCCCTCGGCTTTCTGAACACTTTGACAAAATACACAAACCTTCGTTTTGAAAGAAAGACTTGAGAAGTTTTCACTTGAGAACCAAAATCCCAGGAGTGCAGGAGGATCTGTGCTACCGAGGTTATGTGGCACCTGCCCTACCACGACGGCAGGTCCTGCGTGCCTGCGGTGCCTGGGAGGGGGATGCACGGAGCCGCGCTCTGAGGTCTCTTCCCCCACGGGGCCGAAGGAGAGAAACCCTGGGCTCCCGCTCTCAGTTTACCTCCACCTTCCACCGTAGGAAAACCAGATTTACGGCACTCGGTAGTGGTGGAGGAGCTTTGCCCTGCTCCAAGGAAGTACTTCAAGGAAGGGAAAAGGTGTCACGTGAACTACACTTTTAAACTCACTTGGTGAGCATGGAGGTCAAGACTGGGTTACTCATTAGGAATAATCTTACTCCACGTGCTGTGACTGATCAGGGCTTGGCAGGGAATGGGACTCATCCTGTGCCTTGCAGCTCTGATCCCAAAAGCACAGAGCTCGTGACAATGTGGGCGTAAAAGCTTGAAGCAGTCTCTGCAGGAAAAGCACCCCTATGCCCTGTCCTCCCATCCACCCCGAAGCCCGGCTTTTTATTAAGGGAATAGTTGCTCAGGAAGAAAAGATGACAGTACTCACCAAAAAACTTTTCAGAGCGACACGTACCTGGAAAAGAAAGAGGGAAATGATAGAGCCTGCGCCCAGCACCCAGCGCCCCCGCGCCAGCTCCCATCTCAGGTCTGAAACCCGCTCCAACACACCCCAGCAATGCCAAGCTGGCTCAAACACCGCGGAGCATCCGCACAAGCAACACTCCTCAGGCAAGTTCTTCACAGCCTCATTGCTAACCTTAAAGACTGGCGATTTGGGGAGGATTTATGAAATCCTGCCTGATTTACGAAATCCTGAGCAGCTGGGAAGCAAAGCCTGGAGGAGGGGACGGCCAGGGGAAGGAGCGCCAGCACGGAGGAGCTCGCCCCCATCAGCAAGTCTGCGCTGCGCTTCCCGAGATGACTTGCCTGCTCCCTCACTGCAGCGAAAGCAAAGGAAACACGACGACTCAAGATCAACGTAAGCTTCAAAACAGAGAGCTTTTGAGAGGCCAGCGCACAGGAAGCCGACTGTTTGCTTTTGATTGCGATAATATTCCCAGAACCTTTCACCACCCTGCTTTGCCTTTCCCTGCCTTTCAGCAGTTCCGGCTCAGAAAAGCCACCTCAAACGTGACTCACTTTCACAAGCTCCACAAGATCCCCTGCCTGAGCGCTCCCAGCCTCTTAAAAATCATCATTATCCTAACAGCTCCAGCTTTTCCTATTTAAATTAAAAATGATAATAAATAAATAAAAAAAAAAAATCCAGCCCAGGAGAAAACCCTTAAGCCCTAAAGGCTCTAAAAGAAAAAATTAAGAGCATATCGTTAATTGCATAAATCTCACGGGTCTGGAAGACCTTTAGCACCTGAACAAGCGTCGCTAATGCTCTAGGGATGCCTGGAAAGCCGTCAGAATAAGCCCATTCATCCGTTTCAGCCTCTGACAGAGGTGCCTGTTGCACGTTAAAGCTACCCATCCGTAACATTTTGAACCCAACCTAAGCCTGTGCCCTTTTCTCCCTGCCTGTCCCCGCCTGGATGCTGTTTGGCCAGCTGCGAGGAGGCAGGGAGAGCGCTCTCTGGCTATAAAGGACCAATTTGTGCTCTGGAGCAATTTTAAAGCCAGCCTGAAAGGTGACATGAGAAACTTATGGCATAGAAAAATCTCTAGATGGAGTAAAGAGCCAGCAAAACTAGCCCGCGCTATTCCTGTCTCACAGCAGGGCAAAGGCAGAGGGCCAAAGCGGCCGTCACACCGTAGGTGGAGCACGCCTGAGGCTCTGGGGACCCATCTTTTCCCTGGGATCCATCAGCTCACGCAGCACCAGGCCTGGGCTGCCAGCCCGAGGCGCCCGAACCTTCCCGAAATAAACACCGTCCTTTCCAGCCCTACACGTCTGAGCGCACCGCTCCATCTCAGAGAGGCTGTAAATGAGTTTTAGCAAAGGATCCCGCTGCGATTTGGCCGGTGAACTATTAAACCAGCACCTCGGCAAGGCAAGAAAACCACAGCGAGCATCTGAGAGGGCTCAACCTGCTCTAACGCGGCAGGTTTCTGCCAGACTGCAGGACGCAGCAGCATCCCACGCTGCACTACAGCAGATCACCGGGTTCGGGTTTTTTTTCTTCTTTTACAGATGCCATTTCCCTTCCTACCTCTGAACGCCGTTATCAAGGAATCCTATTTATCATGGGGCTGACGGACGCCTGCGCCCGCCGCTCGGCAGGGCTTGCGCAGCTCTGCTGAGAGCATCGTGTCCAGTATATCCAGGGTGTGAAACTGCGCTCTGCAGGCTGTTCCCGTGACAGCCGCTGCAGGAATTCCAGCACACTCCAGCTTCCCTGCGGAGCCCCACGCTGCTTTTCTACTCTGCAGTGGTTTACCTTCAGCTTCCCTGCAGAAGCGGTATTTAAAACCGGTGGCTTTTCTTTTTGTTAATAAAAACGTGCAAGATCCGCCCAAACTGGGGGAAGGTACAAGTGTCAGAGCCACGCATCCTACTACCCCTGCACCGACTGAGCCACGGGGTAACACGCCAGCACTGGGCTCCTTTTGCACTAGCCCGGCGCTTCCAGGCAAGAACACTAAATTCTGGTCTGTCCTCTAATTGCTTTTCAGGCTAGAAGGTGATTTGCAGCGAAGCAGACGTGGGTTGGCTCTGCTCACCTATGTGGATATCCACGGCGTTGGTCCAGTGCTCTCCGTGGCTATTGGAGGCACAGCAGAGGTACGTGCCGGAGTCGCTGGCCTTTGCATGGGTGATCTAGACAGATCAAAAGTTAAAGCACATTATTTATGGTGAAAGTTTGTGGCCCCCTGCTGATACCTCCCAAAGGCACCGATGTTTCTGGAATAAAAAAATCTTTTTTTCTTGCTGTTTGCCGAGACCTCATTGTTTGAGATTTCCATTGCTAAGAGATTTCCCACGACTTTTGTCTGTCTAAGCAGCTCAGTAAGGCCACATACTAAGGTCTGCTGCTGACTCCAGCTTCTACGGTGCAAGAATTCTCTGCCCACATGCCTTTCTTTCTGTTTCCAGCAGGCCCCAAACCCTGTGTCATAGCCATACTCTGTCCTAGGAGCCGCACTGGGTGGACGCTTTGGGGCCAACATCAGAAGGTTGCCTGTTTTTTCTTTTAGGTCAAATTTTCTAGATTTCTCATCATGCCCATTGCTCTCTTCTGGCAAGTTTTCAGCTTTTATCCATCTCTCCTGACGTGGGACAGGAATCAGAGCAGTACTGGCTGGTGAGGACCTCTGCGGTTCTCCAGCCCAGGATCCTGCTCGGAGCCACCACTGGGTCAGGTTGGCCATGGCTTTGTCTAGTTTGGTACTGAAAAACTCTGAGGACAGAGATCTCGCTGCCTTTCTGGCTCCAGCGCAGCACCACCCACTTCTACATGAAGAACCTCTTCCTAATCCCCAGCCAGAACTTCCCCGTGAAAGATACAATCTGAGGCCACTGTCCCCTATAGCATCACCTACCACTACTGAGAAGACATTGGATCTGTCTTCGTTACCCTTCACGTGATGCCCTAGAAGGAAATCTGCCTTTCTTGCATCAAGAAGGCAGCACTGGTTTACATTCAGGCAGTGACCCAAAATAAATTCACATCTTTTACTGTCTCCCTGACTCTTTTCTGTCAGGACTAACCACTTTTCCTTCTCGCTCTCCTGCAGGCAGACAGCACTCCCGCAGCTCCATCACTCTGCTGTCCCCCACACAGACATACAATAGCTGTTCTTGTGCCACTGCTGCAAAAAGGCACGAGAGACGTGCTGAGAGCCCTTGATGCATCTATGAATCGGTTGCTTCTTAGAGCAATTTCCACAGCTTTGAAAGAAGCCCATAAAACGTATTCCCTCTTCACCCGGAGTCCTTCAGTCAGCTATCAAAGCAACAGGGGTGACACGTGGAGTGCCTTCACACAGCCCTGCAACGCGGCGGGGAAAGATAGGGGAGCACGAGGCTGCTTCTCAAGGGCTGGAGAGATGGGGAGGGCAGGCAAGGAGAGAGCTTTCTGCTGGCATTCACCTGATGACACAGATCAAAGCACGCCCGAGCCCTGACATGCAGATATGAGCCAGAACTGCCACCTGTCACGTCCAGGACGACACGAACACAGTCTCCAGCAGTCTCTGCAAGGCTTCTGAGGCTCTCCCGCACCCACCATCCAGCAACGAGCTTCTCCCATCACCCACCTCAGCAGCCAAAGTTTTTGAACTACCGCAAGGCAACGTTACCCAGAGTTTTTTTTTCTTCTGTTGTTCCAGCGGGTTCCCATTCCGGTACCACTGGTAGCTGGGGGCTGGGAAGCCCATGGCAGCACACTGCAGCTGTAGCGGCTTCCCCACCTCCACCCTCTGCTCGGTGGGGTTAAGGACGATGACCGGTTCTCCTCGCCACAGCCGAGGGGGCAGTCCTGTGAAGCAGCGACACAGAATTGGTCCTCCCTCCGCAAGGGTGGAAAACAATGGGGATTTCCCCCCCCTCCCCGTACAGGACTCTGCGTGTATTGCCGCAAAAGTGAGCTTTTTCCACCCGCACCAAGAGACACCGTGCCACAGGACATCACCGCTCCGCCTTTCTGCTCCGAAAGCAGGGAATCCTTGAGAGCAACACCCGCAATAGTAAATGACACGCCAAAGCCCAGCCTCTGGCTTCCCAAACCTGCCGCTTGCCCTTTCCCGCCAAGGGCGCAGTCAACCTGCTTGAGGTCAACCACGTTGGTTTTGCCGGCGTTGGTTTTGCCCAGCTTTGAAACAGCCAGATTGCCTCTCCCAGTCCCTCTGCCCGACGCAAACAGCCGGTATAACTCTGGGAACCACGTGGCAAGCGATCAGAAGGAGGAGCAGGCACATACAGCCAAGGTTATTGGGACCGTGACAGAGACCTGGACCATCCAGAGGATGGACGCAGAGGTCTGGCTTAGACCTACAGGCTCACGTTGCTGGAGCAATCCTTTTGGATTGGGATTTTCAAGCTGGGAGGACACACTGCTCTGGGAACCGCGCAGGACCGCTGTCACAAGGCTGAGATATAAATATAGCAACAAAATATAGAAAAGCTAGAAGACACGCTCATACCTCTGGCGACACACTGATGGACCTCCACCTTCACCCAGTCGGAGAAGACGACATTTCTGTAGAGGTCATTGATTCTGCAGGTGTAGAGTTGGGTCTGCTGTGCAGTGATGGGCAAGTCTTGCTCGGTGGCACCAGGAATCTGGCGACAGACAGACTAAAGGGAAAAAACAGGCGGTGGGCAGCAAGTCCCCCTCATCGCTGGTAACAGAAGGCACCACCAAGCCCTTCGTAAGAGCAGGAAAAGTGGAAATCCCTGGTCTCCTCCCCTCCTCCAGCCGCAGGGATGCAGGAGAAGGAGCTTTTCCATTGCAGGCCCCCTCCCAGCATGGTCAGAAGCCCTCGGCGTTCATGCATCACCCTATCCCCCTCTCCTTCCAGCCTCTTGGCTCCCACCAGAGCTGCCCGCAGAGGGTCACCTCCATCACTGCGGGCAGGGACCAGGCCCGGTGCCGTACCCAGGGCCACCTCTGCTCCCAGCCTTACCCGCTGCTGGCAAAACCACTGGTACTGCAGGGACGTGCGTCCCTCGGCTCTGCACCGCAGGGTGAAGGCGTACCCCATGGGGACTGAGACGGAGACCGGTTGCTCAGTGATGGCGATGGCTGTGGAAAAACAGGACACGGAGATGGAAACAAGCCGGCAGGCGCAACCCCAGGGCGGGGGAAAGGGGGGGGTCCGCTCCCAGCGGGGCTGCAAGAGGGGACCCCCCAGCACCCATCCCGGGGCTTATGGAATAACAGGGATGCTCGGCCTCCCGTGCCCAGGGGAGGCGGCGGGGCTTTTTGGGGTGGTCTCTTGGGGCCCAAAGACACGGGTGGCAGCAAGGGGGTGGGGGGGTGTCCCCCGGGCCCACCGCCCCCCCCCCCCCCCCCCTCCACCGGGGGCGGCCGCTCACCTTCCTGCATCGCTTCGCCGGCGGCTCCTCCCCGGCCTCAGCGGCCGCCGGCCGGGCCCGCGGCGGCTCCTCTCCCGGGGCAGCAGCGGCGGCGACAGCAGCACCTGCGGCGGGCGGGACGGCAGCGCCCGGAGCTCGGGGGGCGGCTCGGACCCGTGCGGGGCCGGGTAGGCCGAGCTCCGGCCTGAGGGCTCCGGGCCGTGGCCTCGGCGGGCTCCCCCCCGGGCGGGGCCGGGCCGCGGCCCGGCACTCACCCACCGCCCGGGGAAGGCCCCCGTCGGCCCCGTACTTCCGCGCCCGCCGGGCCCGCCCCGCTGCCACAGCCGCACCGCGCGGGGCGGCGCCGGGGGAGGCCGGGGGTGGCCCTCGGCACGGGGCGGGCGGCGCGGACCGACGGGTGCGCGGCGGGAGGCGCCTCTCGCTGAGGTACCGGGGCTGCCCGGGCCTCGCCTGACCACGGGTGGCCTCGCCCCCTCCCCATGAATATCCCTTGCCCACGTCCCCACGGGTGTCCTCGCCTCAGCCCCATGGGTGTCCTCGCCCCATCCCCACTGCCCTCTTCTCACCCCCCCCCCACCAGTGTCCTCGCCCCCATTCCCATGGGTGTCCTCACCCCATCCCCACAACAGCTCTCCTCTCCCCCTCCCAATGGATATCCTTGCCCACGTCCCCACGGGTGTCCTCACCTCAGCCCCACGGGTGTCCTCGCCCCCTCCCCATGAATATCCTCGCCCCGATCCCCACGGGTGTCCTCACCCCATCCCCACAGCTCTATTCACCCCCCCCCAACACCGGTGTCCTTGCCCCCATCCCCACGGTAGTCCTCGCCCCATCCCCACGGGTGTCCTCGCCCCATCCCCATAGCTGCCCTCACCCCCCTCCCCACCGCCCTCTTCTCCCCGCCCCCCACCGGTGTCCTCGCCCCATCCCCACAACAGCTCTCCTCTCCCCCTCCCAATGGATATCCTTGCCCACGTCCCCACGGGTGTCCTCACCCCATCCCCACAGCTCTCTTCTTCACCCCCCCCCCCAACACTGGTGTCCTCGCCCCCATCCCCATAGCTGTCCTCGCCCCCATCCCCATAGGTGCCCTCGCCCCCCTCCCCACTGCCCTCTTCTCCCCCCCCCCCCCCCCAGTGTCCTCACCCCCATTTCCATGGGTGTCCTCACCCCATCCCCACAACAGCTCTCCTCTCCCCCTCCCAATGGATATCCTCACCCCATCCCCACGGGTGTCCTCACCCCATCCCCACAGCTCTCTTCTTCACCCCCCCCCAATACCGGTGTCCTCGCCCCCATCCCCACGGGTGTCCTCACCCCCATCCCCACAGGTGTTCTCGCCCCATCCCCACAGCTCTCTTCTTCGCACCCCCCCCCCAACACCAGTGTCCTCGCCCCCATCCCCACGGGTGTCCTCGCCCCATCCCCACAACAGCTCTCCTCTCCCCCTCCCCATGGATATCCTTGCCCACGTCCCCACGGGTGTCCTCGCCCCATCCCCACCCCGCGCCCACCCTTGCTGTCACCCCCACAGCCGCCCTCGCCCCCCGTCCCCACCACCCTCGCACCCCACTCCCCACGGCCGCCCTCACCTCTCTCCCGGGGGCCGCAGGCCCAAGGCTCATGGTGGAGCCACAGCTCTGCTGCCTCTGCTCCGCCGGGCGGGTAGAAACCCCGCCGGGCTGCTTCCTCCGAGAAATCCCCGCCGCCAGCTGGGCCGGGCATCACGAGGGCCCCCGGGGGAAGTGGCGCGTCCAGCCACTGGTCCACAGCCCGCCCGGAGGTTGCACAAGCCCCCTCCGGGACGTGGCAGAATTGGGACGGCCGGGGACGGCCAGCTGCCGCAGGGGAAACGACGTGGCGGTGAGCGTCAGGACTCCTGACTGCCATGCTGTGACTTTCATAGACAAAGTTAGGGCAAGTAAGGTCAGACCCATTAAGCCTAAACTTGTCACCTTTCAAGAGATGGGAGGACCGCACAGAAAGGAGCTGGATGTCTGTGAAATGGTGAATGGAGAGGATGGAGGCTGAACGGGGAGCGACTGGTTGTCGTTCCCAGAGAACTTTACTCTGAAGTGACTGGGCAGGGAGTGTGACACAAAGCCAACGGGGATGAAACAGGTCTGGGCTCAGGACCTGGGGGGGCTCTGCTGACGGGTTCCCAGCCCCAGGACAGACAAATCCCCACCAGCCTGGCTTTTCCCCAAGCCGGTGGTCCTGGGCAGCAGGTTTGTGCAGTGCCGGGAGTGATGGGGACCAGGAGTTCAGCATGAGGGTGACTACAGACCCTCTGGAGAAGCAGCTGCAGGAGAGACCCTTGCTTCCCCGCTCATATTTCTCTCCCCTCGGGGCTGCAGCAGTGGTTTTCACAATAGCGATGACAGGGGTTGACCAAGGAAAAGCAAGACCACCAAGGATGTCTCTCCCAAGGGCCTTCAGTGGCAGCATGGAAGGGTGCAGGCAGGTCTCCGGGATGGTGGGGAGACGCGGTCGTGGCTGAAAGCAGTCATGGATCCACCTCCACAGGGTTCCCTAGGGAACCCAGGGCAGAGCTGAGCGGTGCCATAGGGTCGGAGGGACTAAGCAAGGCCGAGGGATGCACCTCTACCTGCTGCTTCTCTTACAAGGGGTGGGGAAGAAGACATCCACGTCCTTTCCTCTGCACAGGGTGGGACAGTCACGCTGCACTCCTGCAAAGGCAGGGAATCGCGCTACGCCCTGTCCATTCGACCCGATCCAGAGCAATCCCCGCTCCTACAGGGGCTGCTCCTTTCCTTTCTTGGGTACAGGTAAGGTGATGCTTAGCAAAGACGCATAGGATCTTTCTTTGTGCTTACACAAAGGGCACAGACCCTCCTTTTTCTTAATTTCTAGAGGCTCCAGCCAAGCATTTGGAAACATACCCTTGCAGGTTTAAAATAAACATATTAATGGATTGCAAATGAAGGTTCCAGCTGAATACGTGCCAGTAGCTCCGTGTCATGCCTGTGATGCAGAGTTATTGTAAATGCAGTGCGGGTAGCTAATAAAAATGATCATTAAATTAACCCCAGCGCTTTCCCAGAGCTAAAGATGACACTTCTGGTTGATGCAGCATCTCTTCAAACAGCTGGAGATTGCTGCGTTCCCCATAGACTGCTTCAGAGAGAGCATCCTCCATCAAATACCTCGGCAAAAAGTCCGTCGTGCTTGTCATCTGTAAGAGCCCGGCCCTGGCAGAGTCTGCATGAATATTTGGTGGAGAATCAGGGGTGAGAGCTTGTTGGAAAGCAGGAAGAAGCCCGTGATTTTAGAAAAGGAGGAACCTACGGGTACGCGTGCAGGCTGGGAAAGGGGAGGACGTATTGTGTGAGAGGAGTGAGAAAACACCTGCGAGGCGCTGGGAGTCAGCGCGGGATTTGCAGGCAGAGGAGGAAAGCTTTGCTAACAAGGATTGAAGCCTTGTGGCTGACTGGCTGAGGCTTCACAAACTGAGTGGTGAGAGAGCGCGTTTCCAAATGGAGACGGGAGCAGAGGGCACTGTCACTCTCTGTGAACAAAATGACGGGAGAGCAGATGCTATAAGAAGAGGCTCTGTCTCAGCCGGGCAACAGGCACAAGAACCATTTCAGAGCCCGAAAGGGCAGAAAAAAATAGATCCACCCTGCGTCTCGGAGGGAGGATCAAACACCACAGCAGGCTGCTTCTCACCACAGCCAAGCTAAATCCATGCTCACCATCCAGGTCTCCCCCTGCTGCCAGGGTGAGGCACAGAACCGCGGTGTGACTGGGGTGGGAAGGGACCTCTGGAGGTCCCTGGTCCAGCCTCCCACTCCCAGCAGGACGTCCATCAGTTGCTCGGCTCCTTGTCCCGTCCACAGTTGACTGTCTCCCAGGATGGAGATCGCCCACCTCTCTGGGACCCCATTGTACTGTTTGATCCCCCTCAGAGGGCAATTTCTTTCCCTAACATCTAATCAGAACTTTCCTCCTTGCCACTTGCATTTGTTGCCTTTCAGACTATCCCTCTGCACCTCTGGGAAGTGGCTGGCTCTGCCTGGTCTACGCCCTCCCATGAGGCAGTTGAAGAAAGCAAGGCCTCCATTTAGCCTTCCCCTGAAGACTTGAACCCAGTTTCTCTCATCCTCTCGTCCTATGTCTTGTGCCTGAGCTCCCTCAATCGTCTTGGTGGCCTTCACTGGACTCACTCCTGTGTATCACTGTCTCTCGTGTATTTGGGAGTCTGAAACTGGACACAATTCCAGGTCCAACACAAGAGACCCACATGTTCTGGACACCCTTCTCAAGATGGTCTGGACTCTCTTCTATCAGATAAACACCCCAAGAGACAGGGCTTATGGTGACGGGATGGTAAAATAACGTGTAATTCATATGCTGGGACTTGAATTCAGATCTCCTGAAGCTGTAGGACCCGAAAGTCCTCTTCCTTTCAGAGAAAGAGATGGGAGCAGGAGAATGCCACCTTGTGTCCTCCCAGCCTAGCATCCTGCCTCCCGCATTTGGGCAGCAGCCAGGGCACAGCAAAGGCCGTGAGATCGGGGCACGCACACGGAGAATATTCTTTTGTACCTCAGAGGCTTCTTGAACCAAACGCAGTATCTTGGTCCTGAGTAAACCTCAAGAGATTGTCCTCCCACAGGTTTGTCCTGTGGAGTTTCTTAACCCCTGATTGACATTGAGCAGCCACAGCAGTGTGTGGAAGCCGCTTAATGCCAAGGTGGGGGAGGAAGCATCTCCCTTGATTTTATCTCCTGTTAATTTCACTTGATGCCCCTGGTCTTGTTCCCCTTGTCCCTCACAGCTGTCTATATCTCAGTCGTATGCACCTCAGTTGTTCCTTCCAGGCTGAAGAGTTCCAGCCCATGTAGTTATTCGTCATGCAGCAGCCGGTCTGGACCTTTGGTCACCCTTGCTGCCCTTCTGTGAGTTTTCAGTTTGGTTTTTTTTCAGGCCTACTGTATTCTGTTTGAGGTGGATTATTCCCGAGTGGCGTTAGCCCACGCAGAGCCCACTGCTCCCTGTCGAAAATGAGTATCGTCGTTTCCCCTATGGATCAAGTTACATTATTTTTATGCAATTTCATCTGCTATTTTACCGCCTGGTGAAGGTGAGATCTTCAGTCAGCCCTCTGGGACCACCTTCTTTCCCCATATTTCCTAGGACTACATCCAAATGTCTTATGAGGTCCATCTCCTTTGCATTTGCCAAGACCAAGTATCCTCTCTAGTATCCCAAATCCAGCTATTTACATGCCTGATAATGTAATCACCTGCCACGGTGGCCTGCAAAAAGCACATAAACTCCAATACCTACACCTGAGATGACAGAAGGCTCCTTCCAAAACACTGCTGAAATGCAAGACTATGCTGGGATCTGAGCCGAGAAAAGCATTTCACTGGGGCTTGAGGGGAAGGACTGTAGGTCTGATCAGACCACTGTCAAACAACTGGATAAATCCAGATTTTGAATGCTTAGGACCACATCATAACTATTACAACCACAAAAAACCCCAAATTATTGACTCAGTATACACTGACAGGTCAACAGGATCCAAGAAACTTTATGTGAGAGTAAAATTCACTTGGGGGTCCTGGCTTTGGATCTAGTGGTGTCTGCAAGCACCACTCTACTAGACTGCATGGCTGAATCCCCCCCAGTCACCACCTCTCCCCACAAACTTCTCCCCAAACCCCTGGTCCACAGATGTCCCAGCCCTCCCATATGCCCAGGCTTGGGGATCTGCTGGGTTTGGCAGTTCTCTTCGTGGACATCAGTTTCTCCACATCTCAGTTTGTAACCACCCCTTCCATTTGGATCGAGGTTTGATATACCAGTGACAAGAACAGCTTAGGTCAAGGCTGAGTTCTACCAGCCTGATGCATGCACGCTGAGAGTGTGTATGTCCCTGTGCCTGGATAGGTGACACACACACAGTGTATGTCTGTCCGCAAACACCCCTGTGCCAGTCCCTATCCGCAGCCACCTTCCAAATCACCGCGTTTGCTGGGGAAGAGGAATCAAGGGGTGTCCTTTACCAAGTGACCCCTGTGGCCATCACCTGCCCTGCTGCTTGCTGCCACATTCATTCTCTCTCCCACCCAGGGAGGATCAGCTCAAAGCCTGTTGTCTTTCCCAGTCTGGAGCAGACATCTACCATCATCTTCTCTACCATCGCCTTCCCACTTCTGCAGCAATCACTGCTGTGCAGTCGTGAGCAGAGCAGCCGATCCGCAGCAAATCTGCGCCACCCGTCAATCCTGTGCCGCAGAGATGCGGTGCCACCAGAGAACGTGCCTGTGGCGCACGGTACAACAGCTTGACGGGCAAGATGAAGGTGGAACAAGAATAAATCCCATTTTATTACACGTTATGTTTTAATTTGGTATTAAATCACTGCTGGTAACAGTTTGTGACATGTACCCACCTTTTATAGCCCTCTTTTGCGCTGTCCTTTTCATGGAGACGGAATAAATGCCAACACAGACTTTCTCCTGGGCCGCCCAGGGTAAAAGCCAGGCTGCCAAAGGGTGAGGCTGCAGGAGGAGGCGACTGCCATGACCGACTGTGGAGCGCTGCCGGCTGGGCGGGAGCCTTGGGCCTGCAACACACCCAGGGGGATGTTTTAGCTGATCCTGAGACATCTTCGAGGCGTGATAAATCCCCCAAATCCAGGCTGGGGGGAGGGGGTGGAGGTTATTATTATTATAAAAAAAAAAAAAAAAAAATATGCTTTCTTCCAAAAAGATGAACTCAAACTGGCCAGCGATGGGAGGAGGAGAAGGGGCAGCCAGGCCTGGGGCAGACCAGGCAGCCAGGCCCTGGGGGAGAACGCTAGGCCCCGGGGGGGGACCCCAGGCCCCGGGGGGGGGAACACCAGGCCCCGGGGGGGACCGGGCGACCAGGCCCCGGGGGGAGAACCTCAGGCCCCGGGGGGGGAACCCCAGGCCCCAGGGAGGACCCGGCAGCCAGGCCCCGGGGGGGAACATCAGGCCCCGGGGCGCACCGGGCAGCCAGGCCCCGGGGGGGGACCCCAGGCCCCGGGGGGCACCGGGCAGCCAGGCCCCGGGGGGAACATCAGGCCCCGGGGAGGACTGGGCGACCAGGCCCCGGGGGGAGAACCCCAGGCCCCGGGGCGCACCGGGCAGCCAGGCCCCGGGGGGGACCCCAGGCCCCGGGGGAGGCCCGGGCGACCAGGCCCCAGGGAGGCCGGGCCCGTCCGGGCCGTGTCCACCGCGTCACGCCGCCGCCGCCCCCGACTGACAGCGGCATGTGCGGGGGGCGGCTATAAATGCCGGCGGTGAGTGACAGGGCGGGCAGCGGCGGCGGGGGCAGGGGCAGCCGCAGCCCGGCCGCCGCCATGGGCTCGTCCCGCCGGGCCCTCGCCGGCCTCTACGGGCGGGGAACGGGCAGCATCGAGGGGGCGGAGGAGGCGGAGAGCGCGGCCTGGGCCTCCCGGCCCGACCGGCGGAGCTACCTGCTGGGCATCCGGCCACAGAACAGGTGAGGCCGGGGAAGGGGCCGCCATGGCGGGGACGGGGCCGTGTCGAAGGCAGGTGGAGGGCTGGGGAGCGGGGACTGGGGGTGAAGCGGGAGGAGAGCGGGCTGGCGGCCTCCTGAGCCCCGGAGGTGACAGAGGTGACGGCCGAGCTGGAAGTGGTACGGCCGCCTGGGCCTTTTCCCCTCCCTGGACACCTTCTCCAGGGTGGAGAAACCAAGCGGTGGCTTGGGCTCTCCAAAAACCCCTCGTTTGCTGGGGGCCGCCCCTCGCTTTCTGGTGAAGGGCTGTGATTTTTTTCCCCCGTGGTTGTCGCCGGCTGCCGGCGTCGCCCTGTTGTCTTGTCGCGGGGCAGGTGTGCCGAGGCGACTGCTGCGCTGCGAAATCCTGACGGACACCGGCTTCTGTGCCCCTCCGGTTAAACTGGCGTGCGGGGCACCGCCGCCGACCTTCCTGCCTTCATTGTAGTGACGCCGCCGTTGTTATCGACACCAGGCTCCGAGCAAGGGGCCCGCTGCGCCTGTGCCTTATCTTATTGCCAAAAAGGTATTTCTACAATGTAGATACGGGCCGAGCGGCAATGAGAACGGCATTCCTGGGGCAGAAATGGCCTTAGGCAGGGGGTCTGTGGTAGGAATAAGGCTTTGTTCGCATGGGGAGAAGGTATGATAAACATGTTGTCAACGGAGACTGGCTGAGGTTAGCAAATGCAAAAATACAAGGCAACGTGCCAGCGAAGGCAGAGGTGTTGGTGATTGTGTTAGTTGTTCAAAAGAAAGCCTATAAATTACTTTGAATTCATGAGGAATGCTCTTCAGTCTGTAAGCTCTTGAGTGTGCCTCTTCCCTGTCGATGGTTTATAAATAATCCATTTTCAGCGTGTCAAGGGTTGATGCCTCAAAGAATCAGAGATTCGTAAAAATAAATACAGGACCAAAAGAGATAAAAACGTGCCGCCTGGAAGTCAGATGTTAAAACTGGGGTAATGCCAAAGTTAAGTTGCCTTAATTCAGTTCCTTGGTGCTTGTAGCATAGCGCGCAATCTGATTGCAGCCTGTCCGCATACTGTGGCAACTTCAGTACCAACAAATGCCCATACAGCATCCACAACCCAGGTGCGACCTGAGACCATACCATGCAAAGGAAATCTGTATTTGAGTCCGATTACACCATTCTGTGGATTACAAGTAGAGAGTCTTTAATAAATAAGATGTCGAGGTGTGTTGGTTGCCTGTAGCTTGACTTTTATTCCCCCCGAGTATGTTTAAAGTGCAGCTTTAATCTGTTTAACCATAAAGGAGGGCTCATCAGTCCTCTGGTGTTCCCAGCCAGCTTCCCCAAATCCCCAAAGTTTCCCTTAGGGCTGCTGAGGAAGGCACAGACCGACGTAGCACTCCCGTGCAGTGAGCCTGGTGTCTTCTGCCTGGGTCGGCACTGCGGCTCAGGCACGGTAAATGCAGCCCGTGTCTGCAAAGCTCTGAGTCCCGAATACCTTGAACTTGTCAGGCTGGTGCTGCGGGTGCATGCACCTCAGTCTCCATCCTTGGGAGCCTGATGCTTTTGCGGGCAAAGGGACACTGTACTGCCACGCTTAAATCAGCAGTGCATTCCATTTCAGTTCTTCCAACCCGCTGAGATACTTGGTCGTCAAAGCCTGTGGCAAGGTAACCTCATCTGGCCTGTTAACTTCAGTGGCTGCCCCTTCTGTTGTAAGAAGCGGCAAATAAATACTCGCTAAATAGCAAAACTGACCTTTTCCTGTGTTCCTGAAATCTTCCAGTTTCTCTAATGAATTAGGGAGGAGTAATAGAAAAGTCTCATTCCCCGCACAACCCTGAGAGTGCCAACAAGTGCTGCTTGAGCCAGGATGTGTGGAAACTGTGGTGTTGACTATGATGCAGGGCAAGGGCTTGAATGAAGTGGGGCTTTTTGTCCTGTAATTAAATAATGTATCATAACAATTCTGGAAAGCAAGCAAGTGGAATGGTGTGGGCAAGAAGACTTTCAGAAAGCAATTATGAGTTTAATTAAATCCAGGAACATCTGGAGAGCTTGCCTGGGAGAACTTGAAAAGCAGGATGAGTGACATGCCTACCGGCAGATAACATTCAGCAGTTCTTCTTCAAAGCAGAACGTATTTGAATTTGGTGGGTTTGGAGCTAACAAAAGTATGGGACAAGTGATGCAGACACAGAATTGTGGTGGGAGGCTGCTGTGGTGGTTAGAGAGCAAAAATGGATATTCTGATCTGAAGAGAGTGTGGATTTTTTCGGGCTTCTCTGTTGCTGGCTTTATATGTATTGGTAGTGTGTTGAACCAAAATATTTGCCTGCTCTCTTCACCCATTCTTAAAGCAGTAGAAAGTGGAGGAACATGGTAGAGGTACTGACAGACATCAAGGTACCTTTACGAAAAGAAACTGTGGTTAGGAATCCCTGCTTCTGGGGCGACTCAGGAACATGTTTCACCTATATGCTTGCATTTGTGAACCATGTAGTGAGTAGTCTGGATGGTCTGACTTGGTCTCCCGAATCCTATAGGAGGAAAGGGATGTTGTGCAAATTGAAGGATACTAATTTTGAAAGCGATATGTGCTTTTTCTGTTTTTGTTTTTGTTTTGTTTTTTTTTTAACTTGTAGAATTTGTCATAGGTGGTGCTGCAAGGGCCGAAAGAATAGAGGTGTTGAAAATGGCCGTAGAGAGAACATCATCCCTTTATTAAACAGAGCGTTCAGAATATTTACTTTTTGTGCCTTTAGGAACTGGTCTTTAGGAAGAATCTTCCCTGTGAGCAGATAGCTCAGTGACAAGAGATTACTGGCTTTCCTTCAACAGTCTTTTAACATATATCTATCTGATAATGAACAATGTGAGGAGCAGCGTATGGTCATGGTGACTTGCCTTCTGCCCTGGCAGCTGACAGGACGTTTTTATTTTGGGATATGTGGTGTTTTTTTAAAAAAACCTCTTATGTCTCAAAGCACTTGACTATAATGACTTCACAAAGTGAGAGGAGAAGCTGTCAGTCCTGTCCAGGGTCTGCCTTAGCTGCATTCATGGGCCACAACTTCAAGATGTCTCTTTAGGTGTCCTTTTTGTAAGAACTAGCTGATTCTGGAGAATGTCTTGTGCAGAGAGATGCAATTTTATGTGAAATCTTATGGCAGAGGCTTCATCTGAGTCCTAGGCAAACTCGTCTGTTGGAAGTGATCTGCATCTCTCGTCTAATGCAGATGACCGCTTCTCACTCTTGTTATAGGATTGCCTCCTTGCTTAAATATCTTTCTACTGTCATAGCTTCATCATATGCAGATATTTTTAGAGTATAGTGACATTGCCTCTGATCTTTTCTTGGACGGCTGTCTCTGGTTGTGGTGGCAGTTTGAGCTCAGGAGAGTGCCTTGCCACCTGGCTTTTCTGGCTAGAAACCCTTCCCAATCTTGTACCTCTTGCTTTGCACATAATATCAAATGAAGGTGAAAGATCTGTTACTATAATAAAGTGAGCTGAAAACGCAGGAGTGCTTAGTTCCTGAAAAGCATGGTTAGCTTTCTTCGCTCGGAGGAGTTCCCTCTTCAGCGATTGGGCACCTGTAACTTCTTACGGGACCTTGCTTTTGGCAACAAGTGGTGTAAATCCCTGATAAGAAACCATCTGTTGCATCTGAGGGATTTCAGTTTATCCATCTTGTTGGATGGCACTGTCCCAACCTCTGAAAGGAGGGACATCCAGCACCCGCTCAAACGGCAAAAGTAAAGGGATTGGTGGGTTTGCCTCCACGGTAGAAGTGTCAAAATTTTGCTGTTGGTGTAATCATCTGCACAACCGTGCCTTGTTTGAGTGGGGCACCTTACCAGTTGTGCACAGTGAATAATAATCCAAAACTGCAGTTTTCAGCCCCCTTTCTAAAGCCTCCTGTCCGTATCTCCTCGAAAGTCAAGCGGAGCTGAGGATGTAGGCTGATGAGCCGATAACACAGGCTGGAAGATCGAGATGTGGAGCTGGGCAAACAGTGCCCTTCAGGACCACTGTTTAAATACAGAATATAACACACGCATGAACTTTGCTCCTCTCTGAAAACCTCATAAATTGAGACATTTCCCTGGCCTATGATCCCAGCTGACTCCGTGGAGGGGAGAGCGTGGTCTCCTCTGAACCAGGCCCCTCTTGTGCCACAGCAGAGGCAGTTTCCAGGAGGATTAAAACCTGCGCTGTCCTCACTCTGTTTCAAGCAAGGATAGGAAGGTCTTGGGCGAATGAGGCTGTTATCTCACACCGATTGACACGCTTTACAGCATCGCCTGGTCTAAGAAGAGGAAGGCAGAAAAGCTGTTACAAACAACTGTATTTCCACCTTGCTTCTTTTCTAACCCACAGCCACAAAAATCTTCTCCACACGAGGAGTTACCAGGAAGATGTCAACTTTCCGAGGCATCTCGCCGTCCGTATTTGCTTTGCTTTCCTTTGTCCTTTCTCATGCCTTGGTGTCTTTCAACTAGCTACCAGTTTAATTTGGACCATAGACACAGCAATAATTCAGAGTTAAAATACACAGATCTGAGCCATCTTCAGAGTGTCACAGAGGCTGATGCAGGAACATGTAACTTAATTTATTGTTTTCCACCTTCTCTGTTAATGAAATCTAGCTCTAAATTGTTACATGCAAGTCCATGTTCATCTCAGCTCAAAGTTAATTACCTACAGGAAAAAATGCCATATTTCTCCAGCTCCGACATCGATTCGTTCCGTGACCTTGACAAGCAAAGACTCAATACATTCATTTTTCCAGTCTGTAAAATAACAATGTGTCTTGTACGGCTCCATAGCACTCACAGCTGCTTTATCACAGAATTGCTGATAATTACTGCCATGGTATATGAAACACAAACACACTCGTTCTGTGTGTGCATGAAGTGCTTGATAAGAAGCGGGGACACATGGCAGGAAAGAAGCCGTAAGCGTAACCATATGTACATGAAAGCTTCCTTGTTGGCTTTTAAATGTTGAAAATGGTTGGCTTCTGACAGCTGAGGAGATATTCGGAGTGGCTTGTATTTGTCTCAAACAGTATTAACCTTGGAGGCAGAGAAGTTCATATGAAATCTTATACTTGGAAGTCTGCATGTGCAAAACATGCCCAATAATGTCACGGGTCAGAGCGCCAGCAAGAGGGAGCGTCCGTAGGGGACTGCCAGGGCCACCCCTCTGTCCTGCTCCCGGCATGGAAGGGCTGCCCTGGTCTCGGTGGGCTTTCCTGAGGAGCTTTTGTGCAATGCTGTTTCTTTCAAAGCATAACTCGGTGGTCTCAGATTTGCTGTCATTGGCACGGTTCGCTGTTCACTTGCTGCACTGGGCAGCTTGTGTGGCTCAATTTTCGTGCTGTGGAAGATCACTGAAATGTATTAATGACTGTTGCAGCTCAAGCAGAACAAGTCCACGTACTTATACATGCGAGGATGGAGCCACTGTGAAGCCTATTTCAGGGTATCCTGAGCTCTTGTTGACTTCCAGGTGAGAACATGAGTTGGAAAGAGAAAGGATTTCTTTATCTCAGGAAGAAGAAATACAGAAAGAGAAGAATTTCATGCAGTGATCGCATAAGAGAGCTTAGAAAATGTGCTGGATTTACAATCTATGTTTTTCAAGCCGTTAACTTTTCAGTGCCAGTGGGGTAATGTACCAGCCTAGGCCATCAACTTGAGCAATGTTTTTAGTGATTAAAAAAAGTAAGTGGCGTTAACAGTTCTGCCTCCTGCCCTTGCAGCAAGGCTGAAATTTGGCAAGTGCATGAAAAACGGGGAAGACGGTCTTCACTTCTGAGGAAAATTATGGGTAGTTAAAGGGCTAAAACCTTTAAGTAGATGATAAATGTCCGAAAGAGTTGGAAAACGTCTGATGAAACAGAATTTAAAGAAGAACTGGGGCTGGTAGAAGGTACATAGTAGAGGAGTGTAATTCTCACGGTCCAGTGCGACAGCGTTTAATAACCAAACCTGTATTTTCAGGGCTAGCTTTTAACAAGCTGTACTTCACTTCATAGATGTGAGACACCTGAGAAACCTTCCGCCCACCCACGCTGTACATGCCTGGAGCAGATCTCTCTGAGCTCCTCCTCTCCAGTAGAGAGAAACCAATACCTTTAGACCTCGACTCACCTGCTTTAGATGTGCTCTTCAGGATAAGATAAGCATTTGCCTTCATCCAGTAACTCTAATGGCCCCAAGCTTGCTTGCGGGAGACACATCCACTGCCAGTGCTGCGTTTCGTTAGCACTAACAAGTCTCTGGAGAGCTGAGGACACAGACAGTCCAGTCCCGAAGCGTATCAGACTAGGCACGCTGGGGCGTCTGTCGTGCTTTGCTCAGGAGTCCCGCGTTTCCGAGTGGCTAGGTTTGGTTCAGAGTCTGATGTAGTTGTGCTGTTGCAGCTCTATGCGGGTAACGCTGTGAATGTAATTAAAATAAAGTGGAACGCCAGCTGCCTGCGGGCAGGGCTGTTCTGGCTGAAACATTCAGAATTTGATCTTGCCCTCTCTGGGCTTAAGTCTCTAGTCTGAAAAGCAAATTTTGCTTGGTTCCTTAGCATATAGAGGTTAAACTTTAGTTAATACGTGGATCTTTGTGGTGATGGCCGTTTTCTTTTGATAATACCATGGCTCCTCCAGAGACTCTCTATTCAGTGTTCAGCGCTGTGTTTCAGGATGTGCAGTGAATAAAGCCCAGGTTGTGTGCTCGACACTGGGGATTTAAAAAAAAAAAGGTACTGACGATGCTCCTGTTTGATCACATTCATGAGCACAAAGGGCTCCTGGCACAGGCACCCTTCATTCTGACTCTTGCTGTTTGAGTGATTTTCTTTATGTCCAAGCTAAGACACCTTCCCGTTTGTCTCATGCAAGAAAGCACGATTAAAATCACACTAGCATTCACCAGCAAGCGTTTTAGGATCTTCCCTGCTGGCTCCTCAAGCGATGCCCAGGTCCTTAGTATTCCCAGAGGCTGAATGGACGTTTTTCCCTTGCAGCGGTATGCAAAATGTTTTTGGGTTCATTTACTGTTGAAAAGCTGTTGGTTGAGACGATGGAAGCCCATGAGTTGTGTTTCCAGCTAGACAGAGCTGGCTGGGGGCAGCCCAGAGCACCGGGACACAGCGCACGGGTGCTGCAGCCCCTGGGATCGCCTGCAGCGGCTGCGCTTGGCAGGGTTGTGGGGAGGAGGGAGCTCCATCCCCCTGGGACGTCAGGGCAGGGCGAGAGCAGCCGGAGGTGCATTTTGAGGTCTCTAAGCTGGGAGATGAGGACAAGGTGACCTGCTGGTCAGTAAGGGATGGGGCTCAAAGGGATGCCCCCGGTGGTGGGGCTCAGCTGGGAAGACAAAGTTCCTCTGTGTGACTTCTCCCATGGGCCAGCACAGCGCATGCAAGATGGATCGGGTAGCTGCTCCTCGGCCTGGTATGGTTAGTGTTTGATTTTTTCCAGCTGGATAACGCCTGATCTGCTCATCCTCTGGCTGCGTGAACAGCAGTTGGCACTGGGGAGGGATCAGGATCGTGTGGCCGAGGGTGGAGAGGGTGAAGCTGCTGCCAAAAGGGCAAGTGCCACCCATGTTTGTCGGGTTAAAGCTACTCCTGAGTGGCTGTCTAAAACTTCTTCTGTCTTTGCTCTCCTGATCCGAAGGAGAGGAGTCAGTGAGCTCTTCAGTGATGGGGTTTTTTCCCCAATGAAAATGTGCAATTATTTGTGTAAAGTGTCAGGCCTTCAAGCCGAACTACTTTTTTACTTATTATTTGCATGGAGGTTCTGCCTCCACAGGTGGAAGTGCTATGAAGTTGGCAGGAGCAGTTTTCAGAGACCCTCGGTGGTCATTTTTAGGGCAAGACTTGTAGCCCTGCTTGGGATTGGGACTCGCGCAGAGCCCAGATGCGGTCATTTGGGTAGGAGACCTGAAGAGGTGCACCCTTTCTTGGTTCTTTGTGCTGTCTTCTGTAGCATCATCATAAAGCACTGAAGTTTGGTTGTTCAACGGTGGTCTTCAGTGTACAAGGCTGAGAAGGTTTGGTCTGTCTGCCCGTACTGATGTGGGAATCTGACTTCGTACATCCCAAAGGGGATGTCTATGCTGCAGCCACTTCTGAGGCTCTACGGTGAGGTTGTTGCATAGGTACAACTAACATGCACCTCAGTGCGATTAAAGCACTGAGCTTGCATGCTGTTGACTAGCTGGTACCTCATTAGTTTTAGGCTCTTGATGGCCTTGTGGGTGAGCTCAGGGTCTGAGGAACTGCCCCTGGGTGCTGCAGGTGAATGCCGAGAGGTTATTTCCTACAGCCTGCAAAGGGGCCGCTGCCCTTTTGGGTCACATATGGCGATGTGGCCTTTTGGCTAGGACGCGAGTCCTTGAAGACACTCCTTTGGGAGAGCTGGTGGCCGCTGGTAAGTAGCTCATCTGCGTGTCCCTTGTGTAGGGCTTGGGTGTTTGATTTATTTTTTCCCCCTCCTGAATTGGTTAATGTTATAACATGTTCCTGCAAAAAAAAGCAAAGCCTGTAGCTTCTTGTAAAGTCTACTTCTTTTCTTTTATTTTAATTTTTTTTTGCCAGACCTTAGTGATTTGGTTGGCAAGCTGGAAAGCGGTGTATAGTGACCAGAGTTTTCAGCTTCTCCAAAGAGCTGTCCTTGGAAGCACAGAGGGTGACCAGCTCAGGCCACCCGCTTGCCAGCAGAGAAGTGGGCTTGCAGCAGTCTGTATTCCTGCCTGCCGTTTAATCGAACATCTCCCGGGGTGGAGTTGCCTGCTTTGAGCACAACGCTGCGGATGGTGCATGGAAGGCTCAGGTGCTGCTTCTTGGAAACCAACCTGTATAAATGTCCTTACACTTATTCTCTGCGGTTAACGACCATTTCATTTTTACAGCCTTTGATTTCAATTGACAATGTGGCTTGCTCGTCCTGGCAGGCAGCCTGAGTAAGGCAGCTGTACCTTCTTTTAATAGGAACTCTGACCTGTGCAAAACGACTCATCATTAATATGTCTCTGTAACGGTTTGTTTATTTCAGCTCCTTTCCATGCTTCTCTGTCTAATGGTTTTTATGCTGTTTTTTGCTTAGCTTATCAAGCAGCAGATTCTCTCCCTCCAGTTTAGGAAGGTAAAACTACGTTGCATTAAACTGCTCTGACCGAACACTTTGCTGAATCTGACTGCACATGATTAATCTGTAATGCTTTGATACTAATTAATTAGTAGAGAGCCCTGAAGTGATCTAACAGCCTTATTCTGCATGATTGGATCCCTAATACTTGCTTGAGCTTCAGACAGCAAAGTGAATGTTCATCGTAATTCCTGTGTTAAGGTGCAAGAAATATTCCTCTTTCTTAGCCAAAGGATGGGTGTTCAGCTACTTCTTGATATTAAAGTGAGACTTCCATACAGAGACATTAAAAATTAGATGTGCCTGCCCTCAAAGAAGAAAACTTTCTTCTCCCCCTGCCATCCTGTGCTTTCTTGTGAAGGTCCTCATTCATTTGAACTCTGCCCTGAAATGCACTTGTACAATTGTACTTTGCCTTTTGGCAAAATAGCACGTTTGGAAATCGGTTGGCGTTGCTGGTTTGCCGCAGAAGCAAGCAGAGGAATGACTGTGGAGGGAAAGGCCTCTCCAGAACACCCCTGTAGCTGCGGGACTGCTAAACAAAAAGTCAGGAAAAGAAAATCATGATGAAGAGGAATGCACTTCTCAGATCTCCTTTTCCTGCACATTGCTTTTGTATGGAAATCCCTCTTTAATGTAAAAAGGCTACTGAATTGCCAGTGTCCTCTTCCTAGGCTCCAGGGCTTTTTCTGCAGCAAAGATGCAGCTTCAGCAAGGCCCAGAGGAAGAGCGGCTGCCGCTTTGTATCAGATTTCTTGAATGCTTGGAATTACTGGTTTAGAAAGCAATTTGAATTGGATGAGTCTGGTTGCAGCTGGAGTGAGTCAGCTGAGAGCCCCACAGTCTCTAACCCCCCCCCACCCTCCCCCTCCTGTGACTAATACAATGGTTTCTTTGAAAGATTAAATGGACCTTCCAGGGCTTCCTGCCAAGCGTAGGTTGGGCAGGTCTGCGATTCACCTGCCGTGCCTGTGGAGCCCCCAGCTTCTGGTGACGCTGCTTTCCTAAACCATTCAGTAGCCTTTGCTGTATTTCACCTGACTCTGGGATTTGCACTGAATGGACCAGACTTACTCCTGGTGCTGCCTGCTGATACCGGTGGCATGGTACTGGGATTAAACTTGGTCCCCAGTGTCACTATGTGTGTGTGCATCACATTTATTTTTTTTTTAAGGCACTGATCAGGTTGCTCTCCTGCTGGGGTATGAAATGTTCCTTGATGCTTGGGAAGTGCCTTATGTGGATCTAAAAGGCATTTACTGGTCTAGGGTTGGGGATCTGTGGTGAAGGGCCCATCAAAACCCTGCCAGTAACTGCCTTGGTACTGGATTGTCTGCCTTGCTCTTTGGAAATGGGAGTTTTTTTTCTCCTGGGGTTGGAGTATGGAATGGTTTCTCTGTTTTGAAACAGCTCTTGGCTCCCACAGCCCTTTCCTGGCCCTGGAGTTGTGCCAAGAGTTGTTTGCCAGGACCAGTCTCCTGGGGACCATTTCCCCAGAAAAGAGTCTAAGCTGGGGCATCTGTTTTTTACCCCACCCCACACGTGTGTTTGGATATAGACAGCACTTATAACCCTTGTTCAGTAGATGAGTCAAATTTGCAACAGCCCTAGCCGTATCCTTACCCAACACAAAGTACCTGGGAGCTGGGTGAGGCTCCCACCGCATCGCAGTGGTTTGTTGTTCAGGGATTCATCTCCCTGCATCTCTTACAAACCCCTTCCAGCAGGAAGCCAGAGCAAAATATCCTAGCGCTTCAGCCTCCAGGTAAGTTTACTGGGTGGATGAGACAGGGAGTTGCCATGGCTGGAGCTATCCTGGCACCGTCAGCCACGCGTGGAGTTCAGCCCCTGCTGCGGAGCCTGTGAGTGCACCTGATCTTGCTGGGTTCATGCTAAATGTGGTTTGGTTTTTCGATTATTTTTTTTTCCTGAACAATCTGCTTCCTCAGCAGGTAGAGCATGAGTAGCAGCAGTACCAGCATCCTGCCTGCAAGCCGGGGGCTGCTTGCGAGGCCAGGGTCTTCCTCGGGGAGCCCTCACCACGTGCTGAGCCTTTCTGCTCGTGGTGGAGCCGTGTCAGGAATGGTTTGGGGGTTTGTCCCACATCTTGCATGTCTCTAGAAGCTGATCACTTGTTTAAGGAATGTCCTTCACTGCTGAAAATTATATAAGTAGAGCTGCCAGCTACTGGTTCTCTTGCAATATTTGCTGTTTCTCCGAAGGTCCTTGCGCTTGAGACCTTGGGGTCCTCTCTCCTAGTGTAAACGTGTAGTGTTTTGGTTGCAGAGGGGAAAAATGAAAGAAGCTCTTTTCTTCCAAGAGCCCCAGAGCACTATCCAAATGAAGACCCAACTTGGAATTAATCCTTTTCCTTTACTTAAGAAAGCCTAGATCTTTTGGGGTGCCTCTAGGTGATGTTCCAAGAGGGTTGGCAGCGCTGTATGAACACACTGATTTAGTGCTGTCCTTGAACAGTGCTTAAATAACTGGAGAATCTGAGGTCCATTTTTATGAGCTTCATAGGTCGCGCTGGCTATTTGGACAGTGCTGGCTGTTTGGGTGTCCCAGCCTCAACTTTGGGGTCAGCGCCTGAACTCCTGGAGTATATAGCGTGAGTGCCTACCTGCAGCAGTGAGAGGTGAAACAGGGAACCGGTGTCAGCTTCACATGTGATTCCCGAGCTCAGAAAGCTGCAAGCCAGGTTCAAGGTCTCCTTCAGTGAGCTGCAGCAGGCAGCTTTTCTTAATTCAAAGCTTTCAAAGAGGGCTTTTGTGTTCGGGAGACGTGTTCAGTTCACACTTGGCCTGAAATTACAACGTGAAGTCTTCACAAATGAAGTAAAATCCTGGTGAAGAGAACGCCACTTGAAGCACTGATGCTGTGGTCCTGGGAATGTGAAGCTGACTTTGTTAGGGTCTTGCTCTGATCCTGCTGGCCGATGCAAGCAATGTTCCGGAGTAATCAAGAACTAAACTGGTTCCTGCCATTCATTACACTGAGAGCCATAAGTGCTCAGACAAAGGGAACGTCTCCCAAATGACACTTTAAATTGACAGAGTCATCTCAGGAGTGAAAAAATAGTCAAATACCCTGACACTGGACTGGACTGGTGAACAACCTAGTGTAGGGATGATGGGGGGGGAAGGCGGGCACTTAAGAATGCAGGCTTCTGAGATGAGATAGGAAGGGGACCCTTTGATTTTTTTTTTTCTAGTGCTTTGATCTCTAAGAAATGCTTCTTGAATCTTCCAGGAGCACCTTCTGCGCAATCATTTCTCAGCTGACGGAGGAAACCCAGCCACTATTTGAAACCACTATCAAATCCCGTTCTGTGTCCGAGGACTCTGATGCTAAATTCACGTGCGTAGTGACAGGTAACAGTGTTTTCAGTGAATTACCTGGTCCTGCTGCACTTGCTGGACTTCTGCTAGTTAAACTCTAGAGCAAGTGATAACAAGGCAACACGTTAACAAGTCCACTGTTGCCAGACTGGCAAGTAAAGATTCAGCAATTGCATGATGATTTCAGCTTTAATTTAAGGCGCCGGGGGGAAACACCTGAGATGATTGTAAAAAGGCAAAGGCATAACCTAACATGTCAAACAAGGCAAATTAAAGACCAGAAAATGGAATATGCTGCTTACTGCTTGGGCCAGCTACATTTTATTGTCCTGATCTCTGCTAATCCTGGCCTCCGTTACTCAGGAGTGTGCAGTTTTGAAGACTAAGGCTATCGTACTGGAGCCAGCTCCGACTCTCTTGGCTGGCTGCAAATGGTTAGAGTGCAGCTGCATTTGCACCAGTGATAAACTTTTGTGTTTGTCAACATTGGAAATAAAAGCCAGTTTCTGCCCAGTGAGCTAAAAACTAACCTTGGGCAGGAAGGGGTCAGGCCAATAAGCGGAGAAGGGGTAGGCTCAAAAAGAGGTTTGGTGCTAAGGCATTGTGGTGGTGTGGCATGGCAGCGTGTCGGCGTAAAGGCAAGTGGCTCCTTTGCTGATGAGCTTTTGTCTTTTAAATATAGAGACTCTAAAACCTCTTTTTTTTTTTTTCATACTGTGTACTTGTTTACAACTCCATGATCCTTCCTGGTGTTGCACATGTTAAATTCTGACAGGTCGCTCAGTGAGGGACGTTAAACAAGTTTGTAAGTTTTGGGAGGAGGAGGGTATCTCCTGTGAGCCTCTTAGTCAAAAGGACCAAGGCTTTCCTAAGATTTAGGAAGTCTAGTTTGCCATTAGAAATGTGCTGTGCACCAGGAAACACAGACTGAGCCTTTCTGAGAGCTGCTGACATTGAATTCTTGGCTTTTCTCATATGGATTCACTTGTTTTACGGGTCTGACTTTCTGAACTTGCAGGGGTACACCTGATATGTTGATTTTATTGATGCTTAACTTCCTAGCACACTTTTGCCCAAGAAGCGGGAAGTGGGCTGCTAGGGAGATACCTCCAAGCCATGCCCATCGGTGATTCATTAGAAGAGCTTTCCCAATTAAAGTTTTCTAAAGGCAAAAGCTTGACATATCGTGTGGTAGCACGGAACTCACCATTCTGCAAGCCAGGAGCATCAGAGGTCAAAAAATTAGTGATGATGTTTAGATATGCTATGAAATCCTGACTAAGAGCAGATACAATTCTGTCTTCCACCTCCCTTTGCTGGAAGGTCGAAGTGCTGCAGACCCAGAGCATGACTGCTTACTGCAAGGACGTGGGGTAGCACTGCTCTCCCTTTCAGGATTTCGTGTCCCTTTTAAATTGCCTGGTCCTGGCTTCTCTCACTGGCTTAAGTCTTCACCAACTGCACCTCGAGATTGACAGTTCCCTCTAACAAACTTCATTTCCTACAAAGTCTGAATGGTGCCCTCAGCTCCAAGAGGGCTTTGTCAGGATGAGAGATGCGTTTGTGCAGCTGAGCTCTAGTTTACCATTAGGCTGGATGGCGGACAGGGTGGGAAGTGCCCTGCATGTGTGATGCCAACATGCTCGGTTTCCTCTTGGGAGGAGTGAGGAGAGATAATTCGGTCAGCCGTACCAAGGAAGCCTGGTAAATAGGATGTCCGTGTCCTTTCCAGCATCCCTCCAGGAAAACCTGGAGAAACTCCTTGCTGTGTGTTGTGCAGGAGACGTGCTGCCAAGGAATAACCTCCTTTGCTTCCACCAAAATCGAAGTATCAATGTGAAGAGACAGATCCAGTCTCTGTCCAGTTTGTAGCCCTTTCTGCAGTCCACCCTTGCTCTTGACAGGCAGGAAGCTGCCTTCCAGTTTTGGATGCCCTGCTGGTGCTGTGTAGCACAGCCTGGTGTACTACATCAAGTTGAACACTTGACCTGATACTCATCTCATTTTCTACTCAAGTGCAGGAAAGCGTCAAATGATCATTTTCAGTGTGCAGGCTATCACAGTTTTTTTTGTACCTGGTAAACTAGTCTGGGGGATGTCTTTATGTACTTAAATTAATAAACCTACAAAATTAGGAATTTTCATGGAAACATCCTTAAAAGCAGCCTGGCCCACCTATGCCGCATGGTCATCTCTTGCATGTGGTCCTGTGGACTGCTTTAGGAGCTCAGGATATCTTTGGGAGAGAGGGACACGAGGTGGAAAGCGAACTCTGACTGCAAAGTCTGATCAGTAGTTCAGATATCTCCCCCTGCCATGATGTTTACGTTCAACTGGGAGACGTTAGGAGGAGAAAGGAAGTGGTGGTTGCATCCCTGGCCAGTGACCAGAGTGGAACCAGCTCAGTCCCACTGCTGTGGCTGGAGTCCAGGGACACTTTGGTTCGAAGACTTGCAGGAGGCAAAGGGCAGACAGTCAGCTGCTCCTGTTATGACTCTCAAGCCCCAAATATGGATACATGACCTACAATAACATCTTTTTTTTTTTTTCTGCTTCTTGACCAATAATGAGAGTTACAGAGTAGTCCCACATCTGTGAGTACCAGTGACTCCCTAGGCATGTCCTAGGATGGCAGCAAGATGCAAGTGTTTGAAGAGCCGGTCTCCAAAATGTGCTTGGTGGTGCAGGCACGAAAAAAACCAAGTGAGGCAGAGGCAGACTTCCTGATGCTCTCGGGTGGTTGCGCAAACCCTCCTTTCCTCCTGTTGCCTAGTTCTGCCTGCTACCGATGTCCCTAGTATGTCTGACTTGATTGTTTGGGGTCAAATCCTGCATCAGATATGGCATGTTTTCGTTTTTAGACAAAATGAGTTCATGCTTTGTTCTCTGGGAGATGTGAAAAAAGGGAATGAGAACATTTCCATTTACTCTGCAGTTTCTTGCAGAGCAGAGTGCACCCTGCTTCTCTGCACCAAGTGTTTTCCTTGGTGGGTCTGTCTGGACGTCAGGATCTCAAGGGTTATCACAGATCATTCCCAGTGAGTGGATATTTGGCTCTTCTCTTCAGTGAGTGGCCCTTATTGGAGGTGCTACTACAAGGATTTTACAACTTTTCAGTCATTTCTGTATGGCATTGTCTGGGAAGGAGAGATGTCGGCTGATGGAATGTGGGGGCTTGGATGAAGGGGCCTGGGTCTGTGGCTGCTCGTTAGGGAATGCACCGGTACAGCTTAGGGACTGACCTCCTGGAGAGCAGTTCTGTGGAGAAGGACCTGAGAGTCCTGGTGGACAACAGGGTGACCATGAGCCAGCAATATGCCCTGGTGGCCAGGAAGGCCGATGGTCCCCTGGGGTGCATCCAGCAGAGTGTGGCCAGCAGGTCGAGGGAGGTCATCCTCCCCCTCTGCTCTGCCCTGGGGAGGCCGCATCTGGAGTACTGTGTCCAGTTCGGGCCCCCCCCCCCCCAGTTCAAGAAAGACGGTGAACTACTGGAGAGAGTCCAATGGAGGGCTATGAAGATGATCAGGGGCCATCTCAACACGAGGAAAAACTTCCTTACTTTGATGGTGCCGGAGCAGTGGCACAGGCTGTCCAGAGAGGTGGTGGAGTCTCCTTCTCTGGAGACATTCCAAACCCGCCTGGACGCCGTCCTGTGCAGCCTGCTGTAGGTGACCCTGCTCTGGCAGAGGGTTGGACTGGATGGTCTCCAGAGGGCCCTTCCAACCCCGACCAGTCTGTGATTGTGTGAGTGAGGCCAACTGGGAGAGGTGATGACTGGATCTAGCCAAGACCATCGTATGTCAGTACCAGGTATTGCCCACTGTTGTGTAGCCATTTCAGCCCTCCTTAGGCAGGTTCAACCCCTCTAACCTGGCTACCCAAGCATCAGCTCAGGAGAGCAGTCCCATCACTCCCTTCACGGGTCAGTGCTTGTGCAGAAGGAGTATCCCGCCTGGTACCTCTCCCATGCTACACAGCTGCTCTGTCAGCATGGGCATCTGCACTGTGTGGAGCAGCGCGGCCCCCGAGGGGATGGGAGTGAAACCAGTCTGGTTTTCTTGTAGGGCTGTGGCGGGGAAAGGGCTCTGCCTGTGGCTTGGGGAAGAGAGCTGGGGTGATGTGAGCAGACAGCCGGGCGCTTGGTGGGTGAGGATTTTAATAAGCATAAAGGAGTTCAACTTGTTGCATCCGTGGTGGTCCTCGTAGGGAAATATTTGAAGGATGAGACTGAAGTGTTTGGATGAAGGGTTTCTGGAGAAATGCAGGGGCTGCGAGAGGGGTGGATGGGTGGGTTTGGGGGCGGGGTAGGGAGTACAAGAGCAGAGAGCAGCCTGGTGGGACATGAGGATTCCTGGGTTTGGGGCAGCCAAGAGGGATGGAGAGTGAGCACTGCTCGCGGGCCAGTGGCATGGGGAGCTATTGCTCTTAGGGAGTATCTGTCCCACCTGTAAGCATTACTGTAAGCCGCCTTGGCTGCAGGTGACGGGGAGATTTAAATCCCTAAAGCCAGAAAGGATGAGATCTTACCGCTTTTCCTCCCAAAACTGACTGAAGCCCCCACTCCACATAGCTTGTGTAAGCAGAAACAGAAAACCGTGGAGATTATGTGTAATTGTTCTAAACTGTTTCCACCTTCCAAGTTTGAGAAGACTAACTCCTCCCCGCCCCTGCCCCAAAAAATCAAAAGAAGAAAGTTGCTTTCAACAGAGTTTCTCTGGCTGATTTTTGGATAGCTATTGCAAGAGCTGTTTTGGCTAAGGTCACTAAACCTTTGAGGACTTCTCAGACTTTACCAGCTTTGGGAAGAAGAATGTTTGATCTAAACCTGGCAATCTCCCTGAAAAAAAAACCAAACCAAAACAAGAGCCTTGCTCAGAAACGTCTCCTGGGTCCGACAGTGGCTGGCCGTCGTGCTGGAACAATGCTGCGGGAAGACATGCTTCCCAAAGAACTTTTGCTGGGCTTGAAGATGTGCAGCGGCCGCCTGCCCTCCTCCCCAGGAATGCCCGGCGCTGCTCTGTCTGCAGCTGCGGCTCGCTCGCTGGTGGACGCAGGGGACCAGCTGCCGGCAAATCCCCCGGGGCGCCGGCTGCACAGGGTTTCCGCGGGAGCGACACGTTTCAGAAAGACGAGTGCTTGATTTAGGAATGGCTGCTCTGTCTTGCAACGCGCTTATGCTACGGGTGGGCATCCAGCGCCCCGCAGCATGGCAGTGCCCGCCGCTGGAGCCCTCAGCTCGGCCACCCAGTCCCAGCGGTACCCTTGAAACTGGCCCGTCCCGGCAGCTGGGCAAGCTGTGCATGTCGTGGCTGACGGGGATGTACCCGGAGCGATGGCTGTCCCCCGGACCAAGGGGATGTGTTCACCAGGCAGCTTGAAGATGGATGTCTGCAGTGTCAGCGTCGGCTCCCCTCCCCATCCCGGCACAGGGCATGCCAGGGAGCCTCGTCCCTCTGCAGGCATCTCCATCCCCTGCTTGGCTCTGGTTACAGCCCCCTGGGGAGGGACAGGTGATGTTTGAACAGGCAGCTGGGGCCGCTGGTTCTTCGGAGGGAGGGCTGGAAGCCTTTCAGCGTGCCTCTGGTGCGGGTTTCCAGCCAGCGCTTGCCTGTAGCTCCCTCGCGCTGCAGGGGCTGCTCCCTCGTCGCCTGCGCGGGGCTGGTGCGGTGGTGGCCCCTGGCAGGGAGCAGGTTGCCTCAAGGACACAAGCGCTACAGGTCAAGGGGAGTTTACAGGAGGAAAAGCCTTTCGTTGAGGCAGCGTGCAGCTATAGAAATTGCAGCTCTTTCCGGCAGATGTCAGCTGGGAATGGGAATCAGCTGCAGAGGCCACGGGGGGACATCGCAGGGCTTCTCGGAAATGATATGCTTGCAGTTCCCAGAATGAAGTGCTGTGATTGCTGTTCGCAGGCTATTAGGAAAATCTACCTGCCAGCTCGCTGCGTTACGGACACGAAGGCCTCGCCTGCAGAACAGCCCTTGGGAGGGGTAGGATTGCTCTGGGCAAAGTGTGAGCTGTGTATGAAAATGGTTTTGTTCCTCATTCCTGGAGCAGAAAGAAACTGCCACAGGCTCGTTCAGCCCAGGGTCCTGCTGCCAAGTACAGTCAGTAACTAATATTTATGGAAAATATAAGCAGCGGCATCGATCCCTGGTGATCTCATCACTGGGATACTCCTGTGGCCTCTTCCAGTTAGCAGCTTAGGGCTCCTTCGCTTCAGCTGCAAGTATCAGAGAGCTTTGCGCTTCTGCTAAAAACTGGTTTGGAAGACCAGAGCAGCAGCAAGGAGCTGCTGGTGAGACTGGGACCGAAGGGGAGGATGGAGAGCCTTGCGTGAAGGGCTTCAGGAGAAAGTCATGACTTGGCTTCCTGTGGAAGAGGAAGAATGAGGCACTAACCAACAGAAAGCGAAAGCTGCAGATGGCAGCAGTGGGAGAGGAATGAGATGGATGCGAGATGTACAGGCAGCGAGTGTGGAGAGGGCAGATGCAGAAGCAACACAGAGTAGGAGCCCTCAGTGAGGAAAGGAAAGAGAACAGAGTAAAACCCGGGCTGTGGGGGTGTTTGGGCTATGGGGATGGCTGTCGTTCACAGAGGAGAACAGGAAAGTAAAACTGTTCTGAAGTTATTTCGTCAACCCTGCCTGGGGCAGCAGGCTACGTCCCTTGAGGGGCCGGAGGACACTGGAGAGCCCAACGAGCAAGAGGATGGGGACAGGGGGTGCGTCGGAAGAGCAGATGGGGCTGGGAGGAACCAAGCGATACATGAGAAGGAGATTTGGCATGTGCTGCTTTTCTGATCAAAGGTATGAATCACCCAAAAACTAGGGCAAATTCCTGCTGATGAGTCTTTGTTCCTGGTCTTTCGCTCCCAGTATGGGACCTTCGTAGGAGAAGGTATAAACTGGGCTCGGGCATTGCTACTGGCTGCTGGCATCTCTGGCTGGGGCAAGCAGGAGGCTCCTCACCCTGGGGATGAAAAGGGTCCTGGTCAGCCCTGAAACCTTGTGGGAAGTATCTGGGGTGGGTAGGTGGTGCCCTGTCCCTGCCCTCTCTCTGCTTCTGAGCCATCGGGTCTGGATGCTTTGGATATTCCTGGAGAGCCCTTGCTGGCCCCTACCAGGGCTGTCCGTGAGAGCCGACCCCTGCCTTCAGGGTGCCGGGAGCCTGGGGGCTGGTGGAGGTGAGCGGCGTGCCGGGCTCCTTCGCTTGGGCAGCATGGAAAGCCAGCAGGGGCATTTGCAGGAGATAAGCCTCGGATATCTGCCCTGGGGCTTCGAACAACTGTTGAGCACATCGGCTTAAGCGGAGGCATGATGTGATCATTGAAACTTTTATTCCATGCCCTTAGGGTCAGCTTGGCTGTGCCGCAGCCCCATGTGAAGTACAGGAACCAATGTTGGCCGCTGGCTCGAGCAGTTTTCTCCTGAAAACTGCTCTTATTCTGAGCTCGAGCTGCCGCTGGCGGGAGCTGAGGGCTGTGGCTAGCTCTGGCCCGTGTGGGACACTCCTGCTGATCTGCCACCGCCGTTTGCGGTGGGGAGCGTGGCTGCGTGCCCAGCCTGCTGGCCAGCCAGTCACACACGTCATGATGTCATTCTGCTGAAAAGGCAGGTGACATCTGTTGTCAAGTGACATTTGTAGGACACCGAGCTGGCTGTGATGCAATCAAGGTTGTTTCTGTTCAATGGAAACTTTTGGATCAGCTTACAGGCTGTGACACTGAGCGAAACGCTGCGAGCTCCATGGACAGGCGAATGCCTCTTTTCTAACCTTAGCCTTGGTCTCATCAAAACATGCCTGTTCATATAAAAGTGACAGCGTGCTCACCTTCTCCTCCCAGCCAGTGTTACAGGAGATGACCGTGTGATCCACTCCCCTCTGTTCAGGAATGAAGTGCTGGGATTTTTTTCTCAAAAATAGCCCTATTCCTAGGAGCGATAAAAGACTTGGATGAGCCCATCAGGTTTCCACTCACAATACTTCTTCTGCTGTGTGATTTAAAGAATGCGGTGAGCCGAGAATAACATGTATCCTATTCTGCCGGCGCATTTCATTTTGCTGTTGATACTTTGTCCCCGCGGGAGCAGGCTCGCATGTTTCGCACCCTGACGCACCATCCGTCTCCTCCCCAGGATACCCGCAGCCGGAGGTGACGTGGTATAAGGATGATGAAGAGATGGACCGCTACTGTGGCTTACCCAAGTATGAGATATTCCGTCATGGAAATCGCCACACCCTGCAGCTGTACAAGTGAGTAAAGAAGCTGGATTTGGTGATGGGAACCCTGAGCACGTTTTCGGTACTTGGAGGAGCTGGCTGTCAACAGTGGTCTCCCCCCAGCACCCGTGCTGGCCCCCGTGCTCCCCATCGCCATGTTCCCGGCTCTCCCTTCCCCTTCAGCTCTTTGCTTTGGTGACTCCCAGATCACATCAGTATGAGATCCATCCAGGGAGAGTGGCTGTGCCAGAAGAAAGAGGAAGGTCAGGAGAAATTCCTCTCTCCGGAGCCTTCCAGTGCTGGTAGCATTAGGGCTGAGCATTAGGGATGGAGGAAGGTGAGTGAAGGGCGAGCACTGGCTGGCCCCAGGATGGTGCTCTGGGGGACAGGGCAGGACAAGGACAGAAACAGCTCATAGGAGAGTCATAAGCAAGGGCAAAGAGGGGAAAGGGCTGCAGCCCTTCTCAGGAAGGCCTTTCCTAGCTCTCGCCATGAGATCAGGGAAGGAAAGCGCCGCTTTGGCACTCTACTGATGGAGTCAAGGGCCTCCTTTATTCAGCCCTGACTACCAGCTGCTCTCGAATTTAAAGGAGGACTGTGTTTCTGGTGAGCCAGGCACACCGTGTTCCCAGCAATCAGAGACCTGTCGCAGCTTGAGTCCGGGATTTGGGGTGTCGGACAGGTGCGGCACTGTCTGAAAGTGCAGAATGTTGGTATTGCTGACAGTCCTGTCACCCTCGGCTCTTCTGCCACCCCAGGCATGCTCCAGCTTTCCATCAGAGGCTGGCGTACCTCTCCCAGGAGCAGGGATCTCCATGGGCCAGGCATCCCCGAGGGGTGAGGGCAGAGACAGCACGCACGTGCTTGTGCCTGTGAAGCCAGGTGGGAAGGCTTTGGTAAGGCAGTTGGGTAGAGGAAGACCAGGAATGTCACATAGGCTGCGAAGAGCTGAGAGGAGAAGATCCTGCAGAGAAACGGGGCTGAGAACAGTCAGGAAGCCTGGTGCTAGCTGTTCCTCCTCCATCACAACCCTCGCTTATCTGAGTTACGGCCCAGGGAGGAGCCCGGCACTGATTTAATGTCCAACTTGCTTATCTGCTAGTGCTGAGAACAGGGAGGGAGGCCAGCCCCAGGCTTCCAGACCTACCACGGGCACCTCAAGGGCCATGTCTTCATCTTCTGGCCCCTCTGGAGTATGAAGTGGGAGAGCGTGCATGCCTGTGTGCCCAGCGGTAGTGCCTGGGGGAGGACGGACAGGTCTCACGCAGAGCTTTTGGTTTCCAGGTGCCGAGAGGAAGATGCGGGCATTTACCAGGCCTCAGCTAGAAATAACAAAGGCATCGTGTCCTGCTCTGGCGTGCTGGAAGTGGGAACCATGACGGAGTTCAAAATCCATCAGAAGTGGTTTGACAAAATTAAGAGAAAAGCTGAAGAAAAGCTACGAGAGATAGAACAGGGCAAGAAACGAGGGAAAGAAAATGTGGAGGTGGAGAAGTTGCAGGGAATGAGCCCCGATCGGCTTCAGAGAAAGCGGAGGTTGGCCAGGGATCTGAATCTCCGGTCCGGAGCCTCTCAGTGGGAGAAGGAGGATGCAGCAAAAGTGCACGTCGCCGATTCTCAGTCCAGATTACACGAGGATATTGCTGAGCCGAAGGAGCAGTCGGTCGGTGTGAGGACGGGGTTTCCAAACAAACTGATAGCACCTTTGAAAGCAGAGGTGACCACCAATGGAGACGCCTCTTTGGAAAGCGTGGAGGAGAACGGGAACGGCTTTCTCGCCTACATCTACGAGACGGTGGAGGACCTAGCATCTAAGCCGATGACCAAAGACTCTGCAGCTAAAAAGAAAAAGAAGGTGGAGGCTCCTCCAGCAGCAAAGCAGGAAGTTTCAAAGCGAGAAGAAAGCGGGCGAGACAGGGCCAACCCCTCTCCAAATCCAAGGTTTGCCCCTCCCGTCCCCTTACGCAGGAACGCACATTTGAGGGCGGCGAACGATCAAGAAGCGGAAAACAGCCCCAAAATCAAAGAGCCTGGGAAAGCTGTGAATCAGGACACTAAAATCAATGGCGACGTGCATTTCTCTTTGAAAGAGATGTATTTTGATAATCAAGTGAAGCAGGCAGCAGGGAAGGAGGAGGTGGGAGCCGAGGAAGAGGCTGCGAGCGAGGCTGCCCTGCAGCCTGCGGCAGTCAGCAGGCAGGCAGAGGATGCTCCGTCGTCCTCGGAGGTGTCGGAGGCAGGACCTGTGCCGTCCGAGGGACAGAGCGGCCAGCACCCAGCACAGACGTCAGAGGGAAACAGAGCCGTCAGTCCAGAGGTAACTAGGACAGAAAGCGGCCAAGGCAGGGCTTGCAACAAGAAAACATTCGTGTTGTATTGTGGCACCAGCCCTGGGAAGGCTGCGTTTACCCCACGGGAGCAGCCGCCGAGGCTTCGTAGGTCTCCACTGGCAAAAGCACCCAGAAAAAAAGGCTCGCTGGGCTTTGTGCGCCCAGACAGCAGAGCTTCCACCCCGTCTCCAAAGAAATGTCAGGCGAGGTGGTGAGGAGAGATGTACGTCAGGGCCCTCCAGCCGAGCAGCTGGTCTCCGGGTGGCCTGGGGCGTGCTGTGAGCTCTCCTGTTTAATCGGCAGGCTGACCTCATGCGAAATGTTTCCAAATCAGTTAAGCAGGCAGGACTGAATGGTTATTTATAGTTGGGGGTGGATGCCTCGTGTGTATGACAGGCAGCGAGACTGATGACATCTGTTCAGTTTAGCAATCGAGCCTGAGCTTCAGCCGGCGGTTAATGAGCCCCCCCCCCCCCCCCCCCATGCAAATGAGCGCGGCGTGCCAGGTACGCCACGTGAGCTGCGCTGGGCAGGGCGTTGAATTTTGTTTACAGTGCAACATGTATACAGTAGATCTGGGCTATTTTTTGGCTCTCCCCTGTTGGAAAAAACTCTGTTGCAAGACTCATTGTGGTGGTGATGCAGCGCCAGGGCACAGCACCTGCTCCTGACCCTCACTGCATCCTTTAGTCAACTTCTATTTTTGTCACTTAACCTGAAGCATTTTCCATGAAAATGTTAGGCTGGAAGCTACCAGTCTTGTCTTTTTTTTTTTTTTTTTTTATCTTCCTTTTTTCTTTAATGACCCCTCTTGTGGTAAAAGGTTCTCTGAGTCCAATTGGCAAGTGCCATCAGGATTTGTTTGGCATTTGAGCTATGGTAGGTGCGTGCTTTTGGTACAGACCAAGGCTCTTCAGAGGAAGCACTCCGGGTGCAGCATATTTTCCTCGGCAGGTAATGTACATACTTAAGGATGTGGAAACATCCACGATGTAGAAAGCGGGACTACTGAGTGCTCCAGTGAAAAAAAAATAAATTCCTTGCTTCCTCTTCTAGATTTCTCTTAGGTAGGAGCGCCATTTACAAGTAAGAAACCTGCTGTGTTGTGCAGTGAAGCGAGTATCTGGGTCCTGGGCTTGCCACAGTGCAGCGCCCTGAACCCATCTTTAACCTGACCCATCAGCATCACGCATATTGCTGCAGGAATTATTGCTGTGCGTGCAAGCCCACGGCAAAGCAATTCATTTTCTCCCTCTCTGCTCATTTTTACGCCCCTTGCTCTTAAGGAGGGTGGAAAGTGTTGGTGTGTAGCTGCCAGGCTTGGGCTGTCATCCCTGAGCCTTTGACATGGATCAAGGTATTTTCCTCTTCAAAAACCCACTCACAGAGGGAATCATGTAACTTGTCGGCTGGCGTGCCTTTGAGTAGACAAAAGGGAGTGCTTTTGATCTGAATTTGAATGCTTCAGCTACTTGGTGATGCTGGGGAAAGTGCTCAGGCTTTTGTGTGACCAAATAAGCTATTTTAAAGCCCTTTAAAGCTGACTCCCAGCGTGTTTGAGGATATTTTCACTCCCCAGGACACGGGTTGCTTGTCTTTTTCTTTTTTATTCTTTCCCTTAAAAGAGACGGGGGTCGCAGCGTGAGCGTTTTCCTGGCCTTGGGTCCTAGCTGGGCCTCATGTTCAGGATTTCTCTTTTGAGCTGGATTTATCCGGAGCAGAAGGGCTTTGCAAAATGCCAGGCTCTGCACATCCTCACGCACAAAAGCAGAGAATAAACGAGATTTGCGTGATCATCACTCTTGCCTAACTTCGAAACTGATGATTTTATTACATTTCTTTATATATCCCTAGTTTGAGTGTTTTACTTAAGGACAGATGCTTTTCTGAAAAGCTCCCAGAAAGCTTTTGTGAATAAGCTTTACTTCATGCGCCAATGAGAAGCGAATTTCCCCCAAGCCCCAATTCCTCTTCAGCCAAAGAGCTATCCCCATTGACCCGCGCCATGGTGTCGAACCGCCTCTGTGCAGCCATCTGTGAGCCACCAGCCCTGGTCCACCTCCAGCCCCCTGGGGAGGCGAGGTGGGCTGGCTTGGGAGGAGAGGGACCAGGGCTGACCCTGCGGTCAGACCGGGCTCTGTCCATCCCCATCCCTTTCCTTCCCACCAAGGATCAAATATTATGGTGAAACCCAGGGAGGGTTTCACTGTATGAAGCCTGTCTGTCTCTTAAAACGAAACCTTTTAAGCCTGAGCACTGAGATGCTCTGTGTGGTGACACTCAGGCTAGGGACGTGGCTCTAGGGGAACAGCGGCAGGGACGTGTGGCATTTGGGGGTGCTTTGTGCCACCCTGGGAACTGGGGCTCTACTTCTGCACGCCCTGTGTGCGGAGACAGAAACTGCCCGGTTTCTGGCATCCTTTGGAGTCTACCAAGGAAGCAGACTTGAATTTTGTGTGCTGGAATGGCCCCCCCTAATGCTGCTCCTCCCACCCCAGTCCTCTGATACTCACCTTGCCGTAACAATTGCTTGAGGAAGGGCTTGCGGAGAGACCGGCGTCATCTTTCCTGTTTTTTCCAAGCATTCAAACGAAGCTGAAGTGGCACAAAATAGAAAGGCGTAATGCCACAGCCCTCCTTTCCCATGCACCTCAATTTGGAGGCTTAAAGCTCAAGTCAGGGACCTCAGGAGGAAATCCTCTGGGATGGAAGAGGAACCTGTTGTGTGCATGCCCCGTTCCCATGTGGTTGTCCTGATGTTGCTAACTGAGCATCAGCCCGGCACAGCGTGTATCAGCGGCATCGCTGCCTCCCCTGAGCCTTATCCTACAAAATTAGATAGTGCCCCTTGGCTGGAGGATTTCACCAGATCTCAGGATAAAGCTCAGCCGTCACAGCGGGCAGCTTGCTGAAACGTCTGCTGGTGTGCAGCTGCAGTCGGAAACATTTGAGCTTCCCGAATGTCAAAGAAACAGGATGGTCGAATAGTGCAGATAACGTCACGGTGTACAGTTTCGCTATAAATCACTTGGGCAGCCTCATCCAGATAGTGCGTGACATGCCGATAGCCCCGTCTCAGGGTGGAGATTGCAGATATAGCATAGGGGGAGCGCCGAGTCTTAAAAAAGGAACAAGAAAATTATGCAAGGTCTCGGCAACGGCTGGTGAAAACGGCAAGTTTTGCTCCTTGGGAAGGTGCCTTGTCAGAGGAGGTTGAATTAGCAGCCATTGAATGTTTTAGAGAGGCAGATCTCCTCCCTCTTTGTGCACAGCCACGGCATTGAAAGGCAGAAGAGTTGGAGCCGATTAAAAGAAAAAAAAAACGTTTTGTGCAGTGTGACGGGGGCTGTGGGACCCACTGCCACAGGACGGCGGCGAAGCCAGGAGGCCCTGGATGAACGAGTGTCAGCGATGCCAGGATAATCCTTATGATTCGAGCAGAAGTTGGGCAGTGCCATATGGTATAGATGGACCACGAGCACCGCTGAGCAGACCCAGGCAGTAAAATGAGGCTAATTTTCTATTTTCTTTTTACGACCAGGTTGCAGCAACAGTGGGACAGCCTGCTAGCGGCCTAAAACATCCAGTGTCCGGTCCGACCGTAGAGACCAGTCAGCAAGCCAACAAGTTAGAGGAGCTCAGGAAAGAGACGCCTGTCAGCCAGGAGACCAGGGAGTCTGGGAAAAGGACAAACCCTCGGCTGAGGCCTCAGGAGCCACCAAAGCCACCAGCACCTTCTCCAGACCACGTGCAGCCCAGCAAAGAACACCCTCCCTCTAGGAAGCAGGCAGAAGGACATTCCCGTGCTGTTGAGCGCAGAGAGACCCAGCAAGGACTGTCAACTCAAAAGGACGAGAGCCAAGGTGAGGAAGAGCCATTGCTAAAGAAATCGAGTCCTCCAGAGCCTGGAGAAAACACTCCTCTTGAGAAAATCACACATCGGGCGGCAGTAGAGGATGGGAAGAGCAAAGAGGCAGGAGCAGAGCTGTCTGGGAGCCAACCCGGTGCAGAGGCAGGACGGAGCAGTGCGAAGGAGCCATCTCCTGGGACTGCGGGCAGGGAGGTGGGAGCATCTTTGGGGCATCAGGAGCCTGAAACGGCAGCTCCTGCCTCAGTTCGAGTTGCCAAGGAAGAGCCGCTTCCCGCTCCTGCAACGGGGGCGGCGGTGGCTCAGGACCCACCACTTGCAGCTCGTGGTGCCCCAGGGATGGATGCTGCGGCGGGGGTGGTCCTGTCTGGAGCCCAGCTGCTGCCTCCTGCGAGCAGAGAAACGGAAATCACAAAGGCAGATGGATCTGCCCCGCAGCAGAAATTTCCAGCCAGCACGTTAGGGAAAGAGAGTGCCAAATCGGTGCCTGTGGGACCTCAGGGGAAGGAAGGAGGAGAGCAAACAGCCACAGTTCCACGCCAGGAACTGGCAGCACCTCCTGGCACTTTTGAAGGAGTCGCTGAGGTTCAACCACAAGTACCGCTGGTCCTGCCTAGCCCTGAGAGACCTCAGGAGATGTCTTTGGAGGAGAAGATGCAGCACAAAAACCTCGTTTCCTCCTTGAAGAACTATCTGCTGCTGCTTTTAAAAATGTCAGATAGCAGTAAGGATGCCACGAAAGAAGACACTGAGCCCAGGGAGAAGGAGCAGCCCGATGTGGAGGAAGCTGTGCTCCCAGAGATAGGCATTGCAGGCTTGAGCCCCCGCACCTCAAGGAAAGTTTTGGAAAAGGTACAAAACAATCAGCTCTTCCAGACGGCAGAAAACTTGCCTTTGACCCCCAGGACATCCAGGCGGATCACGGGCATGATCAACGAGGAATTTGTTACCAGCAAGGAGATGCTGGCCTGCAGGCCTGTGCCACCAAAGAGACGTACCCGGATCGCTCCCGAGGCGGAGGGGCCACCGCAGCTCTCTGTGCCTGCCATCGTGGTGGGCAGCGTGCCGGCAGCGGGAGCAGGACAGCCTCCTAATAACGCTTCCGATTTGCCTCCAGCAAGCCCTGAGAAAGCAAGCCCTGGTGACCCTCCGGCAGCGCTACCGTGTGCTACACCAGAGGAGCTGGCTTCTGGGGCCCGACGCAAAATCTACCTGCCAAAAACCAAGCAGGTAGGGGAGGAAGAGGAGGCAACCCTGGAGAGCCAAGGGCTTGGGAGAAGTCCTACCGTTTCGCCACGGCAATCCAGGAAGAGCGCAGCCCTGTTGCAGATGCCTGCCCTGGCTCCATCCCCTCCCGCAGAGCGGCGCTCGCCAACTCTCACGAGAAAGATGGCCACGTTGGAGGTTCCTAAGCTGTATGAGGAGCCCACAGGTGACAGCAGCGGTGACCACGAGGTCCCTGAAGATGCTAAGTCAGAAGCACAGCCAGCAGAGTCCAAGAAAGCAAATAACCCGTTTAAAGGTAAGGAAAGAGGTAATCCCCGCGAAGCACGTTTCTTTGTTGTGTACAAAGGGCGCCTGGCCAACTGAGCCGGTGACAGTCAGCTGGGGCCATGGGAGTTTTGTGCGTTTGCAGGGTTTTCAGCATCGCCCTTTGGCCGTGTGAAAGCCAAAAGTCTGCCCCAGGACGTCTTCCCTAGCGCAGGGAGGGCGGAGGAACGCAAGAGACAGCGGCGCTGAGACTGGCTGTCCCCACAGCCAGGACTTCCCTGGCCGAAAGAATCATATAATCCCCTTGTTCTTGGTCTGCACGTCCTGGTCCTCACCATGCCTCGTGCTGGCCGGGGGGTCCGGTGGGCAGCAGTGAGGCGCACGCTCCTTTTCCACCTCCGTGGTCAATGCTAATTTGATCCCTTGCGGCATCGAATTAGAAAAGGCATAATCCTGGTGTTGGTATTGCAGTGCTGTGCTGTTGAACGGGTTTGTATCACTTGTATCCCACCGTATTTATCCAAATGGAGCTGAGACCTTCCCTGGGAAGGCGATGTTATAGCAGGCTGTGCTGACGTACGTGTGATAGCCAACACCAAAGTCCTAAGCAGCAGCGCTGGGGTAGGCTGACCTGTCCCCGGAGCTGCAGCCAGCACTGTGTGTCTCACCATCGATCTCTTTGCACCCTGTCCTTAGCTCCACAGGTGATTCGTAAGATCAGGGCAGAACAATTTTCCGATGCGTCAGGAAACCTGAAACTTTGGTGCCAGTTCTTCAATATTTTGAGTGATTCTAAGCTGATGTGGTACAAGGACGAGATCCCTGTAGCAGAAGCCCAAAGGAGGTAACCTGCCAGCTCCGCTTCGTTGTAGTCCTTGTGCATAGCCCTGGGTTCATGTGTTAAATCCAGCTCCTTGCCTTTACTGGGGTGAAGATGCCCCTTCTGTTAGGCTGCATGGGAAGCTCATTGCATGGCACGGTACGTTGTGAACTTTATTTTCTCAGTGCCCGGGGAGGGAGGGATTGCCCAGGTGGGGAATTGCTGCCAAATTTGTCCTACTGATGCTCCATCTGGAGCCTGGCTTACGGGCTGATGCTTTGAGTAGCAGAGCCCTGGGGAGGGCAGGGGCTGACCCCGAACCTCGGGGAGGGCAGGGAAAGGTGCTGTGCCCATCGCAGAGTTTGAGAGCTGGGTATGAGCTGCAAAACTGGGACCCCAAGGGATACGCGTGAAGGTGGCAGCTGCACTGGGAGTGTCTGTGCCCTGCACCCAAGCAGGTGCTTCCACGCAACTGCCACTGGGAAGCACCAACAGGGAGAAAGCAGCTCTGGCTGTGCCCTCTCTGTCCCTTGGCACTGCCCTTGCGCAGGGAGAGCGTGTTCGGGCAGCTGGGTGGCTTGCTGTGTCCTGGATGCTCCTTTGGCTGCATTATGGAGAGCAACTTGTTCTCAAGCCCAAGGGAGCTTGCGTGGGAACACCATCCACACTGGGCAGGATTTGCCTGATGCCTTTGAGTGTCCCTTGAGCTCCTTTTATAATGAGCCGGCAGAAAGATGTGCTTCTGGGGCAGAAACAAGCATCTCTTACGGCAGAGATTTGAGCTGGGGCAGGTGGACCAGGAGTGGCCGTTACCTTCTAGCTGACCGGAGCAGAGCCGGCTCAGCCAGCGGGTCTCAGGATGAGGGTCCCACCTCTCCCGTGTGCGGCCCAGCGTCCCCTTGCCTGGTTCATGTTGGCCATGCGGGGCAGAAACAGGCGTTTGATTCTTGTGGAGACCCGTCTGCCCACTGTGCCATCACCTTGGCTAGAGGGACCGCCAGCCCAAAGCTTGGTGCTGCAGGCTGGAGAAGACCGGCAGCCTGCTGATGCGGAACTCGTGCGGAGTACAGAGAGGGGCAGGCTGCAGGAGGGGGAGTGCTGCCTGCCCTCCCTCACGAACGGCTGAAAATGAAGCTGGACAGCCCTGTGGCTCTTTGGCTTCCAGCCGTCCCATCTAGATGCGGGTCTGTTAGCCCAAGCACAGCCCCGACCCAGCCACGCTCAGAGGCAAGTACCTTTATCAGTCTGTAGCCCAATCTTGGCCAGATTTTGCAGGGCTTGCCTGGAAGATGAGCATCTCTGTGAGTACACGCTGCGGGGCAGGACTCCTGGTGCCACGAGGTGCTGGGGATGCTCTTGAGCTGGCTTCCTCTAGCGCTCTTCCAAGGGCAGCGCGGTGCCCACTCGCGGTGCCTGTGACAAGGCTCCCGTGGACCCCCACAAGTTACACGGGGCTGAGGCCACGCTCCGGTTTCTTCCAGCGCTGGCGACGAGGGCCAGGCAGCCTTGGCTGTCGTGCAGGCGTCCCAGAAGGACTGCGGGCTCTACCGGTGCGTGATCAGCAACGAGTATGGCACTGACTCCACCGATTTCCTGCTCAGCCCAGAAGGTGAGGAGCCCTCAGCAGCCTGGCAGCTCTCCCGGCTGCCCGGGTGGGCCGTGGGGCAGTGCAGCAAGCCACAGAGAGGGCTTGGTTAGCAGGCTGCAGAGAGTGGGCCTTTCACACCCCAAACACCACCTCTGCGAGGTGCATCTGCCTCCCCCGGCTAATTTATGAGCGATTCACGCCATCCTCCTTGCCATCCCTCGGTGTCCCACCTGCCTGTGGGGCAGGGTGGGATCCCGGCAGGACCTTGACACCTCTTTGCTTTGTGTCTCCTCTAGTGCTGTCAGGATTTGTCTTGCGGGAAGAGATGGAAGGTAAGGGCCGTGTGTTGACAAGCTGCAACCGCTGCCCCTGGCTGCGCGGGGGGCAGGCAGCTCTGTGGTGGGGGCAGGACGGGCCCCCGTCGTCCCCCCTCACCAGCTCTTCCCTCCGCCAGTTGGAGAGGAGATCGAGATGACGCCCATGGTGTTCGCAAAGGGCTTGGCTGACGCGGGCTACTGGGGGGATAAGCTCTTCGGGCGTGTGGTGAGCGAGGACGTGGAAGTGGGCGCCGGTTTCCTGCGCAAAGCCTGCCGTGCCAGAGCCATCTACGGCCTGGAGCCCATCTTTGAGTCCGGCTGCACCTGCGTCATCAAAGTGCACAACTTCATTGTCTTTGGGACCAAGAATGAGAACAGCCTCATCGAGAAGAACTACGATGTCACCATCCAGGTGGGCACCCTCGGAGGGCGCCCTCCGCCTGCTTCCCTGTCTGCCTGTGCCATGGTGCCCAGCTCTGTGCCCGCTTTCTTCATTTCCATCCGCTTTTCTGAACTCTCTGGAGGAGTCGAGCCGTCTCAGCCGGCTGGTGATGTCCTTGTTGTTCTTGCCTTCAGCTCTTCTCTCTGAGCAACACTGAGCTGCCCGGAGCTTTTCTGTCGCTCGTCCTTTGCTCACTGGGACAGGGAAACAACTGGCAGTGGTCCCAAAGGATCCGTTGCTGGGTGGGGAGGGGGGGAGGTCCTGGGAAAGCGTTGGTGCGAGGTGGGACAACTGACTCTGCTGCTTGCGTCTGCAGGAATGTAAAATCCAGAATTCCAGCCGTGAGTACTGCAAGATCTTTGCTGCTGAGGCACGAGCCGTCCCTGATTTCGGAGCGGTGCCCGAGTAAGTAAGGTGCCGCGGCTCCGTTGGCTTCGCATCCTGGCAGGGCACCCTGGGGGATGGCGGGGAGGGTTCCCTCTGGGTGCTGGGGACATCCCGAAGGGCAGCGCGCTCTTCTCCTACCCTCGTGTGGGAGGAATATTGAGGGGAAGGCAGGGGGAAAAGGCGAAAGCCGGGGTTGCGGGCTGCAGTGCGTATCTCCACGTGCCGCGGCGGCAGAGCTTGCCAGCTGGTGCTCACCCCGTCTGTGTGCTCCCGTGCAGGATAATTCCTCTGTACCTGATTTACCGACCAGCCAACAACATCCCCTACGCCACCATGGAGGAGGACCTGGGCAGGCCCTGCGAGCAGTACTGTGTCACCGAGAGAGACGGCAGCTTGGTGGCACGAGGCACCTCGGAGGTCGTTCTCAAATGCTGCGCCTTCCAGCACTGGGTCTACCAGTGGACGAATGGAAACATCCTCGTGACTGACATGGAAGGTAAAGGGGTCTCCTGTCTGATTCCCATGGTCCCTCACCACCTTGTGGCCTGCAAAAGGAGGAGGAAAAACCCCAACCTTGCCCTCCTGCCTCTCTCCCCACATGCCATGGAGCCCAGCTCCCAGGGCGATGACCTGCCCTTCGTGCCCGTCCTTCTCTGGGCAGAGACCGGTTGTCCTCCCTTTTCATTGCAGGAGTGGGCTGGAAGATGACCAACGTGCGGATCGCTACCAACCTGAAAGGGTGAGTGACCCTGAGCTGCTGGCGCGGGGTGGCCTTGGCTGTCCCCAGCTCCGCCGCTCGCGTGGCGAGGGGCCACGGTAGCGAGCGTGGCCGGGCTGCCTCCAGGGCTCCCTGCCCGGGTCTCCTGGTGCAAAGCAGAGGCTGAGGACGGCTGTGTTGGCAGGTTCCAGGGCCTGAAGGAAAGCTGCTTCCCCTCCCTGCTGGAGCAATTTGCCACCGCGCACCAGTGTAACCGTTACTGCAGCATCCTGGGCCTGAAGACGCTGGAGCCACCCAAGCCCAAGGGCTCCAAGAGCCCATCCATGGGTAGGAAATCTGCCCAGTCCAGCCCCCAGCTCCAGAAGAAAGGGCTGGCAAGTCCCCAGGGGACCCGCAAGGCTGCCCTGAGCCCCAAGAGCTCCCGGAGAGCTGCGGAAACAGGGGAGGCCCTGACAGCCTCCAAACCCGGGTCAGGAGAGAGCGGCGGGTCTGGCCGCCCACAGTAGCTGGAGCCGCTGCGGCTGGGACCCCCCGCTCCGGACCCCAGCCCGGGCAGCCCCGAGGCAGCCCGCGACCGGCCGGGAAGGGGAGGCCCCAGCAGCGGCCGCTGCCCCTGCTCTCCTTCCTCCCTTTGGCTCCCGCCCCGGCCCGCGGCGCTTGCGTTGTGTGGTGTGTGCTAGTGTGAGCGGCTCGGCCAGGGTCACCGAGGGGCTGTGAGCTGTCGGCGATGCGGCGCCCTCGCCCATACCTCTTCAGGAGAGCTGCTGCCAGCGGTGGAGCCTGCGGGGCTGCGTGCGTGTCCCCCCTGCCGCCACGCTCGGTCTCGCTTTCTTCTCTCCAATCTCTCCGTTTGCCTTCCTTAAGGCAGCGGCTGTCAGAGCTGCTCCCTCGGGATTTGCCCCTTGCCTGGGTCCCCTGAGCAAACTGGGAGTCCCGGCTGCCCTCCTGCCTCCCAGCACCTCGTTGTCCCTCTTTGTGTCCTCCATAAAGCCACTGCGCCAAGCCCCGCCAGCGCTCCGGGTCAAGGATGTGAACCCCGACAGCACCCGGGGAGTGCCATTTGCCCTGCCGCACCGCGATTTAAAAGCTTTTCCTGCAGAGGGGTTTAGCGGTGAGCTGCGGGGCTCCTGCCGCTGTCGCGTGGGGCTCTGGGCTGCACGGGGATGGGATTTTGCAACCCTGCCCTCCTGGCGTCCCCGGCGCCCCGCGGTAAGCCTCCCTCCCCCTTGCTGCGGGCGATGGCGCTGCCGCGGGTGCCGGCCGGCGCCACGGTAGGGATGCTCTACCTCACATGGGGCGAAGCGGAGACCTCTCCGCTGTGGCACGTGCGGGTGTCCGGCCCGCGGGACTCCCCCCTGCGTACGCAGACCCCGTACGTCCTGCCCAGCCCCGCAGCGCGACCTGGTCACGCTCGCTTAGCGTCACCCCCCCACCCCGCCTTGGCACGTGCGGTACCCCGGTGGCAGCGCCCCGTGGCGGGAGGCAGTGACGGACGGGCGGTGATGCTCGTGCTGGAAAGTAAAGCGCCCTGCGGTGCATCGAGCCTCCCTTGTGCCCGTCGGCTCGCTGGGGCGTGCGGCAGCCGGCGGAGCGTGGCAGCGGGCAGCGAGGCTCGCGCAGAGCCCCAGCGCTGCCTGAGTTATCTCCCCGAAAAGGTGGTGGTGACCGAAACGGTGGCTGGGTGCAGCCTGGCAGAAGAGGGAGGGGACCGGGCTGGGAGTGCAAGCATGCTCCGGAGTCCTGGTGCTTTGGCGTTAGGTCATTGTAAAATAACGATGTACATAACGTGGCCGTGTTGGCGAATGGGTGCTCTCGAGTGCAATAAAGCGAGAAGGACTGGCCTGTTCCCCGCTGCTGTGATCCCTGCGGAAAAGATGCACCCAAGCAGGGCGGGACGGGGCGGCTTTGTGTTCGGGGGAAGCAAACGTCTTCCAGTAATGGCTTTACCCCCGTCCGCGCTCCGCGGGGGAGAAGAGGTTGGCCAGGGCCGGACCCTAAAGCTGGCACGCGGCGGAGGCTGGGCTTGCGAGGTCTGCAGCGAAGCGCCCCGCGCCCTATGGGACAGCTGCCAGCGGCGGCCGGGGGCTGCTGAGGGCAAGCACACGCGGCTTTCCATGGTTTATTTGGGAGCAGTTCCTTTGTGTCCATGGGGGCCAGCACCTAAGGGTGCTGGTTGCAAGGTGCACAGGGTTGTCCATCATCACTGCAGCGGAGAAGACCAGATGCAGAGGACTCTGGCCGGGTTTTTTCTTCCTTTGGGGTCAGACCTGGCAGATCCGGCTGCACCCAGGGCCTCGTTCCCCGGAGCGGGCAGCTCCCTGCACCTTTCTAGGTTGTCCCTGTGCAGGACGTGTGGTTGTAGTACCCGCAGCACTGCGTCAGGCACAGCACGCTCTCCGCCGCGTCGGCCCAGGTTCCCGTGAAGGAGAGCGTCCCGTTCTCCAGCACCGTGCTGGAAATAGAGAAAGGCGGTCAGGACAAGCTGCTGCCCCCACCACCTGGGTCCTCAGGCAGGACCGGACGGCTCTGAGGGCCCTTCGCACCCACCTGGCAAAGAGCTGTTTGCAGCACGTGTACATGGTGTAGCTGGTAGAGTTGAAGTTGGTGGTGCTGAGGAAGGCCACGCAGTCGCCCACCTCCGTTGGCACATGAAGGAGACCTGGGGGGCAGAGTCTCCTGGTTGGGGCTCTTGAGAGACCGTGCATACAAATCCCATACCCCGAGCGTGCTTGCAAATCCTGTGCCCCGATCCCGCTCGCAAATCCCGTACCCCGATTCTGCTCGCTTGCAAATCCTGTACCTGGGACTGTGCTTCCAGGTCCCACGCGCCGTCCCACCTCACCCCCCAGATGGCTGCAGCAGTGACCCCGGGGAGCTCCTCGCAGTGCCCCAGATGTCCCCATCCCAGCCCAGCTGCGGATGAGGGGCCCCAGCAGAGCTATTGGGCTTGGGCAGCACCTGGCAAAGCCACGAGGGGACAGCGGAGGGTTTGGTGACCCTGGCAGAGCCACGGGGAGGACAGCCCAGCCATCCCCATCCCTGCGCTTGCATTTACAGGGATCTTCAACCCTTTGCCTGTCCCTCCTCGGCTCTTTCTGGCCCCGCTGGCAGCGGGCAGAGACCTACCTGCCAGGCAGGCGTTGAGCATGGAGACGCAGATGCCGGTGAGCAGGGCTCGCAGCACCACTGAGGCTAAGTCACTCTTGCGCTGGGGTACCATGGAGGCTGCGGGGGCAAAGCAGGGCGAGTCACATCCTTGCTCCGACCCTACCCCTGGTTGGGGACAGGCAGGGACGTGTCCCAGGTCCCTGGGTGGCTCTACCACGTCGTGGGCTGCCCACCCCGACCCCCGGTGTCTGGGGGGCCGTGGCGGTCCCGGCCGGCCACCGGCATGCTGTCTGCCTGTCCTGGCAGCGGTGGGGTGCTGGCAGAGCACCGTGCCCGCCCCGCAGCCATGGGTGATGGATCAGAGCCCTCGGCGCTCTCAGCGCTGCAGTCTCTGCTCTTTGCCCCGCGGCTGGGTGGCACCCGGGCTTGTGGCATGGGCACGTGCTCCTGCCCATGGGTGCAATGCAAAATCGTCCCTATCAACGCATGCGAATCCTGTTTCTTATCTGTGTGCTGGCGGAAACCAAACACGGAGGCTTGAGGGCAGCAAATTCCTCCTGCCCCAGCTGAGACCTCGCTCCCTGGGACCAGGATCCCCCCCCGCGCCGTGCCCAGGCACCCGGGACGCGGGTCGCACTCACCCAGGCCTCCCAGCATGATCCCGATGGAGCTGAGGTTGGCGAATCCGCAGAGCGCGAAGGTGCTGATGCTCTCGGCTCGCTCCTGGAGGAGACAGAAGCAGGGGCTGCTCACCTTGGCCCAGCATCGGCCCCGGAGCTGAGCCCCGTGTCGTAGCTCCCAGCCCAGCCAAACGTGACGAAGATGAGTCCCACACCCCAGTCCTTTCCCCTTCAGCTGTTTTGGGGAGCGAGGATGCAGGTGATGGGCAGCCTGCCCCCGGGAGAGGCTGGGCGGGGGGACAGGGGGCCCTGTAGCACCACGTAGCACCAAGGAGACGGGGCTTCACTGATTCCTTCAGAATGACCCCATGCCAAGCAGTGAGTGGACACCCAAGGCCATAGGTGCTCTCCCACCCCCACCACCGTCATCCCCCTGCCTGCCCACCACCCATCTGCCTGGCCGTGCCCCGTTTCGGCTGGCTCCGTCCCTGCCCTGTGCCCGGCAGGGTGGCGGGTGTCCCTCACAGATATCCACTGCTTCCGGCTCCCGTCCCACTCCTCCAGGCCTGACAGACGGTTCTTCTTGTACGTGGCCAGCTGCTGGTACGCCACAAACTCGTTCAGGAAGATCTTGATCCCCAAGAGCTCGGCCACCAGCGGCGAGTCTGCCCAGTCCGCCCCCATGAGAAAGGCCACAGGCATGAGGACGTAGGAGCAAATCACCTGGGAAAACCATCCCAGAAGGGAGGAACTTAGAGCTGACCATCTTCATAGCTCCTGGCTTGGACACCAGCATTTGCCAAACACCCATCAGGGGTCTTGGCAGCCTCCTGAGGCAGCGGGCAAAGGTGGGGATGGGTGGGGGACGCAGGCCCAGACCATGGGGCTGCCCGTGGGGTTACCTGGAAGGAGAGCCCCTTGATGTCCACCATCTCCCCGAACCAGTACAAGGCAGCGTTGATGAACTCCAGCACTGCCAAGAAGGCAATCAGGTTGGCCGCGATGTTGGCCACGAGCCCCACGGAGGCGGCAGCCCCGTTGCTCGCAGCTTCCAGGATGTTCTGCTCTTCCCTGCGTGGAAAAAGACCCTGATGGGCTCACGTGGCCCCGCGTCCCCTGCGCGGGGTCAGCTCTCGCTCCGTGGGTGTCCGCGCCCCACAGGCTCTCCCAACCTCGGGCCACTCACCCTGTCTGCCAAATTGTCCCCGTGGCTTCCCCAACGCCCGCAGGACACGTGCAGCCCCGCTCCACCATCCCTCTCCTCACACTCACCCACTGGAGAGGCGGATGCTTTCTTTGCCCTTGAACTTGGACTCTTCCACTTCGGGGTAGACGAGTTTGGACATGGCGAGGGCGCAGGGCGCAGCCATCACGGAGGCCGCGATCAGCGACGCTGCGTCTATCTGCAAGGCGCAGATCGTGGGGCTTTGGCACCTCGGCGCAAGGCTGCGCCCCGTGACGTGCCACCCCGGGGTGTCCCAGCACGTGGCCGGCATCAGCCAGCGATGCTCGGAGCAGTTTAGGGCGCTCTGTTTGCTCAGGGTGGGAAAAACGTCTCTGTTTTGCCCATCTTAGCTGGCCACGGCACGCGGGGCAGCTCGCCTGGATGGAGGCACTGCTGGAGCCACAGCGATCACGGCCTCGGAGATGTTAATCTCTCCTGCCGTTTGACCTAACCGTGATGATTCTTGTCCCTTCCTTGTCCCTTTTTTATCAGTATCAGAGCAATAGGTTGTGCAACACTGCGAACTTCCACCTGCTGACGAAGAGCCGAGCTCCCGGTCTCACCCCTCCCCTGCCCACCGCGTGGCAACGTCTCATTTCTCTGACCTTTCAACCGTGGCTCCCCGTTTAAGGAGACTAATTAATGTTTAAATAGCAGGAGCTGGGCCAGCAGGTCGAGGGGAAGGTTTATTCCCCATTACGGAGCACTGATGAGGCCACGTTTGGACACCGTGTCCGGGGCTGAGACACTGAGGAGGCCGTCCGCCGGGGCGGGGGGGGATGTTGGGGGCACAGGACCGCCAAGGCGATGCTGGAGGAGCTGGGCTCGTTCGGCTGGGAGAAAAGGGGGCTGAGGGAGTTGTAGATGACGTTCCCAACTACTTGAAAGGGGGTTGGAGGGAAGACACCGCTCAGAGGTCCCTCCCCAGTGAAAGGGTGAGAAGCAACCACACGGTTTCAGTGGGGAAATTCCAGTTGGATGTAAGGACGAAATTGTTCCATCTGTGGGATGGACCAGAGAGGTGGGGCGAGATCTCCATCCATGAGGATGTTCACCACCAACCTGGACAAGGCCCTGGGCGCCCGCTTGGGCTTTGCCATTACCTCATTTGGGCAGGAGGGTGGATCAGAGACCCCCAGAGGGTCCTTCCAGGCTAAATTATCCCGTGGTTCAGGGAGATTCGCCCTGCTCGCTGTGCAGGGACACACAGTGAGGGTCCCACGGCAGTGCCTTCTACCTGGCGGGGCTCCGGGGTTTTGGCCAGGCCGGCGAAGGTGAGGCTGGACATGGCGATACCCTGCCCTCACCCTGCTTATGGAAGGGGACCATGGGGCGCCCACTGGGGGCCTTCTCCCCCCTGCAAGCCCAGGGCAGGTCATGCATGTTGGGACCCCGTAGGCAGGAGCATATGGCATATGTCTGCTCGTGCACTCACCCCAAAGGAGATGTAGGCACCCATCACGCTGCCCGCAATGGTGGAAAAGCCACCAGTCATCACAGCGTGGATTTCCGAACGGGTCATGTCTGCAAGGTACGGGCGGATGAGCAGCGGGGCTTCGGTCTGTGAGAGAGAAAACCCTGTTGTCCTTGAGGCAGGGCCACGCAGGGCCACACCTCTCCTGGGAAGGGAGGAGAAGACCCTTCCTCTGGGCAGGCTCAGATGCAAGGGCTGAGAAGCCAGATCTCCTGCCCACGACCTTACCTGTCCCACAAAAATGTTCCCCGCCACACTGAGAGTCTCGGTGGGAGTGGTGCCCATCGAGACCTGAAGCAGCCAGGAGATCTGGGGAAAGAGAGGGCCACCGCGTTCACAAAGGCTCCTGGCACCCTGCCACCCACTCCGCAAACCAGGACACTGTTTGGCCCTCCCGCCTGCTGCAACAGAGGTGACCTCGGGAAGTGCCCACAGACCAGGTAGCAACATCAACCCCAGGGCTGGGCTTTCTCAGGAGGCCATGCAAGAAAGAGGCGTTTTGTGTGTATTTTTTAGTAGGCAAATCACCCCAAATTAGTACCATCCCAATTTGTCTGGCACATCCCTCAGCTGACCATAGTAGTCGGAGAAGTCAACAGGTTCTTCTCCTTTCCACTACCATCCCAGAGCTGAGTGGGGGGCCCTACCTTGACAATGAGCCACTGCATGACGCCGAGGTAGTAGAGGATGGACATCACACAACTGAAGAAAACAACGATGGGCAGGGTCTGCAGGCAAGGCACCAGAGTGTGAGGTTAGAGAAGAGCTGAGCAGCACATCCATGTACACTTGGGGACCAAGCCCCTCTGCCTCATGAGCTGGGCACGGCGTGGTGTTGCGTAGCCAGCCCAGGCTATGGTGTGCCACCAGACTGGGCCAGGCTGGCAGAAGGGACAGGGGCCAGTGCAAATCCCCCATGGCACTGAGGAGGTCTACAGGTGGGTACAAAGCTGAGGGAGATGCATCCTTGAGCTGGTTGAGCTCTGCTCCAGCAACACTGGCTGCGTTCAGCTCCGTGCTCTCCAGGACCCAGCATGGCAGCCGGGCCAGAAGAAAACCAGGCTCTACCTCTCCCTCCCGTACCCCATTCCCCAAGCTGACCTGAAATGCAAAGACTTCTTCAATGAGCTTGTTCCCAAAGACGAAGCCGGAGCCAGCTGTGGTGTAGCTCAGGAAGACCTGCAAGTGAAGAAGTTACATGGTAGGACGGAGGTCTCCGTTAGCTCTTTCCCTGACATCTCACTTCAACCGTGACACAGGGGTGCGTACCTCCAGCCCCACAGCTCACTTCACTACCCCGCCAGAGAAGGACTTTGTGAAACCCAAGCTGGGGATACTGGTGGGCTGTCTCCGAGCCATGGGGCACTGCTCCAGCCTGCAAGGGAGACCACACCAAAGGGCCTGGGCTGCTGCAGAAAACCAGGGAAGGGCTGGCTTTTCTCCACCTCCCCCAAAAATGTTTGTGAGCATGCAGTCCCTGCAGCTTCTCTGCCCCATGCCACCCTCTGGCTCTTCTTGCTGATCCCAGGGGAGCTACACGGAGAGCGCAAGCGTGGGACAGAGTGAGCAGGCTCGGTACCTGGATCTGGTCACCCAGCCACCGGAAAGCTTGGACGCCGGGGGTTGTTCGGAGGACAAAGAGTCCAAACAAGAACTCTAAGCCAAGACCCCAGAAAACGGCTCTCCAGGACACCTGGGGACCAAGAGCGGAACAGGGACTGAGATATTAGCAAAGCCCACGGACTTCCCCCTCTGGTTTCCTGCCCCTTTGACAGCTGCACGTGGCAAACACCATCACACTGTGCCCTGGGTGAGGGCTATGGGGACGCTAACAAAGAAAGTGTCATAGAAACCCACAAACATAGGTCGGGGATAGTAGAAGAAGATGAGTCGGTGGGATGCAGGAACTGGCTGGTGGAACATAACCTGCCAGGCTCACCCAGGAGGAGACAAGCACAGAGACTTTCTGATGGTTTGACTGGAAGTACGGATGCTCTAGGCAAAACTTCCTGTTCCTTTGGAGGAAGGGGGTGGAGGGATTGCCCAAAACATTGAAGTAGGTTAGGCTGGAAGTCACTGGGACTTCAATCATTTCTGCCCAAGCCACCCAGAGCACCTGAACCTCAGGCCCACCTTCTACCTGCAGGCACCTGATGCTCAGGCATGGGTCTGGTGCTGGGTCTCTGGGTCTGACCCACTATGAGGGACATGGTGGACAAGGGGATGGAGGCACTGCGGGGGAGCCCTGAGTGGAGCAGTGGGAAGGGGGTAGCTTTGGGGCTCCATCCACCCAACCAGCTCAGCTGATCGGTGTACCCAGCTCTGCCCAAGAGCCCTGCTGGGCTTCTGCTTCCTCCAGGGAGCTCCAGCGATGGGCCATCAGGAGATGCCAGTGGGAAGGGATTGCTACCTCCTGCGAGGGCACCAATGGCCAAGCCACACCTGAAACACGTACTGCGCCGTGGTGCTTGGAGCAGGCGAACAGGAACAGCACCAAAAAGCAGAAGCCGGCTAATGAGATGAGCTGCTCTGGATTTCTGGCGGTGTCCAGAGCCAGCCACGTGATGAAGCCTCCCAGGAGGGCCACCCACAGCAGCCTGCAAAGGAAACCCCAGACTGTCACAGAGAGCGTGTCCCCATGGGGAGAGCAGCTCATGAAGGGCAGGAGCTAATTGTGCAGGAGATGCCACTGTAAGGTCCATGCATCTGATGAAACCTGGGGCTCAGACACAAGTGAGGGGTGTGAATAGCCATCACGGTACTGAGGTAGAGTACAAGACATTTCTGCCACGGCTTTTCAGTGGTTCCCAGGTTGGGCCATGCCTTACCATTCATGAGGTGCCTGCACGGCACTGGGGCATGTGCCCAATGCCACCGGCTGTCAGTTGCACCAGCCCAGCTCTGGTGGGGCAGCCATGAGAGAAGGGACCGGGCACTGGATGTGGCCCTGCCTCTTTGCGACTCACCATTTCAGCCACGGCCAGCACTTTTGGAAGCATTTCCAAATGGGGCTGAGAAGCAGCAATACCTTTGCCCCACAGTGCTTCTTGAAGAGACTCCAGCAAACGAAGAAGGCAACCACAGCAGTCATGATAACCAAGGCAAGGGCTCGCTGGAAGTTGAGCCAACAGGCCGCAATGAAGTAGCACAGGTAGGCTGGAGAAGGCACATTGGGGGTCAGAAACATCAGGACCGTGGGATCACGGATTCATAACGCTAACTGGGGCCAACAATGAGGTTCATCTCCTCCAAATGTCCTTCCCCAGCCACCCTTGAGGCTGCCATCTGTACGCAGGGAGGGCTTAGGGGGCACCACCTCAGCAGCCAGGCTCACTGGCGACAGCACCTCAGCTGTCTGAGGGCACATGGAGCAAGCAGAAGAGGCTCAGCAAACCCTTTGGGTAGGTGGAGAAAGGGGAGGAGTACAGACAGGTGCAGGTAGCACTCATGGACAGGAGTGGTGGGGCGAGGAGGAGGAAGGCAGTGGGGTTGGCGAGAGTAGATACAACCTCCACGTGGGTGGCTGTTACCAGTGCTTGGAGGCTGGGGGCATGGCCGGTCAAAGGGATGTGGAGATGGGTCTCAGTGCTGGGAAGTCCTCACCTACTCCAAGGAGCCCCAGGACAACCATTCTCAACACCGTGGCATGAGTCTTGCAGAAGTGCTTTGCCTTGGATGCCGGCTGCAGGGCCTTCCTGGGGAGAGTCACACGCCAGAGACGTGAGAGGTGCAGATGGATCCTGAAGATCAACCCAACCCAACCCAACCAACTCAGGTGATGACCATGCCTCCCGGAGGGCACCTGTGGCAGTGGCAAGGTGGTGTAGGTGTGCTGTGGCCTCTAGGAGCTCTGCTGCCCACTCCCGAGAGGAGCGAGCTGGCCCGTTACGGCAGGGGAGACCCCACTACACGGCCCAGCACCCTGGGCACGCCGACTGGAGGCTTGCTCGGGGTGGCTGCTGTGGGGTCGGAGACCTGCCACCGCCACCGCACAAAGCCATATGGAGCTGTCAGGCGCTGTGTGTCCTGTGTGGTCAATATGACCCTACTCTGCTCCCAGATTGGGGACTTGCAAGCCTGGTTTGGCTCCAGGAGAAACTCTGGCCCAAGGACTGCAGACGTGCTATGAGCACTGGAAACACCCTACACGCACGCACCGCCAGGGGTAGTCCTACCTGCAGTAGGAGGAGAATCTCCCTTTCCCTTCTCCTCTCCTCTCCTCCTTGCTCTCATCATGGGGACCATCACATTCCGCATAGAGGCTCTCCTCCCCCTGGAAAACATGGTTAGCGGGAGCGCACTGAGCAGCTCCTGTACCCCGACGGGAGGGGAAGGGAGGACTTACCATGGAGCTGAAAGCTGGGTTATCTGCACCCTTCTCGAGGTTGTTGAGGGTTATCTGGTTTTCCTCCATCTCCAGAAAAGATGCAGATTCAGCGCATTAGAGAAACAGCACTGTGAGGGGCCAATGCTGGATGGGGAGAGAAGGACGGGATCAGCTTTGGGAAGGATGGAAAGCCCAACCCCGATTTTCAATTCCGGGTCTCCAAGAGGAGAACGCCCTTTGCAGTAGGGATTCTGAGCAGTTCCTGCACCAGCACATCAAGGGACCGGCCCATGGCCTCCTGAAGCTGTGGGGCTGGTGTGCTGGATGACTTTTTCTCCCATAACTCTGGGAAGGTCTGTGCTCTTCCATGCTTCCGAGGAATTAAAGGAGAGGATTAGATGCAGCAGGCAGAGCTGACAGTCCTCCTCCAAGCTGGTGGCAGTGGCCACCGGCCTCCATGAGCCCCTTTGCAAGCGGGCTTTTGCAAAAAATAAATCTGCCTGTGTCCCCCATGGAGAGCTCTTGGTGCAACCAAGTAAGATAGGGAAAAACGTCCTTTCATGTTAATAACTAGTACAGCGCAGGAGCGATGGGTAGGAATAAGTGGTAGTTTGCATGGAGACTGGTCCTAAAGGAGGATCATACTGGGAGAACTGGTCCAGCAAAGCCAGAAGAACCAGCGTTATGCCAGGGCAAGAACCCTTGGGGCATCCCATTTGCACACCCTCCCGGTTCCTCTACCTGGAGAAGGCTGAGGCAAGAGCAGAGAAGGCAGCAATCGACCGTAGGAACACTTCTGTGCGAGGACAGAGGGAGTGAGGAGTCGCCCTTGCTCTGGGGGAGCGTTGTAGAGGTCTGCATGGAGAAGGTGGAGAGACCGGCGTCATCACCTGCCCCTTGCAGTGTGAGAAGTAGCATCCACTGAAGGGAGCGATCCAGCCCCAAATGAAACAAGAGGAGGTGAGGAGTTTTGGAGAACATCCCCCTCAATGTGGGACCTCAGGGTGGCTGAAGGTGACGGTGGGCTCCACGGGCCAGCGGAGCCACCAAGGGGGACCACTGAGGCGTGCTGGCCACCAGCATATCCCTGGGCTTGTGGCTCCTCAGCAGCAGGGCAGGACCCCGGGCCACAGCGAGAACCCAGGAGCCCAGACCTCCTTCAGGAACCTCCAGCAGCCCCAATGCCTCCTGGAGCTCAGGGAACCCCCACAAGGACCTGGCAGGAGTCAGGAGGACCCCCCCCCTCCGCAGGCCCACCCCATTTCAGGGACACCCCCCCAGGACCCCCCCAGCGCTCATGGACCCCTCCAGGACCTCCAGGGCTCTGGGACCCCTCCAGGGCTGCCAGTTCCCCCTGTCCCTCCCAGGTTCAGCGCCCTCCAGGACCCCTGGGCTGATGCCACCTCCACTCCACCCCCGCCACGTGGCTTCTCTGCCTTTTGTTTTGGTGGTGCCTCATTGGCTGCCCCCCCCTCCGGGGGCGGGGCCGCGCAGGCAGGCAGCCAATCAGTGGGGCGGCAGGTGGGTGCCCCCCACATCCCACCCGTGCCCCCTCACACCCCCCATGTCCTCGGCCCCCACATCCTCACACCCCTGTGCCCCACACCCTCATGCCCCCCCATGTCTTCGTGCCCCCCATGTCCCCCCGCCACCCATGTCCCCCAGCCCATGCCCTTGCTCCCCCTTCACGTCCTTGTGCCCCCCATGTCCCTCTGCCCCATACCTGTGTGCCCCTCCATGTCCCCGTGCTCCACACCCTCCATGTCCCCACACCCTTGCGCCACCCATATCCTCAATCCCCACGCCTTCACGCCCCCCCATGTCCTCGCCCCCCACGCCCTCGTGCCCCTCACGCCCGCGTGCCCTCCCAGTGCCCCCCCTGCCCCCCGCCGGCCCCCCGCGCTCACCCGCTGGCTGCGTCGCTCCTGGTCCCGCGCCCCGGTTACCGATTAACAGCTCGGTCCAAAGACCTGGGCTGGGCACCGTGGGGCCGTGGCCACCACGGCTCCTCCCGGGGCTCACACCCGGCCACCCATGGGGCCGTGCGGGGCAGCGCGGTGAGGCAGCCGTGCAAGGTGACCTGCCGCCCAAAGAAGGTTGCCCAGAGATGCTTTCACCGCTTCCCCCTCCCAGCGAAATGAGCCTCAAGGGAAGATATTAAAAGCAGAAATCCAACTTTTCCCCACATCGCGGGAAAGGAGCTGGGCACATGCGGCCTCTGCAGCTGCGGAGGTCCAAGGTCCTGTCACAGAACCACAGAATGGTCAGGGTTGGAAGGGCCCTCTGGAGCTCCCCCAGTCCCACCCCCTGCCACAGCAGGGTCACCTCCAGCAGTGGCACAGGACGGCGTCCAGGCGGGTTTGGGATGGCTCCAGAGTGGGAGACTCCCCCACCTCTCTGGGCAGCTGTGCCACTGCTCTGCCACCCGCACAGGGAAGAAGTCCCTCCTCAGGTTTAGGTGGAACTGCCTATGCTCAAGTTTGTGCCCGTTCCCTCTTGTCCTGTCCCTGGGCACCACTGAAAAAAGACTGTTCCCATCCCCCTGGCACCCTCCCTTTGAGTATTTATAAGATTGATAAGATCCCCCCTCAGTCTTCTCTGCTCCAGACTGAAAACCCCCAAGGCCCTCAGCCTTTCCTCATCAGAGAGATGCTCCAATGCCCTCACCATCTCTGTAGCCCTTTGCTGGACCCTCTCCAGCAGTTCCCTGTCCTTCCTGACCCGGGGAGCCCAGAACTGCACACAGTGCTCCGGCTGCGGCCTCCCCAGGGCAGAGCAGAGGGGGAGGATGACCTCCCTCGCCCTGCTGGCCACACTCTGCTGGGTGCACCCCAGGGTGCCATTGGCCTTCTTGGCCACCAGGGCACATTGCTGGCTCATGGTCACCCTGTTGGCCCCCAGGACTCCCAGGTCCCTTTCCACAGAGCTGCTCTCCAGGAGCTCAGCCCCCAACCTGTACTGATGCATGGGGTTATTCCTCCCCAGATGCAGCACCCTACACTTGCCCTTGGTGAACTTGATTAAGTTTCTCTCCGCCCAACTCTCCAGCCTGTCCAGGTCACGCTGTATGGCGGCACAGCCTTCCGGCGTGTCAGCCACCCCTCCCAGTTTTGTGTCATCAGCAAACTGGCTGATGGTACACTCTATCCCTTCACCCAGGTCATTGAGGAACACCACTTGTTACTGACCTCCAACTAGACTCTGTGCCACTAACTCGAGTCTGTCCCCCGGTCCCTGAGCAGTGCGGGATGGACGGGGGCTGCCACCAGCAAATGTGTCCCCTGCCAATGTGTGTGAGAAACCACTTTTTCATATGGGATGGTGGGAGTCGCACCCCCATGTGTGTGCACCCCACTGGTGTCACCCAGCCTGGGTTTTTTTTGCACAAGGAGTGGGGAAGCGATGTGGCTCCAAGTGTGACGTGGGTGCCAGCACCAGGGAGAGGAATCATGGAATAGTTTGGGTGGGAAAGGACATTTAAAGGCCATCTAGTCCGACCCCCTACCATGAGCTGGGACATCTTCAACTAGACCAGGTTGCTCCAAGCCCCGTCCAACCTGGCCTGGAGTGTTCCCAGGGATGGGGCAGCCACCCCCTCTCTGGGCAACCTGGGCCAGTGTCCCACCACCCTCAGAGTGAAAAAAATTCTTCTTTTACCTAATCTAAATCTCCCTTCTTCCAGTTTGAAGCCATTCCCTCTCATCCCATCACTCCATGCCCTTGGAAAAAGTCCCTCCCCAGCTCTCCTGGAGCCCCTTTAGGCACTGGAAGGGGCTCTGAGGTCTCTGTGGAGCCTTCTCCTCTCCAGGCTGAACATCCCCCACCTCTCCCAGCCTGTCCTCCCCGCAGAGGGGCTCCAGCCCTCGGCCCACCTTCGTGGCCCATTGGTAGGAACGGGTTTGGAGATCGCTGATTAACGACCCCACGCGCCGCTCGCGGTTTCCCTCCCCGCGCCGGGTGCGCACCTCACAGGCGCAGCACCCTTCTCCCCCGCGGGCTTTACCCACTCCCGTCGCTAAGGCCGCGTAAATTTGCGGGCTCAGAGGAATGAACCCACGGGGGCCCTCGGGAGGGCCTCGCCGCGCTGTGAGGGCCGCGCCGCGCTGTGAGGGCCGCCCCGCCCCGGCAGAGGCCTAAGAGGCGCGGCGCGGCCCGCCCGCCCGGAGCCCCGGTAGCGCGCCGTGATCGTATAGTGGTTAGTACTCTGCGTTGTGGCCGCAGCAACCTCGGTTCGAATCCGAGTCACGGCATCGCCTCGGCGGTACCACGGCACACGGGCTCCCATTATTTTTTTTTTTCTTTTTTTTTTTCCTTTCTCTGGGGCGACCCCCCTCCGACGGCGCGGTTAATTTTTATTTTATTTTTTTTTTATTTTTTTCCGCGTCGCGCCGATATTTCGCGTCGTTTTGTTTTGTTTTGTTTTGTTTTGTTTTTTTTCGCTGGGCCGTGAGGAGGGCCTGGCGCGGGGTGAGGATTCTTCAGGGCGGCGTGTGAGGGGTTGGGGCGGGGGGGGGGGGGGGGGATCAGCAGCGGCGCCGCGGGGAATTTAAATAAATACATGACAGAAAAAAACATAACGGCCGCCTCGGGGGAGTGGGGGGCAAAGAAAAAAAAAAACGGGAGCCCGTGTGCCGTGGTACCGCCGAGGCGATGCCGTGACTCGGATTCGAACCGAGGTTGCTGCGGCCACAACGCAGAGTACTAACCACTATACGATCACGGCGCGCTACCGGGGCTCTGGGTGGGGCGGGCGGCGCGGCGCCTCTTGGCCCTGACGGGGCGGGGCTCGGGAGCGCGGCGCCCCGCCCACCCCCGGCCGCGCGCGTCTCCCTGGCGACGCGGGGTGAGTGACAGGTGCGCGTGGGAGTGTGTATTCCCCCCCCCCCCTCCCCGCTGCCGCTCGCGGCTGTGCGCATGCGCGGCGCCGAAGCGCGGCGGGCACTCGGCCCGGGGCTGCCCCACACCGCGGTCGCCATCGGACCCGGCCCCCCCCCCCCCCCCCTCGCCCGGCGCGGCCCGGCCCGGCCACCTCCGGCACCCCCTGGGCCCCAGCTGCGCCCCAGCCCCGGCCTCCTGGTTCTCTGCACGGCCCTCGGCCCGCACCCGCGCTTCAGCCTGCCCCCGGCCGCGCTCCTCACCCCGGCTCTGGCCTCCTCCCCTGGGCCCGGCCCCGGATTTACCCCCGCTCCCAGCCCCGACCCCCCCCGCTGCGGCCCCCGCCCGGCTCCAGGCCCTCAGCCTGGCCCCGCTTCCAGCCGTCACCGCGGCCCCTGCGCGGCTCTCACCCCTTACCCTGTCCCCCACCCCAATCCCCTCCACTGGAATCCCACCTCACACCCCAATTCCCCCGCTGGAATCCCACCCCAATTCCCCGCTGGAATCCCACCCCAATCCCCCGCTGGAATCCCACCTCACACCCCAATTCCCCCGCTGGAATCCCACCTCACACCCCAATTCCCCCGCTGGAATCCCCCCCCAATCCCCCGCTGGAATCCCACCTCACACCCCAATTCCCCCGCTGGAATCCCACCCCAATCCCCCGCTGGAATCCCACCCCAATTCCCCCTCTGTAATCCCACCTCACACCCCAATTCCCCCGCTGGAATCCCACCCCAATCCCCCGCTGGAATCCCACCTCACACCCCAATTCCCCCGCTGGAATCCCACCTCACACCCCAATTCCCCCGCTGGAATCCCACCCCAATCCCCCGCTGGAATCCCACCTCACACCCCAATTCCCCCGCTGGAATCCCACCCCAATTCCCCGCTGGAATCCCACCTCACATCCCAATCCCCCGCTGGAATCCCACCCCAATCCCCCGCTGGAATCCCACCTCACATCCCAATCCCCCGCTGGAATCCCACCCCAATCCCCCACTGTAATCCCACCTCACACCCCAATCCCCTCCACTGTAATGCCACCCCAATCCCCCCTGCTGTAATCCCACCTCCCACCCCAATTCCCCCGCTGTAACCCCACCTCACACCTCAATTCCCCCCGCTGTAGTCCCACCCCAATCCCCCACTGTAATCCCACCTCCCACCCCAATTCCCCCCGCTGTAATCCCACCTCCCACCCCCCTGCGGGTGTTTCTCAGGGAATAAGAGTGTCTCTTCAGCCCAGCAGTAAGGACGGGGCACACCAGGGTGGTGGTGCCTACGGACGGGGAGAGGAAGATGAGGGACAAAGGATGGCATTGTCTTTGTGGCCCAAAGCAGCGTCGGGCACCAGGCTGTGCTGCGGTTCCCAATTCTTCCTGGTGAAACACACATTAATAGTTAACGGCTGGTTGCCGTCACCGCTGTTGCTGATTTTTACAGTGCTCCGAGTTTTAAAGGCCCTTTTATTTTCACAGATATGCAAAGAATTCAGAACACCTGGGATCAAAAGGATTTCTTTGTGTGAAATATTTTTAGAGCAATCGTGGCACTTCAAGGCGCTCGGATGGCCCAGATGACTCATACCTCTGTGCTGCGTCAGAGGGAAGAGCCCGTCACAGAAACCTCTGCTGCTGCCTGCGCAACGAGCTCATCGCTTGGCGTCCTATATACGCACCTCTGTGTGTGTTACTTGCCCGTGAGGGGGTGCTGGAAGAGGCAGAGATCTCCCGCAATCATGCTGCCCGTGCTGGCAGCTGATGCTATGGCCCTGCACCACGTCTGTCCTTGTATATCTGCTGCAGCTGGTGAATCCTAAATCTAAAAGACTTTTCCTGAGGCTTGGCACAAACCAGAGGCAGGCCCTGTGCGCCTTGATTACTCCGTGAAGTAATTACTCCTGCCACTCTGAGCTCCTCGTCTTGCTCCTACCCAACCCAAAAGAGCTCAGAGTGGCGGAGGAAGACAGAACGGCGTTTTGTGTCCTCCCTTTGTCTATGCCCACCCCTTTCTTCCCCAGCCTCTTTGCCCTTGACTTGCCCGGGGCACTGGTGCGTGCATGCTGGTCCCTCAGCAACGGTGGGAACCTTTGCTGTGGGAGATGCTCTCCACACCATCAAACCTGGCTGACCAGGAGATGGTGGAGGAGGGGCTCTTTGGTAGTATCTCTGAATGACCTGGGTGTCCGCGTGGTTTTTGGTACTGCCCTCCTTCCCCATCGCTGCCCTTCTCCCTCCCTTGCCCGCCGTCCGAGGATCCCGGTCTGTCCCACACCTAGGGCCGCAGGAACACGACTTTTGCTTATGTGTGGCCAACCCTCTCACCATCTGTGTCCTCGTGCTGGACCTAAAGTGGGTGCAGCATCATTGGTAGGAGATATGTGTGTCTCCTCCCATATCCAGGGAGTTTAATGCTGTCATCAGCCCCTTGGCTCCACCGTGGAGAGAGATCTGAGCACGCAGACATCTGCAGGACAGGGGGCAGCTGAGCCATAGAGGTGGGGTCTTCACAACCTCTGAATCTCAAGGCATGTGCTTGTGGATTGGAGAGGTCCTTGTGCTGCCCTGTGCCTGGCATCTTGTGCCTTCCTCCACACTGAGCTGGTGGTGTCACAATGTTGCTGACCTGGGCTTTGTCACTGGTGAAAGGACAAGCCCAGCTCCATGCTGGCCTGCTCTCACGCACGGCCCTGGACAATTACTGCGTTGGGTCAGCGCAGCTGTGGTGGGGAAGAAGCACCCAAGGGAGAAGGTGGGATGGTGTGGGAGATGTGGAGCACCTCTGGCAGGACGTGCTGCCCATGCCTGGTGGGGATGGAGAACCTAGAGGGATGCACGCAGTGACCAGGGGGTTCCTCCTCGGGCACTTGCGTGGGCAGGCAGGGCGGAACCCCTGAGGTTGGTGTCCACCATGGTCCTGATCCCGATTCTTGGCCTGGCGTGGTGCAGGGCTCACGTTTGTGTGGGTGCTCTTGGCCACAAGGCCACAGCAATGTGGTAGGCCAAAGGTATCAAGGGGTGCATTAAAAAGAGCGTGGCCAACAGGTCTACGGAGGTCATCCTCCCCTTCTGCTCTGCCCTGGTGAGGCCACATCTGGAGCACTGTGTCCAGTGCTGGGCTCACCGGGTCAAGACAGACAAGGAACTGCTGGAGAGGGTCCAGGGGAGGGCTCTGAAGATGCTCAGGGGACTGGAGCACCTCTCTTATGAAGAAAGGCTGAGACACTTGGGGCTGTTCAGCCTGGAGAAGACTGAGAGGGGATCTCATCAATGCTGATCAATATCTCAAGGGCGGGTGGCAGGAGGATGGGGCAGACTCTTTTCAGCAGTGCCCAGCGACCGGACAAGGGGATGGAAACAAAGTGGAACATGGGAAATTCCATCTGAACACCAGGAAATACTTCTTCCCTGTGCGGGTGGCAGAGCAGTGGCACAGCTGCCCAGAGAGGTGGGGGAGTCTCCCACTCTGGAGCCATCCCAAACCCACCTGGACACCATCCTGTGCCACTGCTGGAGGTGCCCCTGCTCTGGCAGGGGGTGGACTGGGGGAGCTCCAGAGGGCCCTTCCAGCCCTCACCAGTCTGGGGTTCTGCGGTGTGTGCTGGGCGCTGCTCGCAGGGTGTGCACGGCACAGGCTCCTCGAGGGGTGGGGAGGAGACAGCAGGGCTCATGCTTTGGATGCTCAGCAGACATTTCTGGAAGGGGAAGCCGGCAGAATAACAATGATCTCAACTGCTGGAACAGGCATGACTGAGATAAACGCCGCAGCGATAAAGAGGAGTCGGCCAAACATGGAAGTGAGCAGGGAGGTGGCAAGCGGACACGGAGATAAGTGGCAGGGGCCTGGCGGGTGCAGAAAAGGAGGCATGAAGCTGCTGCCACCCATCCCTGGTGGTGGTGGCCCTGTCCCAGCACAGCTTCCTACCCACGGGCTGCCTTCCCCAACAAGATTCAGATAACGACCACTCCTAATGAAATCGTGCCAGGTTGTCAGGGCCCCAACAGCCCTTTGCAACGTGGTTTTGTCCGCAAGATGCTGCTGGTCTGGCCCGGATGGTTTGGACCCGCCAGGACGTGTTCCTGCAGTGTGGAAGAAAAGGGATGAGCTTGTTGGGTGCAGCGGGGGATTGTCTGTCTGCTGGGTGACCTGATCGCTTCGGGCTCCGCTCAGCACCTGGGCAGGATGGCTGCTCCAGGTGGGCTCTTCTGCTCTTCCCACTCTGCTTTGTCCCTCGGTGGCTTTTCTCCAAGCCCTCTGATGCCTGGGGGTTGCGTTCCCTGGGGTTTTAAAGGTGCCTGCAACGCCGACACGCTGGTGCAGCCAGGCAGAGAGCGCTGCTGGGCCCGCACGTTGCCACTCTGTGGCACAAACATAAATCTTCCGGCTGGCACAGGGACAAGAGCAATTCATCACTGCGTGGCTGTCTCGGCTGCTCTGCCCCTTGAGCCACCTCTCCAGCTGTTCCCTGGCCGGGGCAGCCCCTGGCCTCCTTTCCTCATCTTAAGGAGGCAGACGGGAGACAGAGCCATCCCCACCGCTTCCTCTTTTGGTCTCAGATCCCTAAAACAGTCCCAGGAGTGGCGCTGGTGCCCGGGGAGGCGGGACGGATGCCAGTGCTTCGAGGAGACACCCTGTGCTTTGCTGGTGACAGAAAACCGTGCACCGATGCCGGCCAGCACTGTCACCTCTGGGTATTCGGAGGCCATAAATTCAGCTTGAAATTTGCTCTGCTGCTGAAAGCCCACCTTCCTTCCTAAGGACATCAGAGCGACTCTGTTGAGCTATACCATCTAGCCCAGTATGCCATATTCCCATACCCACTGGTACTGCCGGGCCACTGCAGGACGCTGGAGCAAGAGCAGGCCAGGGAAACCTCCTGGGGCTGGGATTAATTTTGGAGGTGGAGGTTTAGGTGGGATTTAGGGGCGAAGGACAGCACATCTGAGCTGGGGAACAGTTGCAAGCAACCTGACACAGCTCTGTCCCCACCATCCACCTCCCCATTCCTCTTCTAGCTCGTGAGATGTGCACCGAGGATGGAGGGAGAAGGGCTCAAGCATTTCTTGATGTGAATGTTCAGCTGCAATGCTTTTGAGAGGCTTTATGAGCCCACAACAGTGCATGAGATGGTCCTGGTTCTTCCAAAGCCCAGGCTTCAAAGGACATCTCCCAGTCTGCCAGCACTATGTGGGGCAGGCAAACAGGCTACCACAGACTCATTTTCTGCTTGTTTTGGGATCCCTTTGCCTGCTTCCAATGTTCAGAGATCAGGGAAAATGGTCCCCAAAATGTACGGAGCAGGGATTCACCAAAGCTGTCCTATCCGACCTCCAGGGAGCACAAAGCCTGCCGCAGACTCTTGAGCCCTTTCCATGTGGGTCCGGCATCCAGCTGAAGATGGGATGCAATAAAAGCGTCCCAAGGGAGACTCAGCCACCCCGCAGCCCTATATAAACGCTGCCACGTGTTCGTGTGTGCCCTGCCTCATTCCAGCTGCCAGCCCGAGCTCTCACTCCGCCTTTGTCTGCGCCAGGAGCCGGAGCCTCCTCCCGCAGCGGGGGATTTATAGCCTGCACGCAGCCACCTCTTAACCCCTCTTGGTGATGCTGAGCGGGCAGAAAATAGGCAGCCACGCTGCCAGGCGGTCTGCCGGGCCCTCGCCTCTCCTCCTCTTGCACTCCCCTTGGAATTCGCCGTCCTTTTCTGCCTCCCAGCCCTTTCGGAGCCACAGGGCTGGGTTGGTGGCAAAAGCCATTTTTCCCCTCTGCGTGGGGGGGGGGGCGGCCCCTGTTTTTGCTCCTGTCAGCCGTGCCCGTCTTCCTGATGGTTGATGACAGCCCTATTAAGAGATACAAGGGGGATGCCAGGGGTGGTTCACACCCCCTAGGCGACAGAAAGCCAGTGAGAGTCCGTCTGGAGGAGGACTCAGCTGCGTGAGCCTGGCCATTGCAGCTGGATTAATCAAACCCACCATTAACACTTTCCTGGGGCACGCAGGTCCCCTGCCAGCCCCACAGCACAGGTCCCCAGCCAGCACCTCGCTCTGATTGAGCTGCAAATGCTCCAGCTCCTTAGTTTGCTCTGCCTCAGATCGATGAGCGCAGGCGGCTCCAATCAATTCCACTTTACCACTTGCTATCGAGTTCAGATCCGCGCTCTCCCAGCCGGTCCTGCTTCCTTTGTTCATTCAGAGGAGGAATTCAGGCATCTTATCCCACCCGGACACTGCCGTGCCCTTGCAGGGTTGGGTCCCCCGGTCAGGATACCCCACAGATGCAGATTTTCCTCCCTGTCCTCCCCACCGCAATGAAGGGGTTGAGTTTGTGCTAGGGCTGGAGCTCGGAAAGCATCAGCGTGGCTGGGCAGAGTGTGAAAAGTGGGTGGCTGGATGAGGCCGTGAGATTTGCATGATATAATATAGCTGTTGCCACCCAGCCGGCATCTGTCATGAGGTTTGCCTGCCACGAGCCTGGTTTTTCTGGGGAAATACTGACGGCAGCTGCAGAGAGCTCCTGTGGCTTGGCTGCCCTGTCCCCACGGGCACCGAGCGCGGCTTCGGCTCCCCAGGGCTTGAGCCCACGCGAAACGATTTTAAGGAAAACAAAACAAAACAAAACAAAACAATTAATAACGCCAAAGAGTTTACATAGTGGCCCTTTGGAAATTTCCCTCAAACCCACACCTGGCGTTTGTCGGTGGAAGAAGCATTTCTCACCCTCTGGGTATTGTTCCCAGAGTAATTTTTTTTCTTTTTTTTTTCTTGTATCTGTCACCCAGCTCTCTCGCTGGCCTGCTTCCAGGGTGCTGCGCCTGGGTTCGTGGAAATGAAGCTCCCCACGGCTCTCCACACCTCGTCGAGCGTTAATGAAATAACGGATCACACCAGAGAGCAGTTATGACGCTCAGGGTCGCGGGTGTGCAGAGGGCTGTCAGCGCTGAGAGCCGAGGCAGAAGAGGCTCGGCGCAGCTGAGGCATGGACCGACGTGTCTGGCTCTGAGCTGGCAGATGTCTGTCAGCGAGTTGTCGTCTCTTCTTTTGGTCAATTAGCATGGTTTCAATTATATTATCAACTGCATAATGATTTCTTTTGACACAAAGGTTGGGGAGCTGCAAAAAGTGTCTGCGAGGATTTGGTAAATGCACATGCTTTGGGCATATCCCGCACGGCGTCCGCGTGGCCTCAATGCGCTCACAAAGCCCGGGGCCGCATCACGCCTGCGCGTGTTGATGCAGAAATGTCCTAGCTCGTGATTCTTGGGAGGAGCAACCTGTCACACCCTACGTGGGACTCGGTGTGGGCCCACGTTCTCCATGTCCCTCCTTGCTTCCCCCCAACTTACTGCCTGCCCTTGGCCCTTGCCACCTCATGGCGGCGGGCTGGGGTGAGAGGAGGATGCAGAGCATCTTGTGCAGAGCATCCCTCCCATGCCAGCCCGCTCCTTGTCCTCCCCAGGGCACCGGGCAGCCAGCTGGGATGGGTGGGCACGGCTGCTCCGTGCCTTTTCCTTCCAGCCTGGTGGGAGTCGGGATGTCTGGAAGGGCTGAAGGAAGCTTGCAGGCTCCTGAGTGCTACGGGGCAACCGGTGGGGGATGTGCTTGGTGTGCGTGTGAGGGGCAGCTGGAAGAGGGACGCTTCCAGCCTGGGAATGGCTCGCCAAACGAAAGCGTGCTGCCTGTGCCATGGACCTGGGAGCAGTATCCCTCTACCCCCGCCCCGCCGCGGTGAGAGGGGCCCGTCTCACCCACTGCCCGCTCACTGAGGGTCTCCCGGTGCAAACGCGTAGCGGTATTTCCCCCGGACACGGTCCCCGCCTCTAAGTATTTGCAAGGCTCCCGGTGCCAGTCTTTGTATCCAGTGGTGCTTGATGGATTTCTTTCCGTGGATTTGTCTCGTCTTGTTCCTAAACCACGTAGCATCTGCAGCGGCCCGTGGCGGGGAGGGCTGCCGTGTGCCGAGTCACCTCCTTGTGTTTATCCCTGGTCTACGTCTCTCCCCACCCTCCCGCAGCCACCCGGATCTCTGCCCTGTGACCCCCCCGTTGTCTCTTTGCCGTGCCAAAGAGCCCCGGTCTATCACACACCCCGTGTGCAGAAACCCTCGATCATCTTCTCGCCCTTCTCTGTGCATTTTCCGGCTCTGCTGTATCCTCGGGATGGGGGCTCCAGGACCGCACACAGGCTGGGACCGACCAGGGAGTAGTGGCACCTCTGATGTCTCTACCTTTTCCTAACCCTTCCCATCAATTTTAACGGAGAGGTTTTGCAGTTCTGACCTCCGCTGAGCGCTGAGGGGACGTTTTCACGGGCTGTCAGAGCTCCCGGTCTGAGAGCCCATCACTTTAGACATGAGGCTGGGCCTGGTGTCCCCGTGCGTGTCACTTCCCTGACACTGGCTTTTGTCTCGTTTTCTCGCCAAGTTGCTCAGCCTCCGACAGTCCTCCCGCACTTCTCAGCATTCATCCGCAGTATCCAGAATAATTCAACATTATTAGCAGATTTTGTCACTTCTCTGCTGACCTCATCTCGTCAAAGATGGATGTGGAAATGCAGGTGGCCCCCCTCAGCCGGATCACCCTCAGGTGCCTACTGGCTCTTTCCAAGAAAGCCACTCGCTTCGGAAGAAAAGAAATGTGCTTTGAGAGAGCTGTGTCGACGCTTTCCCAATATGTCATATTTATCCATCTGTCCCCTAACGATGCCAGTTTCCTACTCCTTATGCCAATTTTTGTTCATTTGCAGAGAACAGATGTGTCATTTATCAGTCTGGGGCTCCCTGGCTGCCTCCTGGGAAGCGTTTTTGGTGTCACAGTTGCCGCCTTCCAGTCCTCACATCCCCTGGCTGTACCCAGACCTCGGGGGAGGTTGGGGTGTCACCCGGCAGATGTGACACCCTCCTGGTCGGTCCCTGCTGCGCTGCACAGCAGGGCAGGGTGCTGCCGAGGAGGGAAGGGGCTGGAGTCACGACAGACATTTCTAAGCTCCCGGGGATGGCTCCTGTTTGAAGCTGTGGAAGAAGTACCTGGAGATCCAAGGGGCGGCAGGCTTCCCTGCGCGCCAGGGGTGCCGCTGGCGCCAGGGGTAGCAGCCGACCCAGCGCCTGACTCAAGTGACGCGTTGGCAAGTGGCAGAAGCTAAATTCAGCCCCCACATCGCCCGTAGGTGAATCATCTCCCAGCACCTCCTCAAGAGCGTGCAGGAGCAGAGACCTTCTCCTCTGAGTCACCAAAAGCTGCTGCCTGGGGGACGCCGGGCTGTGTCCGCACCACCCAGGGTTAAACGGGAGGGGAAGGGGATGACATAGTCTGAGCCCTCCTAGACCCAGCGAAGGTCCCGTGTCCTGTCCTTGGCCCGGCAGCCAACAGGGGCTCCCGTCCCCAGCGGCGGGTGAGCACGAGGAGCACTCCCAGCTCCTCACACCCAGGAGGACGGCCGAGGGCTGAGGACGCACACAGCTCTCCGCAGGGCTGGCAGGAGCCCGGAAGACGTCGCTTGGCTTTTTCTTCCTGGTGCGTGCTCCGACCTGCCTGGGAAGTGTTTACCCAGGCGAGCAGCTACTGCTGCCTCCGGTGAGAGGAAGGGCCGTGCCGTCAGCTCCAACCCAGAGACCACAGAGAAGACCTCCTGGACCCTCCAGAGTTGGAGAAGAGGGTGGGAGCAGAGCACCCGGTGCAGAGGTCCAGCCCCGGCTCCTTGCAGGCCACTGCAGAAGGCCTTCTGTCTCTCCTCTCCAAAAATCACTCCTGTGAGTGATTTCGATGAGGGAGCCAAAAATCACTTCTGTGCAGCCATGGGTTGTTCTCCTCCCCGCTGAGGACTGCGCACCCAGCGGCTCCACCACCACCATGCTTCCCTCCTTGCTAGGGGCTCTGCGGGCAGCGTGAGCCGCAGGCAGCCCCCGGCGCCACGCATCCTGCCGGGGGTCTTCCCGCCGCGGCGGCGAGAGGGAGCGCAGCCGAAATGTGGAGTCTGGCGCGCAAGCGGCGCAGCGTGTGCTCCCTGATCCTCTCCCGTCTGCCAGTCCCACCTCGCCGGTGTCCCCCCCCCCGCCACCCCCTGCCAGTCCCGACACCCAGCGATGCTACGCGACAGCCATCTGCCACGGCGGATCCGCCGGGCCGTGGCCACTCGCGGGCGGAGTGGCATCGCGGCCACGGTCGCGGGCATCGGGGCCAGCCTCTACGGTGCGGGCATCAGCCCCGGGGCCCAACGTGTGTCAGATAGGAGGGATGTAAACAGTTGGGGATTGGAGCAACACCAGCTGCTGCGTGAGACGCAGATGGAGCTTGGCTTCGGCGGTGCGAATGCAGAAATCTGTCGCCGCGTCTTCGAACCTGAAAGGAGCTGCTTGTGAACGGAGGGATGGCGCTAGTGTCTCATCGTGACCGCAGAATAAAAATATGAGCAGCCCGCGCCTGTGCTGAGCCACGCGGGGTGCAAGGAGCTCATGTGGTCTCCTTCTGGAGTCCCCAAGACTCACAAGACTTTTGGTCTCCTTCAAAAGTCCCCAAGCACAAGGAAGTGTCCCCGAGGGGGGCTCCCACCCCAGCGATGTTCTCCTTCCCTTACTGCCCCATGTTGCTGTCTGGGTGGTTTGGCCCCCCGGGGGAAGCCAATATCCAGGGGAAGCTCTCATCTGAGGGCTCAGGTGGGTCCAGGGATCTTCTTCCTGATGCCCCTCCAGGCTCTGGTGAAGCCTCAGGTGAGAAGCAGATGCCCCACAGGGCCCAGATCAGAGAACGGGGCTACTTTGGGCCAGGTGCTCCCCTGCAGAAAAAGGCCACAGAGGAATTTGGAAGAGAAACAGGGCCCAGCAAATGGTGAGGAGGTGCTGGGGTCCGAGGTGCGCTCGGACCACAGGACCCTCTTCCATCCCCAGCGTGGCCCTAGTGCAGTTGCCTCTCCAAGGAGGGATGCGACAGGATGGGATGGGAAGGAAGGACTGCTGCAATTCCTCTGGTATGGTAGTATTTGTGAAAAAAAAACCCCACCAACAAAACAAACCCACCGCCACAAGCTGGATCCCTCCTCCATCACCTCTCGGGGGACGCTGAGCGTGTGTTTTCCAGGCCTGAGGATTTAACAAGAGCCATCTCCAGCAGATGTTGCTGAACATCCTCCTTGGTTACTGACAGAGTACTCTCAATCTCATGTGCCATCAGCCCTGCATCCTGCTTCCTCCCAAACGCCGGACGGACAGATTTATTGAGAACCTCTGTCTTTTCTGCATTTTAATAACAATCTCCTCATCCCCATCTGCCGGGATTGAGGTCTGCCGCTAGACCTCAAACACTGCTGTGTGTTCACTCAGTTCCCGGCAGACGCTTTTTCTCCTCCTCGTGCCTTTTGTGTCTTGCATTCCCTACCCTCCGAAATTTCCAGACTTGGTTGCTGGGTGCTGTGGCTGTCTTCTCCCTAGGGAGGAAGCTCCCTCGATGTCCCGTTGGACCTGGGGGGATCTGGTTGGGATTTCTTGGGCAGGAACGTGCAATAAATCAGTGAATCCGGGGTCACCAGGCATGCGTTCGGCACATGCCGTGCCACATTGGCGCGGGAGGCTCAGCTCCTCAGCAGCCCCATCCCAGCCCTCCTCCTGCGCAGGGGGGCTGGAAGGAAAGGGAGGGGGATCACCACGAGAAGCCTTCTTCTCCAGGCGTCCTCTCCTCCCTGCGTCAGGCACCCTGAGGGCCACATCCAAAAGTCTGTTGCCGTAGCGGGGCAGGAGCCCGGGCCTCACGGTGGGGACGGGCAGGCGCACACCGTGGCATCTCTCCCCCGCTCGCTGCGTGCCTCTGCACGCTTCACCTCGCCGGTGCGTCCCGCTTTCGGAGCATCCCACCCCCTTTCAGGCACGCTTGACCATGGCCTTCGGGGGATCCAGCTCACGAGCAGGGCCGGGAGCGGGTTTGGGTGGACAGTGCGCATGCGGAGGATTCAGGGACGTGGGTCCAGTGATGGGGCTGGGCATGGTGGCCGCGGGGGACCAGCGCCAGTCCCAGGGGTGGGTGGTGGCTGGTGATGGGTGCGTGTGCGCAGAGGTGACGGTCAGGACGGGCGCCAAGCGTGCCCGTTTGCCGCCGCCACGGCCTCGGCCCTCTGCTGCCACGCTCCAGCACGCCGCTGCCACTGCTGCTCACTTTGGGCGCCTTCCCAGCGCCTCCCAGCGCTGCCAGGGCTGCACCCCGGGGGGGACGTGGGGGATGTCCCCCAGCCCCCTGTGTCCTGGGTGCTCCGCCCGATGTCCCGGCACACCTCAACCTTCCTCCCGAGCACCTTCCCCCAGCCGTGTCCCTGCTCCCCCCCCGGGCTCCCGCCATGTTTTTGGTGGGTTCCCGCGGCGCCAGCCCCGGTGTTCCGGTGACCCCAGGAGCCATCCCGCTCCGCCAACCCCTCCTCCGCCGGTGGATTTGCCATCGAGGGACCCCCTTTATCGCTCCTATCTCGTTGGACACCCCCCCCCCCCCCCCCCCTCCCGGTGGCCCTTCTCCCGGTGCCACCGCAGCTCCCGACCCCGGGCGATGCTCGGGGAGAGAGGGGGTGGGCAGGACGAGCCCCGCGGTCTCCGGGATGGGGCGGCCATTCCCTCCCGGGGCCGCTGGGAGGGAGCGGGGAGCCGGGCGGGGGGAAGGCGGGGCGGGCCCCGGGGGAGGCGGGGCGGGCGGCGGAGGGGCCGCTCCGGGCCGGGGGCCTGGAGGGAGGAGGGAGGAAGGAGAAGGGGGGGGGGGGGGGAGGGAAGGAAGCGAGTGAAGGGAAGCGGGGCGGACGAGCTGGGGTGGTCTGGGGGGGGGGGTGGAAAGCCCCGCTCGGAGCAGCCCGGCGCGGCGGCTACCGGCAGGTGGCACTGGCCGCCTCCCACCGGCCGCCTTCCCCCCCCCCTCCGACCGCCGCCCGCGCCGCTCCGGGCTCCCGCACGCCGCGCTCAGTCCGCCGGCGCCGATGCTGCTGAGCGGAGCGGCCGCCGGTTCGGAGCGCGGTGGCGGTGGCGGTGGCGATGCCGGGGGAGCTCCGCAGTGCGTGGGCACATGGCCCGCTGGCTCCGCGAACACCTGGGCTTCCGCAGCGCCAAACCCGCACCCCCCGCGCCTCCCAACCCGATTTACCGAGCCGGGCCGCCTCCTCCGCAACCCCCCCCCGCGCCCAGGGGGCGCCGCCGAGCCGCTGGCCGCCGCCCAGCCCCGACATCGTGGCGGCCTACCGCCTGCAGAAGGAGCGCGACTTCGAGGACCCCTACAGCGGGGCGCCGCCGACCCCCTCCCCCGCCGCGCCGCTGCCGCCGCCGCCGCCGCCCCCCCCCGACGGCCCCCGCTACGTCTCGCCCAAGCACCGGCTCATCAAGGTGGAGGCGGTGGAGAAGGTGCCCGCCAGCCCCCCGCTACCCCCGCCGCCGCCCTTACTGCCGCCCGCCGCCCCAGCTCGCCGCCGGCCGGCCCCGAGCCCCCGACGAGCCGCCGCAGGAGGTGAGTGTGTGTGTCCCCCCCTCCCCAGCCCATGGGTGGCCCCCACGGGTGCGTTGTGTGGCCGCGGCGGACCCTGGGCGCCCGCCGTAGGGAGAAAGCCGGGAGCCGCCGTTGGGGGCGGGGGGGGGGCAGGCGGTGGGCAAAGGGCGGAGGGGTCCCCGCCGGAGGAGCCGCGGGCCGGGCTCGGGCGCGCCCGGCGGCCGCCGGCAATGCCGGTCGGGCACCCGTCAGCGGCGGCGAGGGCGGCCCTGGGCTTCTCCGCGGGTATCATCCCCGGCAGGCAGCGTCGCTTGCCGAGGTGCGAGAGCGCAGGGCCCGCCGGCCGCCCTCCCTCCCTCCCTCCTTCCCTCCCTCCCTCCCTCCTTGCCCGTTGCTTCGCAGCCGAGCGCTTGGTGCTCCGCAGAGGTGAAAGACCTTCCAGCCCGCCGAGGCCCCGCACGGCACAGGACTCTCCGGTGGCCGCCGAGGCTGTGGGGACGGCGGCCCTGGGGGCCTCCTTCCACCCTGCGCTCAGCGGCGTGGATGCCCCTCTGCCCGCTCGCCGGGGGTGCCGGGGCCAGCGGTGGCCAACGGGCCCCCCGAGACGCCGCTGCTTTGTCAGGGAGACTCAGCGCCTCTTTGTCTGCGCCTCCCAGCCGGCTTCTCCGGGGTGAGAGCGGAGCCGGTGCCGGAAAGGAGGCGAGAAACATCCCCGGTGAGAGGCAGGAGCCGGGGAGAAGCTCCCCGGTGGGGAGATGTGGTCCGGACAGCACGAGGGACCCGGTAGAGGAATAAACCCACCGGGGTTGCGGCCGTCGGTGCCGGGCCTCTTGGCAGAGGCGCTGATGTGGGGACCGCGCAAATAAAGGCAGGAGGGGTAATTAAGCGCCCGCCGGCGCTGCCGCCTGCAAGACGGGGCTTGTCGGGCGAACTCGACGGGATTGCGGATCTGGCTGGCGGAGGGAATGCCGTGATCCCGTCCGCCGTGGCGCCGGCACCGCCGGCCGGCACCAGGTGAAACGAGCGCCGGGCAAAAAAAGTGTTTTAAGCATAAGCGGATAGAAAAACTTGTCGCTGGTGGGTCTTGGAAAGTTGCTTGTACTGACTAAATCGCTTTTCAGAGGTTTCCGACGGGGCCTGGCAGAAACCCCCCTTTTTGAGCTGGGATGCTGTAAACTGGCCGCTGCGGGCAGCGGAGGAGGAGGAGGAGGAGGAAGGCACTGGCAGCGGGGAGCGGAGGTGCCGTTGCGGGGATGCGGTTTGCTGAGGCAGGCTGGATGGTTTTTCCTCTGGACCGCGCGGTGTGGGAGCAGAGGGAGCAGGAGTTGGGGGGCGATGGTCGTCGTCGGAAGGACGCGGGCCGTGATGTGCAAAGGGCTGAGCGGGGGCTGCGGAAAGCCGGGGCCGTGCGGGCATCCGAAGGGCTGGGGAGAAGCCGGGACGTTTAGAGAAGAGCCCAAACCTGGGCTAGGTTTGGGGAAATCCTGTTAAAAGCAGTAGGCCAAAGAAGACCCTTCATCTTATCCGAGATAGAGGGTGATTAGATTATCTCCTGCGTGCCTCCGTGGGGAGGAGGTCTCTCATTCTGCAGGGCGCCGGTGGGTGATGGACACAGGCAGCGCTCTGGAGGTTGGGTGAAGCTGGAAGATAAGGTGGGAATATTTGATAATGCATGCAACTGTCCGTTCAAACGGTTTCCCTGGAGGAGCGGGGGAACGTCCACCACGTGGAGGATCTCTGTTGGGCTCGAGGGCCCTTTGCAGCTCCCATCTGCTGGCCTGGATGTGGGGCTGAGGGGTGGGAGGGACTGGGATTCCAGCACGCCCGCGGCTGTGGGCCTTGAGTTGTGGTGATGCTGAAGAGGAAGGCAGAAGTACAATTCTAGGTACAGGCAGGGCTGCCGGAGCACAGAGGGTTTTTGCTAATGATTGACCGTGAAAAACGCTAATAAACTGTGCAACCCTTCCGAGTGGGGATGACGAGGATGGACAGACGTGGAAGGAGCAGCCACCGGTTCCTGGTTGCGTGGTTTGGCCGAGGCCGTGTGGTTTGCGGTCCGGGCGCTGCGTTGAGGCTGGGGGACTGCCCGTGTTCCCTGGGAGCCCCGTGCGCCCGCTGCAGCTGTCCTGCCCCTTCTGGAGGAATAAGGACGGGGCAGGAACAGCGGCGGCATCCCCCCCGCCTGGGCCGCACGTGTGTGTGCGCGATGCTTTGCCGTTGTCGAGTGAGTTGTTGCATCTTTCCGCCTTTAAGTGGGATCCACAGTGTCTCGTGGGGACGCGCTTCGGGTGAGCTCCGTGGCAGCTCCTGCTCCATTACAAATGCATGCTGGACACGGTGGGGACCAGCATGGGTGCTGCTCCCTCTGCTTGGTCCGGGTAGTCCTTTCTTTACAGCAGAGGACAACGGACTGGCCCTGTACCTGGGAGTCCTGGTGGCCAACAGGGTGACCATGAGCCGGCAATGTGCCCTGGTGGCCAAGAAGGCCAATGGCACCCTGGGGGGCACCCAGCAGAGTGTGGCCATCAGGTCGAGGGAGGTCATCCTCCCCCTCTGCTCTGCCCTGGGGAGGCCGCAGCCGGAGCACTGTGTGCAGTTCTGGGCTCCCTGGGTCAGGAAGGACAGGGAACTGCTGGAGAGGGTCCAGCAAAGGGCTACAGAGATGGTGAGGGCATTGAAGCATCTCTCTGATGAGGAAAGGCTCAGGGACTTGGGGCTTTTTAGTCTGGAGCAGAGAAGACTGAGGGGGGATCTCATCAATGCTTATAAATCCTTAAGGGGAGGGTGCCAGGGGGATGGGAACAGTCTTTTTCCAGTGGTGCCCAGTGACAGGACAAGAGGGAACGGGCACAAACTTGAGCATAGGAAGTTCCATCTTAACATGAGGAGGAACTTCTTTCCTTTGAGGGTGGCAGAGCAGTGCGCAGCTGCCCAGAGAGGGGGGGAGTCTCCCACTCTGGAGCCATCCCAAACCCGCCTGGACGCCGTCCTGTGCCACTGCTGGAGGTGACCCTGCTGTGGCAGGGGGTGGGCTGGGGGAGCTCCAGAGGGCCCTTCCAGCCCTCACCAGTCTGGGATTCTGTGTGTATGGCTCACCTGAGTGAGGTGGGTACCCTGGCGATGTCTTCTCTGCCGTGTTTGGATTAGGCGTGAGGAGCAATGCCACCAGTGTGCGGTGGGGAGAGATGCGGTGAGGGACCTCCCTGCGGTGGGGACGCCCGCACCGGAACCGCTGGGGATCTGCCTGGCGGGAGTGGACATCCTTGTCTCCTGCCCGCCGGGACAGGTTGCTGGCGTTTTTGCTGGGAGCGCAGGGGTCAGCGCTGCGGGGTGTGGGAACGGCCGGCCAGGAAGCTCTTGGGCGTGTGTCTTTCCTGCCAGAGCCTCCCCGAAATGAGTCACCGTGCTGTCCGCCCCGCGCTCCCTCCTCCTGTGCCACGGGTGCAACCCCAGGCTCCTCGCCTGCTCCAGCCGTCCCCCCTCCGCGGGCTGCCGGCCGGGCTCTTCTTTGGACCACCAGCGCTCAGTTTGCTTTTGGGTTTGGCTGCGGCGTCCACCGAAAGGCAAGCTGCGAGACGGGCAAAGCTGGGGGAGATCTTGCACCTGGCGGAGAGAACGATCCGAGTTTGGTTATCACGTGGAGTGGCTCCAGCATGAAACTCGGCAGTCTCCTGGGGGGGACCTCAAACAGGCTTTATCTCCCGGGCAAGAAAGTTGTTTATAAAGTGAAGGATCTCCCCAGGTGTCCTCTGGGGACCTCTCTATAGAGAGTGGAGCGTCTTGCCGCAGCAAAAGGCGGTGTGGCAGGTAGGATGTTTGTAGGCAAGGTGGGGTGAAGAGCCCCAGCTCTGCCCTGGGATCTCAGCGTCCCAACGGTGAGCTCTCTTGGAGCGCCGCCGCCTGTCGCCTTCCCTGGTGGGCAGCAGAAAACCTGTTTTACTAAGAGAACCCGGTGATGATCTGCCCCTTCACCTTAGTTTTCTTTTGGCTTGCCTTTTTTTTTTTTCTTTTTTTTCCTTTTTCCTTGCAGTTGGCATAAATAATAGCGTGAGAACAGCCTCGGTACTGCAGCAGGGACCCTGGGTGTGCACTGCCCGGGCGGATAAAACGCGTGAAAAACACTCGTGTGTGCCCAAAGAGGACCTGTGTGTAAGTGCCAGCGGTGCCCCACTGCTCCCTGAAGGACTGCTCTGCACCAAGAGCCATCCCGACGTGGCGGCTTTGCGTGTCAGGCGTCTGCTCTGCACCCTGATTGTTTCAAATTTAGCCAAACCTGCGCTGTGTGTGAGCAGGCGGCGCCTCAGCACCGGGGGCATCTGAGCGGTGGCGCGGGGGCCGCCCGGGTTGGTACGCAGCTCCCTCCACCCCGCGGGAGGTGAGCCAAGCATGGAAATGCCCGGCCTTTGACCGAATTGGGGTGTATGGGAGTGGGGTCTGGGGTACCCCTGGGAGCCGCCCTGCCGGCGGCGGTGTCCCCGTCCCGTGCTGGCCGCGGCTGCCGCAGAGAGTGGGAGTCCGCTGGTGGTAGTCCAGCGCTGGGATGAGGAAATGTCAGCGATGCGGTTTCCCAGGCAACCTTAATTCAGCCCCAGGTGCGTTAGGATGCAGTGGGTAATTGTGCGATCGCCGCCGTTTGCCCTCCGAGAGCTCTGCCCCGTTGCCGGCACGGCTGGAGCCCCCAGCCCCTCCAGCCTCGGGGCTCGGGGTACCGTTCCCGCTTGCTCGGTTGTGCGTCCCGAGGCTGCAGTGCTGCCGGAGAGGAGTTTGGAGCTGCCTTCCCAGCTTTTCCGTGGCTCTCCGCTCTAATACCTGACCATTTAAGAAACGAACGGGTTTACGTTCTCAGCACCCAACGATGGGGAGGCTTTGCTCCTATGAAGACGCATCCTCGAGCCAGCGGAGGAGTAAAGCCAGTGTGGCACAACCCCACCAAACCCGGGGAGCTCGGAGACTCGAGCCCCTGATCTGAGCCGTTCGCTTGTTGAATCCGAGCTAAGCCCAGCAAACCACGCTGCGTAGAGCCCGTCTAACCGCTGCTGAGTGCCTCTGCACCCCCCCCCCGCATGCAAAACGCTCAGTTTTAGGGCTCTCAGCGGAGTTGCGTTCGTGTTCTTTGCTTTCCAGACCTGGAGCTGGAGGCGTCTGAGTGGGGGGCCACTCCGGGAGCTCGCTGGAGCTGGCGTGTCCCTCCCTGGGAAGCCAGACCAAGCGCCGAGAAATACGCGACCCAAGCGCCGAGAAATACGGAGGGGGACTTTCCTCTGGTTGGGACGTGCAACCACCGCGCGCAGAGGAGCCCCTCGGCGGCCGAGCGGCTGTGCTGGTGGTGCCCTGTCTGGTGTGAAGCTGCTCCGTGTCTGCTGGGGGAGAGAAGGAGGGTCCAGGACTGACGCCAGCAGCATTTTGTGCCGGCGGGACGCCTTGCCTGCCTGCTCCTGCCTCACCTGCGCCGCCGAGCTGTCGGCGGCGTGGGGCTGCGCTCCGCAGGCGGCGTTGCAATGGGGCAAAAGCCCCTTTTGCAGCTTTCCGAGGCGGGGGGGGTGCAACCCGCAGCATCTCCCGCACGGCTCTGGGGAGTGGCGGAGGGCACCCGTCTGCCCTCAGTGTCTCGTAGGCAGCGAGGGGGAAGCCCCCGCCTGCTGCAGGCTGGACTCCTCTTCGCCTTGGAAAGGGTGTTTAGGAATGAGAGGGGCTCCCCGCCGTGAGTTTGCTGTCGCCGTTGCTCGTCTCCCTGCCGGCCGGCGTTAAGGTCAGGTCCCGCGGGCTGCGCGTCTCGCAAGAGCCGTCGGTGACTGAGATTTCCCTGGCGGGAGGGAGGTGGTTTCACCCCGGCGGTGGCAAGCTGAGAGGGCTGCCGCGTCGCCCCTCGGTGTCCCCGGCGGGGGCTGAGCGATGCCGCGTCTCCCTCGGATGATGGATGGCGAGAGCAGATTTCCCGTCTCCCGCCGCGAAGCCGGCGGCTGGCTGTTCCTGCGGCCCCGTCCCGGCTCGCTGGCAGGGCCCTGCCTGCCGCGCCAGCGGAGGGTTCTTTTCCTCTCCTCCTCCGGCAGAGGCCGGTACCCCCGAGCAGCCATCTGTCCTGCTGCCGCCTTGCTGAGGGGTGCGGGCGTTCGATTGCTCCCACGTTTGAACCCCCAACCCCTAGCCTTGTGCTCGCCCGGGGTGGCTGCGAGCCCCACGACTGGCGGGGTTTGCTCTGGGGGTGATGCTCTGCCACTTGTTTGCCACCCCGGTATGGAGGGGCCGGATTTGGAGAGCTGCCCCGGCTCCCCACCGCAGCGGCCGCCCGGGGAGCCCCGAGCTGGGACGTTGATGGAGGAGGTGGTGAGCGAGGGCGCGATGCGAAGGCTCAGGGCCGCGCGGAGGTGTTTACAGCTCCAGTTCCTCTTCCCTTTTCCTGCTGGGGTTTGCTGCTCAAGGCTATTGTGGGGCAGTTTTGTGCAGGAAGGAGGAAGAAGTGGTTTGTTTTAAGCCGATTATGGAGCCGGAGAGGAACGCGTCAGCGGCCCTGGTCTCCAAGGTTGGCCGGGAGCAGGGACAGCGTGGCGGTGAGGACATAGCCTGGCCTCGGGCGGGTTTGGTCCTTGCTGTAGGAGCTCTGCATCACTGGCGACAAACCCCATCTCGCCAGAGGGTCCAGCCCGGGGTTTGCAGCCTGGTGGGCGAGCAGACCCTGACAAAGGTGCTCGGGTGCACTTGGACCCTGCTGGAAATGTTTCCTGACCCCGTTTTGGGACCAGGCTTTCAGGCTGGAGGTGGGATGTACAGCTCCAGGCTTGTGCGATGGGGTGCTCCGTCCGGGAAGCTGCTGAGGCGCCGGAGGAGGTGTGTGACTCCAGCGCTGGAGGGGATCAAGCTCTGGGACGTGCCCCGTATCCTACTGCAGGGTCGTCTCCTTTTTTCGCTAGTAAGGGCAAACCTTGGGCTTTTTGTGCCGTCCCCGTTGACGCGGCACTTGAGAGGCTCCTGGTCCTGCTTCCCAGTGACTCCTGGTCTCACGGAGGAGCCCTGTCTTGTGTTACCTGGGATGTGCGTGGGGATGCTGCGGGGGCCTGGGATGAGCAGAGAGGAAGCTGTACGTAGTCAGTTCTTAGCCCTTTTCCTAAGAAACGTCTTCAAACGAGCCTGCAGGAGCCCTGGAAAATAACCAGGATGCTGCGGGTCGTGCCAGTGCCAGCTGATGCCCCCGTACTGGGATCTGCGCCCCTTCTCCGCCTCGGGCGAGGAAATTCAGGGGGAGCATCTGCGTGCCGTGGGGGTGTCTGCGCGGGCGCTGGCAGCGCCGAGCCGGTGGTGAGGGAGGAGGCCGGGCCGCCTTCTGCTCTGCTTGGCTCCGTCCCAGCTTTCGGGACAAAGGCTGGAGCGTTTCCACGGCCGAGCGCCGGTGCCTGGAAAGCCGCCGGCTGCCAGCACCTGCTCTGCGGGGCTGGCCACAGTGCAGGCTCGGGGTCCCAGCTGCTGCCAGCCGGAGCTCGCGGTGAGCTTTCAAGGGGCTTCAAGTGGTCCCTGACACCCCCCCCCACCCCAAATAAAACAGGGAGTACCCTAACGCTTCTCCTACTCTTCCAGCTGGCTGTCCTGGAGGACTACGCAGATCCCTTCGATGCGGCGCAGGTGGCCGGTAGCCAGGCAGGGCTGGAGAAGGTGACGGAGAACGATGGGTACATGGAGCCCTATGAAGCCCAGAAGATGATGGCCGGTAAGGTGGAAGGCTGCGTGCAAAGGCCGCTCTTTGTCCCTCCGGTCCCCGCTCTGTGAATTCGGTGGCCGCTGCGATCTGTTCGTTACAGCCCGCGACCGCGCTGGCTCCTCCCGTGGCAAAACACGGTGGTGCACGGCCGCTTGGCGGGCAAATTTTCACAGCTGTAGCCGTGTGCGATGGGCTCACGGTAGCCAGAGCGCTCGCAAAGGCTACCCAAGCAGTAAAGGCACCTTGGTACTTCTGCCTGCGGCGCTGCCCCCCCGGGATCGCCGCGCCTGGCCGCCAGGCGAGACCCGACGTTCCATGCGTCTGGCATAAAACTGAGACGGATGTGGGAGCTGCTTAATTCGGTTAGGACTGGGCCAGAGCGTGCCGCTGTCTGCCGCAGCAGCGGGGTCCCCGGTGGGCTTGTTTATGGCTGGAAAGCCGGTGAGGTGAGAGTGTGTGCTCGCGCGCGCTCCGAAGGCATCGCTCTTACTGCTGCGGCGGTGCGCAGGCTCACCGTGCCGGCGTGCGCGCTCCAGGCTCTGGCTCTGCTCTGCGTCCCGTGGTTTTCCTGGAGCGAGTGGTTTCTGGAAAGCTCCCGCGGCTTTTTTGGAGGAGGCCGTCGCGTTTCTTGGAAATGTCGGCAAGTGGCGAAGGGCTGCTTGCGTCTTCTGGGAGAGACTTTGGTTTCGCTGGAGGGAAGGGCGTTTTATTAAAGCGGCCGCGATGGGTGTCCAGGGAGGAAACTCAGTCTCGCTGCTCATGGGGATTTGGGCCCTGGGATGCTCTGTCCCCACGGACCCCAGTTTGCAGGGCTACCCGAGACCGGGGATGTCGTACCGTGGGAAGAGAAGGCGTCCTGGTGCTGTGGGCTGCTCAGGACCCGGCTGCCCAGCAGCTCCCCCGCTTCTGGCCCGCACTTGCTGGAGGTGTGAGGAGGGGGTCTCCTCCCATCGCTGCTTCTCCCTACCCCACGTCACCCTCAGGTGACATTGAGCCCTTTCATCTAGCCGGGCTTTGGGGACTGTGGCCAGGCTGTGTTGGGCAAAAAGCTCACGGTCTTCTCCCTCTTCTCCTGCTAGAGATCCGCCAGAAGGGCTTACGGGAGGCTCCCGCGCGGCCGCTGCACCTCTACGACACTCCCTATGAGCCCGTTCTTGGAGGGCTGGACATGGATGGCGACCGCCCGACGTGCCCCAGGCCCAGGGAGTCCCGGCTGCCCGAGGACGACGAGCGGCCGCCGGAGGAATACGACCAACCCTGGGAGTGGAAGAAGGAGCGGATCTCCAAAGCCTTTGCAGGTGAGCGATGGGAGCAGCCATAAAGGATGGCGAGCAGCCATAAAGCAACCGACGCTGCGTTGCGTTTTGCAGGGGGGGGGGAAGCTGGCTCCTTGGGGTTCCTTCGTCTTTTGGGGTCAGTAGTGACGGTCTCTGCATTCCCCTGGCGCGGGGAGCGCTCACGCTCTTGCAGGGACTGTTTCTTTTCAGGGGGGAGCCGGGCTGGGCGGCGTGATGGACGGAGCTGCCTTGACAGCCTGTCCGCTCCCCATCTCTCCTTGCCTCTTCCCCCCTCCTCTAACTGACCACAGCCTCTGGTGCAAGTTGACCCCCTTCCTCCCAACCCCGAATTGCTGGCGGGGGGTGGGAGGCTCGACCCTGGGCACAAGAAGGTCTCTCCTCGCTCGGGGCAGGAGGAGAACTGGGTTGCTCCCCCAGGAGCCTTGGACCAGGCGATCGTCCGGCCCCCCGACCCATTTATCTGTGCTGCGGGATCGATTGTGTTTGCGTTTGTTAATGAGGAAATCCATGCTGTGCATTAGTGCTGGCTCCTCCGTCGGCGCTGGCTAATTGCCGCGCGCTTACCTGGGATGCATTTTAATGGCAGCAGCGCGCGTCTGCGCCGCAGCCAGGCGCGCGCGAGGCGCTGGAGCCGGTGACGCCGGCGGAGCGAGGCGTGGAGATGGGGGCTTTGGAGTGGTTCACCTTCTGGGTTTGGGCTCTGCGGGCTGGAGGTGTGCGTGCCGGGCTCGATGCTGCGGCGTCTACTCCTGCCTGGGTTTGCGCCGGTGCCGCTGGGACTCGGCTGCTGCCCGTGGCGCGCCGTGCCGAGGATTCAGCTTGTCGGGCTCCGTCACGAAACGCGGTGCGCTGCCGGGCAGGGTTCACGCTGAGGTGTCCGTGCTCTGCATCGGGGCGGATGAGCCGCCTTGCTCGATGTCCCTGGGTGGAGGCAGCGTGTTCACAGGTCTGGCTCGTGCGTGGATGCACGTGGGTGCTCCCCCGCAGCGCTTCGGGCTCGCTCCGAGTCCCGAGGGAGTCAGGTTGCTGCGCCGTGGGCCACGGGAGGACCTGCTGCCTCTTTTCTCCCGGAGCCAGAGCAGGTCCTGCGTTTTCTCCTCTCCTGCGATGCTGGGAGCTCTCTGCTGGCCATTTTCCCCTCTTTTTGGGGGGTGGCCTGCGAGACCGCTGCTGATGGGCAGCCGGTACGGGCACGAGGCAATGGCAGGGGAACGTAGACCCCACGGGGCGGCTGGGAAGCGCCCGGGGCAAGGCGGATGCGCCGGCAGGAGGGGTGGCAACGGGATGCTCGGCCAAGGTCCCCCCCCCACCCCGGACGGACATGCACGTGGGACGGGGGTGACGGCAGGCTCCCCCCTCGCCTCAGAGAGGGTCGGCGGGGAAAAGCTGATGGAGAGACCCTGCTCCTCCATCAGGAATGTGCCCCACGTCAGGCCCGATCCTGCTCGGTGCTGGGGAGGGGACGAGATGGCCAAGCCGGCGTAGGGCGCCCGGGAATGTAGTCTTCAGGTCTTTCCCCCCACAACTGCTCTCCTTCTCCGTGGGCCTGGTGTTGCTGATGGTTTTTTCTAAGCCCTTTCTTTCTCTCTTTCTCTTTCTCTCTCTTTCCCACTCCCCCACCCCACCACCGACCCCCTCCAGTTGAAATCAAGGTCATTAAAGACCTGCCATGGCCCCGCCGGTGGGACAGCTCGACAGCCGTGAAAGCCCCCCGGACGGTGAGGCCGGTGCCTCCGTCCCTCCGCAGCACGGCCAGCCCAGCTACGAAGACGCCAACGGTGGGTCTCGCGTGACGGCGGGGTGTCTGGGGGGCGCTGCGGCCGGTGCTCACCGCGACCCTGCCTTGCTGCCCACCGGCACCGAGATGCTGCGACACCTCGGAGCTTGCCCGTACCCGGCAGGGCTCTGCCCGCGGGCGCTGCCAGGCATCCACCCTCCTCCTCCTCCTCCTCTGCCTTCCCCCATAGCTCCTCCTGCCTCCTTCGCTTGTCCTGTGCCGGCCGCCAGACGTTTGCCCTTGCCTCTTCTGCGTCTTTCCGGCTCCGCCATGCCTCTTTGCATGCAGCAGTCACGCTGCACCGGGGGATTAATTCGGTGGCAGAGTTATTACCGTCTCTTTTGTTCTCTTTGCCTCCAGATTCCCAGTGTTTGATGGCTGCTTTTGCGGTCCTCTCGACAACTGCTCTGAGCGTTTAGCTGATGTTTTCTTGCGACTCTTAATACCCAGGTCCCTTACAGGTGTGGTAGCAGCTAATTCAGACCCTGCCGCTGAAGTTGAGGTGGTTTTTCTTCCCCCACCCCAATTTGTCATTTAGCCCTGCTCTGTTTCCTCCGCTGTTTTATCACCTTGCTGCTCCGTGGCACGAGGTCCCTCTGGATTCTTCGCGCTCGTATTCGCTATCCCGAACAGCTAAATCTCCCTGGGCGCGCTTTGTCATCTCAGGTTTGCCTTCTTGTGAAGCCCTTTTTGCGTGTGCCGAGCGGCAGAGCCCCCGTGTAAATCCCCCTTGGACTCTGCTGCCGATCTCGCTTGTGAAAGCCAAATATCGCTGCTTCTCTTTTAACCCGTTATTAATATTTTAACAGCCTTGCTCTCACGCTGTGGTGGATTAGGGTTTCGCCCAGAGCATTAGGTAGTGGTGGTGGGGGTTTGTCGAAAGCTACACAGGATTTTGGGGTTGGGCTGCCACTCCGGCAGGGAACTGGGATGGATCTGCGAGACGTGACTTTTTTTTTTTTTGGCCTCTGCAAACCGGCGGCTGTGCCCCGGCGTGCCGGTGTCTGCCCGTGCGTCACTAACGCTGCTCCTGGTAGGCAGCGCGACGTGCCAGGTGCAGATGTCTGATTGCCTTATCTGCAGTTGCCCAGATCCCCGCAGAGCTTCATAAAGAAAAAAAAAAAAACAAAACAAAAAAAAAAAAACCCCAAAAACAGTATGGCTTTTGGTGCCCCTTGGGTGGGTTTGAGTGCCAGGCTGCCTGTGACAGCCGTTTTTGCTGCCGATCGCCGGGGTTGCGGCAGGGTACTGTCCCAAACCCGCAGGGGTGCTACCGGCTGAGATCAGCCCCGAAAAAGAAAGATCTTGGCAGGGGGAAAACTTCCCCATCCTCTTCCTACCATGATTGCAGGTGTCAAGAAAAATTAATTTCTCCACTATGCAGCCTCTTCTCTTCCCCCATCATTTATTATCCCCGCGGTCGCTCTGACATGCATCCTGCTCTGATGAACACATCAGTTTGTCATTTTTCCTGGTTTTAGAACACAGAGTCTCTCTTTTTTTTTTGTTTGTTCCCCCCCCCCCCCCCCCCCCCACCCCCCCCCCCCCACCCCCCCCCCCCCCCCCCCCCCCCCCCCTCAGCTCGCTTCATTGTGTTAAGTTTATCTTGCCAGAGTTTTGTCTTATTTTCTGCTTCCCCTGTCTGGGGGGGTGACTTGAACTCCTTGAAGGATGTCTTCTTACTCCTCGGGGCTTGTTTTTAATATCCTGTTTAATCATGCACATGCCTCTGCCTCTCTCTGACAGGTGCAATGCATTTCTTCTGAGAATCTCTAACGGGATGACTTTGTGCCGCCAGCACAAAACACGTCGGGGTTTTGATTGTCTGGCTTTTTTAATGATCGCCCTAATTTTTTAAGGGTGACGAGCTGAAATTGAAGCCTGGCTGTCACGTACGAGGGTGAGCCTGGCCGGCGGAAAGCCAGCCCGCTGCTGAGGCAGGGGTTGTCAAACCTTAACGCCGGGCACCCTCCTCCCTGCGCTCCTTCTCGGGTTAAGGGGGGGGTTTAAGCCACGCTTAAGCTGCCGAGGATTTTGGCCGGGTTTCCTTCTGGCTGCTTTCCTCTCTTCTCGGCGCTGGCGGGGCTGGAGACCTGCGAAGGGCTCAGACAAGATGTCCCTCAAATAGCCACCGTAGAGGATGCCCCGCTAGAGAGAAATACGTCCCTCTCTGGGTATTTTTTGCCTCTGGGTGGCCTCAGCATCGCCCTGCTTTTGCCTCCCCCTCCAGCAGCCGGGGAGCGTGAGGATGTGGCAGGGGAACCTGCCCAGCCTGGGACATCCCACCCGCGCTCCGGCTCGGCCACCTCCGGGGCAACTGTGCCTCTGCGGCATCAGCCACCGGCAGCCTCCCGTCAAGGCAGCTCCGCTGGATCGATAAGTAATTTGTGCGAGGGGGCTGGTGTTGCAGGGGAGCAATAATGAACTCTCTGGAGGAGGGAGAAACAATATTGTTAATGCTGAAATCATCCCGCACGGAAATAACCGTTGGCGGGAGGCTGGGTCCCCGGGGCACGTCTCGCTTCATCCCCCCCCGCCTCTCCATCGCTCGCCGGGCGGCGCGCACCGGGCCACCGCGCTGTGTTGGTGTGGGGGGACCCGTGGCTGGGCTGGTGCCGGGCCGGCGGCTGTGTCCGGGGGCACCTTGCAGTCCAAATGGCCCCTTCCCACCGCGGGGAATTATTATTTTTTTTTTTTCCACCCTAGGAGGTTTATTTGTGCCAGCAGAAATGTGTCCGTTGTTTCCAAACTAACTGCTCCCTTTAGCTCCATCTTTTTTTTTTATTTTTTAATTTAATTTTTTTTCTTTTTTAAATAAGATCGGAGAGCCTCTCCTTAGCGCTTCTCACTTAACTCTGTGCTGCAGCCGCTGCGTCTTTGGTTGCATTAGCAAAACCCCTCTGAGCTTTTGAAACCTCCCTGGAAAATACCTCCAGGGGCTCGGGCGCTGCGAGGACCCCGGTCCTGGCGTGGTGGGGACCCGACCCTGTCCATGCTGGGGCACCGAGGTCCGAGACCTGCCCTGCCCTGGCTTAGAGGAGGGGGGACAACACAGCGCCGGGGGACCCAGTGTGATGTGACGTGGCTCTGGCTCTTTCTACGGGCTCCCTCCGCGGCGGGGAGAGGGGGGAAAAAACTGGGAGCTCAACCTGTCCCCCACCACCGTCTGCGACGTCTGTCTGTCTTGCAGGTCCGTCGGAGGGACTGGGGTACGGCCGCACCTCGCCCTGCCGGGAGGAGAAGACCAGGGCTGCCCTCAGGCACGGCTCCAGCAGCCTCAAGAGCACCAAGACGCTGATGGCCGAGCCCGGCCCCTTCATCGGGGAGAGGATTGACCCTGCCTTGCCCCTGGAGAGCCAGTGGTGAGTTCTGCCTGCCCCGTGTCGCCGTGCTACGAGGAGCCCCGGGGGCAGCCCTGCTTCTTCCTTTCTTCCCTGGCCCCACGTTTCTGCTTGCTTGTCCCCGCCGCCCGTCTCGCAGTCGTGCTGTCCCCATGCGCCCCCTGCGCTGCCTCTTGTCCCCCAACCCCGGCAAGTGCCACCCCGCATCCCTCCTCCTGAACGTGGCTGCCATCCCCTGGGGGCACTGCCGTTGCTGCTGCCCCGGGGGGCAAATCCCTGCCCGGGGTTTCCGCTCTCCGCCGGGCACAACCGGTCCCTCTCCCGCCTCCAGCTGGTACCACGGGGCCATCAGCCGGACGGACGCAGAGACCCTGCTGAGGCTGTGCAAGGAGGCCAGCTACCTGGTGCGCAACAGCGAGACCAGCAAGAACGACTTCTCCCTCTCCTTGAAGTGAGTGAGACGGGACGGGGCTTGTTTGGCGGGGGGTGGCTGTGCCCACAGCAGTGCCGCGGGTGACCCTGCGCCCCAGGGGGTGCCTCACCGTGGACGGGTGCCCCGCGGTGGTGGGGTAACTCTGCGATGACCACGGGGTGGTCAGAAGTGGCTGGAATACGAAGTCGGCGCAGCACAGGCTTCTGGTTTTGGGGGGGGGGGGTTCTGGCAAAAGCATCACTCGGGAGGGCTTGTAGATCCGGAGGCACGCTGCTCTTCCCTTGGCAGCGCGAGCGATCCCTCAGACGGATAAAATGATGTGCTCACTCGAATCTGTCTGGTTACAGCTTCCAGCTCTGGCTTGTTGTTACCCCCTCATTTTTTTTTTGTAGCTTAGTTTCACGGGAAAAACAAGTTTGTGCAATCCCGTTGTTGATGGAAATGCAGGTGCCCGTCCCTGCCTCCCCAAGCCCACGGAACCGTAGAAGCCCTTGCTCAGCCGCGCTCTAGAGAGGGCTGCTTTGGTTTCCCAACAGGCAAACCTCAGCCTCACGGCACGGCTTGGTTTCCGCTTGGGTTTTCGGGGGTGGGGTGGGGGGATCTTTGCAACCTCCCCAAGTTTTCCAGATTCCCTTAGTGCCAAAGCTGCCTGAAGCATTGCCGTGCATGTCCTGCCAGGGAGAAGCTGCCCGTAGCTCCTCATCCAGCTCTTTCAGGACTCTTGGCACAGCCTGAACCCACGAAATCAAAGCTGTTACTGTCCTGAAGGTGATGATGGATTAGCAAATACCTTCTTGCCCTCCTGCCAGACGAGTATGTCGGCTCTGATCCTGGCAGATGTGGAAAAAGTATTTATTGAGCACTTGAGTTGTCTCCATCCAGCAGCACGCTGCGTATCGCTATGCTCTTCTCAATATATTTTAAGTTTCCCCAGTGGTCTCTGTACCTGCGTTGCTCCCCGGTGCTTTCAGCCTCTCCCATTTATTTCCCAGGGACGCAGTTGTGAATTAGATTTTGCTCCATCTCTCTCTATATTTATCTTCTTTAAGATTTTTTTGCTGCCTTCAACACTAAGCCAGGACAGGTCTTTAGCTGAAAATATTCTTTCTTCCTTCTGCACTTGTAGCTTTTAGATCAGACAACAAGCCTTTCCGGAAAACCTCCTTCCTTTCCTTTTTTCTTGGTCAGAATTTTTACTGATGTTTTCATTTTCTCAATATTTTTTCCTTGCCCTGGCTTGCGAGCGATTTTGCCACCTCCCCAGAAGAGACTGCAGCCCATCCAGGAGCTGCTACGGGCATTGCCTCTCCACTGTGCCTCTCTTGCAGAGAGCCCGCAGCCTCGGGAACGTGATTTTTTTACTCCGTTGCCTTTCTCTGTAGAGCCTTTTCAAGGAAAATCCCCCGGGATGCTTTTTATATAGCTGTAAGCTGGCTGTCTGCGTCTCTCGCTATTTTTTTTTTTTTTTTTTCTTCTTCAACTCTTTCTTTCTTTTCCTTGAAGAAGGAGGCGCAGCCGGGGAGATGGTCTGAAGGAGAGCTCCGATGCTGACCTAAAGCCCTTTTGTGCTGCTTTAAAGGAAAGTATGCACAAGAGAGAGCAGCGTGTCAGGTAGCCACAAGATTTTAACCCTGCCGTGACAGTTCTGGCTGGTCCAGGCTGGGCAGCCCCACGTCGCCTGTGGTGGGCAGAGGTGTAGTGTTGTAGAATCGCAGAACAGTTTGGGTGGGAAGGGACCTTTAAAGGCCATCTAATGCAACCCCCCTGCCACACCAGGGACATCTTCAACCAGATCAGGTTGCTCAGAGCCCCATCCAGCCCGGCCTGGAATGTTTCCAGGGATGTCGTTGCCTCAGCCGCTCTGGGAATGAGTCCCTCCTGCCTTGCGCCTCCCTGAGAGGTTCTGGTCCTTCCTCGCGGCTGTCAGGTGCTCGGCAGGAGCAGCACCTGCCCCTTGTCCTCGTCCCATCCCCGCTGCGGGCTGTGAGGCTGCCGGGTTCATCCGATCTCTCTGTCACGTCCCTGAGCTCGTGACAAAGACCCGTGGAGCGATTTGGGCCAAAGGCAACCAGCATCACCTCTCTGTGTGGCACCGCGCAGCCTCTGGACCGGCACCGATCCTTCACCGGGGGTCCTGCACGGCACCAGGCGAGGGCTGGGTCCCTCTGCAGACAGGGTGCAGCACCCATGGGCGGCTCTGTGTGCACGTTAGCAGTGCGACCGTGTGTGTGTGTGTGCAGGATAAACCCATGCGCCTTCACGCAGTGCCATGCAGGGGGTGCAGCCCCCGCGGCTCTTCCCTGCGCCCTCCTGCCGGGACACGGGACGCGGCCGGCTATCACTTTTCCGAGGCGCTGTGGCTCTCCCACCCCCTGCCCTCCCTCGGGGGCAGCCGGCTCCTTGCCTCTCTCCACCGTAAATGGATTGCAGACCCATTCCGCTAATGCGGCCGGGCTGTCCATTACGGCCACCGTCTCCAGCCGGGGGGGATGGGACCGGCCGGCGCAGCGCTGGAAGCAGCTCGGCATTGCTGATGAGGTCCTGTCTGCTTTTAAAGTCATCAATATTTTGCCGTAATGTGCATTCCAGACGCTGCAGACAGGCTGTGGCTCTCCTCGGAGACGCAAATTAATAGCAACAGGGCCATTAGCCCGTCACTTGGAATCAGCGCTCGTGGCAGGATCTGCCTGCGCAGCCTCGCGTGGCTCGGTGCCCGTGCTGTGCCGGGAAATGGCCTCGCTACGCTGAGCGGGTTTTATGGAGCCCGCAGTGCTGGCGTGCGGAGGAGGGGGGGGGGAAGCGAAACGGGCTGCTAGCTGAAGGAGAAAATCCTGCTTTGCCACGCTGAGGCTGGGGATGTGAGAGCCGAAGTCCTCCTGTTGCGAAAGCGGCTTTGCCACGTGCGAGGGGCGAAAGCCGCTGCCCCTGCGTCACCCTACGGCCAGACCCCCCCTGCTGCTCCCACCCAGGCTGTGCCCTCGCCTCCCCGCCTGCAGCCACCCAGCCTCGGGCACCATCCTTGTCCCCGGACGGACCCCTCGCACCGAGCGTGGCTCCCTCCTTTGGGCTGTGGGCTTCCTCTGGAGCTGGCCGAGACCGGGATGGTGCGGGGATGGCCGTGGCTGGGGACAGGAGGCAGCAGCGTCCCCCCCAGCCCCAGGGGTGGGCTGGCTGTCTTGGGAGGATGGCAGGACCTGAGGGGAGGTCAGGGCCGGCTGCACTATCCCCCTAACCCTGCCTCCATCTCTCCTTGCAGGAGCAGCCAGGGCTTCATGCACATGAAACTGTCCCGGACCCAAGAGAACAAGTACGTGCTGGGTCAGCACAGCCCGCCCTTCGACAGCGTGCCGGAGATCATTCATCACTATGCCAGCCGCAAGCTGCCCATCAAAGGGGCTGAGCACATGTCCTTGCTTTACCCGGTGGCCATCCGTACCCTATAGTCCTCACCCACCACGAGCCAAGGCTCGAGGCCGGGTGCACCCCAAACTGGCCCGTCCGCGGGGCCGCCCGCCACCGTGCCAAGGACGGGCTCCGCACCGGCAGCCCGCGAGCGGCTCGCTGGGCACGGCCGGCGCTGTTGGGGATGGGACCCCCCCTCGTCCCGCTCTCTCGGGGGGGGTGTCCCGTGCGCCCGCTGGGATGGCGCCGAGGGGACCCCCCCCCCAACCCGAGGGGCTGAGCGGGGCTCCCCGGCTGCCCGCTGCCCTCGCCTGCCTCCGGGCAGAGCTCGGGACGCAAGGACTGGAGCTGGGGCCTTGGAGAGGCCCGGGGGGGGTGGGGGGGTGGGTGGGATGACACGATGTGCGGGGAAAGGGGGAGAAATCCTGCGTGAACGGGCCTGAGGTGCCTCGGTGAGGGTGCCTGGCTCTCCCCACAGGAGACAAAATGGCGAGGAGGGCCGGCGGGGGGTGCCGGCCTGGGGCTAGCGCGGCCCGGGGGCGGGGGTGGGGGGGACGGACCAGGCCAGCGGTGGCCCTCAACCCGCAGGGGTGCTCGGTACTCATTGCCATCCTTTGCCAAATGTAAATAGTGACCGGTCTGGGCCGCGTGTGCAGCACCACTGCCTAATAAAGCGGTGCATGGTGGCCTCCTGCTCCATGGGGACCGGGCGCCCGCATCCCACCGCCTCCGGTAGGGGGGTTCGGTGTGGCAAAATGGCGGGGAAGGGGATTGTATTACACGAAAAACTCTAAGCGAATTGATTTTTCCTTTGCTCTTCATGTACACCAAGCCCCGTGTGCCTGAGCGGCCCAGCCAGCTCACTCGCCTGAGACACAGGGGACAAGGGATGCTGGGTGGCCGCATCCTCGCTCTGTCTTTGGGACCCTTCGTGGGCAGCAATGAGCTGATTTTGGACTTGGCTGTTATTCCTTGTCGAAGGGGGGCGAGGGGGGTGCTCTTGGGGATCTTTTGCCTCCTCGTTTTCCTTCACCCCTCGTAAGTCTTTGGCAAAAATCCCTGAATTTCACAGGTCTCCTGTTCTCTTCCTCTGGGTATTTAGTGGTTCCAGTCCTGCTCTTTGTCTTGGGGCCAGCTCGTTCCTTCTCTTCGTTTGGCTTGAAGCTACATCTGGTGCTCCATAGCGTTTAATGCATACCTTTCCCTTTTCACCCTGCTCCTGGTGTTGCTTGCTCCCGTACCCGCACACGTACGTTTCCTCCATCCCGTGCTTCAGACTGAAGTCTCGGTCTCGCTGTCCCTCCCCTGCGGCCCGTTCCCTTTCCCCTCCGCTCCCTGCACGGTCCCGCCTGTGTGTTCACCAAGAGGCCGTGGCAGCTGCAAATTCGCTGCTGGACCGGCAAAACTTTCCGTCTTGGTGGAGCAAAGCGCTTGGGGCCTTGGTGGGATGCGGTGGCGTGATGAAGGCTTTGTGAAAAAGCATCATCCTCCCTACCACCAGCTCCCAGGGAGGAGCTGGTCCTGCTGGTTTTCTGGGGGGAAGGGGACACGGAGGTGATGGATGGGACTGTGGGGACCTTGCGTGGGTGAGCGCTGCAGCCCCAGCAGGAGCCCTGCTCTACCGTCCGGGGCTCTGGGGTTTGCCAGACTCCAGCTGGAGCTGGAGGATTGCTATCCTGGCTGCCCGTCGCGGCTGTGAGCTGTCATGGGGACCACGGGGCACGGCCAGCGTGGTTCCTCCAGTGCACGCTGCAGTTGGGAGCCTGCAGAAACTCTGTCGGTTCGTTCCAGGATGCCTCAGCCTCTGCCGCTCCTTAAAAGGCAGCAGTTTGAGCTCTTTGGGCGCCCGGTGTCTCCTTACAGCCCCGCTTGGCTGCTGCCAGCTCCCCGGCTGCCTCCCTCCATCCCAGGCAAGGCATCTTCTCCAGCAGCGGGGAGAGAGGCGGCTCCAGCTGGAGGGTTTTTCTCCCGGCAGTGCCGCACCAGAGCCTGCAGAAAAGGGCTGGAGATGCAGAAACCCGTGGAGATGCTCTTGGGTTGCCCTTGCTGCATTTATAAGGTTTCAAGGGCCCTTCACGGCCCTGCTGTGCCCTGGCGGCTCCAGCGCAGAGCACGTCCCAGGGGATACTCTGCCTTCTCCATGGATGGCAAAGCAGAGGCTTCTCTGGGTTCCGTGCAGCCGGGGGAGGCAAAAGGCCCAGGAGAGCCTCCCCCATGTATCGTGGTTTTGGGATTTTGGGTTTTTTTTTTGTGGAAGAAACTGTGGCAGGAGCAAACTGCCTGGCAGCCAGTGCTGGGACTGTAGCACTGAGCTCACAGCCATATGGTGAGATTCTGCCCAAACGGCCTGGCTCCATCTCGGGGGCATCCCTGCCGAGGGGTGTGAGACCTGTGGGCATGGCACCAGCTCCCCAGAAAGAGTCACGGACTGCTCTGGAGCTGGGCTTTGTGTCCACATTCTTCAGCTGAGCTGCTCTCAATCCTCCCTGTGGCAGTTACATCCCTCCTAAGCCCTCTCATCTCCAAGCTAAAGAAGCCCAACTCCTCAAACATCTCCTTGTACAACATATTCTCTGGCCCTGACCATCCTAGTGACCCCCTGCAGGACTCTCTCCTTGTACTTGGCGTCCAAACCTGAACACAGTGTCCAGATGTGGCCTCACCCATGCCAAAATAAAGGGAAATAACCACTTCCTTTGGACCTGCTGGCTACACTCGTGATAACTTCCCAGAGAAGTGGATGCCCCATCCCTGGAGGTGTTCGAGGCTAGGTTTGTACGGGGCTTGGAGCAACCTGGTCTAGTGGAGGTGGCCCTGCCCAGGGCAGGGGGTTTGGAAGTAGATGGTCTTTCAAGGTCCTTTCCAACCTAAACCATTCTATGATTCTATGAACTTGGGTTGGAAGGGACCTCAGGAGGTCCCTAGTCCACCCTCCTGCTCCAAGCAGTGTTATAGTGTTGACCTGAGTCAAGAAAGGCCTTTTTTTTTTTTTTTTTTGAGAGAAGCAGAATGGCCCTAAGCCCACTAGGGTGTTTTTTCCCCTCCTTCATAGCATTACCAGGAGGGACTGGACACCAAGGATGAAGAGGGCTGCAAATTCACTGCGACCTGAGGGCAACACCTCCAGCCTCATGGAGCCTCCAGCCCCTGTGGGCCCTCGTGGTGGAGGAGGTCCAACAAGAAAGATGCAGGAGCAGGGTGGAGGACATGGAGCCATAGCAAAGAGCCAGCCCACAGCTTGGCATCGGGTCAGGGGATGGACGTGGTGTCAAATGGGGCAGATCCAGGCCAGGTCCTGGGTCCTGTTTGGGACCTTGGGGAGGTCTTATTTTGGGATTCCCCACAGAAAGTATATGACTGGGTCTGGCTGGTGCATTGCATCCTCTGTTTGTGATGGGAGCTGATCAGGAGCTCCCCGGAAAATTGACTGAATCTCTCTTGCAAGGTTATTTTAGTGCTGCCTTTTGCTTTCCCGTGCCTGAAGTTAGTGTTGTTTGGAAGTTGGAGGGTGGGGTGGGGGTGGGTGAGGGGCAGCCATGTGACAGGGCTAGAGAGGTGATAGAGGTCCCCCATTCATGAGGATGCTAATCCCCAGGACGGAGGAGGGCCTGAGCAACCTGATGTGGCTTTGAGGTTAACCCCTTTGGGAGCGTGAAGGTTGACCAGAGACCTTTTGTCTGCAGCAATTCCCAATCCATTTGTCCCGGCAATCCCCTGCGTCCTCCTGGCTGCCTCTGTTCTCTGTCCCTCCTCCCTGCTCTGTCATTCATCGCCTGATCTCTGGTCCCTTGCTAAGCCCTCCATAATGGCCAAGCCGCTTTAGCATGCTGCAGGCCCTGGTAATGAAGGAAGGAAGTTTTGTTTCGTATTGGATTAGCGCTGCTGGGAACATGCTCTTGTACGGCGGTCAGGGCTGAGCCGGCGCGGCCCCCGAACCCTGTGCCGCTCTGCCTGGTTGTAGGCCAGCTTGGGGCTTCCCTGGCCAAAAGATGTAGTCTTGCAGGAGGAAGGCAGCCAAGAGGGGTGAAAGGCTGATTCGGGGCAGAATTTGACATTGCTGAAACTCTGTCGCGGTCCCTGATGTCTCCGACTTGCTGGAAATGAAGCGCTTGGGTTACCCTCAAGCCCCGGCACCAGCCATCAGGGGCTCCTGAACACCTGGTGGGCTGGAGAGCATCACCAGGAGCTGAGCCTTGTGGGACTGAGTAAAACCCTCACCCACGTCCCCTCCCTGCCCCGCTGGCCTGGAGAACTTCCCGTAAGCGATTAGTTTAAAACCCCAGCCCTTGCAGCGGTGCCTGAGTTGCTTGAATATCCCTGAGAACGCAGTGCCCCGTATTCCGTCTCCGACCGCAGCAATCTGCAGGCGGATCAAGTAACCCAACAACTCGGCTGCCAAAGTTTATAGCAAAGGAGAGAAATTTGTTTCTGATCCCTGCAGGCTACCAGCAAAACGTGCAGCGGAGCACATACGTAGCGCAGGCACGCATGTGGCACACACATGGCCCCGCTGAACGCCTCCTTTCAACTCTTCTCGTAAAGACCAACATATTTGACACAAGGGGCAAGTTTCAGCTCCTGACTCGGAGACCACCCTTGCTCAGCCCCTTCGGCACGCTTCCCCGGCACTGCCTTCAAACCAGTCGCTTGCTCCTGGTGCCCTGTTTGCAAATTGTCCCCAAACACCCGGGCTTGGATGCCTCCACCTAATTTTCAGCCTAGGCTGGCGAGCAGTTCTCTCTTTTTCCTTGCACGATTTTGGAGGCACATCTCCCAAACGGCGTGCGTGGGCAGATCTTCCCGGTGAGATCTTCCCAGTGCCTTGCTGGTGATGTGGCTGTGACCCTCCCCAAAAACACATCCTGGGCACGATGACACCACACTCCCAGCCCTGCACTGCTTGCTGTTAATGTTAGTGGGGTCATCCCAGGTCTGGGGTGGAGGAACAGTGCTAGAAGCATCGCTTTGCTCAGAAACGCCCCTATTAATACAAACCATCGTTTATTGATTAGCTGGTTCCTCCTCTGCTGTGTCCATACCCGTGACTTCCAGCATCAGAAACTGGTTCCTATTGGGTGGCAAATGCAACTCCTTCCTTAAATCTAACCAGCCTAAATGTGCTGCATCACCTTGTCTCTGTTAATTATGAAAGAAAAATCATTAGGTTACACTGAGATGGTGTATCTGTGATAAATTCTGTTTCCATTTGCCTTCCTCTCTCGAGTCTGGGTTTCCTTCAAAAAAAAAACCCCTCAGAAGGGTATGAAAGTCTAGATGTGTTTTAGTCCTTCTTTTCCCTTTTCTGGGTGCGGGAGGCACATTTGCTGCACTTGTTTGCTATTTCAGCCATATCCAGGTTATCCTAAATCTGCTCCTTCCTTCACAGCGAGGTGACCTTGCTCCTTTCCTCCCCAATCTCATGCCGCACCTCCTGATTGACCCTCATCTCACGCATTCAAAGCGTGTCCTCATCTGGTGGTCCTGCCTCGGGTGTTCTCTGTCCTTCACGTCATCCTCAGCTTGATGACCTGCACAGCTACGAGTCCTTCCCTTAATTTCCAGCATAAACGTATGCATGCTGTATTTTTCTCCATTAAATGGCAGCGGCACAGCAAGTCCTGATCTGTGCCTGCGTGGGACCGACGGGCTCTCTCCGCACGTGTGCGTCCTCCCTCACTGTTGCTGTACGGCGTTGGCCTTGCGGCGCATGTGCAGTGCACTGTGATTTACTGCCCCTACGCAGCGTTGCAGCCTCCCTGCCCAGGCGCGGCGCGGCCTGATTTACTGCACGCATTAAGCCTTACCTCTCTGCAGATTCCCAGCACGTCTGGTTTTAGTGCCTGCGCTCAGCGCGCTCTCCCTGACCGTGCGCAGCGTGCCCTGATTTACCGGGAAGGCTCCTGCATCCCTTCACCTCCATAGATCACCTTGAGTCACGGCTCACGCACGCCGCTGCCCCTCTCCAAAGGCAACGGTCCGCCTGATTTGCCCCTCGTGCCGGCGGCCGCTCTCGGATTTTACCACGTGTGGCACGGGTGGGCACTCCATGCCGTGCGGTGTGGCCTCCTCATGCTTGCCGCATCCGCCTGTGCCTTGTGGGCCACGGGCAGCCGCGTCGCAGCAGCGCTTTCGGCACATGTGCGGGGCACGAGCACGGTGTCCCGACATCTGAGCAACCCCCAATTCCAGCAGCTCATTTATGGTAAAGGCTGCGGGCTCTGGTGGTACGCCTAATTCTGTTTTCCTTCTGCGTACTGCCTCCTCTGTCCCCCTCTGCTCTGCCCCTCTCTTAACCGCATCGTAATGAGGGCTGAGGTGCAGCCTGGCACCACCATCCTGGGCTGTCCTGGCTCATGTCCTGCTCTGGAAACCACGGGCTGCGTGGTGACTAGGTGTCAAAGTCCTGCCAGAGGTAATGGAGGGTGTCTGTGGTGGGCAGCATTACGTAGTGTCTTGTCGCATGCCATTTAAGCCAGAGTCCCTGGTGCTCCTCAGATTGCAGCTCCAGTAAGTGAGGTCTTCTCAGAGGATGTTTATGGGATCCCGATGACTTCCTCTACTGACCTGTTGGCTTGGGAGAGGGAAGACTGGGAGGGAAAGGATGCTGTACAGGGGGACCTGGACAGGCTGGAGAAGTGGGCCTATGCAAACCTCATGCAGTTCAACAAGGCCAGGTGCAGGGTCCAGCACATGGGCCGGGGCAATCCCATGCACAAACCCAGGCTGGGCGGGGAATGGCTGGAGAGCAGCCCTGAGGAGAAGGACCTGGGAGTGTTTGTGAGTGAGAAGCTCAACATGAGCCGACAATGTGCACTTGCTGCCCAGAAGGCCAACCGTGTCCTGGGCTGCATCAGAAGTGTGGCCAGCAGGGCGAGGGAGGGGATTCTGCCCCTCTACTCCGCTCTCATGAGACCACACCTGGAATATTGCATCCAGGTCTGGAGTCCCCAACATCAGAAGAACATCAACTTGTTGGAGTGGGTCCAGAGGAGACCACGAAGATCATCAGCAGCTCTCCTATGAAGTCCGGCTGAGAGAGTTGGGGTTGTTCAGCCTGGAGAAGAGAAGGCTCCGGGGAGACCTTTTAGCAGCTTTCCAGTACCTGAAGGGGGCCTTCTGGAAGTCCATCGTTCGGGGTGACCCCAGTCTTTGTGGCTCTGGCACCGCAGACCAGGCCAGCGTGGTAATTCCCGCTGGCAGCAGCTGCTCCCATCATCAGCACCGCGATAATTGTCCCTGCTGGGCTGGTGACGCTCGGGGCCGTCAGCAGCGAGATCTTTCTTTTTATCCTTGTACATCTCATTCCCGTCTTGGCAGCTGCAGTAAATGGCTGTCCGTAGGCGAGGCCGAAAGCCTGTCGGGATGCAAGGTCGGGGCGCCGTGTGGTGGGTGATGATTTTGGGAGGCTCGCAGGTCGCTCGGGGTGTGGGAGGAGGGAGCAGCTCTCTCCCGTGCCTTGACGCAGAAACGAGATGGGGGTCTCTCGTGGTGGTGCTGGGAGGGGGGACATCGCTGCATCGCGGCGTTCCCCCGGCTCTGCTCTCCGTTCAGCAGTGCAGCGGGTCTGTCCGTGGTCTCTGCGTGCGCCGGGATGGGGGGGAGCGGGGCCAGGCGATCCCTCCCTGATGGCGGAGGCGCTGCTCATTTCCATTTAGATAGAGGAATTTCAATCTCAGCTTGATGTCGCCTCGTCACGGTGCAACTCAAGACCCAAATTTCCAATTTTCTTCCCCAGGCAATGCCAGCTGCTCTCTGCTGGCTTGGGAACTGAAGCGCATTAGCGATGCTGCGGCCTGGCAGAGGCAGACGGTCGGGTACGTGACGACGGGTGACTACCTGTGGGTAGCTCCACGGGGCAGTTGGCACGTATGTCTTCTCCACACCCAAATTTGCTGCCCGTGCCTATGGCCTAAAGCGCTCCCCTTGCCTCTCATTAGCCCCCTTCCCTACCACTGTCCAGCAATGTGCCCTGGTGGCCAAGAAGGCCAGTGGTCTCCTGGGGTGCATCCAGCAGAGTGTGGCCAGCAGGGCGAGGGAGGGCATCCTCCCCCTCTGCTCTGCCCTGGTGAGGCCACATCTGGAGTACTGTGTGCAGTTTGGGGCTTCCTGGGTCAGGAAGGACAGGGAACTGCTGGAGAGAGTCCAGTGGAGGGCTACAAAGATGCTCAGGGGACTGGAGCATCTCTCTGCTGAGGAAAGGCTGAGAGCCCTGGGGCTGTTTAGCCTGGAGAAGAGAAGACTGAGAGGGGATCTCATCAATGCTGATCAATATCTCAAGGGTGGGTGGCAAGAGAATGGGGCCAGACTCTTTTCACTGGTGCCCAGACACCGGACAAGGGGATGGAAACAAACAGGAACATGGGAAATTCCATCTCAACATGAGAAAAAACTTCTTTGAGGATGATGGAGCACCGGAACAGGCTCCCCAGAGAGGCTGCGGAGTCTCCTTCTCTGGAGATATTCAAAACCGTGCGATCCTGTGCAGCCTGCTCTGGGTGACCCTGCTGTGGCTGGGGGTTGGACCAGATGATCTCCAGAGGTCCCTTCCAACCCCGACCGTTCTGTGATTCTGTGATAGGAGATTAAAACCAGCATCCAGAGTTGGCCCCTCAATATAGGTTCCGAATCACTTGGGGGACCGAGGATGGTCAAACGTGGAGAAATCACCCAGATGACCACGGCAATGAGGACAACCAGCTATTTCTGTCTTCCAGCGGGAAAAAATGCAAGAAGAAATCCAGCAAGGGGGTGGAGGTGCCCTTGCTTGCTGCTGACATCGAGTACGTGTTCACCTGCCCACGTATAGGTGGGTATGGGGAAGATGGTGATCCTCAGTGCGGTATCCCCCACCATGTACTTTGCATGTCTGTTCCGGTACAAATAAAGAAACACCACAATGTGAAACACCAAAAATGTGACAGCTTGTGGAAAAGAAGCTGTTGCCCAGAGAAGCTGCGGCTGCCCCATCCCTGGAGGTGTTCAAGGCCGGGTTGGACGGGGCTTGGAGCACCCTGGGCTGGTGGGGGGTGTCCCTGCCCAGGGCAGGGGGGTTGGAACTAGGTGATCTTTAAGGTGCCTTCCAACCCAAACCATTCTGTAATTCTGTGATTCTAAGCTGGAGAGGGTTGGTGGGAGCCACCCACAACCCCGTGGGCAATGCCCTCCAGTTCGGAGGTCCGGGGGCAGGTGTCCACCAGCAACTCCAGCCCGGGGGCAGCGGGGGGGAGGCTGGAAGAGGCCCCACCGATCTCCACCCCCCTCACCAACGGGCAGGTCCGGGCTGCGGCTGGAGCGCGGCTGCCACCTGCCGGTCCCGGCCGGGAGGAGCCGGGGCTGCCCGGGGCGCAGCGCGCCATGCCCGGGGCTGGGCCCGCCGCCGGGGGGCGCGGGGCGGGGGCCAAGGGGGGGGGGGCGTGGCCGGGGGCGTGATGGGGCGTGGCCAGGCCGTGAGGGGCGGGGTCTGGCAGCGAAGGGGCGTGGCAGGGCAGTGAGGGGGCGTGGCCTGGCCGCGAAGGGGCGTGGCCGGACAGTGAGGGAGCGTGGCCTGGCCGTGAAGGGGGCGTGGCCTGGCCGTGAAGGGGCGTGGCCTGGCCGTGAGGGGGCGTGGCCGGGCAGTGAGGGGGCGTGGCCGGGCAGTGAGGGGGGCGTGGCCGGGCAGTGAGGGGGCGTGGCCGCGAGGGGCGGAGCGCCGCCATGTCCGAGGCGGCGGCGGCGGCGGCGGCGGCGGCAGTGGCAGTAGCGGGGATGGCGGCGGCGGCCGCGATGGTGGAGGCGCGGCTGCGGCGGAAGCAGCTGCTGAGCGCGGAGGAGGCGGAGCTGTTCGAGCTGGCCCAGGCGGCGGGCAGCGGGCTGGACCCGGAGGGTGTTCCGGTGAGCGGCGGGCTTCGGCCCCCGGACCAACCCCCCGGTGCCCCCGCCCGGTGCCGCCGCTGACGGGTGTCCCCGCAGGGTGCTGCTGGACCTGCTGCGCATGAACGTGGCGCCGCTCGCCGTCTTCCAGGTGCTCAAGTCCATGTGCGCCGGGCAGCGGCTGCCGCCGGCAACGGAGGCCGGGCCCCCCCCCTCCGCCGCCCCGGCGCCGCTGCCCGCCGACACCCGAGGTATGCGGCGGGCTGGGAGGGTGGGGGGGATGGCGGCGGCGGTTGCGGGCCCTAATCCCCGTGTCTCCCCCGCGCAGAGCTCCCGGAGGACGGCCGTGCCCCCCGCCCCGCTTCCCCCCGCCTCCTCCTTGCGGCCCGCCGCGGCTCGGAGCCCGCCCGCCTCTCTGCCGGGCCTGCCCGCCCCCCCGCGGCCTCTCCCCGCGCCCCGCCGCCGGCAGAGGGCCGCGGGGAGGGAGGCCCGGCCCGAGGGGGGGGGGCTCGGCCGGACCGCGGGGGGCCCGCTCGGTGTGAGCCCCGGGCCCGGGGAGGCTGAGGAGAGCCCCCCCCCCCCCGGTCCGCCTCCCCGGGCCGCTGCCTGTTTTCTTGATTTTTTAAAAAATTATTTTTAGGCAGCGGGGATGGGGGGGTGTGGGGGTGTCGGGGGGGGCGGTTGGGGTCACCTGTGTTGGGTTCTGTGGCCTCTGGCACCAGCAAACATCCCCCCCCCCCCCTTAATACGCGGTACTCTGTGATGCCGCTTTGTCGGTATCCAACTCGAAGGAAAAGTGGAGTTTCTGGCGCGGTGGGAATCCCGGGAAAACGAGGATTCCTCTGCTCCTTCCCGGCGGGATGGACTTTTGGGGGGGAACATGGGGTTATCGGCTAAAACAGCCACCGCTTTTGGATGCGGTTCTGCTCCTCTTATTGATGTAATTGCGGTGGACAGCAACAAGCGTAGCCCTGGTGCTGTGCCATATCGTATATATATAATTTTATTTTACTTTCTATTCCCCTCCCCCAAAACCAGTCCTAATAAAACTTTTGCTGACTCCCGGAACTCCTTGAAAGTGGCTTTTGGCTGGTAGCTCGCGACCTCCGTGGGTTAATTCCGCAAGGTTTTAAAAGCGGTGGCTGAAATAAGGCCGCTGTGGCTAAGCTTGAATTCGCCGGGAAAAGGCTCTCGTCTCTCTCGTGCTCCAAAAAAAAAGAAAGGGGCAACGGCCAAAACGGGGAGGTTTTGTCATCGCTGTCTGTGCTCGCCAAGAAGAAAATTGCCACGCTGGTAATGTGGGTGCCTGTCTTCACCCGGCCGGAGCCGAGAGGTGGCTGAGTTGCGTTGGGGTGTCGTGTCCTTCTCTCCCCTCCTTCAGGATGAAAAAAAACCCCTCTGTTGTAGCCAATGTGTTGAGCCATGATGAGGCAAAACTTGGAAAAGTAGCTGTCGGGAAGGGCTGTGCGTGGGAACTACACGAGAAAGGGGCAAGAAGGAAAAGCTTTGTTGGCGTAGGTAACTGGAACGGGGTGGTGGTGGGGAAAGTAGGGGTTCACTGTCGTGATAGCGTACTACCGCTTTGTCTGGTCTCGCTGCCGTGGTGGTGGTGGTGTGTTTATTCTCGTGGCTGTGCTCTCAAGTCCGACGGAAAGGGAAGATGAAAGGCAAAGGTTCGTTGGACCGGCTGCGAGCGGTCAGCTTTAGGGAGAGGGCGACCGCACTGTAATCCGACATCTCTGCCCAGAGCAGAGCGGATTCCCACGGAGGGCAGAACGGGTGAGGATCGCCTTGTTGAGCCCACCGAGGGGTGGCTGCACAGAGACTCCCGAGGAAGTTTGCCAAAGCCCTAATGGGAATTTGGAGCGTGCGGATAAAGTGGCCGGGACACTGTGGACTTTTTATCGTGAACGTGTTTCCCCTTTCTGAAAGGGTTTTCCCGATTAAGAATTGCCTGGGGAGAAGTTGGTTGCGGTAAAGAGAACAGCCTCACGTGTGGTTGAGAAGCGACTCTAAATATGCACAGGGGGAAGAAGAAAAGAAAAAAAAAAAAAAAGGCGGCTGACTACCTTTTTTTCCTGAGGAGAACGAGAGAGGTACAGCACTAGAATATTTTAAGTAAGAAGCAGCGGGCTATTCCGGTACCATGTTGAGAAGGAAACATCTCAAAAGAGCAGTGGTTTGGAACAAAAGATGCTGTTAAATTTTGCTCTCTCTTCTTCTCCTCCTTTGTTGGTGCTTCAGGTGTGATGGGCCACTCAAACTGTGAAGGAATTTTGGTAAGGTTTTTGTTCCTGTCTGTCTGTTCATCTGGATTAGCTTTTCTTCTCTCACGCATGCTGTTTCTCTGGCAATTCCTGTAAAAATTAGATAATTTTTTTTTTTTCCTAGCACTGGGCCGCTGCCACGGGCTAGTTTTGGCTGGTAGTAGGCCAGCTCAGATTTGAGACGGTTAGATGGCAACTTGTTTGTCCATCAGCATTAAATTCCTCAAGAGGAAAAGCCCCAAACCCTAAGGTAGGGTTGATAAGCCCTTCACCGTTGCCTCCGACCAGCCTGAGGTGCTGCTGGCGCCTCAGGGAGGCTGTGGGTTTCCAGGGCCTGGGATCTGCCTTGGGAGCTGAATTCGGCAGTGCCTGCGCCAATCCAGGATGCTCATTCTGCATCTCTAGCAGAGCATCTCCTGGTCCAGGACGGTCCCTGAGTCAGATTCCAGTCCTAATGTCTCTAGCCAGACTTCCCTTTCCATAGTTTTCCCTTTTAAATTGACATGTTGATGTCCTGGAGTGGTGACGAGCCCTCGGAACCGAAGCGTAGTGAAGTTCCGAGAAAGATGGTGCTAGGTGGTGGTAAATGTTCCCAGTATTAGCTTGCCCTTCAGTGTCTCCTGTTGCTGCCTTGTTTCACTTCGCTGCTTTATTTCGCAAGGCTAAAATACGTCTTCAGGGCTAGTTGGTGCTCTGAGATCGCCGGAGCTTCTTGAGACGGGAGCATCGTGGCCATCAAGCCACTTAAACACAGCGGTGGCTTATCACAACCTTAGTCCCGCATCCCCGTTTCTGTGAGTATACTACATACTGGTAAGGTCGCACTGACATCAAGAGGAGGATGTGTTTTTTGTCCATCTCTGCTGGGGAGGATCTGTTTCCATACCTGCTGGGACGGAAGGCCAGATAGATGTCTGCGCTTGTTGTGATTTAGTCAAAGGAAGGGCCAATGTTTGCTCAGTGCCCGGCCTGACCTAAGTTGGCCATCGCGTGCACGTGGACAAGCTTCTGCAGCTTTAATTGCAGCTTCCTGCAAATTTTGGCTAGCTTGCGCCTGACTCGGCAGCGCCCCGTGGGCACTTGGAGCAACGCGCCCGGAGCGTTGACTCCCGGTTGAAGCTCATGAAAACAAGCAGGTGTCCAGAGAGATCTCTCAATTCGTGGAAATTGGCAATGATCTAAAGCAGAACTGGGCCATCGGTGCCCGCCTCGTCTGTGTTTTACTGGACCACCTTAGGCTGAATTAGGGTTTGAACCATCTAGCTCAAGACAGGAGCTTGTTTAACTACAGCCTGTGGGGGGAAAGCGTGCTGCTGAAGTAAAGATCCTATTAAAACCAGCATCTCTTCAGCAGAGTGACTTTTCCCTCCTTAAATTGGGGAAACAGCCAGCCAGCTCGAACCGAAGAGGAGGAAGAATCACTCCTCGCTCTGCCGAGCTTTCTGGTTCTGGGCACAGTCCCGAGTCCATGGCTCGGGAGCTGCGTGAGTGTTAATAGGGTGACCGGGGCTGGATCTGTTCCGCAGGAGCGTTTGGCACCACGCAGGACCAGGCATTTGGAGATGGGAGATGCCTCCTCTGCGTAGCCGGGACTTGTGCCTGCTGATAAAGCCAGAGCTCTTTGAGCTACTGCAGGGAACAGGGGTTGTCCCATATAAGCTTGCCAAGCTGCTTCACGCGGTGTCCTTCAGCTCAGTGTATCTCCCGTGCTTTCTCCTTTGTCAGAAGATAGATGCATGGCCGAAGTAATCAAGGTCTCGCTACAGATTAGCCAAGACTGCGCTGCTCAACGTTTTGTCAGTAACAATGAGATATCGGCTTAGGTGTCTCAGCCCATCATGGTGCAGGGAGGTTTGTTTGTTTTTATTTTAAAGCAGCTTAAAAAAAAAAGACTGTTACAGCACTTCTGAACAATGCTATTGGTGGTGGTGGGTTCCCCCCGGTAGTTATTTCAGCTTTTTTACAGCTAAAGCAACAGGGCGTCTAACGTGAATGACTTTATTTTGCATTTTCCCGTAGAATATAGCCACAGTGTTCTGCATGGAGCTGTGTTTGCTGGTAATTGAATTCATGAGAGCCGGCTAAAAATTACTTTGTTTGAGTATTGGAGCATCCATCCGGCATGTTTAGCTAGATACAACTTCGTGCAAGCCACATTCGAAACAGTTCCTCGGCAGTTGTTGATTTGAGAGGGAAAGAGATGATTTGAAAGAGAAGGGATATCCAGGCAATTTCTTTCTGTGCATCCCATGAGGACAGTGGTGTTGGTTTTGGCCTAGGCTATGTCTAGTTTATGTTTGTGTCGTTAAATATGCCATTTTCTTACGTACTATTTCCACGCTTTCTGTTCCGGTCAGCCAGCCGTTAAGCCCCTGGTGGTTTCCCTGCAGTTTTCTACCTCTCTATTGACACGAGCACGTCAATGCCCTCCTCTCTTTTTTTCTAGGTTGATGAATATTCTTTGATGTTCCTCTCACTCTTTGCGCTCCAACTGGTTCCCCGCTTCCCCAGCCCAAGTGTCTTCCATCAAGCTGCCTCCCAAAGCTTTGCCCCAGCTCATTTCTCTGTACTAAATGTGTTGGTTTTTTAAAATGAGCTTGCTTTTCAAGATCCTGTCTCCCTTGTGGGCCTCTTACCTCATCTGCGGATTTTAAGGCTGCGAGGAACCGAGGAACTGTTGGGTAGCAGGGCTCAGAATGCTTTCCTGCCCTGGGGAAACTCTACCTCATGCTTGGGTGCCTGTTGGAAATGCCTCTGAGCCCACCACCAGCCACAGGCTTGGTGAAGGGTTCACGGGGTGCGTTTTCCTTCTCTGGGTGGAAAAATATGCTTTTGAGAATCGTAAGTCTTAACCCACCTTCAGGCATCTCGTTTAGAGGCTTCTTGCCCGATGCGTTGAAGTGAAATGTTCGAGCACCTAAGGAGGCTTGTCAGGATCTTGAATAGGATCTGGGACTCTTGTTAACGTAAGCTTTCTTGCGTGGTGGTATCTAGTAATGCGGTTGAATACCTGACCTGTTATGAAGAAGCAAGCTTGTTGGAGAAGAGGAAGGTACAAGTTCTGTGCAGGTGATCTGTGGGCCCGTGTAGGTCTCCACTTATTTTGTGTTCTCTTCTTTCTCTAAATCCTTCTCTTTAGGCAAATGTTTGCAAGAGCAAATGTGCTTAAATAATGGCCCTCTGCTCAATGCATACTTAAGGTCTTAGTTAAATACTTTGGAAAGTGCATTTGAAAACCATCTTACTTTTTTCCCCTCTTCCTCTGTTCTAAAACTGAATTGTTTGGATTTGTTGAGACGTGTTTTGCTGGCCTTCCCTGTCTGCTTTGCTCTGTCTTCTCAGGGAGGCTGCTTTAGCAGGGGTTCTCTTTTGACTCTGGAGAGCGTGTGTGAGCTGTGAAGGCTATGGCAGTGGTTTTGAAGACCTGCCAGGTTGTGTTGCAGAAGAGCACTTGTTGCTTGTGGTATTTATGTGGGGATGCGAGCGAGACCCTGCAGGGCAAACATGGCAGTCTGGCAAAGGATCATAGAATCATAGAATGGTTTGGGTTGGAAGGGACCTTAAAGATCATCCCGTTCCAACCCCCCGGCCCTGGGCAGGGACACCTCCCACCAGCCCAGGGTGCTCCAAGCCCCGTCCAACCTGGCCTGGAACACCTCCAGGGATGGGGCAGCCACAGCTTCTCTGGGCAACCTCTTCCAGTGCCTCACCACCCTCACAGTCAAGAATTTCTTCCTGATATCACATCTAAATCTCCCTTCTTCCAGTTTGAAGCCATTCCCCCTCGTCCTATCACTACATGCCCTTGTGAAAAGTCCCTCTGCAGCCTTCTTGTAGGACCCCTTCAGATACTGGAAAGCTGCTATAAGGTCTTCCCGGACCTTCTCTTCTCCAGGCTGAACAACCCCAACTCTCTCAGCGTGTCTTCATAAGAGAGGGGCTCCAGCCTTCTGATCATCTTCGTGGCCTCCTCTCGACTCGGTCCAACAGGTCCATGTCCTTCTTATGTTGAGGCCTTCGGAGTTGGACACAATATTCCAGGTGTGGTCTCACAAGAGCAGAGTAGAGGTGCAGAATCCCCTCCCTCGCCCTGCTGGCTGTGCTTCTGATGCAGCCCAGGATGCGGTTTGGGTATAACGAGCCACACTCACATACTGGGGCTGCTTTGGGGAGTGAAGTCGAGCAGTGTCTGAGATTTTTCCATGTCAGGAGGTGGTGGGATTTGAAGCGAGCCCCATCACTGTGCGGACCTCTGGTGGTGGGGCGAAAGGTGTCACTTTAGTCCTCTAGGTAACCCGTAGTGATTTCAAAGGGGAGGGACTTCTGCTCTTACAAGTTTTGGGTTTTTTTTTTATTCACACCTAAAACTAAGTCTTTGCTTGCCTAGAAAGGGCAGCTGGTTTACTGCACCTGGGGTAAGCCCTGCTGCGAGGCAGGAACAGGAGCAGGATTTTGGAGAACTTAAAAGTATTCTGGCGGTTGCTGTAGCCCATAGTCACTGCCCATATGCGCTACGGGAGATATTTTGAGATCGTTGCAGCCCTGATGTTCCTGACCGTGTTACAAGTAAATGTACCAATAGCTATTTATTTATTTCTACCAGCAGGAGGAAAATCTGTTACTGCTCAGAGGCAGGAAAGGGTCCCCTTGGGGAAAGCAGTAGGTTGAGTAGAGAGGGGACTGAAAGAGAAGCGCTTTAGACCTCCACTTCTGCAAGCATATTTGGGGTTCCTTTCCTAAGTCTGATCAGCCTTTGCTTGCCTCCTGCTTGACGCGAGAAGGTGCTTCTTCCTCCCGCTGCTACTTAAGGCTTTCTCTCCTTGCCCTGTGCCACCCTGCAGACTCCTGCCTCAGTATCTGGTGGTGGTCCTCTCCTAGGGGTGGCTGTAGCCTTTTGGCCTTGGGTTTTGTCAGGGACCATCAGCGTTAAGGCATCCGGAGGTATTTGGGCCACAGTTGTTCTATGACGGCCAGACGCGTCCAAGATGTGGTGACGTCTTGTGTCAGCGAGGAAAATATCCTTTTGTTGGTCTGTAGTACCTGAACCACAAAAAGTTTGTGGTTCTTCAACTTCTTTTGTGCTATGAGTTACTTGAACCTGTTATCTCTGATAGTGTGTTAACTGACCGTGCCTGTCCTTCATGAGCTATTCTTGACTGGTCTAGATAGGATGCTTCCAAAAATATAGTTGATTATTATGCTGTTGATGTAACTGGTTTGTTCTACTGTGATTTTGAGGCTAAGAGGATGGAGGGCATGTGCTTCGTCTAGCAGTTTTCAGCCAGGTCAGAAGATCGAGGGCTTGATCCCAGTAGCGCTTCATGGTATGGTTGTTTTGGGTGTGCACGTGGTTAGAGTTGTTGTACACAGGTTGGGGACCTCCACTCTTACTGGATGGATGCATGTGACAAAAGGGGAAGGCGTTCACCTGTAGACGTGTCCTGGATTGCTAAAAGCATCATGGAGAACTATAATGCTTTTTGTTCCTGCCAGTTTTTCCTCGCGTGTGCTGTGAGATCGTGCATTGCCCTTGTGCAGTTTGTTTGTTTTCGTGGACAATACTTGCGGTAGTGGAACGGCTGAAGTGCTTGAGCTGCAAAGAAAGATTGCAAGGCTGGTTGGCTGGCTTGGGCTGGTAGCTGCTGGCAGATCACTGGTGTGGTTTACAATAATAGACTCTTAGTCAGAGCACCTGACTTGGCTGGGATAAGTGAACCTGTTTCTTTTGCCGCCCTAGTCTGTCAGACTTTACAGATATGAAGGGGCCACATACTCTTTAGTTGGAAGATCTCAGGTTGTCTTTCTGGTGCCACAAGGTGTTAAACTTGTGGTACTGATGTGATTCCTGTTCTCAGACAGCCGCTCCGAGGAGACAGGATGGTTTGGTAAGTAAAACAGACCTATCTATGATCTCCAGGCTGTGCACTGCCCATATGATGTCTAGAAGATCCAAGATGATGATTTCCAAACAATGCCCATGGAGACTCCGTTGTGTGGAGTAGCTGTTGGTATTCTGGAAGCTGCTCTGTTAACGATTGCTAAAATGTAACTTTTTTTTTTTTAATTGCACGCATGGAACTGCTGTAACAACAGCTCACTGTATTCCTGGGGTTTGCTTTCTCCTTGCTATTATTACTAACTTTTTATGATGCTTCTTGGAGCTTGTTATCTTTAGTAAAATCTGTGACCCTTTTGCCTCACTTATTTCCTGATGTGAGTCCTACTTCTCATCTGGAGTAGTTCTCTCCGGTGCTAGGAAAAGTCAGTCTCCCTCACTCATCCCCTGCTGTCACTGGTTTGTGGCACATCTTGGTCCATCAGCCCCACCTCTAGCTGAAGCCAGCAGGCTGGGCTGCCCGCCCCTTGCCTCCCTCGACTTCTGCCTTTCTACTCCTTGCTCCTCTCTGCTCATTCAGAGGTGGTCAGTTGTGCCCTATGGAAGGATAACTCTCATCTGCTGAATGCGGTTAGAAAATCTGTGAGTAGGTCCTGGGTAAGAGTCTGAGCTCCTGGAAACCCCAGAAAATGTCAGGAAATCCAAACTCTCTCATCAGGACGTGGAAGTGATGTGAAGAGAAGGGTTTCTGATCTGGTAATGTGACTGCAGGCTTCAGAAACTGGTGGGCACAGGCACATCATAGAATCATATCATAGAATCACAGAATGGTTTGGGTTGGAAGGGGCCTTAAAGATCACCTAGTTCCAACCCCCTGCCCTGGGCAGGGACACCTCCCACCAGCCCAGGTTGCTCCAAGCCCCGTCCAACCTGGCCTGGAACACCTCCAGGGATGGGACAGCCACAGCTTCTCTGGGCAACATGGGACAGTGTTTCACCACCCTCAGAGTGAAAACTTTCTTCCTAATATCTATTCTAAGTCTACCCTCTTCCAGTTTGAAGCCATCACCCCTCATCCTATCACTCCATGCCCTTGGAAAAAGTCCCTCTCCAGCTCTCCTGTAGGCCCTCTTTAGCTACTGGAAGGGGCTCTAAGGTCTCCCCGGAGCCTTCTGCTTTCCTGGCTGAACAACCCCAACTCTCTCTTCCTGTCCTGATAGCAGAGGTACTCCAGCCCTTGATCATCTTTGTGGCCTCCTCTGGACGTGCTCCAACAGGTCCATGTCTCTCCTATGTTGGAAGCTCCAGAGCTGGGCGCAGTACTCCCAAGTGGGGTCTCACCATCGATTCACTTATCCCAGCCTTGAGGTGTTAGATGTTCTTCATGTTCTTCTTGAAATGCTGGTTTGTGGTGCAGTTGTTCCTACGCCAAAAGAAAGCAAGCGTTTAATGGACAAAGTGGCTGGTTACTTTGTAGATTAAACCTGATGAAAATTAACAAGGCTCCTACTGCAGCTTGTTTTGGTTTTGTGATACCTGTCGAGCTGAATTCACCAATTCGCTTTCTGTGTTGGATGCGGGACACGTTTGCGACACCTAATACAATTTTGCCTTTTGCATGACTTCTTGAGGAACACTTGCAGCTTTGATGCTGTGTGGTGGCACGTGGGCATGAGGCTTGAAATTTAACGTATGTGTTTGTTTATTCAGGGAGAAATAAAACTGCTTCTGCTGTCAGCGGGACCCAGGTTCTTGCGGAAAGGAGCAGCCGGGAAGGATCTGCCCAGAGGATGCCTCGGCAGCCGAGCGCGAGCCGGCTGCAGAAAGCAGGAGCGTCTGGAAAGAGCGGTGGGGGAGGCAACAGTGCCTAAATAAGGCCTTGGAACCAATGTATTTTGATGCTTGACCGTGTATATAAACCGTGCTTGTTAAAACCTCGTGTTGTGTGTTGTTTCTGCTGCTGCTGTTTCTTATTTCCAAAACTTCCTTTGCCAACGCGGATTACTAGGGATTACCTGAAGGCAAATGGGACAAAGAAAGAGGTGTGAAGCCAAGAAAAGTCTGGAGTAGCTCTCAGCTTGCTCCAGAGAGGTTGTGACTTGTCTTGAAAGCCAATGCTCCTTGCTGCCTCCTTCCCTAAAATCCATTTTGATGTGTTCAGGCTAGTTGTAACGGCAGAAAGTCTCCTTGGCTGAATTACGAGGTGGGGGATGCTGAGGTGGGTCATATATTGGTATCGCTGGGCCCTGCAGTGGTGGCAGCTTGCACTGGAAGCCTGACTGTCTGGTGGGGGTATGTTATTGTACGTTAAACTGGTGGTTGCCGTGTCCCCTTCGCGGGCACGCTCATGTGGGTTTTAGCACCTTAATCTGAAATCCGGTTTGACCTACCCCATCGCGTAATCGCACGGCGTTTAGTCCTTGCAATGATGCTAATGTGATTCTTCATTTAGAAAGTGTTACAGAACCCTTTGCCTAATGAGCCAGGTTAAATGAGGAGATTATGCCGGGCAAGGGAGGGAATAGCTCCATCGCTTAGCGTAAGATACATGCAAGTGGCTGAAACAGGTAAGTGGATTGGTTAGAGCTTAAGTGTTGCCGTTCATCATTCCAGAGCGTATCCAGGCAGTGGGTGTGCCTGCTATAGGCTTGGTAGCTCAGGAGCTGTTACCGAAAACCATTTCCCTAATTAAGATAAAGTGCCTCCATTCTTTGTGGGAGGTAGATGGTGTTTCCTAGGCTCGAGGAGATCTCATGAACCTGGTTCCACAGCTGCTAGAATCTCTTCCTCCCCGAGAGGGGAAAAATACGGGAGGGTACGATACTCTTGCACAAGTTTTTGTGCAGAATATTAATGATGCTCAGATAAGTTGTGGAGGCCCCATCCACGTGGTGGCTGCCTCATCCCTGGGGGTGTTCAAGGCCAGGTTGGACGGGGCTTTGAGCAACCTGGGCTGGTGGGAGGGGTCCCTGCCCAGGGCAGGGGGGTGGAATGAGATCATCTTTAAGGTCCCTTCCAACTCTAATCATTCTGTGATGATCCTATATAGATTCCTCTTGAACAATATTGCAGATAAGCTTACTTTCGTTTTCCCCTCCCCTTTGACTACACCTAAGGCTGTTGTGTGGAAGATGGTGTGCTCACAGCACCCGGCAATCAGGAGAGACTTCTCTAGGGTGGGCTCTCCATGGACTGCAGTTCCTTCAGGGAACAGCCACTTGCCGTGGTGGGGGGTGCCCTGTGGATATCTGCTATGGTGTGGTCCTCTCCAGAGGCTGCAGGCAACAGTCTGCTCTGTCGTGGTGTCCTCCATGAGCTGCAGGTGAACCTGCTCTGGCCCCTGAAATACCTCCTGCCACTCGTTCTGCTCTGCCCTTGGTGTTAGTGGGATGGGTTCTCACGTGTTTCTTTTCCTCACTCTGGGGAGTGTTTTGTCCTTTCTTAAATATGTTTTTACAGAGGTGCCACCAGCTTTGCTGATTGCTCAGCCGAGGCCACCCCTGCAGTGCCCCCCCTGCCCCCAACCTTGCCATGTAAACCTAAACCCGATACACCCATCTGTGGAGATCAGAATCAGAAGGGTGGGAGGTAGGAATGGGAGTAAAGTACGTTCTGGCTTGCAGGAACACACCTTGAAGCTGTGCTGTAGGAAAGGCATTCAAATGAGATAGCTTACAAACTTTTTTCTTTTTTTTTTTTTTTTTTTTTTTCATTTGCAAGGTCTGGTCATCTCCTGCTCTGAACTCATAAGAAAGTGCACTTACTCCTCCCCGGAAAAAAAACAACCCAAAGCCCAAACTGTACCACACCAATTGGGAAGCTGTAAGGTGGATTGGCTGGTGAAAAAAGCAGCTGCAGGGCTGCTTTTTCTCTTAGAAGAATTGTTATTGGTGCTCTTTGTCCCTAGAAGAGGGGTGAGCAGACTTGAGGTGCGGTTGAAACCTCCCCAGTGCGGTACGTTGACCTTGAGAATAACGAGTACCCAATGCAAATGGTTCTCACTGCCTCTCTTTAACTAGTTTCATACCTGCGTTTCTTTTATTTATCCCTGTGCAGCTTGGGGAACCTCCTATGTTGTGCTTTCCCACCTGTCTCCAAGCCGCCGTCACACCCTCCTGAGCTCTACTGCACAATCCTCAACCTGCAGATCAGTGCTCCTTCTTTCCTCATGTCCAGTTCTGGACTGGGCAGGCTGTCCTGGTCTCCTTTCCCAACAACCTAGCTGAATAAAAGTGCTCAGTGCATGCTCTTATATCCTGGTCCTTCAAAACATCTGCGGCAGGTGAGGTACCCCCAGAGCTGGTGTTGGTTTTGAGCTTTTGGAGCTCCTTGATCGAAGGGGTTCTCCACTGCACTCTTTTGCCCAACCTGGCCGCTTTCTGTGGTGCAGTAACTGGTTTGGTGGATGATGTGAGAACGGTGGAAGTAATTCTTGACTTCAGGAAGCCTTTGTGTGGTCTCCCAGAGTGACCCTGTGGCCTCACGGGGGAGATAGGCTCAGAGGGGTGGACTGCAGGATGAACGGAAAGTTGGCCGAGCTGCAGCTTAAGTTGAGAGTGCAGCCAACCCGATGCAGAAAGGTGCAAAGAAGGGGACCTCGTCTTGGTTCAGACCAGCCTACATGTTCTCAGTTACGATGATGACACACCAGAGGACACATTCTCCAGCAGGGGATGGAGCAGCTGCCACAGCCAGGGAAGAGGCTTCAACCCAGAGAGAGTTTTGGATGGTGGATGAAGCCCTGCAGTCCCAGGCTGCTGGGGGTGCCTGGGGCCTCTCCCTGAGGCTGGCAGAGACGGTCGTCTTTCCTGCTGGGGGTGTGTTGAAGACCTGTGTTACGAAGTGGAGGAGTTACAGGATGAAATCTGCAGGCTAAACAGCACCAGAGAGCATGAGAAAGAGAGAGACATGACCTTCTTGGACCATATGCTTCAAGATCCCTGGACCTCAGCTGCAGTGGGGCACCAGGCAGAGTCTGTAGCAGATCATAAGTGGAAGCTGCTGACTTCTGGCACTGAGAGGAAGGCTCCTGAAGGCGTGCAACAACAGAACAGGTTCACTGTCCTCAAAGCTGAGGAGGAGGTGAATGTGCTTTCAAATCATAGAATGATTTAGGTTGAAAGAGACGTTAAAGATCATCTAGTTCCAACCCCCCTGCTCTGGGCAGGGACACCTCCCACTAGACCAGGTTGCCAGTGTCTCACCAGTTCTTCCTGATTTTTCACTCTGAGGGTGGTGAGCCCCTGGCGCAGGCTGCCCTGAGAAGCTGTGGCTGTCCCATCCCCGGAGGTGTTCAAGGCCGGGTTGGACGGTGCTGGGAGCACCCTGGGCTGATGGGAGGTGTCCCTGCCCAGGGCAGGGGGGTTGGAACTTGATGATCTTTAAGGGCCCTTCCAACCCAAACCATTCGGTGATTCGATGCCTAACATCCCCCCCCCCTCCCCCAAGCTGCATCCTGGGCCCCCAAGCCCACGTCCATCCCTCTCACAACCCCATCCTTGTTTCCTCCTGGAGCTGCAAGTGCTCCTGTAGGGTTGCAGCGAGGTGCAGCAGCTGGGGCCTGGCTGGAGAGCAGCATCTTGGGGCAGGGGCAGTCCACTATGGCACCTCAGCCTCAGGGTCCTCAGGTACCATCTCACCCCTGGCCGAGGCGGTGCCAGCCCTGGCAGTGCGGGGGGCTGTGAGTCCCCTCAGGCTGGTGCGAGGGGCACTCTGGAAGGGACAGGAGGGGATGTGGGATGGGGCAGGAGGTGGCAGGGTGAGTCAGGGCTGGTAGGGGCAGCAGCTAATCCTGGTGTTTCCTGCCTGGTTCCCTCCCAGATCTGCTGCAGTCGGGGACAGGGAGGGATCAGACCCAGTTTTGTTGCAGAAGGAAATGGTGTGTTGGGGAAGGCATACTTTTTGGGGGGTGCAAGGAGACCTGTCAGTGGTCCTCTGTGGGGTGGCTCTTGCAGGACATCTGCCACGGGCGCTTCCCTGGGCCTGGAGGGTGCAGAGAGGCTTCTGCCCAGGAGTGTCCCCCAAGGCTGGGATACAGGCAGGACCCCCCACCACCCCATGGGACAATATTAGGTTATGTGATTTAAGGCTCTTCTCCATCAACAAAGAGGAGCAGAGGAACGAGAGGTGGAGGAACCCTGGGAACCTCCACAGTGCCAGCGAGCCCCTGACCTGGCTGCTTCCAGGGGCTGTCCATGGGCACCCATCACGATGGTGAACTGGGGTAGCTCTCCAGACCACCTCTCGGATGGAGGGGGCGTGGGGAACACATTATGGGATGCAGGAGAAGAGCATTTTGGGATTGTACAAGATGACTTGTGGGTTTTTTTGGGAGGAGGAACCAAAGCTGGGGAAAAGGAAGGATCAAGGTGGCTCGGGGATCCACTAATGTGGGAAAATAGAGGGATAAGGGTATCATCTATCTACCTGCCTACCAATTTTGGGGTGGGGGTGGGGGTGTGTGCCTCCTGGGGACTCACACTCAGCCTCACTGCTGCCTGAAGCTGGGGACACAGAGCCACAGCAGCCTTGGCCGGATTTGGCAGCATCTAACAGAGCATCCTGCAGGTGTTGCACAAAGGATGCCGGTACAGGCTCGTGGGCACAACGAACTACTATCAGTGGCTGTAGCTCATGTCATACATTGGCTCTAATGACGAGTGGTTATTATGGGGAAAAATAAAACAACGGGGAGAGAGAGACACGCAACGTGGGGCGAGGGGAACCTGTCCCCGATGAGGCCCGCTGGTGTGAGGGCCGCTGAGCTCCCAGGCGAGCAGTGACCTCGGTCCCCCCTTCCGGCGCGGCAAGCCGTGACGGCGATGGCGGCGATGGAACATTTCGTGCATTCTGCTGCGACGTTATGAGGGTGCTTAATCGGGTGCGGCCATTGCACCCTGACCGGGTGCGGACTTCCCCTACAGCGCTATTTCTTTCGCTGTTTAAACGGGCACGGTTGGCTGTAGCGTGCGGGGAGGGGGGGGGAGGGATGGAGGGGTTTGTCCTCCGATACGAAGGAAACCTACAAAAGGAGGGGCAGGGAGGGATTTAGGGGCGATGCTGTCCCAAAGGACCGTGCCCCAAGGCCGGGGTGAGGGCAGGACCCCTCTAGAGGCCCCCGCAGGCTCAGGGCAGGTGGGCACCCAGGAGGCCCTCTACTAGGGCAGTGGTGGGGCTGAAATGCAGTGAGCAGAGTGGCGCAGCGGAAGCGTGCTGGGCCCATAACCCAGAGGTCGATGGATCGAAACCATCCTCTGCTAGCTCAGATTTTTTTTTTTTTCATTGCTTGTTCTTCCCGGGTTGTTTTTTTTTTTTTTTGTTTTTCAACCTCTCTTCCTCCCTCTAGGCACACCCTGCGGGCCCCTGCGCCATCGCCGCCCGGCGAGACAAAACGGAGGAGGGGAAAAAAAAATAAAATTAAAAAAAAAACTAAACACACCAAACCTAAAAGGGAAGCACCTGTGGCCCGTACGGGGATCGAACCCGCGACCTTGGCGTTATTAGCACCACGCTCTAACCGACTGAGCTAACCGGCCGCGCTGCGCCCCGTTGCCCGCGCCGCGCCCCAACAGCCCGCGGCAGCGCTGGGGGAAGGGGGCAATAAACAAAGCCCTTAGCAGAGGATGGTTTCGATCCATCGACCTCTGGGTTATGGGCCCAGCACGCTTCCGCTGCGCCACTCTGCTGCTTACATGGTTTTCTTTTGTGTGTCTATTGTGATGTCACCTCCGCGCCCCCCGCAGGGTGGTCCCCGGGGGGCTCTGCCCGCACCCCCCGGCTCTGGGCGATGCTGCGCCGGGGTGGCTCAGCCCTTTCCTCTTCTTGTGTCCTGGGGGGACGGTCCCCAGGAGTTGCCGACCTTACCAAGACGTTCCGGCCTTGTAAGCACTTCTCTGCTTTGGGCACCTCTTCGGATTTTATTGAGGGACCGGACTGCTGGGCGTCCAGGCAGTTGGGGTCACAACCAGACCTTGGCCTGGGGACAAAGTCACGAGCCACAGCAGTTGGGCGAGCAGTGGTGGTGCCCTCCGGCCCAGCAGCACGCCCGTCCCCGTGCGCGGTGACGTTAGCAGCACTGCTGTCCCCCCGCACCAGGTTGTCTATGAACGAACGGGCTGTGGTGGGGGGCTGTCCCCCCCCGCTGAAAGAGCTTTGAACTTCTCCTGGGGGCTGGAGGTGATGTCCCTTCCCCCCCTCACCGTGTTGCTGAAAGCTGAGCACAGAAAAAGCCCATCTGGGATCTTCTGGTTTTCGGCCATCCTGGTGAGGAGCTGCCGTTCACCTGTTGGGTACAGCTGCTTATGCGGTAAGATTTTGGGAAAACAGGCAAGTATCCTGTGGGGGACGTAAAAGAATGAAGGTGGGTGTATCTTTGCACAAGTTTCTCACAAATTTGGGGGCCTGGTTTGCAAAACTGTTGGCAGTTGGGAGATTTAAATATTTTTTTGAAAAAAAAAAAAACCAAACCAAAAAAAAGAACATAAAACCTGGGACCCGGGCTACTCAGCACATCACACGCCTCGTGTCCATCTTGGACTGCATCGGTGTGGTCATACCAGCTCCATGGAGCAAGACTTGGGCACAAGAAGAGGACACCCTGTCCGCACTGCGGTTCCGCTCCTCATTTTGGAGGAGAAGGAGAGGCTGTCACGCACATGCTTCCCCGGCACAGAGCCTGTTTGGCCTTGTGGTGGGTTTCTGGCAATGACTGCCTCTCTTCCTCCCTCTTCACTCCCACAGCCCATTTCCAATGGCTGCAAGGAAGTGGGGTGGACTTCCTGGGGGCTGGTGGCCCCTTTCCTCTTCTTGTGTCCTGGGGATGACAGTCCCCGGGAGCTGCCGACCCTATCAAGACGTTCCTGCCTTGCAGCACATCTCTGCTTCAGGCATCTCATTGGATTTTTATTGACGGACTTGACTGCTGGCGTCCAGGTGGTGGGGTTCACAACCAGACCTTGGCCTGGGGACAAAGTCAGGCCTGTCACAAGCCACAGCTCTGTCCCCTGCTCCTGCCTGCTTAAGCCACCTTGGTGTGCAGGACCTGCTAGGGCACTGGGACAAGCAACAGCGATGCACCATCTCACAAATGCTTCACCTTGATCGCCCAAGGAGGTCATCCAAGCCCCCAACAAGGGCTTCGTAGAGGTACTATCTACCCCTGTACCTTGTCCCATGGGGATACTGAGGTGTGTACCTGAGCCACGCTCAGAGAAAGGGACCTCTCGCATTTGAGCCATGTCTGAGTCCAAGAACTGGGCTGCTGCAGAAGGTGCAGATGGCGTAGAAGGGCCAACTTTTTCAGCCTGAAGACAGTCAAGCAGTGGAGCGGGTCATGCAGGGAAGTTGCACGGCCTCTGTGCTTGGAAGTTTTCAAGACGCAGCTGTGTGAAGCCCAGAATAATGTGGTCTGACCCCAACAGCTGACCCTGCTTTGAGGATGAGGTGGGACTAGAAATCTCTTGGGGTCCCTTCACTCATCTCAGGGACATTCTAGAACTAAACCTGGCTTCTGTTGTCAAGGACAACAAAAAAAGTTTCTATAAATATATTGGCAATAAAAAGAGGACTAAGGATAATCTCTGTCCTCTAGTAGACCAGGCTGGTAACGTATTGACTAAGGACGAGGATAAGGCTGAGGTACTTAATGCCGTCTTTGCCTCAGTCTTCAGCAGTAGGACCAGTTGTTCCTTGAGTTCCCTAACCCCTGAGCTAGAATACAGGGATGGGGAGCAGAATGAAGCCCCTGTAATCCAAAGGGAAATGGTGAGGGACCTGCTTCAGCACCTGGAGGTGCACAAATCTATGGGGCCGGATGGGATCCATCCAAGGGTACTGAAGGAGCTGGCGGAAGTGCTCACCAGGCCACTCTGCATCATTTATGAACAGTCCTGGATAACCGGGGAGGTCCCAGCCGACTGGAGGTTGGCAAATGTGACACCCATCCATAAGAAGGGCCGGAAGGAGGATCCGGGGAACTACAGGCCAGTCAGTCTGACATCGGTGCCTGGGAAGGTCATGGAACAGATCATCCTCAGTGCCATCACATGGCACATGCAGGAGAACAAGGTGATCAGGCCCAGTCAGCATGGGTTTGTGAAAGGCAGGTCATGCCTGTCAAACCTGATCTCCTTCTATGATGAGGTGACCCGCTTAGTGGATGAAGGAAAAGCTGTGGATGTTGTCTACCTGGACTTTTGCAAGGCTTTTGATACCGTTTCCCATAGCATTCTACTGGAGAAACTGGCTGCTCGTGGCCTGGACAGGTGTACCCTTCGCTGGGTAAAAAACTGGTTGGATGGCCGTACCCAGAGAGTGGTGATAAATGGAGTTAAATCCAGTTGGTGTCCAGTGACAAGTGGTGTCCACCAGGGATCGGTGCTGGGACCGGTTCTCTTTAATATCTTTATTAATGATCTGGATGAGGGGATTGAGTGCACCCTCAGTAAGTTCGCAGACGACACTAAACTGGGGGGGCGTGTTGATCTGCTTGAGGGTAGATTGGCTCTGCAGAGAGATCTGGACAGGCTGGACAGATGGGCTGAGGCCAATGGTATGAGGTTCAACAAGGCCAAGTGTCGGGTCCTGCACTTGGGTCACAACAACCCCATGCAGTGCTACAGACTGGGGGCGGAGTGGCTCGAAAGCTGCCTGGCAGAGAAGGATCTGGGGTTGTTGGTGGACAGCCGTCTGAGTATGAGCCAGCAGTGTGCCCAGGCAGCCAAGAGGGCCAACAACATCCTGGCCTGCATCAGGAATAGTGTAGTGAGCCGGAGTAGGGAAGTAATCATCCCCCTGTACTCGGCACTGGTGAGGCCTCACCTCGAGTACTGTGTTCAGTTTTGGGCCCCTCACTACAAGAAGGACATTGAGGTGCTGGAGCGTGTCCAGAGAAGGGCTACCAGGCTGGTGAGGGGTCTGGAGGACAAGCCTTATGAGGAACGACTGAGGGAGCTGGGGTTGTTTAGCCTGGAGAAGAGGAGGCTGAGGGGTGACCTTATCACCCTCTACAACTACCTGAAGGGAGGTTTTAGAGAGATGGGGGCTGACCTCTTCTCCCACGTGGCAAGTGATAGGACAAGAGGAAACGGGTTCAAGTTATGTCAGGGCAGGTTTAGATTGGATATTAGGAAGCATTTTTTCACTCAAAGGGTTATTAAACATTGGAATGGGCTGCCCAGAGAGGTGGTGGATTCACCATCCCTGGAGGTGTTTAAGAAAAGGGTAGATGAGATGCTTAGGGACATGGTTTAGAAGTGGGTGTTTTTAAATCAGGGTAGGTTAACGGTTGGACTTGATGATCTTAATGGTCCCTTCCAACCTCACTTATTCTATGATTCTATGATTCTATGATTCTATGATTCTATGATTCTGTCTCAGGAGCTGTGTCCACATGCTCTGCTCACCTGTGGCATCCAGCAGAACCTGCCTGCTCCTGCAGCCTTTGCCCATACCTCTCCCTTGGAGCTGCAGTGCTTGCGCTGCCTCTTCCCCATGGGAAACTCCCACCATTCCCCATTCCCCCACATTTCTCCTGCTTGCTGGAGTGGCAGCCCCCAACTTAGGGGGCCTATCATATAGCAGATATTTGCAGTTTTTGCTTTTCAAGGCTGAAAGAAGACAGACACACAACATGGAAAAGCATTTGGTGAAGTGAAAGGACCTGTATTTCCTGTTTAAAATGTGGGAAATATCCCCCATTTCCACCATTTTCACGTAAATTCTCCCTTTCCCAACCCATTCCCTCCCCAAAAACTCCTACCAGTTCCATACCTAAAACTCACTTCTCCCCAACTATCCCTGCTTGATGTTCTGACCACTCAGCACATCCTGACACCTATTTACCTGTGTAGCCACCTCAAAAGATGATTTCTGTTCTTCTAAGCTTTCTTTTTCTGCCTAGTCTTGGGCTTTTCCTAGCACTCCCTTACGCTGCTGAGGCCAAGCTCATTTAGAAAGAGTCCAGGCGACACGGAGACAAGGACGCAGGAAATGGGTATGTACTCACGTTTCCAGCCCACGTGTCCACTCAGCAGCAGTCACAGACTCATAGAATTGTTACGGCTGGAAAAGACCTTTAGGATCATCAAGTCCAACCATTACCTAACTCTACCAGGCCCACTTCTAAACCATGTCCCTCAGCACCATATCTAGATGGCTTTTAAATACATCCAAGGATGGCGACTCAACCCCTTCCCTGGGCAGCCTGGGACACTCTTTGATAACCCTTGCAGTGTAGAAGTCTTTCCTAACGTCTAACCTAAACCTCCACTGGTACAACTTGACGCCATTTCCTCTTGTCCTGTCAGTTATAACTTGTGAGAAGAGACCCACACCCACCTCTCTACACCCTCCTTCCAGGCAGTTGTAGAGAGCAATAAGGTCTCCCCTCAGCCTCCTTTTCTGCAGACTAAACAACCCACGTCCCTCAGCTGCTCCTCATAAGACTTATTCTCAAGACCCTTCACCAGCTTCGTTGCCCTTCTCTGGACCCTCTCCAGCACCTCAATGTCCTTCTTATACTGCGGTGCCCAAAATTGAACAGAGTACCCAAGGTGCGGCCTCACCAGTGCCGAGTACAGTGGGACAACCACTTCTCTGGCCCTGCTGGCTACACTACTCCTGATACAGGCCAGGATGCCGTTGGGCTTCTTGGCCACCTGGGCACACTGCTGGCTCATGTTCAGTCAGCTGTCAACCAACACCCCCAGGTCCTTTTCTGCCAGACAGCTTTTCAGCCACTCCTCCCCAAGCCTGTAGCGCTGCATGGGGGTCTTTCACCCCCCCTGCAGTGCCTTCCCACTGGTAGTGGGTGGCCTTTTCCCTTGACGCAGCCTGGCAGCCCAGGGAAATCCTCCTTCTCAAGGAGTCCATTTTAAAGTAAGTCTTCCTGGAGCTGCCTCATGTTTTGTCACTCCACTGCTGCTTCCTGAAATACTCTTTTCTTTCATACCTGTGTTCCCATGCTGCATGAAAGAGTTGTGCCTGTGTGATACGGTTTTGAGCTATTCTTGAGTAATTCTTCCCTGTACTGGTTGCAAAGAGTTGCAAATAGCAATACTCACTTCTGAGAGCCTGTGGGATCACCTTGGAGATGTTTGAAAGCCATCTGGACATGGTCCTGGACATGGCTCTAGGTGGCCCTGCCGGAGCAAGGGGGTTGGACAAGATGACCTCCAGAGGTCCCTTCCAACCTGTTGCGGATGAAAATATTTGACACAGTTATGATTTAGCAACAATTTAAGATTTATTAACGGTTGGAGGTAAACCAAAAGGTTGAATTTTAGCAGCACTTGGTTATTAACCAATTTAAGGTTTAACAAGGTGATTCACTAGAATATGTTATAACAGTGACTTAATTACAGAGTCAAGAGTGACAAGATTCACATTAACTTACTACAGGGCGTCCTAAATCAAAATATATGTATGTACATATGTATAGACACAAGAACATACAAGCACACCCCATCCAAGGCGTTGCACACACACCACCCGAGTCTTTAACTGCCAGGACCAGGGTCCCTTCACAGCAGGGGCACTCCAGTGAGCTGACTGGTGCCCCTTGCAACTCCTCAGACGCACACAGAGATAACCACAAATATTTGGATCCAGTAAAATATAGACACCCACACTCCTGAAGGCTAATGTGTACATTCAAACAAATAGATAGGTAGAGAGGTGGATGAAAGAGAGGCTCGCCTACAGTTAAAATGTCCGTCTTCTCCTGTTTAGAGTAAATACAATGGATCGACATTCCTCAATGGGCAATAACTGCGCCTGGAAAAGTTTGACTTTGCCCTGGCCCGTCGGTTTGCCTGAGGGGTGTCCCACCTCAGGGAGGATGCTGGTCACAGCCCGCTGCGATCCAGGAGAGCTCAAAGGGTCTTGCTTAGGGTCACCATTTAGATGGTCTGAGATAATTGACTTTTGTCAGTATTGCTGGATAATTCTAGTACCTTCCAGAGCAGGTTGCGATCCAAGCAGCAGGAGTTTCAGGCATGGTTAGGAAGTATCTAACTCACTGTACTTGTAGCTGGGACAACAAACTCACTGCACCCACAACCAAGATAAGGTGCCAGACCGTCCCAGCCCACTGCGCTTGTAACCAAGGCAACAACACAATGTTGGCTCGTCCCAGCACCGCAACATGGCCCGGGGGTGTGTGTGTGTGTGTGTGTGTGAGGTTGCACCACCACACATCAACCATTCTGTGATACTGTGACATCATGCAGTGGGATCCCTAACCACTCCCACACAGCCAGAGATATTTCATGCTCATCTCTCCGGAAAAACAATGGATACAGGGCCGTGGAACCTGGATTTAGTTTCCTGACACTTTTCTGGTATGGCAGCTGGACGCCTTTTGGTTACCCCACAGCGCACATCCCTTGACTAAGCTGCAATATAGATGTGGTTTGGAATGTCCTTGGCTGCCTGCAGTCCCCAGGGTTAGCTGTTACATTTGGGTTGGCAGCTGTAACAAAGGCTTACAGGAAAATCAAACCTTTTTTTTTGCACTGGAACCAATGTAAGATGATGTAGGACATTTCCAGCCATGGTAGGCATCTGTGTTCAAGCAGCCAAATCAAGCTCTCAGTTGTTCACTCCTTAAATGCTGCTGGTTGCATTGACTAGATTGTCATTGGCTTAAACAGGCACGTAGGTGATGACTTATGTATAGATACAGTCAGATATCATAATCTTGAACAGACTCCCATTCCTATATCAACTGAATCTCTTGCCTTTACTTTCTGGTGGGAGGAACTGATTACCGTGGGATGAATGATATCAATATGCCAGCAATCTGTTGGCGTATTTTCCCTGAAAATATGCACAGCTTTTTTTTTCTGACTTTTTGCTGGAATTTTGCTACAAGTTAGTTTTATGTATGCTGGAGTCATGTGTTCTTATGACAGTGATTTACTTTAGACATGCTTGACAGCTAACCATTGCGTAGAAGAAGGGAAAAAGGCTTAAACATTTTGTAGTTAATGTACAGATTTTATGGCTTATTTCTGTAGTCTCTGTAATATTTTGGACAGTTACATTAAATATATTCATTTATTCATGATACAGGTTATGTACATTTCTCACTGCTGTCCAACAAAGGCTAAAATGTCCACACCCTTTACAGACATTGAGGAATGCATTAATTCTTTGATTTTTAACCTTTCACGTGTGAACGACTTTCAGGAAAATCAGTGAGCCTATCTAGGCAGAGGCACCTTGCTGAAGAATGGTCTCCTCCCAAATGTCTTCCTCAGAGCATGCTTCACTTCTTTGTTTCGTAAGCTGTAGATGATTGGGTTCAGCATAGGAGTTACTACTGTGTAAGAAAGAGCCAACAGTTTCCTGCTGTTTGCCAAGAGACTGGACTTTGGCTTTAAATGTATCGTGCCAGTTGTGCAGTAGAACAGTGTCACCACCACCAGGTGAGCAAGGCAGGTGAAAAAAGCTTTGCGTCTTCCTTCGGCAGATGGCATTCGGAGGATGGTATGGATTATCTGGATGTAAGAAGCTGCTATCAAGATAAATGGGAGCAAAACAATTATAACAGTAGCAAGGAACACAAGAAGCTCAAATAAGTATGTGTCTGAACAGACCAGATCCAGAACAGGAGCGATGTCGCAAAAGAAATGTTCAATCTCCTTTGAGCCACAAAAGGGGTAGCTAAATAGCCAACCAGTGAGTCCTACAGATAGTGGAATACCAGCGATCCAGCATGTTATGACCATATGAAGACACAGTCTCCTGTTCATTGTTACGTTGTAGTGCAAAGGATGGCATATGGCCACGTATCGGTCATATGCCATGGCACCCAAAAGGAAACACTCAGAAGTGATGAAGAATATGACAAAGTAAAGTTGCAGGGCACAGGCGGAAAAGGAGATGACCTTTCTCTCCAACAACAAATCCACAAGCATCTTGGGCACTATATTTAGCGTAAAGCAAATTTCAATCAAAGCCAGGTTTTTGAGAAAATAGTACATGGGGGTGTGCAAGGCAGGGTCAGTGGTTGCAACTATGATGATGAGAAAGTTCCCTGTCATCGTGATGAGGAACATCAGAAGAATTCCCTCAAAGAGGAAGACCTGAAGAGCAGCGAGGTGGGAGAACCCCTGTAAGGTGAAGTAGGTCTGGTTTCTGAGCCCTGGTGCTTCAGCAGCTTCCATGTGAATGAGAAACAACACAGCCTGTGTAAGCCAACAAGGAAGATATGAGAAGAAAAGTCTTTATGAGGATGAAGAAAAAATAGTGAGCTGCTCTGAAATGGCTTCCATTACTTAGAAAATGGGACAATCAAATATAGCTGGGCAAGTAACATTTTGAGAGGCACGCTAAAAAAAAAGCAACACATGATAAAAAAGAGGTAATAATAAAACCCAATGAGCTTCAGTGCAGAAGAGCTAGGATTTTCCTTTTAGTCTGTCTGTTTTCATTTTTTAATGAAGCTAAAATGTTGCCACATGTACTTCATATTTCAGTTTGACTGGTATTTTCTGAAAAATGTTTTCATCAACAATTCGTCTATTTTATGCGTGCAAAATACGAATTCATTTCCCACAGAACTGAAATCTAATTACGGTCCCTGCTCTGTTTTTAGAAAAAAAAAAAATCCCCTGTTTTTACACACATGCATGTCTATATGCATATACAGATTTCAAATAAATAAAAGAGAATAAAACTGTTGATGGTACAGCCATACGTCTGCTATTTGGTATCATCGCAGCTAAAATATAAAATAATGACCTGCTAATTTTGTAATTTTTTTAAACTATCATTGTTCTTTATTCAGTGACACTGGACGGTTGCTTATGAATTCAGTATTGTAAGAAACTCTCCTCTTGTAGACCATCTGTAATCTACCTGTCTGTATTTAGATATCTGATGTAGATAATCATATCTGAGGCAAACATTCAGATTACCTTCTTGGTTTATGTGTCTTTGCGACAGCTACAAAGGTAAGTCATTGTATTTCTCACTGAATCCTGTTATGTTTATTGGGGTCACTATCTGGGAGTGCCATTCATTAGCACAGAAAGGAGGAGCTTTATGCATTGCAGAAAGCAGTATGGGTCCTCTCCGACAGTTTGCAGTTCAGGCATCCTTCAACCTGCACTTTGATTGATTATCAGCACTGGTTGACCTTCCTACGGTCCTTCACAGTAAAGTAAAGTTACAAGTCTGCATTGTTATAAAATACAATCCCTTTCCGTATGTTACCATCTTGACCTGCATTCCCTCTGATCATCTTAGTGGTTCTCTTCTGAACTCTCTTCTCTTTATCAATCTTTTTCTTGTATAGAGGGATGTCAAAATGGGACACCTTCCTCTACAGGTGGCCTCACAAGTGCCAAGCAGAGGGGAACTGGTGTCTTCCTTTGACCAGCTGGCTAGCTCTTGCTAACACAGCTGGCTAGATGGTTACTCCTCTCCAATGCAGGGACACACTGCATGCTCTCGTCCAGTTTGCCATCCACCAGGAAACCCACATCCTTTGCTGCAGAGCTGCTCCTCAGATGGCCAGTCTCAATCTATACCTATGTATATTTTGTGTATTGGCCAGGACTTGGCATTTGTCTTGAACTTCATAAAGTTCCTGTGTATGGCCCTCTTCCCCTGCCCACAGATTTCTGTCGTCTGGAAACTCCTGAGGACATTCTTCATCACATTGTCCCAGTTACTGATGAATATGTGAAACAGCATTAGACGCAATATCAGCCCACAAAGAATGCCTCTTGTAGCCATCTATCAGTTAGACTCAGGTTGTTGACCACTACCTGTTAAAGCCCTGATGGTCCGGACCATTGTGATGTTTTCTGATCCAGTTTAGACCTTCCCAGTTTGGCTATAAGGCTACTATGCCAAAAATTGCTGAAGTCATTAAATGACATCCACCACCCTACTCTTATCCACTCTGAGCCAGTCGTCTCATCATGGAAAGGTGTCAGGTTGGTCACGCATGGCGTGTTTTTCGTAAATCCGTGCTGTTACACATCCTTTCCTGCCCTTCATGTGCCTGGACATGGCTTCCAGCAGGATTTGCTCCATATTCTTCCTTGAGGCTGAGGTGAGGCTGATATTCCTCAGATCTTTCTTCTTGGCCTTCTTGACGATGGGCACATTTGTTTGGTTTTTTTCCTGTCACTGGGAATCTACCCCTGTTTGTCAAAGATGACAAATCAGCCACTTCCCTCAGCACCTTCCGCTGCAACCGTGGGTTTGGGTGGTTCAGTTTACTGAAGTACTCTATAACTTGGCTGTCCTCTGTTGTGGGTAGCACCTCCCTTTTCGAAACTGTGCAACTGCTTGCTTTCTTTAAAAAAAGACCCATGTGAGAGCAGGGAGGAGGGTGGGTTTTTTTGTGTTTTTTTTTTTTTTCCCTTTTGTTTTCTTTTTTTTTTTAAATCCATATTTTTACAAGTGAAATATTTTCCTGCATGATCAAGAAAAGCTTTCATGTTGTTTCTGCAAACAGCCATACGGCAAACAGCAGCAGCTGAAATGGCTACCCATCTACCTGTCCCTTGCAACCTATGAATAGAAACAACAACTCTCAGATGTTATTTTTGTTCATTCTTCAGAATTAACCTAAAATAAGCTAATTGCTAGAAGTACTTAATTATCTTATATCTCCATGAAAGTCTTAACATCTAGCTCAGACATCACTGTGTACATTGCAGACATCTGGAGTTCTCAGGTGCATTCTCTTCTACCTTTTAAAAACATCAAATTACTTTTTTTTTTTCTTGAGCCATCTATACTAATAAGCATTTTTCTTGCCAATTTTCATTATCAAATAGAATACAAAATACTGGTATACCTCAATTTTAATGAGAAGCAATCCAGAGTTTGTTCATGCTTTTGTTCATTATTTCAGATACTGGGATACCTTTTTTCTGCCTTTTGGGCAGCACTTCAGGACTGTGAATAATCTCCTGTAGGATCCCCAAGAAAGAGTGAGGTTCAGCTGTTCTGAACTACATGCTATCTTACATTGCTTCCTGAGATAGGAACCCCTCTCTGGATTCATTACGAAGTATACTCAGAAGACACAACATCTCCCTTGGTATTGTAGCAGACTGTGAACAATTTAAATTAATGAAAGTTAATTTTTCTTTTTTTAATCTTACATGAGTAGAAGCAATAAAGTTAACAATAATTAGGTTAAAATTTGAATTGAAAATAAAATTTAAACAGCAAAGTGTGATTCTCCATTTGAAGGTAATGGGAGGTGGAAAGCACCCTTTGCTGGATGCCTTGTTGAATTATTAATCAAGTCTGTCTTGATGGTGAGAAAGGAACCCCACACCAAATCAGACCATTTGTTTTAGACATCTGTCTAAGGATGGGTATATCACCTTCTGAAGACATCTATCTTTTTTTATTATTGAGCCTGTAGTAACAGTATGTCTTTTTAGTCTATACTTGAATGGATAAATTCAGGTGAAATGGATCCTACTTGAACTACAGCTCTTCAGAAAATTAGAAATTCAGTGTGACATTTCCAAAACTGATTGTTTAAAAGTGTCCTAGACCCACATTGAACAAAGTACTTTTTACAAGATAAGAGACCTGGTAACAAGTCAAAGAGAGATTCACCATACCTAAGGTCAGACATCTGTAATCAAGGGGTTTAATTGTTGTTGACAGATCTAGTTACTTTCAAAATGCTCTAGAGTATCCAAGATATCTGCTCAAGGCTGGCAAATATGACGGAGATCCACAGGAGACCTGTCCTTCTGCAACATTGCTGGAGATCAGCTAAGATGCTACTGGCTGTCTCAAATGACACTGAAGGCCCATGTTTGCCGAGTGGTTTGAGTCCTAAATTTCTACATCTGAGCTTGTCCTAGAGTCCCTTGCCCTATAATCAAAGGAGAGGAACAGACACTTCTAAGGTGTAATTCATCATAGCCACAAAGGTCCAAAATGTGCAGATAAGTCACAATGTAGAAATGCCTTTTCCATTTAGTGAGTATGTTGGGAACCACGGTGACTAAAACACATGCAGAGTTTGTATTGCAGATATCTAAGGGTTAATGGATATCCATTACAGTAGTTAAAGAAATATAGATATTTCTGGGCCTGGTTAATTTGGCCTATTGTAAATATATACTATGGGGCAGATAGATGTGTATTCTTGAGTTTGGAGCTCTAATTAATTGCCTAAACTCAGCCAAGGCATGAGAAAGCTCTTCTTGTCTCATACAGCTTTGTGTGGCAAGTGGTACCTATTCCTTCCTATTTTTGTTGATCTGCTCTCCAGTCATTCCCTCCTCCAGACTCCAGGGACGTTTCCCACTAGCCATTTCTTGCTCTGCTAACTGCCATCAAGAGCACTGTGACGGCCACCCCTGTTCCTATGCTGTCTCTTCTCCACTGCCCATCGCACTGCTAGACGCTTCAGTGAAATGTGACGCTTTGCCAACCACTATTTCTTTTATTTTTTTAACCATCTTAAATGTAAGAACACACAAAGCAATCACAATTCCACAACCTACAGGAGATTTCTAAACAGCTCTTCCTATTTCCTAATTGTTATCAAGGACAATAAAACTAAACGTGCAAAACGAACTGATTTCAGGTTGGTGAAGATGGTCCTTTCTATCCTAGGTCCATCTTCCCTCCTCTCCACCAAACTTCAACAGAGCAGGCATTCCTCTTTGGAAGTTGTTGCAATGTTGTTGTGAGAGTTTTGCTTTCACTTTAAGGCTTTAATTGTCAGTCCAAATATGGATAGTATTTGATTAATTTTAGACTGCATGTCTACATTGTGTATTCTTCTGTACGAACTGGCAGTTCTTTAGCATATCGAACTGAACACTTCTAGAGCAGAATAACTACATTTAAGCAAATGTGTCTCTCTCTTTTCATTTGCGATCAAGGGAATCCACGTAACTGTCTTGGATATAGACATCTACACCATAGATATAAAAATGAGTAATCCAGAGCATAACATCAATAAAGAAATGGTCAATCCACTATAAATTGAGTTTCAACTTATTCTGAACCAAATTTTGGCTGTAGTGAGGAAAAAGAAAGCAAGCAGGCAGACTAGAAGATATCATGTAATTATACATATACAATGACATTCATGGATTTATTTTGCTTACTTTACAGTATTAACTACATATTCCTGTTCTTTCTCCATACCATCCCCACTGATAACAAGATTATTTACCTATTTTGTTTCTCTACTTGTTTATTTTTTAAGATGCACAGATATGTATTCCCAAGCTTTATTCAAATTAACTATGGTCACATGCCATGTAGTTGTGTCTGAACCTGTAACTCATTAAGGATTATTACCCCCTTTTTTTTAACAGAAAGCAACCCTCTGAAAGCCAGAAATCTACTTGTCTGCTTTCGCAGAGCTTCCTTTACTTCTTTGTTTCTCAGACTGTAGATGAGAGGATTGACCAAGGGAGTGAGAATGGTATAAAAAACAGAGAAGACTTTGTTCAGAGATATTTGGGTATCGTGATGAGGAAGTACATAGACAGTTAATATTGACCAGTAAAAAAGTATCACCACGATAAGATGTGAGGAGCAAGTGGAAAAGGCCTTCTTCCTTCCAGTGGCAGAAGGAATCCTCATGACCGTGATAATGATGTAGAGATAGGACGAGAAGGTCAACAGAAATGGAGGCAGTGAGCACACACCCGCCACAACAGAAGTGATAAGTCCCGTCACGTGAGTGTCACTACAGGAGAGTTTTATCATTGGGAATGAGTCACAGAAAAAATGCTCAATTTCATTAGGCCCACAGAAATCTAAATTTGAGATCAGGAATGTTAGTATAGAATTAGATAGAAAGCCACTTATCCAAGATGCAGCACCCAGCTGGAGGCAGAGCTCGCTGCTCATACGGGATGGATAGTGCAGGGGTTTGCACACCGCTAGGTACCTATCGTAGGACATCACTGCGAGGAGATAGCACTCAGCAGCTGCCAAGCAACCAAAGAAATAGTACTGTGTAAAACATCCTTTGACTGAAATACTTCTGTCTCTGCCCAGGTAGCTAAGCAACATCCTCGGCAAGATGTTTGAGCTGTAGCAGATTTCCAAGCAGGCCAAATTGCCCAGGAAGAAGTACATCGGGGTGTGAAGGTGCTGATTAGCCACCGCCAGCACAATGATGAAGATGTTTCCAGTTATGGTCATGATGTAGATTGACAGAAACATCAGGAAGAGAAGAGAATCCAGTTCAGGGCCATTCCCAAATCCCAGGAGGATGAACTCTGTAACAACCGTTTTATTTTTCCACTCTTGCGTTGTCATAACTTTTGTTCTAGTGATAAAACAGGAAACGTTAGCACCAACGAAGACCTTGACAGTTCAAACTCAACTAATGAAAGTTTCTTCACAGAATAGAGAAGTAAAGAGGAAAAAAGCCTTTGCATTATCAGGCCTGTCACCTGATTTCTATGAAGATTTCTCACATGCTAAGAGTCACATTACTTATTACTCCACATACTGAGAAGACCACTTAAAAGAGGCCCGTGCCTCTTCTTTGGCATAAGGGTACTTTCTAACATGTTTCCAATCTGTGCAAGCAAATTAAAAAAATCAACATCCTTCATTACATGCCACCACAAGTTGTGCCATACTCCTTTCTGTTGTGAAAAAAAGAAGTATTTGATCTGATTGCTCCAATGGTAACGTAGCCGTATTTCCATTGCTAATATTTATTGATGCATACTATATATTCACTATATGTAAGTATGTAGTATGACCTTTAATGCGGACATTTTTCTTTTTGGAAGGAGTGGAAAAAGAATCCAGCTTCCACCAATGAAAATAAGTATGAAGAACTTCTATACCATCCTCAGCATTTGTTCACCCTGTCAAGAAAAACCCCAAACACACACAAAAGCATCTTCCAGTTGTCTCACCCTTCAGTCTTGTCAATGTGTAGAATGAAGGATTCCAGATTTAAGGAGTTTACTTCACCCTAAAACAGGCAGGACGGATCATCTTCTCAAAATACCTATTTCTTGTCACTGAGAACTGAGAAAGGGTTTAGTTACCAGACCCTTAGTCCGAAAAATACAGGTTAGATAAATCCTACTGCTTGTCCTAGTGCTCTTTTTTATTTTCCTCTCATGTGTACTGGATCACCTCATTCTCTAGATGTCCTTACAAATCCCATTTTCCAAAGCTCCTGAGGCTTTGGCTGTTCTTTTCTGGATTTGTTTAGTACAAAAATACTAAGAAAAAATAAATATTCAGTGGCCAAAACTAGATACAATACTGTGGTTGAGGCTATACTTGTAAAGGAACCGAAGAGAATACTTCCTTCTTTTTTATTTCTGTATAGACTCTTCTTGTCAGCTCTGATTTTATCCAGATGCACGTGTAGTTGGGAGAGGTATCGGCAATGTATTTATTAGTGGGGTGCATTTTTCAAGCCCGTGTACCCGGCAACACAAAGTCCAACCATGACCCTTCACAGACTAGGAGGGACAATCTTCAGCCCTGGGGTTCCCTAAATACGTTCTCTATTACAAATACAACTTAGGTGGTTGGGTTTTTTCCAGCCTGTTGTCTACCCAGATCTAGCACTCCAATTTAGCATCATCTATCTGAATGATCTTCAGCAGAATTAAATGCCACCTAACTTGGAACATCTACATCTAAGGCACTCACCTCAGGCTCCTCTTACAGTCTACAGAGATAAGCAAACATTTTGGACTGTAATCCATCCAATATGTTTTATGTATCTACTTTGTATGAGCTAAATCATCTAAGGAAATTATCTATTTCTTTCCATTGTCAATAGCAGGAGTTTAGATATGACCTTAGAAGTCAGCTTCTGCCATGCAGACTGCCCTTCCTTTTTGATGGTGTTCACCATATTTAGGCACTCTAGGGAGGTGACCAGACACCATAGAAGTGAAGACCATGTAAGGACATCCACCCAATAACTTACATCTGGACCACTTATGATAGCATAACTTTGTGAGACATACACATTTCTTTCCACAGATCTAATTTTAATTTTTCCTTTAAACTCTTATTCATTCAGCCCCCCAGTTTTCAGTCAATTTGCCAACATCTGACAGCTGAAAATGTTGGAAGTGTGTCCTGTTTCTGTGTCAATCAGCAAACCTTTCAGACTAACACCGTTTCTTACCTGAAGCCACATTGAAATCCAATGAAAAATCTTTCACTTCTTAAAGTTTTGTATCCAACTTTATTTTTTTTAAGACCTTGATTTTCTCAGGAAAAAAAAAAAATAGAGTTCCTTGTTTGGCAAAGACCCTCCCCCCAAATTATTTCCATCTTTTGACTTATTTTTTTTTTTAACCAACTGAATATACCAACTCTGCCTTTCCATTCTCTCAGGTAGAGAGCGTTCTTCCCTTCACCTCACTCCTTAAAAACCTTTTCAGAGCTGAAGACTAGTGAAACACCCCAGGGGATAATCAAGCAAAAAAAACCCTTGGAGAGGTTGTTGTCATCAGCCTCATACGCACATAAATAACCATTATTTTCCTGTACACTCACTCTGATTGGAATTAGCATTTTCTTAGCCTACATTTTTATTACTTGTGAGCTTGGATGGAATTATAGTGATAGATAGGATGACAACTGAGTGGAAGATTACTATGATGATCATCATTGCTATAGAGCCAGCACTGTGTTCTACGGATGTGTTGAAGTCTAAAACTGCCTCGGGCCTGGATTCAATGCCAGGCAGCTACCCGAGTGCCAGCTATTTCAGTCATCCTCTGGAGATGCTGCTCAATTTTCTTTTTCTGCAGGGTGGCTGTGTTCCTAGCTGTGGTATCACAAATAAGTGAGATGACTGTTCCAGGTCCTGGTTTTTAATCTCAGCTTTCTAGCTCGCATTTGAGAAGGCCGGGTTGACTGTAATTTGTTAGTCAATGCTCAGACTGCTTAGTTTCCAAGGCCAGACAGAAACAGCTTGATGAATAAATATCTCTTGGCAAACCACAACTTTGCATTGGTTTGGTGAGCCTCAAAAAGAAAAAAATAAATCATAAAAACATGGGGAAATTCAAAGACCACATGAAAAAAAAAGTGAAGTCACCAAAAAGTAGAATGGGAAGTTGTACTGTGCAAACACCGCTAGATGGGAGTGTAGTTAAAACAGTCTGAAATATCAATGTCTATCACAGTGACTATGGCCTGTGCAGGTGCAGAGCTGGTCCTAGCTGAACCGCAAACACTGAATGTCATCCATTTTGATTGCTAACATGAGATGGAATAAATCTGTCTCAAAAATACAAAATCTCCCTGTTGACTTCCACATGGGATGCCCTTAGTTTCCTACTAAGTAGCCACTCTGTCGGTTCCACGATAGAAGTAAAATGCTTGTGTTCACCCAGATGGTCTCAGCTACATCATTGCCATGGTCTCTATGTGTGAGTGTCATCTAGAGGCTTTAGTTTGGAGGATGAGACACACCAGAAGACAAATCTCTGTTCTTGGTGCCAGAATGCCTTCATATAATTAATTCACACACTATTAATTTGTACCCAGTAGTTATTTAGGTAGTTATTTACAAACTCCATCTGGAAGGTGAAGAGAGAGCAGGCAATGTGACTCTTCCAATACCAAAATTGTCACCTGAAGAGGCTACGGAAACTCTCAAAAGTATCTGTCTCTCTCCACTCAGGGTGCTACACTGAGTATCTACTTAATTCTAGGTACCCGCATATCTAGTTAAAATAGCCAAATGTTCAAGAGGCTAAATTTGGGTGAGATGACTCCAGCTTCTAAGTATCTAAGGAGATTTCTGTCTTCCTTTTTTAAACCTGAGAATGGTTACAGCACTTGCTCAGGAAGTAAAATACTTGAGTCCTAGCTGCCACATAGCTCGAAGAGTTACTACCCCAAGCTCCCTTACTCCTGGGTGGTACCCTAGTGCCTAGACTATGGCATAGAATCATAGAATCATAGAATTGTTGGGGTTGGAAGGGACCTTTAAGATCACCAAGTCCAACCATTAACCTACCCTGACAAAACCACTTCTAAACCACATCCCCAAGTACCACATCTACCCTTTTTTTAAACACCTCCAGGGATAGCGAATCCACCACCTGCCTTGACAGCCTGTTCCAATGTTTGATAACCCTTTCAGTGAAAAATTTTTTCCTAATATCCAGTCTAAACCTCACCTGGCATAACTTGAACCCATTTCCTCTCGTCCTATCATTTGTCACTAGGGAGAAGAGGTCAGCCCTCACGTCTCTACAACCTCCTTTCAGGTAGTTGTAGAGAGTGATAAGGTCTCTCCTCAGCCTTCTCTTCTCCAGGCTAAACACCCCCAGTTCCCTCAGTCGTTCCTCGTAAGATTTGTCCTTCAGACCCCTCACCAGCTTTGTTGCCCTTCTCTGGACACGCTCCAACACCTCAATGTCCTTCTTGTAGTGAGGGGCCCAAAACTGAACATGGTGCTCGAGGTGGGGTCTCACCAGTGCCGAGTACAGGGGGATGATCACTTCCCTAGTCCTGCTCACCAGGCATGATTCATCACAGGTTCTCTTCCATCTGTCTTAATGAGTTCTGCCATGGGGTGGAAAGTAATGCAAGGTACAGGAGTGCTGAGAGGCACTCAGCCAGGGACTGTCCCTGTCCTCAGTAGTGTTCTGTGCACATTGTGTCCAATGTAAAATGCATTATCTGCTGCCAGGAAAAAAAAGGTAGGAGGAGATTTTGCGTATCTCAGGTGAGTACCTACATTTGGGTACATCGAAGGCTTATATCTAGTGCTCTTGAGAATTAGGAGAGAGAGAACAAAATGAAGATTTTATGAATTATGATTCTTCAGAAGCATTCATGTTGTAACCATACAACCCCAACTCTGAATTGCTTTTGGATATTGTTTTAACCAGATGTCCCACCAGCATTTAGACCAAAGAGCATCTTGCCAATACATATAGCATCTTCCTGATGGATTTATTAAAATTTCAATTTGCTTTTGGGCTATGAGATTACTTGAAATACAAGGCAGCCAGCCATACTGGGCATTAGCAGTAAGTAGGCCCCGGAGACAGGTAGTAAAAATGAATGCTTTTAGACTGTACAGAAAATGAACTTCAGAGAGATGTACAAGAGCTTCTCACTTTACCTGTTGGACATGGGTGGAAAACTTTGCAACGATAAACTCAAAGAAGAACACATAAACACAAAATAAGATTTCTGCTCACATGAACCTGAAGGTTAAGGCTTCATCTGGCCAAATTTAACACTGGATAAACTCAAGTTAACTTCGCTTCACATGGAGCTTTTTCCTCTTCCATTAAATTAAAGTGGCATTATGCATATTAAAAATTGGATTCATTTACCTAACCTGTGTGTCCAGTGCCATTTTAGGTTCATTTGGGTTTCTTTTCTTGCCTGCATTTTGCTCAAGAAGGATTCAGGACTATTGCAAGCATTGTGTCACATCTGCCATCAGTCTGCAGAAATCTCAGACAGAATAAGGTCTACATTCAAATAGCTGAACCCTGCACTCAGCCCCAGAATCAAACACTTAACATTGCTGTTTCTGCCTTGTAGGCCTGTACACGCATGATTGTGATGTCTAAGCTCACACTTATAGTCTATGGAGATTTGGTCAATATGGCCTAGAGGGCTATTCAGCTGATCATCCTACAGTGGGATTCGGGTGCCAAATAAAGGAGCCAAATACCATTTCATATACTCTAGGGTACCACAGACGTCCTCACAACAATGGTATGGCACAGGACCTATGGGACATCCTTCTGGAATGATAGCTGGAGTTCTGATGTTTTTGGGCATCTGAACTAGTCCTAGATGCTAAAGTTTAGGCAGTTTAATTAAGCTCCTTGCTCAGGAGACATCTGAAATGGAGACTTCTAAAATTAGATGCTTCAGTTTGGACGTCAATTACTTGTGAGGACTCAGTTCATTATTTGCAAAGTTGTTTATCATGGATAAAAAAGGTGCGTTCAGTGTTTGGAAAGTTGACAGTTATTCACAGTGGGAAAGAAGTGTCCATTGACCCTCAGTAGGAACAACAAATAGGTGGTTTTCTCCCTTTTATTTAGGAAGGCAACATCAATAACAGCAGGTCAGTCAGACAAGTGCACTGACCCTAGTGCATCTGACATGACCCTGCATGTTCCTGATAGGCACTGTCTTTTGTCACTCCTCTATCACCAATGCTAGGTGCAGAAAACACAACCATTGATAAAAAGATGCATGCTGCACACGAGAAACTTAATTATTGGAATCATTTCAGTTTGTTGTCAGACAAAAAACTGAAGACCAAATCATAGGAAAAATATGACACCTCAACTTTTTTGAATTTCTGCACCGTTTTTATCCTCTGCCTGATATTTCCCATATGTTTGACACCGAAGCCAAGTGGAAAAAGTGCTCGAGAGATCTGGGCTCTAGCCCAGACCATGCTGAACTCTCCAGTGAAGACTGAGAAGAAAGCACTTCAGGGTTTGTTATCTGCCAGGGCATCTGTGCTAACGGTCTGTTTGTACCATTGACTTAGCGTGCATGCTAATAGCCAGTCTGTTTGCACCATTGACTTGGCCTACTCTGTCTTTCACCCCGGGGTGCTGGTTCCTCTTACCATCCTCACAGCACACCTATTTCCATGTTTCTCCTCTTCTTTCTGGAGCTTTGCTTCAGGTCCTCCTGTGAGCGAACTCAGCCAATGTTGACACAGTAGTTCTCATCATTTGCTTAAGATCAGAAATCCAGCTGTAGAAAGCACCAGTTGTGTTTTGGTCCAGTAGAGGTTGCCCTCTGAAATGCTACTGCATGCCCTCATGCCAAACATGCGTGCCTGCATCAAAGGCATGTTGTAAAGACACCATTCAAGTGGGTTGTGACACAGCCCCCTCTTATTCGATATAACAGATACCCAGCTACCCAGATAGGTTCATTAGGTATCTAGGTGCCTTTGGAAAATAGGGTATAATTGGAAATAATATGTGTGGGGGACGGACAAAGAAAAATTTTTTAGTAAATTTCAGTGCAGTATTAAAATATTCTTAACTTTAATCAAGAATGTTATTGGCAAGGTTCTACCCAATCAATAAATTATTCAAAATTGCCATTAGTAAAACTATCAAAGGAGATTTTGTGTTCATATTCAAAAGCATATAATGAGTCACATGGGACTTCTGAGTTCATCTTGGCTCCAGTATTTATGGAGATTTATTAAAGACAAAGCAAACACTTGGGAAGATCAGGCTCTTGCCTTTCATATAAAGATGATGAAAATTCTCTTTTGAGCCTGCAGAATCCGTGCTGCATCCCACAAGGTGATGTGGGCAGGCGCCTGAGACACCCCAGTCCGCAATTGGCTACCATGGAGGTAAGCCTGACAAAGGAGAGTGCACAGACTTGGGAAGAAAGTGAATGAAGAACTGATGAGAAGATTAATTTCTGACTTTCTGTGTTTTTCTGTCAGTGGAAATAATTGCCCATGTGCTGAACTGTAAGGCTCATCAGTTACTGACATGATTTTATTATGCCAGTCACAGCTTTATCCGAATGTCCCAATATTTTTTAAGTGACAAGACATTGAACAAACTGCATAGACAGTCCTCCCCGTGCCTAAAATTTCTCTACCTTGTAAATCAACTGGGTCACCCAGGATGCAGAATATAAGAAAACTTGTGTGAAGTTTGTCTGGTTGCAGAAACTGATCCGATGTCACCGCAAGCTATTGCCATAGTTTAGGTGTAGGTAGTTTTGAACACTTTTCCCCATGTTGGCATAACTGGGTGATGTGCAAAGGAGCATACATGTATAAACATGTATCCAGAGCACAAAAATTAAGAAGCAGGGCATGCCTCTCCAAGACAGGGAAACAAGCCAGGACACGGAGCCAAAAAAATGGCATGTAATCACCCATAATTCTTAGAAAAGCAAAAAACTGTCTTGTGCCTAAGGCGTACCAACAGTGATTGAAACTGAGATAAGACAGTTTGGCTTTTCATAGAAAATATTACTGAAATGCTTTAAAAGTTGGAATTTTAAATAAGTTATCAGGACATAGAGATTGGATCCAAGAATTAATTTGAATAGTGTGTCTTTACAGCCATGAATGGAAAACAGTATTTAAATTTTTGTATTACATTTTAATATCTTTCCCCAAGATTCAGTGTGATGTCAGCTACAGAAAAGCAAAACCAAACCTCCATTACAGAATTCATCCTCCTGGGATTTGGCGATTTACCCGGCCTTCAGGTTCCTCTCTTCCTGCTCTTCCTGGTGATCTACATGGTGACAATGACGGGGAACATTCTCATCCTTGTGTTGGTGGTGGCTAACCAGCATCTCCACACCCCGATGTACTTCTTCCTCAGTAACTTATCCTGCTTGGAGATGTGCTACAGCTCCACCATCCTGCCCAAGCTGCTGGCCAGCTTCCTGACAGGTGACAGAAGTATTTCCTACAGCAGCTGCATGACACAGTTTTTCATATTTGCTTTTCTAGTTGGGGTAGAGTGTTATCTGCTGGCAGTGATGTCTTACGATCGATACTTAGCAGTGTGCAAACCTTTACATTATGTCACCCTAATGAATCGGAAGCTTTGCATAGGACTAACCGCAGGGGCCTGGGTAGGTGGTATTACGATCAGCTTTGTTATCACACTGTTGATGTCACAGATGGTGTATTGTGATCGCAGGGAGATTGACCATTTCTTCTGTGATTTCACCCCTGTGATAAAATGCTCCTGCAGTGACACATTTCTGACAGAAGCTGTAACATCTTTGATGTCTGCTACATGTACTATGCTGCCCTTTCTTTCCACTGTAGCATCCTATATTTTCATCATCACCACCATCCTGAGAATCTCTTCAGCTACAGGGAGGCAAAAGGCATTTTCCACATGCTCCTCTCACCTCATTGTGGTCACTATTTTCTATACAACTCTCATCCTTGTCTATATGTTACCAAAAACCTACAACCTCACAGCTTTTAACAAGTTGCTCTCTGTCTTCTACACTGTAGTGACACCCATGGTGAATCCACTTATCTATACCTTAAGAAACAAAGAAGTCAGAGGTGCCCTGAAGAAAGAGGTCCAGGCATTTATGAGTTTATATAAATAACATATCAAGATCTATGCTTTGTGGGCCTTTTTTCTTTTATGACCAGACTATAAAAATATAAAGCATTGGAGGTGATTTCCGTGGTCACTGATGGTCACTGATGTAGCAATTTGCCTAGTCACAGGTGGAGCTGGGTGGTTGTTTGGGGAAAAAAAAGTATGTATTTTTGGACTTCCTCAAAAAAACTTGTAAAACCAAAATGTAAGCACCCCCCAAAATAATCTTGATTAAACTCAAAACAACTTTGTCAGGTTTTCATATTATTTCAGTCACTTAGAAATCAAAAGGCCCAAGAAGAAAAAGCGTGTCTTATGGCTACAGACACATGGGGCATGGAATGGCCCCACGTGTCGACATCGGATGCTTGTGCTCGGCCTGCCCATGTCAGAGGGAGCTTGCAACAGTGTAGGTGAGAGCCAGGCTGCACTACAAGCCTAGAGCTCGGGTATTGCTTCCTTAGTAGCCACCTTTAGCAGTGTGGATGCTGGCAATGCTTCTCGTGGGACAAAGATGATAAAGACATCCATACCGCTATGATGACTCTGTAGAGAGGAATCTGAAAATGAAAGGTTGATGTCTGTTTTCATGACAGTAGTTAGGGCTACCTTTGAAGCTCGTGGAAAGAAAAGGGCTTTGCCAAGCAGGGAACATTCATCTCACCTGAGGACTGGTCGTATGAATTAGACTTTCAGGCATCACTTACATGTTGAAAGTGACATGAATCTCTGCTCACTATGATAGTACCACATGGGTCAAACCTCACCTAAATTTGACAGCTAAAAGTTTGTAATGTAATCTGTGACAGGTGTTTTGGCTCTCTTGTGGGCAGAGATAGGGAGCTCCTCATTGTAACCCCATTGGCAGCGCCACTGCTCCCTCACCAATTATTTAGGCATCAGGAGGAAGCTGAGCACTATAGGTGGCAGGGCTGGCCACCTTTTCTGCTAAGTTTAGATGCCTGAAAAAGAAAAGCAGAGGGATGTGGGGTTCCTCAGAAGTCAGTGGAAAGACACAAATACTTCTTCCATGCGTGATTTATCTTATTCCCAGTTATGTGACTCAGTCAGGCTGGGAAAGTCACTCTCTGGAGGTGCTTATTTCTTTCCAAGGGCTGTAGAAAGATCTTAGGTATGAGTCCACAAACTATTCCACAGTTTCTGGCACTGTCTATTGGGGTTTTTTTGAGTATTGACAGTGTTTTCCAAGTTTGCATGTTGGTTCCCATAATTTTCTGAAGCATAGCTCACTCTTGGATCTTCTTTATTTATTTAGACGGCTTTGCTTTCAAGTGTGTCTGAATCCCTCAGCACAAAGCCAACATGCCTTAAAATTGAGAGTGCCTTAACCTGCCTTCAGGCCCGAGACGTTTAAAGGTTCTTTAATAATTAATATGACTCTATAATTTCCACTTAATACTGAGAGTCCGGCTTGGTTTGCCAGGTTCGTGCTAGGATGGTGTGGTAGGAAAGGGGCATTCTACATACAGGAAGATATTGCATGTAGGTGTGCGAGCATGTAAGTCTGTTTAGATACTCTGTAAATTTACTTGTATTATGTTTGTAGTCTGCAACAGAGAGAGGAATTTCATTTCCAAGCAAACTGGTGCAGCTAGCTTCTTATTTGCATTGCAGCTGACTGTGGTGTTCTATAGTGTAGATATGCATAGACATGAAGACTAACTTTACAGCCAATACAAAGACATTGTCACTTCTTGGGTGTGATTCATCTCATCCTTAAGTAGATATTTGAAATCATCATCTCTAACAGCGTCCTCACTGTGTTTGCTAAAATTTCTTTAATGTACTCCAATGTATGCTCTACATTGCCATGGAGTCCCATTCCTTCTGCTTCTCTCCCTCTTCGTGCATATGTGTTTTGGGAATAATTATAGATGCCAGAGTTTTACTATTTTTCTAATGAAGCTTTAACCTGGGAGCATACGATTGGGGGTTTTGGACAGGAGAGAACCTAATCTCCTATAAACATGACATATTTCTTTCTCTCTTTTCTGTAATGATTTCCCCTGGCAACAGGAATCAGAGTATAAATAAGCAGAAAAATTGAATATTCTTTAACCAAAATGTTTATTGTAGAACTTAACTCTCATACAATCTAAATTGACACTCCTATGTAACTTAAGAAAAAAATGGTAGACCCAATGAAATAGAAAGCTGTAATTTGACTGTATCTGATGGAAACTTGAAATCCACAACCGAGGAATTTTTTTAATTGGGTTGGGGGGGGCAGGGGAGCTGTTTCCTCTGGAAATGTAAACATTGTGAAACTTCCTAAGTAAGGAAATGAAAAAACACAGAAAAAAAAAAAAGGGAGGCAACTGACGTCACTGAAATGTTTTCGAAAATGCAGAATGATATGTGCTATGTGGGCTGGTGAAGATTTAGGAGCAAGCCAAGCCTTGACAAACAGGATAAGGGTAGCAGTTAGAGACCAGTTTGTCCTGTTTCCCTGAAGAATCTGGTCCTAAGGGAGTTGTAAAGAGTGTATGAGTCTAACAGTTCAAGAAAACAGTGTCCTATCTGCTAGGCCTCACATGTTTGCTAATGAGGCAAGCATATGGTCCTCAGGGCAAAGTGACTGTCAGGAAGTCAAGGGAGGGGTGTTCTGCCATTTTCTGGGGGACCATGGGTACATAAATCCCTGCAGATGATAACAGCTCTCTTCTGTGGATTCCCAGGATACAATTCCAGGATTAGCACTAATCATATTTTGTGAACTCTGGATGTATTTATCTTTTTGTGTGTGTCTTTGGCTACTTTTTCAACAATTGAAAACAGTAGGGATATATTGGTCTTTATGGCGACTTAATCTAATAATAGATGTAACCTAAGAATAGATGTATAGGCTGGCACTTGGCACGTACCCACCAGAGATTTCAAACTGGGCTGAGATGTCTTCTCTGAACTGTCTGCACGTTCTCAGTTATCTTAGTTAAGACATCTTTAGCATCTGCATAAGCTAATTATTTAGTCTAACTTGTAATACACCCTCCTCTTCTGTCTATGCATTTCAAGCCACCTCTTCATTTTTTGGTGAAATAGACCAGATTTCACTTGGTTCAGTCTCAGAGCTTATTATTTGATGTGTGCATCCCTCAGGTTTGTGAAACCAGACCCAAAGACACCGTGAACAAACATTTCTCTCTACTTTTAGTTAGTAACAGAGGAACCATAGTTTTTGAACACGCGCATCATGACTACGTGTGCATTTTACTGTTAAAACAACTATCTTCAGTAGAAATGAACTTATACCTTGATCCCAGACACATAAAAAATGACTTTTTGACAGAATCATTTCCACTGAACATACCACTGGGGACACTTGTGGAATCACGGAATCACGGAATTTTCAGAGTTGGAAGGGACCTCTAGAGATCATCTAGTCCAACTCCCCTGCTAAAGCAGGATTGCCTAGAGCACATTACTCAGGACAGCATCCAGGCGGGTTTTGAAAATCTCCAGAGAAGAGGACTCCACAACCTCCCTGGGCAGCCTGTGCCAGGGCTCTGTCACCCCAAACATAAAGAAGTTTTTCCTTGTGTTAGAGCAGAACTTCCTATGTTCCAACTTATGCCCGTTGCCCCTTATCCTGTCACTGGGAACCACTGAAGAGCCTGGCTCCATCCTCCTTCAACCTACCCTTTAGATACTTACAAGCAATAATAAGGTCTCCCCTCAGTCTTCTCTTCTCCAAGCTAAAGAGTCCCAGCTCTCTCAGCCTTTCCTCATAAGGGAGATGCTCCAATCCCTCAATCATCTTTGTTGCCCTACGCTGGACTCTCTCCAGCAGTTCCCTGTCTCTCTTGACCCGGGGAGCCCAGAACTGGACACAGTATTCCAGTTGTGGCCTCCCCAGTGCAGAGTTGAGGGGGAGAATGACCTCCCTCGACCTGCTGGCCACACTCTTCCCTGCACAGCCCAAGATTCCATTGGCCTTCCTGATGACAAGGGCACATTGCTGGCTCATGGATAATTTACTATCTACCAGGACCCCCAGATCCTTCTCCTCAGAACTGCTTTCCAGCAGGTCCACCCCTAACCTGTACTGGTGCCTGGCATTGTTCCTCCCCAGGTGCAGGACCCTACGCTTGCTCTTGTTGAACCTCATTAGGTTCTTCTCTGCCCAGCTCTCCAGCCTGATGACAGTGATGGAAGAGTGATTACATTTCAGTGAGGGGCAATGGGTGAGCTGGATGAGTATGGTAGAGGTGGGGGAGATTGGAGGAGGCAGTATTTTGGGGAATTGCTCAAGGCTTTGGGATGGGGAAGTGGGTATGACACTGAGAGTGGGAACTTGGGGATCCACTAAACAGAGCTGGATAGCAGGGCTGGGACAACTGGGGCCTGCAAGCTGTCATGACTGGAGAGAAGATGCTCTTCATGGCTGAAGAGCAGCCATCCATATCTGTAAAGCTAGGGGAACAAGCTGATGAGAGTGGAAGTTCAGAGACTGCAGGGGCAGTCTGTGAGGCACCACTGAAGCCATGGGGTCTGCCAAAAGGGCTGCTGTTGGGGTAGGGTTCTGGTCTGGGGCAGGAGGGACTCCGTGTGGAGAGGCTGGGTACCATCTCTATGTGGCTGGCCTGCTGGGGGCCTGCAGGCTTGGTCAGAGGGGTATCAGGAGAAGTGAGGTGGTGAGGACTCTGTTTCAGGTCTGAGCAACAGTGCTTGAGCCTGGGATGCACAGGGGAGGAGGATATTCCCAAGGCTGGGACAGCAGTGATGTGTGGGCCAGACTGATACACCTTTGCTCCGGCACCCTTACTGTGTGGCCGCTGCAGCTTCCCAGGAGCCTGGGTGTCTCCTCTGCATGCTCCACACTGACCAGAGAGAAGTTTGAGGCAGGCGAAGCCTGAAAAGGTCCTGCTGTGGATCAGCACCCAGTCCCTTTCTTTGACAGGACCCATCAAAGGGGCTGCTTGGTGAAAGCATTTGTTTCCTGCTTTATTTTCCTGTAACCATGTTCTGATTTTCTGCTCTGATCAGCCCCCAGGAGGGCCACTTAGACTTGCTGCAGTAGCTCCATCTCTAACAGCCTCAGCAGGCCCCATTAAAACTCCAGGTAACTTTACTCCTGTGGCCACCCTTCACACTGTGTAATTTTTACCCAAGGGTTTGATAGACTGAGCAAACTGTAACAAGTTTTTTTCTTGCTGCTAATTCTCTGTACAGTCATCAGGTGGCTAATAAGAGAAATAGTCTTTGAGAAAGAGTTTTGCTAGACTTCAAGTTTTTAATGAACATATGATGCAACAGGGGATCCTTGTTTCTTATTCAAACCTAACAATGTTAAATTAATATGCTACAAATGAGCTTAATAAACATCATTTTCCAATAGGGAAAGGCTGCCAAAAGAAACCGAACAATGTTATCTTTGTGGTCAAGCATCTTGTGGACTGTATGTCTTCAACTGTTTCTCTCAGGAGTCATGAAGGGTGAAGCTGTCAGTGATAAAATTTACCTTCCCACCATCTTCAGAAACCACACTGCATTGCAAATCCAATGACAGTTCCAATTCCCTCTGATGCTATTCTTGCAAAATTACCTGCACACTCTGTTAGGGTGAAAAATACATTTAGGTACCAAAAATCATGACATGTATATAGTTATTCAAAAAACGAATAACATTTTAGAACATTTTGAAGATTGGTTTTCAGATTCTTTCACTTGACTGTAAAATATATCAACTCTTGCAGATGAGAGGAATGCACCTCACTCAAAAGAGAGAAGCAAGAATGTGTTTTATTCGGGTAAAATAATAATTGGACAGAGTTCGGTAAATTTGGTGGAATTTAACAAAGTTTAACGGTGGTTTATCAAGGTTCAATACGTTTGATGGCAAGGTTCACCTTATTAATTACTGCATGGAAGAAACACGTAAAGGAAAATTGAATTAGAATCGGGTTAGAATGATTCATACAGACATAGAGACACAAAAGTTAAGAAGGACCCTCCCATAGAGTCATGAGGTTCAGAGTGGACCCCCTTGCTTTCTAAACTCCTGATGGAGCCTAGGTGTGGCTAGGTACATTCTTAGTCTCAGACTTGGACAACTGTTTATGTTCAATGGAATTATCTATAAAAAGTTTATAATAATTAATATTGAATAGCTGTATGGATTAGCAATGTTTCATTAGAATTAATTCGGCATGTTATCAGTCACTTACCGAGGATGTGTCACAAGTAAGGGATCTCTCTGCCTTGGGCAAGGGAGAATGTCTTAGACTCAGGTAAGGGATCTCAAACCTTGAGCAGCACCCCTGCTCAAGGGGAGGGTCACCTGGTGTGCATTCCAGCTGCAATTCAGGAAGAGCTCACACTGGGCCCATCCTGATGGTAATATTTATAGATGTCTTCATTTTAGCTCTGCTATCTTGCTCTGTACCTTGGTTATCTTGCATTTTTGGCCTTCAAAACTGCCTTTCTAAACATTTTCTGAGACACCTTCACTCCCCTGTAAGTGAGCCAGGAGCTCTCCAGCTCACAGGTTCACCACAGGGCAGGAGGCCTATTGCTCCTTAGTTGGCCTGAACCAAAGTACAGCTAGGGGTCAAGCATATTCCTCACACCAACACAACCAGCCCTGGCTGCATTGCTAGAGACAGGCATATGATCAGAAGACCCACAAGCCAATACATAGATGCGAGAACCATAAGATAAGAGAAGATCAAAGGCAGGGATTAGTGATGGTAGTTGTCCAAGAATTAAACTGAGCAATTGACATCATCTACCTGGACTTATACAAAGCATTTCACACTGTGCCACATGGCATCCTGATCTCTAAATTGGAGAGACACCAATTTGATGGACGGACCACTTGGTGGATAAGGAATTGGCTGGATGGTTGCACTCAAAGAGTTGTGGTCAATGGCTAGATGTCTAAGTGGAAACCAGTGATGAGTGGCGTTCCTAAGGGGTTGGGACTGGGAACGGTGTTGTTCAACATCTTTGTTGGTGACGTGGACAGTGGGATTGAGTGCACCCTCAGCAAGCTTGCCGATGGCACCAAGCTGCGTGGAGCAACCAACACGCTGGAGGGAAGGGATGCCATCCAGGGGGACCTGGACAGGCTTGGGAGGTGGGCCTATGCAAACCTCATGAAGTTCAACAAGGCCAAGTGCAAGGTCCTGCACATGGGTTGAGGCAATCCCAAGCACAACTACAGGCTGGGCGGGGAGGAGAAGGACTTGGGGGTGTTGGCTGATGAGAAGCTTAACATGAGCCAGCAATGTGCAATTGCAGCCCAGAAGGTCAACCGTATCCTGGGCTGCATCAGAAGAAGCGTGGCCAGGAGATCGAGAGAGGTGACTCTGACCCTCTACTCCACTCTGATGAGACCCCACCTGGACTACTGTGTCCAGCTCTGGAGTCCTCAGCAAAAGAAGGACACGGACCTGTTGGAGTATGTACAGAGGAGGCCACAAAGATGGGGCTTTGAGCAACCTGGTCTAGTGGAAGGTGTTCCTGCCTATGGCAGGGGTTTGGAACTCAATGACCTTTAAGGTCCCTTCCAACCCAAACCATTCTATGATTCTATGGTCAGGGGGCTGGAGCACCTGTCCTATGAAGACACGCCGAGAGAGTTGGGGTTGTTCAGTTGGGAGAAGAGAAGGCTCCCGGGACACCTTATAGCAGCTTTCCAGTATCTGAAGGGGGCCTACAAAAAGGCTGCAGAGGGACTTTTTACAAGGGCATGTAGTGACAGGACGAGGGGGAATGGCTTCAAACTGGAAGAGGGGAGATTTAGAATAGATATTAGGAAGAAACTTTTCACTCTGAGGGTGGTGAGACATGGGCACAGGTTGTCCAGAGAAGCTATGGCTGCCCCATCCCTGGAGGTGTTCAAGGCCAGGTCGGACGGGGCTTTGAGCAACCTGGCCTAGTGGAAGGTGTCCCTGCCCATGGCAGGGGGTTTGGAACCAGGTCCCTTCCAACATAAACCATTCGACGATTCTATGATTCTATCAACAAGCACCAGCAACAGTAGTTTTACTATTTTCTGAAATTCCCACCATGTTGCTTCAGAGGTATTTATGCCTCAGAAAGAAGGTCTCCATGCTTTTTTAAGGAGTAATCTGCACTAAGCTGCTCTGTCGGAAACTAACTGAAAGCTCAGATCACAGATATAATATATGAAGTTACAGAAATTATCCTTGAATATTCCCTAGAAGAAGACTTCTCTGACCTAACTTTTTGCTGCTTACAAGCCAGAGACTTGGTCTCAGCTCAACACTGAGGAGCCATCTGTAGTTTGTGGAGAATTTACCTCCTCTGGTGCTCAGAGAGATGTCAAGCACAATGGGATGAATCTTCATCAAAGAGAATTTAAAAAACATTCTCAAACTTTCATGTAACATATATAGGGAGAAGTAAAATGAGTTTTTTGCAGTGAAATCAGTCACCTGAACTTCACTTCTAATCAACAGAAACAAGAACTTCTGGAAGACAACTCAGCTTATCACTTTGTCTGCTGCATCAGGATGAAATCAGACATGATCCAGAAGTGCCTGCCTCCCTCCATATAGGGATTTATATTGGGTGCCTTGATGATTAATTTTTATGCAGAAGTTAATAGATCCTACAAAGACAAATGCCTCTGTCTCAGGGGGTGATCCCTAGCTTTCAGGTGTATGGAGTCCCTCACGCTTACTGCTGGTGGTGGCTAGCGTTGTAATGGGTGCTAGTGCTGACACCACATAGCTCTCGGCCCAAGTCTCATCTTGGCCCTGTGTCATGTTCCTGCGTGCCTCAGACATCATACATCTTTTTTCTGGGTGTTGCTTTCCCGTTCAAAGTGCCTGAAATAGAACGAATGGTGGAATGCAGCTTTTCGGAGTCATTATTTTGTATGTACTGTGATGCTGAGGGTATGTGTTTCATTCCCAAGGTTATAGGAGGGGGCTGAGTGCGGGTGTTAGAATGCAAAGGAGAGATTAAATACTTCTGGAAGACTATTTTGGTGAAAGGAGACAAACTTTGCCTTCACCCAAAGTCCAAGCCTATTATCTAGATGCCTTTTATAGGCAGCACCTCTGGAAAGTAATTATTCCACCTTTGGACACTGATCTGTTTCAGTATGCAGACCACTGACCCAGCCCTCCCTGGCTTCAGGCTCAGCTAATGCAATAGGACGTGGAAAACTTCTGGACAAGACGTGAGGTGCTGCTGGACATGATGGATACCAAAAGCAAGAGAGGTCTGTGAGGGGTGGCTGGCATTCACAGGTGGTTAAGAAGGAGTGATGTGAGAAATGGCCAAACTTCACGGATAAAAAAAGGGAGTTTGGGGACCTTTCAGGGCATCAAGTAGGATGACAGTATGTAGGTAACTGCACCAAGTGATACCATGTAAGTCTGAGGCGACCTATGTAACAGTCATACCAATAAATACCAAATTTGGGTATAGGTATTGCAAAATTGGGACAAAGAGGGAAAAGTTACTAGGGGAAGGTGGGGTTTCTTTTAAGTGGAGGCAGGGGCAGAAAAAGAGAGGTGGAGCAGGCCTGGCAAACAGGAGAAGATGGGGGACAAAAAGGGGCAGGTCAGGTGCAAAAAAGCTGCTGGCTGGTAGGCTTCTCTGGCCCAGACTTGTGCCTGATCACCAAAATGTAACTAATCTTATTAAACTCTGTTCCTAACTCTTTTCTGTATTGGTGTCCTGTGTATGACACTCTGGGTATGTGCACTGCTGGTGAGCTTCAAGCTGGACTAGCCCATGGGCAGGAGGAGACCCGCATCTGGAAAGAGCCCTAGTTAGAGGTGGAGACTGGTCCAGGGTCTGGGCATGGACCCTGGATAGCAAAGGCACTGCTCGGTGCCTGTATGCATCTACGTGGCTGGCTGCAGGAGTGCGTGTACTGGGAATATGGGCTTAGCCTCACCCCAGCTGGATCTGGGAAATGGGGAAAAGCAGCAGTCTTGCCTTCAGCAAACCAGCTGGACAATTCTCCTAGATCTTAAAGTTCACTGTATTCATCTTTTCTTAACACAATCTTCATGGAATAATTTCGCTTTTGGAGGTGTTCATCCCCAGTGACTATAGAAAAAACTAATAAAGAGTTACAGCTCTGCTAGAAACATCTGATGTTAGATGTGGTGACCTAGGCAAGTGGTTTCATCAGGCTAGTGTCCTTGCAAGAAAGACTGATCAGAGGGATGAAATCACAAAAGAATATATATTATTATACTTCAAAGTAATCCAGACATCCCAGTGCTCCTTAACAGGGTAGCCAAATCTTACATTTGGTAAGTGTCATATAGTTGAGAGTTTTACTTAGGGCTAATGAATGGTTATTAGGCATTGATCAGTACTTTGCAGCTGCCGGAATGCAAAACCAGTAAAATTGCACAATTCAGCTGTGTCCTGGTTCTGGCAGGGATAGGGTTAATTTTCACAAGGAGCTGGGACAGGACACAGTGGTATTCAATACCATGTGACGTCAACCATGTGACATCATGCTCAGTATATAGTGCGGGAGAGCCGGTGGGGGTGGGAATTACCGCTTGGAGTGGGCTGGGGTTTTTCTGGGTTCCGGTCGGTGAGTGGTGGTACATTAATCAGATTCCAATGAATATGATCAAACAAATAGCAGCTATGTGTCCACTGACTAGCAAGAAGGAAACACAAGCTTTCTGAGGTGTTGTGGGGTTTTGGAGGATGCGTATTCCAAGTTACAGTCTGATTGTGAGCCCTCTATATCAACTGACCCGGAAAAAGAACGATTTTAAATGGGGCCCTGAGCAATGACAAGCCTTTGAACACATTAAACAAGAAATGGTTCATGCAGTAGACCTGGGCCCAGTCCAGGCAGGGCAAGATGATAAAAATGTTTTCTACATGGCAGCCAGGTAGAATGGCCCTACCTGGAGCCTCTGGCAGAAAGCACCAGGGTAGACTCGAGGTCGACCCCTGCAGTTTTGGAGTCGGGGATACAGAGGATCTGAAGCCCGCTACACTCCAACTGAAAAAGAGATATTGGCAGCATACGAGGGGGTTCGAGCTGCTTCGGAAGAGGTTGGTATTGAAGCACAGCTCCTCTGGGCACCTCGACTGCCGGTGCTGGGCTGGATGTTCAAAGAAAGGGTCCCTGCCACACACCATGCAACTGATGCCACATGGAGTAAGTGGATTGCACTGATCACACAGCGGACTCGAATGGGAAACCCCAATCGCCCAGGAATACTTGAAGTGATCATGGACTGGCCAGAAGGCAAAGATTTCAGAATATCACCAGAGGAGTAGGTGACATGTAGAAGAGGCCCCACTGTATAATAAACTACCAGAAATTTAGAAGAAATATGCCCTGTTTACTGAAGGATCCTGCCAGATTGTGGGAAAGCACCAAAGGTGGAAGGCTGCTGTGTGGAGTCCTACATGACAAGTTGCAAAAGCTGCTGAAGGACAAGGTGAATAGAGCCAGTTTGCAGAGGTGAAAGCCATCCAGCTGGCTTTAGACGTTGCTGAACAAGAAAACTGGCCATTACTTTATCTCTATACTGACTCACGGGTGGTGGCAAATGCTCTGTGGGGGTGGTTACAGCAATGGAAGCAGAGCAACTGGCAGTGCAGAGGTAAACCCATCTGGGCTGCCTCATTGTGGCAAGATATTGCTGCCCGGATAGAGAACCTGGTTGTAAAAGTATGGCACGCAGATGCCCACATACCTAAGAGTTGGGCCACTGAGGAGCATCAAAACAACCAGCAGGTGGATCAGGCTGCTAAGATTGAAGTGGCTCAGGTGGATATGGACTGGCAACATAAGGGTGAATTATTCATAGTTTGGTGGGCCCAAGGCCGTCAAGGAAAAGATGCAACATATAGATGGGCTTGTGACAGAGGGGTGGGCTTGACAATGGACGCTATTGCACAGGTTATCCATGAATGTGAAACATGCGCTGCAGTCAAGCAAGGCAAGCAGTTAAAGACTCTTCGGTATAGAGGAAGATAGCTGAAATATAAATATGGGAAAGCCAAACAGATTGATTATATCACACTCCCACAAACCCACCAAAGCACGCACCATGTGCTCACAGTGGTGGAAACAACCACTGGATGGCTGGAAACATACCCTGTGCCCCATGCCATTGCCCGGAACACTATCCTGGGCCTTGAAAAGCAAGTCTTATGGCGACATGGCACCCCAGAGAGAATTGAGTCAGACAACAAGACCCATTTTGGAAACAACCTGTCCTGGTTCTGGTGGGGATAGAGTTAGTGTTCCCAAGGATCTGGCATGGGACACAGGCCATGCCCAGTCTATAGCCAGGAGCTGGCCAGGGGAGGGGGCAGTAATTGCCACTTGCGAGCAGGCTGGGGCTTTTCCAAGTTCTGCTTGGTAAGCAGTTGTACATTAATTGTGTTTTTTATATTCCTTTACCAGTATTATTGTTGTTGTTTTTCTCCTTCCTTTGCTGATCTGTTAAACTGCCCTTATCTCAACTCATTAGTTTTGCCTTTTTCTTCTTCCCGCCAATAAGGGGAGTGAATGAAAGACCACATGGTCTTTTGTTGCCGGCTGGCACTAAAACAGGACAAGCTGTTAAAATAAAAGGTTACCTCTGCAGTGATCCAAGCAGCGAGGGTCTTGGGCAGGATGGTGGAGGACTAGAGCAGGTCTCCAAGGACTAATCGCAGAATTCCAGTGAATGAGAGTAAACCAAAGCCAGAACAGTGGTGAGGATGTTTCTGGTCATGGTCATCATATACATAATTAAAAAGAATAGGAAAAGAGGAATGAACAATTCAGAAACATTCCCGTATTCTGAGTGGACTAAGTCTGTCATGCATTGTTGATTTTGTTTCTTGTCCTTTTCCATAAGGTAAGACCACACCTTGATCATGGTGTTCAGTTTTGGGCCCCTCACTACAGGAAAGATATTGAGGTGCTGGAGCACAACCAAAGAAGAGCAAAGAAGCTGGTGTGTGGTTGAGAGCACAAGTCTTATGAGGAGCGGCTGAGGGAACCAGGGTTGTTTAGTCTGGAGAAAAGGAGGTTCAGGGGAGATTTCATTACTTCCAAGTTTATTACAAACACTTTTGCCTTTTCTCAGGCAACCAAATCACAGTTGTGCTCTTATAGCAAGTGTAGTTTTAAATGCCTCACTGTCAGCATTAAGAATGCTATGGCATGGATCTGAGCTGTCAAGCTGGAAAGGATTAAATCTTTCTAAACCTGTGGATTGCAAAGGCATGGCCAACTGCGTCAAGGTATCGTCTCCAGAAATCATACCTGTAGCTGGGAGTTTGCCCTCCATTCTCTGCATCTAGGCCATTATACAGACAATTGGGAGTAGCCCTTCATTCCGTCCTCGGTAATCCCAAAGGCAGACACGGCACCTCTAGTGTCCGAGAGTGTCATATGCTTTCCATCTTACTCAACATGGACCTGCAGTGCAGGCTGAGACTGGTGGTGGTGAATGTCTGTGTAAAGAACCACCGCACCTGAAAATGAAGCACCTATAAACCCCTGCACTGCACATTAAAATTGGGATGTAGTGCCTAAGTATAGTTATCTATCAAGTGCTATTAGAAATGTCCATACCTCTCAGGCATGAGGTATGACAAAGGACCTGCAACAGACCTGCTCTGTTCTGGATGCACAGGCAAAGTCTGGGTAGGGTACTTGAGGATGTTTAACATGTCTCTGGTAGTCTACTTAAATGAAAATCAATTGTTTCATCATTGACCATAATGTGAATCTGAAAAAGGAGCTTGACACATAAATACATTTAAGGAAACAAATCTAGGCAAGGTAAGCCACACTACTAAATCTATACTTAATGAAAAGAAAAGATCCCTCCAGGTGGCTGACTCAAGTCCAATGTTGACAATATCATCTTCAGGCTATGGCCACCCAAAACACAACACATGCTAGCTCTCTTTAGCTCTACAGAACGGTCTGAATGACAGGAGAGTCATTCAGCTCCCTAAACATAGCCATTAAGTGATTTTTAATACCTTCAATTATCCAGGACAATTGCATGGGTCTGTCACCAATGTCTCAATTCCTGCAAGACACACACATGCTTCTGTATTGGAAGCTACAGACCAGATGGGGTACCATAAGACTTCTAAAAATGATGGAAGACGCATCAAATCCTTGAATATTTCTCCTGATTTATATCTACAAAATTATTTCTAAATGTGTTAAACTACGTGAGATAATAAGTAGTTTTTCAGCCTTTTGCAATACAGCGTCCTTTGAACCTTTTTCCTTATAAATATGAGAAGTGGAATAACCACGTTCTGAGCTTTGTCCTTGTTTTAGTCAGTGTTGTGGTGTGGCCTCAGCCAGCAACAAAGAAACACGCGGCTGCTCGCTCAAGCCCACACAGCTGTGGGGGAGAATCAAAAGAAAAAGGCAAAACTCGTGGGTTGAGAGAAAGGCAGTTTAACAGAACAGCAAAGGAAAGAGGAAAACAACAACAATAACACTGATAGAGGAGTGTACAAACGTGATTAGTACCACTGCTCATCAATTGGACCTGGGAAGACCCAGCCTGCTCCCAAGCAGGGACTTCCTATCCCCTCCTCCGGCCAGCTCCAGGTATACACTGGGCATGGCTCACTAGGTATGGAATACCCATGCCCCATGCCAGATCCTTGGGGAAGTTAACCCTATCCTCACTGGAACCAGGACAGTCATTTTACTCCAGGAAAACGTTTCCTCCCTAACATTTTTTTCAGGGCAAATCTGACCTCCTGGTTCCTAAGAGTGTAGATCAAGGGGTTCAGAGCTGGGGTGACTGCACTGTACATGAGAGACACTTGCACATCCCTTTTGGGGAAGCTTCCTGAGGAAGGCGGTGTATAATTGCAAAGCACCGGAATGTACAACAGGGCCACAATGGTGAGGTGGGAGGCACAGGTGGAGAAGGGCTTCCATCTTCCTTCCTGGGACCGGACTTTATAGAAAAGGAAGAAGATGATGTAAAGGTAGGAGAGGACTATGAGAGTGAAGGGACCTAGAGCAATAGATGTGGTGACAACATTGAGGAGGGTCATGTTGAGGCTGGTAGCACTGCAAGCCAAATTCAGCAGTGGCTTGATGTCACAGAAGAAGTGGTGAATGTGGTTGTGGCCACAGAAACTGAGTTGCGCGGTCATGACTAAGTGCATCATGGCATGTACAAAACCAGTGGACCAGCTGGCCAGAGCCAGCAGCAGACAAGTCCGTGGGCTCATGACAAGGACGTAGCGCAAAGGATTGCAAATGGCCACATAGCGGTCGTAGGCCATGGTGGCCAGGAGCACAGCCTCAGTACTGCCCAGGAAGTGGAAGAAGTGGAGCTGGGCCAAGCACCCTGCAAAAGAGATGGGCTGATGCCCAAAGAGAAAGCCAGTCAGCATCTTGGGAACAGTGACTGTAGAGTAGAAAATATCCAGGCAGGACAGGTTCCCAAGGAAGAAGTACATCGGCGTGTGGAGTCGGGGCTCTGATATCACCATGGTCACAATGGCACCATTTCCCAGAAGATTGGTCACGTAGAGCAGCAGAAAGGAGACAAAAAAAAGCTGCTGCAGCCCCTGGACATCGGTGAGGCCCAAAAGGATGAACTCACTGACCCCTGTCTGGTTCTGCATTGCTGGAACAACAAGAAGCAAAAGCAAAATGTTGAGGTTCCACTGTTGTAAGGAGTAACAACATTACAAAACTAATTTGTTTCTCTGCTATTTTAATACAAACAAATGTAGAAACGGGGAAACACAGCACATGTAATCAAACATAAGAGCTGCATAGAAACTCAGGAGATTAACATGGACAAAAAGAACTTGAATGAAGTGTGCTCCCACTTTCTGTCTAAAACAAAGAAAAGAGTAAAATATTAAGGGAGGGAGGGGGTGAATATTAAAATAACAATTTCCATCTACGCATAACAGCAGAATATGTAAGATGTAGAACATTGCTGCTTCTTTACCTTTAACCGCATTATTTTTTCAGTTCTGTTCATCTGTAACTTCCTGCTACAACCTTTGATCTCATCAATAAAGCTTCTGCCTCCTAATGTGAATCACTCTTGATGCTTTCTTTTGATTATTGTGCCTGCAATTCATTAAGACAACTTCAACTTTCACATTTCTAATGGTTACCATCTCTTTATGATAGTTCCTTGATCTTAAAAATTGCACAATTTTATTTTTTTATCCGCAGCCCCCAGAAGGTGCTCCAAGGTTCCATACCGTAATCAGCATTTCTTTTGTATATTGCTGAGAATAAAGGAAGAGGATGCCTTATCATGGAATCACAAACTGGTTTTGTTATTGGACTGCATACTTTGCCTAAAGAATGTCTTGCTTACAAGATAGACGGTAAATTCTACAAGACAAGTAGTTTCTCTACATTCCATGCAGTGATGATTAATATTGATGAATACAACTAATGAAAAAATAATTACTACAAAACATTTCTTGTAAAGAGGTTAAAACACATATAAATGTGTTTCATAGTCTTTCTCGTCCATTCCATTGTACCATATACTTTTATTGACAACGGGTGATTTTTGCAAGTACTCTGGATATAACTCCAGCCCAGACACTCTCTTTCTCATACTTTTTAGCTTATTATTTCAGCATGAAAACAGTGAACAAACGGAAAACTTCTAAACTGATTACAACATAAAAGAACTTAAGGAAGTAGCCTAAAGGTAATTTACACACATATACGTCCACTCTCAAAAATTGACTGCATTTCTCTGAAGATACTCTTAGTCTGATCTTTGAACAAGCCCATAACATCATGGACTTATCCAAATTTCAATCAGTCACCTGCATTTGAAGAGGTATAGATGCAATTGTCTGGGAAATACAAATGCTTTGGTTTCTTACACATTATTTGCCACCTTGAGGCACCAAAGCCCTCCTCATTGAAATCCATCTGCAGAAAGACATCACTCCGTTATGATGTGTCCCACAACCTCCTCTGATTCTGCCTGTTTGACTCAGTCAACCCCAGGTGATCAAATCCCTTTCCCCTATTCCTTCTAAACATTTTTTTTCTTCTCTTTCTCACACTTCCCTTCTGTTTCACAGATGTTGACTACTGTTTTCTCCAATTAGCTGATTAACACACCCAGTCACAGGAAAATAGTTCTCCCAATCTTCTTTGCTTTATTTCTTTTGAGAATCTTGCTTAAATACAAATGCAAAGAAAACACTTTGCATGCAGAAGGCTGCCTGTTTTTTCCAACTATATATGTTACAATATATTAAAAAAAGAAAATATAATTCTGCACAAACCTGACCTGTGCTACCTGCACTACCCATCCGCATTTTTCTCATTGCAGTAGGACCCTCTGACAGTGAGCCAGAAAGCAAAGCTGAGGGAAAACCCACTTATTCTGTGGAGTTAAAAGATGGAGAATTTCTGTTCTCCTTTTCTCTTCCATATCTGCTCGGCATTCTTCTAGCTGAGAGATTAATATTGCAGCTGTGGTGACAAGGACGACCGCAAGTTCTCAGGGGCTTCTAGCTATTCGGGTAGGTTGCAAGGAGGAAGCTTTGCACACTGTACCAGAAATATTCAATGACCTAGTTAGAGGGGAGGAAAAGTGTTTTTATCATGTCCAGAACATGCCAAATATCAACACCATCATGCGGGAAGTAAATTTCCTATTGCTCTGATCAGTCTCCTGAGAGGAGATTTGTGATTCAATGGTGAGTTGCAGAGCAACAAAGAAAGTCTTCCCTAGACATAATGCACAGATGAGCCACCTGCACAACAGAAGACAAAAAATGAAGCAGCCCACAGAGACTAGCTAATAACAAACAAGGAAACAAATGAAAAAACCCAAACCAACAACGCACATGCACAAATCAAACACAGTATCTGCATCACAGTGCACAGCGTTTAGGGCTGAGATTTCTACTGGCAATGGAGGCATGACTGGTGCAACCTCATCTGAACTGGAGCAGTGTTTGGGCAACGTTTCCTACATCTCTTTCAAAGAGGAGAACTTGTGCAACCAAGAATGTGTTCCATGCATTCTGAAGTGTTAGGGTTTCTGATGTTTTATTTTTGTTGGCATTTCACAGACAAGGGGCCGTTTCTGGCATCTTTGTAGAAAAAAACCTATCCCAAATCTGCATCTTAGGCTTCATTTTTACAGAATCACAAAATGGTCAGGGTTGGAAGGGACCGCTGGAGATCATCTAGTCCAACCCCATCCTGTGGAAAAATTTCCACAACTGCTTACACAAGTAACACGTTCATTTCTAGTCCAAGCAGTTCAGATGTCACTGGGCAAATGCCATGGGAACTTTTGAATCACACACATGCCTTTTTCTAGGAAGGTGGTATTCACACTTCCTCTATAAAGCTTCTGGCAGCTCGGCTCCAGGCTGACCTGGGGTATGAAACCTGGTACGTTCAGCATAGTTCTCTGTGTAGACACAGAGAATAATGTAGGTTGGAAGAAACCTCTGCAGTCTCCGGTCCTTCCCCCGCTCAATGCAGGCCAACTGCATACGGTCTTGTCCAGTCAAGTTTTCAACAATTTCAAGGATATTTAGGCAAACTCTCTGGGCAGCCTGTTCCAAGTCTGAATACCTTAAAGGTGAAAAAGTATTCCCTAGTATTTAATCCAAATTTCCCATGTTCTGACTTGCGCCCATCACCTCGCATCTTATCACCGTGCTCCTCTGAGAAAGATTTGCCCCCATTTTCTGTAAGAGAATCCACCCCCACACTAAGTAGGTGCATGCAGCACTATGATCTCCTTCCCCCAGGAAGGCCCAAGGATGAAGAAACCCAGTCTGCCAGCCCCTCCTTGTCCTCAAGCTGTGTCGGACCATTAACCACCCTGGTGTCCCTCTGTTCCTCCACTGGCCTCGCTCCACTGGGCAATGTCTTTCCCGTGCTGCACAGTCCAACAGTGGACACATTCTTTCAGATGTGATCTCAGAAGTGCCAAAGAGATAGGAAAGATTCTTCCCTTTCACCAGCTCCCTGTGCTCTTGTGCCAATGCAGCCCAACATGCCTTTGGACGTCCTTGCAGCAAGGGCACACCACTGGCACACTTTTTGCTTCTTGTCCACTCAACGCCAAAAAGTTGCTTTTTCTGCAAAGCTGCTTTTTACCCAGTCATCCTCTGGCCTTCCCTGTGCTCTGGGATTATTCCTTTCTTCTCAGACTTTCCAGTTTTCATTTGCTTTTGTTGACCTTGAGGAGGTTCTAGTGAAGCCATGTTTCTGGTCTGTCAATGTCCCCTGAATTTTGGACACATCAGTGAACATGCTGAGAGCTTGATGTATTCCATCGTTCAGGTTATCAATAAAGAAATTAAACTCTAGTAGCCACAGGACTAACCCTTGGGAAATATAACTACTAACTAGCTCCTAGCATAACTTGGATGGGTAAAAAACTGGCTGGATTATCAGGACCAATGATTTGTGGTGAATACAGTTAAATCCATTTGGTGGCGGGTCCCAAGTGGTGTTCCCCAGGGCTCAGTATTGCAGCTGCTTCTCTTTAATATCTTTATCAGCAAGCTGGATGAAGGGATCGATTGCACCCTCAGTAAGTTTGCAGACAACGCAAAATTAGGTGGGAGTGTCGACCTGCTTGAGGGTAGGAAGGCTCCACAGAGGGATCTGGACTGGCTGGGACCAATGGCATGAAGTTGTAAAAGGTGAAGTGCCAGCTCCTGCACTTGGGTCACAACAACCCCATGCAGTGCTAGAGGCTTGGAGAAGAGTGGCTGGAAAGCTGCCTGGCAGAAAAGGCCCTGGGGGTGTTGGTGGACAGCCGGCTGAATACGAGCCAGCAGTGTGTCCAGGAGGCCAAGGTGGCCAACAGCAGCCTGGCTTGTGTCAGAAATAGTGTGGCCAGCAGGACTAGGGAAGTGATGGTCCCTCTGTACTGGTGAGGCCGCACCTTGTTCAGTTTTGGGTCACCCACTACAAGAAAGATATTGATGTGCTGGAGCGTGTCCAAAGAAGAACAACAAAGCTGGTGCGTGGTCTAGAACACGAGACATATGAGGAGCGGCTGAGGGAACGGGGGTTGTTGAGTCTGGAGGAAAGGAGGCTGAGGGGAAACCTTATAGCTCTCTACAGCTACCTGTAAGGAGGTTGTAGTGAGGTGGATGTCAGTCTCTTTCCCCTGTAACAAGTGCTAGGACAAGAGGAAACGGCCTCAAGTTGCACCACGTTAGTTTAAGTTGGATATTAGCAAAATTTTCTTTACTGAAAAGGTTTTCAAACATTGGAACAGGTTGACTGGGGAAGTGGTTGAGTCACCATCCATGCAGGTATTTAAAAGACGTGGAGCTTAGTGACATAGTTTGGCAGTGCTAGGTTAGTGGCTGGACTTGATGGTCTTAAAGGTCTCTTCCAACCTAAACAATTCTATGGTGCTATGATTCTGTGATTCTCACCACATAACCTTTTGAGCCTGGTAATTTTGACCAATGACATTATTATCCACCTTGCCTAGTGCATATCTTCCAAATTTAGATCTAGGGAGCCTGTAGGAGATTGTACTGAAGGCCTTGCTCAAATTTAGATGTATAACATCTGCTGCCCTCCTATGTCTGCCCAAACAGTTTCCTCATTATAGAAGTCAGGCCCGATTTGCAGTGGTTATATTTATGCAGGCTGTTCCCAACCACCTTCCTACCCTTCATGTACCTCAAAATGGCTATCAGAAGGATTTTTTCTATCACCTTCCCAGGTGGGAAGTTCCCCCTGAGGAACTGTAGTTCCTCAGCTCCTCCCTCTTGCCCTTCTTGATGAGAGGTGTGATGTTTGCCTTTTTTCAGGCATCAGCACCTCCTGTGGTCACCATGACCTTTCAAAGACAAAAGAGAGTGAACTCGCAGGAGCATCAACCAGTTCCTTCAACACCACACTTGGGTGCTTCCCATCCAGTCTCAAGAACTTTGATACATACAATTGATCTAAGTGCTCTAACCATGTCTTCTTACCCTGTTCATGCTGATTCAGTCCCACATACTCTGCTAATAGGCTTAAAAACGGGGAAGGAAGCTTAAGGAACGGGAGACACTGAAGGCAGATACTATCAGTGAAATATAAGGTATAAAAGACTACGTGTACACCAGCCTTTCCAATGTCCTGGATGACGAGGTCTGCTGCCCATTGACCAGTGGATTTACATTTTCCTTCGCCTGTACTGCATTCAGCTCTGCGGCCCCCAAGAAAAGAAGGACATGGACCTGTGTGAGTGATTCCAGAGGAGGGGCACAAAGATGATCAGAGGGCTGGAGCACCTCTCCTGTCAAGACAGGCTAAGAGAGTTGCGGTTGTTCAGCCTGGAGAAGAGACGGCTCCAGGGAGATCTTATAGCAGTTCTCAAGTACCTAAAGGGGGCCTACAGGAAAGCTGGGGAGGGACTCTTTGTCAGGTTGTGTAATGATGAACAACAGGTAGCAGTTTCAAACTGAAAGAGGGGTGATATAGATTAGATATTAGGAAGAAATTCTTTCCTATGAGGGTTCTGATACACAGCACAGGTTGCCCAGAGAAGCTGTGGATGTCCAGTCCCTGGAAGTGTTCAAGGCCAGATTGGATGGGGCTTTGAGCAACCTGGTCTAGTGGAAGGTTTCCCTCCCCATGGCAGAGGGGTTGGAAATAGATGGTCTTTAAGGTCCCTTCCAACTCTAACCATTCTATGATTCTATGATACTCTCCGCTTCGTTTTGTCTCACACAGCCATTTTATTACCTATGAACTCTTAAGGAATCTTAACAAATGACTTAAATGTCTCAGGTCTAAAGAGGAGCCACATTGGAGTGATGTATGTGCAGGCTACTCTGGTGGTGTGCTTGAAGCTATTATTGACCCAAACAATGAGGGGAGGAAAGCTGGAGATAGAAGAGTACCCCTGGGCACCTGGGAAGATGTCTCAGAGTAGTACTAAAGGTGTAAGTGTGAAGAAGTACTAAAAGGTGACACTCAAAAGTAAAAGAATGACAAATAAACAATCAAAACAATCAAAAAGCAGAAAATAACCCTCGTTATTGCCCATAATGACACCTGCAATTACCTCACAGCAAGCACATATCAAAGAACTGTTGAGCAATGCTGACAGTCAGGCAGAGTCTTTTTGCCTAAAAGGCTGGGGCATATACAAAGTTAGGGAATCACCAAGCCAGGGATTACTCAAAAAAGTAGGCAGTATCAATGTGGACAAGCAGCTCCTGCAGGAAGCAGGAGCCACTTGGGCCAACTGAACTGCGGAACAGCAGCAGCTCAGGAAAAGGCAGTAAGACCATAAACAATCTCTCTTCTCATAAATTATCTCTGTTCTCTCTGGGGCTGAACGCAGAGCATAGCATCATTCCAACTTTGCCTGGGTTTCCCCTTAAGGCTCTCAAGTGATGTTAGAGCACGGCCACCTCCTCCAGCTTCTCTGGCCCAGGACCCTCCTGCCCAGCTGCTGAGCTCAGCACAGTGCCCAGGGACCCAGCGTCTCTGCCCAGCTTGAGGGACGCAGCTACCGCTTCCCTATCTGCAGGCTCAACCATGAGTGAAGCTGAGCACATGTCCCAGACACAGACGCAGATACACACACAGAGAGGACACTGACAGAGGCCGTCACACAGATTGCGCCAGACAACCCCTAAGCACATAAGCACAGACAGCACCTTCCCCCCGTCCCTTCTTAGTCTTCTTCGGCTCAACTTCACTCCTTCATTCCCATATCTTCTACCTCCTCCCAGCCCCAAGCTGCCCCTGCGGTTTCTTCCTCCCCATGCTTTTCACCTGCTCCAGCGTGGGTCCTCTCTGGGGGCTCTGCTCCTTCAGGATAAACCTGCTCTAGCGTGAGCTTGCCACGACCTGCACTTCCCCACTCCTAAAACCTTGCCACGTACACCCAGGACACCAGGAATTGTAAAACTCTCCTCTTGTATTTCTAGTAGAGTGCCTCTGTTACTTCTGGTCTAAGAGGCAGTGCCGTAAATTAGGTATGAATCACACCAATTGGAAGAGAAAATGCTGCTCGGATATAGGCCAGATTGGAATTGTGGTTGAAGTTAGATTGAAAGAAGCAGAGAGGAAATAAAAGCACAAGTCACATTTTGATTTAATGAACACTCCATCTGGCAAGCCAGAAAAAGAATCAGACTGAAAGTATCAGGTTAAATGCGTTAAGAAACAGTTCCCTCCCACAGATTGCTTTCAGCCTACATGAGATGGGAATTAATTAAAACAAAGCTACTGCAGCTTGCTGGCAATGTTTCAGTTTATCCTTTCTGTTTTAAAGTGAGCAAGTGACTAGCTAGTTTGGGAAAGGTCTTTGTTTTGAGAGGAAAACAATCAGATCATGTCTAGACTTGAATCCTGTCTCTCCCTCAGTAGGAAGGACACTTCCAGGAGACACAGTTCCTCCTCTCCACTCTTAAGGTACTAACTTTTTTCTCAACTCAATATTGAGGTGTTTGTTGTGAGGTTTTTTGGTGGATTTTTTTGAGGGGAGGAGAGGTGGAAGTTCCAGTCCATCACTTTTTCTTTGACAGAGAGGAAAACAAAGTTGATTTTTTCCCAAGCCACAGACTTTATATACTTATGGACATGGAGGTATAATGATGGGGGAGGGCAGGACTTTTATAATCCACATCTGTAATATTCCTACACTGAGTCAGCTTTCCTTACTTGTTTGCAAGGACAGAGTCAAAACAACTATAATTTATTCTAATATGCTGAGTAAAAATGTCCAGATATTGATTGTGGCGGTGTGGTAACTAACAGTAAGACTGTCCTGGTTTCAGCTGGGATAGAGTTAATTTTCTTCCTAGTAGCTGATGTGATTTGGATTTAGTATCAGAATAATGTTGATAATACGTTGCGGATGGAAGTATTTGACACAGTTATGAGTTAGCAGCGATTTAACATTTATTAATGATTTGAGTAGATCGAGAGGTTGAATTCTAGGAGCATTTAATAATTAACCAATTTATAGGCATACAAAGTGATTTAACAAAATAACTGAAGAGCGACTATTACAGATTCAAAGATGGCAAGATCCCTGCTAACTTACTATAAGGTATACTAAATCAAGACATATATGTATAAGCAAAAGCACAGATCTCAAGTTAATGCATATACATATAAGCAAAGCATATAATTGCACATGCACCCCCCCCCCCCCCGCCCCCCCAGGTCTATAATCTCTGACATCAAAGATCCCTTAATATCGCATGATTCTAATGATCTGGCACATACCCCTTCTAACTCCTGTGTGTGCACAGACAAACAGAAGAAGATCCACATCCATAAAGCTAATGTATATATATCATAAACATATAAACGGAGAGACGGATGAAAGATTAGTCTGTAGTTAAAATTTCCCTTTTCTCGAGTTAGAGTAAATATTCACAATGCATTGGCATTCCTCAACGGGCAATAATAGAGGCTTGAGAGGGGTTGTCTTGCCCTGGCCTTCCAGTCCTCAAGGTGTCTGCCTGAGCGGTGTCCCAGCTCAGGGGACATACTGGCCACAGCCCGCTGCCATCCAGAAGAGCTCCAAGGGTCTTTACTAGCATCACGGCTTACAGGATCTGAGATAATTGACTTTCATCAGGTACTTTTCCACTCTGGCCCAGCTTGGACAATGGAGTATTCCGGTACTTTCCATCGGTTACACAAGCCCAGGACTTGCTAGGACCTGTGGTCCTGGTACACCCCCCACCCCGTGGCCACAATCCATATGTTGTCAGAAGTGATTGATTATAGTTATTAACTTCAAACAGTAAGAGCCATGGGAACCAGGTATACTAAGGGGTTGCCATAGTGTTCTAGTCTGTTGCTCTCCACCTTTCCTTTCTTTCACTTTAGACCATTATGTATCGTTCTGGTCATTGTATTGTTATGTGGCCCAGATGGGGAGGAAATTGCGCCAAATACCAAGGAGCCTAAGGCGAGTGAGGTGGGGGAGTTGCACTACCACACATGTATTGTTTTATTTGTTGCTATGTAATGCTTATGTTAAGTAAAGGTCTTTTTCAGCTTCCCATAAATTCTAGAGAGAGCATAGAGAGGACAAGCTGGCCAAAGGAATGTTACATACCATAGATGTCATGCTCAGTATATAAATGGGGGTTGGCCAGGGGCGGGAATCGGGGATCACTGCTTGGGAACGGGCTGGGATGGATCAGCGGCTGGTGACCATTATGCATCACTTCTTTTATATAATCTTTTATCATTATTATTATGTCTTCCGTTACTGTTCTATTAAACTGTCTTTATCTCAACCCATACGTGTTGGTTTTTTTTCCTCCCTCTTCTGGGAGAAAGGTGCAGGGGGACAATGGGTGAATTGCTGCGTGGTCCAAGTTGCTGGCTGGGTTTAAACCACGACAAAGATGCAGGTGGAAAATTAGGTAATGTGAATTCAAGACTGAAGTATTCAACACTTAATTAACTCCAGTGAAGTCTAAGTTTGTATCCCCAAAAATCTAGAAAGGCAAGTCAAACAAGTGCAACAGAAGGAAGTTGTATCACAGCTGGGAAACACCACAGAGGAGCCATTAATATGCTCCTGGTGCAAAAGGCTTCAGTCTCGAGCCCCGACTCCCTGTCTGTACACCGTGTATAGCAGGATCTCATCGTGCTTCTGGTCTGCCACGAGTTACATGGCTTTCTCTTTTGTGTGAATTCTCTCATTCTCTCGCTTGTGTGAATGCAAATGTCTTTAGCCACGTGTGGTGGGCTTGCTTTGGCCAGCTGCCAGGCACCCACCCAGATGCTCTCTCACTCCCTCTCCTCAACAGGACAGGACAGGGGAAGAGAATTAGATGAAAAAACTTATGGGTCAAGATCAAGGCAGGGAGATCACTTACCAATTACCATCATGGTCAAAACAGACTGGGCTGGGGAAAAATTAATTTAATTTCTTGCCAATTAAAATAGATTGGATGGTGAGAAACCGAGACAAAACTAAAACACTTTCTTGCCACCTTCCCCTTTTTCCTGGGCTCAGCTTCATTCCTTCATTCCCAAATCTTCCACCTCCTCCCCCTCAGAGCAGTGTAGGAGGATGAGGAATGGGGGGTTATGGTCAGTACACAACAGTTTGTCTCTGCTGCCCCTTCCTCCTCATGCTTTTCACCTGCTCCAGCGTGGGTCATCTCTGGGGGCCACAGTCCTTCAGGATAAACATGCTCTAGCATGGGCTTGCCATGACCTTCACTTCCCCATTCCTAAAACCTTGCCATGTACACCCAGAACACCAGGTATTGTAAAATTGTCCTCTTGTATTTCTAGTAGAGTGCCTCTTTTTCTTTTTAATCTTCTTTTAAATCTTTTTACGTCTGACCTTTGGCAGTACTGTGTCCAGTTCTGGGCTCCCATGTTAAAGAAGGACATGGAACTCCTGCAGAGGGTCCAGCAAAGGGCTACAAAGATAATGAGGGGATTGGAGCATCTCTCTTATGAGGAAAGGCTGAGGGACTTGGGGCTTTTTAATCTGGAGAAAAGAAGACTGAGGGGGGATCTTATTAATGCTTATAAATACTTAAAGGGAGAGTGCCAGGGGGATGGGACCAGTCTTTTTTCAGTTGTGCCCAGTGATAGGACAAGAGGGAATGGGCACACACTTGAACATTGGAAGTTCCATGTAAACATGAGGAGGGACTTCTTTCCTTTGAGGGTGGCAGAGCAGTGGCACAGCTGCCCAGAGAGGTGGGGGAGTCTCCCACTCTGGAGCCATCCCAAACCCGCCTGGACGCCGTCCTGTGCCACTGCTGGAGGTGACCCTGCTGTGGCAGGAGGTTGGACTGGGGGAGCTCCAGAGGGCCCTTCCAACACTGACCATTCTGTGATTCTGTGATTTAAAGGGTAAAAATATCCTGCCACATTGAGTTACTTTCCAGATGTCCCTCTGCAGCATGTGCATATAGAAACTAGAGGTAATACATATCTTTGTATCTCTGTGTTGTGGAGTTAAGTTGCCTACCAACCTGACCTGCCTTCCTAAGATCTGAATGCTGTAGTGACCTCCTTATCTCAGAGGCAAAACCCATAGTAAAGCCTGGATGTATATTCTCTCCACCGACTGTAAAGGCAGACCTGGATTTAGATTCTTACCTTTAGGACTAACAGAACCCCGTAGCTGAGTTCCCTTCACCAGCAGGCACCAATCTCTTTCTTACCTGTCTGGAGTCGCACACTTCAGCCTAATATGAATGTCTAAGATATTTTAGATGATATTGCCCATGGAAGCACGTTTCTTTTGACTGCAGATGAAGCCTTCTCACACAACCAGCTAAAGCGAATAGCTTAACCTCAGACTTTACCTGAGCTGTAATATAAAGCTGAAACTCTTACATCAATTAGTGAATTAGAGTACTGAAAGAGCGTTTCTGTAGAACAAAGAGAATCACCCCAGCAGCAACAGCTTCAGACTCTATATCCCGGAGCCAGGAACTGCCTAGGACAACATGAACAGTTTGTTGGGGGGAGGGACTTTAAACAGGATCAGCAGAGCAAGTTTTGCAAGAATTCCACCCCATTGCTTTTCTCTCAGGTGGTTTTCTTCTTTGAAGCTTCAGTAACTCACTGGGCCATCACAGCTAACCTAAGAAGCTGATGCTATTTGGAGCCTGTAGAAGGGACAACAGCCTTGTACTAGAAGTGACCAGCAATTGATGAGTGAGTTTTAATTTTTCGTATCGCTACCCTCTAACTACTGTTATCTGTTTCTTACTGAGCTATAAAATCATTCCACCTTTAGAGGTATTCGTGTGTTCAGATTAAAATGCTTAACAAATAGCCACTTATATTTTAATTAATTGTTGACTGTTTGTAGTCATTACAGAGAGAAACAGGAATTCCAAAGGAATGATTTATCTCATCCATGAGATAAATGCCAAGAAAATATATATTTCTCCGCACTAGTTACAAATTAATCCTTACTAGGTAAGAGGTGGATTTCTGCACTCTAGATTTTCAAAGTCAGACATGATGTGGTTGTTTTAATATTAAATTAAACAATTTGCATTATTTAGTTCTGTCTGAATGCCTCCTTCTTGGAGGAAGGGCTGAGATTTTTTTTTATAAGTAGCAAAATCACCAAGAAGGTATGGAGTTGTAAAGACGAAGATAAATATATTAGCATAAATAAATTAGTAAAATGTGAGCAAATAGAACAAGTATTTGTTTGTCTCCTCCCCAAATGATGTTAGAAAAACTAAGTATTTTATTGTAGCCCTTTTTTCAGATAAATATTTAGGTCATTCATTGATACCAAACTAGGAGGAGCTGTGGATTCCCTCAAGGCTAGAGAAGCCTTACAGAGAGATCTGGATAGAGTAGAGAGCTGGGCAATCACCAACCATACAAAATATAACGAGAGCAAGTGCCGGATTCTCCACCTGGGATGGGGTTATCCTGGTCACACGTACAAACTGGGGGATGAGAGGCTGGAGAGCAGCACTGTGGAAAGAGATCTGGGGGTCTGGGTTGATGGCAAGTTGAATATGAGTCAACAGTGTGCCCTGGCAGCCAAAGGGGCCAACCGTGTCCTGGGGTGCATCAGGTACAGCATTGCCAGCCGCTTGAGGGAGATGATTGTCCCATCCAACAGCGCAGTGGTGTGGTCCCACCTTGAGTTCTGTGTGCAGTTTCAGGCATCTCAGTAGAAGAAGGACATCAAAGTATTAGAGTGTGTCCAGAGGACAGTGAACAAGGTGGTGAAAGCTCTCAAGGGCAAGACTTAGGTGGAGCAGCTGAGGTCACTTGGTTTGTTCAGCTTGGAGAAAAGAAGGCTGACGGGTGCCCTCATGGCAGTCTACAACTTCCTCAAGGCAGGAAGCGGAGGGGGAGGTGCTGATCTCCTCTCTCTGGTGACCAGTTACAGGACACAAGGAAATAGAATGAAGCTGCAGGATCAGGACCAAAGGTTGTCCTGTAAATAGTATGTAATGGCACTCAAGATGATCTGCTCCATAACCTTCCCTGGCACCGAGCTCAGACTGACAGGTCTGTAGTTCCCTAGATCCTCATTCCGGCCCTTCTTGTAGATGGGCGTCACATCTGCTAATCTCCAGTCCATTGGGACCTCCCTGGTTAGCCAGGACTACTGATAAATTTATGAAGAGTGGTCTGGTGAGCACATCTGCCAATTCCTTCAGCACTCCTGGGTGTAACCCATCTAGCCCCATAGACTTGTGTACGTCTAGGTGGTGCAGGAGGTCACTCATCATTTCCTCTTGGATATGGAGGTCTCATCCTATTCCCCATCCCTGTCTTCTAGCTCAGGCAGCTGGGTAGCCAGCAAACAACTAGTCCTGCTATTAAAGACTGAGGCAAAGAAGGTGTTAAGCACCTCAGCCTTTTCCTCATCCTGAGTCACTGTGTTTCCCCCTGCATCCAATAAAGGAGGAAGATTCTCCCTAGTCCTCCTTTTGTTGTTAATGTATTTATAGAAACATTATCGGTTGCCTTTTACAGCAATAGACAGATTGAGTAGTTCTAGTTGGGCTTTGGCCATTATAATTGTCTCCCTGCATAGCTTCACAGCATCTTTGTAGTACTCCTGAGTGGCTCACCCTCTTTTCCAAAGGCCATAAACTCTCCTTTTTTCCCTGAGTTCCAGCCAAAGCTCTCTGTTCAGCCAGGCTGGTCTTCTACCCCACCTGTCCATCTTTCAGGATGTGGGGATGGCCTGTTCCTGCTCCTTTAAGACTTCCTTCTTGGGGAGTGCCCAACCTTCCCGGACTCCTTTGCCCTTCAGGACGGCCTCCCAACGGACTCTGCCAATCAGTCTCCTGAACAGGCCAAAGTCTGCCCTAAGGAAGTCCAAGGTGGCATTTCTTCTAACCCCCCTTCTTACCTCACCAAGAATTCAAAAGTCTATTGTTTCATGATCCCTATGCCTAAGACAGCCTCCAACCATTACATCTACAAGTTCTCTGTTAACAGGCAGCAGGTCCAGGAGGGCACCCTCTCTAGTTGGCTCCTTCACCAGCTGTGTCAGGAAGTTATCTTCCACACACTCCAAGAACGTCCGGGACTGTTCCCTGTCTGCTGTACTGTATTCCTAGCACACATCTGGGAAGTTGAAGTCCCCCATGAGAACAAGAGGTAGCAATCGTGAAACCTCTCCAATCTGCTTTTAGAGTATTTCATCAGCCTTATCTTCCTGATTGGGCAGTCTGTAACAAACTCCCACAGCTGTATCTGCCTTGTTGGCCTTCCCCTGGATTCTTAGCCATAAACACTGGACCTTATCATCACCGTCATTAAGCATTAGACATTCATACCTCTCCCTGACATAGAGGGCCACTCCACTGCCTCACCTTCCTCACCTGTCCCTTCTGAAAAGTTGGTAGTCATCAATTGCAGCACTCCAGTCATGAAAGTCATCCCACCACGTTTCTGTGATGGCAACCATATTGTAGTTTTCTCGTTGCACAATGGCCTCCAGTTCATCCTGCTTGTTGCCCATGCTGTATGCATTGGTATAGACGCACTTCAGCTGGGCTAATGATCCTGCTGCCTTCTTGGAGGGAGAAGCCCTAGTTCCCACCAGACCAGTCTCAGATGCTTCCGTAGTTACCAGCCTATCAACTGTTGTGTCTTTGCTGTCTAAGTTTTGGAGATAGGTCCTCAATCTTGAAAGATTGTTGAAAAACAAGCAGTGGGTGGGACAGACTCTGTTTTTCAGTTAATCTATTAATCTATGTAACAATTCACAGTCTTCATCCCCCCATCCTAGATGGAGTTATTCCACCCCAGGTGCAGGACTTTGCACTTCTTCCCCTTGTTGAAATTCATGATGTTCCAGTCAACTTATTTCTCTAGTCTGTTGAGGTTCCTCTGGGTGGCAGCATGACTCTCTTGTGTATCAGCCACTGCTCCCAGTTTTGTGTTCGTAGCAAATTTGCTGAGGCCCCCATCATACAGATAATTAAGGAAGTGTTGAACAGGATTGGACTGGCCTCCAACTAGATTTTGTGCCATCGATCACAACCCTCTGGGCCTGACCATTCAGCCAGTTTTCAATCCACCTCACTATCTGCTCATCCAGCCCATAATTCATCAGTTTTGCTATGAGGATCCTATGGAAGACAGCATCAAAATCCATTCTGAAATCAAGGTAAACAACATCACAAAATCACAGAATGGTTGAGGTTGGAAGTGACCTCTGGAGGTCATCTCGTCTGACCTTCTCCTGCTCAAGCAGGGCCATCTAGAGCCAGTTGCCCAGGACTGTGTCCAGACTGCTTTTGAGGAGGAACACTCCATAACCTTCCTGGGCAACCTGTGCCAGTGCTCAGTCACCCTCCCAGTAAAAACATTTCCTGGTGTTCAGAGGGAACCTCCTGTGTTTCTGTTTGTGCCCATTGCCTCTGGTCCTGGCACTGGGCCGCACTGGAGAAAGCCTGGCTTCTTCTTTACTCACCCTATCAGGTGGTCATATGCATTGATAAGACCCCCCTGAGCTTTCTCTTCTCCAGGCTGAACAGTCCCAGCTCTCCCAGCCTTTCTTCATACGTGAGGTGTTCCAGTTCCTTCACCATCTTGGTGACCATTTGCTGGACTTTCTCCAGTATGTCCATGTCTCTCTTGTACTGAGGAGCCCAGAATTGGACACAGCTCTCCAGATACAGCCTCACCAGTGCTGAGTAGAGGGGAAGGATCATATCCCTTTATCTGCTGGCAATACTTGTCCTAATGCAGCCCAAGGTACCATTCACCTTCCTCGCAGCAAGGGCAAAGAAGGGCGTATCTAACTGCTCTCCCTTTGTCTACCAAACCAGTTCTTTCATCAAAGAAGGTTATTAGGTTGGTGAAGCATGATTTCCCCTTGATAAAGCTGTGCTGACTACATTCATGTTCTTCATGTGCCTGGAAATGCTTGTAGAGAGGTGGGTGTTGGTCTCTTCTCACAGGATTAGATGCTCCATCGCCTTCCCAGAGACCAAGGTGAGGCTGACCAGCCTGTAGTTCTCTGGGTCCTCTTTCTTGCCCTTTACAAAGACAGGAGTGACATTTGCTTTCGTTCTGTCCTCAGGCATCTCTCCCAATCACCATGATCATTCAAAGATTATTGAGAATGGCCTCACAATGACATCAGCCAGCTGCCTCAGCACTCATAGGAGCATTCCATCAGGGTTCACGGACTTATCACACAATCACAGAATGCTTAGGCCTGGAAGGGACCCTAAAGATCATCTAGTTCCACCCCTCCCTGCCATGGGCAGGGACACCTTCCACTAGACTAGATTGCTCAAAGCCCCATCCAACCTGGCCTTGAATACCTCCAGGGAGGGCCCCCCCACAACAACTCTGGAAAGCCTGTTCCAGTGTCTCACCACCCTCCGAATAAAGAATTTCTTCCTAATATCTAACCTAAATCTACCCTCTTATGCGTGCCTGGTATTCCCTGACCTAATCTTCTGATCCTTGCTCCAGACTCTTCCCCTGATCTCTAGGGACTGGGATACCTGAAGGGTGGTCTTGCTAGCAAAGACCAAGGTAAAGGCTGCATTGAGTACATCAGCCATGTCACCAGGTCCCCCGACTCGTTCAACAATGTGTGCCCATTCTCCCTAGTCTGCCTTTTGTCACCTTTGTACTTAGAGAAGCCCTTCTTGTTCTCTGGCCAGATTCAATTCTATTCCAGCTTTGACTTTTGTAACTGCATCTCTGCATGCTCAGACAGAGCAAGAACATTTGAAAAATAATAATTCTAAATTATCTCATGCACTTTGCTCATGCAAACTGCCAGCCAGATGCTTTAGGGAATATACCTGTGTGGCCGATCAAAAAATCCCCACCCACGCACATGCGTGCACGCACATGCACCACACACTAAGGAATGCTCTGAAGAGGCAAGCAGAGGCTAGGACCCCTTCCTTGAGGGTCAGGGAAGGATGATGGAGCAACTGTTCATAGCTGTTGCAAAAGAAACCAAAATCACCTCAATATCAAAAGAAACTGGAGGGTACTTTTTTTTTATTATTATTTGTTTTTTGACAAATGGTCAAAACTTATAACAACCAGTTGTACTTAAACAAATGCAGATCTAGAGCAGGGCAAAATTCATATTGGGGTTATGCTTATTGTTTAAGTAACATAGCTTCTGTATTTATTAGGGTGGAAGCAAGCCTTGCCAGGCCCAGAAATTTGTCAACGACCCAGCAGTGTCACAAGTGAGAGCTGGATGAGCTGACCAGATGTATGTGCAACCGCACAGCTGCAGACCCTGACCTGACAGGGATGTTTCTGCCTGACCTCAGTCCCTAAAGTAGACTGTTCCCGGAAAGAACTGCAGCATGGGGAGACTCCACACTGGAGCAGGGTTATCCTGAAGGACTGCAGCTCCCAGAGATGACCCACGCTGGAGCAGGTGAAAAGCATGCGGAGGAAGGGGCAGCAGAGGCAAACTGTTGTGGACTGACTGCAATGCCCTGCTGCTCTGAGGGGGAGGAGGTGGAAGATTTGGGAATGAAGGAATGAAGCTGAGCCCAGGAAAAAGGGGAAGGTGGCAAGAAGGTGTTTTTAGTTTTGTCTCGGTTTCTCACCATCCAATCTATTTTAATTGGCAAGAAATTAAATTAATTTTTCCCCAGCCCAGTCTGTTTTGACCATGATGGTAATTGGTAAGTGATCTCCCTGCCTTGATCTTGACCCATAAGTTTTTTCATCTAATTCTCTTCCCCTGTCCTGTCCTGTTGAGGAGAGGGAGTGAGAGAGCGTCTGGGTGGGTGCCTGGCAGCTGGCCAAAGCAAGCCCACCACACGTGGCTAAAGACATTTGCATTCACACAAGCGAGAGAATGAGAGAACTCACACAAAAGAGAAAGCCATGTAACTCGTGGCAGACCAGAAGCAGGATGAGATCCTGCTATACACGGTGTACAGACAGGGAGTCGGGGCTCGAGACTGAAACCTTTTGCACCAGGAGCATATTAATGGCTCCTCTGTGGTGTTTCCCAGCTGTGATACAACAACTCCCTTCTTGTTGCACTTGTTTGACTTATCTTTCTAGATTTTTGGGGATACATACCTAGACTTTACTGGAGTTAATTAAGTGTTGAATACTTCAGTCCTGAATTCATGTCACTGAATTTTTCACCTGTGTCTTACAATGAGTTACCACAACATCATGGAGAGTGCTTCAGATGACCAGGAGATATCTACCAAAAAAATAAGAATCTTCCATTTCCAAAATAAAGTGGAGACAAGCAGGTAAAAAGAAAGGACCTATGAGATAAGCTGTTGTTGTACTATTGATTGCCATATTTAGGGCTATGTAATATGTTGGTATTATATTGCAATACTCTATATTCGTAACATCATTGTTACTCAAGCATGATTTAATGATCTCTCAAAAGCATTGTCAGCTACTGGGAAGCCAACATGTCAAATTCCACTTTTTTTCCCTAATGGTAGTAAACTAAATCAGAAAAAGAGTAAGAGAACATCCTATTATTACTGCTAACAATTATATCAGTTAATCATACAACTCTGAAGACATGGGAGGAAACTTTACTTACACTATACTTAGACTGCTAGTATGACCTAAAACATACTGCGTACTTGTATAGACTGTGGATGAGAAAAGATCATTTAACATATGATTTAATCATACCAAAAAGTTGCTGTCTGGAGACCTGATCCCACTGGGAGCACATGAAAGTTCAAATACCTCCACCCATCAGTGGTAGAAGCCTTTGGAATCAGAGAGGAGATGCTGCCTTTTACAGAGGAAAGCAAAGAGTTTCTTTTGTTTGGTTGGTGGGTTTTTTGTTCTCTCTGTTCATAACTTCTCTTTCTTTCTGCCTTTGGAATTTTTGCCCCTACTGAAGAGAGAGAGAAAATTCTACCCATTTTAGTAACATCAGGTAATATTTCAATTTCTATTCCTCATTCTTAGTTGGTTCCTAAGGCAAAACCAACACATGTGTGTTTCCAGAGTTTATTTTTCTAATTGGAGCCTGGAGCTACTATTACGATATACAAGAGGAATCTATCCCACCTAACTTTTGGCACCAGAAATGCAGATTTTTACATCTGAATTACTCACTCACTCATCTGAGACAAAAAGGAACCTTTGTGGCATCAGTGATTCATATGTCTATGGAGGAGAAACATTAATTATACTGAGAGTATACTTGCTTATGTCTATTGTCTACAGAAAACGTTGGCAACTGTAACTGCCTATTTTGCTGATAAATATGTTGAACAAATGAATTACAGCATTTATCTGTCTGTCTATGTCTTTCTAGCCTTCTCATCTCATTTTCTCTTTCATCATTGCTAAGGAAAAGAAAAATACATTTTCAGAAGTCCTGAAAACCCAAAGACTCCAAAATCTTAAGCTGTTCTGTGATTATTAGTGATACAGTTTGACTGCTGTGTAGGTAGCAAGAGTCTTCCTTCATCTGTGGATGGAAGCCAAAATCCCACTGGACATACTAATATTCCGTGATAGTCTAAGCAATTTATTTCTCATTATTAGTTTGGAATTTTTGTTACACATACATATATATATATATCTCTATATTCTCATCTCATGCATGTGAATCCTGAAGAGAAAATGTTAAACCTTAGTTCTTTTAGAGTAAAGCTAAATTCCAGATTTGGTGGGCCACATTATCTCAATCCCAATGGTGTAAGTACAGAAAAAAAGGTTTGATTCTATATGTAAAGTATATTATTCTCTTTATGTACCTTTCCAAAATCAGCCAAATATATTTTGGCTGAAACAGTCCAGGAAGTTTCCCAGACAAATAATTCCATTAACAGATCTCATGAGCTGATAAGTTTCCAGAAAGTGGCAGGAAGGTGTAGATGCTGGCGACCACTTTTATGCGGGCAGCTGTTTGTATGCCGAGCATATTTTTACTCCACAGAGCTTACATTAAATGAAAATTCAGAATATGGATTTTATATGATTTGATGAAACAACCAGAAGTGCTTGAACACTTTTATGAAATTAAACTTGTTTAGGTTTGGATTGTACTTTTGCAGGGTTAAGAATGAAAATAATGTAGGTAGATCACTTCTGCTTGAGTCAAACTGGGAGCTGGAAAGCCACAGGATCTCCATATCACCTGGCTTAGATCACCAAGAAGTAAATTAATTTCAGTTAATTCCAGCTATCCAAAAATTTGGTCATTGTATGCTCACTTAATTATTAATGATACCGCCAATCCTGTCACCCTTGGACATCTATCTTAGAACTAAAAAGACTGTGCTTCTGTCTTGTGCTATATTTCTTGTAATTCTGTATAAAATGATTCTAAGATGACTGGCTCACACTTAGATGTCTATAGACATTTGGATGCTGAAGTTAACTGAGAGACATCCAGCTCATCCAAAGGGAAATTCTTCTGTCTCGTCATAGATGCCACTCTTACACTAAGGTGACCTACCCTGTGGAGGTAGACATTTCTTTCTGTATAAAATAAACACAGAACGATTATTTGAAATGTGTATGTCTATCTTCTGTTCACCTAATTTAGAGAAGATGAATCCCAGCCTGTGACTGTTTAGATGATCTTGTACAGGTTCCCCAGCTGAGATTTTTTACACTGGGGTCACTGTCATATCCAATCCAAATTTCCTCTCATGTTTTAAACCCCGTTTTACTTGGAGCTGTAGCTATTTCTGAGACCACAAGTCTGTCCCAAGCTACTAATCCTTTTGTAGTGTGTTTTTTTTTTTTCCTCTTTTAGGATGGGACCTATTGAGGAAATGAAGCCAGGAAACCAAACCGTCACTACTCACTTCTTACTTTTGGGGTTTGCCTTCCAAGGCAAGATCCAGCTCCTACTTTTCGCGCTGATTTCCATCATGTTCCTGGCCATCTTGATAGGGAACTGTCTAATTGTTGTGATCACAACCATTGACCCTCTCCTACACACGCCCATGTACTACTTCCTAAAGAATCTTGCCTTGACAGAGATCTGCTACAGCCTGAGCATTGTCCCCAGGATGCTTGCGATACTGCTGCTGAAAAGAAAAAGGATTTCCTTCACAGCTTGCGCCTTGCAGCTCAACTGCGTTATTCTTTTTGTCACCTGTGAGTGTTTCCTCTTAGGTGCCATGGCTTATGACCGGCAAGCAGCAATATGCCACCCATTGCATTATGCCACCATGATGAATAGGGATCGCTGCTTCAAGATGGTTATTGGGTCTTGGCTTTCTGGTGTCCCTGTGGCTCTGGGCTTCACCACATGGTTATTTACCCTGCCCTTCTGTGGGAGAAACACAGTCGATCATTTCTTTTGTGATGTTCCTCCTGTGTTGAAGCTGGTTTGTGCAGACACAGCCTTGTTTGAACTATTGATTTTTATTGCTATTGTCATAATAGTGATGATTCCCTTTTCTCTGATAGCCATCTCTTACCTTCGCATTATCCATGCTGTTCTTCAGATACCCTCGGCTGTGGGCCAGAGGCAGGCCTTTTCCACCTGTGCAGCTCACCTGGTGGTGGTGACTCTTTTCTACAGCACAACTGGCATTATTCACCTGCGACCCAAGTCCAGCCTCTCATCCAACATGAAGAAAATGGTTTCCCTGTCTTACACAGTTGTGACCCCCATGCTCAACCCCATCATCTACAGCTTGAGGAATCAGGAAGTCAAGCAAAGCCTGAGGAGATGCATTGACAAGTGGTTAGTTAGGAAGCAGATGGCCATATTTCCTCCATCCAGATGATGGATTCCTTGTAGCCACACAGAACATAAGAGTTTCCCTAGTAAAAAAATTAAATGGAATTTATGAATGAAGTGAAATGCCTTTGAAAAAGATCTGTGCTATTTTAACAATCATCTGCTGGTAAATCTGTAAAATATCTGGCCACTATTACTAAACATATTAGTATAAATTATAGTTGTTGTAACTCTGTCCTTGCAAACAAGTAAGGAAAGCTGACTCAGTGTAGGAATATTACAGATGTGGATTATAAAAGTCCTGCCCTCCCCCATCATTATACCTCCATGTCCATAAGTATATAAAGTCTGTGGCTTGGGAAAAAGAACTTTGTTTTCCTCTCTGTCAAAGCAAAAGTGATGGACTGGAACTTCCACCTCTCCTCCCCTCAAAAAAATCCACCAAAAAACCTCACAACAAACACCTCAATATTGAGTTGAGAAAAAAGTTAGTACCTTAAGAGTGGAGAGGAGGAACTGTGTCTCCTGGAAGTGTCCTTCCTACTGAGGGGAGAGACAGGATTCAAGTCTAGACATGATCTGATTGTTTTCCTCTCAGAACAAAGACCTTTCCCAAACTAGCTAGTCACTTGCTCACTTTAAAACAGAAAGGATAAACTGAAACATTGCCAGCAAGCTGCAGTAGCTTTGTTTTAATTAATTCCCATCTCATGTAGGCTGAAAGCAATCTGTGGGAGGGAACTGTTTCTTAACGCATTTAACCTGATACTTTCAGTCTGATTCTATTTCTGGCTTGCCAGATGGAGTGTTCATTAAATCAAAATGTGACTTGTGCTTTTATTTCCTCTCTGCTTCTTTCAATCTAACTTCAACCACAATTCCGGTCTGGCCTATATCCGAGCAGCATTTTCTCTTCCAATTGGTGTGATTCATACCTAATTTACGGCACTGCCTCTTAGACCAGAAGTAACAGAGGCACTCTACTAGAAATACAAGAGGAGAATTTTACAATTCCTGTTGTCCTGGGTGTACGTGGCAAGGTTTTAGGAGTGGGGAAGTGCAGGTCGTGGCAAGCTCACGCTAGAGCAGGTTTATCCTGAAGGAGCAGAGCCCCCAGAGAGGACCCACGCTGGAGCAGGTGAAAAGCATGGGGAGGAAGAAACCGCAGGGGCAGCTTGGGGCTGGGAGGAGGTAGAAGATATGGGAATGAAGGAGTGAAGTTGAGCCGAAGAAGACTAAGAAGGGACGGGGGGAAGGTGCTGTCTGTGCTTATGTGCTTAGGGGTTGTCTGGGGCAATCTGTGTGACGGGCTCTGTCAGTGTCCTCTCTGTGTGTGTATCTGCGTCTGTGTCTGGGACATGTGCTCAGCTTCACCCATGGTTGAGCCTGCAGATAGGGAAGCGGCAGCCGCGTCCCTCAAGCTGGGCAGAGATGCTGGGTCCCTGGGCACTGTGCTGAGCTCAGCAGCTGGGCAGGAGGGTCCTGGGCCAGAGAAGCTGGAGGAGGTGGCCGTGCTCTAACATCACTTGAGAGCCTTAAGGGGAAACCCAGGCAAAGTTGGAATGATGCTATGCTCTGCGTTCAGCCCCAGAGAGAACAGAGATAATTTATGAGAACAGAGATAGTTTATGGTCTTACTGCCTTTTCCTGAGCTGCTGCTATTCCGCAGTTCAGTTGGCCCAAGTGGCTCCTGCTTCCTGCAGGAGCTGCTTGTCCACATTGATACCGCCTACTTTTTGGAGTAACCCCTGGCTTGGTGATTCCCTGACTTTGTATATGCCCCAGCCTTTTAGGCAAAAAGACTCTGCCTGCCTGTCAGCATTGCTCAACAGTTCTTTGATATGTGCTTGCTGTGAGGTAATTGCAGGTGTCATTATGGGCAATAACGAGGGTTATTTTCTGCTTTTTGATTGTTTGTTTGTCATTCTTTTACTTTTGAGTGTCACCTTTTAGTACTTCTTCACAATTACACCTTCAGTACTACTCTGAGACACCTTCCCAGGTGCCTAGGGGTACTCTTCTATCTCCAGCTTTCCTCCCCTCATTGTTTGGGTCAATAATAGCTTCAAGCACACCACCAGAGTAACCTGCACATACATCACTCCAATGTGGCTCCTCTTTAGACATTTAAGTCATTTGTTGAGATTCCTTAGGAGTTCATAGGTAATAAACTGGCTGTGTGAGACAAAACGAAGCGGAGAGTATCATAGAATCATAGAATGGTTAGAGTTGGAAGGGACCTTAAAGACCATCTATTTCCAACCCCTCTGCCATGGGGAGGGAAACCTTCCACTAGACCTGCTGAAAGCCCCATCCAATCTGTCCTTGAACACTTCCAGGGACTGGACATCCACAGCTTCTCTGGGCAACCTGTGCTGTGTATCAGAACCCTCATAGGAAAGAATTTCTTCCTAATATCTAATCTATATCACCCCTCTTTCAGTTTGAAACTGCTACCTGTTGTTCATCATTACACAACCTGACAAAGAGTCCCTCCCCAGCTTTCCTGTAGGCCCCCTTTAGGTACTTGAGAACTGCTATAAGATCTCCCTGGAGCCGTCTCTTCTCCAGGCTGAACAACCGCAACTCTCTTAGCCTGTCTTGACAGGAGAGGTGCTCCAGCCCTCTGATCATCTTTGTGCCCCTCCTCCGGAATCACTCACACAGGTCCATGTCCTTCTTTTCTTGGGGGCCGCAGAGCTGAATGCAGTACAGGCGAAGGAAAATATAAATCCACTGGTCAATGGGCAGCAGACCTCGTCATCCAGGACATTGAAAAGGCTGGTGTACACGTAGTCTTTTATACCTTATATTTCACTGATAGTATCTGCCTTCAGTGTCTCTTGTTCCTTAAGCTTCCTTCCCCGTTCTTTAAGCCTGTTACAGAGTATGTGGGACTGAATCAGCATGAACAGGGTAAGAAGACATGGTTAGAGCACTTAGATCAATTGTATGTATCAAAGTTCTTGAGACTGGATGGGAAGCACCCAAGTGTGGTGTTGAAGGAACTGGTTGATGCTCCTGCGAGTTTACTCTCTTTTGTCTTTGAAAGGTCATGGTGACCACAGGAGGTGCTGATGCCCGGAAAAAGGCAAACATCACACCTCTCATCAAGAAGGGCAAGAGGGAGGAGCTGAGGAACTACAGTTCCTCAGGGGGAACTTCCCACCTGGGAAGGTGATAGAAAAAATCCTTCTGATAGCCATTTTGAGGTACATGAAGGGTAGGAAGGTGGTTGGGAACAGCCTGCATAAATATAACCAGTGCAAATCGGGCCTGACTTCTATAATGAGGAAACTGTTTGGACAGACATGGGAGGGCAGCAGATGTTATACATCTAAATTTGAGCAAGGTCTTCAGTACAGTCTCCTACAGGCTCCCTAGATCTAAATTTGGAAGATATGTACTAGGCAAGGTGGATAATAATGTCATTGGTCAAAATTACCAGGCTCAAAAGGTTATGTGGTGAGAATCACAGAATCATAGCACCATAGAATAGTTTAGGTTGGAAGAGACCTTTAAGACCATCAAGTCCAGCCACTAACCTAGCACTGCCAAACTATGTCACTAAGCTCCACATCTACACGTCTTTTAAATACCTGCATGGATGGTGACTCAACCACTTCCCCAGTCAACCTGTTCCAATGTTTGAAAACCTTTTCAGTAAAGAAAATTTTGCTAATATCCAACTTAAACTAACCTGGTGCAACTTGAGGCCGTTTCCTCTTGTCCTAGCACTTGTTACAGGGGAAAGAGACTGACATCCACTTCACTACAACCTCCTTACAGGTAGCTGTAGAGAGCTATAAGGTGTCCCCTCAGCCTCCTTTCCTCCAGACTCAACAACCCCCGTTCCCTCAGCCGCTCCTCATATTTCTCGTGTTCTAGACCACGCATCAGCTTTGTTGTTCTTCTTTGGACACGCTCCAGCACATCAATATCTTTCTTGTAGTGGGTGACCCAAAACTGAACAAGGTGCGGCCTCACCAGTACAGAGGGACCATCACTTCCCTAGTCCTGCTGGCCACACTATTTCTGACACAAGCCAGGCTGCTGTTGGCCGCCTTGGCCTCCTGGACACACTGCTGGTTCGTATTCAGCCGACTGTCCACCAACACCCCCAGGGCCTTTTCTGCCAGGCAGCTTTCCAGCCACTCTTCTCCAAGCCTCTAGCACTGCATGGGGTTGTTGTGACCCAAGTGCAGGAGCTGGCACTTCACCTTTTACAACTTCATGCCATTGGTCCCAGCCAGTCCAGATCCCTCTGTGGAGCCTTCCTACCCTCAAGCAGGTCGACACTCCCACCTAATTTTGCGTTGTCTGCAAACTTACTGAGGGTGCAATCGATCCCTTCATCCAGCTTGCTGATAAAGATATTAAAGAGAAGCAGCTGCAATACTGAGCCCTGGGGAACACCACTTGGGACCTGCCACCAAATGGATTTAACTGTATTCACCACAAATCATTGGTCCTGATAATACAGCCAGTTTTTTACCCATCCAAGTTATGCTAGCAGCTAGTTAGTAGTTATATTTCCCAAGGGTTAGTCCTGTGGCTACTACAGTTTAATTTCTTTATTGATAACCTGAACGATGGAATACATCAAGCTCTCAGCGTGTTCGCTGATGTGTCCAAACTGGAGGGAGTGGTGTTGCACTGGAGGGAAGAGCCTGTCTTCAGGGGACATTGACAGGCCAGAATCATGGCTTCACTAGAACCTCCTCAAGTTCAACAACAGCAAATGAAAACTGGTATGTCTGAGAAGAAAGGAAGAATCCCACACCACAGGGCAGCTGGAGGATGACTGGTGAAAAGTGTACCAGTGGTGTGCCCTTGCTGCAAGGAAGTCCAAAGGCATGTTGGGCTGCATTGGCAAGAGCACGGGGAGCTGGTGGAAGGGAACAATCCTTCACCTCTCTTTGGCACTTCTGAGATCACATCTGGAAGACCGTGTCCACTGTTGGACTGCCCAGCATGGGAAAGACATTGCCCAGTGGAGCGAGGCCAGTGGAGGAACAGAGGGACACCGGGGTGGTTAATGGTCTGACACAGCTTGAGGACAAGGAGGGGCTGGCAGACTGGGTTTCTTCATCCTTGGGCCGTCCTGGGGGAAGGAGATCGTAGTGCTGCATGCACCTACTGTGTGGGGGTGGATTCTCTTACAGAAAATGGGGGCAAATCTTTCTCAGAGGAGCACGGTGATAAGATGCGAGGTGATGGGCGCAAGTCGGAACATGGGAAATTTGGATTAAATACTAGGGAATACTTTTTCACCTTTAGGGTATTCAGACATGGAACAGGCTGCCCAGAGAGTTTGCCTAAATATCCTTGAAATTGTTGAAAACTTGACTGGACAAGACCCTGTGCAGCTGGCCTGCGTTGAGCGGGGGAAGGACCAGAGACTGCAGAGGTTTCTTCCAACCTACATTATCCTCTGTGTCTACAAAACTATGCTGCACATACTGGGTTTTCATACCCCAGGTCAGCCTGGATCTGAGCTGCCAGCAGCTTTATAGAGGAAGCGTGAACGCCACCTTCCTAGAAAAAGGCATGTGTGTGATTCAAAAGTTCCCGTGGCATTTGCCCAGTGACATGCGAACTACTTGGACTACAATTGAACGTGTTACTTGTGTAAGCAGTTGTGGACATTTTTCCCCAGGATGGAAAATGAAGCATTTTGGGATGCCAGTTTGGGATGTTTTTGTCTACAAAGAGGCCAGAAACTCCCCCTTGTCTGTGAAATGCCGTCAAAAATAAAACTTCAGAAACCCTAACACTTCAGAACAGATGGAACACATTCTTGGTTGCACAAGAACTCCATTTTCATTTGTTTCCTTGTTTGTTATTAGCTAGACTCTGTGGGCTGCTTCATTTTTTTGTCTTCTGTTGTGCAGGTGGCTCATCTGTGCATTATGTTTAGGGAAGACTTTCGTTGTTGCTCTGCAACTCACCATTGAATCACAAATCTCCTCTCAGGAGACTGATCAGAGCAATAGGAAATTTTCTTCCCGCATGATGGTGTTGATCTTTGGCACATTCTGGACATGATAAAAAGGCTTTACCCGCCCTCTAACTAGGTCATTGAATATTTCTGGTACAGTGTGCAAAGCTTCCTCCTTGCAGCCTACCCGAATAGCTAGAAGCCCCTGAGAACTTGCGGTCATCTTTGTCACCACAGCTGCAGTATTAATTTCTCAGCTAAAGGAATGCCAAGCAGATATGGAAGAGAAAAGGAGAGCAGAAATTCTCCGTCTTTTAACTCCACAAAATAAGTGGGTTTTTCCTCAGCTTTGCTTTCTGTCTCACTGTCAGAGGGCCCTACTAGAATGAGAAAAACGTGGATTGGCAGTGAGGTATGTGCAGAATTATCTTTTTTCTGTATTATATCATAATTCATATAGTTGGAAAAACAGGCAGTCTTCTGCATGCAAAGTGTTTTCTTTGCATTTGTATTAAGCAAGATTCTAAAAAGAAATAAAGCAAAGAAGATTGGGAGAACTATTTTCCTGTGACTGGGTGTGTTAATCAGCTAATTGGAGAAAACAGTAGTCAGCATCTGTGAAACAGAAGGGATGTGTGAGAAAGAGAAGAAAAAAATGTTTAGAAGGAATGGGGGAAAGGGATTTGATCACCTGGGGTTGACTGAGTCAAACAGGCAGAATCAGAGGAGGTTGTGGGACACATCATAACGGAGTAATGTCTTTCTGCAGATGGATTTCAATGAGGAGGGCTTTGGTGCCTAAAGGTGGCGAATAATCGTTAAGAATCTAAAGCATTTCATTTTCACAGAGAATTACATCTTCAAATGCCAAATACAGATGATTAACTAAAAGTTTGATAAGTGTATGATATTATCAAATCCAATAACAAATCCAATATCAAGTCCAATAACAAAACCAGTTTGTGATTCCATGATAAGGCATCCTCTTTCTTTAATCTCAGCAACATACAAAAGAAATTATGATGATAGTATGGTACCTTGGAGCACCTTCTGGGGGCTGTGGATAAAAAAAATGAAATTGTGCGATATTTAAGATCAAGGAACTATCGTGAAGAGGTTGTAACCATTAGAAATGTGAAAGTTGAAGTTGTCTTAATGAAATACAGGCACAATAGTCGAAAGAATGCATCAAGAGTGATTCACATGAGGAGCTGGAAGCTTTATTGATGAGATCAAAGGTTGTAGCAGGAAGTTACAGAGGAGCAGAACTGAAAAAGGAACGTGGTTAAAGGTAAAGAAGCAGCAATGTTTTATATCTTACATATTCTGCGGTTGTACAGAGATGGATAGTTTCATTTTAATATTCCGCCCTTGCTCCCTGTAATATTGGACTCTGTTCTAGAGAGAAAGTGGAAGTGGGAGCAGACTTCATTCAAGTTCTTTTTGTCCATGTTAATCTCCTGAGTTTCTATGCAGCTCTTATGTTTGACTACATGTGCTGTGTTTTCCCCGTTTCTGCTTTTGTTTGTATTAAAATAGCAGAGAAACAAATTAGTTTTGTAATGTTGTTACTCCTTACAACCATGGAACCTCAACATTTTGCCTTTGCTTCTTGTTGTTCCAGCGATGCAGAACCAGACAGGGGTCAGTGAGTTCATCCTTCTGGGCCTCACCGATGTCCAGGGGCTGCAGCACTTTTTTTTTGTCTCCTTTCTGCTGCTCTACGTGACCAATCTTCTGGGAAATGGTGCCATTGTGACCATGGTGATATCGGAGCCCCGACTCCACACGCCAATGTACTTCTTCCATGGGAACCTGTCCTGCCTGGATATTTTCTACTCTACAGTCACTGTTCCCAAGATGCTGACTGGCTTTCTCTTTGGGCATCAGCCCATCTCTTTTGCAGGGTGCTTGGCCCAGCTCCACTTCTTCCACTTCCTGGGCAGTACTGAGGCTGTGCTCCTGGCCACCATGGCCTACGACCGCTATGTGGCCATTTGCAATCCTTTGCGCTACGTCCTTGTCATGAGCCCACGGACTTGTCTGCTGCTGGCTCTGGCCAGCTGGTCCACTGGTTTTGTACATGCCATGATGCACTTAGTCATGACCGCACAACTCAGTTTCTGTGGCCACAACCACATTCACCACTTCTTCTGTGACATCAAGCCACTGCTGAATTTGGCTTGCAGTGCTACTAGCCTCAACATGACCCTCCTCAATATTGTCACCACATCTATTGCTCTAAGCCCCTTTATTCTCATTGTCTTCTCCTACCTCTACATAATTTCCTTCCTTTTCTATAAAGTCCGGTCCCAGGAAGGAAGATGGAAGCCCTTCTCCACCTGTGCCTCCCACCTCACCATTGTGGCCCTGTTTTACATACCGGTGCTCTGCAATTATACACCGCCCTCCTCAGGAAGCTTCCCTAAAAGGGATGTGCAAGTGTCTCTCATGTACAGTGCAGTCACCCCAGCTCTGAACCCCTTGATCTACACTCTTAGGAACCAGGAGGTGAGATCTTCCCTGAAGAAAACATTAGGGAGGAAGCTTTTTCCTGGAGGAAAGTGACTACAACGAGGTTAAGGCTCAGCATGTGGTTACTCCACTTCTCATATTTATTAGGACAGAGGCCAAAAGGACACTATACTTCAAGCATCAGAAAAACTGCTGGTTATCTCATGTACTTTAACACATTTAGAAAAGAATTCCTAATATAAATCAGCGGAGATATAAATAATTGCTGTTCTAAATCAGGGGAGATAGTCAAGGACTTGATGTGTCCTCCATCTTTTTTAGATGGAAGATGGTACCTATCTAGTCTGGCTTCCAATACAGAAGCGTGTGTGTGTTTTTCAGGACTTGAGACAGAGCTGACAGAGCCATGCAGATGTCCTGCATAATTGAGGTTTAAGTGATTACTTGACGGCTATGTTTAGGGAGCTGAATGGTTCTCCTGTCACTCAGAACCATCTTGTATGTTGAAGAGAGCTAGCAAGTGATGCATTTTGTGTAGGTGTAGCCTGAAAATTGTATTGTCAACATTGAACTTGAGTCAGCCCTCTGGAGAGATGTGTTTCTTTCCATTAAGTATAAGGGAAGCTTACTAATGAATCTAGATATAAGTGTAAACTTAAAAACGGATGCGAACTTCATTCCTAATAGACTTAGCAGTGTGGCTTATCTTGCCTAGGTCTGTTTCCTTAAATGTATTTATGTGTCTAGCTCCTTTTCCAGATTCACATTATGGCCAATGATGAAACGATTGATATTCATTTAAGTAGACTACCAGAGACATGTTAAACATCCTCAAGTATCCTACCCAGACTTTGCCTGTGCATCCAGAACTGAGCAGGTCTGTTGCAGGTCCTTTGTCATGCTTCATGCCTGTGAAGTATGGGCATTCCTAATAGCACTTGATAGATAACTGTATTTAGGCACTACATCCCAATTTTAATGTGCAGTGCAGGGGTTTATAGGTGCTTCATTTTCAAGCGCAGTGGTTCTTTACACAGACATTCACCACTGCCAGAGTCAGCCTGCACTGCAGGTCCATGTTGAGTAAGATGGAAAGCATATGACACTCTCGGACACTAGAGGTGCCGTGTCTGCCTTTGGGATTACCGAGGACAGAATGAAGGGCTGCTCCCAATTGTCTGTATAATGGCCTAGATGCAGAGAATGGAGGGCAAACTCCCAGCTACAGGTATGATTTCTGGAGACGATACCTTGACCCAGTTGGCCATGCCTTTGCAATACACAGGTTTAGAAGATTTCATCCTTTCCAGCTTGACAGCTCAGATCCATGCCATAGCATTAAGTGTCTGACAGTGAGGCATTTAAAACTACACTTGCTATGAGAGCACAACTGTGATTTGGTTGCCTAGGACAAAGCATCCATAGGCATCATATAAGAAACATGCATGTCCTCCACCTGATGCTCTAGAAAGACGCAGGAATCCATTTGTTCTCCTTCGTATGTGCCAATCCTGTGGCACGTGCAAGGTATCAATAGAAGATGTGAACAGACTCCTGGATGTTTGCAACAGACGCTGAAGAGATCCAGGCTTAGATGTCCCCATGTCAGCTAAGCAACTCAATTCGATTCAGGATACCAATAACTCCATGGAGGAGCTTGCTGCCACTTCAGATGCTCAAAGGGATCCTGCGTGGCCTTCAAGCCTTCACTTCAAAAGGACATGCAGTTCTTGTTGGTCCTTGACCAAATCTACAGACTCGTTCTAAAGGCTTGGCTATAAAAGAGTATCTGTAATGGCATCAAGTGCCTATCTTCAGGCAACTACATCAAGCACCTTGAGCTGAGTTCCACTCTCCTGCCCATCTTACTTACCGCTGACTGTGATCACAGCTTTCCTCAAGACTTCTAAAGATGGTGGCCCCAGCTTCCCAAAATGCATTAAGAGCAAGATAGACATTCTTTCTGTCAGCCCGATCCTGTCTCATTGAACAATCAGGCAGCATTTCTGCCCCCTCCCTGAGTACTCACATGCTCCTTCCAGCACTCTTGGCCATTGAGAACGACTTCCCCTGAGACAGAGGACTTGACAAGCCTGTGTGATAAACTTGGAAGTAATTATATGTTAGAATCATAGAATCATAGAATCATTTGTGTTGGAAAAGACCCTTAAGATCACCGCGTCCAACCATTAGCCTAACATTGCGAAGTCCACCACTAATCCATGTCCCTAAGTGCTGCATCTACATGTCTTTTAAATACTTCCAGGGATCGTGATGCAACCACATCCTGGGCAGCCAGTTCCAATGCTTGATTAACCTTTCTGTGAAGAAATTTTTCCTAATGTGCAGCTTAAACCTCCCCTGGTACAACTTGAGGCTGTTTCCTCTTGTCCTAGCACTTGTTACTAGGGAAAGAGACTGACACCCACCATGCTACAACCTTCTTTCAGGTGATTTTAGGGAGCGATAAGGTCTCCCCTCAGCCTCCTCTTCTCCAAATTAAACAACCCCGGTTCCCTCAGCCGCGCCTCGTAATACTTGTGCTCTCGACCCTGCACTGACTTTGTTGTTCTTTTTTTGGACGCACTCTGTCACCTCAATATCTTACTTGTAGTGAGGGGCCCAAAACTGAACACAGCGTTCAAGGTGAGTTGTCACCTTATAGAATCACCTTATAGAAAAAGGACGAAAAACAAAATCAACAATACATGACAGACTTAATCCTCTCAGAGTATGGGAATGTTTCTGAATTGTTCATTCCTCTTTTCCTATTCTTTTTAATTATGTATATGATAACCATGACCAGAAACATCCTCACCACTGTTCTGGCTTTGGTTTACTCTCATTCACTGGAATTCTGCAATTAGTCCTTGGAGACCGGCTCTAGTCCTCCACCATCCTGCCCAAGACCTTCGCTGCTTGGATCACTGCAGAGGTAACTGTTTCTGTTAACAGCTTGTCGTGGTTTAGCTCCAGCTCGCAACAAAGAACCACGTGGTCTTTTGCTCACTCTTCCCCGGTGGTGGGATAAGAGGAGAATCAGCAGAAAAAGGCAAAGGAAGGACAAGAAGGACAAGAAGGTGATTGGGAACAGCCAGCATGAATACAACAAGGGCAAATCAGGCCTGACCAATCTGACTGACTTCTATGACGAGATAACTGTCTGGAAAGACAGGGCAGGGTAGGTCATGTTGTATATCTTAATTTGAGGAAGGCCTTCAGTGCAGTCTCCTGCAGACACCTCAGATCTAACTTTGGAAGTTTTTCACCGGGTAAGTGGATAATAATGTCCGTGGTCAGGATTACCAGGCTCAAATGGCTGTGTGGTGAGAAGTGCTGCTAGCAGACAGTTCAGAGAATTGTAGCACCATAGAATGGTTTGGGTTGGAAGGGACCTTAAAGATCATCTAATTCCAACCACGCTGCCATGGGCAGGGAGACCTCCACTAGACCAGGTTGCTCAAAGTCATATCCAACCTGGCCTTGAACACCTACAGGGATGGGACATCCACGCCCTCTCTGGGTAACCTGAAATGCCTCACCATGCTCACAGGAAAGCATTTCTTGCTAATATCTCATGTAAATCTCCCCTCTTTCAGTTTAAAATGGTTCCCCCTTGTCCCATCACTCCACTCCCTGAAAGAGAGTCCCTCCCCATCTTTCCTGTAGGTGCCCTTTAGGTACTGGAAGGCTGATAAGAGATCTCCCCAGAGGCTTCTCTTCTCCAGGCTGAACAAACCCAACTCTCTCAGCCTGGCTTCATAGGAGAGGTGCTCCAGCCCTCTGATCATCTTTGTGGCCCTCCTCGGGACTCACTCCAACAGGTCCATGTCCTCCTTATGTTGGGGGTCCCAGAGCTGGATGCAGTACTCCAGGTGGGGTCTAACCAGAGCAGAACAGAGGGGCAGAATCAAGACCATCACGTTGCTGGCCATGGTTCGTTTGATGCAACGCTAGATGCATGTGGTCTGCTTTATCAGACTGCCACAACGTCTCAGATATGATGGGTAGTGGCTTAGTAACTTCATGCACCAGTTCCTTCAGTACCCAGGGATGAATCAGATCAAATCCCAAGGACTTGTGCACCTTCAGGTTCCTTAGATGGTCTTGAACCTGGTTGACTCCTACATTGGGGCCGTTCCTCATTCTCCCACTCCCTGCCTTTGCCTTCCACAACTTGGGTGGCTAGAGCAATTCCCAGTGAAGAACGAGACAAAAAAGTCATTGAGTACCTCAGCCTTCTCCATATCCCAGGTGACCAGGTCTCCTGTTTCCTTCCAGAGAGGACCCACATTTTCCCTTGTCTTCCTTTTATCACCGACATACCTATAGAAGTTTTCCTTGTTGCCCTTGATGTCCTTGGCCACATTTAATTCTATCAGGGCTTTAGCTTTCCTAATCTGATCCCTGGCTGCTCAGACAATTTCTATGTATTCCTCCCAGGCTACCGGTCCTTGCTTCCACCCTCTGTAGGCTTTGTTTTGGAGTTTGAGTTTCTCCAGGAGATCCTTGTTCATCTCTGCAGGCCTCCTGGTGTTTTTGCCTGACTTCTTCTTTGTTGGGATGCATTGCTGCTGAGTTTGGAGGGGGTGATTACTGAAGATAAACCAGCTTTCTTGGGCCCCTCTTCTCTCCAGGTCTTTATCCCACAGGACTCTACCAAGCAGATCCCTGAAGAGGCCAAAGTCTGCTCTCCTGAAGTGCAGGAGAGCAAGCTTACTGTGTGGCCTCCGCACCACCGTTAGGAACCTGAACTCCACCATCTCATTCCAGGAACTTCCTGGATTGTTTATGCCCTGCTGTGTTGTCCCTCCAACAGAGAGCAGGGTGGTTGAAGACCCTCAAGAATACCAGGGCTTGTGGATGTGAGGCTGCTCCTATGTGTCCATAGCAGGCCTCATCTGCTTGGTCTTCCTGTTCCGGTTTCCTGTAGCACACCCCTACTGTCACATCACCTGTCCCTGCCTTCCCTTTAATCCTGACCCATAAGCTCTTGTTTGTCTCTTCATCCATGCCCAGGCAGAGCTCCATGCACTCCAACTGGTCACTGACATAGAGGGTGACACCCCCTCCTTATCTCCCCTGCCTGACCTTCCTGAAGAGCCTGTATCCTTCCATTCCTACACTCCAGTCATAGGAGTCATCCCACCACATCTCTGTCGTGCCAGTGAGATCATAGCCCTGCACGCACACTCATGTCTCTAATTCCTCCTGTTTATTTCCCATGCTGCGTGTGGTTGCATAGAGGCATTTAAGTTGAACCCCCAATGAAGTTAACTGACTGGCTGGAGTGGCTGGAATTCCTTTGTGCTGCTCTCCAGGTGCTCTTCTGTTGACCTGTGACCCTTCTCCAGGCTCTGGGCATCTATTACCGGTATTGGCATCATAGTGGTAGGCGTGGGATGGATTGAGGTTCCCCTCCCCCAGCAACTTTATTTTAATGCCCTCTTCACCAGCTCTGCAAGCCTCTGACCAAAGATACTCTTCCACTTCTCTGACAAATGGACTCCATCAGGTCCCAGCAGACCAGGTTTCTCAAAGCAAGTCCCATGGTCTAAGTAGCCAAACCCCTGTCTGTGGCACCAGTCCTGTAGCCATTTGTTGATTTGCCAGATTTGTTTGGCTCTATCAACCCCCGTCCCTCGACCAGGAGGACTAATGAAAAAACTGCTTGAGCCCCAGAGTCCCCGCTGCTCCCACGGCTCTATAATCCTTCCTGATATTCCTCAGGCTGCCCCTGGCTGTCTCACTGGGGCCCACGTGAAACAACAGCAGCAGATAACAGAGGATTGTACAAGGCTTGGTAGTCTCCCCGTGACATCCCTGATATGAGCCCCACGGTTAGCAGCACACGTCCCCAGAGAGCCCATCAGGTCAGCAGATGGGTGCCTCCGTACCTCTCAGAAGACAGTCGCCTACGACTATCACCCGTTGCCTTTTCTTATTTGCGCTGGTTGTTATGCGTGGAGCAGATCGAGTTGCCTTACCCAGCTCCAGCGCCTCTCCTGATGCAGTGGGTTTTCCTCTCCACTCTGCAGAGCGGTGAAGCGGTTCTGCAAGGGCACCTCAGGCTTCGGGGGAAGGCTCTTCCTCCTGCTGGTCCCTGTTGTCACAAGGTTCCAGTCTTCCGTGTTACTGGTCCCCCTCCCTTCAGCGTGTGCGCCAGAGTGGGAGTTTTTGGCTGTTTGGCCGAGGGCTGTGGGTCCACTGCAGACTGCACTTGGACCCAGCCCTCTGCCTCCTTCTCTGCCCCCCTGACGCTCCACAGCCTTCTCACCATCTCCTGCAGCTCAGCCGCCTGCTGCAGGAGGTCCTCCAGCTGGGCACACTTTTGGCAGGCAGGTCTGCCACCTATCCCTGCCCCAGGAGAAAGGTTGAGGCACCTCCTGCAGTCTGAGGTCTGCACTGCAGCCTCTCCCTTCAGCATCACCGCCTGGGCTCCATTGGCCATGGCTGGGGTAGATGGCACAGACCCCCCAGCCTGAGCTGCAGCCTTTGCTCTCCAATGACTATCCACCATTCTGCCTCGAGGGTCAGGTGGGATGAGGGCGCTTGATCTGGGCAGATGGTCACAGAACAGCGCCTGTGCTCAACCAGTAGAATGTTCCTCCTTTGAAGAGGCGCCCTTCTCATGCGCCCTCCCTGCGTGCCCTGCTGCGCAACCTGCCGCGCCGGCCCCTGGCTGACACTCCACGCCCTGTTTGCCCATCAGCCTGGATCTGAGCTGCCAGCAGCTTTATAGAGGAAGCGTGAATGCCACCTTCCTAGAAAAAGGCATCTGTGGGATTCAAAAGTTCCCATGGCATTTGCCCAGTGACATGTGAACTGCTTGGACTAGAATTGAACGTGTTACTTGTGTAAGCAGTTGTGGACATTTTTCCCCAGGACGGAAAATGAAGCATTTTGGGATGCCAGTTTGGGATGTTTTTGTCTACAAAGAGGCCAGAAACCCCACCTTGTCTGTGAAATGCCGTCAAAAATAAAACATCAGAAACACTAACACTTCAGAATGCATGGAACACATTCTTGGTTGTACAAATTCTCCTCTTTGAAAGAGTTTTAGGAAACATTGCCCAAACACTGCTCCAGTTCAGATGAGGTTGCACCAGTCATGCCTCCATTGCCAGTAGAAATCTCAGCCCTAAACACTGTGCACTGCGATGGAGATACTGTGTTTGATTTGTGCGTGTGTGTTGTTGGTTTGGGTTTTTTCATTTGTTTCCTTGTTTGTTATTAGCTAGTCTCTGTGGGCTGCTTCATTTTTTGTCTTCTGTTGTGCAGGTGGCTCACCTGTGCATTATGTCTAGGGAAGACTTTCTTTGTTGCTCTGCAACTCACCATTGAATCACAAATCTCCTCTCAGGAGACTGATCAGAGCAATAGGAAATTTTCTTCCCGCGTGATGTTGTTGATCTTTGGCACATTCTGGACATGATAAAAAGGCTTTACCCCCCCTCTAACTAGGTCATTGGAGATTTCTGGTACAGTGTGCAAAGCTTCCTCCTTGCAGCCTACCCGAATAGCTAGAAGCCCCTGAGAACTTGCGGTTGTCCTTGTCACCACAGCTGCAGTATTAATTTCTCAGCTAAAGGAATGCCAAGCAGATATGGAAGAGAAAAGGAGAGCAGAAATTCTCCGTCTTTTAACTCCACAAAATAAGTGGGTTTTTCCTCAGCTTTGCTTTCTGTCTCACTGTCAGAGGGCCCTACTGGAATGAGAAAAACGTGGATTGGCAGTGAGGTATGTGCAGAATTATCTTTTTTCTTTATTGTATCGTAATTCATATAGTTGGAAAAACAGGCAGCCTTCTGTATGCAAAGTGTTTTCTTTGCATTTGTATTTAAGCAAGATTCCTAAAAGAAATAAAGCAAAGAAGATTGGGAGTACTCTTTTCCTGTGACTGGGTGTGTTCAATATATTCATCAATGACCTGGATGAAGGGATAGAGTGTTCCATCAGCAAGTTTGCTGATGACACAAAACTGGGAGGGGTGGCTGACACGCTGGAAGGCTGTGCTGCCATACAGCATTACCTGGACATGCTGGAGAGTTGGGCAGAAAAAAACCTGATGAAGTTCAATAAAGGCAAGTGTAGGGTACTGTATCTGTGGGGGAATAACCCCATGCATCAGTATAGGTTGGGGGCTGACCTCCTGGAGAGCAGCTCTGTAGAAAGGGACCTGGGAGTCCTGGTGGACAACAGGGTGACCATGAGCCAGCAATGTGCCCTGGTGGCCAAGAAGGCCAATGGCATCCTGGGGGGCACCCAGCAGAGTGTGGCCAGCAGGTCGAGGGAGGTCATCCTCCCCCTCTGCTCTGCCCTGGTGAGGCCACATCTGGAGTATTGTGTCCAGTTCTGGGCTCCCCGGGTCAAGAAGGACAGGGAACTGCTGGAGAGGGTCCAGCAAAGAGCTACAAAGATGATGAGGGGACTGGAGCATCTTTCTTATGAGGAAAGGCTCAGGGACATGGGGCTTTTTAGTCTAGAAAAAAGAAGACTCAGGGGGGATCTTATCAATACTTATAAGTACTTAAGGGGAGGGTGCCAGGTAGAAGAGAAGAGTCTTTTTTCAGTTGTGCCCAGTTGTAGGACAAGAGGTAACGGGCACAAACTGGAGCACAGGAAGTTCCATCTTAACATGAGGAGGAACTTCTTTACTCTGAGGGTGGCAGAGCACTGGCACAGGCTGCCCAGAGAGGTGGGGGAGTCTCCCACACTGGAGACATTCAAAACCTGCCTGGATGCCGTCCTGTGCAACGTGCTGTAGGTGTCCCTGCTGTGGCAGGGGGGGTTGGACTTAGATGATCTCCAGAGGTCCCTTCCAACCCTGACGATACTGTGATACTGTGTTAATCAGCTAATTGGAGAAAACAGTAGTCAGCATCTGTGAAACAGAAGGGAAGTGTTAGAAAGAGAAGAAAAAAAAATGTTTAGAAGGAATAGGCGAAAGGGATTTGATCACCTGGGGTTGACTGAGTCAAACAGGCAGAATCAGAGGAGGTTGTGGGACACATCATAACGGAGTGATGTCTTTCTGCAAATGGATTTCAATGAGGAGGGCTTTGGTGCCTAAAGGTGGAGAATAATGATTAAGAACCTAAAGCATTTGATTTTCACAGAGAATTACATCTTCAAATGCAGGTGACTAACCAAAAGTTTGATAAGTCTATGATATTATCAAATCTAATGTTTCCAACAGGGCTTGTTCAAAGATCAGACTAAGAGTATCTTCAGAGAAATACAATAATTTTTGGAGAGTGGATGCATATGTGTGTAAATTACCTTTAGGCTACATGCTCATGTTCTTTTACGCTGGAATCGGTGTAGAAGTTTTCCGTTTGTTCATGGGTTTTATGCTGAAATAATAAGCTAAAGGAGTATGAGTTACATGGTGTTACAGCCTAATGACTTTCAAAAATGACCTAATGTCAATAAAAATATATAGTACAATGGAATGGATGAGAAAGACAATGAAATGTATCTATATGTGTTTTAACCTCTTTACAAGAAATGTTTTGTAGTAATTATTTTTTCATTAGTTGTATTCATCAATATTAATCATCACTGCATTGAATGTACAGAGACTACTTGTCTTGCAGAATTTACCGTCTATCTTGTAAGCAAGACGTTCTTTGGGCAAAGTATGCAGTCCAATAACAAAACCAGTTTGTGATCCCATGATAAGGCATCCTCTTCCTTTATTCTCAGCAACATACAAAAGAAATTATGATGGTGGTATGGTACCTTGGAGCACCTTCTGGCGGTTGTGGATAAAAAAAAATGAAACTGTGCAATTTTTAGGGTCAAGGAACTGTTGTGAAGAGGTGGTAACCATTAGAAATGTGAAAGTTGAAGTTGTCTTAATGAAATACAGGCACAATAGTCGAAAGAAAGCATCAAGAGTGATTCACATGAGGAGTTAGAAGCTTTATTGATGAGATCAAAGGTTGTAGCAGGAAGTTACAGATGAGCAGAACTGAAAAAGGAACATGGTTAAAGGTAAAGAAGCAGCAATGTTTTACATCTTACATATTCTGCTGTTATACATAGACAGAAGGTTTTATTTTAATATTCCTCCTCTCACCTCCCTGTAATATTATACTCTGTTCTAGACAGAAAGTGGGAGCAGACTTCATTCAAGTTCTTTTTGTCCATGTTAATCTCCTGAGTTTCTATGCAGCTCTTACGTTTGATTACATGTGCTGTGTTTTCCCCGTTTCTACATTTGTTTGTATTAAAATAGCAGAGAAACAAATTAGTTTTGTAATGTTGTTACTCCTTACAACAGTGGAACCTCAACATTTTGCCTTTGCTTCTTGTTGTTCCAGCAATGCAGAACCAGACAGAGGCCAGTGAGTTCATCCTTTTGGGCCTCACCGATGTCCAGGGGCTGCAGCACTTTTTATTCGTCTCCTTTCTGCTGCTCTACGTGACCAATCTTCTGGGAAATGGTGCCATTGTGACCATGGTGATATTGGAGCCCCGACTCCACACGCCAATGTACTTCTTCCTTGGGAACCTGTCCTGCCTGGATATTTTCTACTCTACAGTCACTGTTCCCAAGATGCTGACTGGCTTTCTCTTTGGGCATCAGCCCATCTCTTTTGCAGGGTGCTTGGCCCAACTCCACTTCTTCCACTTCCTGGGCAGTACTGAGGCTGTGCTCCTGGCCACCATGGCCTACGACCGCTATGTGGCCATTTGCAATCCTTTGCGCTACGTCCTTGTCATGAGCCCACGGACTTGTCTGCTGCTGGCTCTGGCCAGCTGGTCCACTGGTTTTGTACATGCCATGATGCACTTAGTCATGACCGCACAACTCAGTTTCTGTGGCCACAACCACATTCACCACTTCTTCTGTGACATCAAGCCACTGCTGAATTTGGCTTGCAGTGCTACCAGCCTCAACATGACCCTCCTCAATGTTGTCACCACATCTATTGTCCTAGGTCCCTTCACTCTCATAGTCCTCTCCTACCTCTACATCATCTCCTTTGTCTTCCAGAAAGTCCAGTCCCAGGAAGGAAGATGGAAGCCCTTCTCCACCTGTGCCTCCCACCTCACCATTGTGGCCCTGTTTTACATACCGGTGCTCTGCAATTATACACCGCCCTCCTCAGGAAGCTTCCCTAAAAGGGATGTGCAAGTGTCTCTCATGTACAGTGCAGTCACCCCAGCTCTGAACCCCTTGATCTACACTCTTAGGAACCAGGAGGTGAGATCTTCCCTGAAGAAAACATTAGGGAGGAAACTTTTTCCTGGAGGAAAGTGACTACAACACAGTTAAGGCTCAGCATGTGGTTACTCCACTTCTCATATTTATTAGGACAGAGGCCAAAAGGACACTATACTTCAAGAGACTGAAAACCTACTCGTATCTCATGTACTTTAACACATTTAGAAATGAATTGCATAGATCTAAATTAGAGGACATAGTCAAGGGCTTGATGCGTCTTCCATCATTTTTAGATGGAACACAGTACCCCATCTGGTCTGCAGCTTCCAATACAGAAGCATGTGTGTGTCTTGCAGGGTTCGAGACAGAGCTGACAGAGCCATGCATATAATGGAAAGTATTAAGTGATTACTTGATGGCTATGTTTAGGGAGCTGAATGGCCTTCCTGTCATTCAGAACCCTTTTGTATGTTGAAGAGAGCTAGCAAGTGTTGCATTTTGGGTGGGCGTAGCCTGACAAAGTTATTGTCAATGTTGGGCTTGAGTCAGCCCTCTGGAGGGATGTGTTTCTTTCCATTAAGTATAAGGGGAACCTTACTAATGAACCTAAATGTAAATATAAACTTAAAAATGGACATGAGCTTCACTCCTACTAGCTTTAGCAGTGTGGCTTATCTTGCCTAGATTTGTATACTTCAATGTGCTCCATATACTCTAAATGGGATTGACACAAATGTAACTGGTGGACCACTGAGTGGATAAGGCAGGGGATTTAGAACTAGATGATCTTTAGTCATGGAATCATAGAATAGTTTGGGTTGGAAGGGATCTTTAAAGGCCATCTAGTCCGACCTTCCCTGCAATAAACAGGGACAATTTCAACTAGATCAGGTTGCTCAGAGCCCTGTCCAACGTGCCCTTGTGTGTTTCCAGGGATGGCACATCTACCACCTCTCTGGGCAACCTGTACCAGTGTTTCAGCACCACCATTGTAAAAAATTTCTTCCTTATATCTAGTCTAGATCTTCCCTCTTTTAGTATAAAGCCTTCTCCTATGGCAAAAGGCCCTGCTAAAAAATCTGTCCCTATCTTTCCTGTAGGTCCCCTTCAGGTACTGGAAGGCTGCAATAAGGTCTCCCTGGAGCCTTTTCTTCTCCACGCTGAACAATCCCAACTCTCTCAGCCTGGGGACCTTTTAGGTCCCTTCCAAACCAAACCATTCTATGATTCTGTGAAATGCATTTATGTGTCTTGCTAATTTTCCAGATTCACATTATGGTTTATGATGAAACAACTGATTTTCATGTACATAGACTACTACAGATATGTGAAATGTCCTCGAGCATCTGTCGTTGTTTTGGCTGGACTGGCATCTGAAACAAATGACAGATGCTCTTTCCCACCTCTCTCTGCAAGGAGAGGAGGGAGAGTGAAAGAGACTTATGAGTTTAAAAGAAACAGACTACTTTAGTGAAATATTAATAAAATCATAAAAAGAAAATAATGAAATATGTACAATATATACAAAACCAGTATCGAGATCTGGGATGATGATCACATCACCAGCAGGCACGGGGAAAGTCCCAGACTGGACTCAGCAATGGACAGGAATTGGATTCCTTATCTGGATTCAGGAATGCACAGATTGAGATCAAAGGCAGACAGACACAGTCCTCCTCAGACATCGGCCATTGAAGAAAGAGCGCTGACCCTTTGATCCCTCAGCTTTGATACTGAGCATGAGGCAGATGGAATGGAATACCCTGTTGGTCAGGTTTGGGTCACCCGTCCTGTCTGCTCCTCCCTGCAGGTGGGACTCCTCTACGCTTTTCTGCTTCCGACCCTCCAATGGGGCAAATAACTAAGTTAGCTACCTTGGTTGTTATAGCAATAAGTATAAGCAAGATATAATTTATTGGCATAAATTACAGCTAATAAGATCTTATCACTCTGAGAACAAACGGTGTCTCCAGAATACGCTGTTAATTTCAGAGGGTTCAGTCAGTTAGAAGAGGCTTAGTGCAAAGTAAAATTACTGAACAGAAAATTGGTTCTGTTTTACTTCAAACCAGGACAGTATCCTTCCCAGACTTTGCCTGTCGATCCAGAACAGAGCAGGTCTGTTGCAGGTCCTTTGTCATGCTTCATGCGTGTGAAGTACGGACATTCCTAATAGCACTTGATAGATAACTATATTTAGGCACTACATCCCAATTTTAATGTGCAGTGCAGGGGTTTATAGGTGCTTCATTTTCAGGTGCTGTGGTTCTTTACACAGACATTCACCACCACCAGTCTCAGCCTGCACTGCAGGTCCATGTTGAGTAAGATGGAGAGCATATGACACTCTCGGACACTAGAGGTGCTGTGTCTGCCTTTGGGATTACCGAGGACGGAATGAAGGGCTACTCCCAATTGTCTGCATAATGGCCTAGATGCAGAGAATGGAGGGCAAACTCCCAGCTACAGGTATGATTTCTGGAGACGATACCTTGACCCAGTTGGCCATGCCTTTGCAATCCACAGGTTTAGAAAGATTTCATCCTTTCCAGTTTGACAGCTCAGATCCATGCCATAGCATTAAGTGTCTGACAGTGAGGCATTTAAAACTACACTTGCTATGAGAGCACAACTGCGATTTGGTTGCCTAGGAAAAGGCATCCACAGGCATCATATAAGAAACATGCATGTCCTCCACCTGATGCTCTAGAAAGACACAGGAATCCATTTGTTCGGATTCGTATATGCCAGTCCTGTGGCATCAATAGAAGATGTGAACAAACTCCTGGATGTTTGCAACAGACGCTGAAGAGATCCAGGCTTAGATGCCCCCATGTGCACTCTCCCTGAGTGCCCAAATGCTCCTTCCAGTACTCTTGGCCATTAAAAACAACTGCCCCTGAGACAGACAGAAGACTTGACAAGCTTTTGTAATACACTTGGACGTAATGATATATTGTGATATATTGTGGCATAATGTAGGAAGACATAAGACTTCAGTTTCAATACCAGCTTTATTGCAATGCAGGGTGAATCAGAATGAACAGGAATGAAGCTAACTTCAGCACTGGGGCTTGCAGTTCATGAAGAGATGCACTTTTTTTTTAGCTAGAAAGTTGTGAAGGAAGTGTTTGTCTTGCTGCATGACACAGCCTGGTGTTCAGCTCTGTGCTGGTGCTGGGAAAGGCCATATGTGTGCTTTCTTTGTGGACCAAACCAAAGAGAGATCTCTGCTACCAACTCAGTTGGTGCAGACCATCTTTTGCCCAATAAATAACATCTTGTACCTTGTGGAATAAGCTGCCCATGACCACACCTCATACTGGTTATGTTAGGTGTCTTTTGCATCTCGTCTGGTGTGTAGCCATCCAGCACAACTCCAAAAATCTGGATGTTCCTGTTTAAATTTTTCAATTCAAAAAGGGGGTTTGTGGCAGCTTAGCAAGGTGTGGTAACTTTTACTTTTTATTAATATTTTTCGCAATATCTCTGTTCTGTGACCCTGAAGGTAACAGGAAGAAAGGAAACGGGTGTTTGAGTCTTCTGCAAAAAAGAAATGAGGGAAACTCTTATTAAGCATAAAAGAAACCAATGCCCTGTGGAAGGTATGAAATTGCAGAGTGGTATCAACACACAGTGTAAAGTATTCTACGACCCTCTGGCCACTGTACAAAAGTGACATTTGGGACCACACAGTGTTTTGATGGAATAGTTTCCACCTAGTGGAACCTTCTATTTTCATTGTGCCAATGCTACATCATGGGTATATATGTGCTAAAAACCTGTTTGGAAAAAGTGAGTTTCAAGTATATCTTGTAAACAATTAATCTGAGTCTTTATGACCAAACTGAGCCTGTGATTACTGCTATGGTGCTGAGACTAGAAGAGGAGTTTCCAAACAGACATAATCTGGAATGGAGGAACCTGGAATTGTCAAAAAAACCCTACCCAAACCCTTAAAAAATTCCACAAGCCCAAACATTAGTCAATGACAAGAACTAATGAGAAAATGGTTGCATTAGAGTCAATGGATGTTAATTTAGCTGCTGTATCTCACATAGACAATTTCAAATGTGATGAATTCTAGAGATTCTGAGAGCTGTGGTTAAGTGTGTGTTAAAAGTAGCTGAATCCAATTTACTAAAAGAGCTAGTGAATTCCTGCAGTCCTGGCCTGGGGAGTTGAACAACTGCTCCTTACCCTTGTTTTCATGTGGTCCTAGAATCATAGAATCATTTAGGTTGGAAAAGACCTTTAAGATCATCAAGTCCAATCGTTAATGTAACACTGCCAAGTCCACCACCACTAGCAGTGAGCCTGAGCATGAATTCCCAATAGGTGCAGGTACACACACGCACACAGCGCCACAAATGGATCAATACAGACAGGAGGGGACTATCTTTACAGGTCTCCATGTAACACTGACAGCATGAATGGGGATCTCTACTAATAGAAAATCCCCTTCATGGGTTTCTTTGTCTACCAGACCTTTTATCTCCCCAGTTTCGGTTTCCCAGGACCTTGGTATTTTCACTGTCTGACATCCAGCATCCCAGTCTGTCCAGTAGTTGGACTTCAGACATATAGTCTCTCCAGTACTGTGCTCCCTGACACCAGTCTCTCCAATTTTTGCCCTCTAAAGTTCTGCCACTCCAGACTCTGGCTTTCAGGTCTCATGTCCTCCTTAGTAGCTTTATGCTTATTACCAAATTACTCATATATGCACGTGCACATATAAAAGGGAAAATCCTGGGGCAGGACATAGAAAGGAAAATAGTTTAATAGAAAGGTGGGACAGATTGTGGAAACCAGCTGCAGTGGTTGGCCAGACAAGTGTATTGACCAACAGCCTGCTTATGCATGACCAGTCCCTTTTATGTCCTCTTCATTTTCCTGTGCTTGTTATCTTTCTTTATCTTCCTTTGGTCCTTTCCCTAAAAACCTGTAACATCTCCAATTTTTCTGTTTAATCCCAAATTTTCCCTCCAACCCCAGCCTTCCTACAGCAAATTCTATATTACTTTATGCAGCAGTCCCTTTTAGTTTACATAGCACTTGGGAGAGTTTAATTTGTTGAATCGCCTTAGTAGGTTTCTGTACCAGCGATAACGGCTCAGCCATTCACCTTTGATGGTCTTAGGGGTGACTGATTCAGATGGATGAAGTTGTCAGCATTTTCCACCTTGTTACTGTTCCTCTGATCACTGTCTGTGTCCATTTTGAACAGTCATTAGCCAGATATCCTTATGGTGTTCTTATCAGTTCCAGTTTATCGTAACTTATCTTTGCATTTGAAGAGAAGGGATGGATCCGGAGACCTTAGAGATAGCAATTTTTTCACAGAGAGCTTTTTTAAGTGCTCTTTTCACTTCCTGGTTCCTCAGACAGTAAATGAAGGGGTTTAGGATGGGAGTGACAATAGTATACACAGCTGACACAAGCTTATTAAAGTCAAAAGGGTCGATCTTCTTGGGACGGGCATACATGAAAAGGGTGGCTGAGAAGAAAATGGCAACCACAATTAGGTGGGAAGAACAAGTGGAGAAGGCTTTCTTCTTACTCTGAGTATTGGGGATGTCCAGGATTGTAATGATAATTAATAGGTAGGAGACAATAGTGATGAAGAGGGGAACAAGCAGTATGAATAAGGCCAACACAAAGTCCACCATCTCTGCCAGTGACATATCAGTGCAGGCAAGGTTCAGCAGAGGGCTAATATCACAGAAAAAGTGGTTGATAACATGGGGACCACAAAACTTCAACTGAGAGATGAAGGAAATCTTGATCAAAGACACAGTGAACCCACTGAACCAGGAGACAACTACCAGGTATATGCACATTTGGTATGTCATTATGACCGGATAGCGCAATGGTTGACAGATGGCCACATAGCGATCATATGCCATTGCAGAGAGAAGGACACACTCAGTACACATGAAGGAGCTGAAGAAAAACAGTTGGGTCATGCATCCCACAAAGGAAATACTCCTGTCTTCAGCAATTAAATTTGCCAAGAGTTTAGGGATAGTGACTGAGGTGTACCAAACCTCAATGAAGGAGAGGTGACCGAGGAAAAAATACATGGGTTTGTAGAGCTCACAGTTTGTCTTGATCAGGGCAATGACGACCACATTCTCCAAAACAGTTAAAATGTAGGTCAGTAGAAAAACTATGGAGAACAATACATGCAAGTCTGCTAAGGATGGGAATCCTAGCAAGAGGAACACATGGACCTGGGTGGAATTCTTCTCCTCCATGCAGAGAAGTGCAGAGCTGAGCCTTGGAGATTAAACATAGACCAGGAAAAAAGAGAACAGAATATGGTACAGTCAAAAGTTGAGCAAAAATTCCAAACCCTAGATAGGATTTATCTGACTAAGCTTTAGATGCTTGCCTTTTAGGTTCCCCTTTCAGTCAATGGAAAGAAATAGGCAGTTCATCTGACCTACTGACACCTACCTTAGGATGACATAAACTGCATCAAAAATGCAGGTCCAGTAATAACAAGGGAAATGTAGATGACTATTATGGGAATAGGTGTCCGAGTAGAAGCCATTTATAGTACATTCTGATGAATCCCACCCCCAATTCCCATGTTTGTCTTCATTCTAGTTGTTGCATCTAGTCTTTTGGATTCAGGTGTCTCAGAACTGTGTTCCTGTAGTTATTGGAGAGGAAGAGCTAGTCTATCACTAGTCTATAGACTATCTATAGTCTATCACTATTTTCACCTGTTGAAACAGTTTGCATGTGGAATGTACTATTTTTTTTGAAATGGGAAAATTTACGAGAATTGTTACATCTTTATAAGATAATTTTAAAACTATATTGATGGACCATTTCCTAGGAAAATGAGAAATTAAAATATTTTATTTCAGCTTGAGAAGAAAAAAATGAATAATGACACAGAAATTCTAGTTCCTGGATATTGACCACAGGTGTCTGACATCTTCAGCACTCCTTCATAAAACATCATTGAGATACTTGAGAAGTTCATGAACTGGGTTTACATGCCAGCTAACATGACTATATCCTAGATTAAATCCAGGATTTTCCTTAAATCATCCATAAAGAGATACGTGTTCTCTTCCAGCTACTTGACACATCTGTCCTCAGGTGGGATGACTCATTATCAAGAGGTGCCCAACTCTGTCATTAATCACAGAATACTGAATTGACTAGATGTTAGACACCAGATGCTAAGAAAGAAGGATTCTATCAATGGGTGTCTAGAGCACTGACTCAGAGGTAGTGGTTCTCATGTGGGCACCTGAATTCCACCCTTCTTCCTTCACTTAGGGCAATATTGTTACAAACTTCTGTTGTCTTAGGCAATCTGAATAATCACATCAAAGTGTTAAAATATTTTTTTCAGGAAAGAATAGTAATGAGAAGAAAGGATCAAAACAATATTTTTTTTCTTTCTGTTGTATTCTCTGCCCTGCCCTTTCTCTCTCTTTTCTGGGCTCTCATGTTAGTTCTCTCTTTCTTATACCTTCTCTCTCTTTTCCTCCTATTTATCTGTAATCCACTGCAATTTTTAGGTGTATGTCTTGCAGTCCAACTTTTTAACATTCCTAAGAAATATAAATTCTAGCTGTAAGAAAAGAGAACCACCACCCACCCACCCCCTGCCCCCAGATCTCCAGCATATTGTTTAAACCAAATACACCTTTTTGTAAGTCAATTTTTCAAGTAAGAGACTATAAAGTGTCAATGCCTTCATTAAAGAAACAAAAGGAAACATTGGCTCTAAGAAACCACGAAACAGTGGAGTTCAGGATCCTGGGAGGGAATAAAAAGCAACAGCATAGTACAGACTCAGGACAGCAGACTTCAGTATATTCAGGAAATGGGCTTGGCTAAACAGGGAACACATAATGGAGCTCCAGTGCCAAAAGGCAGCATACAGGAGACGGAAAAAAAGCAGGGATTTAGAAGCACATTCCAGGGATATAGGCATTAGGTTAGGAAAGCCAAAGCTCAGCTAGAGTTCAGCCCAGCAAAGGACATCAAGGGCACCAAGAAGAGCTTCTGCTGCTACGTTAGTAGTCAAAGGTTGAACAAGGAAAATGGGGCCCTGTTGCTGAATGACACAGATGAGTAAGCAACAGCAGACATGGGTAAAGCAGAGATACTTACTCCTTCTCTGTCTCAGTCTTCAGCAACAAGGTACACTCTTGTCAAATCTGCAGATGACTCCACTTCCAGGGCACCATTTGATATGCTCATGGGCAAGGGATGCCATCCAGAGGGACCTGGACATGCCAGAAGAATGGGCCTAGAGGAAACTCATGAAATTCAAGAAAGACAAAAGCGAAGCTCCACCACTAGGAAGGAAGAAGACCTTGCACGAGTATGAGCCTGGGACTGACAGGCTGAGGAGAAGCTCTGCTTGAAAAACCCTGGAAGATTTTCAAGACATGATAGGATAAAGCTCTGTGCTACCTGGTCTGACCTCAGAGCTGATTCTACTTCGAGCAGGAGGTTGTACTAGAGACCTCCTGATGTCTCTTCCAACCTGAATTATCCTATGACCCTAAAGAAGTGCATATGATATTTCTGTTAGGCCAATTTTAACATTTTAATTCATTCATTTAATTCTGTGAAAAGAAAAAAAAAAGGAGTTGTTTTCACATGGTATGTAAAGGCAAAATACAGGTGAAAATGAATATGATGATACCTTATTTATTTCACTACTTTTATTAACTTGTTGAGATATTCATACTATAATAAAATAAATACATTTAGATGGTGATTTTTGAAATACTATTTTTTTTTGTCTTATTATTCTCATTTTTAAAAATGAGAATTGTCATTATGATCCTTGTGAGTTCATGAGGGTGAAACCAATTTTGATGGAAAATGTTTTTTGCTGGAAAATGTTTTTTGCCTACCAAAAAAAGCAACCTTCAACATCATTGAAACAATTTCAGTTGAAATCTCTCACCAGTTTACACACTTGGATCTAAAAAGCATATCAGACTTTAAGGTTCATCTTTGACACCTAATTTTGAATCCATTTTATACACTTTTCTCCTCATTAATTGTAGAGTACAATTCCTGGATGAACAGCTAAAATTTAGACAATGACACTTTTCATATCAAATTAATTGCCACTAAAAAGGGTTCAAGAACAACAGCTGTCATAGCAGTTGCAGCCATTTTCTGTGATCAATTTATATGCAGAAAATTAGGAGTGATCAGTGCAGCATCAGGACCCTGTAACTTCCAAAATTTCCAGAGGAATGTACTTGGGACTAAAATCTCAATAAAAATAATTACTGTTGACTTTTGAAACCTGTTTCAAGTCACCACCATATTAACATTAACATTATTTCTCTTTGCAGTTCACTGTTTTGCCCAAATATAAACGTAGTATAAGGTTATTTATCAAAATGTAATTTAAGTATAAAAAAAAATATGTATAAAAAATCATGAAAGAGGACTTAGCATCTTTCTGTAAAGATAATCACCAATCCAACCTGTCTCATAATTTATGTCTGGTATGAACACGTGCAATGAATCTCTCCAAAATAAAATCCCAGACATTGGGTGCAAGAACTTACAAGACTGAGACTTGAGGAAGTTCACAGGCAAAGCTGAAGGAAACCAAAATTTGAGCCTCGTCACATGAATATAAGGGAATCAGCTACACACTGGTCCCAGCTTATGAAGCTTCTCCAGATTTCTGTGTTTCCTTTTTATCCTTGAAGTCATATAGGGAGGAGAAACCAGAAGTGTCTTTAAGCAGTCATGGTCCCACAGGCTTCAGTGAATCTCCGACAGTTTAGAGCAGGCTGTGACTGCTTGTTGTATATGGGAGCATAATTCTACACAGATACCTTTGAGACCTTGTCAGAAGGCTTCAGACTGTTCCCTGAAGGATCCGGTCTCTGCATAGATGACTGCAGAACTGACTTTTTTTTTTCTCCCTTGCCATGTTAAACACTGCTCTCATGTTTTTAGATAATTCTAATAGTTCTGCGGCCCAGTAATTTAGATCATTCTAAGAGTTCTGTGGCCCAGTAGTTTCAACACTGAGCTGGAAAACAAAATCTCTAAAAATGCGATCATATAATCTGAGTTGCAGATAGATGACAAGGGCTTGATGTGTGCTTGTCATGCCATTTTGAGGGAGGCAGTATAGGCCAGAATGATGCTATCCAACCAACAATGGTAATCTCTTTTATAAGCCCTGCACAGACGTTGTGCATAGGGCAGAAGCAGAATGGGTGTTGTGACTCAAGCCCAGTAGACGCTCCAACAATTGCTATTGCTTCATTTCTTGTATCTAATACAGGAGATAAGGAGGTGGAACAAAGACAGGATGAAGCCAGATTCTACAGAGACTTCAGTGCCTGAGTGTAGAATGTAGAATAAAGATCTTCTAATACGGTGAATGCAGTTCTGGGTGCAGTTTAGCTGCTCAAAGCTGTAGGTGTCACTGACCTGTCTATGCCATCATGACATAAAGGGTTACCTGTCTTGTGGTTGCGTACCAATTGTGACTGTGTGTTTGTAGGGTTCTGTAATACACAAGAACATCAAGGATTTATCCTCGAAATTTCTCTTTATTCAACTTTATTACAGATTACCACAAATACCACAAAAAACACCACTAGCAAGTATACCTGTGATTAATAAGCAAATACATATATATCAAGCTATTACAAATTTTTATCATCAATCAATAGTATAGCAGCAATCAATAATAATAGCAATAAATAATAGCAACAATCAATAACAGTGAAAATAATAGCAGCACTCAATAATAGCAGGAACATATATGTATATAATACTACAGGTTACTACAAACTTATTCCCAGTAAAGTGAGCTTACCAATAATATAGTATCAAATATATTCATGATAGATCACTTATGTTCACTTATATGGTCCCAAGAGCATTAAACCAATGCCAGATGCAAACTATCCCAGAGAGTAGGACAAACTGATCTCAGAAGGGGACCCAACCATCTCAGAAGCGGGAGGACAAACCACACCGAACCCAGAAGTGGGTCCAGAGGGGGAACAAATCAAATAACAGAGTCTCACTTCAAAAGTAATCAGAGATTACTTGCAGAGAACTTAATCTGTTTAGGAAAAGTATGTACAGAGCACGGGCAGGAGACCCGGGCACAAGTGCTGGTCCTGGCAATGCCCAGGAGCATCATGCAGGGCTGTGGGAGGTCCCAGCTAAAGCGCTGGGGGGAGCAGAGTGGCGCAGCGGAAGCGTGCTGGGCCCATAACCCAGAGGTCGATGGATCGAAACCATCCTCTGCTAAGAGGTCGTTTTTTTCCCCTGCTCCTGACAGGTGCTGCCTCTCCTGGCAACTCTGAACCTCCACTGCTCTAGCTCTCTGGGCACCCATGGCTGTGACCATCCTGCACCCTCTGCCACTGCCACCTTCTTTCTCCTTTGTCTTCTCAGGAGCCCGCACTCCCAAAGTCACCCTCAGCAAGGCAGATGGGTGGGTGCACAGCAGCAGGCAGAGCTTCCCCCATGAGGCAGTGGGTGTCCTGGGGACACAGGTGATTCTCTCTTCCCATCAGGCAGCTCAATGCCAACTTCCCAGCCACAAGCAGGGACCTCCAGGAACCTGCAGGTGGGGAGGAGGACAAGGCTGGTGCTAGTTTGGGAAAGACCAATGCAATCAACATGACCATGTGTGGGTTCTCTCCATCCCAGTCTGTTTGCTGCAGTGCCCACTCACAGGTCTCAGAGCAACCCTGAGCAGGTGTTCCCAATCGCCGCTGTACTGGCTACACATGGCACGGGTTTGGTAGTGTAGGGGTTCGGGGGTGCTGCAGAGTGGCCCTGGGAGAAGTGATAAGGGGCTGCCCTGTGCTGGACACAGCTGGTTCCATCTCCACAGCAGACCCACTACAGGACACAGCAGAGCCATCAGCAAAGTTTGTCGCCTCGGTGGAAACATAATAAAGAAAGGGCAGAAAATGCCAGAGAGAGAGAGGAGGAAGGAAAAAAAAAAGGGGGTCAGGAAGAGCAGAGGGAAAACGCCTCCCCCCTGTGTTGCGTGGGTGTGTAGAGGGGTCTGGAGTGAAGGAGTGAAGTTGAGACTGTGTAAGAGGGAGGAAAGTTGTTGGTTTATGTTTGGTCTTTTTGTTTCTCACTCTGTGAATCTATATTGGCAATAACCTAACTGACAATAAATTTCCCCCAAATTGAGTCTCTTTTGCCTACAACAGTTTTTGCGAAGCCATGTCCTTGTGTTGATATTGACCTGGAAGATTTCTCATCCTATTTTCTGTGCCCTGCATGCCACTGAAGGTGAGGAAAGCAGTGAGCAGCTGGGTGGATGTTTGTCTGTGCTTACACCACCGCAGGTACTACACAAAGGCACATCCACTTGCATAGTATGTGCACAGCTGGCACGCGTATGAATGCAGGTGGGGAGCAGCAGCATTACCAGCACCCACAGAAGCACCACCAGCACTCACATAGTCATGAACAAGACAGATGGCCCCATCCTTTTTTTCCTTTGGGGGTGTTGGTGGATGAGAAGCTCAACATGAGCTGGCAATGTGCACTCACAGTCCGGAAAGCCAACCACATCCTGCGCTGCATCAAAGGAAGCATGGCCAGCAGGGCGAGGCCTCTGTACTCCACCCTGGTGAGACCCCACCTGGAGTACTGTGTCCAGCTCCGGGGCCTCAGCACAAGAAGGACACGGACCTGTTAGAGTGGGTCCAGAGGAGGGCCACAAAGATGATCAGGGGACTGGAGCACCTCTCCTATTGGGACAGGCTGAGAGAGTTGGAGTTGTTCAGCCTGGAGAAGAGAAGACTCTGGGGATACCTTATTGTGGCCTTCCAATATCTGAAGGGGCCCTACAGGAGAGCTGGAGAGGGACTTCTTACAAGGGCATGTAGTGATAGGACGAGGGGTAATGGCCTCAAACTGGAAGAGGAGAGATTTAGATTAGATATTGGGAACAAACGTTGCACTCTGAGGGTGGTGAGCCCCTGGCCCAGGTTGCCCCGAGAAGCTGTGGCTGCCCCATCCCTGGAGGTGTTCAAGGCCAGGATGGATGGGGCTTGGAGCACCCTGGGCTGGTGGGAGGTGTCCCTGCCCAGGGCAGGGGGGTTGGAACTGGGTGATCTTCAAGGTCCCTTCCAACCCAAACCATTCTATGATTCCTCTCTGGCTGCTCAGGACTGGAGATCAGCATTGGACGCACACACCCCCTCCCTCCCACATGCACACCACCCTTGAACCCTGGGCTGTACCACAGCTCTGTGCAGAGTCCATGCCTGCAGCTCAGTCCCGGTTTGTCCAGTGTCCTGCTCCAACCCCGGGCAGTCCCTGATGCTGATCTCCCCTAGCCAGTGGCTAGTGCAGCTTGAGGTTTCCTAGCCCAAAGAAACACACATGCTTTGCAGCAGCTTCTGACAGCGTGTGGGTGGCGAGGAGGCAGCCAGCCAGCCTGCGGAGGAGCAGGAGGCAGCTGATGCGGGACCCAGAGGAGCAGCACACAGCTGTGCAGCAGGTGCGTTGGTGGTATAGTGGTGAGCATAGCTGCCTTCCAAGCAGTTGACCCGGGTTCGATTCCCGGCCAACGCAAGCAGGGGTTTTTCTTTAGCCGGGTTCCGTGGTGCCGTGCCTCTGCTGCTCCAGAACAGCCCAGCTTCCCCCAGCAACGCAGCTGCCGGCTGGAAGAAAGCAAGCACAGATCAACTGCGTGCCAGGCAGTGCTGCTGCTGCCTGTAAAAGCCTCGCTCGCAGGCATGGAGCACACTGCCCCTGCTACTTCTCCCAGCACCCGCAGCAGCCCCGGTTCCACACAACATAGGGCAACACCTCTGTGGCCCCCAAATCAAGCATCTCTGCTCCCAGGCCTGTAAGGGGGAAAAGCCTCAGCCCTGCTCCTGGGTCCCCCAAGAACATTCCTAGGTCTTGTAAGCTCCGTTGTGCAGGCCTGGACTGTTGTGATCCGAGCAGCACAGAGGGAGGGTGCCGTCCCTGGAACGCTGGGTGAGAGACAACAGCCTCTACGCCGGTCCTCTATTCCCTGCCACAATACGTCTGCTTTTCCTGAGCAGGCTCGCTCTCTTCATCCCTGGTTCTCCCCAGTTTCTCTCCCAGATACGCTGGTGAGAAATGCTGATACAGCATCAGCTCCTTGGGGCCTTGGAGGACACCCCACTGAGCCCAGTGTATTTTTTTCTGCTGAGGTGGCTCCAGGCTGGGCTCTGCACTGGGGTTGTGAGGGATTTTCAGCCTGGCCCAGAGCTGAACCTGCTGCTGCTGGTCACACCTGGCAAGAAAAGCGTGCTCTGCTGTGTCACGGACAGAGTGATTCACTTCACTCCAGTGGCACATTCTGTAGGTGCCAGTCCAGGAGGCGGCGTTGACCAGCAGCTTTTCAACCCAGAAAGCTTCCCTGAACTGGCAGTTCCTCACCAGCAAACATGGACAGCGCCAGTGGGAAGAGGGGCAGATGGGAGTAAAGTCCCCCGTGTAAGAGGTCAACAGGGACAGTGCAGGCTCTGGGGCATTTCTCTCCAACACTGCTGAACAGGAACGAGACATCCTCATGCAATCCCACCACAGGCTGCACGAGCACTGGGGTGCAATTCTCAGAAGGACCACCATCAGAAAGTATGAGCCACAGAAGAGGTCCACTGTGTGAAGGGTGCTCTCTGGCATGCCAGAGTCTGCCCTCAGCCAGAAGGACATTGAGAGTGCAGAACCCGGAGTGACCTGGTGTCCTGTGTGGGTCATCCTGGCCTGAGCTGCAGGACATCTCAGGTTGCACATTGAAGTCTCTAAGGGGGGCACAAAGTATCCTCCCCACAACGTCCCCCAGGGTGGAGCAGCATCGGAGGCTACAGTGGTAGGAGCGGTTACCAGGAACTTGGGGAAGTAAACGGGCTGGGGACTGTGACATCCCCAGCAGACAGTGCTGCCAGAAAGGTGAGCAAGGACAAAATGCCCTGAGCAAGGAAGCAGCCTGCACTGGCCCACACCACACACTGGCCCAGAATGCTTTCTCCTGAGCGCTGGGTGAGACTAGCAGAGCCTCAGGAATAGCCGCCTTTGGTTGCAGATCCACTGCCTCAGCCCTAGAAGGGACATCCCTCCCCCTGCAGCAGTGGAGCATCTGCAAGGCAAAGGGCTGTCCCTTCCCCTGTGCTCCAGCCCCTGGAGGGGGAGTCCCTCCACCTCTTTGCAAGACCTTCAGAGACTGGGCCCTGCTCTTGCTGCTCCCAGACCCTCCTCCCACCCTGCTCGGTCCTGCAGATCCCAGGGATGGATGAGGAAAGTCCTCAGCAATGCTGAGTCTCTGGGACATGCTCTCAGCACTGTGACTCTGTAGAGATTTAACACTTCTCCTGCGACTAGGTGTTTCTCCTGCCCTCTCTGAATCTAACCTTCCATTTGATATCTTACGCTTGTGCACGACAGCATGGTCTCTCCTCTGGATTCAGAAGTACTGGATGCAAGCCCCATGCTTTGGGCAGACCAAAGGTACCAGCAGGTTCTGTCATCAGTGTACCTGGGCTGCATTTGAGATCTGGTAGACCGTCCCCACACGTGCTTCTTCCTGCCTGACTGCTGGCAGCAAGGGCCCTGCTCTCAACACACAGACTCAAAACGTGGCACGAGGAGGATAACACCAGTGCAGCTTTCCCCGCTGCGTGCATGGATCATTCTTGCGCAGGCGGTGTGGTGGTCCCAGAGCACGAGGGCAAGTTCCCTCAGGCTCACAGTGAAACGTACCTGAGTCTGTAGCAACCTCAGGAGTGAAAACAGTGTTCTCAGTGAGGGAGAAGCCACTTTGGGGCAGAAGGGGACAGCGTGCACTGGAAGAAAGGACCAGGCTTTGAAGTCAGTCAGGACTGTCCCAGCAGAGGAAGGCAGACCAGCTTGTGCATCTCATAACAAGCTGCTTTGGGTCCTCCTGCCAACTCCTCCCTCTGTTGAACTTTCTCCCTTGCCCTCTCTCTTGGTCATCTAATTTGGCAAGGTCAAGAGCTTGGCTAGGACTGCAACCAAGAGTAAGGATGTCTATTTAATGGCTGCTTAGTATGAGCTACAAGGTAAGAAACCAGAGAGGCAATAACTTCTGCAGGCAGGTTGACAGGCTGTCCAAAACAGGAGTGAAGTGAGGCAGCAGTAGAGACCAGAAGTGCAACCATGGAGTCACCGATTGCTTGGCCGTGAATGTACTCTGCGAGGTGCACCGTTGCAGATGTTCCACTGGAAACTTCAAAACCAAGCCTAAACAGGAGAAAGCAAGATTCTCACAGGTTATTGGCCTAGGTCTTGTAAGAGAGGGCACGGCAGGCTTGCACAAATAGGTCTCCCACTCCCTTGAAAGATCCCGTGAGTAGAGAGTGCTCTGTGGCCCTGGAGGAAGGCCATGCTTGGTGATGTCCAGGGAGATGGAGAGACTGTTGGGCTCAGCCAGGAGGCTATGGCTCAGCGAGTCTTGGAGTATGGGAAAGACACCATCCATTCAGGAGGTCCCATGGTGTAATGGTGAGCACTCTGGACTCTGAATCCAGCGATCTGAGTTCAAATCTCAGTGGGACCTTGACATTTTGGCTCCTTCACCATGCTTACACCTTATTCCCTTCCCTTGCTATTGGGTCAATTGTTGAATGCACTCAATTTGCCTTCCTTTCCTGTGCTCCCAGACCTGGGACCAACACCACTGCCACTTCTCCTGCCCTGTGCCCACCAAACCTCTGCTGCTTTCCTGAGCACTGGCCGCTGCTCCCTTCTGCTTTGTGCATGCTCCTGGGTGAGGGCACCCAGCAGTGGCTCAGAGAATCACACAAGAGCTGAGGTGGAAATCAGGCAGTGCAAGCCCAGCTCAAAGCAGCATCAAGGAGAGGGCGTTTTTTGTGGCTTTGTCAGGTTGGATGCTGGACATCTGCAAAGATGGAGAATCTTCAACCTCCCCGGGAAACCCTTTCCCATCTTTGACCACCACTGTTGGTGGCATTACTTGTATTTCCAGCTCTGCCCATTGCTTCTTGCTCTCTCCATTTCTCTGAGGATTTAAAGCCTTTCTCTTGCCTACTTCCCTATTTCTCCATCTCTGGTATCAGTTCAGGGAACTCCACCCACAACTGGCAGTGCCCCATGCATGGGGACAGACTCACTGTCATGGGAGAGAGCAGGTTCTCCCTCTTCCTTGCAGAGGTGTTGGCCAACTGAGGCAGGAGGAGAAGAAACCACCATGAGTCTCCAGCTACGCTGCACAAAGTCTTTAATGAGAAGGAGCACATGCAGTGGCACAGAACAGAGACCAAGAAACATGACTGCAGGGTTCAGGGGGACACAGAGAATGGCCCATTTCCCCATAAGCAGCTCCACACAAAGCGCTTGCCTTTTCCCATTCTGCTCTACCTGGTGACAATCCCAGACCACCAGGAGCAGTCCCTAACTCCAGCACCCTCTCCCCGTCAGCAGGAGTTTCAGCAACACAGAAGAGAACGAGCCCTTTCTCAAGATGCCCAGAGCAAAGAAGACTCGGAGGAGGCACGGCGAGGCCTGCCGTGCATCGAGGAGCAGCGGGCACAGGTCCCTCCTGCCTGGTGGCATGAGGACACCCAGCCCAGCTGCAAGCAGTGACCACACTCCTTCTGCAGAGTTCCCATCTTCCTTCGTGCTCCAAAGGGGATGGATGATCTGCCGGCTTCAGCAGTTCAGACTGCAGCGGGGGGTAGGCAGACACAGCCCTGACCCCCCCAGACCAAGGGAGCCCCCCGAAGAGATGGGAACCCCCCCGGTGCTGAGGGAGCTCCCAACAGCAGCTGACAGAGAGGATCCCACGGCTGTGCTCTGAGGGAAAGAGGTGAGGATGGGGCCCGGCAGGGTCACCACCACTGGGGATGCCTGGATGGCCACCGTTGAGTCAGCGCAGCGGGCAATACAGGGCTCACTGCAGCTGCTTGCAAGTGGGGTTGGGCCAGAGGCTCCGCAGGGGCGTGGGAGACAGGGTCTGAAGCAAGACATCTCTCGGTGAGGCAGGCAAAGCTGAAACACAGACCAGGCAGGGAAAATGTAACTCAAGATCAGTCCGTCTGTCTTTTCTGCAGCTCTCTCCATGCACACTCCTTGTTTTAAAAACACAGAGTCTGCCTTCATCTCCCACAGCCCTCATCATGCCCTCTGTGTGGCACGGCACAGGAAGGCTGACCCAGTTTTGGATAGGACCCAGCACAGTGAGTTTAAAGCACCTGTGGAAAGATCATACCCCATCTCCAGAACAAACATTGCTGCATTGAAGAAGGCACTGGATGCACTTGGCCATTTGGTTAAAGACTTTCTGCTGCAGGTGCAAATTCTGGTAGGCAGACCTCCCTGCAGCTGAGCCCCATTGATCCCCTTCTGCCTGAAAGAACCCCCCTCTTCCCAGCTCTCCCCAGCCACCCGCATCAAACGGGAAAGGGGTGACAGCCCTTGAACATTTCCCATGCAGGGCCAAGTTGAGGCAGCCCAAGTATCAACCCGAGTAGCCACCATGACAGCATCTCAGCCCACAGGGAGAGATGGAGTGGACTCAGTCTTACCTCGTTCCTGGAGGACAGGGAGGCAAGAGAGGAAGATGTGGAGCCTGGATCAGGGCAGGCTTTTAAGCAGTGTCCCAGAGCCCTGGGGGGCCACAAACATTCCTTGCTCATGAAGCGTCTGAACACCTAGTAGTTGACAGTTGCCGAGGCCCCACTGGTGACTAAGCCCTTGCCTCTTTCATCTGAAATTTTGTGCTCCCTTTTCATACCACCAAACGTTGAAATGATTAATCTGTATCCTAGTTTCATAACACCAATGAAGTTGGAGGTCTCAGGCTAGCTGTGCAGAGACTTTAAGTGGATTTGCACCATACAGGTTGCCTCTCTAGGCTGTCAAGAGCCCTCAGGATGGCACCCCTTCCCGCGAGAGTATAACCCACGTCATTCAGCTTGATATCACCCACAAACCTGCTGAGGATGCAGTCAATCCTACTGTCCATGTCCCCAGTAAAGATGTTAAGTAATATTGGTCCTAGTATGGACGCCCGAGGGAAACCGCTCATCACTGGTCTCCACCCAGAAATCAAGCCATCGACCACAATTCTTTGAATGTGACCATCCAGCCAATTCCTTACCTACCACATAGCCCACCCATCAAATCCATGTCTCTCTATTTTTAGAGACAAGCATTTGATACTGCAGGACAGTATCAAATGCTTTGCACAAGTAGATAACGTCAGTTGCTGTTCCCTTATCCACCAATGTTGTAACCCCATCATAGAAGGACACTAAGTTTGTCAGGCACAATTTGTCCTTAGGGAAGGCATGTTGGCTGTCACCAATCACCTCTCTGGATTCCATGTGTCTTAGCATAGGTTCCAGGAGGTTCTGCTCCATGATCTTGCCAGGCACAGAGGTGAGACTGTCCTGCAGTTCCTTGGGTCTTCCTTTTTCCCTTTTCAAAAATGGTGGTGATGTTTCCCCTTTTCCAGCAGACAGGAACCTCACCAGAGTGCCATGACTTCTCAAATTTCATGTATAGTTGCTTAGCAACTTCATCTGCCAGTGCCTTCAGAACCCTCAGATGCATCTCATCAAGTCCCATGGACTTGTGCACATTCAGGTTCCTTAGATGGTCTTGAATCTGAACTTCTCCCACAGTGGGTGGTACTTCATTCTTCCAGTGCCTGCCTTTGGATTCTGTGAATTGGGTGGTGTGGCTAGAGCACTTGCCAGTGAAGACCGAGACAAAATTGTCATTGAGTACCTCCATCTTCTCCATGACAGTTGTAGCAAGGTCTCCCGTTTTGCTCATCGTGGAGGTACAGTTTCCTTCCTCTTCCTTTGTTGACCTATGGACCTGAAGAAACCCTTCTTGTTATTTTTCACATCCCTAGACAAGTTCAGCTCCAGCTGTGCCTTGGCTTTCCTGATCCCCTCCTTGCAATCCAGGGCCATATCCCTAAAACCTGCCCAAGAGGTGCATCCCTGCCTCCACTGCCTAAGCATTTTGGGTTTGTCTAAGAGGTCTTGACTTTACCAAGCTGGCCTCCTGCCCCCCCCTGCATGATTTCTTGTACTTTGGAATTTAGAGCTTATTCATCTCTGTATATCTGACAGCAGTCTCCCACAGGATCCCATGCACCGGCACCCTAAACAGCCAAAAGTTCCCTTTTCTGAATTTTAGGGTCCTGCATCCGCTTTTACTTATCCTGTACATGTCAAGATTGAGAGTTGCACGAGGGCATGATTGCTGCAGCTCCGGCTATCTGCAGTCTTGACCTCTCCAATAAGTTCTTCCACACTAGGAAACAACAGGTCCAGCAGCGCCTCTCCCCTGGTCGGGCTCCCCCTCACCTGTACTAGCAAGGTGTCCTCAATGCACTCCAGCAGTTTCCTGGACCGCTTGCAGTTCTCTGTGCCGCTTTGTCAGTAGATGTCTGGGTGTTTGACGTCCCCTATCAGGATGAGGGCCTGGCGAGCGTGATGCTTCCTAACACCGAAACGATTCCTCTGTGTCCCAGCTTCCTAAGGCCAATTAACTCCGAGGTCTCAGGCTAGTGCGCAGGGAGATTTGAAGGGGGGTTTTGTCATATGGACTGCCTTTGTCTCATTGCCCTCTTCATGGTGAGCGTGGCCACCAGTCATGGTGAAATTCAGCTGAAGGGAACAACTTGATTGAGCTCTCAAGTCCTTTCAGTGCAGGCACTCAAGCTAAGCCTAAGAGACAGTTCTCCAATGAGTCATCCTAGACACACAGTGAGGAAGGTCTGGCAGAACATCCAGAGTGCACAATGTCATAGCAGAGAAGAGACGCGCCTTTCCAGGGATGTGGCAGAGCTCAATGGCAAAGAAGGATCCTTGTGGGCTGGAGGGAAGCCCTATTCTAGGCAGGAGTGAGGGCCACCAGGACCCTGCGTACGCTCATCAGGCTCTGCCCCAGCCTGTTTTCTTCTGCCCATGAGCCCAGGGAACAAAGGCAGATTCGTAATGGCAAAGAACAGACCAGAGGGTCAGGCAAGTCTCTTTCAAGTGAATTCTACAAGGGACCCCCATTGCCACGTCCCTTGATGACCTGACCAGGCCCTCAAGCATCTTCCAGGCAGGGGTCTGGGCTCAGCCTGGGAAGGGGAGAACCTGTTGGAAAAGAGCAAATCAATGCGTAGGAGGGAGATCAAAGAAATGCCCGCGTCCTTCCCTGAAGGAGACTCACACCCAAATTGGCTTGTTTTGCTCAGCAAGGGCATCCCAAACACCAAAATCCTGGATGGCCTGCTTTTGAGGACAGGCTCAGGGCAGGGAGACAAAAGCCCGTGGCTCTTTTTCCTGGGTCAGAGATCAGCTGGCCCATTCCATACATTTCAAATTTCAAAGGGACATGGGATCAGTGGCCCACAGCACCTGGGAGTCATCGCGATGTGGAAGAGTTGGGAAAATCCCAGAGCTCCAGGCAAACATGAGTCATTGATGCTGTGGACTTCAGTGGACACGATGTGCCAGCCTCAGGCATGCCAAGGATACCAGAGCTCATAGCCTCCTTCCTCCCGAAGTGGTGCTTTCTTCAAGGGCATTTCCACTCATTTTAGCACTGTTCCTGAAAGAACGGGTGCTTCTCTGGCATCTCATGCTGCAGCTGCCTTCAGGAGCTGCCAGTTGTTTCAGGAATGGTGACAAAATGGGATGAAATGTGCTTGAGGAAAGCGACACTTTGGGGCTATGAGCTCTGGTACCCCTGGCATGTCTGAGACCAGGGTAGTGGTTCACAGCACAATGACTCATGTTTACCTGTAGCTCATGGTTTTTCCAAACTCTTCCACATCACAATGACTCCCAGGTGCTCTGGGACACTGATCCTATGTCCCTTTAAACAGATGGAATGCACTGCCCCATTCTTCAGCCAGGAAAAAAGGGCCATGAGCTTTTTGATCCCTCCCCGTGCTTCTCCTCAAAAGGAGGCCATTCAGGCCTCTTGCCTCTGGGATGAACTTCGTGAGCAAAACAGGTGAATTTGGGTGTGGGTCACTTTCACAGGAATCTCTTTGATCAATAACTACGCCATGCTAGAGTCTGACAAGCTTAAGCAAGGTCCGTGTGGTGGTCACTCCTGCCCACAGGGGTCTTCCCTCCAATAGCCTTTCCTGTCTGTTGCACTTTGCCACATCACTGGAGAGATGAGTCTCTTCTCCCATATAGGATTGTGTAGTCTTACGCTTCTTCCTGAACTTACCCACAGTCTTCTGTGTGTCTGCTTGTGGGAACAAATGTCTCTCAGGGTGAGCTTGAGTGCCTGAAAACACTTAAAAGCAGACTTGAGGTGCCCTTCATGGTTTCTTTCACAATGATTTGTGGAGAAGCTGACCACGAAGGGCGCAAAGTGGCGTAGGCAATCTGTATGGCGCAAATCCACTTAAAGTCTCTGCACTCTGCACAACACTGCAGATAGCCTGTGCTGCAGCAATCATGCCCTCGTGCAACTCTCAATCTTGACGTGTACAGGATAAGTAAAAGCGGATGCAGGACCCTAAACGTCAGAAAGGCAAAATTTTGGCTGTTTAGGGTGCTACTGCATGGGATCCCTTGGGAAACTGCTGTCAGATATACAGAGATGAATAAGCTCTAAATTCCAAAGTACAAGAAATCATGCAGGGGGAGCAGGAGGCCAGCTTGGTAAAGTCAAGACCTCTTAGACAAACCCAAAATGCTTAGGCAGTGGAGGCAGGGATGCACCTCTTGGGCAGGTTTTAGGGATATGGCCCTGGATTGCAAGGAGGGGATCAGGAAAGCCAAGGCACAGCTGGAGCTGAACTTGTCTAGGGATGTGAAAAATAACAAGAAGGGTTTCTTCAGGTCCATAGGTCAACAAAGGAAGAGGAAGGAAACTGTACCTCCACGATGAGCAAAACGGGAGACCTTGCTACAACTGTCATGGAGAAGATGGAGGTACTCAATGACAATTTTGTCTCGGTCTTCACTGGCAAGTGCTCTAGCCACACCACCCAATTCACAGAATCCAAAGGCAGGCACTGGAAGAATGAAGTACCACCCACTGTGGGAGAAGTTCAGATTCAAGACCATCTAAGGAACCTGAATGTGCACAAGTCCATGGGACCTGATGAGATGCATCTGAGGGTCCTGAAGGTACTGGCAGATGAAGTTGCTAAGCAACTATCCATGAAATTTGAGAAGTCATGGCAGTCTGGTGAAGTTCCTGTCTGCTGGAAAAGGGGAAACATCACCACCATTTTTGAAAAGGGAAAAAGGAAGACCCAAGGAACTGCAGGACAGTCAGTCTCACCTCTGTGCCTGGCAAGATCATGGAGCAGAACCTCCTGGAACCTATGCTAAGACACATGGAATCCAGAGAGGTGATTGGTGACAGCCAACATGCCTTCCCTAAGGGCAAATTGTGCCTGACAAACTTAGTGTCCTTCTATGATGGGGTTACAACATTGGTGGATAAGGGAACAGCAACTGACGCTATCTACTTGTGCAAAGCATTTGATACTGTCCTGCAGTATCAAATGCTTGTCTCTAAAAATAGAGAGACATGGATTTGATGGGTGGGCCATGTGGTAGATAATGAATTGGCTGGATGGTCACATTCAAAGAATTGTGGTCGATGGCTTGATTTCTGGGTGGAGACCAGTGATGAGCGGTTTCCCTCGGGCGTCCATACTAGTACCAATATTACTTAACATCTTTACTGGGGACATGGACAGTAGGATTGACTGCATCCTCAGCAGGTTTGTGGGTGATATCAAGCTGAATGACGTGGGTTATACTCTCGCGGGAAGGGGTGCCATCCTGAGGGCTCTTGACAGCCTAGAGAGGCAACCTGTATGGTGCAAATCCACTTAAAGTCTCTGCACAGCTAGCCTGAGACCTCCAACTTCATTGGTGTTATGAAACTAGGATACAGATTAATCATTTCAACGTTTGGTGGTATGAAAAGGGAGCACAAAATTTCAGATGAAAGAGGCAAGGGCTTAGTCACCAGTGGGGCCTCGGCAACTGTCAACTACTAGGTGTTCAGACGCTTCATGAGCAAGGAATGTTTGTGGCCCCCCAGGGCTCTGGGACACTGCTTAAAAGCCTGCCCTGATCCAGGCTCCACATCTTCCTCTCTTGCCTCCCTGTCCTCCAGGAACGAGGTAAGACTGAGTCCACTCCATCTCTCCCTGTGGGCTGAGATGCTGTCATGGTGGCTACTCGGGTTGATACTTGGGCTGCCTCAACTTGGCCCTGCATGGGAAATGTTCAAGGGCTGTCACCCCTTTCCCGTTTGATGCGGGTGGCTGGGGAGAGCTGGGAAGAGGGGGGTTCTTTCAGGCAGAAGGGGATCAATGGGGCTCAGCTGCAGGGAGGTCTGCCTACCAGAATTTGCACCTGCAGCAGAAAGTCTTTAACCAAATGGCCAAGTGCATCCAGTGCCTTCTTCAATGCAGCAATGTTTGTTCTGGAGATGGGGTATGATCTTTCCACAGGTGCTTTAAACTCACTGTGCTGGGTCCTATCCAAAACTGGGTCAGCCTTCCTGTGCCGTGCCACACAGAGGGCATGATGAGGGCTGTGGGAGATGAAGGCAGACTCTGTGTTTTTAAAACAAGGAGTGTGCATGGAGAGAGCTGCAGAAAAGACAGACGGACTGATCTTGAGTTACATTTTCCCTGCCTGGTCTGTGTTTCAGCTTTGCCTGCCTCACCGAGAGATGTCTTGCTTCAGACCCTGTCTCCCACGCCCCTGCGGAGCCTCTGGCCCAACCCCACTTGCAAGCAGCTGCAGTGAGCCCTGTATTGCCCGCTGCGCTGACTCAACGGTGGCCATCCAGGCATCCCCAGTGGTGGTGACCCTGCCGGGCCCCATCCTCACCTCTTTCCCTCAGAGCACAGCCGTGGGATCCTCTCTGTCAGCTGCTGTTGGGAGCTCCCTCAGCACCGGGGGGGGTTCCCATCTCTTCGGGGGGCTCCCTTGGTCTGGGGGGGTCAGGGCTGTGTCTGCCTACCCCCCGCTGCAGTCTGAACTGCTGAAGCCGGCAGATCATCCATCCCCTTTGGAGCACGAAGGAAGATGGGAACTCTGCAGAAGGAGTGTGGTCACTGCTTGCAGCTGGGCTGGGTGTCCTCATGCCACCAGGCAGGAGGGACCTGTGCCCGCTGCTCCTCGATGCACGGCAGGCCTCGCCGTGCCTCCTCCGAGTCTTCTTTGCTCTGGGCATCTTGAGAAAGGGCTCGTTCTCTTCTGTGTTGCTGAAACTCCTGCTGACGGGGAGAGGGTGCTGGAGTTAGGGACTGCTCCTGGTGGTCTGGGATTGTCACCAGGTAGAGCAGAATGGGAAAAGGCAAGCGCTTTGTGTGGAGCTGCTTATGGGGAAATGGGCCATTCTCTGTGTCCCCCTGAACCCTGCAGTCATGTTTCTTGGTCTCTGTTCTGTGCCACTGCATGTGCTCCTTCTCATTAAAGACTTTGTGCAGCGTAGCTGGAGACTCATGGTGGTTTCTTCTCCTCCTGCCTCAGTTGGCCAACACCTCTGCAAGGAAGAGGGAGAACCTGCTCTCTCCCATGACAGTGAGTCTGTCCCCATGCATGGGGCACTGCCAGTTGTGGGTGGAGTTCCCTGAACTGATACCAGAGATGGAGAAATAGGGAAGTAGGCAAGAGAAAGGCTTTAAATCCTCAGAGAAATGGAGAGAGCAAGAAGCAATGGGCAGAGCTGGAAATACAAGTAATGCCACCAACAGTGGTGGTCAAAGATGGGAAAGGGTTTCCCGGGGAGGTTGAAGATTCTCCATCTTTGGAGATGTCCAGCATCCAACCTGACAAAGCCACAAAAAACGCCCTCTCCTTGATGCTGCTTTGAGCTGGGCTTGCACTGCCTGATTTCCACCTCAGCTCTTGTGTGATTCTCTGAGCCACTGCTGGGTGCCCTCACCCAGGAGCATGCACAAAGCAGAAGGGAGCAGCGGCCAGTGCTCAGGAAAGCAGCAGAGGTTTGGTGGGCACAGGGCAGGAGAAGTGGCAGTGGTGTTGGTCCCAGGTCTGGGAGCACAGGAAAGGAAGGCAAATTGAGTGCATTCAACAATTGACCCAATAGCAAGGGAAGGGAATAAGGTGTAAGCATGGTGAAGGAGCCAAAATGTCAAGGTCCCACTGAGATTTGAACTCAGATCGCTGGATTCAGAGTCCAGAGTGCTCACCATTACACCATGGGACCTCCTGAATGGATGGTGTCTTTCCCATACTCCAAGACTCGCTGAGCCATAGCCTCCTGGCTGAGCCCAACAGTCTCTCCATCTCCCTGGACATCACCAAGCATGGCCTTCCTCCAGGGCCACAGAGCACTCTCTACTCACGGGATCTTTCAAGGGAGTGGGAGACCTATTTGTGCAAGCCTGCCGTGCCCTCTCTTACAAGACCTAGGCCAATAACCTGTGAGAATCTTGCTTTCTCCTGTTTAGGCTTGGTTTTGAAGTTTCCAGTGGAACATCTGCAACGGTGCACCTCGCAGAGTACATTCACGGCCAAGCAATCGGTGACTCCATGGTTGCACTTCTGGTCTCTACTGCTGCCTCACTTCACTCCTGTTTTGGACAGCCTGTCAACCTGCCTGCAGAAGTTATTGCCTCTCTGGTTTCTTACCTTGTAGCTCATACTAAGCAGCCATTAAATAGACATCCTTACTCTTGGTTGCAGTCCTAGCCAAGCTCTTGACCTTGCCAAATTAGATGACCAAGAGAGAGGGCAAGGGAGAAAGTTCAACAGAGGGAGGAGTTGGCAGGAGGACCCAAAGCAGCTTGTTATGAGATGCACAAGCTGGTCTGCCTTCCTCTGCTGGGACAGTCCTGACTGACTTCAAAGCCTGGTCCTTTCTTCCAGTGCACGCTGTCCCCTTCTGCCCCAAAGTGGCTTCTCCCTCACTGAGAACACTGTTTTCACTCCTGAGGTTGCTACAGACTCAGGTACGTTTCACTGTGAGCCTGAGGGAACTTGCCCTCGTGCTCTGGGACCACCACACCGCCTGCGCAAGAATGATCCATGCACGCAGCGGGGAAAGCTGCACTGGTGTTATCCTCCTCGTGCCACGTTTTGAGTCTGTGTGTTGAGAGCAGGGCCCTTGCTGCCAGCAGTCAGGCAGGAAGAAGCACGTGTGGGGACGGTCTACCAGATCTCAAATGCAGCCCAGGTACACTGATGACAGAACCTGCTGGTACCTTTGGTCTGCCCAAAGCATGGGGCTTGCATCCAGTACTTCTGAATCCAGAGGAGAGACCATGCTGTCGTGCACAAGCGTAAGATATCAAATGGAAGGTTAGATTCAGAGAGGGCAGGAGAAACACCTAGTCGCAGGAGAAGTGTTAAATCTCTACAGAGTCACAGTGCTGAGAGCATGTCCCAGAGACTCAGCATTGCTGAGGACTCTCCTCATCCATCCCTGGGATCTGCAGGACCGAGCAGGGTGGGAGGAGGGTCTGGGAGCAGCAAGAGCAGGGCCCAGTCTCTGAAGGTCTTGCAAAGAGGTGGAGGGACTCCCCCTCCAGGGGCTGGAGCACAGGGGAAGGGACAGCCCTTTGCCTTGCAGATGCTCCACTGCTGCAGGGGGAGGGATGTCCCTTCTAGGGCTGAGGCAGTGGATCTGCAACCAAAGGAGGCTATTCCTGAGGCTCTGCTAGTCTCACCCAGCGCTCAGGAGAAAGCATTCTGGGCCAGTGTGTGGTGTGGGCCAGTGCAGGCTGCTTCCTTGCTCAGGGCATTTTGTCCTTGCTCACCTTTCTGGCAGCACTGTCTGCTGGGGATGTCACAGTCCCCAGCCCGTTTACTTCCCCAAGTTCCTGGTAACCGCTCCTACCACTGTAGCCTCCGATGCTGCTCCACCCTGGGGGACGCTGTGGGGAGGATACTTTGTGCCCCCCTTAGAGACTTCAATGTGCAACCTGAGATGTCCTGCAGCTCAGGCCAGGATGACCCACACAGGACACCAGGTCACTCCGGGTTCTGCACTCTCAATGTCCTTCTGGCTGAGGGCAGACTCTGGCATGCCAGAGAGCACCCTTCACACAGTGGACCTCTTCTGTGGCTCATACTTTCTGATGGTGGTCCTTCTGAGAATTGCACCCCAGTGCTCGTGCAGCCTGTGGTGGGATTGCATGAGGATGTCTCGTTCCTGTTCAGCAGTGTTGGAGAGAAATGCCCCAGAGCCTGCACTGTCCCTGTTGACCTCTTACACGGGGGACTTTACTCCCATCTGCCCCTCTTCCCACTGGCGCTGTCCATGTTTGCTGGTGAGGAACTGCCAGTTCAGGGAAGCTTTCTGGGTTGAAAAGCTGCTGGTCAACGCCGCCTCCTGGACTGGCACCTACAGAATGTGCCACTGGAGTGAAGTGAATCACTCTGTCCGTGACACAGCAGAGCACGCTTTTCTTGCCAGGTGTGACCAGCAGCAGCAGGTTCAGCTCTGGGCCAGGCTGAAAATCCCTCACAACCCCAGTGCAGAGCCCAGCCTGGAGCCACCTCAGCAGAAAAAAATACACTGGGCTCAGTGGGGTGTCCTCCAAGGCCCCAAGGAGCTGATGCTGTATCAGCATTTCTCACCAGCGTATCTGGGAGAGAAACTGGGGAGAACCAGGGATGAAGAGAGCGAGCCTGCTCAGGAAAAGCAGACGTATTGTGGCAGGGAATAGAGGACCGGCGTAGAGGCTGTTGTCTCTCACCCAGCGTTCCAGGGACGGCACCCTCCCTCTGTGCTGCTCGGATCACAACAGTCCAGGCCTGCACAACGGAGCTTACAAGACCTAGGAATGTTCTTGGGGGACCCAGGAGCAGGGCTGAGGCTTTTCCCCCCTTACAGGCCTGGGAGCAGAGATGCTTGATTTGGGGGCCACAGAGGTGTTGCCCTATGTTGTGTGGAACCGGGGCTGCTGCGGGTGCTGGGAGAAGTAGCAGGGGCAGTGTGCTCCATGCCTGCGAGCGAGGCTTTTACAGGCAGCAGCAGCACTGCCTGGCACGCAGTTGATCTGTGCTTGCTTTCTTCCAGCCGGCAGCTGCGTTGCTGGGGGAAGCTGGGCTGTTCTGGAGCAGCAGAGGCACGGCACCACGGAACCCGGCTAAAGAAAAACCCCTGCTTGCGTTGGCCGGGAATCGAACCCGGGTCAACTGCTTGGAAGGCAGCTATGCTCACCACTATACCACCAACGCACCTGCTGCACAGCTGTGTGCTGCTCCTCTGGGTCCCGCATCAGCTGCCTCCTGCTCCTCCGCAGGCTGGCTGGCTGCCTCCTCGCCACCCACACGCTGTCAGAAGCTGCTGCAAAGCATGTGTGTTTCTTTGGGCTAGGAAACCTCAAGCTGCACTAGCCACTGGCTAGGGGAGATCAGCATCAGGGACTGCCCGGGGTTGGAGCAGGACACTGGACAAACCGGGACTGAGCTGCAGGCATGGACTCTGCACAGAGCTGTGGTACAGCCCAGGGTTCAAGGGACCTGGTGGTGTGCATGTGGGAGGGAGGGGGTGTGTGCGTCCAATGCTGATCTCCAGTCCTGAGCAGCCAGAGAGGAATCATACAATGGTTTGGGTTGGAAGGGACCTTGAAGATCACCCAGTTCCAACCCCCCTGCCCTGGGCAGGGACACCTCCCAGCAGCCCAGGGTGCTCCAAGCCCCGTCCATCCTGGCCTTGAACACCTCCAGGGATGGGGCAGCCGCAGCTTCTCGGGGCAACCTGGGCCAGGGGCTCACCACCCTCAGAGTGCAACGTTTGTTCCCAATATCTAATCTAAATCTCTCCTCTTCCAGTTTGAGGCCATTACCCCTCGTCCTATCACTACATGCCCTTGTAAGAAGTCCCTCTCCAGCTCTCCTGTAGGGCCCCTTCAGATATTGGAAGGCCACAATAAGGTATCCCCAGAGTCTTCTCTTCTCCAGGCTGAACAACTCCAACTCTCTCAGCCTGTCCCAATAGGAGAGGTGCTCCAGTCCCCTGATCATCTTTGTGGCCCTCCTCTGGACCCACTCTAACAGGTCCGTGTCCTTCTTGTGCTGAGGCCCCGGAGCTGGACACAGTACTCCAGGTGGGGTCTCACCGGGGTGGAGTACAGAGGCCTCGCCCTGCTGGCCATGCTTCCTTTGATGCAGCGCAGGATGTGGTTGGCTTTCCGGACTGTGAGCGCACATTGCCAGCTCATGTTGAGCTTCTCATCCACCAACACCCCCAAAGGAAAAAAAGGATGGGGCCATCTGTCTTGTTCATGACTATGTGAGTGCTGGTGGTGCTTCTGTGGGTGCTGGTAATGCTGCTGCTCCCCACCTGCATTCATACGCGTGCCAGCTGTGCACATACTATGCAAGTGGATGTGCCTTTGTGTAGTACCTGCGGTGGTGTAAGCACAGACAAACATCCACCCAGCTGCTCACTGCTTTCCTCACCTTCAGTGGCATGCAGGGCACAGAAAATAGGATGAGAAATCTTCCAGGTCAATATCAACACAAGGACATGGCTTCGCAAAAACTGTTGTGGGCAAAAGAGACTCAATTTGGGGGAAATTTATTGTCAATTAGGTTATTGCCAATATAGATTCACAGAGTGAGAAACAAAAAGACCAAACATAAACCAACAACTTTCCTCCCTCTTACACAGTCTCAACTTCACTCCTTCACTCCAGACCCCTCTACACACCCACGCAACACAGGGGGGAGGCGTTTTCCCTCTGCTCTTCCTGACCCCCCTTTTTTTTTCCTTCCTCCTCTCTCTCTCTGGCATTTTCTGCCCTTTCTTTATTATGTTTCCACCGAGGCGACAAACTTTGCTGATGGCTCTGCTGTGTCCTGTAGTGGGTCTGCTGTGGAGATGGAACCAGCTGTGTCCAGCACAGGGCAGCCCCTTATCACTTCTCCCAGGGCCACTCTGCAGCACCCCCGAACCCCTACACTACCAAACCTGTGCCATGTGTAGCCAGTACAGCGGCGATTGGGAACACCTGCTCAGCCCTGCTCTGAGACCTGTGAGTGGGCACAGCAGCAAACAGACTGGGATGGAGAGAACCCACAAATGGTCAAGTTGATTGCATTGGTCTTTCCCAAACTAGCACCAGCCTTGTCCTCCTCCCCACCTGCAGGTTCCTGGAGGTCCCTGCTTGTGGCTGGGAAGTTGGCATTGAGCTGCCTGATGGGAAGAGAGAATCACCTGTGTCCCCAGGACACCCACTGCCTCATGGGGGAAGCTCTGCCTGCTGCTGCGCACCCACCCATCTGCCTTGCTGAGGGTGACTTTGGGAGTGCGGGCTCCTGAGAAGACAAAGGAGAAAGAAGGTGGCAGTGGCAGAGGGAAGGGGCTGAGGGTGCAGGATGGTCACAGCCATGGGTGTCCAGAGAGCTAGAGCAGTGGAGGTTCAGAGTTGCCAGGAGAGGCAGCACCTATCAGGAGCAGGGGGAAAAAACAACTTATTAGCAGAGGATGGTTTCGATCCATCGACCTCTGGGTTATGGGCCCAGCACGCTTCCGCTGCGCCACTCTGCTCCCCCCAGCACTTTAGCTGGGACCTCCCACAGCCCTGCATGATGCTCCTGGGCATTGCCAGGACCAGCACTTGTGCCCGGGTCTCCTGCCCGTGCTCTGTACATACTTTTCCTAAACAGATTAAGTTCTCTGCAAGTAATCTCTGATTACTTTTGAAGTGAGACTCTGTTATTTGATTTGTTCCCCCTCTGGACCCACTTCTGGGTTCGGTGTGGTTTGTCCTCCCGCTTCTGAGATGGTTGGGTCCCCTTCTGAGATCAGTTTGTCCTACTCTCTGGGATAGTTTGCATCTGGCATTGGTTTAATGCTCTTGGGACCATATAAGTGAACATAAGTGATCTATCATGAATATATTTGATACTATATTATTGGTAAGCTCACTTTACTGGGAATAAGTTTGTAGTAACCTGTAGTATTATATACATATATGTTCCTGCTATTATTGAGTGCTGCTATTATTTTCACTGTTATTGCCTCTCTGGTTTCTTACCTTGTAGCTCATACTAAGCAGCCATTAAATAGACATCCTTACTCTTGGTTGCAGTCCTAGCCAAGCTCTTGACCTTGCCAAATTAGATGACCAAGAGAGAGGGCAAGGGAGAAAGTTCAACAGAGGGAGGAGTTGGCAGGAGGACCCAAAGCAGCTTGTTATGAGATGCACAAGCTGGTCTGCCTTCCTCTGCTGGGACAGTCCTGACTGACTTCAAAGCCTGGTCCTTTCTTCCAGTGCACGCTGTCCCCTTCTGCCCCAAAGTGGCTTCTCCCTCACTGAGAACACTGTTTTCACTCCTGAGGTTGCTACAGACTCAGGTACGTTTCACTGTGAGCCTGAGGGAACTTGCCCTCGTGCTCTGGGACCACCACACCGCCTGCGCAAGAATGATCCATGCACGCAGCGGGGAAAGCTGCACTGGTGTTATCCTCCTCGTGCCACGTTTTGAGTCTGTGTGTTGAGAGCAGGGCCCTTGCTGCCAGCAGTCAGGCAGGAAGAAGCACGTGTGGGGACGGTCTACCAGATCTCAAATGCAGCCCAGGTACACTGATGACAGAACCTGCTGGTACCTTTGGTCTGCCCAAAGCATGGGGCTTGCGTCCAGTACTTCTGAATCCAGAGGAGAGACCATGCTGTCGTGGACAAGCGTAAGATATCAAATGGAGGGTTAGATTCAAAGAGGGCAGGAGAAACACCTAGTCGCAGGAGAAGTGTTAAATCTCTACAGAGTCACAGTGCTGAGAGCATGTCCCAGAGACTCAGCATTGCTGAGGACTCTCCTCATCCATCCCTGGGATCTGCAGGACTGAACAGGGTGGGAGGAGGGTCTGGGAGCAGCAAGAGCAGGGCCCAGTCTCTGAAGGTCTTGCAAAGAGGTGGAGGGACTCCCCCTCCAGGGGCTGGAGCACAGGGGAAGGGACAGCCCTTTGCCTTGCAGATGCTCCACTGCTGCAGGGGGAGGGATGTCCCTTCTGGGGCTGAGGCAGTGGATCTGCAACCAAAGGAGGCTATTCCTGAGGCTCTGCTAGTCTCACCCAGCGCTCAGGAGAAAGCATTCTGGGCCAGTGTGTGGTGTGGGCCAGTGCAGGCTGCTTCCTTGCTCAGGGCATTTTGTCCTTGCTCACCTTTCTGGCAGCACTGCCTGCTGGGGATGTCACAGTCCCCAGCCCGTTTACTTCCCCAAGTTCCTGGTAACCGCTCCTACCACTGTAGCCTCCGATGCTGCTCCACCCTGGGGGACGTTGTGGGGAGGATACTTTGTGCCCCCCTTAGAGACTTCAATGTGCAACCTGAGATGTCCCAGAGCTCCTCAGCCCCTGGGAGCTGCAGCTCAGGCCAGGATGACCCACACAGGACACCAGGTCACTCCAGGTTCTGCACTCAACATCTTTCTGGCTGAGGGCAGACTTTGGCATGCCAGAGAGCACCCTTCACACAGCGGACCTCTCCTGTGACTCATACTTTTTGATGGCGGTCCTTCTGAGAATTGCACCCAGTGCTCGTGCAGCCTGTGGTGGGATTGCATGAGGATGTCTCGTTCCTGTTCAGCAGTGTTGGAGAGAAATGCCCCAGAGCCTGCACTGACCTCTTACACGGGGGACTTTACTCCCATCTGCCCCTCTTTCCACTTGCACTGTCCATGTTTGCTGGTGAGGAACTGCCAGTTCAGGGAAACTTTCTGGGTTGAAAAGCTGCTGGTCAACGCCGCCTCCTGGACTGGCACCTGCAGAATGTGCCACTGGGCCTGACAGAGGGAAGGATGCGCTGGGTTCCCAGCTTTCCCTGTAAATCCTGGGGGGAGCCTTTACTCGTAATCCTGATATTTCCTTCCCGTCCATCTCCAGACCTTACCCCATAACCCAGGAATCTTCTCACCGGTGCTGGCACCCTCACTGTCATCTCCTAGTTGCCCACTTGTGGGCATGGGATGCTCAGCTGTTAGAGCCCCTGGCTGGTAGGCTGTGGACCTGGCCTCAAGCCCATGCTCAGGTGAAAATGTAACTGTTTAGTGGATACACTGTTGGAGTGGGTGATGTCAAAAGGGCCTTTCCAACCTAAGCTGTTTGATGAAAGCTGAGGAGAGTGATCATTGCCCTTTCCTTGGCACTGCAGAAGCCACATCGCAATTGGTGTGCCCCCTTTGTGTCCCCAGGGACAAGAGAGCTGGGGATGATCTCTCATGGACAGAGGTACTGGCAGAGAACTGGCAGACAGAACATTAATGGCTGGAGCACGTGATGGATGGGGTGAGGTCGAGTGCACTAGGATTGTGGAACCTGACGGAGATGAGTAAGCTGGGGAGGAGGGGATGGAACTGCTGGCTCCCACCAGCTACAGCAGGTTATGGAAAGGATGAATCCAGGCTTTCCTGAGAAAGTCACTGCAAACAGTCAAGAGGCAACAATCACAAGTTGCAACAAAACTAATGCCAGCTGTATTTTTGGGAAAAGAAGTGACAGGGGACACAGTGTAGCCCTGGAGGAACTGCTGAAAAGACAATGAGCTCTCTGACAGTGGCAGTGTTCAGAAGTCAATGGGATGAGGCCCAGAGCCTGCTGAGGTACCAGGAAAGTCTGGTCTGCTTGGAGAAGTGGATAGGAGCAGAAGACCTCCAGAGGTCCAGTCCAACCTTTGTTTTTCTGGGGTACAGTGAGTCAAACAAGCCCTTGAGCAGCCACCAAAAGGCAATGCCTTGGAAGACAGCAAATGCAGGAGATTGCATAGAAGCACCAGTTGACTCAGGAATGGTGCTAAAATGTGAGGAAATATCTGGGATGAAAGTGGCACTTTGGGCTTATGAGCTCTGGTATCCTTGGCACGCCTGAGACTAGGGCACTGTGTCAGGTGCAATCCACAGCACAATTACTCATGTTTGCCTGGGGTTGAGGGTTTTTCCCAACCTTTCCACATCACGGTGACTCCCAGGTCCTCTGGGAGAATGATCCAATGTCCCTTTTGTAAATTTACATGCATGGACTGGGCCACGCCAGGCCTGACCCACGTGAAATAGCTGTGAGATTTTTCTCTGTCCCCCAAGTCGCTCCGCAAAAGCAGGTCACCCAGGCTGTTGGCTTCTGGGATGAACTTGCTGAGCAAAGGAGGTCAATTTGGGTCTGCGTCTCTTTCAGGGAAGGATGCGGCCTCTCTGACCACAAAATGAGGCCATGGCAGAGCCTGATGAGCATAAGCTCACTGGCTGGGAACCCCTCATAATGATGATAAAAAAATAAGAGATTAGTCTTTCAAAAAACCCCGGGAATATAACCATGGCTATAACAGCAATTGACCTGAGTCTAGTATAAACCCACTTCACCTGCACGGGACATATCTTTATAACACTGAAGATTAATACCCCATTGAGCATATTTCCACACCATTACCCGGGACTCATCAGCCCTCCTGAACTTGCTCAAGAACACCTCTGCTCCACCATGCCAAGCAACAAGGCTGCCCCTTCCTCTGGGGTTTCCCTAAGCTCCTCCAGAGCCAGCTGGGGTGGTCAAAGAGAAAGTCCTCATCCAGCGTTATGGGCAGGAGGTGTGGGCAGAAGGGCTAAGCAAGGCCCTTGAGCTACCCACCCCAGGCCCAAAGGAGGTGAACTTTTCAGGGAGAGTTTTCCAACCTGGGTGAAGGCACAGGTAACAGGAAGAGAAGGAAGCATGGGGGGGTCCCAGCTAAAGTGCTGGGGGGAGCAGAGTGGCGCAGCGGAAGCGTGCTGGGCCCATAACCCAGAGGTCGATGGATCGAAACCATCCTCTGCTAAGAGGTCGTTTTTTTCCCCTGCTCCTGACAGGTGCTGCCTCTCCTGGCAACTTTGAACCTCCACTGCTCTAGCTCTCTGGGCACCCATGGCTGTGACCATCCTGCACCCTCAGCCCCTTCCCTCTGCCACTGCCACCGTCTTTCTCCTTTGTCTTCTTCTTTGTCTTCTCAGGAGCCCGCACTCCCAAAGTCACCCTCAGCAGGCAGAGCTTCCCCCATGGGGACACAAATGTTTCTCTCTTCCCATCAGGCAGCTCAATGCCAACTTCCCAGCCACAAGCAGGGACCTCCAGGAACCTGCAGGTGGGGAGGAGGACAAGGCTGGTGCTAGTTTGGGAAAGACCAATGCAATCAACTTGACCATGTGTGGGTTCTCTCCATCCCAGTCTGTTTGCTGCAGTGCCCACTCACAGGTCTCAGAGCAACCCTGAGCAGGTGTTCCCAATCGCTGCTGTACTGACTACACATGGCACGGGTTTGGTAGTGTAGGGGTTCAGGGGTGTTGCAGGGTGGCCTCTGTGAGAAGTGATAAGGGGCTGCCCTGTGTCAGGCACAGCCAGTTCCAGCTCCACAGTGTGTCCACCGTACAACAGGATGTGAATTCACCACATGAACCTGTTTTAATTGGCAAATTAGTTTTTTTTCACAGTCAAGTCTGATTTGCCCAACAGTTTTGCTAAGCCATGTCCTTGTGTTTGTCTTGGCCTGAGCTTTCTCATCATGTTTTCAGTGCCCTGCACCCGAATGAAAGTGTGGAAAGGAGTGAGCAGCTGAGCGGGTGTTTGTCTGTGCTTAAACCACTGCAGGAACATACACAGAAATGGACATCCACTTGCATAGTACATGCACAGCTGGCACATGTATGAACAGAGATAGGGGGCAGCAGAATTACCATCATGGAGCATCTTGATTTTCTCTATACAACATCTCAGACACAGTGAAGCATACAAAGCAGCTTGAGGGTGTGTGTGTGTGCAGGGTTCTGGAAGCCGGAAGCCAGGCTGTGGGTGAGGTCACTGACAGGAAGCCTTAGAACAGAAGGATTTTTTAAATTTCCACTCTACCCTACAAAACGTACATTCTGCATGCTTCAAGCCTCAAAAGCAGCTCTCTCCACATTCATCCACAAAATCCTCTCTAACATCATGCACTTTAACATCCAACTGGGACTCAAAGAGTGCATCCTCCTGCTTAAAACTGGCTCACACCAGCTGATCACTGCTTTGTCCTTTCCATGCATAAAACAGTTTGTTGAGAGAGACTTTCTCTCCTCTTTCCAGCCCTTCTGCACAGAATGGGATTCTAGTCACTGGCATGAAAGTGAAACGCAGAGCAGGTAGAATTCCTTACACACATCAAGCTCTTGTGCTCTCCATGGTGGCATGGAGCACGCTCCAACCTCTTGGCTCATGCAAATCAAACCTAGACCTAGGTGGGTTTTGAGAGTGGGATGAAACAGTCTGGCTGAGAATGAGGTAGAGAAGTGGGCATTCCTGAGGCGTCATTATACAGACCACATGAAAACGTCCATGTGCTAGCCCTGGAAGAGCTGCGCGAGAGATAGTGGCAGCGTTCAGAAGTCAAAGGGACAAAGCGCAGATTTTGCTGAGGTAACTGGGAAGTTTCATCCGCTCAGACCAGGAGACTTCCAGCGGTCCCTTCCAACCTTCATTATTCATGGGTACACTGAGTCTCATGGGCCCTTAATTAGGCACTGGAAGGCAATGCCTTGGAAGACAGCTGCAGCAGGAGATGCCAGAGAAGCACCCATTCTTCCAGGCATGGTGCTAAAATGAGCGGAAATGCCCTTGAAGAAAGCACCACTTCGGGAGGAAGGAGGCTATGAGCTCTGGTATCCCTGGCACGCCTGAGGCTGGCACATCGTGTCCACTGAAGTCCACAGCATCGATGACTCGTGTTTGCCTGGAGCTCTGGGATTTTCCCAACTCTTCCACATCGCGATGACTCCCAGGTGCTGTGGGCCACTGATCGCATGTCCCTTTGAAATTTGAAATGCATGGAATGGGCCAGCTGATCTCTGACCCAGGAAAAAGAGCCACGAGCTTTTGTCTCCCTGCCCTGAGCCTCTCCTCAAAAGCAGGCCACTCTGGGATGAACTTGCCTGGAAAAACAGGTAAATTTAGTTATTTGTCTCTTTCAGGGAAGGACACGGTCATGTCTTTGATCACGCTCCTACATGTTGATTTCCTTGTTTACAATACGTTCTCCACTTCCCAAGCTGAGCCCAGAACCCTAGTTGGAAGCGGCTTGAAGGCCTGGTCAAGTGATCAAAAGACATGGCTATGAGGAACCCATGGAGAGATTACTTGAAAGAGACTTGTGTGACCCTCTCTCTGCTCTTCATTGTTTAGAATCCACATTTGTTCTCTCATTAGGCTAGGACTGAAACCAAGACTAAGGATATCTGGTTAATGCCTGCTTTTTCTGAGCCACAAGGTGAGAAACCAGGAAGGGCATAACTTCCACAGGCAAATTGACAGGCTGTCCAACACAGTGGTGAAGGGAGGCAGCAACAGATACCACAAGTGCAAGCATGGAACCATCGATTGCTGGGCCATGACCGTACTATGTAAGGTGCAACGTTGCAGATGTTCCACTGGAAACGTCATAACCAGGTCTAATCAGCAGAAAGCAAGATGTGCACAGCCTGGGTCTTCTAAGAGAGGGTATGGCAGGCTTGAACAAATAGGTCTCCCACTCCCATGAACTAACCCGTAGAGAGCGCTCAGTGGCCCTGGAAGAACACTGTACTTGGTGATGTCCGGGGAGATGAAGAGGCTGGTGGCTCAGTCAGGAGGCTATGGGTCAGTAAGCACTGGGACAGGGGAAAGGCAACTTCTGTTCCAGAGGTCCCATGGTGTAATGGTGAGCACTCTGGACTCTGAATCCAGCGATCTGAGTTCAAATCTCAGTGGGACCTTGACATTTTGGCTCCCTCACCATGCTTACACCTTATTCCCTTCCCTTGTTATTGGGTCAATTGTTGAATACACTCAATTTGCCTTCCTTTCCTGTGCTCCCAGACCTGGGACCAACATCAGCACCCCTTCTCCTGCCCTGTGCCCACCAAACCTCTGCTGCTTTCCTGAGCACTGGCCCTAGCCCCAGCTCTGCTCCCTTCTGCTTCACGCCTGCTCCTGGGTGAGGGCACCCAGCAGTGGCTCAGAGAATCACACAAGAGCTGAGGTGGAAATCAGGCAGTGCAAGCCCAGCTCAAAGCAGCATCAAGGAGAGGGCGTTTTTCGTGGCTTTGTCAGGTTGGATGCTGGACATCTGCAAAGATGGAGAATCTTCAACCTCCCCGGGAAACCCTTTCCCATCTTTGACCACCACTGTTGGTGGCATTACTTGTATTTCCAACTCTGCCCATTGCTTCTTGCTCTCTCCATTTCTCTGAGGATTTAAAGCCTTTCTCTTGCTTACTTCCCTATTTCTCCATCTCTGGTATCAGTTCAGGGAGCTCCACCCACAACCGGCAGTGCCCCATGCATGGGGACAGACTCACTGTCATGGGAGAGAGCAGGTTTTCCCTCTTCCTAGCAGGGGTGTTGGCCAACTGAGGCAGGAGGAGAACAAACCACCATGAGTCTGCAGCTATGCTGCACAAAGTCTTTAATGAGAAGGAGCACATGCAGTGGCACAGAACAGAGACCAAGAAACATGTCCCACCCCACCAGGAGCAGTCCCTAACTCCAGCACCCTCTCCCCGTCGGCAGGAGTTTCAGCAAAGCAGAAGAGAATGAGCCCTTTCTCAAGAAGCTCAGAGCAAAGAAGACCCAGAGGAAGCACAGCGAGGCCTGCCATGCATCGAGGAGCAGCGGGCACAAGTCCCTCCTGCCTGGTGGCATGAAGACAACCAGCCCAGCTGCAAGCAGTGACCACGCTCCTGCTGCACAGTTCTCATCTTCCTTTGTGCTCCAAAGGGGATGATGTGCTGGCTTCAGCAGTTCAGATTGAAGCAGGGGGTAGGCAGACACAGCCCTGACCCCCCCAGACCAAGGGAGCCCCCCGAAGAGATGGGAACCCCCCCGGTGCTGAGGGAGCTCCCAACAGCAGCTGACAGAGAGGATCCCACAGCTGTGCTCTGAGGGAAAGAGGTGAGGATGGGGCCCGGCAGGGTCACCACCACTGGCGAGGCCTCGATGGCCACCGTTGAGTCAGCGCAGCGGGCGATACAGGGCTCACTGCAGCTGCTTGCAAGTGGGGTTGGGCCAGAGGCTCCGCAGGGGCGTGGGAGACAGGGTCTGAAGCAAGACATCTCTCGGTGAGGCAGGCAAAGCTGAAACACAGAGCAGGCAGGGATAAAGTAACTCAAGATCAGTCCATCTGTCTTTTCTGCAGCTCTCTCCATGCACACTCCATGTTTTAAAAACACAGAGTCTGCCTTCATCTCCCACAGCCCATATCATATCCTTCCTGCGTGATGGCACAGGAAGGCTGACTGTGTTTTGGAATGCTACCCAGCACAGTGGGTTTAAAGCATCTGTTGAAAGAGTGATCATACCCCATCTCCAGAACAAACACTGCTGCATTGAAGGCAGCAGTGGGTGAACTCAGTCAATTGCTTAGAGACCATCTGCTGCAGGTGCAAATTCTGGTGGGCAGACCTCCCCTCCCTGCAGCTGAGCCCCACTGACACCCTTCTGCTTGAAAGGACCCCCCTCTTCCCAGCTCTCCCCAGCCACCTCTGACAAAAGGAAAGAGCTGTCAGCCCTCAAACAGTGCTACTACTCGCCAAGCTCAGGCACCCCGAGTGTCAACCTGAGTAGCCACCATGACAGCAGCTCAGCCCACAGGGAGAGATGGAGCAGACTCAGGCTTACCTCGTTCCTGGAGCACAGGGAGGCAAGGGAGGAGGATGCTGAGCCTGGATCAGGGCAGGCTTTTATGCCATGTCCCAGAGCCCTGGGGAACCACAAACATTCCTTGCTCATGAAGTGTCCCAACACCTAGAAGTTGAAACTTGCTGAGGCCTCTGGTGATTAAGCCCCTTACCTCTTTCACCTGAAATGCTTTGTTCCTGCTTCATGCCACCAAACACCAAAATGATTCAACTGTGTACCAGCTTCATAAGGCCAACTAAGTCGGAGGTCTCAGGCTAGCAGTGCAGCCATTTTAAGTGGATTTGGGTCATACGGATTACCTTTTGTCACTTTGCTCTCTTCCTGGTCACGTTGTCCACCAATCTTTGTTACACAATGTCACACTCGATGAAGGGAGCTTCAAGACAGCTCTCATGTGCTTTCATTTCAGGCACTCAAGCTAACCCTGAGAGACAGGTGTGTGGCAAAGCTCAACAGCAAGGCAAGATCCTTGTGGGCTGGAGGGAAGCTCTCTGTGGACAGGAGTGATGGCCAAAAGGACCTTGCTTATGCTTGTCAGGCCCTAGCACAGCCTAGTTTTGTGACCAGAAAGAGGCCTGTGAAAGCGACCCACACCCAAATCAACCTGTTTTGCTCAGCAAGTTCATCCCAGAGGCCTGGATGGCCTGCTTTTGAGGAGGGCCTCAGGGCAGGGAGCCAAAAGCACATAGCCCTTTTTCCTGTTTCAGGGATGGGGTGGCCCATTCCATCCATTTGAAATGACAAAGGGACATAGGACCATTGTCCCAGAGCACCTGGGAGTCATCGTGATGTGGAAGAGTTGGGAAAATCCCTGAGCTCCAGGCAAACACAAATCATGGTGCTGTGGACTTCAGTGGACACAGTGCTCTAGTCTCAGACATGCCAGGAATACCAGAGCTCATAACCTCGAAGTGCAGCTTTCCTCAAGGGACTTTCCTCAGGTTTTATCACCATTCCTGAAACTACTGGTACTTAGAATCATAGAATGATTCAGAATTTATAGGGACCTCAAAGACCATCTAGTTCTAATCCCCCTGATGTGGGCAGGGACACCTTCCACTAGACCTGGTTGCTCAAAGCCCCACCCAACCTGGCCTTGAACACTTCCAGGGATGGGTTATCCACAACTTCTCTGGGCAACCTGGGCCAGGGGCTCACAACCCTCAGAGTGAAAAATTTCTTCCTAATAGCTAATCTAAATCTACTGTCTTCCACTTTGAAGCCATTCCCCCTCGTCCTATCACTTCATGCCCATGTAAAAAGTTCTTCTCCATTTTTCTTGTAGGCCCCCTTCAGATACTGGAAAGCTGCTATAAGGTCCCCTGGAGCCTTCTCTTCTCCCGGCTGAACAACCCCAACTCTCTCAGTCTGTCTTCAGAGGATAGGTGCTCCAGACCTCTGATTATCTTCGTGGCCCTCCTCTGGACCCACTCCAACAGGTCTATTTTCTTTTTGTTGGGGGCTGCAGAGCTGGACGCAGTACTCCACGTAGGGTCTCACAAGAGCAGAGTAGAGGGGCAGAATCACCACCTGATGGCCACGCTTCTTTTGATGCAGCCCAGGATTTGTTTGGTTTTCTGGGCTGCAAGCACACATTGCCAGCTCATGTTGAGCTTCTCATCCACCAGCACCAGCAAGTCCTTCTCCTCAGGATTGCTCCCCATCCATTCTCCGCTCAGCCTGTAGTCATGCATGGGAATTGCCCCAACCCAGATGTAGGACCTTGCACCTGGCCTTGTTGAACTTCATGAGGTTTGCATAGGCCCACCTCTCCAGCCTGTCCAGGTCCCTCTGGATGGCATCCCTTACTGCCAGTGTGTTGACCGATCCACACATTTCGGTGTTGTCAGCAGACTTGCTGAGGATGCACTCAATCCCACTGTCCATGTCACAAACAAATTTGTTAAACAGTACTGGTCCCAGTACCGACCTCGGAGGAATGCCACTTGTCACTGCTCACCACTTGGACATCGAACAGTTGGCTGCAACTCTTTCAGTGTGATCATCCAGCCAGTTCCTTATGCACCAAGTGGTTCATCAGTCAAATCCATTTCTCTCCAATTTCGAGACAACGATGTCATGTGGGACAGTGTCAAATGCTTTGCATAAGTGCAGGTAGATGATGTCAGTTGCTCTTCTCTTATCCACCAAAGCTGTAAGGCTGTTGTAGAAGGCCACCAAAATTGTCAGGCACAATTTGCCCTTAATGAAACCATGTTGGTTCTCACCAGTCACCTTTTTTTTTTTACCACGTGCCTTAGCAAAGTGTCCAGGAGGATCTGTTCCATCGTCTTGCCAGGCACAGAGGTAAGACTGACCAGTCTGTAGTTCCCCCGGTCTCTCTTTTTTCCCTTTTTAATAATGGGTGTTATATTTCCCCTTTTCCAGTCAGTGGGAACTGACTGTCACAAATTCTCAAATATGATGGATAGTGGATTGGCAAATTCATCTGCCAGTTCCCTCAGGACCTGCAGATGAATCTCATCAGGTCCCATGGACTTGTGCAACTTCAGGTTCCTCAGCCTGTCTCAAACCTGGTCTTCTCCTACACTGGGCAATACCTCATTCTCCCAGTCCCTGCCTTTACCTCCTGTGACTTAAGCGGTGTGGTTAGAGCCCTTATCAGTGAAGAATGAGGCAAAAAAGTTGTTGAATATCTCACCTTTGTCTATGTCCCAGGTAAGCAGGTCTCCCATTTCCTTCCAGAGAGGGCCCACATTTTCCCTAGTCTTCCTTTTGTCACTGATATACCTATACAAATCTTTCTTGTTGCCCCTGATGCCCCTGGCCAAATTTACCTCTATCTGGGCTTTAGCTTTCCTAGCCTGGTCCCTGGCCGCTTGGACAATTTCTCTGTCTTCCTCCCAGGCTACCTGTCCTTGCTTCCACCCTCTGTAGCCTTTGTTTTTCTGTTTGACATTGTCCGGGAGCTCTTTGTTCATCCATGCAGGCCTCCTGGCATTTTTACCTGACTTCCTCTTTGTTCAGATGCATCGCTCCTGAGCTTGGATGGCAGTGATCCTTGAATATTAACCAGCTTTCTTGAGTCCCTCTTCCCTCCAGGGCTTTATCCCATAGTACTCCACCAAGCAGATCCCTGAAGAGGCCAAAGTCTGCTTACCTGAAGTCCATGGTAGCAAGCTTGTAGTGTGCCCTCCTCACTGCCCAAAGGATCACAACGTCCACAGTCACATGGTCACTGCAGCCAAGGCTGCCCTGGAGCTTCACATTCCCCACCAGCCCCTCCTTGTGGTGAGAACAAGACACCAGCATTGTACCTCTTTTCATTGGAGAAGGAAGTTATCATCGACGCATTCCAGGAAACTCCTGGATTGCTTACGCCCTGCTGTGTTGTCCTTCCAACAGATATTGGGGTGGTTGAAGTTCCCCAGGAACACCAGGGCTTGTGAATGTGAGGCTGCTCCTATATCTCCATAGAGGACCTAATTCACTCGGTCTTCCTGGTCTGGTGGCTTGTAGCAGGCCCCCGCTGTAACATCACCTGTCCCTGCCTTCCTTTTGATCTTGAACCTTCAGCTCTCAGTCAGCTCCTCATCCATCCCAGGTGGTGATCCATTCACTCCAGATGGTCATTGACATAGAGGGTGTCAGATGGTGTCACCCCCTTCTCATCTCCCCTGCCCGTCCTCCCTGAAGGGTCCATACCCTTCTATCCCAACAATCCAGTCATAGGAGCCATCCCACCATATCTCCGCCGTGACAATTAGATCATAGCCGTACATGTGTGTGCACGTCTCTAACTCGTTTGTTCCCCATGCTACCTGCATTTGCATAGAGGCATTTAAGTTGGGACCCCGATGAAGCTTGCTTCCTGGCTGGAAGTTTGACACAAGCTGAAGTTTCCTGACAAATTCCTCACACACACCCCCACATACACACGCCCCAACAATAAAGGGAGAGCACAGTCACACAGAAATGGGCTAGGAATACTGTAATGAAAAAAAAATCACATTCTTGTTCTTCATTTCTCTGGACAGGGTTTCCAGGAGGAGGTGCTCCTTCCCCTTCCTAGGGATTGAGGTGAGGCTGGCCAGCCTGCAGTTCCCCAGGTCCTCCTTCATGCCCTTCCAGAAGACAGGAGTGACATCAACTTCTTCCAGGCATCAGGAATCTCTCCCTGCTGCTGCCACTTTTCAAAGACAATGCAGAGTTTCCTCTTCCAGAAGTCCTCCTTGTCTGAGTGCTTCACCAGCTGGCAGCTGGAAGACAGCATGGGTATCTGCAGCAGCGCTCCCTGCTACCTCAGTACGTGACTGGCCCGAAGCCCAAACATGGCTTGGATATTGACTGTGAGGTTGAGTCTGGCTCTGCGGGCCATCTGCGGGAACACGGCTTGTGCTTGACGCTTGTGTTCCTGACAAGCAGTAGCAGGCGCAGTTTGGGCTATGTGCTCGTGAGATCCCTTGTACCCCATTGCCTGCTAGGCCCACAGCAGGCACGTGGTTTGCCTTTTGATTTTAAGGTCACTTCTGCTTCTGCAGCTGATGGGCCAGGGTAGGGTGCTTGTGAGGTCACTTGTGCCTGAATACCTGGTAGGACAGAAGGAGGCACATGGCTTGGATGCCGACTGCAAGGTCACTGGTACCTGAGCAGCAGATGGGCCAGTGAGAGGAAAATTCCAGGCAGGTGAAGAACTGCAGTGTCCCAACAGCTACAGCGGGTTCTGTAAGGATGGAGGCAGACCTTCCGGAGAGGCGCACTTTGAAAAAGCAAGACGAACACTAACAAGCTGCAACAAGGGCAAGGCCAGCTGTCTTTGTGGAAAAGAGAAATGAGAGGGGGCACAGTGCAGCCCTGGAAGAGCTGCCCAAGAGTCAGTGACCTCTGCGATAGTGGTATTGTTCAGAAGTCAAAGGGACAAAGCAAAGAGCTTCCTGAGATATAGGGGAAGTTTGGTTTGCTCAGAGCAGGAGGTCGGCACACAGGACCTCCAGAGGGGCCTTCAAACCTTCATTGCTGTGGGGTGCCCTGAGTCTCATGGGCCCTTGGTCAGGCACTGGAAGGCAATGCCTTGGAAGGCAGCTGCAGCAGGAGATGCCAGAGAAGCACCCATTCTTCCAGGCATGGTGCTAAAATGAGCGGAAATGCCCTTGAAGAAAGCACCACTTCGGGAGGAAGGAGGCTATGAGCTCTGGTATCCCTGGCACGCCTGAGGCTGGCACATCGTGTCCACTGAAGTCCACAGCATCGATGACTCGTGTTTGCCTGGAGCTCTGGGATTTTCCCAACTCTTCCACATCGCGATGACTCCCAGGTGCTGTGGGCCACTGATCGCATGTCCCTTTGAAATTTGAAATGCATGGAATGGGCCAGCTGATCTCTGACCCAGGAAAAAGAGCCACGAGCTTTTGTCTCCCTGCCCTGAGCCTCTCCTCAAAAGCAGGCCATCCAGGATTTTGGTGTTTGGGATGCCCTTGCTGAGCAAAACAAGCCAATCTGGGTGTGAGTCTCCTTCAGGGAAGGACGCGGGCGTCTCTTTGATCGCCCTCCTACGCATTGATTTACTCTTTTCCAACAGGTTCTCCCCTTCCTAAGCTGAGCCTAGACCCCTGCTTGGAAGATGCTTGAGGGCCTGGTCAGGTCATCAAGGGACGTGGCAATGGGGGTCCCTTGTAGAATTCACTTGAAAGAGACTTGCCTGACCCTCTGGTCTGTTCTTTGCTATTACGAATCTGCCTTTGTTCCCTGTGCTCGTGGACAGAAGAAAATAGGCTGGGGCAGAGCCTGATGAGCGTACGCAGGGTCCTGGTGGCCCTCACTCCTGCCTAGAATAGGGCTTCCCTCCAGCCCACAAGGATCCTTCTTTGCCATTGAGCTCTGCCACATCCCTGGAAAGGCGCATCTCTTCTCTGCTATGACATTGTGCACTCTGGATGTTCTGCCGGACCTTCCTCACTGTGTGTCTAGGATGACTCATTGGAGAACTGTCTCTTAGGCTTAGCTTGAGTGCCTGCACTGAAAGGACTTGAGAGCTCAATCAAGTTGTTCCCTTCAGCTGAATTTCACCATGACTGGTGGCCACGCTCACCATGAAGAGGGCAATGAGACAAAGGCAGTCCATATGACAAAACCCCCCTTCAAATCTCCCTGCGCACTAGCCTGAGACCTCGGAGTTAATTGGCCTTAGGAAGCTGGGACACAGAGGAATCGTTTCGGTGTTAGGAAGCATCACGCTTGCCAGGCCCTCATCCTGATAGGGGACGTCAAACACCCAGACATCTACTGACAAAGCGGCACAGAGAACTGCAAACGGTCCAGGAAAGTGCTGGAGTGCATTGAGGACAACTTGCTAGTACAGGTGAGGGGGAACCCGACCAGGGGAGAGGCGCTGCTGGACCTGTTGTTTCCTAGTGTGGAAGAACTTATTGGAAAAGTCAAGACTGCAGATAGCCGGGGCTGCAGCAATCATGCCCTGGTGCAACTCTCAATCTTGAGGTGTACAGGATAGGTAAAAAGTAGAGGCAGGACTCTAAACCTCAGAAAGGCAAACTTTTGGCTGTTTAGCGTGCTACTGCATGGGATCCGTTGGAAAAGTGCACTCAGAGATAAAGGAGCAAACGAGATCTTGGAGATAATGAAAGTCATTGTTCTTAGGGCGCAAGAAGCTATCAATCTTGATGTGCAAGAAGTCAGGCAGCGGAGGCAGGAGGCCAGCTTGGTGAAGTCAAGACCTCTTAACTAAACAAAAATCCAAACCCAAAATGCTTAGGCAGTGGAGGCAGGGATGCGCATCTTGGGGAGATTATAGGGATATGGCCCTGGAGTGCAAGGAGGGGATCAGGAAAGCCAAGGCACAGCTGGAGCTGAACTTGTCTAGGGACGTGTAAAATAACAAGAAGGGTTTCTTCAGGTCCATAGGGCAACAAAGGAAGAGGAAGGAAACTGTATCCCCACAATGAGCAAAACGGAAGACCTTGCTACAACTGTCATGGAGAAAGTGGAGGTACTCAGTGATATTTTTGCCTCGGTCTTTACTTGCAAGTGCTCTAGCCACACCACCCAATTCACAGAATCCAAAGGCAGGCACTGGAAGGATGAAGTACCATCCACCATGGTGGAGATCTGGTCAAGACCTTATGCATCTGAGGGTCCCAAAGGAACTGGCAGATGAAGTTGCTAACCAGCTATCCATCAAATTTGAGAAGTCATGGCAGACTGGTGAAGCTCCCAGTGACTGCAAAAGGGGAAACAAAACCACCATTTTTTAAAAAAGAAAAAAAGAAGACCCAGGGAACTGCAGGACGGGCAGTCTCACCTCCATGCCCAGCAAGTTCATGGACCTGATCGTCCTGGAACTTACACTAAGACACATGGAATCCAGAGAGGTGATTGGTGAGAGCCAACATGGCTTCACTAAGGTAAAATCATGCCGAACAATCTTAGTGGCCTTCTATGTGTACCAACATTGGTGGGTAAGGGAAGAGAGACTGAAGTCATCTACTTGTGCAAAGCATTTGATACTGTCCTGCAACACCTCCTTGTGTCTAAAATGGAAAGACATTGATTTGATGGGTGCACCACACTGTGGATAACTAATGGGCTGGATGGTCACACTCAAAGAGTTATGCTCAATGGCTCGATGTCTGGGTGTAGACTGTTGATGAGTGGTGTCCCTCAGGGGTCCATATTGGGGCCAGTATTATTTATCATCGTTGTTGGGTACATGGACAGTGGGTTGAGTGCACACTCAGCAAGTCTGTTGGTGTTATCAAGTTGAGTGATATGGTTGATACTCTCTAACGAAAGGGGTACCATCCCCAGGGACCTTGGCAGGCTGGAGAGGGGTCCAGTGGGAACCTCATGAAGTTCAAGAAGGCCAAGTGCAAGGCCCTGCACCTGGGTCAGGGCAATCCCAAACATGGATACAGGCTGGATGATGAGTGGATTGAGAGCAGCCCTGAGGACAAGGACTTGGGGGGAGGACTTGGGTCTTTGTCCCCCAGCAAAAGAAGCTGTGGACCTCCTGGAAAAGATCCAGATGTGGGACAAAAGATGATCTCTTGGGGCTGAATCACACACACACCCCAAGGCAAGGCTGAGAAAGTCTGCCTAGAATACAGTAGAAAAGGCAAAGGTCTCCTGACAGACCTTCAGCAAAGATGGGAATGGACTCTTTATCACGTGTCAGTATCAGGTGTAGTGATAGAATGAGGTGTAATAGTGTTAAAACAAAAGAGGGGACATTTGGATTAGATATTAGGAAGAACTTCTATCCTATGAGTGTGGAGAGCACTGGAAGAAGTGACCCGGAGAAGTTGTGGATGCCCCATCCCTGGAGGTGTTCAAGACCAGGTTGGATGGTGCTTAGAGCAACGGGATTTAGTGGAAGGTACCCCTGCCGGTGGCAGAGGGGTTTAAACTAGATGATCTTTAAAGTCCCTTCCAATCTAAACCCATTCTATGATTCATTTTTTGTTTCTTGGTGGTACGATGTGGGAACAAAACATTTCAGATGAAAGAGGCAAAGGGCTTAATCACCCATGAGACGTGGGCAAGTGACAACTACTAGGTGTTCAGATGCTTCATGGTCAAGGAATGTTTGTGGTCCCCCAGGACTATGGGACATGGCATAAAAGCCTGCCCTGATCCAGGATCAGCATCCTCCTCTCTTGCCTCCCTGTGCTCCAGGAACGAGGTAAGCCTGAGTCTGCTCCATCTCTCCCTGTGGGCTGAGCTGCTGTCATGGTGGCTACTCAGGTTGACACTCGGGGTGCCTGAGCTTGGCGAGCAGTAGCACTGTTTGAGGGCTGACAGCTCTTTCCTTTTGTCAGAGGTGGCTGGGGAGAGCTGGGAAGAGGGGGGTTCTTTCAAGCAGAAGGGTGTCAGTGGGGCTCAGCTGCAGGGAGGGGAGATCTGCCCACCAGAATTTGCACCTGCAGCGGATGGTCTCTAACCATTTTGCCAAGTTCATCCAGTGCCATCTTCAATGCAGTAAGGTTTGTTCTGGAGATGGGGTATGATTACTCGTACCCCAATGACTTTAAACCCACTCTGCTGGGTGCTACCAAAACTGGAGTGAATAATGAGGGCTGTGGGAGATGAAAGCGCGTTGTGTGCTGTTAAAACAAGGACTGTGCATGGGGAGTAGAGAAAAAGAAAGACAGGCTGATCTTCAGTTACGTTTTCCTTGGCTGCTCTGTGTTTCAGCTTTGCCTGCCTCACCGAGAGATGTCTTGCTTCAGACCCTGTCTCCCACGCCCCTGCGGAGCCTCTGGCCCGACCCCACTTGCAAGCAGCTGCAGTGAGCCCTGTATCGCCCGCTGCGCTGACTCAACGGTGGCCATCGAGGCCTCGCCAGTGGTGGTGACCCTGCCGGGCCCCATCCTCACCTCTTTCCCTCAGAGCACAGCCGTGGGATCCTCTCTGTCGGCTGCTGTTGGGAGCTCCCTCAGCACCGGGGGGGTTCCCATCTCTTCGGGGGGCTCCCTTGGTCTGGGGGGGTCAGGGCTGTGTCTGCCTACCCCCCGCTGCAGTCTGAACTGCTGAAGTTAGTGGATTATCCCTTTCAGAGTTTGTAGGAAGACGTGACCTCTGGATCAGAAGCATCGTCACGGTTTACAGCTGGGCTGGGTGTCTTCATGCCAGCAGGCAGGAGGGACCTGTGCCTGCTGCTCCTCGATGCACGGCAGGCTTCGCCGTGCCTCCCCTGGTCTCCTTTGCTCTGAGCTCCTTGAGAAAGGGCTCGTTCTCTTCTGCGTTGCTGAAACTCCTGCTGATGGGGAGAGGCTGCTGGAGTTAGGGACTGCTCCTGGTGGGCTGGGATTGCCACCAGGTAGAGCAGAATGGGAAAAGGCAAGCGGTTTGTGTGGAGCTGCTTGTGGGGAAATGGGCCATTCTCTGTGTCCCCCTGAACCCTGCAGTCATGTTTCTTGGTCTCTGTTCTGTGCCACTGCATGTGCTCCTTCTCATTAAAGACTTTGTGCAGCATAGCTGCAGACTCATGGTGGTTTGTTCTCCTCCTGCCTCAGTTGGCCAACACCCCTGCAAGGAAGAGGGAGAACCTGCTCTCTCCCATGACAGTGAGTCTGTCCCCATGCATGGGGCACTGCCGGTTGTGGGTGGAGCTCCCTGAACTGATACCAGAGATGGAGAAATAGGCAAGTAGGCAAGAGAAAGGCTTTAAATCCTCAGAGAAATGGAGAGAGCAAGAAGCAATGGGCAGAGTTGGAAATACAAGTAATGCCACCAACAGTGGTGGTCAAAGATGGGAAAGGGTTTCCCGGGGAGGTTGAAGATTCTCCATCTTTGGAGATGTTCAGCATCCAGCCTGCCAAAGCTATGAAAAACGCCCTCTCCTTGATGCTGCTTTGAGCTGGGCTTGCACTGCCTGATTTCCACCTCAGCTCTTGTGTGATTCTCTGAGCCACTGCTGGGTGTCCTCACCCAGGATCAGGCACGAAGCAGAAGAGAGCAGCGAGGGGGCTAGGGACAGTGCTCAGGAAAGCAGCAGAAGTTTGGTGGGCACAGGGCAGGAGAAGGGGTGTTCATATTGGTCCAAGGTCTGTGAGCACAGGGAAGGAAGTTAAATTGGAGTGCATTCAACAGCAGCAAGGGAAGGTAATAAGGTGTAACCATTCTGAGAGAGCTAAAAGGTCCCACTGAGATTTGAACTCAGATTGCTGGATTCAAAGTCCAGCGTGCTCACCATTACACCATGGGACCTCCAGAATAGAGACTCTCTTTCCCCTTTTCAACGGTCACTGAGCCATAGGCTCCTGGCTGAGCCCAACAGTCGCTCCATCTCCCTGGCCATCACCAAGTTCGGCCTTCCTCCAGGGCCACTGAGCACTCTCCATTCATTTGACCTTTTGAGGGAGCTGCAGAGCTCTTTGCGCAAGCCTGGCATGCCCTCTCTTACAACACCCAGCCTGGGAACACCTTGCTTTCTCCTGATTAGACCCAGTTATGAAGTTTCCAGTGAAACATCTGCAATGTTGCACCTCAGAGTGTATGTTCACAGCCCAGCAATCGGTGGTTCCATGCTTGCACTTGTGGTCTCTACTGCTGCCTTCCTTCAGCGCTGTGTTCGACAGCCTGTCAATCTGCCTGTGAAAGTTATTACCTCCAGTTTCTCACCTTGTGGCTCATACTAAGCAGCCATTAAACACATATCCTTACTCTTGGTTACAGTCTGAGCCAAGTTCCTGACTTTGCAAAGTTAGGTGGCGAAGAGACATGGCAGAGGATAAGGTCCAGCAGACAGAAGAGTTTGCAGGAGGACCCAAAGCAGCTTGTTATGGGATGCACAAGGTTGACTGCCTTCCTCTGCTGGGACAGTTCTAGCTGACTTCAAAGCCTGGTCTTTTCTTCCAGGACACGTTGTCCCTTCTGCCCCAAAGTGGCTTCTCCCTCAGTGAGAACACTGCTTTCACTACTGAGACTGCTGCAGACTCAGGTACGTTTCACTGTGAGCCTGAGGGAACTTTCCCACATGCCCTGGGACCACCACGCTGCCTGCGCAAGAAAGGTCCATCCACACAGCAGGGAAAGGCTGTACTCGGATGTGCAGGACCAGTCAGGATGGGAGAGTGTTTGGGAGCAGGAAGAGCAGGGCCCAATCTCTGAAGGTCTTGCAAAGAGGTGGAGGGACTCCCTCTCCAGGGGCTGGAGCACAGGGAAAAGGACAGCCCTTTGCCATGAAGATGCTCCACTGCTGCAGGAGGAGGGATGTCCCTTCTGGGGCTGAGACATTGGATATATAACCAAAGGAGGGTATTCCTGAGGCTCTGCTAGTCTCACCCAGCACTCAGGGCGAAAGCATTCAGGGCCAGCGTGTGGTGTGGGCCAGTGCAGGCTGTTTGCTTGCTCAGGGAACTTTGTCCTTGGTCTTCTTCCTGGCAGCACTGCCTTCTGGGGCTGCTGTGGTCCCCAGCCCATTTGCTTCCCCAAGTTCATGGTAACTGCTCCTACTACTGTAGCCTCTGATGCTGCTCCTCCCAGGGGGACACTATGGAGAGGACAATTTGTTGCCCCCCTTCCAGGCTTCAATGTGTGGCCAGGGATCTCCCAGAGCTCCTCAGCCCCTGGGAGCTGCAGCTCAGGCCAGGATGGCCCACACAGGACACCAGGTCACTCCTGGGCACTACCTGCCCCTCTTCCCACTGGCGCTGTCCATGTTTGCTGGTGAGGAACTGCCAGTTCAGGGAAACTTTCTGGGTTGAAATGCTGCTGGTCAACGCCGCCTCCTGGATTGGCACCTACAGAATGTGCCACTGGGCCTGACAGAGGGAAGGATGCATCTCAGGGCCCCTCCAGCTTCAGCAGCAGAGGGCAGAGGAGTTCCCTGAAGACTAATGACAGGGAAAAGTCACCTTGTCTCCAAAAAAGGGGAAGAGGGACTCTGTGGGGAACCAAGGAAGGAGATGATAAACTGGAGCAAGTTCAGCAGAGGATCCCGAGGATAGTCAGGGGCCTGGGACTCTGGCCTTGTGAGGAGAGGCTGAGGACCCAAGGCTTGCTGGGCCGGGAGAAGAAAAGGCTCTGTGGGGATCTATTAGGAGCCTCCCAGTGCTGGCAAGGAGGCTACTGTGATGGCTGGAGGATGAGAGGTCAGAAATTGGTCAGTTTGTGACTGGCTACACAAACAAAAATGATCAGCCTGAGGATACCCAAGCATGGGAAGAGTGGTCTGGGGAGGCTGTGAACTATCTGTCCACAAGGTATTTTATGCATGGAAAGGACAAAGCAGTGATCTGCTGGTGTGAGCCTGTTTGAAACAGGAGGATGCACTCTCTGAGTCCCAGTTAGATGGTAAAGTGCATGATGTTAGGGAGGGTAGAGTGGAAAGGTGGAATTGCCTCAGGACTCTCCTGCTACCTTTCTGTTCTAAGCTTCCCTCCTAGTGGTGGCACGACATGCAGCAAGACCTAACCCACAGCGTGGAGAGCAAAGTGCCTGGAAAAGCAAGAGCCTGTCACTCCGGGAAGGGGAAGGAAACCAAGAGATAAGAGGCTGTCAGGAGTGGGACTCGAACCCACGCCTCCCATGGAGACTGCAACCTGAATGCAGCGCCTTAGACCGCTCGGCCATCCTGACGCAATGCTGCTGCTGCAGCTGCTGCCACTCCTGCCCCTGCAGCTGCCAGCGCCAGCCCACCTCAGCCAGCCTCCTCCTGGCACTGCTGCAGGGCCACCTGCCTCCTGGGAGCACCCTTGCCCTGCTCCCACCAAGGGCTGCTGACAGGCCACCCCGGCTCCTACACGCACTTCAGAGCGCACGGAACGGGAGTACGCGGCACAGGGGCAGCGCACTTCCCATGCATCTCGCAAGGGCCAAGGCAGTCTGTCACTGGAGCAACCAAAGGAACTGACAGCAAATTGGCACATGCCAATATCTGGCCAAGGGGCTTTGGGCGCACATCTACCTTTCCCATGACTTCCTCCATTCTCTCCAACACCTCAAGAAATAGGAGGACAAATACTGGCTGGGAAGGCTCCAGCTCCTCCAGTGCAGAGCCTGGCCTGCCTCCTGCTCCTCCGGTACCAAATCTTACCCCCTCCCTCTTCCTGAAGTTTACAACTTAGCCTGCTTAATCCTTCCAGACCCCTTCCCACACTACCTCAAGCTGCCTGGGGTGTGAGTGTGTTTCCACGAGTGGAGGATGAGAAGGGTGCTGAGCGTTGACTGAGCTCCAGCTCCTGTGGGGAAGGGGCTCACTTACTGCCTATGGTGCAGAGGAAGGAGGGCACAGCTCTCTCTGGGACTTGTGGCTTCATGGAAGGGGCATGCAAGGCATTTCAGGAGGTCAATAGACCAAATGCCTGCTCCAAGCTGGGCTAGCCCCAAAGCTAGAGCAGGCAGGTCACTGCCTGAGCCCCATTGGAAGCTGAGCATGATACCCAGGCAAAGAATCATAGAGTCATTACGGCTGGAAAAAGACCTTCAAGATCATCAAGTCCAACCATTATCTAACTCTACCAGGCCCACTTCTAAGTCATGTCCCTGAGCACCATATCTGGACAGCTTTTAAATACATCCAAGGATGGCGACTCAACCCCTTCCCTGGGCAGCCTGGGACACTCTTTGATAACCCTTGCAGTGTAGAAGTCTTTCCTAACGTCTAACCTAAACCTCCACTGGTGCAACTTGAAGCCATTTCCTCTTCTGCTGTCGGTTGTAACTTGTGAGAAGAGACCTCATAAGACTAATTCTCAAGACCCTTCACCAGCTTTGTTGCCCTTCTCTGGACCCTCTCCAGCACCTCAATGTCCTTCTTGTACTGTGGTGCCCAAAATTGAACAGAGTACTCAAGGCGTGGCCTCAGCAGTGCCGAGTACAGTGGGACAACCACTTCTCTGGCCCTGCTGGCTACACTACTCCTGATACAGGCCAGGATGCTGTTGGGCTTCTTGGCCACATGGGCACACTGCTGGCTCATGTTCAGCCAGCTGTCAACCAACACCCCCAGGACCTTTTCTGCCAGACAGCTTTCCAGCCACTCCACCCCAAGCCTGTAGCGCTGCGTGGGGTTGTTGGCCTTGTTGAAGCTCATACTATTGGCCTCAGCCCATCGATCCAGGTCCCTCTGAAGAGTCCTCCTACCCTTAAGCAGATCAACACTCCCGCCTAACTTGGCGTCATCTGGAAACTTACTGAGGGTGCTCTCAATTTCCTCATAAAGATCATTCATAAAGATGTTGAACAGGAGTGGCCCCAACACTGAGCCCTGTGGAACACCACTTGTGACCAGCCGCCAACTGGATTTAACGCCATTCACCACCACACTCCGGGCCTGGCCATCCAGCCTGTGTGTGATCCAGCAGAGTGTACGCCTGTCCAAGCCTTGGGCAGCCATTTTTTTTCATGAGAATGCTGTGGGGAACAGTATCACATGCTTTACTGAAGTCTAGGTTAATAACATGCACAGCCTTTCCCCTGTTTACCAAGCGGCTCACCTTGTCATATAAAGAGATGCTCTCCTTAAGCAGGTTAGTTAAGCAGGACCTGCTCTTCATGAACCTGTGTTGACTGGGCCTGGAGAATCCCAGAGTTCTCTGCGCACCTGCTCCAGTGCTTCAACACTGCCTGAGTATCTCTGAATGGTCCTAAGCAGCACTCCTGTTCTGCTTTTGCCAAGGCAGGCCTTGCTAAAAGCCAGGCCTGTGTCTGCTAAGCTAGGAGGTGCCCAGAGGCCTGGCCATGAGGCAGTGCTGTGAGGGGAGTCAAGGGGAGTGTCTTGAGCACCCTATGGGAGCTGAACTTGCTGTGGGAGGCTGGGCTGTTCTGGAGCAGCAGAGGCAAGGCACTGTGGATCGCGGCTGAGGAAAAGGTTGCCTGTGTTGGCCAGGAATCGAACCCGGGTCAACTGCTTGGAAGGCAGCTATGCTCACCACTATACCACCAACACTCTGCATGTGCTGCTGCTGCCTCCTGCTCCTCCAGCCCAGAGCCTGCACTCCCTCCTGCTCCTCCACTTCCCAATCTCACCTGCCTTCCATCCTTCCAGCTCACAAGCTGGCCTGCCTCCTGCTCCTCCACTGCGCAGACTGGCCGAACTCCTCCTTCCGGACCCCTGCACACACACACGACCTCAGGCTGCTACCAATCCCTAGCCACAGCCCTACTCCGAGACCTGTGAGTGGGCACAGAAGCAAACAGACTGGGATGGAGAGAACCCACACATGGTCATTTTGATTGCATTGGTCTTTCCCAAACTAGCACCAGCCTTGTCCTCCTCCCCACCTGCAGGTTCCTGGAGGTCCCTGCTTGTGGCTGGGAAGTCGGCATTGAGCTGCCTGATGGGAAGAGAGAATCACCTGTGTCCCCAGGACACCCACTGCCTCATGGGGGAAGCTCTGCCTGCTGCTGCGCACCCACCCATCTGCCTTGCTGAGGGTGACTTTGGGAGTGCGGGCTCCTAAGATGACAAAGGAGAAAGAAGGTGGCAGTGGCAGAGGGAAGGGGCTGAGGGTGCAGGATGGTCACAGCCATGGGTGCCCAGAGAGCTAGAGCAGTGGAGGTTCAAAGTTGCCAGGAGAGGCAGCACCTGTCAGGAGCAGGGGAAAAAAAACAACCCCTTAGCAGAGGATGGTTTCGATCCATCGACCTCTGGGTTATGGGCCCAGCACGCTCCCGCTGCGCCACTCTGCTCCCCCCAGCACTTTAGCTGGGACCTCCCACAGCCCTGCATGATGCTCCTGGGCATTGCCACCACTCATGCCTCCTTCCCTTCCTGTTTCCTGTGCCCTCATCAGGGTTGGAAAACTGTCTCCCTGGAAAGTTCACCTCCTTTGGGCCTGGGGTGGGAAGCTCAAGGGCCTTGCTTAGCCCTTCTGCCCACATCTCCTGCCCATAACCATGGATGGAGACTTTCTCTTTGACCACCCCAGCTGGCTCTGGAGGAGCTTAGGGAAACTGCGGAGTGAGGGGGCAGCCTTGTTGCTTGGCAGGGCAGAGGGGAGCTGATCTCCAGCAAGTTCATGAGGGCTGAGGAGTCCTGGGCAAGTGGTTTTGTAATATGCTCAGGGGGTATTAATCTCCATTGCTCTAAGCCAATGTCCCGTGCAGGTGAAGGGGGTTTATACCAGATTCAGGTCCATTGCTTTTATGGCCAAGGTTTTATGCCTGGGGTGTTTTTGAAAGACAAATCCAGATCAAAGCCAGGGAGAGCCAGCTTAGACTTGGTCTTCAGGTCATGTTGACCCTGAGGTGAAAGCTCGTAGTCCTAGATGGTGTTCGTTCCTCCAAGCAAGTTGCATAGCAGTTAGTGCCTTGCCTTTCACACCGGCTACGAGGGCCTTGCCCTGCCTGTGCTGTGCTGTGCTCCCCCCCGGCTCCTGGCTTGTCCTCCCTCCTGGCGCAGCCCTGCCCTTGCAGCTCCCCAACAGCCGAGGGCTGCCCCTGACACCCTGCAGGGTGCCAAAGAGCCAGAGAAACCCCTCCTCTCTGTACCTGGTGCCATTCCTGTCCTGCCCAACACTGCTGGGGGTGGAGGTGGTTCCCAGTCACCCCAGGGCAGGGCTGGCCAAGCTGAAGTGCGTGGTGGCCAGTCTCCAGTGCTGCAAGGCACCCCAGGAAGGCTCTGGGCAGGCTGAGCTGGTAGAGCCTCTTGGTGAGGGTGAGGGATGAGGTGGCAATGCTGAAGCCTGCATTTTTGAGCTCGTGTTTTCTGGCAGAGGAAACAAAAGCAAAAGCAGGATGGAGAGGGCTGACATGTGGGCAACAATGTGAGCATGGGGAGTGTGGTCCCAGCCTTTCTGCTGCAGGGGCTGTTACTCAAGCTAAAGCCTTTCACTGCGGATCAAGTGGACCCTGGCTCAGCTCCAGGTGCCCTCTGCATTTTCCCTTTTTTTCTACATTCATACTGACAATCTCTCTGGTCTTCTTTTTCCCTCTCAATGCTTTCCCAGCCCTCAGTGGCATGGCTGTGGGGAACAGACTGTTTAGCAGTAATGGGCTTTTCTCTCCTTCTCTTTTTCCAGGCGCACTCTGCATTTGCCCCTCAGAGTTTCCCTTCTTGTTAATACGCTGCACCACCCAGGAGGGCTGCCAGCAGCTTCTCCTCTGCTGCTGCTCTTTTGGGAGCAGCTGGGTATGGGAGTGAAAGAAGTCCTCTGCAAAGCCTGTGGCTCTTTTCTATCCCACACAGCAAGGTCTGTGATGGAAAGAGAAAGATGGATGGAGAAAGGGCTCATTCTCTTCTGCTTTGCTGAAACTCCTGCTGATGGGGAGAGGGTGCTGGAGTTAGGGACTGCTCCTGGTGGGCTGGGATTGCCACCAGGTAGAGCAGAATGGGAAAAGGCAAGCGCTTTGTGTGGAGCTTGTTGTGGGGAAATGGGCCATTCTCTGTGTCCCCCTGAACCCTGCAGTCATGTTTCTTGGTCTCTGTTCTGTGCCACTGCATGTGCTCCTTCTCATTAAAGATTTTGTGCAGCATAGCTGGAGACTTGTGGTGGTTTGTTCTCCTCCTGCCTCAGTTGGCCAACACCTCTGCAAAGAAGAGGGCGAACCTGCTCTCTCCCATGACAGTGAGTCTGTCCCCATGCAGAACTGGCACTGCCAGTTGTGGGTGGAGCTCCCTGAACTGATACCAGAGATGGAAAAATAGGGAAGTAGGCAAGAGAAAGGCTTTAAATCCTCAGAGAAATGGAGAGAGCAAGAAGCGATGGGCAGAGTTGGAAATACAAGTAATGCCACCAACAGTGGTGGTCAAAGATGGGAAAGGGTTTTCCGGGGAGGTTGAAGATTCTGTCTTGGAAATGTCCAACATCCAACCCGACAAAGGAGTGAAAAACGTCCTCAACTTGACCCTGCTTTGAGCTGGGTTTGCACTGCCTCGTCTCCATCTCAGTCCTTGTGTGATGCTGTGAGCCACTGCTGCATGCCCTCACCCAGGAGCAGGCATGAAGCAGAAGGGAGCAGCAAGGGGTCTATGTCCAATGCTCAGGAAAGCAGCAGAAGTTTGGTGAGCTCAGGGCAGGAGAAGGGGCGCTGCTGTGTTTCCTAGGGCTGGGAGTACAGGAAAAGAAGGCAAATTGGAGTGCATTAAAGAATTGACCCAAGAGCAAGGCAATGAACTCAACAGAATAGCAAAGGAATAAGGTGTAAGCATGCTGAGGGAGCCAAGATATTTCACTATTCACAGAAATCCCACTGAGATTTGAGCTCAGATCGCTGGATTCAGAGTCTAGAGTGCTCACCATTCCACCATGGGACCAACCTTAGTGTCCTCTCAGACAACCAGGGGACTCCTCCCTTACATAGCCATCTGCTCTGCAAGAAAAATCAACTGGCTTGTGACTCAAGCTTACCACCAGCTGCATATAGAGCTCCCTGAAATGATACCAGAGCATGAAATGCCTCAGAGTCATTGTGCACGAGTCTGTAACGAACTCTGTGCCAGGCCAAAAAAGGCTCTGTCCTGGCTCCTGTACCAGCACTGCAGTGAGGAGCATGGTCTGGAGACCTCTCAGCAGGCAGAAAACGTTGCTCTCAGTTGCTCTCTAAGATGCAGGGAGGCAAGGGGACTGGCTTGAAACCCCAGGGTAGTACTGGGTAGTTTTTGAGCAGGACAGGCTGCCAGCAGAAGATGTAAGAAACCTCAGAGCCAGGCTGAAGAGATGTCTGTCTGCACTGGCCAGGAATTGAAGCTGGGTCAAGTGCTTGGCAGGCAGCTGTGCTCAGCACCATTCCGCCAATGCACCTGTGTGCAGTGCTGCCTCCTGCTACTCCAGGTCAGAGCCTGGCTGGCCTCTCTGTGAAGCAGAGGAGCAGGAGGTCAGCCTCCTCCTTCCAGCCTCCCGCACACACACTCACGCTTTCGACTGCAACCACCTTCCACCCTTGCTCTGCATGCAGTTAGGCACTGCCAGATGCACCACCTCTGCACAGATTCCTTAACGCCGTTTTTCTGCTCCAGATGCAAAATGGAATTGAGCCCACTTTTGTCTCGTGGTGGAAATGATCGCTTTTGTGGATCCTTTAATATTTTGGTCCATTTTCAGGAATTAGACAATGCTTACCCGTGCTGGCAAAAGGCTCGGAACATACCTATTCCATCAAAACAAGCTCTCTCCTGTCTCCCTCAAAGTCATGCACGCCTCCCATTTCTTCTAACTTTCCCCCTTCTGACTTTTCCTCAGCCAGCCTCCACCTATCCCTTTCCATAGATGTCCCCCACTCTCGCAAACCATTCCCTGTACACACCAACATCCTGCATAGCAGTCCTGATCTTTGTTCAAGAATTTACACCACACTATGTCCCCACGGGGCTGGAGGTTCTGCCAGGAGGTCACCGTCTCCCCTGCAGGAAGGTCCCCACCATAGTGCTCACAACAGGCTTGGAGTCCCCCTCCGATAAATTTGAAAACCAGAGTGGGGGCTAATATTCCACCTCACCCTGCTTGTGTCCACACAGCTGCCTTCCCTTCTTGCCTGGAAGCAGGTGAGATGCCATGTGCAGAGTGAAATCATCCCCCCATGGCAGGATACCCCGCATGCCCGGCTGAGGACAAGGCGCTGGGAGCTGCAGCCATAGCCCCCAAAGTTACACCTCTCATGGCCTCTGGAAGGCTGGCACCAGGTGCTCAGCATGTTCAGTGCAGGTTCCAACTGCAAATCTTTGATTGAAGCCTGGCACTGAAACTGCCAGGGAGCCAGGCGTCATTGCAGAGGGCACGTGATCAGCAGGGCAGAGAGGTCTGGAGCAGGTAGTTGTGGCCGAGTGGTGAAGGCGATGGACTAGAAATCCATTGGGGTTTCCCCGCGCAGGTTCGAATCCTGCCAACTACGGAGCACAGTTCCCTTTTGGGCTCCCTGCAAGTGACCATGCTGCAGCCATGGGACTCAACTCCATGCTCTACCCGGTCAGTGCCCAGGGAGACAGTAAAACTCCCTGCCTACAGCACTTGTCCTTGCCCCTTCCCCAGAAATTTCTGGATGCATGGGAAATCCTGCTCCCATTGACAGGGTAGGCAAGCTGGGGGAAGAGAACAGACCAGTGCTGAGTATGAGCCATGAAAAGAGGGCGACTCCTGTTGGTTTATGAGCAGAAATTCAGAGCCAGTTCTCACCTGACTTCCCAAGCAGAACAGGCCCACTACCTGTTGTCCCTTCCTTTGATTGCTCCAGTGAATGTCTGCCTTGGCCTTTGCGAGATGCATGGGAAGTGCGCTGCCCCTGTGCCGCGTACTCCCGTTCCGTGCACTCTGAAGTGCGTGTAGGAGCCGGGGTGGCCTGTCAGCAGCCCTTGGTGGGAGCAGGGCAAGGGTGCTCCCAGGAGGCAGGTGGCCCTGCAGCAGTGCCAGGAGGAGGCTGGCTGAGGTGGGCTGGCACTGGCGCTGCAGGGGCAGGAGTGGCAGCAGCTGCAGCAGCAGCATTGCGTCAGGATGGCCGAGCGGTCTAAGGCGCTGCATTCAGGTTGCAGTCTCCATGGGAGGCGTGGGTTCAAGTCGCACTCCTGACAGCCTCGTCTCTCTTGGTTTCCTTCCCCTTCCCTGAGGGACAGGCTCTTGCTTTTCCAGGCTCTCCACGCTGTGGGTTATGTCTTGCTGCATGTCGTGCCACCACTAGGAGGGAAGCTTAGAACAGAAACGTGGCAGGAGAGTCCTGAGGCAATTCCACATTTCCACTCTACCCTACAATACTCACATTCTTCATGCCTCATGCCTCAAATGCAGCTCTTTCCACATTCTTCAAACATTCGTCCACAAAATCCTCTGTGACTTCTTTCACTTTACCCTCCAACATTGTCTCAGAGAGTGCATCTTCCTGCTTCATGCTTCAATCTGGCTCACATCAGCTGATCACTGCTTTGTCTTTTCCGTGCATAAAATACCTTGCGGACAGACAGTTCACCGCCTCTCTGGACCATTCTTCCCACGCTTGGGTATCTTCATTTTTCTTTGTGTAGCCAGTCACAAACTGACTGTTCAATTTATGTCCTCTCATCCTCCAGCCATCACAGTAGCCTCCTTGCCGGCACTGGGAGGCCCCTATTAGATCCCCACAGAGCCTTTTGGTCTCCCAACTCAGCAAGCCTTGGGTCCTCAGCCTCTCCTCACAAGGCCAGAGTCCCAGGCCTCTGACTATCCTCGGGATCCTCTGCTGAACTTGCTCCAGTTTATCATCTCCTTGCCTTGGTTCCCCACAGAGTCCCTCTTCCCCCTTTTTGGAGACAAGGTGACTTTTCCCTCTCATTAGTCCTCAGGGAGCTCCTCTGCCCTCTGCTCCCAAAGTTGTAGAGGCCCTGAGATGCCCTTGCTAAGGCCCACTGGCACAATCTGTAGGAACCAATCCAGGAGGCGGCTGTCAGGAAGTATGAGACACAGAAGTGGTCCACTGTGTGATGTTTGCTCTCTGGCTTGCCAAGGTCTGCCCTCACACAAAAAAAAATGAGAGTGCAGAACCCAGAGTGACCTGGTGTCCTGTGTGGATCATCCTGGCCTGAGCTGCAGCTCCCAGGGGCTGAGGAGATATCTGGCTGAAATTGAAGCCTGTAAGGGGGGTACAAATTGTCCTCTCCACAGTGTACCCCTGGAAGGAGCAGCATCGGAGGCTACAGTAGTAGGAGCACTTACAACGAACATAGGAAGGAAATGGGCTGGGGATCACAGCAGCCCCAGCAGGCAGTGCTGCCACAAAGGAAATCAAGGACAAAATGCCCTGAGCAAGGAAACAGCATGCCCTGGCCCACACCCCATACAGGCCCAGAATCCTTTCTCCCTGGGTAAGACTAGCAGAGCCTCAGGAATAGCCTCCTTTGGTTGCAGATCCACTGTGTCAGCCCCATACGGGAAAAGCATCATCCTGCAGCACCTGAGCATCTGCAAGGCAAAGGGCTGTCCTTTTCCCTGTGCTCCAGCCCCTGGAGGGGGAGTCCCTCCACCTCTTTGCAAGAACTTCAGAGATTGGGCTCTGCTCTTGCTGCTCCCTTTCCTGTGCTTGAGGCCCTGGGATTGACATCAGCACCCCTTCTCCTGCCCTGTGCCCACCAAACCACTGCTGCTTTCCTGAGCACTTACCCTAGCCCCTTCTTGGCTCCCTTCTGCTTCACGCCTGCTCCTGGGTGACGGCACCCAGTAGTGGCTCAGAGAATCACACAAGAGCTGAGGTGGAAATCAGGCAGTGCAAGCCCAGCTCAAAGCAGCATCAAGGAGAGGGCGTTTTTCATAGCTTTGGCAGGCTGGATGCTGAACATCTCCAAAGATGGAGAATCTTCAACCTCCCTGGGAAACCCTTTCCCATCTTTGACCACCACTGTTGGTGGCATTACTTGTATTTCCAACTCTGCCCATGGCTTCTTGCTCTCTCTATTTCTCTGAGGATTTAAAGCCTTTCTCTTGCTTGCTTATTTCTCCATCTCTGGTATCAGTTCAGGGAGCTCCACCCACAACTGGCAGTGCCCCATGCATGGGGACAGACTCACTGTCATGGGAGAGAGCAGGTTCTCCCTCTTCATTTCAGAGGTGTTGGCCAACTGAGGCAGGAGTAGAACAAACCACCATGAGTCTGCAGCTATGCTGCACAAAGTCTTTAATGAGAAGGAGCACATGCAGTGGCACAGAACAGAGACCAAGAAACATGTCCCACCCCACCAGGAGCAGTCCCTAACTCCAGCACCCTCTCCCCGTCAGCAGGAGTTTCAGCAAGGCAGAAGAGAACGAGCCCTTTCTCAAGGAGCTCAGAGCAAAGAAGACCCAGAGGAAGCACAGCGAGGCCTGCCATGCATCGAGGAGCAGCGGGCACAGGTCCCTCCTGCCTGGTGGCATGAGGACACCCAGCCCAGCTGTAAACCGTGACGATGCTTCTGATCCAGAGGTCATTTTGTCCTACAAACTCTGAAAGGTATAATCGACTAGCTTCAGCAGTTCAGACTGAAGCAGGGGGTAGGCAGACACAGCCCTGACCCCCCCAGACCAAGGGAGCCCCCCGAAGAGATGGGAACCCCCCCGGTGCTGAGGGAGCTCCCAACAGCAGCTGACAGAGAGGATCCCACGGCTGTGCTCTGAGGGAAAGAGGTGAGGATGGGGCCCGGCAGGGTCACCACCACTGGGGAGGCCTCGATGGCCACCGTTGAGTCAGCGCAGCGGGCGATACAGGGCTCACTGCAGCTGCTTGCAAGTGGGGTTGGGCCACAGGGTCCACAGGGGCGTGGGAGACAGGGTCTGAAGCAAGACATCTCTCGGTGAGGCAGGCAAAGCTGAAACACAGAGCAGGCAGGGAAAATGTAATTCAAAATCAGCCTGTCTTTCTCTACTCCCCATGCACTCTCCCTGTTTTAGAAACACAGAGTGTGCCTTCATCTCCCACAGCCCTCATCATGCCCTCCCTGCGTGATGGCACAGGAAGGCTGACCGTGTTTTGGAATGCTACCCAGCACAGTGGGTTTAAAGCATCTGTTGAAAGAGTGATCATACCCCATCTCCAGAACAAACACTGCTGCATTGAAGGCGGCACTGGATGAACTCAGTCAATTGCTTAGAGACCATCTGCTGCAGGTGCAAATTCTGGTGGGCAGACCTCCCCTCCCTGCAGCTGAGCCCCACTGACACCCTTCTGCTTGAAAGAACCCTTCTCTTCCCAGCTCTCCCCAGCCACCTCTGACAAAAGGAAAGAGCTGTCAGCCCTCAAAGAGTGCTACTGCTCGCCAAGCTCAGGCACCCCGAGTGTCAACCTGAGTAGCCACCATGACAGCAGCTCAGCCCACAAGGAGAGATGGAGCAGACTCAGGCTTACCTCGTTCCTGGAGCACAGGGAGGCAAGGGAGGAGGATGCTGATCCTGGATCAGGGCAGGCTTTTATGCCATGTCCCAGAGCCCTGGGGAACCACAAACATTCCTTGCTCATGAAGTGTCCCAACACCTAGAAGTTGAATCTTGCTGAGGCCTCTGGTGATTAAGCCCCTTACCTCTTTCACCTGAAATGTTTTCTCCCGCTTCATGCTACTGAACACCAAAATGATTCATCTGCGTACCATCTTCATAAGACCAATTAAGTCAGAGGTCTCAGGCTAGCTGTGCAGCCATTTTAAGTGGATTTGGGTCATACGGATTACCTTTTGTCACTTTGCCCTCTTTATGGTCACCTTGTCCACCAATCTTTGTGAAAGTCAATGATGAAGGGAGCCTCAAGACAGCTCTCAGGTGCTTTCAGTGCAGGCACTCAAGCTAACCCTGAGAGACAGGTGTGTGGCAAAGCTCAACAGCAAAGCAAGAGCATTGTGGGCTGGAGGGAAGCCCCCTGTGGATAGGAGTGATGGCCACAAAGACCTTGCTTATGCTTGTCAGGCCCTAGCACAGCCTAGTTTTGTGACCAAAGAGATGCCTGTGAAAGCGACCCACGCCCAAATTGACCTGTTTGCTCAGCAAGTTCATCCCAGAAGCCAGAGGCCTGGATGGCCTGCTTTTGAGGAGGGCCTCAGGGCAGGGAGCCAAAAGCACAGAGCCCTTTTTCCTGTTTCCGGGATGGGGTGGCCCATTCCATCCATTTGAAATGACAAAGGGACATAGGACCAGTGTCCCAGAGCACCTGGGAGTCATCGTGATGTGGAAGAGTTGGGAAAATCCCTGAGCTCCAGGCAAACACAAATCATGGTGCTGTGGACTTCAGTGGACACAGTGCCCTGGTCTCAAACATGCCAGAGGTACCAGAGCTCAAAGTGCAGCTTTTCTCAAGGGACTTTCCTCAGGTTTTGTCACCGTTCCTGAATTAGAATCAAAGAATCACAGAATGATTTAGATTTTATAGGGACCTCAAAGACCTTCTAGTCCTAATCCTCCTGACGTGGGCAGGGACACCTTCCACTAGACCTGGTTGCTCAAAGCCCCACCCAAGGCTGGCCTTAAACACTTCCAGGGATGGGGCCTCCACAACTTCTCTGGGCAACATGTTCCAGTGTCTCACCACCCTCACAGTGAAAAATTTCTTCCTAATATCTAATCTAAATCTACCTTCTTCCAGTATAAGCCATTTCCGCTTGTCTTATCACTTGACTTATGACCTTGTAAAATATCCTGGTCCATTTTTCTTGTAGGCCCCCTTCAGATACTGGAAAGCTGCTATAACGTCTCCCCGGAGCCTTCTCTTCTCCCGGCTGAAAAACCCAAGCTCTCTCAGTCTTTCTTCAGAGGAGAGGTGCTCCAGACCTGTGATTATTTTTGTGGCCCTCCTCTGGACGCACTCACACAGGTTCACGTCTTTCCTGTGTTGGGGGCTCCAGAGCTGGACGCAGTACTCCAGGTGGGGTCTCACGAGAGTGGAGTAGAGGGGCAGAATCACTACCTGCTGGCCACGCTTCTTTTGATGCAGCCCAGGATGCGTTTGATTTTCTGGGCTGCAAGCACACATTGCCAGCTCATGTTGAGCTTCTCATCCACCAACACCCACAAGTCCCTCTCCTCAGGGCTGCTCTCCATGCATTTTCCACCCAGCCTGTAGTTGTGTATGGAATTGCCCCAACCCAGCTGTAGGACCTTGCACTTGGCCCTGTTGAACTTCATGAGGTTTGCATAGGCCCACCTCTCCAGCCTGTCCAGGTCCCTCTGGATGGCATCCCATACCGCCAGTGTGTTGACCGATCCACACATCTGGGTGTTGTCAGCAAACTTGCTGAGGATGCACTCAATCCCACTGCCCATATCACAAACAAATTTGTTAAACAGTACTGGTCCCAGTACCGACCTCGGAGGAATGCCACTCGTCACTGCTCACCACTTGGACATCGAACAGTTGGCTGCAACTCTTTCAATGTGATCATCCAGCCAGTTCCTTATCCACCAAGTGGTCCAACAGTCAAATCCATTTCTCTCCAATTCAGAGACAAAGATGTCATGTGGGACAGTGTAAAATGCTTTGCATAAGTGCAGGTAGATGATGTCAGTTGCTCTTCACTTATCCACCAAAGCTGTAAGGCTGTTGTAGAAGGCCACCAAAATTGTCAGGCACAATTAGCCTGTCCAACTTCTTCTGCCACTGTCCTCAGGACCTGCAGATGAATCTCATCAGGTCCCATGGACTTGTGCAACTTCAGGTTCCTCAGCCTGTCTCAAACCTGGTCTTCTCCTACACTGGGCAATACCTCATTCTCCCAGTCCCTGCCTTTACCTCCTGTGACTTAAGCGGTGTGGTTAGCGCCCTTACCGGTGAAGAATGAGGCAAAAAAGTTGTTGAATATCTCACCTTTGTCTATGTCCCAGGTAAGCAGGTCTCCCATTTCCTTCCAGAGAGGGCCCACATTTTCCCTAGTCTTCCTTTTGTCACTGATATACCTATACAAATCTTTCTTGTTGCCCCTGATGCCCCTGGCCAAATTTACCTCTATCTGGGCTTTAGCTTTCCTAGCTTGGTCCCTGGCCGCTTGGACAATTTCTCTGTCTTCCTCCCAGGCTACCTGTCCTTGCTTCCACCCTCTGTAGCCTTTGTTTTTCTGTTTGACATTGTCCAGGAGCTCTTTGTTCATCCATGCAGGCCTCCTGGCATTTTTACCTGACTTCCTCTTTGTTCAGATGCATCGCTCCTGAGCTTGGATGGCAGTGATCCTTGAATATTAACCAGCTTTCTTGGGTCCGTCTTCCCTCCAGGGCATTATCCCATGGTACTCCACCAAGCAGATCCCTGAAGAGGCCAAAGTCTGCTTACCTGAAGTCCATGGTAGCAAGCTTACAGTGCGCCCTCCTCACTGCCCAAAGGATCACAACGTCCACAGTCACATGGTCACTGCAGCCACGGGAAGCAAAGAGCTTCCTGAGGTGTAAGAGTGGTTTGGTTTGCTCAGAGCAGGAGGTCAGCACACAGGACCTCCAGAGGGGCCTTCAAACCTTCATTGCTGTGGGGTGCCCTGAGTCTCATGGGCCCTTGGTCAGGCACTGGAAGGCAATGCCTTGGAAGGCAGCTGCAGCAGGAGATGCCAGAGAAGCACCCATTCTTCCAGGCATGGTGCTAAAATGAGCGGAAATGCCCTTGAAGAAAGCACCACTTCGGGAGGAAGGAGGCTATGAGCTCTGGTATCCCTGGCACGTTTGAGGCTGGCACATCGTGTCCACTGAAGTCCACAGCATCGATGACTCGTGTTTGCCTGGAGCTCTGGGATTTTCCCAACTCTTCCACATCGCGATGACTCCCAGGTGCTGTGGGCCACTGATCGCATGTCCCTTTGAAATTTGAAATGCATGGAATGGGCCAGCTGATCTCTGACCCAGGAAAAAGAGCCACGGGCTTATGTCTCCCTGCCCTGAGCCTCTCCTCAAAAGCAGGCCATCCAGGATTTTGGTGTTTGGGATGCCCTTGCTGAGCAAAACAAGCCAATCTGGGTGTGAGTCTCCTTCAGGGAAGGACGTGGTCATCTCTTTGATCGCCCTCCTACGCATTGATTTGCTCTTTTCCAACAGGTTCTCCCCTTCCCAAGCTGAGCCCGGACCCCTGCTTGGAAGATGCTTGAGGGCCTGGTCAGGTCATCAAGGGACGTGGCAATGGGGGTCCCTTGTAGAATTCACTTGAAAGAGACTTGCCTGACCCTCTGGTCTGTTCTTTGCCATTATGAATCTGCCTTTGTTCCCTGGGCTCGTGGGCAGAAGAAAACAGGCTGGGGCAGAGTCTTATGAGCGTAAGCAGGGTCCTCCTGGCCCTCACTCCTGCCTAGAATAGGGCTTCCCTCCAGCCCACAAGGATCCTTCTTTGCCATTGAGCTCTGCCACATCCCTGGAAAGGTGCATCTCTTCTCTGCTATGACATTGTGCACTCTGGATGTTCTGCCGGACCTTCCTCACTGTGTGTCTAGGATGACTCATTGGAGAACTATCTCTTAGGCTTAGCTTGAGTGCCTGCACTGAAAGGACTTGAGAGCTCAATCAAGTTGTTCCCTTCAGCTGAATTTCACCATGACTGGTGGCCACGCTCACCATGAAGAGGGCAATGAGACAAAGGCAGTCCATATGACACAACCCCCCTTCAAACCTCCCTGCGCACTAGCCTGAGACCTCGGAGTTAATTGGCCTTAGGAAGCTGGGACACAGAGGAATCATTTCGGTGTTAGGAAGCATCACGCTTGCCAGGCCCTCATCCTGATAGGGGATTTCAAACACCCAGACATCTACTGACAAAGCGGCACAGAGAACTGCAAACGGTCCAGGAAAGTGCTGGAGTGCATTGAGGACACCTTGCTAGTACAGGTGAGGGGGAGCCCGACCAGGGGAGAGGCACTGCTGGACCTGTTGTTTCCTAGTGTGGAAGATCTTATTGGAGAGGTCAAGACTGCAGATAGACTGGGTGCATCAATCATGTCATGGTGGAATTAATTCTCAATCTTGAGGTGTACAGGATAGGTAAAATTAGATGCAGGACCCTAAAATTCAGAAAAGGGAACTTTTGGCTGTTTAGTGTGCTACTGCATGGGATCCATTGGAAAAGTGCCCTCAGAGATAAAGGAGAGAACAAGAGCTAGGAGATAATGACAGACATTGTTCTTAGGGCGCAAGAAGCTATCAATCTTGATGTGCAAGAAGTCAGGCAGCGGAGGCAGGAGGCCAGCTTGGCAAACTCAAGACCTCTTAACTAAACAAAAATCCAAACCCAAAATGCTTAGGCAGTGGAGGCAGGGATGCACATCTGGGGGAGGTTTTAGGGATATGGCCCTGGAGTGCAAGGAGGGGATCAGGAAAGCCAAGGCACAGCTGGAGCTGAACTTGTCTAGGGACATGAAAAACAACAAGAAGGGTTTCTTCAGGTCCATAGGGTAACAAAGGAAGAAGAAGGAAACTGTACCCCCACGATGAGCAAACCTGGAGGCATTGCTACAACTGACATGGAGAAGATGGAGGTACTCAATGACAATTTTGTCTCGGTCTTCACTGGCAAGTGCTCTAGCCACACCACCCAATTCACGGAATCCAAAGGCAGGCACTGGAAGAATGAAGTACCGCCCACTGTGGGAGAAGATCAGGTTTGAGAACATGTAAGGAACCTGAATGTGCATGAGTCCATGGGACCTGATAAGATGCATCTGAAGGTCCTAAAGCAACTGGCAGATGAGGTTGATAAGCAACTATCCATCAAATTTGGGAAGTCATGGCAGACTGGTGAAGATCCCAGTGACTGGAAAAGGGGAAACAAAACCACCATTTTTTAAAAGGGAAAAAAGGAAGACCCAGGGAACTGCAGGACGGTCAGTCTCACCTCTGTGCCTGGCAAGATCTTGGAGCAGATCCTCCTGGAACCTAAGCTAGGGCACATAGAAACCAGAGAGGTGATTGGTCAGAGCCAACAGGGCTTCACTAAGGGCAAATCATGCTGAACAATCTTAGTGCCCTTCTATGACAGTGTGCCAACATTGGTGGATCACGGAAGAGCAATTGATGTCATCTACTTATGCAAAGCATTTGATGCTTTCCTGCACAACCTCCTTGTCTCTAAAATGTCCTCCAGCAAAAGAAAGATGTGGACCTCCTGGTAAACATCCAGAGGTGAGACAAAAGATGATCACCTGGGGCTGGATCACCTCCCCTAGAAAGAAAGGCTGAGAGACTTGGCCTAGAGCAGAGTAGAGAAGGCAAAGGCCTCCTGACAGACCTTCAGCAAAGATGGGAATGGACTCTTTATCACGTGTCTGTATCAGGTCTAGTGATAGAATGAGGTGTAATGGTGTTAAAACAAAAGAGGGGACATTTTGATTAGATATTAGGAAGAACTTCTATCCAATGAGTGTGGAGCGACACTGGAAGAATTGACCCAGAGAAGTTGTGGATGCCCCATCCCTGGAGGTGTTCAAGGCCAGGTTGGATGGTGCTTTGAGTACCTGATCTTGTGGAAGGTATCCCAGCCCACAGCAGGGCGTTTTCAAGTAGGTAATCTTTAATGTCCCTTCAAAGCCAAACCCATTCTATGATACATTCTTTCATTCTGGGTGGTATGAAGTGGGAACAAAACATTTCAGATGAAAGAGGCAAAGGGCTTAATCACCCATGAGACGTGGGCAAGTGACAACTACTAGGTGTTCAGATGCTTCATGATCAAGGAATGTTTGTGCCCCCCAAGGGCTCTGGGACACAGCATAAAAGCCTGCCCTGCTCCAGGCTCTGCATCCTCCTCTCTTGCCTCCCTGTGCTCCAGGAACGAGGTAAGCCTGAGTCCGCTCCATCTCTCCCTGTGGGCTGAGCTGCTGTCATGGTGGCTGCTAGGTTGATATTTGGGCTGCCTAAGTTTGGTCTTGGAATAGAAGTGTTTAAAAAGAGAAGGCAATGGCCAAGGGCATCCAGTGCTTTCTTCAGTGCATCAGGTTTTGTTCTGGAGATGGGTTATGATCAGTCAGTGTGAGCTTTTAAGAGGTGATTTCTGAGACACCTGTTCAACCCAGCCTGCTTGTGCTGGGATAACTGCAACAATCTTAACCGTGCTATTGCACTGGGAAATGAAGGAGAGGGTCCTGGTGGAATCAGCAGCCAGTTAGGCACATCTTTGCTCCTGGTCATTCAAATCTAGCTGTAATGTGAGATGTCATGTGTGTTGTGTGTGTTTGAAAGATCAGCAACAGGCCCCTTGAGGACATGGGGCAGGAAATGGAGGTGAATGGCAGCATTGCCATGTTGTATCTTCAGAGAGAGTGGAGAAAGCAATAGACAGACTGATGTTGGAGTCCGCGTTTCCTCTCTGCTCTGTGTTTCAGCTTTGCCTGCCTCACCGAGAGATGTCTTGCTTCAGACCCTGTCTCCCAGGTCCCTGCGGAGCCTCTGGCCCGACCCCACTTGCAAGCAGCTGCAGTGAGCCCTGTATCGCCCGCTGCGCTGACTCAACGGTGGCCATCGAGGCCTCCCCAGTGGTGGTGACCCTGCCGGGCCCCATCCTCACCTCTTTCCCTCAGAGCACAGCCGTGGGATCCTCTCTGTCAGCTGCTGTTGGGAGCTCCCTCAGCACCGGGGGGGTTCCCATCTCTTCGGGGGGCTCCTTTGGTCTGGGGGGGTCAGGGCTGTGTCTGCCTAACCCCCGCTGCAGTCTGAACTGCTGAAGCTAGTCGATTATACCTTTCAGAGTTTGTAGGACAAAATGACCTCTGGATCAGAAGCATCGTCACGGTTTACAGCTGGGCTGGGTGTCTTCATGCCACCAGGCAGGAGGGACTTGTGCCCGCTGCTCCTCGATGCACAGCAGGCCTCACCGTGCTTCCTCTCATCTCCTTTACTCTGAGCTCCTTGAGAAAGGGCTCGTTCTCTTCTGCTTTGCTGAAACTCCTGCTGATGGGGGGAGGGTGCTGGAGTTAGGGACTGCTCCTGGTGGGCTGGGATTGCCACCAGGTAGAGCAGAATGGGAAAAAGCAAGCGGTTTCTGTGGAGCTTGTTGTGGGGAAATGGGCCATTCTCTGTGTCCCCCTGAACCCTGCAGTCATGTTTCCTGGTCTCTGTTCTGTGCCACTGCATGTGCTCCTTCTCATTAAAGACTTTGTGCAGCATAGCTGGAGACTTGTGGTGGTTTGTTCTCCTCCTGCCTCAGTTGGCCAACACCCCTGCAAGGAAGAGGGAGAACCTGCACTCTCCCATGACAGTGAGTCAGTCCCCATGCATGGGGCACTGCCAGTTGTGGGTGGAGCTCCCTGAACTGATACCAGAGATGGAGAAATAGGCAAGTTGGCAAGAAAAATCCTGAGAGAAATGGAGAGAGCAAGAAGCAATGGGCAGAGTTGGAAATACAAGTAATGCCACCAACAGTGGTGGTCAAAGATGGGAAAGGGTTTCCCGGGGAGGTTGAAGATTCTCCATCTTGGAGATGTCCAACAGACAAGCAGACAGGGTCATGAGAACGTCCTCAACTTGACCCTGCTTTGAGCAGGGCTTGCACTGCCTCATCTCCATCTGAGCTCTTGTGTGATTCTCTGAGCCACTACTGGGTGCCCTCAGCCAGGAGCAGGCATGAAGCAGAAGGGAGCAGAGCTGGGGCTAGGGCCAGTGCTCAGGAAAGCAGCAGAGGTTTGGTGGGCACAAAGCAGGAGTGCGGATTTCAGTCCCAGGGCTTCGAGCACGGGAAAGGGAACTGCAAGACCAGAGCCAAATCTCTAAAAGTCTTGAAAAAAAGGAGGAATGCCCCCTGCTGGGGCTGGAGCACAGGGAAAGGGACAGCCCTTTGCCGTGAAGACGCTCCACTGCTGCAGGAGGAGGAATGACCCTTCTGGGGCTGAGACAGTGGATCTATAACCAAAGGAGGGTATTCCTGAGGCTCTGCTAGTCTCACCCAGCACTCAGGGTGAAAGGATTCTGGGCCAGTGCATGGTGTGGGCCAGTGCAGGCTGCTTCCTTGCTCGGGGCATTTTGTCCTCGGTCACCTTTGTGGCAGCACTGCCTGCTGGGGCTGCTGTGATTCCCAGCCCATTACCTTCCCAAGTTCATGGTAACTGCTCCTACCACTGTAGCCTCCGATGCTGCTCCTTCCAGGGGGACACTGTGGAGAGGACAATTTGATGCCCCCCTTCCAGGCTTCAATGTGTGGCCAGGGATCTCCCAGAGCTCCTCAGCCCCTGGGAGCTGCAGCTCAGGCCAGGATGGCCCACACAGGACACCAGGTCACTCCTGGGCACTACCTGCCCCTCTTCCCACTGGCGCTGTCCATGTTTGCTGGTGAGGAACTGCCAGTTCAGGGAAACTTTCTGGGTTGAAATACTGCTGGTCAACGCCGCCACCTGGATTGGCACCTACAGAATGTGCCACTGGGCTTGATAGAGGGAAGGATGCATCTCAGGGCCTCTCCAGCTTCAGAAGCAGAGGGCAGAGGAGCGCCCTGAGGAATAATGAGAGGGAAAAGTCACCTTGTCTCCAAAAAAGGGGAAGAGGGACTCTGTGGGGAACCAAGGCAAGGTGATGACAAACTGGAGCAAGTTCAGCAGAGGATCCCGAGGATAGTCAGGGGCCTGGGACTCTGGCCTTGTGAGGAGAGGCTGAGGACCCAAGGCTTGCTGAGCTGGGAGACCAAAAGGCTCTGTGGGGATCTAATAGGGGCCTCCCAGTGCCGGCAATGAGGCTACTGTGATGGCTGGAGGATGAGAGGTCAGAAACTGAACAGTCGGTTTGTGACTGGCTACACAAACAAAAATGAAGATACCCAAGCATGGAAAGAGTGGTCCAGTGGCTGTGAACTGTCTGTCCGCAAGGTATTTTATGCACGGAAAGGACAAAGCAGTGATCAGCTGATGTGAGCGAGTTGGAAGCAGGAGGATGCACTCTTTGAGACCCTGTTAGAGGGTAAAGTGGAAGAAGTCAGAGAGGATTTTGTGGACGAATGTTTGAAGAATGTGGAAAGAGCTGCATTTGAGGCATGAGGCATGCAGAATGTGAGTATTGTAGGGTAGAGTGGAAATGTGGAATTGCCTCAGGACTCTCCTGCCACGTTTCTGTTCTAAGCTTCCCTCCTAGTGGTGGCACGACATGCAGCAAGACATAACCCACAGTGTGGAGAGAAAAGTGCCTGGAAAAGCAAGAGCCTATCCCTCCGGGAAGGGGAAGGAAACCAAGCGAGAGGAGCCTGTCAGGAGTGGGACTCAAACCCACGCCTCCCATGGAGACTGCAACCTGAATGCAGCGCCTTAGACTGCTCGGCCATCCTGACGCAATGCTGCTGCTGCGGCTGCTGCCACTCCTGCCCCTGCAGCTGCCAGCGCCAGCCCACCTCAGCCAGCCTCCTCCTGGCACTGCTGCAGGGCCACCTGCCTCCTGGGAGCACCCTTGCCCTGCTCCCACCAAGGGCTGCTGACAGCCCACCCCAGCTCCTACACGCACTTCAGAGCGCACGGAACGGGAGTATGCGGCACAGGGGCAACGCACTTCCCATGCATCTCGCAAGGGCCAAGGCAGTCTTTCACTGGAGCAATCAAAGGAACTGACAGCAAATTGTGGCTCTGCACACGCCAATATCCGGCCAAGGGGCTTTGGGCGCATGTCTACTTTTCCCATGACTTCCTCTATTCCTTCAGAGCCTCAAGAAATGGGAAGACAAACACTGGCTGAGAAGCCTTCAGCTGCCCCAATGCAGAGCCTGACCTGCCTCCCGCCCCTCCACTTCCAAATCTACTTAGTCCTTCCAGACCTCTTCCCAGAGTATACCTCAAACTGCCGGGGTTTGCATTTCCATGAGTGTAGGATGAGAAGGGTGCTGAGCGTTGACTGAGCTCCAGCTCCTGTGGGGAAGAGGCTCACTTACTGCCCATGGTGCAGAGGAAGGAGGGCACAGCTCTCTCTGGGACTTGTGGCTTCATGGAAGAAGCTAGCCTGCAAGGCACCTCAGGATGCCACTAGACCAAATGCCTGCTCCAAGCAGGGCCAGCCCCAAAGCTAGAGCAGGCAGCTCACTGCCTGAGCCCCATTGGAAGCTGAGCATGATACCCAGGCAAAGAATCGTAGAGTCACAGAATCATAGAATCATTATGGCTGGAAAAGACTTTCAAGATCATGAAGTCCAACCGTTATCTTACTCTACCGGGGCCACTTCTAAATCATGTCCCTCAGCACCATATCTAGATGGCTTTTAAATACATCCAAGGATGGCGACTCAACCCCTTCCCTGGGCAGCCTGGGACACTCTTTGATAACCCTTGCAGTGTAGAAGTTTTTACTGATGTCTAACCTAAACCTCCCCTGGCGCAACTTGATGCAATTTTTGTCTTGTCCTATTGGTTGTAACTTGTGAGAAGTGACCCACACCCACCTCTCTACCACCTCCTTTCAGGCAGTTGTAGAGAGCAATAAGGTCTCCCCTCAGCCTCCTTTTCTGCAGACTAAACAACCCACATCCCTCAGCTGCTCCTCATAAGTCTCATTCTCAAGACCCTTCACCAGCTTCTTTGCCCTTCTCTGGACCCTCTCCAGCACCTCAATGTCCTTCTTGTACTGCGATGCCCAAAATTGAACAGAGTACTCAAGGTGCGGCCTCACCAGTGCCGAGTACAGTGGGACAACCACTTCTCTGGCCCTGCTGGCTACACTATTCCTGATACAGGCCAGGATGCCGTTGGCCGCCTTGGCCACACTGTTGGCTCATGTTCAGCTGGCTGTCCACCAACACCCCCAGGTCCTTTTCTGCCAGACAGCTTTCCAGCCACTCCACCCCAAGCCTGTAGTGCTGCGTGGGGTTGTTGGCTTTGTTGAAGCTCATACTATTGGCCTCAGCCCATCGATCCAGCCTATCCAGGTCCCTCTGAAGAGTCCTCCTACCCTCAAGCAGATCAACACTCCCGCCTAACTTGGCATCATCCGGAAACTTACTGAGTGTAATTTCCTTGTCAAGATCATTCATAAAGATGTTGAACAGGAGTGGCCCCAACACTGAGCCCTGTGGAACACCTCTTGTGACCAGCCACCAACTGGATTTAACACCATTCACCACCACTCTTTGAGGCCGATCATTCAGCCAGTGTGTGATCCAGCAAAGTGTACGCCTGTCCAAGTCTTGGGCAGCCATTTTTTTCATGAGAATGCTGTGCAGAACAGTATCAAGGACCTTACTGAAGTCCAGGTTAATAACATGCACAGCCTTTCCCCTGTTTACCAAGCGGCTCACCTTCTCATAGAAGGAAATCAGGTTAGTTAAGCAGGACCTGCCCTTCATGTACCAGTGTTGACTGGGCCTGGAGAATCCCAGAGTTCTCTGGGCACCTGCTCCAGTGCTTCAACACTGCCTGAGTATCTCTGAATGGTCCTAAGCAGCACTCCTGTTCTGTTTTTGCCAAGGCGGGCCTTGTTAAAGTCCAGGCCTGTGTCTGCTAAGCTAGGAGGTGCCCAGAGGCCTGGCCATGAGGCAGTGCTGTGAGGGGAGTCAAGGTTGGTGTCTTGAGCACCCTATGGGAGCTGAACTTGCTGTGAGAGGCTGGGCTGTTTTGGAGCAGCAGAGGCAAGGCACTGTGGATCGCGGCTGAGGAAAAGGTTGCCTGCGTTGGCCAGGAATCGAACCTGGGTCAACTGCTTGGAAGGCAGCTATGCTCACCACTATACCACCAACGCTCTGCATGTGCTGCTGCTGCCTCCTGCTCCTCCAGCCCAGAGCCTGCACTCCCTCCTGCTCCCCCACTTCTCAATCTCACCTGCCTTCCACCCTCCCAGCTCACAAGCTGGCCTGCCTCCTGCTCCTCCACTGCGCAGACTGGCCGACCTCCTCCTTCCAGACCCCTGCACACACACACAACCTCAGGCTGCTACCAATCCCCAGCCACATTTAGCCAGAACAATGTCCATTGGGAACACCTGCTCAGCCCTGCTCCAAGACCTGTGAGTGGGCACAGCAGCAAACAGACTGGGATGGAAAGAACCCACACATGGTCAAGTTGATTGCATTGGTCTTTCCCAAACTAGCACCAGCCTTGTCCTCCTCCCCACCTGCAGGTTCCTGGAGGTCCCTGCTTGTGGCTGGGAAGTTGGCATTGAGCTGCCTGATGGGAAGAGAGAATCCCCTGTGTCCCCAGGACACCAACTGCCTCATGGGGGAAGCTCTGCCTGTTGCTGCGCACCCACCCATCTGCCTTGCTGAGGGTGACTTTAGGAGTGCGGGCTCCTGAGAAGACAAAGGAGAAAGAAGGTGGCAGTGGCAGAGGGAAGGGGCTGAGGGTGCAGGATGGTCACAGCCATGGGTGTCCAGAGAGCTAGAGCAGTGGAGGTTCAATGTTGCCAGGAGAGGCAGCACCTGTCAGGAGCAGGGGGAAAAAACAACCTCTTAGTAGAGGATGGTTTCCATCCATCGACCTCTGGGTTATGGGCCCAGCACGCTTCCGCTGCGCCACTCTGCTCCCCCCAGCACTTTAGCTGGGACCTCCCACACCCCTGCATGATGCTCCTGAGCATTGCCGCCACTCATGCCTCCTTCCCTTCCTGTTACCTGTGCCCTCATCAGGGTTGGAAAACTGTCTCCCTGGAAAGTTCACCTCCTTTGGGCCTGGGGTGGGTAGCTCAAGGGCCTTGCTTAGCCCTTCTGCCCACATCTCCTGCCCATAACCATGGATGGAGACCTTCTCTTTGACCACCCCAGCTGGCTCTGGAGGAGCTTAGGGAAACCACAGAGCGAGGGGGCAGGGCAGAGGGGAGCTGATCTCCAGCAAGTTCCTGAGGTCTGAGGAGTCCTGGGCAAGTGGTTTTGTAATATGCTCAGGGGGTATTAATCTCCATTGCTCTAAGCCAATGTCCCGTGCAGGTGAAGGGGGTTTATTCCAGATTCAGGTCCATTGCTGTTATGGCCAAGGTTTTATGCCTGGGGTGTTTTTGAAAGACAAATCCAGATCAAAGCCAGGGAGAGCCAGCTTAGACTTGGCCTGGTCATGTTGACCCTGAGGTGAAAGCTCGTAGTCCTAGATGGTGTTCGTTCCTCTAAGCAAGTTGCATAGCAGTTAGTGCCTTGCCTTTCACACCGGCTACGAGGGCCTTGCCCTGCCTGTGCTGTGCTGTGCTCCCCCCCAGCTCCTGGCTTGTCCTCCCTCCTGGTGCAGCCCTGCCCTTGCAGCTCCCCAACAGCCGAGGGCTGCCCCTGACACCCTGCAGGGTGCCAAAGAGCCAGAGAAACCTCTCCTCTCAGAGAGGCACTTCGTGAGTGTTGGCAATATCTCGCACCCATGAGGGTCTTCCCTTTATCTTTAGGGATGAGGCCCGTGTTGCGCAGGGTCTTTTTGGAGTTTCTGGTGTAGGGAAGACAGCAGGTGGGCTGTGCTGCTTGGGGAGTTCTGCTCAAGAACCAACAAGAGTGGCCCTCTTTTCATGGCTCACACTCAGCACTTGTCTCTGCTCTTCTCCCAACTTGCCTACCTTGTCAATGGGAGCAGGATTCCACTTACATACTGACATCCTTCACGGCAGTCCTGGTCTTTGTTCAAGGGTTGACACCACACTATGTCCCCAGGAGGCTGAAGGGTTTACCGGGTGGTCACCATCTCCCCTGCAGGAAGGTCCCTACTGTAGTGCTCACAGCAGGCTTGGAGTCTCCCTCAGATAAATCTGAAAACCAGAGTGGGGGCTAATATTCCACCTCACCCTGGTTATGTCCACACAGCTGCCTTCCCTTCTTGCCTGGAAGCAGATGAGACGCCATGTGCGGAGTGAAATCATCCCCCCATGGCAGGATACCCCGCATGCCCGGCTGAGGACAAGGTGCTGGGAGCTACAGCCACGGCCGCCACGGTTACACCTCTCATAGCATCTGGAAGCCTGGCGCCATGTACCTGTCTGCTCAGTGTGGGTTCCAATTACAACTCTTCGACTGAAGCTTGGTGCTGAAACTGCCAGGGAGCCAGGTGTCATTGCAGAGGGCACGTGATCAGCAGGGCAGAGAGGTCTGGAGCAAGTAGTTGTGGCCAAGTGATAACGTGATGCACTAGAAACCCATTGGGGTTTCCCCGCGCAGGTTCAAATCCTGCCAACTATGGAGCACAGTCCCCTTTTGGGCTCCCTTCAAAAAGAAAAGGAAAAAAGAGTCGTGCTTTTGGCTCTCTGCCCTGAGGCTCTCCTCAAAAGCAGGCCACCCAGGCCTTTGGCTTCTGTGATGAAATTGCTGAGCTAAACAGGTCAATTAGGGTGTGCATCTTTTTCAGGGAAGGACGTGGGCATCTCTTTGATCCCACACCTGAGTTGGGGCAATCCCAAGCACAAATACAGGCTTGGCAGAGAGTGACTGGAGAGCAGCCCTGAGGAGAAGGACCTGGGCGTGTTGATTGACGAGAAGCTCAACATGACGTGGCAACACGTGATCGCAGCCCAGAAAGGAAACCGTATCCTGGGCTGCATCAAAAGAAATGTGGCCAGCAGGTCAAGGGAGGTGATTCTGCCCCTCTACTCTGCTCTCGTGAGACCCCACCTGGAGTACTGCATCCAGCTCTGGAGCCCCTGTTGTGTTAAAGGGCAAAGTAATTTGGCAGAAAATAAACCTTCTTGCGTTTTAGCACTCCTCACCGAGGTGGGAGGCTAGGTGTGGCTAGGTTTAAATTCTGAGTGATGCCCAAATCACCACTCTCAGTCCAATTGCATTTAATATATTAAACTGTTATGATTCTGGATACACTAATAGTGGACTGCACCTCCAGTCTAGTCATGCTCATGAACTACCACGGCCATTCTTTGGTCACATTCAATGAGAAACCAAAACAACCAGCTACTTAAACAGCGCAGTTTATTTTAGCAACAGATATATAGGTTCTTATGGATTGCCGGTGATAAATACACTGTCTGCAAAGCACGTGCAAATAAAAGTGGTGTTAGTTATACAAAATGTGTGACAAAGTTATAAACAATACAGCCTGGCTATAAATATAGGAGAGAGGCTCTCTAGAGAGATTTCTATGTTTCTCGAGGAAGCACTTGGTCTTACCCAAAGGCGTCCCTATTGGGGGGGAAGAAAGGCTCAGCCCGTCGGCTGGTCCCGGGAGTCAAAGGAAGTCTTTGATGGAGTCCCCTTTGACTTGTTCACGGTGGTGTCTTCCCTGATATTCCCCCTTTTTTGGGCTATTTTCATACTATTTTTTACCTTCAAGGTGTAGTTTGAGTGACTCTAGTCATAAATACTTTTATTATGATTGGTGTAAAATTCTTTCGCTTCACATTTCAAGGTATAGTTTACCAAAAATTCAGGGCACAGACTCGAGGAGGAGTCGTCGCACCTTGGAAGCGGGTAGCCTTTCGGATGGAGGTGTGTTTAGGTATTATAATGACATTAAAATGAGCAAAATTCGCACAAAGGACAGCATTTTGTCACAATTTGACAAACTGTTGGCTCAGGGTAGTAAGGATGCAGCTTATCAGTTCCATAGGATCATCTCGTTCCCATATCTGCTGATTATCACAGGGCTTGGCCGTGGAATCTCCACCCCACTCCATCCCCGTGTTGCTTTCCAAGCAATATTGTACAGGGAATCGCAGATGTAGTGGATTCTTCACATACCAGCTGCGGCTGTATTCTAACTTAGAAACCTTTTGATTTTATACCTTTTCTTAATGTGTGAACAGCATTCTGGTTTTTTGATCATTTTAGTAATTATTCCACAGTCAACAACACAGGAAAGACATGGACCTTTTGGAGTTGGTCCAGAGGAGGGCCACGAAGATGATGAGAGAGCTGGAGCACCTCTCCTATTGGGACAGGTTGAGAGAGTTGGGGTTGTTCAGCCTGGAGAAGGGAAAGCTCCGGGGAGACCTTATTGCAGCCCTCCAGTACCTAAAGGTGCTCCAGGAGAGCTGGGGAAGGACTTTTTACTGGGGCATGGAGCGATAGGACGAGGGGGAATGGCTTCAAACTGGAAGAAGGGAGATTTAGATTAGATATTAGGAATAAATTTTTCACCCTGGGGGTTGTAAGGCACTGGAAGAGGTTGCCCAGAGAAGCTGTGGAAGCTCCCTCCCTGGACGTGTTTAAGGCCAGGCTTTGAGCAACCTGGTCTAGTGGGAGGTGTCCCTGCCTATGGCAGGGGGTTTGGAACTCAATGATCTTCAAGGTCCCTTCCAACCTAAACCATTCAATGATTCTGTGATTCTAAGATCACCACCCTACGTGTTGATTTCCTTGTTTCCAATAGGTTTTCCACTTCCCAAGCTGAGCCCAGACCCCTGGCAGGAAGAACCATGAAGGCCTGGTCAAGTCATCAAGGACACGGCTACAGAGATCCCAGGGAGAGATTACTTAAGAAAGACTTGCTCTGCTCTCCTCTTCGTTGATAAGAAACTGCCTTCATTCTCTCATTTGGCAAGGTCAAGAGCTAGGCGAGGCCCGTCACCAAGAGTAAGATATCTATTTAGTGGCTGTTTAGTGTGAGCCACAAGGTGAGAAATCGGAGGTAATAACTTTCACAGGCAGATTGACAGGATTCCCACCACAGGGGTGAAGGGAGGCAGCAGCAGAGACCACAAGTGCAAGCATGGAACAACTGATTGCTGGGCCATAAATGTGAGGTGCATCGTTGCAGATGTTCTTCTGGAAACTTCATAACCAGGTCTAATCAGGAGAAAGCAAGGTGTTGCCAGGCTGGGTCTTGTAACACAGGGTATGTCAGACTTGTGGAAAGAGCTCTGCATCTCCCTCGATAGGCCAAATGAATGGAGAGTGCTCGGTGGCCCTGGAGGAAGGCTATACTTGGTGATGGCCAGGGAGATGGAGAGACTGTTGGACTCAGCCAGGAGGCTATGGCTCAGCGAGTGTTGGGATAGGGGAAAGACAATGCCTGTCCAGGAGGTCCCATGGTGTAATGGTGAGCACTCTGGACTCTGAATCCAGCAATCTGAGTTCAAATCTCAGTGGGACCTTTTGGCTCCCTCACCATGCTTACACCTTATTCCCTTCCCTTGCTGTTAAGTCAATTGTTGAATGCACTGAATTATCCTTCCTTTCCTGTGCTCACAGACCTGGGATCAACATCAGCACCCCTTCTCCTGCCCTATGCCCACCAAACCTCTGCTGCTTTCCTGAGCACTGGCCCTAGCCCCAGCTCTGCTCCCTTCTGCTTCATGCCTGCTCCTGGGTGAGAGCATCCAGCAGTGGCTCAGAGAATCACACAAGAGCTGAGGTGGAAATCAGGCAGTGCAAGCCCAGCTCAAAGCAGCATCAAGGAGAGGGCGTTTTTCGTGGCTTTGTCAGGTTGGATGCTGGACATCTGCAAAGATGGAGAATCTTCAACCTCCCCGGGAAACCCTTTCCCATCTTTGACCACCACTGTTGGTGGCATTACTTGTGTTTCCAACTCTGCCCATTGCTTCTTGCTCTCTCCATTTCTCTGAGGATTTAAAGCCATTCTCTTGCCTACTTGCCTATTTCTCCATCTCTGGTATCAGTTCAGGGAGCTCCACCCACAACTGGCAGTGCCCCATGCATGGGGACAGACTCACTGTCATGGGAGAGAGCAGGTTCTCCCTCTTCCTTGCAGGGGTGTTGGCCAACTGAGGCAGGAGGAGAACAAACCACCATGAGTCTGCAGCTATGCTGCACAAAGTCTTTAATAAGAAGGAGCACATGCAGTGGCACAGAACAGAGACCAAGAAACACGTCTGCAGGGTTCAGGGGGACACAGAGTATGGCCCATTTCCCCACAACAAGCTCCACACAAAGCGCTTTCCTTTTCCCATTCTGCTCTACCTGGTGACAATCCCAGCCCACCAGGAGCAGTCCCTAACTCCAGCACCGTCTCCCCATCAGCAGGAGTTTCAGCAATGCAGAAGAGAACGAGCCCTTTCTCAAGGAGCTCAGAGCAAAGGAGATCAGGGGAGGCATGGCGAGGCCTGCCGTGCATCGAGGAGCAGCGGGCACAGGTCCCTCCTGCCTGGTGGCATGAGGACACCCAGCCCAGCTGCAAACAGTGACCACGCTCCTGCTGCAGGGTCCCTGTCTACTGTTGCACTCCAAAGGGGATGATGTGCTGGCTTCAGCAGTTCAGATTGAAGCAGGGGGTAGGCAGACACAGCCCTGACCCCCCCAGACCAAGGGAGCCCCCCGAAGAGATGGGAACCCCCCCGGTGCTGAGGGAGCTCCCAACAGCAGCTGACAGAGAGGATCCCACGGCTGTGCTCTGAGGGAAAGAGGTGAGGATGGGGCCCGGCAGGGTCACCACCACTGGCGAGGCCTCGATGGCCACCGTTGAGTCAGCGCAGCGGGCGATACAGGGCTCACTGCAGCTGCTTGCAAGTGGGGTTGGGCCACAGGGTCCACAGGGGCGTGGGAGACAGGGTCTGAAGCAAGACATCTCTCGGTGAGGCAGGCAAAGCTGAAACACAGAGCAGGCAGGGATAAAGTAACTCAAGATCATTTTCTCTGTCTTTTTCTGCAAATTCTGGTGGGCAGAGCTCACCTCCCTGCAGCTGAGCCCCATTGACACCCTTCTGCTAGAAAGAACCCCCCTCTTCCCAGCTCTCCCCAGCCACCTCTGACAAAAGGAAAGAGCTGTCAGCCCTCAAAGAGTTCTACTGCTCGCCAAGCTCAGGCACCCCGAGTGTCAACCTGAGTAGCCACCATGACAGCAGCTCAGCCCACAGGGAGAGATGGAGCGGACTCAGGCTTACCTCGTTCCTGGAGTACAGGGAAGCAAGGGATGAGGATGCTGAGCCTGGAGCAGGGCAGGCTTTTATGCTGTGTCCCAGAGCCCTGGGGGACCACAAACATTCCCTGCTCATGCAGCGTTCAGTGTTCACCTGAGATGTGTTGTTCCTGATTCATGCGGCCAAATACCAAAATGATTCAACTGTGCACCAGCTTCATAAAACCAATTAAGTCAGAGGTCTCACGCTAGCTGTGCAGCCATTTTAAGTGGATTTGGGTCATACGGATTGCCTTTTGTCACTTTGCCCTCTTCATGGTCACCTTGTCCACCAATCTGTAAAAGTCAATGATGAAGGGAGCCTCAAGACAGTTCTCAGGTGCTTTCAGTGCAGGCACTCAAGCTAACCCTGAGAGACAGGTGTGTGGCAAAGCTCAACAGCAAGGCAAGATCATTGTGGGCTGGAGGGAAGCACTCTGTGGACAGGAGTGACGGCCACAAGGACCTTGCTTACGCTTGTCAGGCCCTAGCACAGCCTAGTTTTGTGACCAAAGAGATGCCTGTGAAAGCGACCCACGCCTAAATTGACCTGTTTTGCTCAGCAAGTTCATCCCAGAAGCCAGAGGCCTGGATGGCCTGCTTTTGAGGAGGGCCTCAGGGAAAGGAGCCAAAAGCACAGAGCCCTTTTTCCTGTTTCCGGGATGGGGTGGCCCATTCCATCCATTTGAAATGACAAAGGGACATAGGACCATTGTCCCAGAGTACCTGGGAGTCATCGTGATGTGGAAGATTTGGGAAAATCCCTGAGCTCCAGGCAAACACGACTCAGGGTGCTGTGGATTTCAGTGGACACAGTGCCCTGGTCTCAAACATGCCAGAGGTACCAGAGCTCATAGCCTCAAAGTGCAGCTTTTCTCAAGGGACTTTCCTCAGGTTTTGTCACCGTTCCTGAATTAGAATCAAAGAATCACAGAATGATTTAGATTTTATAGGGACCTCAAAGACCTTCTAGTCCTAATCCTCCTGACGTGGGCAGGGACACCTTCCACTAGACCTGGTTGCTCAAAGCCCCACCCAAGGCTGGCCTTAAACACTTCCAGGGATGGGGCCTCCACAACTTCTCTGGGCAACATGTTCCAGTGTCTCACCACCCTCACAGTGAAAGATTTCTTCCTAATATCTAATCTAAATCTCCCTTCTTCCAGTTTAAGCCATTTCCTCTTATCTTATAACTTCAAGACCTTGTATAATGTCCTTGCCCAGCTTTCCTGTAGGCCCCCTTCAGATACTGGAAAGCTGCTCCTCAGGAAAGGTCTCCCCAGAGCCTTCACTTCTCCCGGCTGAGCAACCCAAACTCTCTCAGTCTGTCTTCTGAGGAGAGATGCTCCAGACCTCTGATTGTCTTTGTGGCTATGCTCTGGACCCACTCCAAGAGGTCCATGTCCTTCTTTTGTTGGGGGCTCCAGAGCTGGACGCAGTAGTCCAGGTGGGGCCTCACGAGAGTGGAGCAGAGGGGCAGAATCACTACCTGCTGGCCACGCTTCTTCTGGTACAGCCCACGATGCGTTTGGTTTTCTGGGCTGCGAGCACACATTGCCAGCTCATGTTGAGCTTCTCATCCACCAACACCCATGAGTCCCTCTGCTCAGGGCTGCTCTCCATGCATTTTCCGCCCAGCCTGTAGTTGTGTATGCAATTGCCCCAACCAACATAGGGCATGCTACCTCAGTCCATGATTGGCCAAAAGCCCGAACATGGCTTGGATATTGACTGTGAGGTTGAGTCTGGCTCTGCAGGCCATCTGCGGTAACATGGCTTGTGCTGGGCGCTTGTTTTCCTGACAAGCAGTAGCAGGCGCAGTTTGGGCTGTGTGCTCGTGAGTTCCCTTGTAGCCCATTGCCTGCTAGGCCCTCAGCAGGCATGCGGTTTGCCTTTTATTTTAAAGTCACTTCTGCCTCTGCAGCTGATGGGCCAGGGTAGGGTGCTTGTGAGGTCACTTGTGCCTGAATACCTGGTAGGACAGAAGGAGGCACATGGCTTGGATGCCAACTGCAAGGTCACTGGTACCTGAGCAGCAGATGGGCCAGTGAGAGGAAAATTCCAGGCAGGTGAAGAACTGCAGTGTCCCAACAGCTACAGCGGGTTCTGTAAGGATGGAGGCAGACCTTCCGGAGAGGCGCACTTTGAAAAAGCAAGACGAACACTAACAAGCTGCAACAAGGGCAATGCCAGCTGTCTTTGTGGAAAAGAGAAATGAGAGGGGGCACAGTGCAGCCCTGGAAGAGCTGCCCAAGAGTCAGTGACCTCTGCGATAGTGGTATTGTTCAGAAGTCAAAGGGAAAGGGCAAAGAGCTTCCTGAGGTACAGGGGAAGTTTGATCTGCTCGGAGCAGGAGATCCGCACACAGGACCTCCAGAGAGGCCTTCAAACCTTCATTGCTGTGGGGTGCCCTGAGTCTGATGGGCCCTTGATCAGGCACTGGAAGGCAATGCCTTGGAAGGCAGCTGCAGCAGGAGATGCCAGAGAAGCACCCGTTCCTCCAGGCATGGTGCTAAAATGAGCGGAAATGCCCTTGAAGAAAGCACCACTTCGGGAGGAAGGAGGCTATGAGCTCTGGTATCTCTGGCACGCCTGAGGCTGGCACATCGTGTCCACTGAAGTCCACAGCATCGATGACTCGTGTTTGCCTGGAGCTCTGGGATTTTCCCAACTCTTCCACATCGCGATGACTCCCAGGTGCTGTGGGCCACTGATCCCATGTCCCTTTGAAATTTGAAATGCATGGAATGGGCCAGCTGATCTCTGACCCAGGAAAAAGAGCCACGAGCTTTTGTCTCCCTGCCCTGAGCCTCTCCTCAAAAGCAGGCCATCCAGGATTTTGGTGTTTGGGATGCCCTTGCTGAGCAAAACAAGCCAATTTGGGTGTGAGTCTCCTTCAGGGAAGGACGCGGGCATCTCTTTGATCTCCCTCCTACGCATTGATTTGCTCTTTTCCAACAGGTTCTCCCCTTCCCAAGCTGAGCCCAGACCCCTGCCTGGAAGATGCTTGAGGGCCTGGTCAGGTCATCAAGGGACGTGATAAAGGGGGTCCCTTGTAGAATTCACTTGAAAGAGACTTGCCTGACCCTCTGGTTTGCTCTTTGCCATTACGAATCTGCCTTTGTTCCCTGGGCTCGTGGGCACTGCTAGACCTGTTGTTTACTAGTGTAGAAGAACTTATTGGAAAAGTAAAGACTGCAGATAGTCAGGGCTGCTACAGTCATGCCCTGGTAGAATTCTCAATCTCGAGGTGTACAAGATAGGTAAAAAGTAGATGCAGAACCCTAAACCTCAGAAAGGGAAATTTCTGGCTGTTTAGGGTGCTACTGCATGGGATCCGTCGGAAAAGTGCCCTCAGAGATAAAGGAGCAAATGAGAGCTTGGAGATAATGAAAAGCATTGTTCTTAGGGCTCAAGAAGTTCTCAATCTTGATGTGCAAGAAGTCAGGCAGCGGAGGCAGGAGGCCAGCTTGGTGAAGTCAAGACCTCTTAGCCAAACAAAAATCCAAACCCAAAATGCTTAGTCATTGGAGGCAGGGATGCACATCTTGGGGAGATTATAGGGATATGGCCCTATCAGGTGTCAGTATCAGGTGTAGTGGTAGAATGAGTTGTAATGGTGTTAAAACAAAAGAGGGGACATTTGGATTAGATATTAGGAAGAACTTCTATCCTATGAGGTTGGAGAGACACTGGAAGAAGTGACCCGGAGAAGTTGTGGATGCCCCATCTCTGGAGGTGTTCAAGGCCAGGTTGGATGGTGCTTAGAGCAAGCGGATTTAGTGGAAGGTATCCCAGCCCACTGCAAGGGGTTTTCAAGTAGATAATCTTTAATGTCCCTTCAAAGCCAAACCCATTCTATGATACATTCTTTCATTCTGGGTGGTATGCAGTGGGAACAAAACATTTCAGATGAAAGAGGCAAAGGGCTTAATCACCCATGAGACGTGGGCAAGTGACAACTACTAGGTGTTCAGATGCTTCATGATCAAAGAATGTTTGCAGCCCCCCAGGTCTCTTGGACAAAATATAAAAGCCTGCTCTGCTCCAGGCTCTGCATCCTCCTCTCTTGCCTCCCTGTGCTCCAGGAACGAGGTAAGCCTGAGTCTGCTCCATCTCTCCCTGTGGGCTGAGCTGCTGTCATGGTGGCTGCTGGGTTGATATTTGGGCTGCCTAAGTTTGGTCCTGGAATAGAAGTGTTTCAAAAAGAGAAGGAGCGTGTGACCTCTTTCCCTTTAGTCAGAGGTGGCTGGGGACAGCTGAGAAGATGGGGGTTCTTTCAAGCAGGAGGGTGTCAATGGGGCTCAGTTGCATGGAAGGGAGGTCTGCCCACCAGATCATCTGGTCTTTATAGCAGATGGTCTTTACAGCAGATGAATGATCTCTAAGGAAATGGCCAAGGGCATCCAGTGCTTTCTTCATCACATCAGTTTTTGTTCTGGAGATGGGTTATGATCAGTCAGTGTGTGCTTTTAAGAGGTGATTTCTGAGACACCTGTTCAACCCAGCCTGCTTGTGCTGGGATAACTGCAACAATCTTATCCGTGCTATTGCACTGGGAAATGAAGGAGAAGGTCCTGGTGGAATCAGCAGCCAGTTAGGCACATCTTTGCTCCTAGTCATTCAAATCTAGCTGTAATGTGAGATGTCATGCCTGTCGTGTGTGTTTGAAAGATCAGCAACAGGCCCCTTGAGGACATGGGACTGGAAATGGAGATGAATGGCAGCATTGTCATGTTGTATCTTCAGAGAGAGTGGAGAAAGCAATAGACAGACTGATGTTGTAGTCCGCGTTTCCTCTCTGCTCTGTGTTTCAGCTTTGCCTGCCTCACCGAGAGATGTCTTGCTTCAGACCCTGTCTCCCACGCCCCTGCGGAGCCTGTGGCCCAACCCCACTTGCAAGCAGCTGCAGTGAGCCCTGCATCGCCCGCTGCGCTGACTCAACAGTGGCCATCCAGGCCTCGCCAGTGGTGGTGACCCTGCCGGGCCCCATCCTCACCTCTTTCCCTCAGAGCACAGCCGTGGGATCCTCTCTGTCAGCTGCTGTTGGGAGCTCCCTCAGCACCGGGGGGGTTCCCATCTCTTCGGGGGGCTCCCTTGGTCTGGGGGGGTCAGGGCTGTGTCTGCCTACCCCCCGCTGCAGTCTGAACTGCTGAAGGTGGTGGATTATCCCTTTCCGAGTTTGTAGGAAGAAATGACCTCTGGATCAGAAGCATCGTCACGGTTTACAGCTGGGCTGGGTATCTTCATGCCACCAGGCAGGAGGGACCTGTGCCCGCTGCTCCTCGATGCACAGCAGGCCTCGCCGTGCCTCCCCTGGTCTCCTTTGCTCTGAGCTCCTTGAGAAAGGGCTCATTCTCTTCTGCGTTGCTGAAACTCCTGCTGATGGGGAGAGGGTGCTGGAGTTAGGGACTGCTCCTGGTGGGCTGGGATTGTCACCAGGTAGAGCAGAATGGGAAAAGTCAAGCGCTTTGTCTGGAGCAGATTGTTGGGAAATGAGCCTTTCTCTGTGTCTCCCTGAACCCTGCAGTCATGTTTCCTGGTCTCTGTTCTGTGCCACTGCATGTGCTCCTTCTCATTAAAGACTTTGTGCAGCATAGCTGGAGACTTGTGGTGGTTTGTTCTCCTCCTGCCTCAGTTGGCCAACAGCTCTGCAAGGAAGAGGAAGAACCTGCTCTCTCCCATGGCAGTGAGTCTGTCCCCATGCATGGGGCACTGCCGGTTGTGGGTGGAGCTCCCTGAACTGATAGCAGAGATGGAGAAATAGGGAAGTAGGCAAGAGAAAGGCTTTAAATCCTCAGAGAAATGGAGAGAGCAAGAAGCAATGGGCAGAGCTGGAAACACAAGTAATGCCACCAACAGTGGTGGTCAGAGATGGGAAAGTGTTTTCCGGGGAGGTTTTAGATTCTTCAACATGCAAGCAGACAGGGTCATGAAAAACACCCTCTACTTGACCCTGCTTTGAGCTTGGCTTGCACTGCCTCATCTCCACCTCAGCTCTTGGGTCATTCTCTGAGCCACTGCTGGATGCCCTCACCCAGGAGCAGGCATGAAGCAGAAGGGAGCCAAGAAGGGTCTAGGACCAGTGCTCAGGAAAGCAGCAGGGGTTTGGTGGGCACAGGGCAGGAGAAGTAGTGTGGATGTCAGTCCCAGGGCCTCGAGCACGGGAAAGGGTGCAGCAAGAGCAGAGCCCAATCTCTGACAGCGGTCCTTCTGAGAATTGCACCCAGTCCTCATACAGCCTGTGGTGGGATTGGGACAGAGGGAAGGATGCGTCTCAGGGCCTCTCCAGCTTCAGGAGCAGAGGGCAGAGGAGCTCCCTGAGGACTAACAAGAGGGAAAAGTCACCTTGTCTCCAAAAAAGGGGAAGAGGGACTCTGTGGGGAACCAAGGCAAGGTGATGACAAACTGGAGCAAGTTCAGCAGAGGATCCCGAGGATAGTCAGGGGCCTGGGACTCTGGCCTTGTGAGGAGAGGCTGAGGACCCAAGGCTTGCTGAGCTGGGAGACCAAAAGGCTCTGTGGGGATCTAATAGGAGCCTCCCAGTGCCAGCAATGAGGCTACTGTGATGGCTGGAGGATGAGAGGACAGAAATTGAACAGTCAGTTTGTGACTGGCTACACAAACAAAAATGATCAGCCTGAGGATACCCAAGCGTGGGAAGAGCGGTCCAGGGAGGCCGTAAACTGTCTAACTATCTGTCCGCAAGGTATTTTATGCACAGAAAGGACAAATCAATGATCTGCTGGTGTGAGCCAGTTGGAAGCAGGAGGATGCACCCTCTGAGATCCTGTTGGAGGGTAAAGTGGAAGGAATCAGAGAGCATTTTGTGTATGAAGGGGAACTACGTTAGGACTCTCCTGCCACAACATGCAGGAAGAACAAACCCACAGCCTGGAGAAGCAAGAGCCTATCCCTCAGGGAAGGGGAAGGAAACCAAGAGAGAGGAGGCTGTCAGGAGTGGGACTCGAACCCACGCCTCTCATGGAGACTGCAACCTGAATTCAGCGCCTTAGACCGCTCGGCCATCCTGACGCAATGCTGCTGCTGCAGCTGCTGCCACTCCTGCCCCTGCAGCGCCAGTGCCAGCCCACCTCAGCCAGCCTCCTCCTGGCACTGCTGCAGGGCCACCTGCCTCCTGGGAGCACCCTTGCCCTGCTCCCACCAAGGGCTGCTGACAGCCCACCCCAGCTCCTACACGCACTTCAGAGCGCACGGAACGGGAGTACGCGGCACAGGGGCAGCGCACTTCCCATGCATCTTGCAAGGGCCAAGGCAGTCTTTCACTGGAGCAACCAAAGGAACTGACAGCAAACTGTGGCTCTGCACACGCCAATATCCGGCCAAGGGGCTTTGGGCGCATGTCTACTTTTCCCATGACTTCCTCTATTCCCTTCGGAGCCTCAAGAAATGGGAAGACAAACACCGGCTGAGAAGCCTTCAGCTGCCCCAATGCAGAGCCTGACCTGCCTCCCGCCCCTCCACTTCCAAATCTACTTAGTCCTTCCAGACCTCTTCCAACACTATACCTCAAACTGCCGGGGTTTGCATTTCCATGAGTGGAGGATGAGAAGGGTGCTGAGCGTTGACTGAGCTCCAGCTCCTGTGGGGAAGAGGCTCACTTACTGCCCATGGTGCAGAGGAAGGAGGGCACAGCTCTCTCTGGGACTTGTGGCTTCATGGAAGAAGCTAGCCTGCAAGGCACCTCAGGATGCCACTAGACCAAACGCCTGCTCCAAGCAGGGCCAGCCCCAAAGCTAGAGCAGGCAGCTCACTGCCTGAGCCCCATTGGAAGCTGAGCATGATACCCAGGCAAAGAATCGTAGAGTCACAGAATCATAGAATCATTATGGCTGGAAAAGACTTTCAAGATCATGAAGTCCAACCGTTATCTTACTCTACCGGGGCCACTTCTAAATCATGTCCCTCAGCACCATATCTAGATGGCTTTTAAATACATCCAAGGATGGCGACTCAACCCCTTCCCTGGGCAGCCTGGGACACTCTTTGATAACCCTTGCAGTGTAGATGTTTTTCCTGATGTCTAACCTAAACCTCCCCTGGCGCAACTTGATGCAATTTTTGTCTTGTCCTATTGGTTGTAACTTGTGAGAAGAGACCCACGCCCACCTCTCTACCACCTCCTTTCAGGTAGTTGTAGAGAGCAATAAGGTCTCCCCTCTGCCTCCTTTTCTGCAGACTAAACAACCCCAAGTCCCTCAGCTGCTCCTCATAAGACTTATTCTCAAGACCCTCACCAGCTTCTTTGCCCTTCTCTGGACCCTCTCCAGCACCTCAATGTCCTTCTTGTACTGCGATGCCCAAAATTGAACAGAGTACTCAAGGCGCGGCCTCACCAGTGCCGAGTACAGTGGGACAACCACTTCTCTGGCCCTGCTGGCTACACTACTCCTGATACAGGCCAGGATGCCTGGCCATCCAGCCTGTGTGTGATCCAGCAGAGTGTACGCCTGTCCAAGTCTTGGGCAGCCATTTTTTTCATGAGAATGCTGTGGGGAACAGTATCAAGGACCTTACTGAAGTCTAGGTTAATAACATGCACAGCCTTTCCCCTGTTTACAAAGCGGCTCACCTTGTCATAGAAGGAAATCAGGTTAGTTAAGCAGGACCTGCCCTTCATGTACCAGTGTTGACTGGGCCTGGAGAATACCAGAGTTCTGTGCGCACCTGCTCCAGTGCTTCAACACTGCCTGAGTATCTCTGAATGGTCCAAAGCAGCACTCCTGTTCTGCTTTTGCCAAGGCAGGCCTTGCTAAAAGCCAGGCCTGTGTCTGCTAAGCTAGGAGGTGCCCAGAGGCCTGGCCATGAGGCAGTGCTGTGAGGGGAGTCAAGGGGAGTGTCTTGAGCACCCTATGGGAGCTGAACTTGCTGTGAGAGGCTGGGCTGTTTTGGAGCAGCAGAGGCAAGGCACTGTGGAGCCCGGCTGAGGAAAAGGTTGCCTGCGTTGGCCACACATGACCTCTGGATGCTACTAATCCCTAGCAACATGTAGCCAGCACAGTGTCCATTGGGAACACCTGCTCAGGGTTGCTCTGAGACCTGTGAGTGGGCACAGCAGCAAACAGACTGGGATGGAGAGAACCCACACATGGTCAAGTTGATTGCAGTGGTCTTTCCCAAACTAGCACCAGCCTTGTCCTCCTCCCCACCTGCAGGTTCCTGGAGGTCCCTGCTTGTGGCTGGGAAGTTGGCATTGAGCTGCCTGATGGGAAGAGAGAATCCCCTGTGTCCCCAGGACACCCACTGCCTCATGGGGGAAGCTCTGCCTGTTGCTGCGCACCCACCCATCTGCCTTGCTGAGGGTGACTTTAGGAGTACGGGCTCCTGAGAAGACAAAGGAGAAAGACGGTGGCAGTGGCAGAGGGAAGGGGCTGAGGGTGCAGGATGGTCACAGCCATGGGTGTCCAGAGAGCTAGAGCAGTGGAGGTTCAAAGTTGCAAGGAGAGGCAGCACCTGTCAGGAGCAGGGGACAAAAAACAACCCCTTAGCAGAGGATGGTTTCGATCCATCGACCTCTGGGTTATGGGCCCAGCACGCTTCCGCTGCGCCACTCTGCTCCCCCCAGCACTTTAGCTGGGACCTCCCACAGCCCTGCATGATGCTCCTGGGCATTGTCACCACTCATGCCTCCTTCCCTTCCTGTTACCTGTGCCCTCATCAGAGTTGGAAAACTGTCTCCCTGGAAAGTTCACCTCCTTTGGGCCTGGGGTGGGTAGCTCAAGGGCCTTGCTTAGCCCTTCTGCCCACATCTCCTGCCCATAACCATGGATGCAGACCTTCTCTTTGACCACCCCAGCTGGCTCTGGAGGAGCTTAGGGAAACCACAGAGCGAGGGGGCAGCCTTGTTGCTTGGCAGGGCAGAGGGGAGCTGATCTCCAGCAAGTTCATGAGGGCTGAGGAGTCCTGGGCAAGTGGTTTTGTAATATGCTCAGGGGGTATTAATCTCCATTGCTCTAAGACAATGTCCCGTGCAGGTGAAGGGGGTTTATTCCAGATTCAGGTCCACTGCTGTTGTGGCCAAGGTTTTATGCCTGGGGTGTTTTTGAAAGACAAATCCAGATCAAAGCCAGGGAGAGCCAGCTTAGACTTGGCCTGGTCATGTTGACCCTGAGGTGAAAGCTCGTAGTCCTAGATGGTGTTCGTTCCTCTAAGCAAGTTGCATAGCAGTTAGCGCCTTGGCTTTCACACCGGCTACGAGGGCCTTGCCCTGCCTGTGCTGTGCTGTGCTCCCCCCCAGCTCCTGGCTTGTTCTCCCTCCTGGTGCAGCCCTGCCCTTGCAGCTCCCCAACAGCCGAGGGCTGCCCCTGACACCCTGCAGGGTGCCAAAGAGCCAGAGAAACCCCTCCTCTCTGTACCTGGTGCCATTCCTGTCCTGCCCAACACTGCTGGGGGTGGAGGTGGTTCCCAGTCACCCCAGGGCAGGGCTGGCCAAGCTGAAGTGCGTGGTGGCCAGTCTCCAGTGCTGCAAGGCACCCCAGGAAGGCTCTGGGCAGGCTGAGCTGGTAGAGCCTCTTGGTGAGGGTGAGGAATGAGATGGCAATGCTGAAGCCTGCATTTTTGGGCTTTTGTTTGCTGCATCCTATCCCACCCACAGGCCAGAGCATGCAGTGATCGCGTAGAGGAGACAAAAGCAAAAGCAGGATGGAGAGGGCTGGGATGTCGACACATACGTGAGTATGGGGAGTATGGCCCCTGCAGAAAGGGTCTCTTTGGAGATGAGCTGCTGCAGTTTCAGGCATAGGGAAGACAGCAGGTGGGCCTGTTCTGCTTGGGAAGTCAGGTGAGAACAGGCTCTGAAGTTCTGCTCAAGAACCAACGGGAGTCACCCTCTTTTCATGGCTCATACTCAGCACTGGTCTGTTCTCTTCCCCCAGCTTGCCCACCCTGTCAATGGGAGCAGGATTTCCCATGCATCCAGAAATTTCTGGGGAAGGGGCAAGGACAAGTGCTGTAGGCAAGGAGTTTTACTGTCTCCCTGGGCACTGACCGGGTAGAGCATGGAGTTGAGTCCCATGGCTGCAGCATGGTCACTTGCAGGGAGCCCAAAAGGGAACTGTGCTCCGTAGTTGGCAGGATTCGAACCTGCGCGGGGAAACCCCAATGGATTTCTAGTCCATCGCCTTCACCACTCGGCCACAACTACCTGCTCCAGACCTCTCTGCCCTGCTGATCACGTGCCCTCTGCAATGACGCCTGGCTCCCTGGCAGTTTCAGTGCCAGGCTTCAATCAAAGATTTGCAGTTGGAACCTGCACTGAACATGCTGAGCACCTGGTGCCAGCCTTCCAGAGGCCATGAGAGGTGTAACTTTGGGGGCTATGGCTGCAGCTCCCAGCGCCTTGTCCTCAGCCGGGCATGCGGGGTATCCTGCCATGGGGGGATGATTTCACTCTGCACATGGCATCTCACCTGCTTCCAGGCAAGAAGGGAAGGCAGCTGTGTGGACACAAGCAGGGTGAGGTGGAATATTAGCCCCTACTCTGGTTTTCAAATTTATCTGTGGGGGACTCCAAGCCTGCTGTGAGCACTATGGTGGGGACCTTCCTGAAGGGGAGACGGTGACCTCCTGGCAGAACCTCCAGCCCCGTGGGGACATAGTGTGGTGTAAATTCTTGAACAAAGACCAGGACTGCCATGCAGGATGTTGGTGTGTACAGGGAATGGTTTGCGAGAGTGGGGGACATCTATGGAAAGGGATAGGTGGAGACTGGCTGAGGAAAAGTCAGAAGGGGGAAAGTTAGAAGAAATGGGAGGCGTGCATGACTTTGAGGGAGACAGGAGAGAGCTTGTTTTGATGGAATAGGTATGTTCCGAGCCTTTTGCCAGCACGGGTAAGCATTGTCTAATTCCTGAAAATGGACCAAAATATTAAAGGATCCACAAAAGCGATCATTTCCACCACGAGACAAAAGTGGGCCCAATTCCATTTTGCATCTGGAGCAGAAAAACGGCGTTAAGGAATCTGTGCAGAGGTGGTGCATCTGGCAGTGCCTAACTGCATGCAGAGCAAGGGTGGAAGGTGGTTGCAGTCGAAAGCGTGAGTGTGTGTGCGGGAGGCTGGAAGGAGGAGGCTGACCTCCTGCTCCTCTGCTTCACAGAGAGGCCAGCCAGGCTCTGACCTGGAGTAGCAGGAGGCAGCACTGCACACAGGTGCATTGGCGGAATGGTGCTGAGCACAGCTGCCTGCCAAGCACTTGACCCAGCTTCAATTCCTGGCCAGTGCAGACAGACATCTCTTCAGCCTGGCTCTGAGGTTTCTTACATCTTCTGCTGGCAGCCTGTCCTGCTCAAAAACTACCCAGTACTACCCTGGGGTTTCAAGCCAGCCCCCTTCCCTCCCTGCATCTTAGAGAGCAACTGAAGGCAATGCTTTCTGCCTGCTGAGAGGTCTCCAGGCCATGCTCCTCACTGCAGTGCTGGTACAGGAGCCAGGACAGAGCCTTTTTTGGCCTGGCAAACACTTGGTTACAGACTTGTGCACAATGACTATGAGGCACTTTCATGCTCTGGTATCATTTCAGGGAACTCTATATGCAACTGTTGCTTGCTAACTTAGTTAACAGATGGCTAAAAAAGGGAGGAGTCCAATAGTTTTCTCTAGGACACCAAGGTTGGTCCCATGGTACATTGGTGGACTCTGGACTCTGAATCCAGTGATGTGAGCTCAAATCTCAGTGGGACATTTTGGCTCCCTCAGCATGCTTAAACCTTAATCCCTTGCCTTGCTGTTAAGTCAGGTGTTGAATGCACTCCAATTAGCCTTCCTTTCCTGTGCTCACAGCCCTGAGACCAACAGCAGAACCCCTTCTGCCCTGTGCCCACCAAACCTCTGCTGCTTCACTGAGCACTGGCCCTAGACCCCTCTCTGCTCCCTTCTGCTTCATGCCTGCTACTGGATGAGGGCAATCAGTAGTGGCTCAGAGTATCACACAGCAGTGGCAAACCCAGCTCAAAGCAGGGTCAAGTAGAGGGCGTTTTTCATGACCCTGTCTGCTTGTCTGTTGGACATCTCCAAGATGGAAAATCTTCAACCTCCCCCGGAAACCCTTTCCCATCTTTGACCACCACTGTTGGTGGCATTAATTGTATTTCCAACTCTGCCCATTGCTTCTTGCTCTCTCCATTTCTCTGAGGATTTCTTGTCTTTCTCTTGCCTACTTCCCTATTTCTCCATCTCTGGTATCAGTTCAGGGAGCTCCACCCACAACTGGCAGTGCCCCATGCATGGGGACAGACTCACTGCCATGGGAGAGAGAAGGTTCTCCCTCTTCCTTGCAGGGGCCTTGGACACCTTAAGGGTGTGTAGAACAAACCGCCATGAGTATCCAGCTACGCTGCACAAAGTCTTTAATGAGAAGGAGCACATGCAGTGGCACAGAACAGAGACCAAGAAACATGACTGCAGGGTTCAGGGAGACACAGAGAAAGGCTCATTTCCCAACAATCAGCTCCAGACAAAACGCTTGCCTTTTCCCATTCTGCTCTACCTGGTGACAATCCCAGCCCACCAGGAGCAGTCCCTAACTCCAGCACCCTCTCCCCATCAGCAGGAGTTTCAGCAACGCAGAAGAGAACGAGCCCTTTCTCAAGGAGCTCAGAGCAAAGGAGACCAGGGGAGGCACAGCAAGGCCTGCTGTGCATCGAGGAGCAGCGGGCACAGGTCCCTCCTGCCTGGTGGCATGAAGACACCGAGTCCAGCTGCAAACCGTGATGATGCTTCTGATCCAGAGGTAATGTCTTCCTACAAACTCTGAAAGGGATAATCCACTAGCTTCAGCAGTTCAGACTGCAGCGGGGGGTAGGCAGACACAGCCCTGACCCCCCCAGACCAAGGGAGCCCCCCGAAGAGATGGGAACCCCCCCGGTGCTGAGGGAGCTCCCAACAGCAGCTGACAGAGAGGATCCCACGGCTGTGCTCTGAGGGAAAGCGGTGAGGATGGGGCCCGGCAGGGTCACCACCACTGGCGAGGCCTGGATGGCCACCGTTGAGTCAGCGCAGCGGGCGATGCAGGGCTCACTGCAGCTGCTTGCAAGTGGGGTCGGGCCAGAGGCTCCGCAGGGACCTGGGAGACATGGTCTGAAGCAAGACATCTCTCGGTGAGGCAGGCAAAGCTGAAACACAGAGCAGAGAGGAAACGCAGACTACAACATCAGTCTGTCTATTGCTTTCTCCACTCTCTCTGAAGATACGTTTTTCTGCCATTCATCTCCATTTCCAGCCCCATGTCCTCAAGGGGCCTGTTGCTGATCTTTCAAACACACACGACAGGCATGACATCTCACATTACAGCTAGATTTGAATGACTAGGAGCAAAGATGTGCCTAACTGGCTGCTGATTCCACCAGGACCTTCTCCTTCATTTCCCGGTGCAATAGCACGGATAAGATTGTTGCAGTTATCCCAGCACAAGCAGGCTGGGTTGAACAGGTGTCGCAGAAATCACCTCTTAAAAGCACACACTGACTGATCATAACCCATCTCCAGAAGAAAAACTGATGCACTGAAGAGGCACTGGATGCCCTTGGCCATTTGCTTAGAGATCATCTGCTACAAAGGCCATCTGCAGAACTCCCCTCCCTGCAGCTGAGCCCCATTGATCCCTTTCTGCTTGAAAGAACCCCCATCTTCTCAGCTCTGCCCATCCACTTCTGACTAAAGGGGAAGAGGTCACATTCTCTTTCTCTTTTTGAAACACTTCTATTCCAAGACCAAACTTAGGCAACGCAAATATCAACCCAGCAGCCACCATGACAGTAGCTCAGCCCACAGGGAGAGATGGAGCAGACTCAGGCTTACCTCGGTCCTGGAGCACAGGGAGGCAAGAGAGGAGGATGCAGAGCCTGGAGCAGGGCAGGCTTTTATGCTGTGTCCCAGAGCCCTTGGGGGGCACAAACATTCCTTGATCATGAAGCATCTGAACACCTAGTAGTTGTCACTTGCCCACGTCTCATGGGTGATTAAGCCCTTTGCGTCTTTCATATGAAATGTTTTGTTCCCACTGCATACCACCCAGAATGAAAGAATGTATCATAGAATGGGTTTGGCTTTGAAGGGACATTAAAGATTACCTACTTGAAAACGCCCTGCTGTGGGCTGGGATACCTTCTACTAAATCCGGTTGCTCTAAGCACCATCCAACCTGGCCTTGAACACCTCCAGAGATGGGGCATCCACAACTTCTCCGGGTCACTTCTTCCAGTGTCTCTCCACACTCATAGGATAGAAGTTCTTCCTAATGTCTAATCCAAATGTCCCCTCTTTTGTTTTAACACCATCACACCTCATTCTATCACTAGACCTGATACAGACACGTGATAAAGAGTCCGTTCCCATCTTTGCTGAAGGTCTGTCAGGAGGCCTTTGCCTTCTCTACTCTGCTCTAGGCCAAGTCTCTCAGCCTTTCTTTCTAGGGGAGGTGATCCAGCCCCAGGTGATCATCTTTTGTCCCGCCTCTGGATTGTTTACCAGGAGGTCCACATCTTTCTTATGCTGGAGGACATTTTAGAGACAAGGCGGTTGTGCAGGAAAGCATCAAATGCTTTGCACAAGTAGATGACATCAATCGCTCTTCCGTGATCCACCAATGTTGGCACACTGTCATAGAAGGGCACTAAGATTGTTCGGCATGATTTGCCCTTAGTGAAGCCCTGTTGGCTCTCACCAATCACCTCTCTGGTTTCTATGTTGTCATGGTTTGGCCTCAGCCGGCAGCAACGAACCACGCGGCCGCTCGCTCAACCTCCCACAGCCGTGGGGGGGAAATAGGAAGAAAAAGCCAAAACTCGTGGGTTGAGATAAAGGCAGTTTAACAGAACAGCAAAGGGAAGAGAAAACAGTAACAATAACACGGATAAAGGAATATACAAACGCGATTAGGGCACCACCGCTCACCAACCGGACCCACACCGCCGCAGCCCATGCTGAGGAGCGACTTCCTGCTCCCTCCCCCCGGCCATCTCCCCCCTACCGCCGGGCATGGCTCACATGGCATGGAATACCTGTGTCCCCTCCCATCCTTGGGGAAATTAACCCCATCCCTGCCGGAACCAGGACATATGTGACCTAGCGTAGGTTCCAGGAGGATCTGCTCCAAGATCTTGCCAGGCACGGAGGTGAGACTGACCGTCCTGCAGTTCCCTGGGTCTTCCTTTTTTCCCTTTCAAAAAATGGTGGTTTTGTTTCCCCTTTTCTAGTCACTGGGATCTTCACCAGTCTGCCATGACTTCCCAAATTTGATGGATAGTTGCTTATCAACTTCATCTGCCAGTTGCTTTAGGACCTTCAGATGCATCTCATCAGGTCCCATGGACTCATGCACATTCAGGTTCCTTACATGTTCTCGAACCTGATCTTCTCCTACAGTGGGTGGTACTTCATTCTTTCAGTGCCTGCGTTTGGATTCCGTGAATTGGGTGGTGTGGCTAGAGCACTTGCCAGTGAAGACCGAGACAAAATTGTCATTGAGTACCTCCATCTTCTCCATGTCAGTTGTAGCAATGCCTCCAGTTTTGCTCATCGTGCGGGTACAGTTTCCTTCTTCTTCCTTTGTTACCCTATGGACCTGAAGAAACCCTTCTTGTTGTTTTTCATGTCCGTAGACAAGTTCAGCTCCAGCTGTGCCTTGGCTTTCCTGATCCCCTCCTTGCACTCCAGGGCCATATCCCTAAAACCTCCCCCAGACGCGCATCCCTGCCTCCACTGCCTAAGCATTTTGGGTTTGGATTTTTGTTTAGTTAAGAGGTCTTGAGTTTGCCAAGCTGGCCTCCTGCCTCCGCTGCCTGACTTCTTGCACATCAAGATTGATAGCTTCTTGCGCCCTAAGAACAATGTCTGTCATTATCTCCTAGCTCTTGTTCTCTCCTTTATCTCTGAGGGCACTTTTCCAACGGATTCCATGCAGTAGCACACTAAACAGCCAAAAGTTCCCTTTTCTGAATTTTAGGGTCCTGCATCTAATTTTACCTATCCTGTACACCTCAAGATTGAGAATTCCACCATGACATGATTGATGCACCCAGTCTATCTGCAGTCTTGACCTCTCCAATAAGATCTTCCACACTAGGAAACAACAGGTCCAGCAGCGCCTCTCCCCTGGTCGGGCTCCCCCTCACCTGTACTAGCAAGGTGTCCTCAATGCACTCCAGCACTTTCCTGGACCGTTTGCAGTTCTCTGTGCCGCTTTGTCAGTAGATGTCTGGGTGTTTGAAATCCCCTATCAGGATGAGGGCCTGGCGAGCGTGATGCTTCCTAACACCGAAATGATTCCTCTGCGTCCCAGCTTCCTAAGGCCAATTAACTCCGAGGTCTCAGGCTAGTGCGCAGGGAGGTTTGAAGGGGGGTTGTGTCATATGGACTGCCTTTGTCTCATTGCCCTCTTCATGGTGAGCGTGGCCACCAGTCATGGTGAAATTCAGCGGAGGGAGACACCTTGAGTTAGCTCTCAAGTCCTTTCAGTGTAGGCACTCAAGCTAAGCCTAAGAGACAGTTCTCCAATGAGTCATCCTAGACACACAGTGAGGAAGGTCCAGCAGAACATCCAGAGTCCACAATACCATAGCAGAGAAGAGATGCGCCTTTCCAGGGATGTGGCAGAGCTCAATGGCAAAGAAGGATCCTTGTGGGCTGGAGGGAAGCCCTATTCTAGGCAGGAGTGAGGGCCACCAGGACCCTGCTTACGCTCATAAGACTCTGCCCCAGCCTGTTTTCTTCTACTCATGAACACAGGGAACAAAGGCAGATTCATAATGGCAAAGAACAGACCAGAGGGTCAGGCAAGTCTCTTTCAAGTGAATTCTACAAGGGACCCCCTTTATCACGTCCCTTGATGACCTGACCAGGCCCTCAAGCATCTTCCAGGCAGGGGTCTGGGCTCAGCTTGGGAAGGGGAGAACCTGTTGGAAAAGAGCAAATCAATGCGTAGGAGGGAGATCAAAGAGATGCCCGCGTCCTTCCCTGAAGGAGACTCACACCCAAATTGGCTTGTTTTGCTCAGCAAGGGCATCCCAAACACCAAAATCCTGGATGGCCTGCTTTTGAGGACAGGCTCAGGGCAGGGAGACAAAAGCCCGTGGCTCTTTTTCCTGGGTCAGAGATCAGCTGGCCCATTCCATGCATTTCAAATTTCAAAGGGACATGGGATCAGTGGCCCACAGCACCTGGGAGTCATCGCGATGTGGAAGAGTTGGGAAAATCCCAGAGCTCCAGGCAAACACGAGTCATCGATGCTGTGGACTTCAGTGGACACGATGTGCCAGCCTCAGGCGTGCCAGGGATACCAGAGCTCATAGCCTCCTTCCTCCCGAAGTGGTGCTTTCTTCAAGGGCATTTCCGCTCATTTTAGCACCATGCCTGGAGGAACGGGTGCTTCTCTGGCATCTCCGGCTGCAGCTGCCTTCCAAGGCATTGCCTTCCAGTGCCTGATCAAGGGCCCATCAGACTCAGGGCACCCCACAGCAATGAAGGTTTGAAGGCCTCTCTGGAGGTCCTGTGTGCCGACCTCCTTCTCTGAGCAGACCAAGACTGTGTCTCTGGCAGCTCTTTCAGAGCTGCACTGTGCCCCCTCTCTTTTCTCTTTTCCACAAAGACGGCTGGCATTGCCCTTGTTGCAGCTTGTTAGTTTTCATCTTGCTTTTTCAAAGTGCGCCTCTCCGAAGGTCTTCCTCCCTCCTTACAGAACCCGCTGTAGCTGTTGGGACACTGCAGTTCTTCACCTGCCTGGAATTTTCCTCTCACTGGCCCATCTGCTGCTCAGGTACCAGTGACCTTGCAGTCGGCATCCAAGCCATGTGCCTCCTTCTGTCCTACCAGGTATTCAGGCACAAGTGACCTCACAAGCACCCTACCCTGGCCCATCAGCTGCAGAGGCAGAAGTGACTTTAAAATAAAAGGCAAACCGCATGCCTGCCGCATGGGACCTGATGAGATTCATCTGCAGGTCCTGAGGACACTGGCGGAAGAAGTTGGACAGGCTAATTGTGCCTGACAATTTTGGTGGACTTCTACGACGGCGAGTAGTAGGGGAGAGTAACAGAATGTCATCCAGCTGGATGTGTGCAAAGCATTTGACACTGTCCCACATGACATCCTTGTCTCTGAATTGGAGAGAAATGGATTTGACCAACGGACCACTCGGTGGATAAGGAACTGGCTGGATGATCACACTGAAAGTGTTGCAGCCAACTGTTCGATGTCCAAGTGGTGAGCAGTGGCAAGTGGCATTCTTCCGAGGTTGGTACTGGGACCAGTACTGTTTAACAAATTTGTTTGTGACACGGGCAGTGGGATTGAGTGCATCCTCAGCAAGTTTGCTGACAACACCAAGATGTGTGGAGCGTTCAACACGCTGGTGGTAAGGGATGCCATCCAGAGGGACCTGGACAGGCTGGAAAGGTGGGCCTATGCAAACCTCATGAAGTTCAACAGGGCCAAGTGCAAGGTCCTACAGCTGGGTTGGGGCAATTCCATACACAACTACAGGCTAGGCGGAAAATGCATGGAGAGCAGCCCTGAGGAGAGGGACTTGTGGGTGTTGGTGGATGAGAAGCTCAACATGAGCTGGCAATGTGTGCTTGCAGCCCAGAAAACCAAACGCATCTTGGGCTGCATCAAAAGAAGCGTGGCCAGCAGGTAGTGATTCTGCTCCTCTACTCCACTCTCGTGAGACCCCACCTGGAGTACTGCGTCCAGCTTTGGAGCCCCCAACACAGGAAAGACATGGACCTGTTGGAGTGGGTCCAGAGGAGGGCCACGAAGATAATCAGAGGTCTGGAGCAAGTCTCTGAAGACAGACTGAGAGAGCTTGGGTTTTTCAGCCGGGAGAAGAGAAGGCTCCGGGGACACCTTATAGCAGCTTTCCAGTATCTGAAGGGGGCCTACAAGAAAAATCGAGAAGAACATTTTACAAGGGCATGAAGTGATAGGACAAGAGGGAATGGCTTCAAACTTGAAGACAGTAGATTTAGATTAGATACTAGGAAGAAATTTTTCGCTATGAGTCTGGTGAGATACTGGGACATGTTGCCCAGAGAAGTTGTGGAGGCCCCATCCCTTGAGGTGTTCAAGGCCATGTTGGAGAGGGCTTTGAGCAACCATGTCTAGTGGAAGGTATCCTTGCCCATGTCAGGGGGGATTAGAAATAGAAGGTCTTTGAGGTCCCTATAAAATCTAAATCATTCTATGATTCTAACTACCTGTAGTTTCAGGAACAGTGATAAACCTTGAAGAAAGTCCCTTGAGGAAGGACTAGGGCACTGTGTCCACTGAAGTCCACAGCATCATAGAATCATAGAATGGTTTAGGTTGGAAGGGACCTTAAAGATCATCGAGTTCCAACCCCCCTGCCATAGGCAGGGACATCTCCCACTAGAACAGGCTGCCCAAGGCCACATCCAGCCTGGCCTTGAACACCTCCAGGGACGGGGCTTCAACAACCTCTCTGGGCAACCTGTTCCAGTGCCTTACCACCCTTAAAGTGAAAAACTTGTTCCTAATGTTCAATCTAAACCTGCCCTCTTCCAGCTTAAAACAATTCCCCCTCGTCCTATCACTCATGAACCATGTTTGTCTGGAGCTCAGGGATTTTCCCAACTCTTCCACATCACGATGACTCCCAGGTGCTCTGGGAGACTGATCCCATGTTCCTCTGAAATTTGAAATGCATGGAATGGGCCAGGTGATCTCTGACCCAGGAAAAAACGCCATGAGCTTTTGTTTCCCTGCCCTGAGCCTCTCCTCAAAAGCAGGCCACCCAGGCCTCTGGGATGAACTTGCTGAGTAAAACAGGTCAACTTGGGTGTGGGTCGCTTTCACAGGCATCTCTTTGGTCACAAAACTAGGCAGTGCTAGGGCCTGACAAGCGTAAGCAAGGTCTTTGTGGCCATCACTCTTATCCACAGGGGGCTTCCCTCCAGCCCACAGTGAACTTGTCTTGCTGTTGAGCTTTGCCACACACCTGTCTCTGAGGGTTAGCTTGAGTATCTGAAATGAAAGCACCTGAAAGCTGACTTGAGGTGTCCTTCAATCATTTCGATGTTTGGTGGCATGAAGCAGGAACAAAGTATTTCAGGTAAAACAGGTATGGGCTTAATCACAAGAGATACCTCAGCAAGTTTCAACTACTAGGTGTTTGAACACTTTACGAGCAAGGAATGTTTGTGGCCCCCCAGGGATCTGGGACAAGGCATAAAAGCCTGCCCTGCTCCAGGCTCTGCATCCTCCTTTCTCTCCTTCCTGTCCTCCAGGAACGAGGTAAGCCTGAGTCCGCGCCGTCTCTCCCTGTGGGCTGAGCTGCTGTCATGGTGGCTACTCAGGTTGACACTTGGGGTGCCTGAGCTTGGCGAGCAGTAGCACTCTTTGAGGGCTGACAGCTCTTTCCTTTTGTCAGAGGTGGCTGGGGAGAGCTGGGAAGAGGGGGGTTCTTTCAAGCAGAAGGGTGTCAATGGGGCTCAGCTGCAGGGAAGTGTTCCTACCAGAATTTGCACCTGCAGCAGATGGTCTCCAAGCAATTGACTGAGTTCATCCAGTGCTGCCTTCAATGCAGCAGTGTTTGTTCTGGAGATGGGGTATGATCACTCTTTCAACAGATGCTTTAAACCCACTGTGCTGGGTAGCATTCCAAAACACGGTCAGCCTTCCTGTGCCATGATGCAGGTAGGACATGATGAGGGCTGTGGGAGATGAAGGCACACTCTGTGTTTCTAAAACAGGGAGAGTGCATGGGGAGTAGAGAAAGACAGGCTGATTTTGAATTACATTTTCCCTGCCTGCTCTGTGTTTCAGCTTTGCCTGCCTCACCGAGAGATGTCTTGCTTCAGACCCTGTCTCCCACGCCCCTGTGGACCCTGTGGCCCAACCCCACTTGCAAGCAGCTGCAGTGAGCCCTGTATCACCCGCTGCGCTGACTCAACGGTGGCCATCCAGGCCTCGCCAGTGGTGGTGACCCTGCCGGGCCCCATCCTCACCTCTTTCCCTCAGAGCACAGCCGTGGGATCCTCTCTGTCAGCTGCTGTTGGGAGCTCCCTCAGCACCGGGGGGGTTCCCATCTCTTCGGGGGGCTCCCTTGGTCTGGGGGGGTCAGGGCTGTGTCTGCCTACCCTCTGCTTCAATCTGGACTGCTGAAGCTGGCACATCATCCCCTTTGGACTGGGAAGGTAGACCCTGCAGAAGGAGCGTGGTCACTGCTTGCAGCTGGGCTGGGTGTCCTCATGCCACCAGGCAGGAGGGACCTGTGCCCGCTGCTCCTCGATGCACGGCAGTCCTCGCCGTGCCTCCCCTGGTCTCCTTTGCTCTGAGCTCCTTGAGAAAGGGCTCATTCTCTTCTGCATTGCTGAAACTCCTGCTGATGGGGAGAGGGTGCTGGAGTTAGGGACTGCTCCTGGTGGGCTGGGATTGCCACCAGGTAGAGCAGAATGGGAAAAGGAAAGCGCTTTGTGTGGAGCTTGTTGTGGGGAAATGGGCCATTCTCTGTGCCCCCCTGAACCCTGCAGTCATGTTTCTTGGTCTCTGTTCTGTGCCACTGCATGTGCTCCTTCTCATTAAAGACTTTGTGCAGCATAGCTGGAGACTCGTGGTGGTTTGTTCTCCTCCTGCCTCAGTTGGCCAACAGCTCTGCAAGGAAGAGGGAGAACCTTCTCTCTCCCATGACAGTGAGTCTGTCCCCATGCATGGGGCAATGCCAGTTGTGGATGGAGCTCCCTCAACTGGTACCGGAGAACCAAAAATAAGAAGTAGGCAAGAGAAAGGCTTTAAATCCTCAGAGAAATGGAGAGAGCAAGAAGCCATGGGCAGAGTTGGAAATACTAGTAAAGACACAAACAATGTTGGTCAAAGATGGGAAAGGGTTTCCCGGGGAGGTTGAAGATTTTCCATCTTGGAGATGTCCAACATGCAATCAGACAAGCGCATGAAAAACGTCCTCTTGCACTGCCTCATCTCCATCTCATCTGTTGTGTGATTCTCTGAGCCACTGCTGGATGCTCTCATCCAGGAGCAGGCATGAAGCAGAAGGGAGCAGGGAGGGGTCTAGGGCCAGTGCTCCGTGAAGCAGCAGAGGTTTGGTGGGCATAGGGCAGGAGAAAGGGTGCTTGATGTTGATCCCAGGGCTGTGAGCACAGGAAAGGAAGGATAATTCAGTGCATTCAACAACTGACTTAACAGCAAGGGTAAGGAATAAGGTGCAAACATGCTGAGGGAGCCAAAAGGTCCCACTGAGATTTGAGCTCAGATCCTCAGATCGCTGGATTCAGAGTCCAGAGTGCTCACCATTACACCATGGGACCTCCTGGACAGACATTCTTTCCCCTGTGCCAGCGCTTGCTGAGCCATAGCCTCCTGGCTGAGCCCAACAGTCGCTCCATCTCCCTGGCCATCGCCAAGTATATCCCTTGGTCATCACCAAGAATAGCCTTCCTCCAGGGCCACCGAGCACTCTCCATTCATTTGGCCTATCGAGGGAGCTGCAGAGCTCTTTCTACAAGTCTGACATACCCTCACAAGTCTGACATACCCTGGCTCATACACAGCCAGGCACAGGCAATCCAGGAGGTTCCTGAATTGCATTGAGGACAACTTCCTTCTCCAAGTGGTTGAGGAGCCGACGAGGAGAGGAGCCGTGCTGGACCTTGTTCTTACCAACAAGGAAGGGCTGGTTGACAGGGACAAACTCAAGGGTAGCCTGGGCTGTAGTGACCATGAAATGGTCGAGTTTGAAATCCTCAAGGCAACGAAGAAGGTACTCAGCAGGCTGATGACCCTGGACTTCAGGAGAGCCGACTTTGGCCTCTTGAAGAATCTGCTTGGTATGGTGCCATGGGATGAAGCGCTGGAAGGAAGAGGAGTCCAAGAAAGTTGGTTAATATTCAAGGACCACCTCCTCCAAGCACAGCAGCAATGCATCCCTACAAAGAGGAAGGCAGGCAGAAAAGCCAGGAGGCCTGCGTGGATGAATAAGGAGCTCCTGGAAGTGACCAAAACAAAAAAGGAGGCCTACAGGGAGTGGAGACAGGGGTGGGTAGCTTAGGAGGATTACAGAGGAATCGTTCGAGCAGCCAGAGAGCGGGTTAGACAAGCTAAAGCCCAGTTTGAACTAAATCTGGCCAGGGACATTAAGGCAAACAAAAAATCCTTCTATAGGTATGTCAGCGAGAAAAGAAAGACTAGGGAAAATGTAGGCCCTCTCCGGAAGGATACGCAAGAACTGGTCACCCGGGACAGCGACAGAGCTGAGGTACTCAATGACTTTTTTGCCTCAGTCTTCACAGACAAGGACAGCAGCCGCACTGCCCAAGATGCAGAATGCAAAGGAGAGGATTGGGAAAACGGAGCACCGCCCACTGTAGATGAAGATCAAGTGAGAGACCACCTGAGGAACCTGAAGGTGCACAAGTCCATGGGACCTGATGAGATACATCCGCGGGTCCTGAGGGAACTGGCAGATCAAGTCGCAAAGCCACTAGCCATCATATTTGAGAAGTCGTGGCGGTCTGGCGAGGTTCCTGCCGACTGGAAAAGGGGAAACATAACCCCTGTTTTCAAAAAGGGAAACAAGGAAGACCCGGGGAACTACAGGCCAGTCAGTCTCACCTCTGTGCCTGGCAAGATCATGGAGCAGATCCTCCTGGAAACTCTGCTGAGGCACATAGAAAACAAAGAGGTGATTGGTGAGAGCCAACATGGCTTCACCAAGGGCAAGTCATGCCTGACAAATTTGGTGGCCTTCTACGAAGGGGTTACAGCGGCAGTGGACAAGGGAAGATCTACTGATGTCATCTACCTCGACTTGTGCAAAGCGTTTGACACTGTCCCACAGGATATCCTGGTCTCTAAATTGAAGAGACATGGATTCGATAAATGGACCACTCGGTGGATAAAGAACTGTCTGGATGGTCGCACTCAAAGGGTTGCAGTCAACGGCTCGGTGTCCAAGTGGAGAGCAGTGACGAGTGGCATTCCTCAGGGGTCGGTACTGGGACCTGTACTGTTCAACATCTTTGTCAGCGACATGGACAGTGGGGTAGAGTGCACCCTCAGCGAGTTTGCTGATGTTTGACGAAGCAGACATGCTAGAGGGGAGGGATGCCATCCTGAGGGACCTGGACAGACTGGAGAGGTGGGCCCAAGCCAACCTCATGCAGTTCAACAAGGCCAAGTGCAAGGTCCTACATCTGGGTCGGGGCAATCCCAAGCACAAATAAAGGCTCGGTGGGGAATGGCTGGAGAGCCATTGTGGAGAAGGACCTGGGTGTGATGATTGATGAGAAGCTCAATATGAGCAAGCAATGTGCGATCGCAACCCAGAAGGCCAACCGTATCCTGGGCTGCATCAAAAGAAGTGTGGCCAGCAGGTCAAGGGAGGGGATTCTGCCCCTTTACTCAGCTCTCGTGAGACCCCACCTGGAGTACTGCATCCAGCTGTGGAGTCCCCAACAGAAGAAGGACACGGACCTGCTAGAGTGTGTCCAGAGGAGAGCCACGAGGATGATCCGAGGGCTGGAGCACCTCTCCTATGAGGAGAGGCTGAGAGAGTTGGGGCTGTTCAGCCTGGAGAAGAGAAGGCTCCGGGGAGATCTTATTGCGGCCTTCCAGTACCTAAAGGGGGCCTACAGGAGAGCTGGAGAAGGACTTTTTACTAGGGCATGTAGTGATAGAATGAGGGGGAATGGCTTTAAGCTGGAAGAGGGCAGGTTTAGATTAAACATTAGGAAGAAGTTTTTCACTTTAAGGGTAGTAAGGCACTGGAATATTTTGCCCAGAGAGGTTGTTGAAGCCCCGTCCCTGGAGGTGTTCAAGGCCAGGCTGGACGTGGCCTTGGGCAACCTGGTCTAGTGAGAGGTGTCCCTACCTATGGCAGGGGGGTTGGAACTCAATGATCTTCAAGGTCCCTTCCAACCTAAACCATTCTATGATTCTATGATTCTGTTACAAGACCCAGCCTGGCAACACTTTGCTTTCTCCTGATTAGACCTGGTTATGGTTTCCAGAAGAACATCTGCAACGTTGCACCTCACAGGTACATTTATGGCCCAGCAATCAGTTGTTCCATGCTTGCACTTGTGGTCTCTGCTGCTGTCTCCCTTCACCCCTGTGGTGGGAATCCTGTCAATCTGCCTGTGAAAGTTATTACCTCCGATTTCTCACCTTGTGACTCACACTAAGCAGCCGCTAAATAGATATCTTACTCTTGGTGACGGGCCTCGCCTAGCTCCTGACCTTGCCAAATGAGAGAATGAAGGCAGTTTCTTATCAACGAAGAGGAGAGCAGAGCAAGTCTTTCTTAAGTAATCTCTCCCTGGGATCTCCGTAGCCGTGTCCTTGATGACTTGACCAGGCCTTCATGGTTCTTCCTGCCAGGGGTCTGGGCTCAGCTTGGGAAGTGGAAAACCTGTTGGAAACAAGGAAATCAACATGTAGGGTGGTGATCTTAGAATCACAGAATCATTGAATGGTTTAGGTTGGAATGGACCTTGAAGATCATCGAGTTCCAAACCCCCTGCCATAGGCAGGGACACTTCCCACTAGACCAGGTTGCTCAAAGCCTGGCCTTAAACACTTCCAGGGAGGGAGCTTCCACAGCTTCTCTGGGCAACCTCTTCCAGTGCCTTACAACCCCCAGGGTGAAAAATTTTTTCCTAATATCTGATCTAAATCTACCTTCTTCCAGTTTGAAGCCATTCCCCCTCATCTCATCACTACATGCCCTAGTAAAAAGTCCTTCGCCAGCTTTCCTGTAGGCCCCCTTTAGGTATTGGAAGGCCTCCCAGAGCCTTCTCTTCTCCAGGCTGAAAAACCCCAACTCTCTCAACCTGTCCCAATAGGAGAGGTGCTCCAGCCCTCTCATCATCTTCGTGGCCCTCCTCTGGACCAACTCCAGCAGGTCCATGTCTTTCCTGTGCTGGGGGCTCCAGAGCTGTACGCAGTACTCCAGGTGGGGTCTCACGAGAGTAGAGTAGAGGGGCAGAATCACCTCCCTTGACCTGCTGGCCACGTTTCTTTTGATGCAGCCCAGGATACGAGTTCCTTCCTGGGCTGCGATCACGTGTTGCCGTGTCATGTTGAGCTTCTCGTCAATCAACATGCCCAGGTCCTTCTCCTCAGGGCTGCTCTCCAGCCACTCTCTGCCAAGCCTGTATTTGTGCTTGGGATTGCCCCGACCCAAGTGTGGGATCAAAGAGATGCCCACGTCCTTCCCTGAAAAAGATGCACACCCTAATTGACCTGTTTAGCTCAGCAATTTAATCCCAGAGGCCAAAGGCCTGGGTGGCCTCCTTTTGAGGAGAGCCTCAGGGCAGAGAGCCAAAAGCACGTCTTTTTTTCTCCTTTTCTTTGTGAAGGGAGCCCAAAAGGGGACTGTGCTCCATAGTTGGCAGGATTTGAACCTGCGCGGGGAAACCCCAATGGATTTCTAGTCCATCGCCTTACCACTCAACCACAACTACCCACTCCAGACCTCTCTGCCCTGCTGATCACGTGCCCTCTGCAATGACGCCTGGCTCCCTGGCGGTTTCAGTGCCAAGCTTCAGTGGAAGATTTGTAGCTGGAAGCCACACTGAGCATGACAGGTACATGGTGCCAGCCTTCCAGAGGCCATGAGAGGTGTAACCCTGGGGGCCGTGGCTGCAGCTCCCAGTGCCTTGTCCTCAGCCGGGCATGCGGGGTATCCTGCCATGGGGGGATGATTTCACTCCGCACATGGCATCTCATCTGCTTCCAGGCAAGAAGGGAAGGCAGCTGTGTGGACATAACCAGGGTGAGGTGGAATATTAGCCCCCACTCTGGTTTTCAGATTTATCTGAGGGAGACTCCAAGCCTGCTGTGAGCACTACAGTAGGGACCTTCCTGCAGGGGAGATGGTGACCACCCGGTAAACCCTTCAGCCTCCTGTGGACATAGTGTGGTGTCAACCCTTGAACAAAGACCAGGACTGCCGTGCCCGATGTCGGTGTGTAGGTGGAATCCTGCTCCCATTGACAAGGTAGGCAGTTGGGAGAAGAAAACAGATCAGTGCTGAGTGTGAGCCATGAAAAGAGGGCCACTCTTGTTGGTTCTAGAGCAGAACTTCAGAGCCTGTTCTCACCTCACTCCCCAAGCAGCACAGCCCACGTACTGTCTTCCGTACACCTGAAACTACAGCAGCTCATCTCCAAGGAGACCCTGCACAACACGGCCCTCATTGCTAAAGATGAAAAGAAGACCCCTCATGGGTCTGAGATCTTGCCAGCACTCACAAAATGCCCCTCACTTTACGTCTCACAAAGGCAGACTGGTGTGGAGCAGCAGGCAGCTGGGGGGAAGAGAAGGGGTCAGCATCAACTATGAGCAACTGAAGAGGTCCTTCTTTGCATACATGGACCTCATTGCTAACGATGAATGGAAGACATATCATAGCTCTGCGATCCCGGGGATATTCTGCCTGACCTGAGCCCACCTCTTGCACTCATGGACAAACTTTCCCCGGGGGCTTTTCCAAATTTTGCTTGAGGAAGAGAGGATGAGGGGTGGGTCTCTCCTGTCTCCTTCTCTTCTGGGACAGACGTGGAAAGGCAATAGGGGACATGTTGGTGACTGTGGCATCAGGAGACCATCCCCTGCCATCGCAGACCTTGCTGTGTGGGATAGAAAAGAGCCACAGGCTTTGCAGAGGACTTCTTTCACTCCCATACCCAGCTGCTCCCAAAAGAGCAGCAGCAGAGGAGAAGCCCATTGCTGCTGCACAGTCTGTTCCCCACAGCCATGCCACTGAGGGCTGGGAAAGCATTGAGAGGGAAAAAGAAGACCAGAGAGATTGTCAGTATGAATGTAGAAAAAAAGGGAAAATGCAGAGGGCACCTGGAGCTGAGCCAGGGACCGCTTGATCCGCAGTGAAAGGCTTTAGCTTGAGTAACAGCCCCTGCAGCAGAAAGGCTGGGACCACACTCCCCATGCTCACATTGATGCCCACATGTCAGCCCTCTCCATCCTGCTTTTGCTTTTGTTTCTCTGCCAGAAAACACGAGCTCAAAAATGCAGGCTTCAGCATTGCCACCTCATCCCTCACCCTCACCAAGAGGCTCTACCAGCTCAGCCTGCCCAGAGCCTTCCTGGGGTGCCTTGCAGCACTGGAGACTGGCCACCACGCACTTCAGCTTGGCCAGCCCTGCCCTGGGGTGACTGGGAACCACCTCCACCCCCAGCAGTGTTGGGCAGGACAGGAATGGCACCAGGTACAGAGAGGAGGGGTTTCTCTGGCTCTTTGGCACACTGCAGGGTGTCAGGGGCAGCCCTCGGCTGTTGGGGAGCTGCAAGGGCAGGGCTGCGCCAGGAGGGAGAACAAGCCAGGAGCTGGGGGGGAGCACAGCACAGCACAGGCAGGGCAAGGCCCTCGTAGCCGGTGTGAAAGCCAAGGCGCTAACTGCTATGCAACTTGCTTAGAGGAACGAACACCATCTAGGACTACGAGCTTTCACCTCAGGGTCAACATGGCCTGAAGACTAAGTCTAAACTGGTTCTCGCTGGCTGGGAACTCCTCATACATATGGATGGTCTTTTGAAAAAAACCCAGGCATATGACAATGACCATAACAGCAATAGACCTGAATCTGGTATAAACTTCCGTCACCTGCATGGGACATTGGCTTAGAGCAATGGAGATTAATACCCCCTGAGCATATTACAAAACCACTTGCCCAGGACTCCTCAGACCTCATGAACTTGCTGGAGATCAGCTCGCCTCTGCTCTGCCAAGCGACAAAGCTGCCCCCTCGCTCTGTGGTTTCCCTAAGCTCCTCCAGAGCCAGCTGGGGTGGTCAAAGAGAAGGTCTGCATCCATGGTTATGGGCAGGAGACGTAGGCAGAAGGGCTAAGCAAGGCCCTTGAGCTACCCACCCCAGGCCCAAAGGAGGTGAACTTTCCAGGGAGACAGTTTTCCAACCCTGATGAGAGCACAGGTAACAGGAAGGGAAGGAGGCATGAGTGGTGGCAATGCTCAGGAGCATCATGCAGGGCTGTGGGAGGTCCCAGCTAAAGTGCTGGGGGGAGCAGAGTGGCGCAGCGGAAGCGTGCTGGGCCCATAACCCAGAGGTCGATGGATCGAAACCATCCTCTGCTAAGGGGTTGTTTTTTTCCCCTGCTCCTGAAAGGTGCTGCCTCTCCCGGCAACTTTGAACCTCCACTGCTCTAGCTCTCTGGGCACCCATGGCTGTGACCATCCTGCACCCTCAGCCCCTTCCCTCTGCCACTGCCACCTTCTTTCTCCTTTGTCTTCTCAGGAGCCCGCACTCCCAAAGTCACCCTCAGCAAGGCAGATGGGTGGGTGCGCAGCAGCAGGCAGAGCTTCCCCCATGAGGCAGTGGGTGTCCTGGGGACACAGGGGATTCTCTCTTCCCATCAGGCAGCTCAATGCCAACTTCCCAGCCACAAGCAGGGACCTCCAGGAACCTGCAGGTGGGGAGGAGGACAAGGCTGGTGCTAGTTTGGGAAAGACCAATGCAATCAACATGACCATGTGTGGGTTATCTCCATCCCAGTCTGTTTGCTGCAGTGCCCACTCACAGGTCCATCAAGGAGCAGGGCTGAGCAGGTATTCCCATCGGCACTGTACTGGCTACACATGGCATGGGTTTGGTAGTGTAGGGGTTAGGGGGGTCTGAAGGGTGGCTTCTGTGAGAAGAGATAAGGGGCTGCCCTGTGTCAGGCACAGCCAGTTCCAGCTCCACAGTGCATCCACCGTTTGACACTATGTGAAATCACTAAGTGAATGTGTTTCAATCCGGAAATTATTTCTTTTTCCCAGTTAACCTGATTTGCCCAACAGTTTTGTTAAGCCATGTCTTTGTGTTTGTCTTGGCTCATGAGCTTTCTCATCATGTTTTCAGTGCCCTGCACCCGAATGAAGGTGTGGAAAGGAGTGAGCAGCTGGGTGGGTGTTTGTCTGTGCTTAAATCACTGCAGGAACATACACAGAAATGCACATCCACTTCCATAGTACATGCACGGCTGGCACACGTATGAAGGCAGATGGGGAGCGGCATCATTACCAGCATTGAGCAGCTTGAGTTTCCCTGTGCAACATCTCACACCCAGAGAAGCACACACAGCAGCCTGAGGTCATGTGTGTGTGCAGGGGTCCGGAAGGAGGAGGTCGGCCAGTCTGCGCAGTGGAGGAGCAGGAGGCAGGCCAGCTTGTGAGCTGGAAGGATGGAAGGCAGGTGAGATTGGGAAGTGGAGGAGCAGGAGGGAGTGCAGGCTCTGGGCTGGAGGAGCAGGAGGCAGCAGCACATGCAGAGCGTTGGTGGTATAGTGGTGAGCATAGCTGCCTTCCAAGCAGTTGACCCGGGTTCGATTCCTGGCCAACGCAGGCAATGTTTTCCTCAGCCGGGCTCCACAGTGCCTTGCCTCTGCTGCTCCAAAACAGCCCAGCTTCCCACAGCAAGTTCAGCTCCCATCAGGGTGCTCAAGACACTCCCCTTGACTCCCCTCACAGCATTGCCTCATGGCCAGGCCTCTGGGCACCTCCTAGCTTAGCAGACACAGGCCTGGCTTTTAGCAAGACCTGCCTTGGCAAAAACAGAACAGGAGTGCTGCTTAGGACCATTCAGACATACTCAGGCAGTGTTGAAGCACTGGAGCAGGTGCGCAGAGATCTCTGGGATTCTCCAGGCCCAGTCAACACTGGTTCATGAAGGGCAGGTCCTGCTTAACTAACCTGCTTAAGGAGAGCATCTCTTTCTACGACAAGGTGAGCCGCTTGGTAAACAGGGGAAAGGCTGTGCATGTTATTAACCTAGACTTCAGTAAAGCATGTGATACTGTTCCCCACAGCATTCTCATGAAAAAAATGGCTGCCCAAGGCTTGGACAGGCGTACACTCTGCTGGATCACATACTGGTTGGATGGCCAGGCCCAGAGTGTGGTGGTGAATGCCGTTAAATCCAGTTGGCGGCTGGTCACAAGTGGTGTTCCACAGGGCTCAGTGTTGGGGCCACTCCTGTTCAACATCTTTATGAATGATCTTTATGAGGAAATTGAGAGCACCCTCAGTAAGTTTCCAGATGACGCCAAGTTAGGCGGGAGTGTTGATCTGCTTAAGGGTAGGAGGACTCTTCAGAGGGACCTGGATCGATGGGCTGAGGCCAATAGTATGAGCTTCAACAAGGCCAACAACCCCACGCAGCGCTACAGGCTTGGGGTGGAGTGGCTGGAAAGCTGTCTGGCAGAAAAGGACCTGGGGATGTTGGTTGACAGCCAGCTGAACATGAGCCAGCAGTGTGCCCATGTGGCCAAGAAGCCCAACGGCATCCTGGCCTGTATCAGGAATAGTGTAGCCAGCAGGGCCAGAGAAGTGGTTGTCCCACTGTACTCGGCACTGGTGAGGCCGCACCTTGAGTACTCTGTTCAATTTTGGGCACCGCAGTACAAGAAGGACATTGAGGTGCTGGAGAGAGTCCAGAGAAGGGCAAAGAAGCTGGTGAAGGGTCTTGAGAAAGAGACTTATGAGGAGCAGCTGAGGGATGTGGGTTATTTAGTCTGCAGAAAAGGAGGCAGAGGGGAGACCTTATTGCTCTCTACAACTACCTGGAAGGAGGTGGTAGAGAGGTGGGCGTGGGTCTCTTCTCACAAGTTACAACCCATAGGACAAGACAAAAATTGCATCAAGTTGCGCCAGGGGAGGTTTAGGTTAGACATCAGGAAAAACTTCTACACTGCAAGGATTATCAAAGAGTGTCCCAGGCTGCCCAGGGAAGGGGTTGAGTCGCCATCCTTGGATGTATTTAAAAGCCATCTAGATATGGTGCTGAGGGACATGATTTAGAAGTGGCCCCGGTAGAGTAAGATAACGGTTGGACTTCATGATCTTGAAAGTCTTTTCCAGCCATAATGATTCTATGATTCTGTGACTCTACGATTCTTTGCCTGGGTATCATGCTCAGCTTCCAATGGGGCTCAGGCAGTGAGCTGCCTGCTCTAGCTTTGGGGCTGGCCCTGCTTGGAGCAGGCGTTTGGTCTAGTGGCATCCTGAGGTGCCTTGCACGCCTCTTCCATGAAGCCACAAGTCCCAGAGAGAGCTGTGCCCTCCTTCCTCTGCACCATGGGCAGTAAGTGAGCCTCTTCCCCACAGGAGCTGGAGCTCAGTCAACGCTCAGCACCCTTCTCATCCTCCACTCGTGGAAACACACTCACACCCCAGGCAGCTTGATGGAGAGTGTGGGAAGGGGTATGGAGGGACTAAGCAGATTTGGAATCTTCCATCTCAACATGAGGAGGAGCTTCTTTCCTTTGCATGTGACAGAGCACTGGCACAGGCTGCCCAGAGAACTTCTGGGGTCTCCCACACTGGAGACATTCAAAACCCACCTGGACGTTGTCCTGTGCAACCTGCTGTAGGTGTCCCTGCTGTGGCAGGGGGGTTGGACTAGATGATCTCCAGAGGTCCTTTCCAACCCTGACCATTCTGTGATTCTGTGAAGTGGTGGAGCGGGACGCAGGTCAGGCTCTGCACTGGGGCAGCTAAAGGCTTCTCAGCCAGTGTTTTTCCTCCCATTTCTTGGGGCTCTGGAGGGAACAGAGGAAGTCATGGGAAAGGTAGATGTGCGCCCAAAGCCCCTTGATCAGATATTGGTGTGTGCAGAGCCACAATTTGCTGTCAGTTCCTTTGGTTGCTCCAGTGACAGACTGCCTTGGCCCTTGCGAGATGCATGGGAAGTGCGCTGCCCCTGTGCTGGGTACTCCCGTTCCGTGCGCTCTGAAGTGCGTGTAGGAGCTGGGGTGGCCTGTCAGCAGCCCTTGGTGGGAGCAGGGCAAGGGTGCTCCCAGGAGGCAGGTGGCCCTGCAGCAGTGCCAGGAGGAGGCTGGCTGAGGTGGGCTGGCACTGGCAGCTGCAGGGGCAGGAGCGACAGCAGCTACAGCAGCAGCATTGCGTCAGGATGGCCGAGCGGTCTAAGGCGCTGCATTCAGGTTGCAGTCTCTGTGGGAGGTGTGGGTTTGAGTCCCACTCCTGACAGGCTCCTCTCGCTTGGTTTCCTTCCCCTTCCCGGAGGGATAGGCTCTTGCTTTTCCAGGCACTTTTCTCTCCACACTGTGGGTTATGTCTTGCTGCATGTCGTGCCACCACTAGGAGGGAAGCTTAGAACAGAAAGGTAGCAGGAGAGTCCTGAGGCAATTCCACATTTCCACTCTACCCTACAATACTCACATTCTGCATGCCTCATGCCTCAAATGCAGCTCTTTCCACATTCTTCAAACATTCGTCCACAAAATCCTCTCTGACTTCTTCCACTTTACCCTCTAACAGCGTCTCAAAGAGTGCATCCTCCTGCTTCCAACTCGCTCACATCAGCTGATCACTGCTTTGTCCTTTCCGTGCATAAAATACCTTGCGGACAGACAGTTCACCGCCTCTCTGGACCACTCTTTCCATGCTTGGGTATCTTCATTTTTGTTTGTGTAGCCAGTCACAAACCGACTGTTCAATTTCTGACCTGTCATCCTCCAGCCATCACAGTAGCCTCCTTGCCGGCACTGGGAGGCTCCTATTAGATCCCCACAGAGCCTTTTGGTCTCCCGGCCCAGCAAGCCTTGGGTCCTCAGCCTCTCCTAACAAGGCGAGAGTCCCAGGCCCCTGACTGTCCTCGGGATCCTCTGCTGAACTTGCTCCTGTTTGTCATCACCTTGCCTTGGTTCCCCACAGAGTCCCTCTTCCCCTTTTTTGGAGACAAGGTGACTTTTCCCTCTCATTATTCCTCAGGGCGCTCCTCTGCCCTCTGCTTCTGAAGCTGGAGAGGCCCTGAGATGCATCCTTCCCTCTGTCAAGCCCAGTGGCACATTCTGTAGGTGCCAATCCAGGTGGCGGCGTTGACCAGCAGTATTTCAACCCAGAAAGTTTCCCTGAACTGGCAGTTCCTCACCAGCAAACATGGACAGCGCCAGTGGGAAGAGGGGCAGGTAGTGCCCAGGAGTGACCTGGTGTCCTGTGTGGGCCATCCTGGCCTGAGCTGCAGCTCCCAGGGGCTGAGGAGCTCTGGGAGATCCCTGGCCACACATTGAAGCCTGGAAGGGGGGGCATCAAATTGTCCTCTCCACAGTGTCCCCCTGGAAGGAGCAGCATCGGAGGCTACAGTGGTAGGAGCAGTTACCATGAACTTGGGAAGGTAATGGGCTGGGAATCGCAGCAGCCCCAGCAGGCAGTGCTGCCACAAAGGTGACCGAGGACAAAATGCCCCGAGCAAGGAAGCAGCCTGCACTGGCCCACACCATGCACTGGCCCAGAATCCTTTCACCCTGAGTGCTGGGTGAGACTAGCAGAGCCTCAGGAATACCCTCCTTTGGTTATAGATCCACTGTCTCAGCCCCAGAAGGGTCATTCCTCCTCCTGCAGCAGTGGAGTGTCTTCACGGCAAAGGGCTGTCCCTTTCCCTGTGCTCCAGCCCCAGCAGGGGGCATTCCTCCTTTTTTTCAAGACTTTTAGAGATTTGGCTCTGGTCTTGCAGTTCCCTTTCCCGTGCTCGAAGCCCTGGGACTGAAATCCGCACTCCTGCTTTGTGCCCACCAAACCTCTGCTGCTTTCCTGAGCACTGGCCCTAGCCCCAGCTCTGCTCCCTTCTGCTTCATGCCTGCTCCTGGCTGAGGGCACCCAGTAGTGGCTCAGAGAATCACACAAGAGCTCAGATGGAGATGAGGCAGTGCAAGCCCAGCTCAAAGCAGCATCAAGTAGAGGACGTTCTCATGACCCTGTCTGCTTGTCTGTTGGACATCTCCAAGATGGAGAATCTTCAACCTCCCCGGGAAACCCTTTCCTATCTTTGACCACCACTGTTGGTGGCATTACTTGTATTTCCAACTCTGCCCATTGCTTCTTGCTCTCTCCATTTCTCTCAGGATTTTTCTTGCCTACTTGCCTATTTCTCCATCTCTGGTATCAGTTCAGGGAGCTCCACCCACAACTGGCAGTGCCCCATGCATGGGGACTGACTCACTGTCATGGGAGAGAGCAGGTTCTCCCTCTTCCTTGCAGGGGTGTTGGCCAACTGAGGCAGGAGTAGAACAAACCACCACAAGTCTCCAGCTATGCTGCACAAAGTCTTTAATGAGAAGGAGCACATGCAGTGGCACAGAACAGAGACCAGGAAACATGACTGCAGGGTTCAGGGGGACACAGAGAATGGCCCATTTCCCCACAACAAGCTCCACACAAAGCACTTGCTTTTTCCCATTCTGCTCTACCTGGTGGCAATCCCAGCCCACCAGGAGCAGTCCCTAACTCCAGCACCCTCTCCCCATCAGCAGGAGTTTCAGCAAAGCAGAAGAGAACGAGCCCTTTCTCAAGGAGCTCAGAGTAAAGGAGATGAGAGGAAGCACGGTGAGGCCTGCTGTGCATCGAGGAGCAGCGGGCACAAGTCCCTCCTGCCTGGTGGCATGAAGACACAGAGTCCAGCTGTAAACCGTGACGATGCTTCTGATCCAGAGGTCATTTTGTCCTACAAACTCTGAAAGGGATAATCCACTAGCTTCAGCAGTTCAGACTGCAACGGGGGGTAGGCAGACACAGCCCTGACCCCCCCAGACCAAAGGAGCCCCCCGAAGAGATGGGAACCCCCCCGGTGCTGAGGGAGCTCCCAACAGCAGCCGACAGAGAGGATCCCACGGCTGTGCTCTGAGGGAAAGAGGTGAGGATGGGGCCCGGCAGGGTCACCACCACTGGGGAGGCCTGGATGGCCACCGTTGAGTCAGCGCAGCGGGCGATACAGGGCTCACTGCAGCTGCTTGCAAGTGGGGTTGGGCCACAGGCTCCGCAGGGGCGTGGGAGACAGGGTCTGAAGCAAGACATCTCTCGGTGAGGCAGGCAAAGCTGAAACACAGAGCAGAGAGGAAACGCGGACTCCAACATCAGTCTGTCTATTGCTTTCTCCACTCTCTCTGAAGATACAACATGGCAATGCTGCCATTCATCTCCATTTCCAGCCCCATGTCCTCAAGGGGCCTGTTGCTGATCTTTCAAACACACACAACACACATGACATCTTACATTACAGCTAGATTTGAATGACTAGGAGCAAAGATGTGCCTAACTGGCTGCTGATTCCACCAGGACCCTCTCCTTCATTTCCCAGTGCAATAGCACGGTTAAGATTGTTGCAGTTATCCCAGCACAAGCAGGCTGGGTTGAACAGGTGTCTCAAAAATCATCTCTTAAAAGCTCACACTGACTGATCATAACCCATCTCCAGAACAAAACCTGATGCACTGAAGAAAGCACTGGATGCCCTTGGCCATTGCCTTCTCTTTTTAAACACTTCTATTCCAAGACCAAACTTAGGCAGCCCAAATATCAACCTAGCAGCCACCATGACAGCAGCTCAGCCCACAGGGAGAGATGGAGCAGACTCAGGCTTACCTCGTTCCTGGAGGACAGGGAGGCAAGAGAGGAGGATGCAGAGCCTTGAGCAGGGCAGGCTTTTATGCTGTGTCCCAGAGCCCTTGGGGGGCACAAACATTCCTTGATCATGAAGCATCTGAACACCTAGTAGTTGTCACTTGCCCACGTCTCATGGGTGATTAAGCCCTTTGCCTCTTTCATCTGAAATGTTTTGTTCCCACTGCATACCACCCAGAATGAAAGAATGTATCATAGAATGGGTTTGGCTTTGAAGGGACATTAAAGATTATCTACTTGAAAACGCCCTGCTGTGGGCTGGGATACCTTCCACAAGATCAGGTACTCAAAGCACCATCCAACCTGGCCTTGAACACCTCCAGGGATGGGGCATCCACAACTTCTCCGGGTCACTTCTTCCAGTGTCTCTCCACACTCATAGGATAGAAGTTCTTCCTAATGTCTAATCAAAATGTCCCCTCTTTTGTTTTAACACCATTACACCTCATTCTATCACTAGACCTGATACAGACACGGGATAAAGAGTCCATTCCCATCTTTGCTGAAGGTCTGTCAGGAGGCCTTTGCCTTCTCTACTCTGCTCTAGGCCAAGTCTCTCAGCCTTTCTTTCTAGGGGAGGTGATCCAGCCCCAGGTGATCATCTTTTGTCTCACCTCTGGATGTTTACCAGGAGGTCCACATCTTTCTTTTGCTGGAGGACATTTTAGAGACAAGGAGGTTGTGCAGGAAAGCATCAAATGCTTTGCACAAGTAGATGACATCAATCGCTCTTCCGTGATCCACCAATGTTGGCACACTGTCATAGAAGGGCACTAAGATTGTTCAGCATGATTTGCCCTTAGTGAAGCCCTGTTGGCTCTCACCAATCACCTCTCTGGTTTCTATGTGCCCTAGCTTAAGTTCCAGGAGGATCTGCTCCAAGATCTTGCCAGGCACGGAGGTGAGACTGACCGTCCTGCAGTTCCCTGGGTCTTTCTTTTTTCCCTTTTAAAAAATGGTGGTTTTGTTTCCCCTTTTCCAGTCACTGGGATCTTCACCAGTCTGCCATGACTTCCCAAATTTGATGGATAGTTGCTTATCAACTTCATCTGCCAGTTGCTTTAGGACCTTCAGATGCATCTTATCAGGTCCCATGGACTCATGCACATTCAGGTTCCTTACATGTTCTCAAACCTGATCTTCTCCTACAGTGGGCGGTACTTCATTCTTCCAGTGCCTGCCTTTGGATTCCGTGAATTGGGTGGTGTGGCTAGAGCACTTGCCAGTGAAGACCGAGACAAAATTGTCATTGAGTACCTCCATCTTCTCCATGTCAGTTGTAGCAATGCCTCCAGGTTTGCTCATCGTGGGGGTACAGTTTCCTTCTTCTTCCTTTGTTACCCTATGGACCTGAAGAAACCCTTCTTGTTGTTTTTCATGTCCGTAGACAAGTTCAGCTCCAGTTGTGCTTTGGCTTTCCTGATCCCCTCCTTGCACTCCAGGGCCATATCCCTAAAACCTCCCCCAGATGTGCATCCCTGCCTCCACTGCCTAAGCATTTTGGGTTTGGATTTTTGTTTAGTTAAGAGGTCTTGAGTTTGCCAAGCTGGCCTCCTGCCTCCGCTGCCTGACTTCTTGCACATCAAGATTGATAGCTTCTTGCGCCCTAAGAACAATGTCTGTCATTATCTCCTAGCTCTTGTTCTCTCCTTTATCTCTGAGGGCACTTTTCCAATGGATCCCATGCAGTAGCACAATAAACAGCCAAAAGTTCCCTTTTCTGAATTTTAGGGTCCTGCATCTAATTTTACCTATCCTGTACACCTCAAGATTGAGAATTCCACCATGACATGATTGATGCACCCAGTCTATCTGCAGTCTTGACTTTTCCAATAAGTTCTTCCACACTAGGAAACAACAGGTCCAGCAGCGCCTCTCCCCTGGTCGGGCTCCCCCTCACCTGTACTAGCAAGTTGTCCTCAATGCACTCCAGCACTTTCCTGGACCGTTTGCAGTTCTCTGTGCCGCTTTGTCAGTAGATGTCTGGGTGTTTGACGCCCCCTATCAGGATGAGGGCCTGGCAAGCGTGATGCTTCCTAACACCGAAATGATTCCTCTGTGTCCCAGCTTCCTAAGGCCAATTAACTTCGAGGTCTCAGGCTAGTGCGCAGGGAGGTTTGAAGGGGGGTTGTGTCATATGGACTGCCTTTGTCTCATTGCCCTCTTCATGGTGAGCGTGGCCACCAGTCATGGTGAAATTCAGCGGAGGGAGACACCTTGAGTTAGCTCTCAAGTCCTTTCAGTGTAGGCACTCAAGCTAAGCCTAAGAGACAGTTCTCCAATGAGTCATCCTAGACACACAGTGAGGAAGGTCCGGCAGAACATCCAGAGTGCACAGTGTCATAGCAGAGAAGAGACGCGCCTTTCCAGGGATGTGGCAGAGCTCAATGGCAAAGAAGGATCCTTGTGGGCTGGAGGGAAGCCCTATTCTAGGCAGGAGTGAGGGCCACCAGGACCCTGCTTACGCTCATAAGACTCTGACCCAGCCTGTTTTCTTCTGCCCACGAGCCCAGGGAACAAAGGCAGATTCGTAATGGCAAAGAACAGACCAGAGGGTCAGGCAAGTCTCTTTCAAGTGAATTCTACAAGGGACCCCCATTGCCACGTCCCTTGATGACCTGACCAGGCCCTCAAGCATCTTCCAAGCAGGGGTCTGGGCTCAGCTTGGCAAGGGGAGAACCTGTTGGAAAAGAGCAAATCAATGCGTAGGAGGGCGATCAAAGAGATGACCACGTCCTTCCCTGAAGGAGACTCACACCCAGATTGGCTTGTTTTGCTCAGCAAGGGCATCCCAAACACCAAAATCCTGGATGGCCTGCTTTTGAGGAGAGGCTCAGGGCAGGGAGACAAAAGCCCGTGGCTCTTTTTCCTGGGTCAGAGATCCTCTGGCCCATTCCATGCATTTCAAATTTCAAAGGGACATGGGATCAGTGGCCCACAGCACCTGGGAGTCATCGCGATGTGGAAGAGTTGGGAAAATCCCAGAGCTCCAGGCAAACACGAGTCATCAATGCTGTGGACTTCAGTGGACACGATGTGCCAGCCTCAGGCGTGCCAGGGATACCAGAGCTCATAGCCTCCTTCCTCCCGAAGTGGTGCTTTCTTCAAGGGCATTTCCGCTCATTTTAGCACCATACCTGGAAGAATGGGTACTTCTCTGGCATCTCCTGCTGCAGCTGCCTTCCAAGGCATTGCCTTCCAGTGCCTGACCAAGGGCCCATGAGACTCAGGGCACCCCACAGCAATGAAGGTTTGAAGGCCCCTCTGGAGGTCCTGTGTGCTGACCTCCTGCTCTGAGCAAACCAAACTACTCTTACACCTCAGGAAGCTCTTTGCTTCCCGTGGCTGCAGTGACCATGTGACTGTGGACGTTGTGATCCTTTGGGCAATGAGGAGGGCGCACTGTAAGCTTGCTACCATGGACTTCAGGTAAGCAGACTTTGGCCTCTTCAGGGATCTGCTTGGTGGAGTACCATGGGATAATGCCCTGGAGGGAAGAGGGACCCAAGAAAGCTGGTTAATATTCAAGGATCACTGCCATCCAAGCTCAGGAGCGATGCATCTGAACAAAGAGGAAGTCAGGTAAAAATGCCAGGAGGCCTGCATGGATGAACAAAGAGCTCCCGGACAATGTCAAACAGAAAAACAAAGGCTACAGAGGGTGGAAGCAAGGACAGGTAGCCTGGGAGGAAGACAGAGAAATTGTCCAAGCGGCCAGGGACCAAGCTAGGAAAGCTAAAGCCCAGATAGAGGTAAATTTGGCCAGGGGCATCAGGGTCAACAAGAAAGATTTGTATAGGTATATCAGTGACAAAAGGAAGACTAGGGAAAATGTGGGCCCTCTCTGGAAGGAAATGGGAGACCTGCTTACCTGGGACATAGACAAAGGTGAGATATTCAACAACTTTTTTGCCTCATTCTTCACCGGTAAGGGCGCTAACCACACCGCTTAAGTCACAGGAGGTAAAGGCAGGGACTGGGAGAATGAGGTATTGCCCAGTGTAGGAGAAGACCAGGTTTGAGACAGGCTGAGGAACCTGAAGTTGCACAAGTCCATGGGACCTGATGAGATTCATCTGCAGGTCCTGAGGACACTGGCAGAAGAAGTTGGACAGGCTAATTGTGCCTGACAATTTTGGTGGCCTTATACAACAGCCTTACAGCTTTGGTGGATAAGTGAAGAGCAACTGACATCATCTACCTTCACTTATGCAAAGCGTTTGATACTGTCCCACATGACATCTTTGTCTCTGAATTGGAGAGAAATGGATTTGACTGATGGACCACTTGGTGGATAAGGAACTGGCTGGATGATCACATTGAAAGAGTTGCAGCCAACTGTTCGATGTCCAAGTGGTGAGCAGTGACGAGTGGCATTCCTCCGAGGTCGGTACTGGGACCAGTACTGTTTAACAAATTTGTTTGTGATATGGGCAGTGGGATTGAGGGCATCCTCAGCAAGTTTGCTGACAACACCCAGATGTGTGGATCGGTCAACACACTGGCGGTAAGGGATGCCATCCAGAGGGACCTGGACAGGCTGGAGAGGTGGGCCTATGCAAACCTCATGAAGTTCAACAGGGCCAAGTGCAAGGTCCTACAGCTGGGTTGGGGCAATTCCATACACAACTACAGGCTGGGTGGAAAATGCATGGAGAGCAGCCCTGAGGAGAGGGACTTGTGGGTGTTGGTGGATGAGAAGCTCAACATGAGCTGGCAATGTGTGCTTGCAGCCCAGAAAATCAAACGCATCCTGGGCTGCATCAAAAGAAGCGTGGCCAGCAGGTAGTGATTCTGCCCCTCTACTCCACTCTCGTGAGACCCCACCTGGAGTACTGCGTCCAGCTCTGGAGCCCCCAACACAGGAAAGACGTGAACCTGTGTGAGTGCGTCCAGAGGAGGGCCACAAAAATAATCACAGGTCTGGAGCACCTCTCCTCTGAAGAAAGACTGAGAGAGCTTGGGTTTTTCAGCCGGGAGGAGAGAAGGCTCCGGGGAGACCTTATAGCAGCTTTCCAGTATCTGAAGGGGGCCTACAAGAAAAATGGACCAGGATATTTTACAAGGTCATAAGTCAAGTGATAAGACAAGGGGAAATGGCTTATACTGGAAGAAGGTAGATTTAGATTAGATATTAGGAAGAAATCTTTCACTGTGCGGGTAGTGAGACACTGGAACATGTTGCCCAGAGAAGTTGTGGAGGCCCCATCCCTGGAAGTGTTTAAGGCCAGCCTTGGGTGGGGCTTTGAGCAACCAGGTCTGGTGGAAGGTGTCCCTGCCCACGTCAGGAGGATTAGGACTAGAAGGTCTTTGAGGTCCCTATAAAATCTAAATCATTCTGTGATTCTTTGATTCTAATTCAGGAACGGTGACAAAACCTGAGGAAAGTCCCTTGAGAAAAGCTGCACTTTGAGGCTATGAGCTCTGGGACCTCTGGCATGTTTGAGACCAGGGCACTGTGTCCACTGAAGTCCACAGCACCATGATTTGTGTTTGCCTGGAGCTCAGGGATTTTCCCAACTCTTCCACATCACGATGACTCCCAGGTGCTCTGGGACACTGGTCCTATGTCACTTTGTCATTTCAAATGGATGGAATGGGCCACCCCAACCCTGAAACAGGAAAAAGGGCTATGTACTTTTGGCTCCCTGCCCTGAGGCCCTCCTCAAAAGCAGGCCATCCAGGCCTCTGGCTTCTGGGATGAACTTGCTGAGCAAAACAGGTCAATTTGGGCGTGGGTCGCTTTCACAGGCATCTCTTTGGTCACAAAACTAGGCTGTGCTAGGGCCTGACAAGCATAAGCAAGGTCTTTGTGGCCATCACTCCTATCCACAGGGGGCTTCCCTCCAGCCCACAATGCTCTTGCTTTGCTGTTGAGCTTTGCCACACACCTGTCTCTCAGGGTTAGCTTGAGTGCCTGAAATGAAAGCACATGAGAGCTGTCTTGAGGCTCCCTTCATCATTGACTTTCACAAAGATTGGTGGACAAGGTGACCATAAAGAGGGCAAAGTGACAAAAGGCAATCCGTATGACCCAAATCCACTTAAATGGCTGCACAGCTAGCCTGAGACCTCTGACTTAATTGGTCTTATGAAGATGGTACGCAGATGAATCATTTTGGTGTTCAGTAGCACGAAGCGGGAGAAAACATTTCAGGTGAAAGAGGTAAGGGGCTTAATCACCAGAGGCCTCAGCAAGTTTCAACTTCTAGGTGTTCGGACACTTCATGAGCAAGGAATGTTTGTGGTTCCCCAGGGCTCTGGGACACAGCATAAAAGCCTGCCCTGATCCAGGATCAGCATCCTCCTCCCTTGCCTCCCTGTGCTCCAGGAACGAGGTAAGCCTGAGTCTGCTCCATCTCTCCCTGTGGGCTGAGCTGCTGTCATGGTGGCTACTCAGGTTGACACTCGGGGTGCCTGAGCTTGGCGAGCAGTAGCAGTCTTTGAGGGCTGACAGCTCTTTCCTTTTGTCAGAGGTGGCTGGGGAGAGCTGGGAAGAGAGGGGTTCTTTCAAGCAGAAGGGTGTCAGTGGGGCTCAGCTGCAGGGAGGGGAGGTCTGCCCACCAGAATTTGCACGTGCAGCAGATGGTCTCCAAGCAATTGACTGAGTTCATCCAGTGCCGCCTTCAATGCAGCAGTGTTTGTTCTGGAGATGGGGTATGATCACTCTTTCAACAGATGCCTTAAACCCACTGTGCTGGGTAGCATTCCAAAACACAGTCAGCCTTCCTGTGCCATCACGCAGGGAGGGCATGATGAGGGCTGTGGGAGATGAAGGCACAATCTGTGTTTCTAAAACAGGGAGAGTGCATGGGGAGTAGAGAAAGACAGGCTGATTTTGAATTACATTTTCCCTGCCTGCTCTGTGTTTCAGCTTTGCCTGCCTCACCGAGAGATGTCTTGCTTCAGACCCTGTCTCCCAGGTCCCTGCGGAGCCTCTGGCCCAACCCCACTTGCAAGCAGCTGCAGTGAGCCCTGTATCGCCCGCTGCGCTGACTCAACGGTGGCCATCGAGGCCTCGCCAGTGGTGGTGACCCTGCCGGGCCCCATCCTCACCTCTTTCCCTCAGAGCACAGCTGTGGGATCCTCTCTGTCAGCTGCTGTTGGGAGCTCCCTCAGCACCGGGGGGGTTCCCATCTCTTCGGGGGGCTCCTTTGGTCTGGGGGGGTCAGGGCTGTGTCTGCCTAACCCCCGCTGCAGTCTGAACTGCTGAAGCTGGCAGATCAACTGTCCCCTTTGGAGCACGAAGGAAGATGGGAACTTTGCAGCAGGAGCGTGGTCACTGTTTGCAGCTGGGCTGGGTGTCCTCATGCCACCAGGCAGGAGGGACCTGTGCCCGCTGCTCCTCGATGTATGGCAGGCCTCGCTGTGCTTCCTCTGGGTCTTCTTTGCTCTGAGCTCCTTGAGAAAGGGCTCGTTCTCTTCTGCCTTGCTGAAACTCCTGCTGACGGGGAGAGGGTGCTGGAGTTAGGGACTGCTCCTGGTGGGGTGGGACATGTTTCTTGGTCTCTGTTCTGTGCCACTGCATGTGCTCCTTCTCATTAAAGACTTTGTGCAGCATAGCTGCAGAGTCATGGTGGTTTGTTCTACTCCTGCCTCAGTTGGCCAACACCTCTGAAATGAAGAGGGAGAACCTGCTCTCTCCCATGACAGTGAGTCTGTCCCCATGCATGGGGCACTGCCAGTTGTGGGTGGAGCTCCCTGAACTGATAGCAGAGATGGAGAAATAGGCAAGTAGGCAAGAGAAAGGCTTTAAATCCTCAGAGAAATGGAGAGAGCAAGAAGCAATGGGCAGAGCTGGAAATACAAGTAATGCCACCAACAGTGGTGGTCAAAGATGGGAAAGGGTTTCCCAGGGAGGTTGAAGATTCTCCATCTTTGGAGATGTTCAGCATCCAGCCTGCCAAAGCTATGAAAAACGCCCTCTCCTTGATGCTGCTTTGAGCTGGGCTTGCACTGCCTGATTTCCACCTCAGCTCTTGTGTGATTCTCTGAGCCACTACTGGGTGCCGTCACCCAGGAGCAGGCATGAAGCAGAAGGGAGCCAAGAAAGGGCTAGGGTAAGTGCTCAGGAAAGCAGCAGTGGTTTGGTGGGCACAGGGCAGGAGAAGGGGTGCTGATGTCAATCCCAGGGCCTCAAGCACAGGAAAGGGTGCAGCAAGAGCAGAGCCCAATCTCTGAAGTTCTTGCAAAGAGGTGGAGGGACTCCCCCTCCAGGGGCTGGAGCACAGGGAAAAGGACAGCCCTTTGCCTTGCAGATGCTCAGGTGCTGCAGGATGATGCTTTTCCCGGATGGGGCTGACACAGTGGATCTGCAACCAAAGGAGGCTATTCCTGAGGCTCTGCTAGTCTTACCCAGGGAGAAAGGATTCTGGGCCAGTATGGGGTGTGGGCCAAGGCATGCTGTTTCCTTGCTCAGGGCATTTTGTCCTTGATTTCCTTTGTGGCAGCACTGCCTGCTGGGGCTGCTGTGATCCCCAGCCCATTTCCTTCCTATGTTCGTTGTAAGTGCTCCTACTACTGTAGCCTCCGATGCTGCTCCTTCCAGGGGTACACTGTGGAGAGGACAATTTGTACCCCCCTTACAGGCTTCAATTTCAGCCAGATATCTCCTCAGCCCCTGGGAGCTGCAGCTCAGGCCAGGATGATCCACACAGGACACCAGGTCACTCTGGGTTCTGCACTCTCATTTTTTTTTGTCTGAGGGCAGCCCTTGGCAAGCCAGAGAGCAAACATCACACAGTGGACCACTTCTGTGGCTCATACTTCCTGACAGCCGCCTCCTGGATTGGTTCCTACAGATTGTGCCAGTGGGCCTTAGCAAGGGCATCTCAGGGCCTCTACAACTTTGGGAGCAGAGGGCAGAGGAGCTCCCTGAGGACTAATGAGAGGGAAAAGTCACCTTGTCTCCAAAAAGGGGGAAGAGGGACTCTGTGGGGAACCAAAGCAAGGAGATGATAAACTGGAGCAAGTTCAGCAGAGGATCCCGAGGATAGTCAGAGGCCTGGGACTCTGGCCTTGTGAGGAGAGGCTGAGGACCCAAGGCTTGCTGAGCTGGGAGACCAAAAGGCTCTGTGGGGATCTAATAGGAGCCTCCCAGTGCCGGCAAGGAGGCTACTGTGATGGCTGGAGGATGAGAGGACAGAAATTGAACAGTCAGTTTGTGACTGGCTACACAAAGAAAAATGAAGATACCCAAGCGTGGGAAGAATGGTCCAGAGAGGCGGTGAACTGTCTGTCCGCAAGGTATTTTATGCACGGAAAGGACAAAGCAGTGATCAGCTGATGTGAGCCAGATTGAAGCATGAAGCAGGAAGATGCACTCTCTGAGACAATGTTGGAGGGTAAAGTGAAAGAAGTCACAGAGGATTTTGTGGACGAATGTTTGAAGAATGTGGAAAGAGCTGCATTTGAGGCATGAAGCATGAAGAATGTGAGTATTGTAGGGTAGAGTGGAAATGTGGAATTGCCTCAGGACTCTCCTGCCACGTTTCTGTTCTAATCTTCCCTCCCAGTGGTGGCACGACATGCAGCAAGACCTAACCCACAGGGTGGAGAGCCTGGAAAAGCAAGAGCCTGTCCCTCAGGGAAGGGGAAGGAAACCAAGAGAGACGAGGCTGTCAGGAGTGTGACTTGAACCCACGCCTCCCATGGAGACTGCAACCTGAATGCAGCGCCTTAGACCGCTCGGCCATCCTGACGCAATGCTGCTGCTGCAGCTGCTGCCACTCCTGCCCCTGCAGCTGCCAGTGCCAGCCCACCTCAGCCAGCCTCCTCCTGGCACTGCTGCAGGGGCACCTGCCTCCTGGGAGCACCCTTGCCTGCTCCCACCAAGGGCTGCTGACAGCCCACCCCAGCTCCTACACGCACTTCAGAGCGCACGGAAGGGGAGTACCCAGCACAGGGGCAGCGCACTTCCCATGCATCTCGCAAAGGCCAAGGCAGACATTCACTGGAGCAATCAAAGGAAGGGACAACAGGTAGTGGGCCTGTTCTGCTTGGGAAGTCAGGTGAGAACTGGCTCTGAATTTCTGCTCAAGAACCAACAGGAGTCGCCCTCTTTTCATGGCTCATACTCAGCACTGGTCTGTTCTCTTCCCCCAGCTTGCCTACCCTGTCAATGGGAGCAGGATTTCCCATGCATCCAGAAATTTCTGGGGAAGGGGCAAGGACAAGTGCTGTAGGCAGGGAGTTTTACTGTCTCCCTGGGCACTGACCGGGTAGAGCATGGAGTTGAGTCCCATGGCTGCAGCATGGTCACTTGCAGGGAGCCCAAAAGGGAACTGTGCTCCGTAGTTGGCAGGATTCGAACCTGCGCGGGGAAACCCCAATGGATTTCTAGTCCATCGCCTTCACCACTCGGCCACAACTACCTGCTCCAGACCTCTCTGCCCTGCTGATCACGTGCCCTCTGCAATGATGCCTGGCTCCCTGGCAGTTTCAGTGCCAGGCTTCAATCAAAGATTTGCAGTTGGAACCTGCACTGAACATGACGAGCACCTGGTGCCAGCCTTCCAGAGGCCATGAGAGGTGTAATTTTGGGGGCTATGGCTGCAGCTCCCAGTGCCTTGTCCTCAGCCGGGCATGCGGGGTATCCTGCCATGGGGGGATGATTTCACTCCGCACATGGCATCTCACCTGCTTCCAGGCAAGAAGGGAAGGCAGCTGTGTGGACACAAGCAGGGTGAGGTGGGATATTAGCCCCCACTCTGGTTTTCAAATTTATCGGAGGGGGACTCCAAGCCTGCTGTGAGCACTATGGTGGGGACCTTCCTGCAGGGGAGACGGTGACCTCCTGGCAGAACCTCCAGCCCCGTGGGGACATAGTGTGGTGTAAATTCTTGAACAAAGATCAGGACTGCTATGCAGGATGTTGGTGTGTACAGGGAATGGTTTGCGAGAGTGGGGGACATCTATGGAAAGGGATAGGTGGAGGCTGGCTGAGGAAAAGTCAGAAGGGGGAAAGTTAGAAGAAATGGGAGGCGTGCATGACTTTGAGGGAGACAGGAGAGAGCTTGTTTTGATGGAATAGGTATGTTCCGAGCCTTTTGCCAGCACGGGTAAGCATTGTCTAATTCCTGAAAATGGACCAAAATATTAAAGGATCCACAAAAGCGATCATTTCCACCACGAGACAAAAGTGGGCCCAATTCCATTTTGCATCTGGAGCAGAAAAACGGCGTTAAGGAATCTGTGCAGAGGTGGTGCATCTGGCAGTGCCTAACTGCATGCAGAGCAAGGGTGGAAGGTGGTTGCAGTCGAAAGCGTGAGTGTGTGTGCGGGAGGCTGGAAGGAGGAGGCTGACCTCCTGCTCCTCTGCTTCACAGAGAGGCCAGCCAGGCTCTGACCTGGAGTAGCAGGAGGCAGCACTGCACACAGGTGCATTGGCGGAATGGTGCTGAGCACAGCTGCCTGCCAAGCACTTGACCCAGCTTCAATTCCTGGCCAGTGCAGACAGACATCTCTTCAGCCTGGCTCTGAGGTTTCTTACATCTTCTGCTGGCAGCCTGTCCTGCTCAAAAACTACCCAGTACTACCCTGGGGTTTCAAGCCAGTCCCCTTGCCTCCCTGCATCTTAGAGAGCAACTGAGAGCAACGTTTTCTGCCTGCTGAGAGGTCTCCAGACCATGCTCCTCACTGCAGTGCTGGTACAGGAGCCAGGACAGAGCCTTTTTTGGCCTGGCACAGAGTTCGTTACAGACTCGTGCACAATGACTCTGAGGCATTTCATGCTCTGGTATCATTTCAGGGAGCTCTATATGCAGCTGGTGGTAAGCTTGAGTCACAAGCCAGTTGATTTTTCTTGCAGAGCAGATGGCTATGTAAGGGAGGAGTCCCCTGGTTGTCTGAGAGGACACTAAGGTTGGTCCCATGGTGGAATGGTGAGCACTCTAGACTCTGAATCCAGCGATCTGAGCTCAAATCTCAGTGGGATCTCTGTGAATAGTGAAATATCTTGGCTCCCTCAGCATGCTTACACCTTATTCCCTTGCTATTCTGTTGAGTTCATTGCCTTGCTCTTGGGTCAATTCTTTAATGCACTCCAATTTGCCTTCTTTTCCTGTACTCCCAGCCCTAGGAACAACAGCAGCGCCCCTTCTCCTGCCCTGAGCTCACCAAACTTCTGCTGCTTTCCTGAGCATTGGACATAGACCCCTTGCTGCTCCCTTCTGCTTCATGCCTGCTCCTGGGTGAGGGCATGCAGCAGTGGCTCAGAGCATCACACAAGGACTGAGATGGAGACGAGGCAGTGCAAACCCAGCTCAAAGCAGGGTCAAGTTGAGGACGTTTTTCACTCCTTTGTCGGGTTGGATGTTGGACATTTCCAAGACAGAGAATCTTCAACCTCCCCGGAAAACCCTTTCCCATCTTTGACCACCACTGTTGGTGGCATTACTTGTATTTCCAACTCTGCCCATCGCTTCTTGCTCTCTCCATTTCTCTGAGGATTTAAAGCCTTTCTCTTGCCTACTTCCCTATTTCTCCATCTCTGGTATCAGTTCAGGGAGCTCCACCCACAACTGGCAGTGCCAGTTCTGCATGGGGACAGACTCACTGTCATGGGAGGGAGCAGGTTCGCCCTCTTCTTTGCAGAGGTGTTGGCCAACTGAGGCAGGAGGAGAACAAACCACCACGAGTCTCCAGCTATGCTGCACAAAATCTTTAATGAGAAGGAGCACATGCAGTGGCACAGAACAGAGACCAAGAAACATGACTGCAGGGTTCAGGGGGACACAGAGAATGGCCCATTTCCCCACAACAAGCTCCACACAAAGCGCTTGCCTTTTCCCATTCTGCTCTACCTGGTGGCAATCCCAGCCCACCAGGAGCAGTCCCTAACTCCAGCACCCTCTCCCCATCAGCAGGAGTTTCAGCAAAGCAGAAGAGAATGAGCCCTTTCTCCATCCATCTTTCTCTTTCCATCACAGACCTTGCTGTGTGGGATAGAAAAGAGCCACAGGCTTTGCAGAGGACTTCTTTCACTCCCATACCCAGCTGCTCCCAAAAGAGCAGCAGCAGAGGAGAAGCTGCTGGCAGCCCTCCTGGGTGGTGCAGCGTATTAACAAGAAGGGAAACTCTGAGGGGCAAATGCAGAGTGCGCCTGGAAAAAGAGAAGGAGAGAAAAGCCCATTACTGCTAAACAGTCTGTTCCCCACAGCCATGCCACTGAGGGCTGGGAAAGCATTGAGAGGGAAAAAGAAGACCAGAGAGATTGTCAGTATGAATGTAGAAAAAAAGGGAAAATGCAGAGGGCACCTGGAGCTGAGCCAGGGACTGCTTGATCCGCAGTGAAAGGCTTTAGCTTGAGTAACAGCCCCTGCAGCAGAAAGGCTGGGACCACACTCCCCATGCTCACATTGATGCCCACATGTCAGCCCTCTCCATCCTGCTTTTGCTTTTGTTTCCTCTGCCAGAAAACACGAGCTCAAAAATGCAGGCTTCAGCATTGCCACCTCATCCCTCACTCTCACCAAGAGGCTCTACCAGCTCAGCCTGCCCAGAGCCTTCCTGGGGTGCCTTGCAGCACTGGAGACTGGCCACCACGCACTTCAGCTTGGCCAGCCCTGCCCTGGGGTGACTGGGAACCACCTCCACCCCCAGCAGTGTTGGGCAGGACAGGAATGGCACCAGGTACAGAGAGGAGGGGTTTCTCTGGCTCTTTGGCACACTGCAGGGTGTCAGGGGCAGCCCTCGGCTGTTGGGGAGCTGCAAGGGCAGGGCTGCACCAGGAGGGAGGACAAGCCAGGAGCCGGGGGGGAGTGCAGCACAGCACAGGCAGGGCAAGGCCCTCGAAGCCGGTGTGAAAGGCAAGGCACTAACTGCTATGCAACTTGCTTAGAGGAACGAACACCATCTAGGACTACGAGCTTTCACCTCAGGGTCAACATGACCTGAAGACCAAGTCTAAGCTGGCTCTCCCGGCTTTGATCTGGATTTGTCTTTCAAAAACACCCCAGGCATAAAACCTTGGCCATAAAAGCAATGGACCTGAATCTGGTATAAACCCCCTTCACCTGCACGGGACATTGGCTTAGAGCAATGGAGATTAATACCCCCTGAGCATATTACAAAACCACTTGCCCAGGACTCCTCAGCCCTCATGATCAGCTCCCCTCTGCCCTGCCAAGCAACAAGGCTGCCCCCTCACTCCACAGTTTCCATAAGCTCCTCCAGAGCCAGCTGGGGTGGTCAAAGAGAAAGTCTCCATCCATGGTTATGGGCAGGAGATGTGGGCAGAAGGGCTAAGCAAGGCCCTTGAGCTTCCCACCCCAGGCCCAAAGGAGGTGAACTTTCCAGGGAGACAGTTTTCCAACCCTGATGAGGGCACAGGAAACAGGAAGGGAAGGAGGCATGAGTGGTGGCAATGCCCAGGAGCATCATGCAGGGCTGTGGGAGGTCCCAGCTAAAGTGCTGGGGGGAGCAGAGTGGTGCAGCGGAAGCGTGCTGGGCCCATAACCCAGAGGTCGATGGATCGAAACCATCCTCTGCTAAGGGGTTGTTTTTTTCCCCTGCTCCTGACAGGTGCTGCCTCTCCTGGCAACTCTGAACCTCCACTGCTCTAGCTCTCTGGGCACCCATGGCTGTGACCATCCTGCACCCTCAGCCCCTTCCCTCTGCCACTGCCACCTTCTTTCTCCTTTGTCTTCTCAGGAGCCCGCACTCCCAAAGTCACCCTCAGCAAGGCAGATGGGTGGGTGCGCAGCAGCAGGCAGAGCTTCCCCCATGAGGCAGTGGGTGTCCTGGGGACACAGGTGATTCTCTCTTCCCATCAGGCAGCTCAATTGCCAACTTCCCAGCCACAAGCAGGGACCTCCAGGAACCTGCAGGTGGGGAGGAGGACAAGGCTGGTGCTAGTTTGGGAAAGACCAATGCAATCAACATGACCATGTGTGGGTTCTCTCCATCCCAGTCTGCTGCTGTGCCCACTCACAGGTCTCGGAGTAGGGCTGTGGCTAGGGATTGGTAGCAGCCTGAGGTTGTGTGTGTGTGCAGGGGTCCGGAAGGAGGAGGTCGGCCAGTCTGCGCAGTGGAGGAGCAGGAGGCAGGCCAGCTTGTGAGCTGGAAGGATGGAAGGCAGGTGAGATTGGGAAGTGGAGGAGCAGGAGGGAGTGCAGGCTCTGGGCTGGAGGAGCAGGAGGCAGCAGCAGCACATGCAGAGTGTTGGTGGTATAGTGGTGAGCATAGCTGCCTTCCAAGCAGTTGACCCGGGTTCGATTCCTGGCCAACGCAGTCAACCTTTTCCTCAGCCGCGATCCACAGTGCCTTGCCTCTGCTGCTCCAAAACAGCCCAGCCTCCCACAGCAAGTTCAGCTCCCATAGGGTGCTCAAGACACTCCCCTTGACTCCCCTCACAGCACTGCCTCATGGCCAGGCCTCTGGGCACCTCCTAGCTTAGCAGACACAGGCCTGGCTTTTAGCAAGGCCCGCCTTGGCAAAAACAGAACAGGAGTGCTGCTTAGGACCATTCAGACATACTCAGGCAGTGTTGGAGCACTGGAGCAGGTGCCCAGAGAACTCTGGGATTCTCCAGGCCCAGTCAACACTGGTTCATGAAGGGCAGGTCCTGCTTAACTAACCTGCTTAAGGAGATCATCTCTTTCTACGACAAGGTGAGCCGCTTCGTAAACAGGGGAAAGGCTGTGCATGTTATTAACCTAGACTTCAGTAAAGCATGTGATACTGTTCCCCACAGCATTCTCATGAAAAAAATGGCTGCCCAAGGCTTGGACAGGCGTACACTCTGCTGGATCACACACAGGCTGGATGGCCAGGCCCGGAGTGTGGTGGTGAATGGCGTTAAATCCAGTTGGCGGCTGGTCACAAGTGGTGTTCCACAGGGCTCAGTGTTGGGGCCACTCCTGTTCAACATCTTTATGAATGATCTTTATGAGGAAATTGAGAGCACCCTCAGTAAGTTTCCAGATGACGCCAAGTTAGGCGGGAGTGTTGATCTGCTTGAGGGTAGGAGGACTCTTCAGAGGGACCTGGATCGATGGGCTGAGGCCAATAGTATGAGCTTCAACAAGGCCAACAACCCCACGCAGCGCTACAGGCTTGGGGTGGAGTGGCTGGAAAGCTGTCTGGCAGAAAAGGTCCTGGGGGTGTTGGTTGACAGCTGGCTGAACATGAGCCAGCAGTGTGCCCATGTGGCCAAGAAGCCCAACAGCATCCTGGCCTGTATCAGGAATAGTGTAGCCAGCAGGGCCAGAGAAGTGGTTGTCCCACTGTACTCGGCACTGGTGAGGCCGCACCTTGAGTACTCTGTTCAATTTTGGGCATCGCAGTACAAGAAGGACATTGAGGTGCTGGAGAGGGTCCAGAGAAGGGCAAAGAAGCTGGTGAAGGGTCTTGAGAATGAGACTTATGAGGAGCAGCTGAGGGATGTGGGTTATTTAGTCTGCAGAAAAGGAGGCAGAGGGGAGACCTTATTGCTCTCTACAACTACCTGGAAGGAGGTGGTAGAGAGGTGGGCGTGGGTCTCTTCTCACAAGCTACAACCAATAGGACAAGACAAAAATTGCATCAAGTTGCGCCAGGGGAGGTTTAGGTTAGACATCAGGAAAAATTTCTACACTGCAAGGGTTATCAAAGAGTGTCCCAGGCTGCCCAGGGAAGGGGTTGAGTTGCCATCCTTGGATGTATTTAAAAGCCATCTAGATATGGTGCTGAGGGACATGATTTAGAAGTGGCCCCGGTAGAGTAAGATAACGGTTGGACTTCATGATCTTGAAAGTCTTTTCCAGCCATAATGATTCTATGATTCTGTGACTCTACGATTCTTTGCCTGGGTATCATGCTCAGCTTCCAATGGGGCTCAGGCAGTGAGCTGCCTGCTCTAGCTTTGGGGCTGGCCCTGCTTGGAGCAGGCGTTTGGTCTAGTGGCATCCTGAGGTGCCTTGCAGGCTAGCTTCTTCCATGAAGCCACAAGTCCCAGAGAGAGCTGTGCCCTCCTTCCTCTGCACCATGGGCAGTAAGTGAGCCTCTTCCCCACAGGAGCTGGAGCTCAGTCAACGCTCAGCACCCTTCTCATCCTACACTCATGGAAATGCAAACCCTGGCAGTTTGAGGTATAGTGTGGGAAGAGGTCTGGAAGGACTAAGTAGATTTGGAAGTGGAGGAGCGGGAGGCAGGTCAGGCTCTGCATTGGGGCAGCTGAAGGCTTCTCAGCCGGTGTTTGTCTTCCCATTTCTTGAGGCTCCGAAGGGAATAGAGGAAGTCATGGGAAAAGTAGACATGCGCCCAAAGCCCCTTGGCCGGATATTGGCGTGTGCAGAGCCACAATTTGCTGTCAGTTCCTTTGATTGCTCCAGTGACAGACTGCCTTGGCCCTTGCGAGATGCATGGGAAGTGCGCTGCCCCTGTGCCGCGTACTCCCGTTCCGTGCGCTCTGAAGTGCGTGTAGGAGCTGGGGTGGCCTGTCAGCAGCCCTTGGTGGGAGCAGGGCAAGGGTGCTCCCAGAAGGCAGGTGCCCCTGCAGCAGTGCCAGGAGGAGGCTGGCTGAGGTGGGCTGGCACTGGCAGCTGCAGGGGCAGGAGTGGCAGCAGCTGCAGCAGCAGCATTGCGTCAGGATGGCCGAGCGGTCTAAGGCGCTGCATTCAGGTTGCAGTCTCCATGGGAGGCGTGGGTTCGAGTCCCACTCCTGACAGCCTCCTCTCTCTTGGTTTCCTTCCCCTTCCCTGAGGGACAGGCTCTTGCTTCTCCAGGCTGTGGGTTTGTTCTTCCTGCATGTTGTGGCAGGAGAATCCTAACGTAGTTCCACTTCATACACAAAATCCTCTCTGATTCCTTCCACTTTACCCTCTAACAGGATCTCAGAGGGTGCATCCTCCTGCTTCCAACTGGCTCACACCAGCAGATCACTGATTTGTCCTTTCCGTGCATAAAATACCTTGCGGACAGACAGTTAGACAGTTTACGGCCTCCCTGGACTGCTCTTCCCACGCTTGGGTATCCTCAGGCTGATCATTTTTGTTTGTGTAGCCAGTCACAAACTGACTGTTCACTTTCTGTCCTCTCATCCTCCAGCCATCACAGTAGCCTCATTGCTGGCACTGGGAGGCTCCTAATAGATCCCCACAGAGCCTTTTCTTCTCCCGGCCCAGCAAGCCTTGGGTCCTCAGCCTCTCCTCACAAGGCCAGAGTCCCAGGCCCCTGACTATCCTCGGGATCCTCTGCTGAACTTGCTCCAGTTTGTCATCTCCTTGCCTTGGTTCCCCACAGAGTCCCTCTTCCCCCTTTTTGGAGACAAGGTGACTTTTCCCTCTTGTTAGTCCTCAGGGAGCTCCCCTGCCCTCTGCTCCTGAACCTGGAGAGGCCCTGAGACGCATCCTTCCCTCTGTCCCAATCCCACCACAGGCTGTATGAGGACTGGGTGCAATTCTCAGACGGACCGCTGTCAGAGATTGGGCTCTGGTCTTGCTGCACCCTTTCCCGTGCTCGAGGCCCTGGGACTGACATCCACACTACTTCTCCTGCCCTGTGCCCACCAAACCCCTGCTGCTTTCCTGAGCACTGGCCCTAGACCCTTCTTGGCTCCCTTCTGCTTCATGCCTGCTCCTGGGTGAGGGCATCCAGCAGTGGCTCAGAGAATGACCCAAGAGCTGAGGTGGAGATGAGGCAGTGCAAGCCCAGCTCAAAGCAGCATCAAGTAGAGGGTGTTTTTCATGACCCTGTCTGCTTGCATGTTGAAGAATCTAAAACCTCCCCGGAAAACACTTTCCCATCTTCGACCACCAGTGTTGGTGGCATTACTTGTATTTCCAGCTCTGCCCATTGCTTCTTGCTCTCTCCATTTCTCTGAGGATTTAAAGCGTTTCTCTTGCCTACTTCCCTATTTCTCCATCTCTGGTATCAGTTCAGGGAGCTCCACCCACAACTGGCAGTGCCCGATGCATGGGGACAGACTCACTGTCATGGGAGAGAGCAGGTTCTCCTTCTTCCTTGCAGAGCTGTTGGCCAACTGAGGCAGGAGGAGAACAAACCACCACAAGTCTCTATGCTGCACAAAGTCTTTAATGAGAAGGAGCACATGCAGTGGCACAGAACAGAGACCAAGAAACATGACTGCAGGGTTCAGGGGGACACAGAGAATGGCTCATTTCCCAACAAGCAGCTCCAGACAAAGCGCTTGCCTTTTCCCATTCTGCTCTACCTGGTGGCAATCCCAGCCCACCAGGAGCAGTCCCTAACTCCAGCACCCTCTCCCCGTCAGCAGGAGTTTCAGCAAAGCAGAAGAGAACGAGCCCTTTCTCAAGGATCACAGAGCAAAGGAGACCAGGGGAGGCACGGCGAGGCCTGCTATGCATCGAGGAGCAGCGGGCACAGGTCCCTCCTGCCTGGTGGCATGAAGATACCCAGCCCAGCTGCAAACCGTGACGATGCTTCTGATCCAGAGGTCATTTCTTCCTACAAACTCTGAAAGGGATAATCCACCAGCTTCAGCAGTTCAAACTGCAGCAGGGGGTAGGCAGACACAGCCCTGACCCCCCCAGACCAAAAGAGCCCCCCGAAGAGATGGGAACCCCCCCGGTGCTGAGGGAGCTCCCAACAGCAGCCGACAGAGAGGATCCCACGGCTGTGCTCTGAGGGAAAGAGGTGAGGATGGGGCCCGGCAGGGTCACCACCACTGGGGAGGCCTGGATGGCCACCGTTGAGTCAGCGCAGCGGGCGATACAGGGCTCACTGCAGCTGCTTGCAAGTGGGGTTGGGCCACAGGCTCCGCAGGGACCTGGGAGACATGGTCTGAAGCAAGACATCTCTCGGTGAGGCAGGCAAAGCTGAAACACAGAGCAGAGAGGAAACGCGGACTCCAACATCAGTCTGTCTATTGCATTCTCTACTCTCTCTGAAGATACAACATGACAATGCTGCCATTCATCTCCATTTCCAGCCCCATGTCCTCAGGGGCCTGTTGCTGATCTTTCAAACACACACGGCAGGCATGACATCTCACATTACAGCTAGATTTGAATGACTAGGAGCAAAGATGTGCCTAACTGGCTGCTGATTCCACCAGGACCTTCTCCTTCATTTCCCAGTGCAATAGCACGGATAAGATTGTTGCAGTTATCCCAGCACAAGCAGGCTGGGTTGAACAGGTGTCTCAGAAATCACCTCTTAAAAGCACACACTGACTGATCATAACCCATCTCCAGAACAAAAACTGATCCGATGAAGAAAGAACTGGATGCCCTTGGCCATTTCCTTAGAGATCATTCATCTGCTGTAAAGACCATCTGCTATAAAGACCAGATGATCTGGTGGGCAGACCTCCCTTCGATGCAGCTGAGCCCCATTGACACCCTCCTGCTTGAAAGAACCCCCATCTTCTCAGCTGTCCCCAGCCACCTCTGACTAAAGGGAAAGAGGTCACACGCTCCTTCTCTTTTTAAACACTTCTATTCCAGGACCAAACTTAGGCAGCCCAAATATCAACCCAGCAGCCACCATGACAGCAGCTCAGCCCACAGGGAGAGATGGAGCGGACTCAGGCTTACCTCGTTCCTGGAGCACAGGGAGGCAAGAGAGGAGGATGCAGAGCCTGGAGCAGGGCAGGCTTTTATATATTGTCCAAGAGCCCTGGGGGGCTGCAAACATTCCTTGATCATGAAGCATCTGAACACCTAGTAGTTGTCACTTGCCCATGTCTCATGGGTGATTAAGCCCTTTGCCTCTTTCATCTGAAATGTTTTGTTCCCACTGCATACCACCCAGAATGAAAGAATGTATCATAGAATGGGTTTGGCTTGGTTTGGAAATTAAACATTACCTACTTGAAAACCCCTTGCAGTGGGCTGGGATACCTTCCACTAAATCCGGTTGCTCAAAGCACCATCCAACCTGGCCTTGAACACCTCCAGAGATGGGGCATCCACAACTTCTCCGGGTCACTTCTTCCAGTGTCTCTCCAACCTCATAGGATAGAAGTTCTTCCTAATATCTAATCCAAATGTCCCCTCTTTTGTTTTAACACCATTACACCTCATTCTACCACTACACCTGATACTGACACCTGATAGGGCCATATCCCTATAATCTCCCCAAGATGTGCATCCCTGCCTCCACTGACTAAGCATTTTGGGTTTGGATTTTTGTTTGGCTAAGAGGTCTTGACTTCACCAAGCTGGCCTCCTGCCTCCGCTGCCTGACTTCTTGCACATCAAGACTGAGAACTTCTTGCGCCCTAAGAACAATGCCTTTCATTATCTCCAAGCTCTCATTTGCTCCTTTATCTCTGAGGGCACTTTTCCGACGGATCCCATGCAGTAGCACCCTAAACAGCCAGAAGTTTCCCTTTCTGAGGTTTAGGGTTCTGCATCTACTTTTTACCTATCTTGTACACCTCGAGATTGAGAATTCTACCAGGGCATGATTGCAGCAGCCCTGACTATCTGCAGTCTTGACCTTTCCAATAAGTTCTTCCACACTAGTAAACAACAGGTCTAGCAGTGCCCACGAGCCCAGGGAACAAAGGCAGATTCGTAATGGCAAAGAACAGACCAGAGGGTCAGGCAAGTCTCTTTCAAGTGAAGTCTACAAGGGACCCCCTTTGCCATGTCCCTTGATGACCTGACCAGGCCCTCAAGCAACTTCCAGGCAGGGGTCTGGGCTCAGCCTGGGAAGGGGAGAACCTGTTGGAAAAGAGCAAATCAATGCGTAGGAGGGTGATCAAAGAGATGCCCGCGTCCTTCCCTGAAGGAGACTCACACCCAAATTGGCTTGTTTTGCTCAGCAAGGGCATCCCAAACACCAAAATCCTGGATGGCCTGCTTTTGAGGAGAGGCTCAGGGCAGGGAGACAAAAGCTCGTGGCTCTTTTTCCTGGGTCAGAGATCAGCTGGCCCATTCCATGCATTTCAAATTTCAAAGGGACATGGGATCTGTGGCCCACAGCACCTGGGAGTCATCGCGATGTGGAAGAGTTGGGAAAATCCCAGAGCTCCAGGCAAACACGAGTCATCGATGCTGTGGACTTCAGTGGACACGATGTGCCAGCCTCAGGCGTGCCAGGGATACCAGAGCTCATAGCCTCCTTCCTCCCGAAGTGGTGCTTTCTTCAAGGGCATTTCCACTCATTTTAGCACCATGCCTGGAAGAATGGGTGCTTCTCTGGCATCTCCTGCTGCAGCTGCCTTCCAAGGCATTGCCTTCCAGTGCCTGACCAAGGGCCCATGAGACTCAGGGCACCCCACAACAATGAAGGTTTGAAGGCCCCTCTGGAGGTCCTGTCTGCCGACCTCCTGCTCCAAGCAGATCAAACTTCCCCTGTACCTCAGGAAGCTCTTTGCCCTTTCCCTTTGACTTCTGAACAGTACCGCTATCGCAGAGGTCACTGACCCTTGGGCAGCTCTTCCAGGGCTGCACTGTGTCCCCTCTCATTTCTCTTTTCCACAAAGACAGCTGGCATTGCCCTTGTTGCAGCTTGTTAGTGTTCGTCTTGCTGTTTCAAAGTGCGCCTCTCTGGAAGGTCTTCCTCCATCCTTACAGAACCCGCTGTAGCTGTTGGGACACTGCAGTTCTTCACCTGCCTGGAATTTTCCTCTCACTGGCCCATCTGCTGCTCAGGTACCAGTGACCTTGCAGTCGGCATCCAAGCCATGTGCCTCCTTCTGTCCTACCAGGTATTCAGGCACAAGTGACCTCACAAGCACCCTACCCTGGCCCATCAGCTGCAGAGGCAGAAGTGACTTTAAAATAAAAGGCAAACCGCATGCCTGCTGAGGGCCTAGCAGGCAATGGGGTACAAGGTAACTCACGAGCACACAGCCCAAACTGCGCCTGCTACTGCTTGTCAGGAACACAAGCGCGCAGCACAAGCCGTGTTCCCGCAGATGGCCTGCAGAGCCAGACTCAACCTCACAGTCAATATCCAAGCCATGTTCGGGCTTTGGGCCAATCATGTACTGAGGTAGCATGCCCTATGTTGGTTGGGGCAATTGCATACACAACTACAGGCTGGGCGGAAAATGCATGGAGAGCAGCCCTGAGCAGAGGGACTCGTGGGTGTTGGTGGATGAGAAGCTCAACATGAGCTGGCAATGTGTGCTCGCAGCCCAGAAAACCAAACACATCGTGGGCTGTACCAGAAGAAGCGTGGCCAGCAGGTAGTGATTCTGCCCCTCTGCTCCACTCTCGTGAGGCCCCACCTGGAGTACTGCGTCCAGCTCTGGAGCCCCCAACAAAAGAAGGACATGGACCTCTTGGAGTGGGTCCAGAGCATAGCCACAAAGACAATCAGAGGTCTAGAGCACCTCTCCTCAGAAGACAGACTGAAAGAGTTTGGGTTGCTCAGCCGGGAGAAATGAAGGCTCTGGGGAGACCTTTCCTGGGGAGCAGCTTTCCAGTATCTGAAGGGGGCCTACAGGAAAGCTGGGCAAGGACATCATACAAGGTCTTGAAGTTACAAGATAAGAGGAAATGGCTTAAACTGGAAGAAGGTAGATTTAGATTTGATATTAGGAAGAAATTTTTCACTGTGAGGGTGGTGAGACACTGGAACATGTTGCCCAGAGAAGTTGTGGAGGCCCCATCCCTGGAAGTGTTTAAGGCCAGCCTTGGGTGGGGCTTTGAGCAACCAGGTCTGGTGGAAGGTGTCCCTGCCCACGTCAGGAGGATTAGGACTAGAAGGTCTTTGAGGTCCCTATAAAATCTAAATCATTCTGTGATTCTTTGATTCTAATTCAGGAACGGTGACAAAACCTGAGGAAAGTCCCTTGAGAAAAGCTGCACTTTGAGGCTATGAGCTCTGGGACCTCTGGCATGTTTGAGACCAGGGCACCGTGTCCACTGAAGTCCACAGCACCATGAGTCATGTTTGCCTGGAGCTCAGGGATTTTCCCAAATCTTCCCTCCAGCCCACAAGGATCTTGCCTTGCTGTTGAGCTTTGCCACACACCTGTCTCTCAGGGTTAGCTTGAGTGCCTGCACTGAAAGCACCTGAGAACTGTCTTGAGGCTCCCTTCATCATTGACTTTCACAGATTGGTGGACAAGGTGACCATGAAGAGGGCAAAGTGACAAAAGGCAATCCGTATGACCCAAATCCACTTAAATGGCTGCACAGCTAGCCTGAGACCTCTGATGTAATTGGCCTTATGAAGCCGGTGCACAGTTGAATCATTTTGGTATTTGGCCGCATGAATCAGGAACAACACATCTCAGGTGAACACTGAATGCTGCATGAGCAGGGAATGTTTGTGGTCCCCCAGGGCTCTGGGACATGGCATAAAAGCCTGCCCTGCTCCAGGCTCAGCATCCTCCTCCCTTGCCTCCCTGTGCTCCAGGAACGAGGTAAGCCTGATTCCGCTCCATCTCTCCCTGTGGGCTGAGCTGCTGTCATGGTGGCTACTCAGGCTGACACTCGGGGTGCCTGAGCTTGGCGAGCAGTAGCAGTCTTTGAGGGCTGACAGCTCTTTCCTTTTGTCAGAGGTGGCTGGGGAGAGCTGGGAAGAGGGGGGTTCTTTCTAGCAGAAGGGTGTCAATGGGGCTCAGCTGCAGGGAGGGGAGCTCTGCCCACCAGAATTTGCAGAAAAAGACAGAGAGAATGATCTTGAGTTACTTTATCCCTGCCTGCTCTGTGTTTCAGCTTTGCCTGCCTCACCGAGAGATGTCTTGCTTCAGACCCTGTCTCCCACGCCCCTGTGGACCCTGTGGCCCAACCCCACTTGCAAGCAGCTGCAGTGAGCCCTGTATCGCCCGCTGCGCTGACTCAACGGTGGCCATCCAGGCCTCCCCAGTGGTGGTGACCCTGCCGGGCCCCATCCTCACCTCTTTCCCTCAGAGCACAGCCGTGGGATCCTCTCTGTCAGCTGCTGTTGGGAGCTCCCTCAGCACCGGGGGGGTTCCCATCTCTTCGGGGGGCTCCTTTGGTCTGGGGGGGTCAGGGCTGTGTCTGCCTACCCCCCGCTGCAGTCTGAACTGCTGAAGCCAGCACATCATCCCCTTTGGAGTGCAACAGTAGACAGGGACCCTGCAGCAGGAGCGTGGTCACTGTTTGCAGCTGGGCTGGGTGTCCTCATGCCACCAGGCAGGAGGGACCTGTGCCTGCTACTCCTCGATGCACGGCAGTCCTCGCTGTGCCTCCCCTGATCTCCTTTGCTGTGAGCTCCTTGAGAAAGGGCTCGTTCTCTTCTGCTTTGCTGAAACTCCTGCTGATGGGGAGAGGGTGCTGGAGTTAGGGACTGCTCCTGGTGGGCTGGGATTGCCACCAGGTAGAGCAGAATGGGAAAAAGCAAGCGGTTTCTGTGGAGCTGCTTGTGGGGAAATGGGCCATACTCTGTGTCCCCCTGAACCCTGCAGACGTGTTTCTTGGTCTCTGTTCTGTGCCACTGCATGTGCTCCTTCTCATTAAAGACTTTGTGCAGCGTAGCTGGATACTCATGGTGGTTTGTTCTCCTCCTGCCTCAGTTGGCCAACAGCTCTGCAAGGAAGAGGGAGAACCTGCTCTCTCCCATGACAGTGAGTCTCTCCCCATGCATGGGGTACTGCCAGTTGTGGGTGGAGCTCCCTGAACTGATACCAGAGATGGAGAAATAGGCAAGAGAATGGCTTTAAATCCTCAAAGAAATGGAGAGATCAAGAAGCAATGGGCAGAGCTGGAAATACAAGTAATGCCACCAACACTGGTGGTCGAAGATGGGAAAGGGTTTCCCGGGGAGGTTTTAGATTCTCCAACATGCAAGCAGACAGGGTCATGAAAAACGCCCTCTACTTGACCCTGCTTTGAGCTGGGCTTGCACTGCCTCATCTCCACCTCAGCTCTTGTGTAATTCTCTGAGCCACTGCTGGATGCTCTCACCCAGGAGCAGGCATGAAGCAGAAGGGAGCAGAGCTGGGGCTAGGGCCAGTGCTCAGGAAAGCAGCAGAGGTTTGGTGGGCATAGGGCAGGAGAAGGGGTGCTTGATGTTGATCCCAGGTCTGTGAGCACAGGAAAGGAAGGATAATTCAGTGCATTCAACAATTGACTTAACAGCAAGGGAAGGGAATAAGGTGTAAGCATGGTGAGGGAGCCAAAAGGTCCCACTGAGATTTGAACTCAGATTGCTGGATTCAGAGTCCAGAGTGCTCACCATTACACCATGGGACCTCCTGGACAGGCATTGTCTTTCCCCTATCCCAACACTCGCTGAGCCATAGCCTCCTGTCTGAGTCCAACAGTCTCTCCATCTCCCTGGCCACCACCAAGTATAGCCTTCCTCCAGGGCCACCGAGCACTCTCCATTCATTTGGCCTATCGAGGGAGCTGCAGAGCTCTTTCCACAAGTCTGACATACCCTCTGTTACAAGACCCAGCCTGGCAACACCTTGCTTTCTCCTGATTAGACCTGGTTATGAAGTTTCCAGAAGAACATCTGCAACATTGCACCTCACACAGTACGTTTATGGCCCAGCAATCAGTTGTTCCATGCTTGCACTTGTGGTCTCTGCTGCTGCCTCCCTTCACCCCTGTGGTGGGAATCCTGTCAATCTGCCTGTGAAAGTTATTACCTCCGGTTTCTCACCTTGTGACTCACACTAAGCAGCCGCTGAATAGATATCTTACTCTTGGTGACGGGCCTCGCCTAGCTCCTGACCTTGCCAAATGAGAAAATGAAGCCAGTTTCTTATCAACGAAGAGGAGAGCAGAGCAAGTCTTTCTTAAGTAATCTCTCCCTGGGATCTCCATAGCCGTGTCCTTGATGACTTGACCAGGCCTTCATGGTTCTTCCTACCAGGGGTCTGGGCTCAGCTTGGGAAGTGGAAAACCTATTGGAAACAAGGAAATCAACACGTAGGGTGGTGATCTTAGAATCACAGAATCATTGAATGGTTTAGGTTGGAAGGGACCTTGAAGATCATCGAGTTCCAAACCCCCTGCCATAGGCAGGGACACTTCCCACTAGACCAGGTTGCTCAAAGCCTGGCCTTAAACACCTCCAGGGAGGGAGCTTCCACAGCTTCTCTGGGCAACCTCTTCCAGTGCCTTACAACCCCCAGGGTGAAAAATTTATTCCTAATATCTAATCTAAATTTACCTTCTTCCAGTTTGAAGCCATTCCCCCTCATCCCATCACTACATGCCCTAGTAAAAAGTCCTTCCCCAGCTTTCCTGTAGGCCCCCTTTAGGTACTGGAAGCCCTCCCGGAGCCTTCTCTTCTCCAGGCTGAACAACCCCAACTTTCTCAGCCTGTCCCAATAGGAGAGGTGCTCCAGCTCTCTCATCATCTTCGTGGCCCTCCTCTGGACCAACTCCAGCAGGTCCATGTCTTTCCTGTGTTGGTGACTGTGGAATAATTACTAAAATGATCAAAAAAACAGAATGCTGTTCACACATTAAGAAAAGGTATAAAATCAAAAGGTTTCTAAGTTAGAATACAGCCGCAGCTGGTATGTGAAGAATCCACTACATCTGCGATTCCCTGTACAATATTGCTTGGAAAGCAACACGGGGATGGAGTGGGGTGGAGATTCCACGGCCAAGCCCTGTGATAATCAGCAGATATGGGAACGAGATGATCCTATGAAACTGATAAGCTGCATCCTTACTACCCTGAGCCAACAGTTTGTCAAATTGTGACAAAATGCTGTCCTTTGTGCGAACTTTGCTCATTTTAATGTCATTATAATACCTAAACACACCTCCATCCGAAAGGCTACCCGCTTCCAAGGTGCGACGACTCCTCCTTGAGTCTGTGCCCTGAATTTTTGGTAAACTATACCTTTAAATGTGAAGCGAAAGAATTTTACACCAATCATAATAAAAGTATTTATGACTAGAGTCACTCAAACTACACCTTGAAGGTAAAAAATAGTATGAAAATAGCCCCAAAAAGGGGAATATCAGGGAAGACACCACCATGAACAAGTCAAAGGGGACTCCATCAAAGACTTCCTTTGACTCCCGGGACCAGCCGACGGGCTGAGCCTTTCTTCCCCCCCAATAGGGACGCCTTTGGGTAAGACCAAGTGCTTCCTCGAGAAACATAGAAATCTCTCTAGAGAGCCTCTCTCCTATACTTATAGCCAGGCTGTATTGTTTATAACTTTGTCACACATTTTGTATAACTAACACCACTTTTATTTGCACGTGCTTTGCAGACAGTGTATTTATCACCGGCAATCCATAAGAACCTATATATCTGTTGCTAAAATAAACTGCGCTGTTTAAGTAGCTGGTTGTTTTGGTTTCTCATTGAATGTGACCAAAGAATGGCCGTGGTAGTTCATGAGCATGACTAGACTGGAGGTGCAGTCCACTATTAGTGTATCCAGAATCATAACAGTTTAATATATTAAATGCAATTGGACTGAGAGTGGTGATTTGGGCATCACTCAGAATTTAAACCTAGCCACACCTAGCCTCCCACCTCGGTGAGGAGTGTTAAAACGCAAGAAGGTTTATTTTCTGCCAAATTACTTTGCTCTTTAACACAACAGGGGCTCCAGAGCTGGATGCAGTACTCCAGGTGGGGTCTCACGAGAGCGGAGTAGAGGGGCAGAATCACCTCCCTTGACCTGCTGGCCACATTTCTTTTGATGCAGCCCAGGATACGGTTTCCTTTCTGGGCTGCGATCACGTGTTGCCACGTCATGTTGAGCTTCTCGTCAATCAACACGCCCAGGTCCTTCTCCTCAGGGCTGCTCTCCAGTCACTCTCTGCCAAGCCTGTATTTGTGCTTGGGATTGCCCCAACTCAGGTGTGGGATCAAAGAGATGCCCACGTCCTTCCCTGAAAAAGATGCACACCCTAATTGACCTGTTTAGCTCAGCAATTTCATCCCAGAAGCCAAAGGCCTGGGTGGCCTGCTTTTGAGGAGAGCCTCAGGGCAGAGAGCCAAAAGCACGACTCTTTTTTCCTTTTCTTTTTGAAGGGAGCCCAAAAGGGGACTGTGCTCCATAGTTGGCAGGATTCGAACCTGCGCGGGGAAACCCCAATGGGTTTCTAGTGCATCACGTTATCACTTGTCCACAACTACTTGCTCCAGACCTCTCTGCCCTGCTGATCACGTGCCCTCTGCAATGACACCTGGCTCCCTGGCAGTTTCAGCACCAAGCTTCAGTCGAAGAGTTGTAATTGGAACCCACACTGAGCAGACAGGTACATGGCGCCAGGCTTCCAGATGCTATGAGAGGTGTAACCGTGGCGGCCGTGGCTGTAGCTCCCAGCACCTTGTCCTCAGCCGGGCATGCGGGGTATCCTGCCATGGGGGGATGATTTCACTCCGCACATGGCGTCTCATCTGCTTCCAGGCAAGAAGGGAAGGCAGCTGTGTGGACATAACCAGGGTGAGGTGGAATATTAGCCCCCACTCTGGTTTTCAGATTTATCTGAGGGAGACTCCAAGCCTGCTGTGAACACTACAGTAGGGACCTTCCTGCAGGGGAGATGGTGACCACCAGGTAAACCCTTCAGCCTCCTGCGGACATAGTGTGGTGTCAAACCTTGAACAAAGACCAGGACTGCCGTGAAGGATGTCGGTGTGTAGGTGGAATCCTGCTCCCATTGACAAGGTAGGCAGTTGGGAGAAGAGAAGAGACAAGTGCTGATTGTGAGCCATGAAAAGAGGGCCACTCTTGTTGGTTCTTGAGCAGAACTCCCCAGGCAGCACAGCCCACCTGCTGTCTTCCCTACACCAGAAACTACAACAGCTCATCTCCAAAAAGACCCTGCGCAACACGGGCATCATCCCTAAAGATAAAGGGAAGACCCTCATGGGTGTGAGATCTTGCCAGCACTCACAAAGTGCCTCTCTGAGAGGAGAGGTTTCTCTGGCTCTTTGGCACCCTGCAGGGTGTCAGGGGCAGCCCTCGGCTGTTGGGGAGCTGCAAGGGCAGGGCTGCGCCAGGAGGGAGAACAAGCCAGGAGCTGGGGGGTAGCACAGCACAGCACAGGCAGGGCAAGGCCCTCGTAGCCGGTGTGAAAGGCAAGGCACTAACTGCTATGCAACTTGCTTAGAGGAACGAACACCATCTAGGACTACGAGCTTTCATCTCAGGGTCAACATGACCAGACCAAGTCTAAGCTGGCTCTCCCTGGCTTTGATCTGGATTTGTCTTTCAAAAACACCCCAGGCATAAAACCTTGGCCATAACAGCAATGGACCTGAATCTGGAATAAACCCCCATCACCTGCACGGGACATTGGCTTAGAGCAATGGAGATTAATACCCCCTGAGCATATTACAAAACCACTTGCCCAGGACTCCTCAGACCTCATGAACTTGCTGGAGATCAGCTCCCCTCTGCCCTGCCAAGCAACAAGGCTGCCCCCTCACTCTGTGGTTTCCCTAAGCTCCTCCAGAGCCAGCTGGGGTGGTCAAAGAGAAGGTCTCCATCCATGGTTATGGGCAGGAGATGTGGGCAGAAGGGCTAAGCAAGGCCCTTGAGCTACCCACCCCAGGCCCAAAGGAGGTGAACTTTCCAGGGAGACAGTTTTCCAACCCTGATGAGGGCACAGGAAACAGGAAGGGAAGGAGGCATGAGTGGTGGCAATGCCTAGGAGCATCATGCAGGGCTGTGGGAGGTCCCAGCTAAAGTGCTGGGGGGAGCAGAGTGGTGCAGCGGAAGCGTGCTGGGCCCATAACCCAGAGGTCGATGGATCGAAACCATCCTCTGCTAAGGGGTTGTTTTTTTCCCCTGCTCCTGACAGGTGCTGCCTCTCCCGGCAACTCTGAACCTCCACTGCTCTAGCTCTCTGGACAACCATGGCTGTGAGCATCCTGCACCCTCAGACCCTTCCCTCTGCCACTGCCACCTTCTTTCTCCTTTGTCTTCTCAGGAGCCCGTACTCCTAAAGTCACCCTCAGCAAGGCAGATGGGTGGGTGCGCAGCAGCAGGCAGAGCTTCCCCCATGAGGCAGTGGGTGTCCTGGGGACACAGGGGATTCTCTCTTCCCATCAGGCAGCTCAATGCCGACTTCCCAGCCACAAGCAGGGACCTCCAGGAACCTGCAGGTGGGGAGAAGGACAAGGCTGGTGCTAGTTTGGGAAGACCAATGCAATCAACTTGACCATGTGTAGGTTCTCTCCATCCCAGTCTGTTTGCTGCTGTGCCCACTCACAGGTCTTGGAGCAGGGCTGAGCAGGTGTTCCCAATGGACACTGTTCTGGCTAAATGTGGCTGGGGATTGGTAGCAGCCTGAAGTCATGTGTGTGTGCAGGGGTCTGGAAGGAGGAGGTCGGCCAGTCTGCGCAGTGGAGGAGCAGGAGGCAGGCCAGCTTGTGAGCTGGGAGGGTGGAAGGCAGGTGAGATTGGGAAGTGGAGGAGCAGGAGGGAGTGCAGGCTCTGGGCTGGAGGAGCAGGAGGCAGCAGCAGCACATGCAGAGCGTTGGTGGTATAGTGGTGAGCATAGCTGCCTTCCAAGCAGTTGACCCGGGTTCGATTCCTGGCCAACGCAGGCAACCTTTTCCACAGCCGCACTCCACAGTGCCTTGCCTCTGCTGCTCCAAAACAGCCCAGCTTCCCACAGCAAGTTCAGCTCCCATAGGGTGCTCAAGACACTCCCCTTGACTCCCCTCACAGCACTGCCTCATGGCCAGGCCTCTGGGCACCTCCTAGCTTAGCAGACACAGGCCTGGCCTTTAACAAGGCCTGCCTTGGCAAAAACAGAACAGGAGTGCTGCTTAGGGCCATTCAGAGATACTCAGGCAGTGTTGGAGCACTGGAGCAGGTGCCCAGAGAACTCTGGGATTCTCCAGGCCCAGTCAACACAGGTTCATGAAGGGCAGGTCCTGCCTAACTAAGCTGATCTCCTTCTATGACAAGGTGAGCCGCTTGGTAAACAGGGGAAAGGTTGTGCATGTTATTAACCTGGACTTCAGTAAGGTCCTTGATACTGTTCTGCACAGCGTTCCCATGAAAAAAATGGCTGCCCAAGGCTTGGACAGGCGTACACTTTGCTGGATCACACACTGGCTGAATGATCGGCCTCAAAGTGTGGTGGTGAATGGCGTTAAATCCAGTTGGCGGCTGGTCACAAGTGGTGTTCCACAGGGCTCAGTGTTGGGGCCACTCCTGTTCAACATCTTTATGAATGATCTTGACAAGGAAATTACACTCAGTAAGTTTCCAGATGATGCCAAGTTAGGCAGGAGTGTTGATCTGCTTGAGGGTAGGAGGACTCTTCAGAGGGACCTGGATCGATGGGCTGAGGACAACAGTATGAGCTTCAACAAAGCCAACAACCCCACGCAGCACTACAGGCTTGGGGTGGAGTGGCTGGAAAGCTGCCTGGCAGAAAAGGACCTGGGGATGTTGGTGGACAGCCAGCTGAACATGAGCCAGCAGTGTGCCCAGGTGGCCAAGGCGGCCAACGGCATCCTGGCCTGTATCAGGAATAGTGTAGCCAGCAGGGCCAGAGAAGTGGTTGTCCCACTGTACTCGGCACTGGTGAGGCCGCACCTTGAGTACTCTGTTCAATTTTGGGCGTCGCAGTACAAGAAGGACATTGAGGTGCTGAGAGAGTCCAGAGAAGGGCAAAGAAGCTGGTGAAGGGTCTTGAGAATGAGACTTATGAGGAGCAGCTGAGGGATGTGGGTTGTTTAGTCTGCAGAAAAGGAGGCAGAGGGGAGACCTTATTGCTCTCTACAACTACCTGGAAGGAGGTGGTAGAGAGGTGGGCGTGGGTCTCTTCTCACAAGTTACAACCCATAGGACAAGACAAAAATTGCATCAAGTTGCGCCAGGGGACGTTTAGGTTAGACATCAGGAAAAACATCTACACTGCAAGGGTTATCAAAGAGTGTCCCAGGCTGCCCAGGGAAGGGGTTGAGTCGCCATCCTTGGATGTATCTAAAAGCCATTTAGATATGGTGCTGAGGGACATGATTTAGAAGTGGCCCCGGTAGAGTAAGATAACGGTTGGACTTCATGATCTTGAAAGTCTTTTCCAGCCATAATGATTCTATGATTCTGTGACTCTACGATTCTTTGCCTGGGTATCATGCTCAGCTTCCAATGGGGCTCAGGCAGTGAGCTGCCTGCTCTAGCTTTGGAGCTGGCCCTGCTTGGAGCAGGCGTTTGGTCTAGTGGCATCCTGAGGTGCCTTGCATGCCTTTTCCATGAAGCCACAAGTCCCAGAGAGAGCTGTGCCCTCCTTCCTCTGCACCATGGGCAGTAAGTGAGCCTCTTCCCCACAGGAGCTGGAGCTCAGTCATAGCTCAGCACCTTTCTCATCCTCCACTCATGGAAACGCACACCCCAGGCAGTTTGAGGTAGAGTGTGGGAAGGGGTCTGGAAGGCCTAAGCAGATTTGGAAGTGGAGGAGCGGGAGGCAGGTCAGGCTCTGCACTGGGGGAAATGAAGGCTTCTCAGCCAGTGTTTGTCTTCCCATTTCTTGGGGCTCTGGAGGGAATAGAGGAAGTCATGGGAAAGGTAGACATGCGCCCAAAGCCCCTTGGTCAGATATTGGCGTGTGCAGAGCCACAATTTGCTGTCAGTTCCTTTGATTGCTCCAGTGAAAGACTGCCTTGGCCCTTGCGAGATGCATGGGAAGTGCGCTGCCCCTGTGCTGGGTACTCCCGTTCCGTGCGCTCTGAAGTGCGTGTAGGAGCTGGGGTGGCCTGTCAGCAGCCCTTGGTGGGAGCAGGGCAAGGGTGCTCCCAGGAGGCAGGTGCCCCTGCAGCAGTGCCAGGAGGAGGCTGGCTGAGGTGGGCTGGCACTGGCGCTGCAGGGGCAGGAGTGGCTGCAGCTGCAGCAGCAGCATTGCGTCAGGATGGCCGAGCGGTCTAAGGCGCTGCATTCAGGTTGCAGTCTCCATGGGAGGCGTGGGTTCAAGTCCCACTCCTGACAGCCGCCTCTCTCTTGGATTCCTAGCCCTTCCCTGAGGGATAGGCTCTTGCTTCTCCAGGCTGTGGGTTTGTTCTTGCTGCATGTTGTGGCAGGAGAGTCCTAACGCAATTCCACTTCATACACAAAATCCTCTCTGATTCTTTCCTCTTTACCCTCTAACAGGATCTCAGAGAGTGCATCCTCCTGTTTCAAACTGGCTCACACCAGCAGGTCACTGCTTTCTCCTTTCTGTGCATAAAATACCTTGCGGACAGAAAGTTCACAGCCTCCCTGGACCGCTCTTCCCATGCTTGGTTATCCTCAGGCTGATCATTTTTGTTTGTGTAGCCAGTCACAAACTGACTGTTCAATTTCTGTCCTCTCATCTTCCAGCCATCACAGTAGCCTCATTGCCGGCACTGGGAGGCTCCTAATAGATCCCCACAGAGCCTTTTGGTCTCCCAACTCAGCAAGCCTTGGGTCCTCAGCCTCTCCTCACAAGGCCAGAGTCCCAGGCCCCTGACCATCCTCAGGATCCTCTGCTGAACTTGCTCCAGTTTATCATCTCCTTGCCTTGGTTCCCCACAGAGTCCCTCTTCCCCCTTTTTGGAGACAAGGTGACTTTTCCCTCTCATTAGTCCTCAGGGAGCTCCTCTGCCCTCTGCTCCTGAACCTGGAGAGGCCCTGAGACGCATCCTTCCCTCTGTCCCAATCCCACCGTAGACTGCACGAGCACTGGGTGCAATTCTCAGAAGGACCGCTGTCAGGAAGTATGAGCACAGAAGAGGTCCGCTGTGAGAAGGGTGCTCTCTGGCATGCCAAGGTCTGCCCTCAGACAGAAAGACGTCGACAGTGCAGGACCTGTAGTGACCTGGTATCCTGTGGGGGTCATCCTGGCCTGAGCTGCAGATCCCAACGGCTGAAGAGCTCTGGGAGATGTCTGGCTGCACGTTGAAGCATGTAAGGGGGGCACAAAGTAATCTCCCCACAGCGTCCCCGAGGGAGGACCAGCATTGGAGGCTACAGTGGTAGGAGAAGTAATCATCAACTTGAGGAAGGAAACGGGCTGGTGACCACAGCAGCCCCAGCAGGCAGTGCTGCCAGGAAGGAAACCAAGGACAAAATGCCCTGAGCAAGGAAGCAGCCTGCACTGGCCCACACCACACACTGGCCCAGAATCCTTTCACCCTGAGTGCTGGGTGAGACTAGCAGAGCCTCAGGAATAGACTCCTCTGGTTTTAGATCCACTGTCTCAGCCCCAGAAGGGACATCCCTCCTCCTGCAGCAGTGGAGCATCTTCACGGCAAAGGGCTGTCCTTTTCCCTGTGCTCCAGCCCCTGGAGGGGGCATACCTCCATCTTCTTCAAGACTTTCAGAGATTGGGCTCTGCTCTTGCTGCACCCTTTCCCGTGCTCGAGGCCCTGGGACTGACATCCACACTACTTCTCCTGCCCTGTGCCCACCAAACCCCTGCTGCTTTCCTGAGCACTGGCCCTAGCCCCTTCTTGGCTCCCTTCTGCTTCATGCCTGCTCCTGGGTGAGAGCATCCAGCAGTGGCTCAGAGAATCACACAAGAGATGAGCTGGAAGTCAGGCAGTGCAAGCCCAGCTCAAAGCAGCATCAAGGAGAGGGCGTTTTTCATAGCTTTTTAAGGTTGGATGTTGGACATCTCCAAATATGGAGAATCGTAAATTGCCCTGGGAAACTTTTTCCCATCTCTGACCACCACTGTTTGTGGCATTACTTGTATTTCCAACTCTGCCCATTGCTTCTTGCTCTCTCCATTTCTCTGAGGATTTAAAGCCTTTCTCTTGCCTACTTCCTTATTTCTCAATCTCTGGTATCACTTCAGGGAGCTCCACCCACAACCAGCAGTGCCCCATTCATGGGGACAGACTCACTGTCATGGGAGAGAGCAGGTTCTCCCTCTTCCTTGCAGAGGTGTTGGCCAGCTGAGGCAGGAGGAGAACAAACCACCATGAGTCTCCAGCTATGCTGCACAAAGTCTTTAATGAGAAGGAGCACATGCAGTGGCACAGAACAGAGACCAAGAAACATGACTGCAGGGTTCAGGGGACACAGAGAATGGCTCATTTCCCAACAAGCAGCTCCACACAAAGCGCTTTCCTTTTCCCATTCTGCTCCACCTGGTGGCAATCCCAGCCCACCAGGAGCAGTCCCTAACTCCAGCACCCTCTCCCCATCAGCAGGAGTTTCAGCAACGCAGAAGAGAATGAGCCCTTTCTCAAGGAGCTCAGAGCAAAGGAGACCAGGGGAGGCACGGCGAGGCCTGCTATGCATCGAGGAGCAGCGGGCACAGGTCCCTCCTGCCTGGTGGCATGAAGATACCCAGCCCAGCTGTAAACCGTGACGATGCTTCTGATCCAGAGGTCATGTCTTCCTACAAACTCTGAAAGGGATAATCCACTAACTTCAGCAGTTCAGACTGCAGCGGGGGGTAGGCAGACACAGCCCTGACCCCCCCAGACCAAAGGAGCCCCCCGAAGAGATGGGAACCCCCCCGGTGCTGAGGGAGCTCCCAACAGCAGCCGACAGAGAGGATCCCACAGCTGTGCTCTGAGGGAAAGAGGTGAGGATGGGGCCCGGCAGGGTCACCACCACTGGGGAGGCCTGGATGGCCACCGTTGAGTCAGCGCAGCGGGCGATACAGGGCTCACTGCAGCTGCTTGCAAGTGGGGTTGGGCCACAGGCTCCGCAGGGGCGTGGGAGACAGGGTCTGAAGCAAGACATCTCTCGGTGAGGCAGGCAAAGCTGAAACACAGAGCAGAGAGGAAACGCGGACTCCAACATCAGTCTGTCTATTGCTTTCTCCACTCTCTCTGAAGATACATTTTTCTGCCATTCATCTCCATTTCCAGCCCCATGTCCTCAAGGGGCCTGTTGCTGATCTTTCAAACACACACGACAGGCATGACATCTCACATTACAGCTAGATTTGAATGACTAGGAGCAAAGATGTGCCTAACTGGCTGCTGATTCCACCAGGACCTTCTCCTTCATTTCCCAGTGCAATAGCACGGTTAAGATTGTTGCAGTTATCCCAGCACAAGCAGGCTGGGTTGAACAGGTGTCTCAGAAATCACCTCTTAAAAGCACACACTGACTGATCATAACCCATCTCCAGAACAAAAACTGATCCGATGAAGAAAGAACTGGATGCCCTTGGCCATTTCCTTAGAGATCATTCATCTGCTGTAAAGACCATCTGCTATAAAGACCAGATGATCTGGTGGGCAGACCTCCCTTCCATGCAGCTGAGCCCCATTGACACCCTCCTGCTTGAAAGAACCCCCATCTTCTCAGCTGTCCCCAGCCACCTCTGACTAAAGGGAAAGAGGTCACACGCTCCTTCTCTTTTTAAACACTTCTATTCCAAGACCAAACTTAGGCAGCCCAAATATCAACCTAGCAGCCACCATGACAGCAGCTCAGCCCACAGGGAGAGATGGAGCGGACTCAGGCTTACCTCGTTCCTGGAGCACAGGGAGGCAAGAGAGGAGGATGCAGAGCCTGGAGCAGAGCAGGCTTTTATATTTTGTCCAAGAGCCCTGGGGGGCTGCAAACATTCCTTGATCATGAAGCATCTGAACACCTAGTAGTTGTCACTTGCCCACATCTCATGGGTGATTAAGCCCTTTGCCTCTTTCATCTGAAATGTTTTGTTCCCACTGCATACCACCCAGAATGAAAGAATGTATCATAGAATGGGTTTGGCTTGGTTTGGAAATTAAACATTACCTACTTGAAAACCCCTTGCAGTGGGCTGGGATACCTTCCACTAAATCCGCTTGCTCTAAGCACCATCCAACCTGGCCTTGAACACCTCCAGAGATGGGGCATCCACAACTTCTCCGGGTCACTTCTTCCAGTGTCTCTCCAACCTCATAGGATAGAAGTTCTTCCTAATATCTAATCCAAATGTCCCCTCTTTTGTTTTAACACCATTACACCTCATTCTACCACTACACCTGATACTGACACCTGATAGGGCCATATCCCTATAATCTCCCCAAGATGTGCATCCCTGCCTCCACTGACTAAGCATTTTGGGTTTGGATTTTTGTTTAGTTAAGAGGTCTTGACTTCACCAAGCTGGCCTCCTGCCTCCGCTGCCTGACTTCTTGCACATCAAGATTGAGAACTTCTTGCGCCCTAAGAACAATGCCTTTCATTATCTCCAAGCTCTCATTTGCTCCTTTATCTGTGAGGGCACTTTTCCGACGGATCCCATGCAGTAGCACCCTAAACAGCCAGAAGTTTCCCTTTCTGAGGTTTAGGGTCCTGCATGTACTTTTTACCTATCTTGTACACCTCGAGATTGAGAATTCTACCAGGGCATGACTGTAGCAGCCCTGACTATCTGCAGTCTTTACTTTTCCAATAAGTTCTTCCACACTAGTAAACAACAGGTCTAGCAGTGCCCACGAGCCCAGGGAACAAAGGCAGATTCGTAATGGCAAAGAGCAGACCAGAGGGTCAGGCAAGTCTCTTTCAAGTGAATTCTACAAGGGACCCCCTTTGCCATGTCCCTTGATGACCTGACCAGGCCCTCAAGCAACTTCCAGGCAGGGGTCTGGGCTCAGCCTGGGAAGGGGAGAACCTGTTGGAAAAGAGCAAATCAATGCGTAGGAGGGTGATCAAAGAGATGCCCGCGTCCTTCCCTGAAGGAGACTCACACCCAAATTGGCTTGTTTTGCTCAGCAAGGGCATCCCAAACACCAAAATCCTGGATGGCCTGCTTTTGAGGAGAGGCTCAGGGCAGGGAGACAAAAGCTCGTGGCTCTTTTTCCTGGGTCAGAGATCAGCTGGCCCATTCCATGCATTTCAAATTTCAAAGGGACATGGGATCAGTGGCCCACAGCACCTGGGAGTCATCGCGACGTGGAAGAGTTGGGAAAATCCCAGAGCTCCAGGCAAACACGAGTCATCGATGCTGTGGACTTCAGTGGACACGATGTGCCAGCCTCAGGCGTGCCAGGGATACCAGAGCTCATAGCCTCCTTCCTCCCGAAGTGGTGCTTTCTTCAAGGGCATTTCCACTCATTTTAGCACCATGCCTGGAAGAATGGGTGCTTCTCTGGCATCTCCTGCTGCAGCTGCCTTCCAAGGCATTGCCTTCCAGTGCCTGACCAAGGGCCCATGAGACTCAGGGCACCCCACAACAATGAAGGTTTGAAGGCCCCTCTGGAGGTCCTGTCTGCCAACCTCCTGCTCTGAGCAAACCAAACTTCCCCTGTACCTCAGGAAGCTCTTTGCCCTTTCCCTTTGACTTCTGAACAGTACCGCTATCGCAGAGGTCACTGACCCTTGGGCAGCTCTTCCAGGGCTGCACTGTGCCCCCTCTCATTTCTCTTTTCCACAAAGACAGCTGGCATTGCCCTTGTTGCAGCTTGTTAGTGTTCATCTTGCGTTTTCAAGATGCGCCTCTCTGGAAGGTCTTCCTCCATCCTTACAGAACCCGCTGTAGCTGTTGGGACACTGCAGTTCTTCACCTGCCTGGAATTTTCCTCTCACTGGCCCATCTGCTGCTCAGGTACCAGTGACCTTGCAGTCGGCATCCAAGCCATGTGCCTCCTTCTGTCCTACCAGGTATTCAGGCACAAGTGACCTCACAAGCACCCTACCCTGGCCCATCAGCTGCAGAGGCAGAAGTGACTTTAAAATCAAAAGGCAAACCACGTGCCTGCTGAGGGCCTAGCAGGCAATGGGGTACAAGGGAATTCACGAGCACACAGCCCAAATTGCGCCTGCTACTGCTTGTCAGGAACACAAGCGCCCAGCACAAGCCATGTTCCCGCAGATGGCCTGCAGAGCCAGACTCAACCTCACAGTCAATATCCAAGCCATGTTCGGGCTTTGGGCCAATCATGTACTGAGGTAGCATGCCCTATGTTGGTTGGGGCAATTGCATACACAACTACAGGCTGGGCGGAAAATGCATGGAGAGCAGCCCTGAGCAGAGGGACTCATGGGTGTTGGTGGATGAGAAGCTCAACATGAGCTGGCAATGTGTGCTCGCAGCCCAGAAAACGAAACGCATCATGGGCTGTACCAGAAGAAGCGTGGCCAGCAGGTAGTGATTCTGCCCCTCTGCTCCACTCTCGTGAGGCCCCACCTGCAGTACTGCGTCAGCTCTGGAGCCCCCAACAAAAGAAGGACATGGACCTCTTGGAGTGGGTCCAGAGCATAGCCACAAAGACAATCAGAGGTCTGGAGCATCTCTCCTCAGAAGACAGACTGAGAGAGTTTGGGTTGCTCAGCCGGGAGAAGTGAAGGCTCTGGGGAGTACCTTTCCTGGGGAGCAGGTTTCCAGTATCTGAAGGGGGCCTACAGGAAAGCTGGGCAAGGACATCATACAAGGTCTTGAAGTTATAAGATAAGAGGAAATCGCTTAAACTTGAAGAAGGGAGATTTAGATTTGATATTAGGAAGAAATCTTTCACTGTGAGGGTGGTGAGATACTGGAACATGTTGCCCAGAGAAGCTGTGGAGGCCCCATCCCTGGAAGTGTTTAAGGCCAGCCTTGGGTGGGGCTTTGAGCAACCAGGTCTGGTGGAAGGTGTCCCTGCCCACGTCAGGAGGATTAGGACTAGAAGGTCTTTGAGGTCCCTATAAAATCTAAATCATTCTGTGATTCTTTGATTCTAACTCAGGAACGGTGACAAAACCTGAGGAAAGTCCCTTGAGAAAAGCTGCACTTTGAGGCTATGAGCTCTGGGACCTCTGGCATGTTTGAGACCAGGGCACCGTGTCCACTGAAGTCCACAGCACCATGAGTCATGTTTGCCTGGAGCTCAGGGATTTTCCCAAATCTTCCACATCACGATGACTCCCAGGTGCTCTGGGACACTGGTCCTATGTCACTTTGTCATTTCAAATGGATGGAATGGGCCACCCCAACCCTGAAACAGGAAAAAGGGGTATGTGCTTTTGGCTCCCTGCCCTGAGGCCCTCCTCAAAAGCAGGCCATCCAGGCCTCTGGCTTCTGGGATGAACTTGCTGAGCAAAACAGGTCAATTTAGGCGTGGGTCGCTTTCACAGGCATCTCTTTGGTCACAAAACTAGGCTGTGCTAGGGCCTGACAAGCGTAAGCAAGGTCATTGTGGCCGTCACTCCTGTCCACAGAGTGCTTCCTTCCAGCCCACAATGATCTTGCCTTGCTGTTGAGCTTTGCCACACACCTGTCTCTCAGGGTTAGCTTGAGTGCCTGCACTGAAAGCACCTGAGAGCTGTCTTGAGGCTCCCTTCATCATTGTCTTTCACAGATTGGTGGACAACGTGACCATGAAGAGGGCAAAGTGACAAAAGGTAATCGGTATGATCCAAATCCACTTAAAATGGCTGCACAGCTAGCCTGAGACGTACGACTTAATTGGCCTTATGAAGATGGTACGCAGATGAATCATTTTGGTGTTCAGTGGCATGAAGCGGGAGAAAACATTTCAGGTGAAAGAGGTAAGGGGCTTAATCACCAGAGAGGCCTCAGCAAGTTTCAACTTCTAGGTGTTCGGACACTTCATGAGCAAGGAATGTTTGTGGTCCCCCAGGGCTCTGGGACATGGTATAAAAGCCTGCCCTGATCCAGGCTCAGCATCCTCCTCCCTTGCCTCCCTGTGCTCCAGGAACGAGGTAAGCCTGAGTCTGCTCCATCTCTCCCTGTGGGCTGAGCTGCTGTCATGGTGGCTACTCAGGCTGACACTCGGGGTGCCTGAGCTTGGCGAGCAGTAGCACTCTTTGAGGGCTGACAGCTCTTTCCCTTTTGTCAGAGGTGGCTGGGGAGAGCTGGGAAGAGGGGGGTTCTTTCAAGCAGAAGGGTATCCATGGGGGTCAGCTGCAGGGAGGGGAGCTCTGCCCATCAGAATTTGCAGAAAAAGACAGAGAGAATAATCTTGAGTTACTTTATCCCTGCCTGCTCTGTGTTTCAGCTTTGCCTGCCTCACCGAGAGATGTCTTGCTTCAGACCCTGTCTCCCACGCCCCTGTGGACCCTGTGGCCCAACCCCACTTGCAAGCAGCTGCAGTGAGCCCTGTATCGCCCGCTGCGCTGACTCAACGGTGGCCATCCAGGCCTCCCCAGTGGTGGTGACCCTGCCGGGCCCCATCCTCACCTCTTTCCCTCAGAGCACAGCCGTGGGATCCTCTCTGTCAGCTGCTGTTGGGAGCTCCCTCAGCACCGGGGGGGTTCCCATCTCTTCGGGGGGCTCCTTTGGTCTGGGGGGGTCAGGGCTGTGTCTGCCTACCCCCTGCTTCAGTCTGAACTGCTGAAGCTAGTGGATTATCCCTTTCAGAGTTTGTAGGAAGAAATGACCTCTGGATCAGAAGCATCGTCACGGTTTGCAGCTGGGCTGGGTATCTTCATGCCACCAGGCAGGAGGGACCTGTGCCCGCTGCTCCTCGATGCATAGCAGGCCTCGCCGTGCCTCCCCTGGTCTCCTTTGCTCTGAGCTCCTTGAGAAAGGGCTCTTTCTCTTCTGCCTTGCTGAAACTCCTGCTGATGGGGAGAGGGTGCTGGAGTTAGGGACTGCTCCTGGTGGGCTGGGATTGCCACCAGGTAGAGCAGAATGGGAAAAGGCAAGTGCTTTGTGTGGAGCTTGTTGTGGGGAAATGGGCCATTCTCTGTGTCCCCCTGAACCCTGCAGTCATGTTTCTTGGTCTCTGTTCTGTGCCACTGCATGTGCTCCTTCTCATTAAAGACTTTGTGCAGCATAGCTGGAGACTTGTGGTGGTTTGTTCTCCTCCCCCTTAAGGTGTCCAACGCCCCTGCAAGGAAGAGGGAGAACCTTCTCTCTCCCATGACAGTGAGTCTGTCCCCATGTATGGGGCACTGCCACTTATGAGTGGAGCTCCCTGAAGTGATGGAGATGGAGAAATAAGGAAGTAGGCAAGAGAAAGGCTTTAAATCCTCAGAGAAATGGAGAGAGCAAGAAGCAATGGGCAGAGTTGGAAATACAAGTAAGGCCACAAAGAATGTTGGTGAAAGATGGGAAAGGGTTGCATGGGAAGTTTGAAGATTCTCCATCTTTGGGGATGTCGTACATCCAACGTGACAAAGCCATGAAAAACACCCTCTACTTGACCATGCTTTGAAGCTGGGCTTGCACTGCCTTATCTCCATCTCAGCTCTTGTGTGATTCTCTGAGCCACTGCTGGATGCTCTCACCCAGGAGCAGGCATGAAGCAGAAGGGAGCAGAGCTGGGGCTAGGGCCAGTGCTCAGGAAAGCAGAAGAGGTTTGGTGGGCATAGGGCAGGAGAAGGGGTGCTGATGTTGATCCCAGGTCTGTGAGCACAGGAAAGGAAGGAAATTTGGAGTGCATTAAACAATTGCCCCAACAGCAAGGCAAGGGTGTAAGCATGCTGTAATCACGATGTAATCACGCCAAAAGGTCCCACTGAGACTTGAAGAAGGAGTCCAGAGTTCTCCCCATTACACCATGGGACCTCCTGGACAGACACTCTCTTTCCCCTATCCCACCACTCACTGAGCCATGTCCTCCTGGCTGAGCCCAACAATCACTCCATCTCCCTGGACATCACCAAGTACAGCGTTCTTCTAGGGCCACTGAGCACTGTCCACTCATTCGACCATTTGAAGGAACTGCAGAGCTCTCTGTGCAAGCCTGGCATGCCCTCTCTTAAAGCACCCAGCCTGGGAACACCTTGCTTTCTCCTGAGTAGACCCGGTTATAAAGATTCCAGTGAAACATCTGCAACCTTGCACCTCACAGAACACATTCACGGCCAAGAAATCAGTGGTTCCATGCTTGCACTTGTGGTCTCTGTTGCTGCCTCCCTTCACCACTGTGTTGGACACCCTGTCAACCTGCCTGAAGAAGTTATTGCCTCTCTGGTCTCTCACCTTGTGGCTCATACTAAGCAGCCGTTAAACAGATATCTTACTCTTGGTTACAGTCCTAGCCAAGCTCCTGGCCCTGACAAATTAGGTGACCAAGAGAGATGGAAGGCAATGTGGTTCAATAGAGGCAAGAGTTGGCAGCAGGACCCAGAACAGCTTGTTATGGCATGCAGAAGCTGGACTGCCTTCCTTTACTGGGACAGTCCTGGCTGACTTCAAACACTGGTCCTTTCTTCCAGGACACAAAGTCCCCTTCTGCCCCAAAGTGTCTTTTCCCTCAGTGAAAACACAATTTTTACTCCTGAGCTGCTCCAGACTCAGGGATGTTTCACTGTGAGCCTGAAGGAACTTTCCCTCATGCCCTTTGCCACACCGATGCTCTGCTGCTGCAGGAGGAGGGATGTCCCTTCTGGGGCTGAGACAGCATTTCTCTAAGAAATGAAGCGTATTCCTGGGGCTCTGTTATTCTCACCCAGCACTTGGGGAGAAAGGATTCTGGGGCAGTGGGTGTTGTGGGCCAGTGCAGGCTGTTCGCTTGCTCAGGGCATTTTGTCCTTGGTCTCTTTTGTGGCAACACTGCCTGCTGGGGATGTCACGGTCCCCAGCATGTTTAATTCCTCAAGTTCATTGTAACTGCTCTTATCACTGTAGAGGACAATTTGTGTCCGCCTTACATGCTTCAATGTGCAGCCAGACATCTCCCAGAGCTCCTCAGCCCCTGGGAGCTGCAGCTCAGGCCAGGATGGCCCACACAGGACACCAGGTCACTCCTGGGCACTTCCTGCTCCTCTTCCCACTTGCACTGTCCATGTTTGCTGGTGAGGAACTGCCAGTTCAGGGAAACTTCCTGGGTTGAAATGCTGCTGGTCAACGCCACCTCCTGGATTGGCACCTACAGAATGTGCCACTGGGCCTGACAGAGGGCATCTCAGGGCCTCTCCAGCTTCGGGAGCAGAGGGCAGAGGAGCTCCCTGAGGACTAACAAGAGGGAAAAGTCACCTTGTCTCCAAAAAGGGGGAAGAGGGACTCTGTGGGGAACCAAGGCAAGGAGATGACAAACTGGAGCAAGTTCAGCAGAGGATCCCGAGGATAGTCAGGGGCCTGGGACTCTGGCCTTGTGAGGAGAGGCTGAGGACCCAAGGCTTGCTGAGCTGGGAGACCAAAAGGCTTTGTGGGGATCTAATAGGAGCCTCCCAGTGCCGGCAATGAGGCTACTGTGATGGCTGGAGGATGAGAGGTCAGAAATTGAACAGTCGGTTTGTGACTGGCTACACAAACAAAAATGATCAGCCTGAGGATACCCGAGCGTGGGAAGAGTGGTCCAGAGAGGCTGTGAACTGTCTGTCCGCAAGGTATTTTATGCAGGACAATGCAATCTCTGAGTCCCTGAAATACTTTCCAAGAATAAGGGTTGTTGGAGGGTGAAGTAGAAGCAATCAGAGAGGATTTTATGGATGAATATTTGACCAGTACAGGAAGAGCTGTATTTGAGGCTTGAGGCATACAGAATGTGAGTATTGTAGAGTAGAGTGGAAATGTGGAATTGCCTCAGGACTCTCCTGTCACCTTTCTGCTCTAATGCTCCCTCTGCTAGTTACCTCAACCACAGCGTGGAGAGTAAAGTGCCTGGAAAAGCAAGAGCCTGTCCCTCCGGGAAGGGGAAGGAAACCAAGAGAGAGAAGGCTGTCAGGAGTGGGACTCAAACCCACGTCTCCCATGGAGACTGCAACCTGAATGCAGCGCCTTAGACCGCTCGGCCATCCTGACGCAATGCTGCTGCTGCAGCTGCTGCCACTCCTGCCCCTGCAGCGCCAGTGCCAGCCCACCTCAGCCAGCCTCCTCCTGGCACTGCTGCAGGGGCACCTGCCTCCTGGGAGCACCCTTGCCCTGCTCCCACCAAGGGCTGCTGACAGGCCACCCCAGCTCCTACACGCACTTCAGAGCGCACGGAAGGGGAGTACCCAGCACAGGGGCAGCGCACTTCCCATGCATCTCGCAAGGGCCAAGGCAGTCTTTCACTGGAGCAACCAAAGGAACTGCAAGCAAACTGTGGCTCTGCATGTGCCAATATCTGATCAAGGGGCTTTGGGCACACGTCTACCTTTCCCATGACTTCCTCTATTCCCTCCAGAGCCCCAAGAAATGCGAGGACAAACTGATGGGAAGCTCCCTGCTCCACTTCCAAATCCTGCCTCCTCCCAGTTACTCCAGTTTACAAATTAGCCTGCTTAAGTCCTTCCAGACCCCTTCCCACACTCTACCTCAATCTGCCTGGGGTGTGAGTGTGTTTCCATGAGTGGAGGATGAGAAAGGTGCTGAGCTATGACTGAGCTCCAGCTCCTGTGGGGAAGAGGCTCACTTACTGCCCATGGTGCAGAGGAAGGAGGGCACAGGTCTCTCTGGGACTTGTGGCGTCATATGGAAGAAGCTAGCCTGCAAGGCACCTCAAGATGCCACTAGACAAAATGCCTGCTCCAAGCAGGGCTAGCCCGAAAGCTAGAGCAGGCAGCTCACTGCCTGAGCCCCACTGACAGCTGAGCATGATACCCAGGCATGGAAAATCCCAGAGTTCTCTGGGCACCTGCTCCAGTGCTTCAACACTGCCTGAGCACCTATGAATGGTCCAAAGCAGCCCTCCTGGTCTGCTCTTGCCAAGGTGTGCCTTGCTAAAAGCCAGGCCTGCGTCTGCTAAGCTAGGAGGTGCCCAGAGGCCTGGCCATGAGGCAGTGCTGTGAGGGGAGTCAAGGGGAGTGTCTTGAGCACCCTATGGGAGCTGAACTTGCTGTGGGAAGCTGGGCTGTTTTGGAGCAGCAGAGGCAAGGCACTGTGGATCGCGGCTGAGGAAAAGGTTGCCTGCGTTGGCCAGGAATCGAACCCGGGTCAACTGCTTGGAAGGCAGCTATGCTCACCACTATACCACCAACGCTCTGCATGTGCTGCTGCTGCCTCCTGCTCCTCCAGCCCAGAGCCTGCACTCCCTCCTGCTCCTCCACTTCCCAATCTCACCTGCCTTCCATCCTTCCAGCTCACAAGCTGGCCTGCCTCCTGCTCCTCCACTGCGCAGACTGGCCGACCTCCTCCTTCCGGACCCCTGCACACACACACGACCTCAGGCTGCTGTGTGTGCTTCTCTGGGTGTGAGATGTTGCATAGAGAAACTCAAGCTGTTCCACGCTTGTCATCCTGATGCTCCCCATCTGCGTTCATACGTGTGCCAGCTGTGCATGTACTATGGAAGTGGATGTGCGTTTGTGTGTATGTTCCTGCAGTGGTTTAAGCACAAGACAAACGCCTGCTCATCTGCTCGCTCCTTTCCACACCTTCATTTGGTACAGGGCACTGAAAACATGATGAGAAAGCTCACGGGTCAAGACAAACACAAGGACATGGCTTGGCAAAAACTCTTTTGGGCAAATCAGGTTAACTGGGAAAAAGAAATAATTTCCCTATTAAAACACATTCACTTAGTGATGTCACGTAGTGTCCTATGGTGGATGCACCGTGGAGCTGGAACTGGCTGTGCCTGACACAGGGCAGCCCCTTATCTCTTCTCACAGAAGCCACCCTTCAGACCCCCCTAACCCCTACACTACCAAACCTTTGCCATATGTAGCCAGTACAGTGCCGATGGGAATACCATAAGGCATAACACTGAGGTAACACCATTGGAGTTTGCCCCAGTTGGATTCACATTCTTGCTGTCTCAGGCTAACATGTGGTTGCATGGCAAGCCCTTCAGTTGAATTAAAATGGCACAGCAACCAGTTGGGTTTCTTTATAGGCATGGGATATGTCCATATCTTGTACACTTATCAAATATTAGCTCATCAATCGGTGAGTAAAAAGCAGGCAATGCCAGGGTGACAATTACCTCTCCTATTATATAATGTGTTAATAGGCTCATTGGATCATTTCTAACGCAGGTTTCTTCATGTATATAATTTGGTCAAATATGAGCATCTACCACATTCTGTGCTTCATGCCTGTAAGCAATTTGTTTGGCAGGATTCTACCGATTACCAGTTCCTGGGAAAAAATCTGCCTTGTGCTGCTACCAGTTTTTGTGGTGGATGGTTTCTTTGGTGAATGTCCATGCCAGCACCGATGAATGATGATGTATATCTGACCAGGAAGCACCTTTCCCTACATGCACGGGGGGTACCAGTTTTTCAGCTGCATTTTCTTATTAAATGCCATAACCAAGATGTTTTCACGCGGCTCTGTGACTGTCAGACAACAATTTCTTGATCCTGTCATACCCACCTGCTCTCAGGCAGAGCTGTGACTGACTGTCAGGACCAGCCAACCCTACCTATGTACCCAGAACCACGTCAGGCAAGGAAACCCCCACTCACTAAATACAGGGAGGAGGCAACTTTTGACAGAGTCATTCCCCATGGCTTCTCACATTGCTTTGTGATTGCCTGAAAGACATTTTTGACAATGTCATGCCTGCATGTTCTTAGATCTCCCTCTGGTGGGCTGTCTACTTCCTTTGGATCAATAAGCGTTCAGATATAAAAAGATATACCTATTGCCTGCAGAGCCAGAAGTGACCTCACAGTCAACATCCAAATGATCTTCTGGCTTCTGGCCCATCAGGTATTCAGGTAGGAGGCAGCTCACCCGCAGAAACCCATGCCTGAAAAATTCCTTCTGCAAGCTCATTAAGCACTTAGACAAGAACTTCTGGAAGAGGCCACTCTTGATTGCTTTTGACGGGTCATTGCAATTGAAAGGTCATGGCCTGGGAAGGGAAAGAGCAAGTCATCCTGGAGCTCCATCACAGGTTCTATCCATGCCACAAACCCGGCTGATGGCTCGATGATGTGGAGGAAGCTGGAACCAGCTGTGTCCAGCACAGGGCAGCCCCTTACCTCTTGTCACAGAGGCCACCTGCAACACCCCCTACCCTACGCTACCAATCCCTAGCCACATATAGCCAGCACAGTGCCCATTGGGAACACCTGCTCAGCCCTGCTCTGAGACCTGTGAGTGGGCACAGCAGCAAACAGACTGGGATGGAGAGAACCCACACATGGTCAAGTTGATTGCATTGGTCTTTCCCAAACTAGCACCAGCCTTGTCCTCCTCCCCACCTGCAGGTTCCTGGAGGTCCCTGCTTGTGGCTGGGAAGTTGGCATTGAGCTGCCTGATGGGAAGAGAGAATCACCTGTGTTCCCCAGGACGCTCACTGCCTCATGGGAAAGCTCTGCCTGTTGCTGCGCACCCACCCATCTGCCTTGCTGAGGGTGACTTTGGGAGTGCGGGCTCCTGAGAAGACAAAGGAGAAAGAAGGTGGCAGTGGCAGAGGGAAGGGGCTGAGGGTGCAGGATGCTCACAGCCATGGGTGCCCAGAGAGCTAGAGCAGTGGAGGTTCAAAGTTGCCGGGAGAGGCAGCACCTTTCAGGAGCAGGGGAAAAAAACAACTTATTAGCAGAGGATGGTTTCGATCCATCGACCTCTGGGTTATGGGCCCAGCACGCTTCCGCTGCGCCACTCTGCTCCCCCCAGCATTTTAGCTGGGACCTCCCACAGCCCTGCATGATGCTCCTAGGCATTGCCACCATTCATGCCTCCTTCCCTTCCTGTTTCCTGTGCCCTCATCAGGGTTGGAAAACTGTCTCCCTGGAAAGTTCACCTCCTTTGGGCCTGGTGGATTCAAGGGTCTTGCTTGGCCTTTCTGCCCACATCTCCTGCCTATAGCCCTGGATGGGGACTTTCTCTTTGACCACCCCAGCTGGCTCTGGAGGAGCTTAGGCAAATCCCAGAGCAAGGAAAGCAGCCTTGTTGCTTGGCAGGGCAGAGGGGAGATGTTCTCCATTAAGTTCTTGAGGGCAGCAGCCCCACTCAGAAATTCAGCTCCCGTGGGCTGCGGGACTGTTCCTGCTGTAAAAGTCAGTTCTTTGCCAGCCAAGGAGGGAGACAAAGACACTTAGCATAGAACTACCTAAGGAATTAATTCTACTGTTTTAACTCCGTGCATAGTGGTGCCCCAGCCTAATGCATGGAGGACCCAATACGGAGGAAAGCAGGGTTTATATATGTTTACAACACAGTTGTGTCGACCAATCAAATTACTCATGTTAAAGGGTAGGTTAATAGGTTACTATTGGTTGTGTAATCACTGTGCTAGTCCAGAGCAAGCAGTGTGGAAATACGCTCAGTGAGGTATTAATCTTCATTTTTCTAAACCAATGTCACATGGAGGTGAAGAGTGTTTATGCCAGATTCAGTTGCATTGCTGTTATGGCCATGGTTATATCATCAGATCATAGAATCAAAGAATGGTTTAATTTGGAGCGAACCTGGAAGATCAAGTAGTTCCAACCCCCCCTGCCATGCGTAGAAACACCTTCCACTGGATCAGGTTGCTCAAAGCCCTGTCCAACCTGGTCTTGAACACTTCCAGGGATAGTGCATCCACAACTTCCCTGGGCAAGGTGTTCCAGTGTCTCACCGCCCTCATAGTGAAAAATTTCTCCCTAATATCTACTCTAAATCTCCCCTCTTCCAGTTTGAAGCCATTATCCCTCATCATATCACTACATGACCTTGTAAAAATCCCCTCTCCATCTTTCTTGTAGGCCCCCTTCAGATACTGGAAACCTCCTATAAGGTCTCCCCGGAGACTTCTTTTCTCCCAGCTGAACAACCCCAACTCTCTGAGCCTGTCTCAATAGGAGATGTGCTCTAACCCTCTGATCATCTTCTTGACGAGCCTCTGGACCTGCTCCAACAGGTCTATGTCCTTCTTTTTTACGGGGTTCTGAAGCTGGACACAGTACTCCAGGTGGGGTCCCATGAGAGCAGAGTAGAGGGGCAGAATCACCACCCTCAACCTTGTGGCAATGCTTCTTTTGATGCAGCCCAGGATGCATTTGGCTTTCTGGGCACTGAGCGCACAATACTTGTTCATTTTGAACTTCTTATTAACCAATACCCCCAAGTCCCTCTCCTCAGGGCTGCTCTCGATCCATTCTCTGCCCAGCCTGCATTTGTGCTTGGGATTGCACAAATTCCAAGTGAAGTGAGACAAAACAATTTTATTTTTTTTGAAATGGAAACAGGTAGGAAGCATAAGGAGAAATTTTAATCACTTGCAATTATTTCTGTGAGTAATTACTACTCAGAAAAGGGTGGCATGATGGGTAAATTCAAATTGCAACTGCTCAGCAATGGTAAATCTTGACCAATGAATGATCTGGCATAAAGGCCAAGAAGGCCTAACTGCAGAACTGGTTGGGTGTAGGAATGGCAGAGATAGAAGGACTCCCTGTAAGGGAGTGAAGATTCCCTTGCTGATGAGATAAGAATTATGGCAATGTTGTGATTGCTCAGAGGCCACCTTTGATAGGCCAGGGGATGCACCCAATGCCAGGATGAGGTGCCTGATACCAACACATGATCTATGCTGGTGCAACTATATATAAGGAAATGGCTCGTGCTGCATCTTTGCAGATTCTGTGTAGAAACTCTTATGGAGCTATGACACTGTCCAAAGCATTGCTTATTAAAGATTTATATTTAAGTGCAAACATATGTTTAATTCACCTTGAGGGGTGCAATTAAAATTTCCGAACAACAGACTGCCAGATGCACCACTTCCACACTGACTCCTTAATGCATTTTACCAAATATTCCTGCTCCAGAGTTAAAAGGAAACCAGAGCTACCTTCGTCTAGTGATGAAAATTATCATGTATGCAGATCATTTGGCTTTCTGGTTCCTCTTCAGGCATTGGACATCTCTTGCCAGTGCTGGCTGTTCCACCAAAAAAAGCTCTCTCCTGTCTCCTACCAAGTCACTCACAGCCTCCTATTTATTCTCACTTTGCCCCTCCACTCTTCTTTTCAGACATGTTCCACCTTGCCCTTTCCATAGATCTCTCCTGTTCTCGCAAACCATTCCCCTACACACCAACATCCTGCACGGCAGTCCTGGTCTGAGTTCAAGGGCTGACACCACCATTTGTTCCCAAGAGGCTGAAGGTGTTGCTGGGAGGTCACCATCTCCCCTGCAGGAATGTTCCCACCATAGTACTCACAGCAGGCTTGGAGTCCCCCTCCGATAAATTTGCAAACCAAAGTGGGGGCTAATATTCCACCCCACAACTACCACCATCCCTGGTTGTGTCCACACAGCTGCCTTCCCTTCTTGCCTGGAAGCAGACGAGACACCATGTGCGGAGTGAAATCATCCCCCCATGGCAGGATATCCCGCATGCCCGGCTGAGGACAAGGCACTGGGAGCTGCAGCCATAGCCCCCAGGGTTACAGCTCTCATGGCCTCTGGAAGGCTGGCACCATGTACCTGTCATGCTCAGTGTGGGTTCCAACTACAAATCTTCCACTGAAGCTTGGCGCTGAACCTGCCAGGGAGCCAGGCATCATTGCAGAGGGCACGTGATCAGCAGGGCGGAGAGGTCTGGAGCAGGTAGTTGTGGCCGAGTGGTGAAGGCGATGGACTAGAAATCCATTGGGGTTTCCCCGCGCAGGTTCGAATCCTGCCAACTACGGAGCACAGTTCCCTTTTGGGCTCCCTTCAATTGACCATGCTGCAGCCATGCGACTCAGTCCCACCAAGCCCAGGGACACAGCAAAACCACCTCGCAGTCCACACCTCCCCCAAGAAATCCCTGGATGCATAGGGAATCCAGGTCCCATTTACATGTTAAGGAAATGAGGGGAAGAGCAAGGGCCAGCACTGAATGTGAGCTGAAGGCCTTGCTGTGCCTCCCCTGGTCTCCTGTGCTCTGGGCTCCTTGAGAAAGGGCTCATCCTCTTCTGCTTTGCTGAAACTCCTGCTTACGGGGTGAGGGTGCTGGAGTTAGGGACTGCTCCTGGTGGGCTGGGATTGCCACCAGGTAGAGCAGAATGGGAAAAGGCAAGTGCTTTGCGTGGAGCTGCTTGTTGGGAAATGAGCCATTCTCTGTGTCCCCCTGAACCCTGCAGACGTGTTTCTTGGTCTCTGTTCCGTGCCACTGCATTTACTACTTCTCATTAATGACTTTGTGCAGCATAGCTGGAGACTTGTCGTGGTTAGTTCTCCTCCTCCCTTAGTTAGCCATCTGCTCTACAAGGAATAGCAACTGGCCTCTGATCTGAGCTTACCATCGGTTGTGGATGGAGTTCCCTGAACTTATACCAGAGCATGAAAAAGCCTCATAGTCATTGTGCGTGAGTCTGTAACCTCGTAATCAGAGCCCTGTTGCACCAATTGCTGAATTGTTTATTATGAAAGTTAACACAGACCTTTTGAATTAAATTGTCACTGTTCTCATTTGTTAGTTACAAAATCACATGGAAAACAGTTATGACACTTATTTCTTTCAGACAAGTTGTGGGAATAAATTCCAGGGGATGGGTAGGGAGTTGAAGGGAGGAAAGCACTGGTTTTCAGGTCTGGACATAGGCAGTGCTACTGTAACATGGGGCTAGAGTGGGCATTTCAGTAGGAAACTGAGCATGCGCAATCACGATCCAACTCTTTGTAATTCCATCCACTTGTAGAACTGATGATGACAGATCTGCTTTTGATTATTATCTTCTGATCATCTTTTTGATCATCTTCTGATGATGACATCCTGCTTTTGCTTTTGTTTCCTCTGCCAGAAAAAACGAGCCCAAAAATGCAGGCTTCAGCACTGCCACCTCATCCCTCACTCTCACCAAGAGGCTCTACCAGCTCAGCCTGCCCAGAGCCTTCCTGGGGTGCCTTGCAGCACTGGAGACTGGCCACCACGCACTTCAGCTTGGCCAGCCCTGCCCTGGGGTGACTGGGAACCACCTCCACCCCCAGCAGTGTTGGGCAGGACAGGAATGGCACCGGGTACAGAGAGGAGGGGTTTCTCTGGCTCTTTGGCACCCTGCAGGGTGTCAGGGGCAGCCCTCGGCTGTTGGGGAGCTGCAAGGGCAGGGCTGCACCAGGAGGGAGAACAAGCCAGGAGCTGGGGGGGAGTGCAGCGCAGCACAGGCAGGGCAAGGCCCTCGTAGCCGGTGTGAAAGCCAAGGTGCTAACTGCTATGCAACTTGCTTAGAGGAACGAACACCATCTAGGACTACGAGCTTTCACCTCAGGGTCAACATGACCTGAAGACTGTCTAAACTGGTTCTCACTGGCTGGGAACTCCTCATACATATGGATGGTCTTTTGAAAAAAACCCAGGCATATGACAATGACCATAACAGCAAAACACCTGAATCTGGTATAAACCCCCTTCACCTGCATGGGACATTGGCTTAGAGCAATGGAGATTAATACCCCCTGAGCATATTACAAAACCACTTGCCCAGGACTCCTCAGCCCTCATGAACTTGCTGGAGATCAGCTCCCCTCTGCCCTGCCAAGCGACAAAGCTGCCCCCTCGCTCTGTGGTTTCCCTAAGCTCCTCCAGAGCCAGCTGGGGGGTCAAAGAGAAGGTCTGCATCCATGGTTATGGGCAGGAGATGTGGGCAGAAGGGCTAAGCAAGGCCCTTGAGCTACCCACCCCAGGCCCAAAGGAGGTGAACTTTCCAGGGAGACAGTTTTCCAACCCTGATGAGGGCACAGGAAACAGGAAGGGAAGGAGGCATGAGTGGTGACAATGCCCAGGAGCATCATGCAGGGCTGTGGGAGGTCCCAGCTAAAATGCTGGGGGGAGCAGAGTGGCGCAGCGGAAGCGTGCTGGGCCCATAACCCAGAGGTCGATGGATCGAAACCATCCTCTGCTAATAAGTTGTTTTTTTCCCCTGCTCCTGACAGGTGCTGCCTCTCCTGGCAACTCTGAACCTCCACTGCTCTAGCTCTCTGGGCACCCATGGCTGTGAGCATCCTGCACCCTCAGCCCCTTCCCTCTGCCACTGCCACCTTCTTTCTCCTTTGTCTTCTCAGGAGCCCGCACTCCCAAAGTCACCCTCAGCAAGGCAGATGGGTGGGTGCGCAGCAACAGGCAGAGCTTTCCCATGAGGCAGTGAGCGTCCTGGGGAACACAGGTGATTCTCTCTTCCCATCAGGCAGCTCAATGCCAACTTCCCAGCCACAAGCAGGGACCTCCAGGAACCTGCAGGTGGGGAGGAGGACAAGGCTGGTGCTAGTTTGGGAAAGACCAATGCAATCAACTTGACCATGAATGCAGGAGGGGAGCGGCAGCATTAGAAGCGTGGAGCAGCTTGAGTATCCCTATGCAACATCTCACACCCAGAGAAGCACACACAGCAGCCTGAGGTCGTGTGTGTGTGCAGGGGTCCGGAAGGAGGAGGTCGGCCAGTCTGCGCAGTGGAGGAGCAGGAGGCAGGCCAGCTTGTGAGCTGGAAGGATGGAAGGCAGGTGAGATTGGGAAGTGGAGGAGCAGGAGGGAGTGCAGGCTCTGGGCTGGAGGAGCAGGAGGCAGCAGCAGCACATGCAGAGCGTTGGTGGTATAGTGGTGAGCATAGCTGCCTTCCAAGCAGTTGACCCGGGTTCGATTCCTGGCCAACGCAGGCAACCTTTTCCTCAGCCAGGCTCCACAGTGCCTTGCCTCTGCTGCTCCAAAACAGCCCAGCTTCCCACAGCAAGTGGGAACTCCATGGATCCACCACTCCCATACGGTGGTGAAGACACTCCCCCTGACTCCCCTCATGGCCAGGCCTCTGGGCAACCTCCTGGGCCAGCAGACGCAGGCCTTGCTAAAGCAAGGCACACCTTGGCAAGAGCAGACCAGGAGGGCTGCTTTGGACCATTCATAGGTACTCAGGCAGTGTTGAAGCACTGGAGCAGGTGCCCAGAGAACTCTGGGATTTTCCATGCCTGGGTATCATGCTCAGCTGTCAGTGGGGCTCAGGCAGTGAGCTGCCTGCTCTAGCTTTGGGGCTAGCCCTGCTTGGAGCTTGCATTTGGTCTAGTGACCTCCTGAGATACCTTGCAGTCTAGCTTCTTCCATACAAGATGGAAGATTCTGAAGCAGTTGTGTATTTTCAGCATGGAGAAGGGAAGGTGGGATGGCAGCATACTGCAGTTTTCTGCTGTGTGAAGTTGGCTCTTTGTCTTGCCCAGTCCTGCCCTTAGTCAGAAAGAACTCAGGAGTGCAGGGCCAGGGAATGACTTGGCCTCCTATGTGGGCCAGATGTTTCTCATCCACATTGCAGGCCAGCTTGGCTCCTGGTAGCCTGCAAGGCAGAGGCACATGACCATGCCACTCCCTGGCTTGCCAAGGACTGCCATCAGCCAGAAAGACTTCAGGAAGATCTTTCCAACTTCTGGGGAGAACAGCAGCCCCGCTGGTCCCACCCACAAAACCAGCACCTGCAAAAAGGCCAAGGAGGGACCAGACAAGTGTCTGGACATGGAAGACTCAGCTCAGGGGGACCTGCAGCATCTTTGCGATTTATTGCTGCGTGTAACCCACATGTGCACATCCATTCAGGGAAGCAGCCCTGCTAGAAATCCTCTGGCAGGGGCTGGACCCCTGCCAAGAAGACCTGAGGGGCATGGGGCAGATCTAGTCTTCAGGGCCATCTGTAAGGATTCAGGGCCCAGTGCAGGACCTGGGAGTCACTTGGTGTCCTGTGTTGGTCAGCCTGGCCTGAGCTGCAGGTGCTGGGCAGCTCTGGGAGATCTCTGGCTGCCCTCTGAAGCCTGTAAGGGGGGCACAAAGTATCCTCCCTGCAGTGTCCCCCAGGGAGGAGAAGCACCAGAGGCTACAGTAGAAGGAGCATTTGCCATGAATTTCTGAGAGCAAATTGGCTGGGGCTGTGTGCATGCAGGACCAGGTGGTCCCAGGGCATGCAGAAGAGCTCCCTTGGGCTAACAGTGGAATTAATGAGAGTCTGGAGCAGCCTCAGGAGATAAAAACCTCCCTCTCACTGAGGGAAAGGGCACTTTGAGGTAGACAGGGCCAGTGTTTCCTGGAAGAAGGGATTGGAAGTCAGCCAGGACTGTCCCAGAAGAGGAAGGCAGTCCAGCTTGCACAACCAGTAACAAGCTGCTTTGGGTCCTCATGTCAACTCTTCACTCTATTAAATAACCTCCTCCTTCCTGGTGCAGTCCTGCCCTTGCTGCTTTGTGACAAAAGAGGGCTGCACCTCTCACCACCCTGCCTTCCAGGGAGTCAGAGAAACCCCTCCTCTCTGTGACTGAACTGCTCAACACTGCTCGGAGTGGAGGTGGCTCCCAGTCTCATCAGGACAGGGTGGGCCCAGATGGACTGGGTGGTGGCCAACCTTTGATGCTGCCGGGTGTCCCAGAAATGCTCTGGGCAGGCTGAGGTGGTAGAGCCTGTTGGTGAGGGCAAGGGATGAGGTGGCAGTGCCGATGTCTGCATGTTCGTGCATGTGTCTGCTGGTTCTCTGTCCATCATGTGGATGGCCACATGTCAGGGCACGCAGAGCCAGGGAGAGGAGACAAAGCAAAGGCAGGACGGAGAGAGCTGGGTGTGCAGATGCAGGCATGCATAACCAGTTAGGGGAATCTGATCATGCACCAAAGCCATGCTTATATGCCTAGCTTCCCAAAGCACATCTCCTATTCTTTTTGTCGTCAGTATTGCATGTTCTCATCAGGTGAGAGCCAGTTTAGGTTGGGTCTTCAGGTCCTGTCAGCTCTAAGGTTAAAAGCTCATAGTTTCACATAGCATTTGTTCTTCTCAACAAGTGGTATTGCAGTTGGCATCTTGCTATTCACATCCCCCACTCTCAGTGGCATGGCCGGGGTGGACAAACCATGCACTCGGTATGGGCTTTAATGAACTTCTTTTTCTTTGGCCTCTCTCCACATGGGGTCCTCTGCGTTTCCTTTTTCCCTCGGATGCTGCACCACCCAGACAGGCTATCATCATTAGCAATGAGGGCCGTGTGCTGTACACAGAAGGACCACTATTCACGGCTCACAATCAGTGCTGGCCCTTGCTCTTCCCCTCATTTCCTTAACATGTAAATGGGACCTGGATTCCCTATGCATCCAGGGATTTCTTGGGGGAGGTGTGGACTGCAAGATGGTTTTGCTGTGTCCCTGGGCTTGGTGGGACTGAGTCGCATGGCTGCAGCATGGTCAATTGAAAGGAGCCCAAAAGGGAACTGTGCTCCGTAGTTGGCAGGATTCGAACCTGCGCGGGGAAACCCCAATGGATTTCTAGTCCATCGCCTTCACCACTCGGCCACAACTACCTGCTCCAGACCTCTCCGCCCTGCTGATCACGTGCCCTCTGCAATGATGCCTGGCTCCCTGGCAGGTTCAGCGCCAAGCTTCAGTGGAAGATTTGTAGTTGGAACCCACACTGAGCATGACAGGTACATGGTGCCAGCCTTCCAGAGGCCATGAGAGCTGTAACCCTGGGGGCTATGGCTGCAGCTCCCAGTGCCTTGTCCTCAAGCCGGGCATGCGGGATATCCTGCCATGGGGGGATGATTTCACTCCGCACATGGTGTCTCGTCTGCTTCCAGGCAAGAAGGGAAGGCAGCTGTGTGGACACAACCAGGGATGGTGGTAGTTGTGGGGTGGAATATTAGCCCCCACTTTGGTTTTCAAATTTATCGGAGGGGGACTCCATGCCTGCTGTGAGTACTATGGTGGGAACATTCCTGCAGGGGAGATGGTGACCTCCCAGCAACACCTTCAGCCTCTTGGGAACAAATGGTGGTGTCAGCCCTTGAACTCAGACCAGGACTGCCGTGCAGGATGTTGGTGTGTAGGGGAATGGTTTGCGAGAACAGGAGACATCTATGGAAAGGGCAAGGTGGAACTTGTCTGAAAAGAAGAGTGGAGGGGCAAAGTGAAAATAAATGGGAGGTTGTGAGTGACTTGGTAGGAGACAGGAGAGAGCTTTTTTTGGTGGAACAGCCAGCACTGGCAAGAGATGTCCAATGCCTGAAGAGGAACCAGAAAGCCAAATGATCTGCATACATGATAATTTTCATCACTAGACAAAGGTAGCTCTGGTTTCCTTTTAACTCTGGAGCAGGAATATTTGCTAAAAGATCGTTCATTGGTCAAGATTTACCATTGCTGAGCAGTTGCAATTTGAATTTACCCATCATTCCCCCCCTTTTCTTAGTAGTAATTACAGAAATAATTGCAAGTGATTAAAATTTCTCCTTATGCTTCCTATCTATTTCCATTAAAAAAAAAAAATAATTGTTTTGCCTCACTTCACTTGGGATTTGTGCAATCCCAAACACAAATCCAGGCTGGGCAGAGAATGGATCGAGAGCAGCCCTGAGGAGAGGGACTTGGGGGTATTGGCTGATAAGAAGCTCAACATGAGCCGGCAATGTGTGCTCGCAGCCCAGAAGGCCAACCATGTCCTGGGCTGCATCAAAAGCAGCATGGTCAGCAGGCCGAGGTAGGGGATTCTGCCCCTCTGCTCCGCTCTTGTGGGACCCCACCTGCAGTGCTGCGTCCAGCTCTGGAGTCCCCAACAGAAGAAGGACATGGACCTGCTGGAGCGGGTCCAGAGGAAGGCCACGAAGATGATCCAAGGGCTGGAGCACCTCTCCTATTGGGACAGGCTGAGAGAGTTGGGGTTGTTCAGCCTGGAGAAGAGAAGGCTCTGGGGAGACCTTATTGCGGCCTTCCATACCTAAAGGGGTTACAGGAGAGCTGGGGAGGGACTTTTTACAAGGGCGTATATTATAGGGCGAGGAGGAATGCCTTCAAAGTGGAAGAAGGTAGATTTAGATTAGATATTAGGAAGAAGTGTTTCACTCTGAGGGTGGTGAGGCACTGGAAGAGGTTGCCCAGGGAAGTTGTTGAAGCCCCGTCCCTGGAGGTGTTCAAGGGCAGGCTGGATGGGGCCTTGAGCAACCTGGGCTGGTGGGAGGTGTCCCTGCCCAGGGCAGGGGTATTGGAACTCAATGATCTTCATGATCCCTTCCAATGTAAACCATTTTATGGTTCTATGATTCTCTTTGCTTACTCCTGTTGTTTACAGCTCATTTTCAGGTACTTTCAGAAAAGGATGCTCTAGACAGTGCATCATCTTACAAATAATCCACTTCTGTTTAAAGTAAATTGTGCTGACTGGCAAGACCATTAGCTGCAAATGTTCTGGGTTGTTTTTTTTTTTTTTAACTATTGAGGCCTGCAAGGGCCTATGAAACTTGTTGAGAGTTATAGCCTCATACCATCTTTCTCTTAAAGATAGGTAGAAGGGCTGCAGACTCCTGGGAGCTCAGGATAACCATGTGAGCTGGTGTCCTGATTTGAGGTCAAACAGAACCAACTTTCTGTTCAGTAATTCTACTTTGCGACTAAGCCTGTTCTAACTGCTGAAATTAACAGCATGTTGTGCAGACACTGTTTGTTTTCAGTGATCAGACCTATGTTTATAGTTGATGCCAAGGCATGGTATGCAGATAGACTCTTGCTTATACTTATTGCTGTAACAACCAAGGCCAGCTAACTTGGTTACTTGCCCGGTTGGAGGGTCGGAAGTGGAAAAGTGTAAAGGGGTCCCACCTGTGGGGAGGAGCGGACAGGACAGGTGACCCAAACCTGACCAACAGGGTATTCCATCCCATCTGCCTCATGCTCAGTATCAAAGCTGAGGGATCAAAGGGTCAGCACTCTTCCTTCAATGGCCAGTGTCCAAGGAGGACTCTGTCTGTTTGTCTGCCTTTGATCTCAATCAGTGCATTCCAGATCCAGAGTCTAGTTCCTGTCCATCACTGAGTCCAGTCTGGGACTTTCCCCATGCCCACTGGGGAAATAATTGTCATCCTGGGAGCTATTAAAATAGTTAAGTTCCTTCTAAACTCATAAGTCTCTTTCTCTCTCTCCCCTCTGTCCTTGGAGAGAGGTGTGGGGGAGACCATCTCTCATTTCGCCTCAGTGGCCAGTCCAGTCTAAGCCACAACAGCTGGGCTGTCCCATCATCTGTTCTTGCCTCTAGATTTTATAACAATTTGTAGCCATTAGTCCAAGCACTTCTTCCTTTTCTTCTTCCTTATCCTCTCATATATTCAGCGTTACTTGAGCCATGCCTTGTTCTATCCTTTTACATACCAATTCGCTACGACATAAGGTTAGCTGAACCATCAGAGTTAATGATCTCAACAAAATACGCTTCAATGCTATCTTAAGCAGTTTTTCCTCACCATCCTTCTATGTTTGGGAGTCATTCCCACCAGTCAAAAGTTGTTTTTTTTTCTCCAGATATATCATGCAGTATCTGAAGTTTACCTCAAGTTTTATGTATGTCCATTTCTATTGTCTGATCTTGGTCTGCATATGTACAACAAGTGGTGTTAACTAACACAAATACACTTCCTTGAGCGACATGTACATAATCTAATGCCATGCTGTTTTGCAGGGCTACCTGAAATGCTTGTTCTACCTTTAACTGTAAGGCTGAAATAGTCTTAACCGTAGCATTAACCATCTCGTTTATTACAGCAGATGTATTTATGATAGCATTGAGGTGCCGGGAAAAAAACAACCATCGTTATATACCAATGCCAGTCCAATTAACAGCCAGTATCTTGCAGGTCTTGAAGCCACATATTCCTCTTAATCGTTCATTACCTAAGGCTATATCATAGAACAATTCTTACAGGTTAGTGTATGACCAGTAATAATATAAACCTAAAGGCAAAATCCCAGAGCAAAGCTACAGTTACCAAAAACAATTGACAGCTTCAGGTGATACCAATCACTTTGATATCACCAAAGTCTATTTGCAGGATTGTAGGTTGTTGTACTGTTGCCACCTGAGCAAAGGAAGTTCATCCAGTTCACTCGGCTCTGCTGTGACAGCTGATACTCTGTTTTGTGTCTGAAGCTGGTGTAACAGTTTTACACTGGGAAACACGGATCCAGTGTAGAAGGCCCTTGCACTTTACCACCATATCGGTAATTACCAGTACCTGCTAAGGTCCCTTCAAATGCAGCTGAAGTGCATGTTTTCTCTCATATACCTGGACCCAGTCTCCTGGTTTCATGGAGTGACAGACTTATGCAGAAAGTTGTATAGATGGAGCATGAGCACTGATCATGTAAGTATCAGCATTAGGCACCTTCTGCCAGCTCTTCCCTCTGTTAAACCTCATCCCCTGCCCTCTTTCTTGGTCACCTAATTTGGCAAGGTCAGGAACTTGGCTAGGACTGCAACCAAGAATAAGGATATCTGGTTAATGGCTGCTTAGTATGATCCACAAGGTGAGAAACTGGAGAAGCAATAACAGGCTGTCCAAGACAGGTGAAGGAAGGCAGCAGTAGAGACCACAAGTGCAAGCATGGAACCACTGATTGCTGGGCCATGAATGTACTCTCTGAGGTGCAACATTGCAGATGTTTCACTGGAAACTTCATAACCAGGTCTAATCAGGAAAAAGCAAGATTCTCAAAGGTTCACAGTCTGGGTCTTGTAAGAGAGGGTATGCCAGGCTTGCACAAAGAGCTCTTCTGCTCCCTTGAAAGGCCCTGTGAGTAGAGAGTTCTCAGTGGCCCTGGAGGAAGGCTGCACTTGGTGATGGCCAGAGAGATGGGGAGACTGTTGGGCTCAGCCAGGAGGACATGGCTCAGGAGGGGCTGGGACAGGGGCTAAACATTGTCTGTCCAGGAGGTCCCATGGTGTAATGGTGAGCACTCTGGACTCTGAATCCAGCGATCTGAGTTCAAATCTCAGTGGGACCTCAACCTTTTGACTCCCTCAGGTCTTTCCTCAGCATGCTTACTCCATATTCCCTTGACTGGTTAGTCTGCCACAGGCTCCAGCAGTTATGGTGACTGCTTCTACCACACGAGCCTCCAGTGCTGCTCCTGTCTGCTCCTACAGGTTTCAGAGGGTAGCCAGAGATCTCCCAGAGCTGCCCAGCACCTGCAGCTCAGGCCAGGCTGACCCACACAGGACACCAAGTGACTCCCAGGTCCTGCACTGGGCCCTGAATCCTTACAGATGGCCCTGAAGACTAGAACTGCCCCACACACATGACACATATTTGATCCTAACAACATTCTACCAAGGACCCCTGAAAAGACTGTCTATCCCCATATTGTTGCATGACACCATTCGAAAGAAGGTGTTCCGTGGTTAAACATGGAGCCATGGGCCTTTTGGGCTTTACAAGTGGTGGATGAGGTTACGGGAATTGTGGATGATAACAGCTGTTCAGATGTGAATGTTACCATAGACATTTTAATTAACTTCTCTCTTAACTGTTATTCACAAACTTCATATTAAAAACAGTCGTGGCACTTCTCTCTTTCATTGGTGTTGTGTGGATAAACTCCAGGGGACAGGTATGGAGTGGAAAGGAGGCAAATGCTGGTTTTCAGGTCTGGACATAGGCAGTGTGACTGCAAGATGGGGTTAGGATGGGCACTTCAGTAGGGAACTGAGCATGCGCAATCATGATCCCACTCTTCATAACTGCACTTACTTGCAGCACTGCTGATGACAGAGTAGGAGTCTGTAGATTCAACAGTAACCCAAACCTCGCATATGACCTCACTGCCCAGATTGGTGTTTTGACTGTCAGCACAGTGAAGAATGTTATTTTTTATTTTATGCAAGCCTGGAATCAGAGACTTGAGAAACTTCATCCCCTTGAGATAGTAAGTCTAGTTGAGAGAGGCCCACACGCATAAGCTACAAGAGAAATTAAGGTGTTTTACTTTTACTTACTTCATACTCAAAAGGGAATTGAGGGGAGTTTCATACAGTGCTAGAAATCATGTGTTTGCAGGGTGGTTTTCTTTTTTTCTATCCACTCAGAAATTAGAGCTTTTTTGCCAGGGATGAGAAAACGCCTTGTACAACTTATTTCTACCCATAAAAATAAATTTTCCATCACGGCCACCCACACCTGTTATTTCTTCTGCATTTCCCCCCCCTTTTTCTGTGCAGGTTTAGCAAGCCTCGGAAGGCATAGATTAAGGTTGCTTTCTGTTTTGGAGCAGAAGTTACCATTTGTTGGGCTGTGCAGCTGGTGGAAGAGCATCTGGAGCGTGAACCGCTGAGCTAGAATAAACTGAAAACTCCATGTGTGTTCTCTTGCTGCCATCCCATGGACATTTTGGGTACTCCCATTTCAGTCTGGGAAGGGAAGGGAAGGGAAGGGAAAAGGGAAAAGGGAAAAGGGAAAAGGGAAAAGGGAAAAGGGAAAAGGGAAGGAGGAGGAGAATGGTTAGGGGAAGGAGGATTTGCTCAAGTGCATTTCCAAAGCACGCCAGATTAATGACATATTTGTGTCTTTGCCACTGGCCATTCTGAAGCTCCCACCCTCAGTCCTGTGGGAGTGTGCAGGTCCAGTGCACTCCTGCCGGAGTCTGGAGGGACTTTGTGCCATGCCAAGAAACCCCAATGCAAACAAACATCCTAGGGCAGTGAGCCTTAGTCTGTTTGCCACCTGTGCCCATAGAAACAGTCTGAGTCCTGACAGGCATCAATAAAGCTGCAAGAACCTGAGCTGCCCTTGGCTCCCACCCAGGGAATCTCCTATTGGTCCCTGAACAGGATGATGACCGGGGCCTGTGCTCATCACCTTCTTCCTTGCTGTCTTCTTGCTTCTGGCAGAGGCTTTTCGCACACCCTGGCTCTCCCCATTCAAAGTTCCTGCACCCCTGACACTTCCTGTCTGCTTTCTGGTGACCAGTGCATGCACAGGGTAAGTTTTACTTTCCCTGGGAACAGGTGAAATTTTGGCTGCTGCTTTCTCCTTCCTCAGTGCCAATGGAAATTTGGTGTCCCACAATGAGCTCTGGCTGAGCATTTGAGCTCTGCAACTCTGTCTAGTGGATTGTGGCATGGGGAGGTAGTATGTGAAGGGTCTGGTGGGCCTGGCATTCATTTCCCCATGGGATGTGAGTCTGAAGCATTTGGGACAGATCAGACCCATGGTGGTCCACTCCTCTGAGTGGACGCAGTGGTTCTGAGACAGGCTGGAGCAATCAGGGCAGAAGCAGGAATGCCTTGAGTCTCTGGGGGCTGATAGATGCAGGGGTCCTGAAGCCCCTGAACTCTCACCACGCTGAAAGACACATGAAAGAGCTATTTGTGTGACAACCAGAAACTACCTCACTTCTGTCATTGCCCACCACAAGGTTCATGCTCCCCATGCATGTCACTAGTGGCCTTCAGCTTCAGGGAGAGTTTTTTTGACCTGACCTCCCACCTCGAACTGAATCTGGCAAGGGCCATAAGGGGCAATAAGAAAGGTTTCTACAAGAACACCTGCTGCAAAAGGACGACTAAAGAAGGTTGGGGCCCACTGCTGGATGTTGGGGGACGAGGGTAACAGAGGACATAGGAAAAACAAAGGAACTCAATGCCTGCTTCACTTCAGTCTTCAGTGGTAAGTTTTGCTTTAGGGAAACATGGCCTCCTAAGCACAGTGGGAAAGTGTGGAGCAATGGAGACATACCCTTGGTAGAGGAGGATCAGGTTAGAGAACATTTAAAAATACCAAGTATACCCAAGTCTGTGGCTCCCTGGGGGGAGCTCACCAATGTGAATGCCGGGCCACTCTCAACAGTCTTTGAACAGTGATAGAAATCAGGTGAGGTTCCTGAGAACTGGAGGAAAGCAAACACTGCTTCTGTCTTCAAGAAGGTTTAGAAGGAGGACTCAGGGAACTTTAAGTAGCCTCACCTCATTGACTGAAAAGGTGATGGAGCATATAATACTGCAAACCATTTCCAATCATATGAAGAATAGAAAGGTTTTGATTTTTGATTTGGAGTGGTCAGCATGGGTTTATGATGGTGAACTGTAGTAGAGGATTTGTAACTCCCTGCAACAAAGGCTGAGAGAAGCAGCCTGAGGGAATAGATAAGGTGAGGGTGTGGAGGCCCTCCAGCCTTTCAGAGGAATGTCTCAAACACTTGAAAGTACCTTGAAATGAAGCTATAGCCTCGGGGTGGGTAATGTGGAGTCTGGATAATGCAGGCCTTGGGCTCAAAGAACTGATAAGGCTAATAGTTGCTTATCTCTTGTGAGATTCAGCCTCAATAGCACAGGATGTGCCTGGGGAAGGAAGCTTTGGAGACATGAGGGTCTGCTCAACTTGTGAAGCCTGTTAGTTTTGTTTATGGGGTCATCATGTCCGATGAATGCCCTTTGCCTCATTATCCGTGAAATGCATATTAAAGTTGACATCCCTGCATATGCTAATGAAGATTATAGAGATCATGCTAAACATATATGACTATAGCACTCGTCTTTCCACCCAAATCATACTACACGTCACCTGGAAGGTGGAGAAACCTGAGACAAAACTGGCAGTAGGGTAGGTCATACTGATACAGCGAACATAAAAGGGGAAAATAAGTGCCACTGGGAGGGATCCCCAGAGTGTCACCGAAATCGGGAATAAACTCCTTAACACCAATGTAGTATTAAGAAGCAGGCGTTCTTTATTGCAGTGCTGGATGCACAGGGGATCACTCCGCCCAGCGTGCATACCACAGCTTCTAGCTAGACCCTATTTATTACAATGTAGGCTTTACACATTCATGACAATTTATCCATATGAAAATTATTTCATTAACCCCTCCCAGCCGGACATGTACTTTCATCCTGAGCGGTGGTCCTGAGAGTCCTTCGTGGTTTCTATTCTCTTCTTGAAGGGGCCGCCTTGTTATTCTTTGGGCGAGCTTTGTGCTCAGTCCTGCAGATTCCTTTCGTATCAGTCTCATAATTGTGTGCTTAACCTCCTAGATCGACTTGTACTCGCCTCCCCCGGCTGGCCTTGAGTTACAGTCCATGCTGTCTGAGTTCTTTGCAGTTATCTCTTTTTACATTATTTCCATTCTGTCTGCAATTTAACCATTTCGGCACCTGCCTGAAAAACCCAATTTTGTAACAAGAGGAGAGCTCCTACAAAGCAGAGACACCCTGGCTGGACCAATGCTGGAACCAGGACTGGTGATCTCTTTATCTCTCTCTCCCCCCGCCCCGTTTTCTCTTTTCTCTTAGAGTTGTTAAGTAACGCAAGGCGTATCTCACCATTTGCCAGAATTTGTTCTGTACCTAACCAATTATAATAGACCTAGTTAATTAGACCTAGTATATTAATCACTGTGGGAATCTAATAAATGTTAGTATATGGACCTTGAGAGCTGTCTCACCTTAGTCCACGCTGCTGGGGACTTGCGAATCTGAGTGACTCACTGCCCCCCACCCCCCCCCCCCCCCCCCCCCTTCTGAGAAGGGTATGACAGGAACTCATCTCTGATGTGTATATCTAAGCATTCAATGAAGAGATGACTCAAGCGATATTGATTTTCTTGACTTGAACAAGATTTTCACAGCTCACTCCCATGATAGCCTCACAGAAGACTTAATGAAATGTGAACCAGATAAGCAGACAGAGAGATGGGTGAAAACTGGCTGAAGTCCCAGGCCCAGAGGGTTCTGATCAGTGACACAAACTTGAGTTGGAGTTGGAGACCAGGCACTCAAGCTGTGCACTACTGGTGATTGATATTGGGTTCCACACTGTTTAACATTTTCCATTGATGGCCTGGACAATGGGGCAGAGTGAACCCTTAACAAGGGTACAGATGATACAAATCTTAGACAAGTGGGTGATACAGTTCAAACTGCAGATAGCCGATGCTAGCAGCAGCAGCGGTTGCATGGTGCTTAGAGGAACATGAGGCTCGTGAGGCAGCCGGAGGTGGGGAGTGGGGGGGTGTCTGGGGGGGTTTCTGGGCCCCCGACACCCTTGTGTTGTATGTGTGGGAGGGACAGGCCAGTTGGCAGCAGGTCTCCTGAAAGGAGAGGAGTGGGTGAGAGCTGGGCAGTGCTGGCTGTCCCCCTGTCCAGTTCAAGCCACAGGAAACTGCATATAACTGGCCTCTAGGGAGCACCAGAAACCAGGGTGTGCAAACAGGGAGTGCATTTATTGGGAGCAGTGTCAGCAGCTCACAAGGAAGGGTGCCAGTTATCAGGCAGCTGCCTGCTCAGCTCACCCACAGACTGAGGCTGTAGCCCTGATAGTCACCCCAACTAACTGGTGGATGTGCAAGCCTACCCAGAAGCTTGAGATCTCCATGGAATTAGAATTATAAACACAACATCTTTCAAAAAATTACCATTTTATAAGCGCACTCTTTTTCTAAGAACTGTAGGGACACTGTGTCATGCTGAAAAAGAAGCATGCAAGAGCTCTCTATTTCTATGTGTAAGGAATCAGGCAGGGAAGGCAGGAGTCCAGCATGGATGAGCAAGGGCCTCCGAATTGAACTAAAGTGCAAGAAGGAAATGCACAGGCAGTGGAACCAAGAACTTCTATCCTGGGAAGAATATAGGAATGGTGCCCAGATGTGTAGGGATCTGATCAGAAAAACTAAGGCACAGTTGGAGCTAAATTTGGCAAGGGATGCAACAAATAATAAGAGCTTCTACAGGTACATTGATCAAAAATAGATGATTAAAGAAAATGTATCCCCCAATGAATAAGGCAGGTGAACTAGTAACAACTGACATAGAGAAGGCTGAGGTACTCAAGGTATTTTTGCCTCAGTTTTCACTGGTAATGACTTTTCCACATATCCCAAGTCCCTGAACCTCCAGGTGGGGACTTGAGGAATGAAGTCCTTCTGATGATAAGAGAAGATCAGGTTTGAGACCACCTGAGGAACACACACAAGTCCATGGGACCCAATGAGATGCATCTCAGGGTTTGGAGGGAACAGGCAGATGCAGTTGCTAAGCCACCCTCCCTCATGTTTGAAAAGCCATGGCAGTCAAACAAAGCTCCCAGTGACTGAAGAAAAGCGAATACCATACCATTTTTGAAAGCATAATAAGGAAGACCCTGGGAGCTATCAACAAATCAGTCTCACCTCTGTACCTGATAAGAACATAACTTCCTCCTTGAAGTTATGTTGTTCAGACTTCAGAAGAGAAGTCTCCAGGGAGACCTACTTGTGGCCTTTCATTACTTAAAGGAGGCTTATAAGAAACATGGAGACGGACTTTTTTACCAGGGCCTGCAGTGATAGGACATTCAAGAGGAACTTGACAGCCAGAAGAAATAGGTTGACAGGAGTCTCATGCACTTCAATAAAGACAAAAACAAAGTCCTGTAATGAGGAAGATCCTCATGCACTTCAGGGGGAAGGGGAAGATTCCTCCTCCTGCCCTGAGCAGAGACAACAGTCCAGTCTGCTTTGACTTGTGAGTTACTTGAGTCTGCCAGCTCAGAGTTGCAAGCAAGCTCACCTTCCCTTTGCAACGACTTAAGGCAGGGCTGTCGCTCAGCTTGTGGCAGCACACAATACTACACATCAATCTCTCACTCAGGTTCCTGGATACCTGTTAAGCACCTCTTCAAGCATGACTACGTGCATGAAGAGTTCATCCCGCATGGCACACTTGCACACGTGACATCCACCTCTGCCTTCAGACACTAGCAGAAATTCCAGGCTCTGGAGTTCCATGCAGCTTTGGGTCTCAGCAGCTCTTTCAGTTCTTGGGAGGTTAGTCTGGGTGTAGGTATCCACATAGAGAGGTTTTGTCACTTCCGTCCTGGGTTTCAGCCACAGCCTTGCCATTGTGGCAAGTGGACATCATTTTATTTCAGCCACTGTTTGCTCCTGGCAATGCCACCCAGCTCCATGATGTGAAAAGCACTCAGGGTAATTCCCACCCCCAGAAAAAAAACAAATAAACAAACCAACCCAGCCAGCAAAACCCAAGCCAGCTGCATCCAACCCAGTGCTGTGCAATCCAACCCAACCTTCCCAAACAAACCCAACAATCTCAAACAATGCCATTCCAAAGGAAATCAAATCAAGCTGCTTCAGACAAACTTGCTCCCCTTTGTAACTCCTCTCTGGCACGACATATTCCACTTTTTGACATAAAAAGCAAGGGTTTGAGTCCTGGGTGAGCCTCTGCCTTCCACCTTTTTCCTGCATCACCCTCCACTTCCATTCCTCATCATGCCTTTCCTTCAGCAAGAATAGCGCAGACTATGGGCTCAGGAACAAAGGATGCCGCTGGCAAACAAGGAGGGGAGCTGCCAACAGAAGAGAAGGGAGTTACACTGTGGGATCAGCAGCAAATAGAAAGAGCCTTTGCTGCTGATGGTCACAATAAGGAGGGCTTGCCTCACTTGAAGGAAGGCAGCTCCTGGCCAGATGGCCCTGGGGCTACCGCAAGACCTTTTGTGCCTTTCACAGGCAAGAGGCTGAGGCTTGTACCCAAGCATTTGTGCAGTGCTTGCTCATGGCAGCTCTGCCAGGGAAGACAAGCTGGGAGCCAAGGGTAGAAGGAAGGCAGTAGGGGTCGCGGCCTCAGCAACGTGGATATCTAGTGTATCAAGGGTGACTACATAGTGCTGGGGCAAGAAGGAAGGTCATGGCAGCTCAGAGGCTGTTCTCCTCCACCCTGCCGGTGAGTGGAAAAAGGCCCAAACAGAAACGGATTCAGTCACCGGGTCAGGGCCTGGCTGTGTGGCTGGTGCCACGGGCAGGACGGTATCGTCGAGAATTAAAGGAACAACATTCTCCCTGAGGAACAACAGCTGCTGGGCGGGGATGGGATACATCTGACAAAGTGCAGCAGGAATTGGCAAGCAGGTCTGCTAGCCTGGTTGGGAGGCCTTTGAACTGGTTATGCTGGGGAAAGGCAGCATAAAACCTACAGAGAAGGGAGAGCACAAGGGCAGAGTAGATGCGTCCTGGGGACAGCATGACACAGTGGAGGATCTCTCCCTTCCTCTGCAAAAGCAGCATGACTCGGGGCCCATCTCAAGTGCCCGTACACAAGTGCGTGCGGCATGGCAAACCTATGGGAGGAATGAGAAGTCTTTGCACAGTCCCGAGCTATAACTTCTTTGGGACTGAGAAGACATGACGGGGACAGTTCCCGTGACTGGTGTGCTGCAGTGGAGGGATACGAGCTTTTCAGGAAAGACAGGATGGGAAGGCAAGGAGGAGGGGTTTCACTCTGTGTAAAGAAGTGGCTTGAATGCGTGCCATTTCTCTCTGCTTCTGGTGATGAAATTGGTGGAGAGTTTCTGAGTAAGGACCAAAAGGCAGATCAGCACAGGTGATGTTGTACTGGAGGTCCTCTATAGACCACCCAATGAAGACGAGGAGGAGAAGGAGGCCTTCTTGGGGAAGCTGGAGAAAGCCTCTCAGTCACAGGCCTGAGTACTCACGTGTGACTTGAACCACCCCAGTATGTACTGGAAGGGCAAGATGTCTGGGGACAAGCAGTCCAGGCACTTGCTGGAATGGATTAAAGGCAATTTCCTGAAGCACGAGGCTGAGAAACCAAATAGGGAAAATTCTCAGCTGGGCCTTTGATGCCCAAGCCAGGAGGAAGGGACAGAAGATAAGAAGGCCGAGGGCAGCCTTGGCAGAAGTGACAGTGAAACGGCAGAGTTACAGAGACTGAGAGCAGTGAGCTAGATCAACAGTAGAATTGCAACTCTGCACCACAGAAGGGCAGAAACCACTCTGGAGGGCCCAGGGGCCCAGGAGAGCTGCTTGATCTTCAAGGACAACCTCCACAGGGCACAAAGTCAGTCCGTTTCAATATGCAGAAAGTTGAGCAAGTGTAAGGCCCGCCGGGATGTGTGTGGCACTCCTGACTGAGCTAGGACAGCAAAAGGGAGTACACAGAAGGAAGCAGGAGAAATCTACGTGGGAGGACTGTGAAGGCAACTGCTCACACATGAAGAAATGGACTAAGGCAAGCTAAAGGTCCCAATGCATCGAGCCCAGGGCTCATGTGAAAGCAAAGGGGCTCTTGGCAGCAATTTCTCCTGGCTCTGCCAGCATGGGCCCTCCATGGCTACTGCTGGGAGAAGCAGGAGCCTCTAAGCACAGGATGCCCATCAGGCAAGGGAGGAAGTCCCACCATGGGTTTCGGGGCCTGTCCTGGTTTGAGGTAAAACAGAATCAACTTTCTGTTCAGTAATTTTACTTTGCAACTAAGCCTCATCTGACTAACTGAACTGTCTGAAATGAAGAGTGTATTGTTCAGACACTGTTCGCTTCCAGAGAAATAAGACCTGGTTATTTATAATCGATGCCTAGGAATGGTATGCAGATAGGCCCTTTGCTTATACTCATTGCTATAAGAGCCAAGGCCAGCCAACTTTGTTATTTGCCCTGCTGGAGGGTCAGAAGTGGAACACTCTTCGATGGCCGGTGTCTGAGGAGGACTCTTGTCTGTTCGTCTGCCTTTGATCCCGATCCGGAATCCAGATCCGGAATCTAGTTCCCATCCATCACTGACTCCAGTCTGGGATTTCCCCAGTGCCAGACAGTGACGTGATTGTCATCCTGGGAGCCCAATATAGTTTTGTATATATTTCATTATTTCATTACAAAAGGTCTCTGCCTTTCCCCAGTGGGCCTCGCCACTTCCATGCTCTACCGCTCACCATGAACGCTTGGTGGGAGACCAAGCGGAAGTCCATTTCAAAGCTACTGGCCTGCACATGGCCAGGCATGAGGCAAGGGAAGCGTGGAACACCCTAGCAGGAGTCTGTGCATCGACCTGTAGAGAACATCACCAGCCCCACAGCACGCATTGCCTGGGGAGGGCAGTTGCAGTTTCAGGAGAAAGGAACACGAGGGGACTCAGGCTGGGATGCAGCATTTCTTTAATGAGAACAGGAAGTGTGCATTTTGAGGGGAGGGGGAAGAGCGCTGAGCGTGAGAGGTCGAGGGCTCCACAGGGCAAGAGGACATCACCCTATGCAGCGGGATGCAAAGCACCTGCAAGGTGCTCCTTTCTCCCCATTGCAGCTGCAGCCAGGGAGAATCCTCTCCCACCTACAACGAGGGCGGGTGAAGTACATTGCCTTGGTCAATGGCAAAAGCCATGAAGCCCAGGAGGGAGGAAGAGAGGGATAGCGGGCGATAGCAAGGACACCACGGGAAGAGTAAGAGCCAGAAGAGCACAATGTCAAGGGAAGGCACATGGCCCCCTTCCATTCACGAGGAGAGGAAGGTGTCCCTCACACTGGGAAACCACAGGCGTCTCCCCGGTCCTGGATCCAGATGTCGTTTCTCCATTCCTGGTTGTTCTTTCCAACGTGAGCGATCCGCTGGCCCTACCAGCACGGATTGCATGAACGCAGGGGCCCACACAGACCGCTCCCGAGGCCTGTGAATCTCCCAAATCCAAGGGAGCCCCCAGAAGAGACGGGGACCCCCCCAGCGCTCAGGGAGCTCCCAACAGCAGCCGACAGAGAAGATCCCACGGCTGTGCTCTGAGGGAAAGAGGTGAGGATGGGGCCCGGCAGGGTCACCACCACTGGCGAGGGTTCGATCACGGTGGTGGAGTCAGCGCACCGCAGAACACAAGGCTCGTTGCAGCTGTTTGCAAGGGGGGCTGGTCCGCAGGAGAAAGGGAGGCAGGGTCTGGAGCAAGACATGTCTCGGCGAGGGAGGCAGAGCTGAAACACAGAGCAGGGCATGAGCACGAGACGGACGCCGAGGGAAGAGGACGGGTCAGAGCCACAAGCGCGCCTGCAGAAAGAGCCCTTGTGGGTTCGGACTTACCTAGCTGACTGTGGAGAAGGAAGCAAGGGCAGTGGATGGCAGGCCTGGAGACGCGTGGACTTTTATACCCTGTCTCCAAGCCTTGGGGGCACCTGAAGCATTCTTTATGCATGAAGCGCTTTGCTAACTAGCAGTATTTGCAGTATTTGCTTGCTAAGGCCTCCCGGGTGACTACGTCTTTTCCCCTTTCATCTCAGAGGTTTTGCTCCCATCCAACACGTGGCCAAGACTGAAATGAGCCCTTTGAGGTGCAGCAGTCATTATGGTGCTCCCTAAGACCACGGGACATTGTTGTCCGTCTACTCTCAGCTGCTCGCAGAGACGCTAGGTAGCACGCTGGCCAGGCACACTCCTGGATCACGGCCACTACCACCACCCCTCCACACCGCACACTGCCCTTCAGGCACTGAGGAATTCAGCACCTGAAGTCACCTCTCCATTGGTTCCAGCTCAGCGCCTTGGCCTGAACAGCAGAGACTCATTCGCTTCACAGGTATGTTTAGACATTTGGGCAAGGCCAGCCAGTCTCTTTTTGGCTCATCCTCTGCCCAGCTCTTGCAGTCCTCCACTTTCCTGGACCCCGTAAGGGAACTAGTTCACTCTGACCCTCACCCCACAGAATCACCTGGGAGCCCTGCTTCCCTGCCTTTACGAAATCCCACATCCCACGGAGGCACGTCTCTGGGCAACATGTTACAGTGTTTCACCACCCTCATCATAAAAAAATTCTTCCTTATATCTGGTTTGAATCTACCCTCTTTTAGTTTAAAGCAATTACCCCTTGCACATGATACCAGGCACTGATGTATTGCAAGACTCTTGCCACCCCTACTTTGAGGGACATCCTGCATTAGCCATACACCCCCACACCCCCCAACCCTTCCCTGTGTCCTCAGAGGAAAGTCTCAGTGCCCACCACACAGGAGACTCCAACAGCACTGGCTCTGGAGAGACACTCCCCAGTATTTCCTGGTGGGATGGCAGTGTTGGCTGTGCCTGGGCATCAGGGCCTTCAAGGTGCCCTTGGTAGTGGTTCAGCCTGTTAGGCTGAAGATCCTTTCTCTGAAGGCACCTCAGACCCACGCCCTCATTGTGGGTCTAGCCAGCACAACTGAGGGTCTAGCACAACCCTCAGCACGCTCTGTGCAGGGACAAAGCACTCAGGATTCGGGCCTCTCAGGTCTCAGCCTGAGCTCATTTTCCAGCTAGAGAAAACGTCGGTTTCTGGGCAGGCAGGCGGGCTGGTCCTCCTTTGGTGCCCAAGGCAGGTGTGGTTCGGATGCTGAGGCAACCTCGCCTTCCAAACCACTTATGTCAGCATTTAATCCCAGTGCAGTGTTTGCAAGGAAAGCACCGGGGCTCATGCATCTGCTGCACCAGTCCTAGTCAGGTCCTGAGAGCTGACGGTCGCTTTTTTATTAAGGTTCTTATTCAGAAGAGAAAAAAAAAAATGCTCTGAAGGCTTTGTGCTGCTGCATCAATTCCACTTCACTGCTTGCCCTGGAGAAGGGATCAAGTCCATCACAGGGCCAGCACACGTGCCTTTGCTCCTGGCTTCTCCTGAAAGGTGGTGCAGAGAGCAAGATGTGCCCTGATTTTCCAGACTACACGCTGTTTTCCATTTGGAGCTCAGCTGCTCAGCGTTTGTGCTGACAACTGCCAATGTCTTGGCTGGGCCACGACACGGTAGGGGATGCCTATTTTCTCCTTTACTTCAGCACGTGTGCAAAAACTGTGTCTGTGTGTGAGAGAGTTCAGGAAATAGTACACGACTTGTTAACGTGTGTGTGTTTTGCTTCCATCCGTGTTTTGCAAAGTCCCTTCTGGGTAGATTGTCCTTCTGGGCAATAAAGAGAGTATCTGTCTCGCATTGAGTTTCCTTTAAGTATACGGAAGGCTGAATTCATTCCTTATCATGGTAGATAACCTCCAGCTATATGTCTTCCCCTAAAGGCCGGCAATGATGCAGTCTTCACTGCTGTCTTCTGCACGTGGTTCAGATGTGCATCGCAGTGCCTGAGCCACTTAACTGGGGAACTCTCATCTCCTACACGTGAACATTCGGGGTTCGGTTCCTTGATCAGGAGACAGCTTGGCTATGCGATGCGTTTGCAGACTCACGGAAAGCATGGCAACACCAATTGTCATGCATTGAGGGTAGAATGATGTGGAAAACTGTGTCTCCACAGAAAGGACTAAGCTCAGAGGAGTAAGGGCTAGCATCCTCTGGGTTTATTGCGCTGGGAATTCCCTGGAAAAGGTAACAGGAGGCAATCATCGAGAATGTGCTCTGAAAAGCAATTTGTTCCTGCCTTCCCTGGACTACTTGCAATGTCTATGTTCTTGTGATGTCTCTTCAGGCACACACGAGTATATGATGGCCTCAGCTGGAAGGAGCCTTGCTTATGACTCTGCCCTCTTGGGAAGGTCTTTGCATAGTTCTTTTGGTGGCTGCCAGGTACAACACACACTCTGGAAATGAGACACTGCATCTAAAGATGGACTCAGCAGATGTGGACAGCACAGCAGAGCTAGGCGGACCTTTACCTGTGTGAACTTGGCAGATGATGCCTGCAGCAGAAAACAGCTTCCTTCCTCTTCTCCCCCCACCACAAAAGCCAAACCAAACCAAGCCAAAAGGAAATAAAACCAAAAAGTCCTGATTCTATGACTATGCTCTTTATGCTGGACACATTAATGTTCACACAGACAGAAGCACAAAGTACATTTAGACTAAACATAAGAAAGAAATGTTTTATGATGAAGGTGGTGAAACACCTCTGCTGGTTGCCCAGAGAGGTGGTAGATGTCCCATTCCTGGAAACCTTCAAGGTCAGGTTGGATGGGGCTCTAAGCAATCTGATCTAGTTGAAAATGACCATGCTCATTGCAGGGGGTTGGGCTAGACGACCTTTAAAGGTCCTATCCAGCCAAAATTATTTTATGATTCTGTAATTATATATGTGCATTCAGTGAAGCCTGTGATGATCCCACTGCCTCTCAGTCACAGGCCTGAGTACTCACGCATGACTTGAACCACCCCAGTATGTACTGGAAGGGCAAGATGTCTAGCGACAAGCAGTCCAGGTACTTGCTGGAATGGATTAAAGGCAATTTCCTGAAGCACGAGGCTGAGAAACCAAATAGGGAAAATTCTCAGCTGGGCCTTTGATGCCCAAGCCAGGAGGAATGGACAGAAGATAAGAAGGCCGAGGGCAGCCTTGGCAGAAGTGACAGTGAAACGGTGGAGTTACAGAGACTGACAGCAGTGAGCTAGACCAACAGTAGAATTGCAACTCTGCACCACAGAAGGGCAGAAACCACTCTGGAGGGCCCAGGGGCCCAGGAGAGCTGCAGCCATCTATCTGCATACCATTCCTGGGATTTCCCTCGTGCCAGACGGCAATGTAATTGTCATCCTGGGAGCTCAATATGGTTTTGTATGTATTTCATTATTTTCTTTCTATTTCGTTATTAATATTTCCTTAAAGTAGTTTAGTTTCTTCGAAACTCGTCTTTGTTTCCATACTTTTCCTCGCTCTTTGAAAAGAGTTTGGTGGGAGCACCAATCAGTACCATCTGGCGTGCCCAACATCCTCAGTGGCTGGTTCGGCCTAAACGTGATTTTTTGAACACCTTTTGTTGGTCTTACACTTCCACAACAACAGTTAAGAAGATGAAGGAAGCAAGGAAAGAACCCCAATTTTTCTCCTTTGCCCCCTGCACCAGACAAGGCTCTCTGCCTTTCCCCAGTGGGCCTCGCCACTTCCAGCCTCTACCGCTCACCACGGACGCTTGGTGGGAGACCAAGCAGAAGTCCATTTCAAAGCTACTGGCCTGCACATGGCCAGGCATGAGGCACGGGAAGCGTGGAACACCCTAGCAGGAGTCTGTGCATCGACCTGTAGAGAACATCACCAGCCCCACAGCACGCATTGCCTGGGGAGGGCAGTTGCAGTTTCAGGAGAAAGGAACACGAGGGGACTCAGGCTGGGATGCAGCATTTCTTTAATGAGGACAGGAAGCGTGCATTTTGAGGGGAGGGGGAAGAGCGCTAAGCGTGAGAGGTCGAGGGCTCCACAGGGCAAGAGGACATCACCCTATGCAGCGGGATGCAAAGCACCTGCAAGGTGCTCCTTTCTTCTCGTTACAGCTGCAGCCAGGGAGAATCCTCTCCCACCTACAGTGAGGGAGGGTGAAGTACATTGCCTTGGTCAACGGCAAAAGCCATGAAGCCCAGGAGAGAGGAAGAGAGGATAGCGGGTGGCAGCAAGAAGACCACAGGAAGAATAAGAGCCAGAAGGGCACGATGTCAAGGGAAGTCACATGGCCCCCCTTCCATTCACGAGGAGAGGAAGGTGTCCCTCACACTGGGAAACCACAGGCGTCTCCCCGGTCCTGGATCCAGATGTCGTTTCTCCATTCCTGGTTGTTCTTTCCAACGTGAGCGATCCGCTGGCCCTACCAGCACGGATTGCATGAACGCAGGGGCCCACACAGACCGCTCCCGAGGCCTGTGAATCTCCCAAATCCAAGGGAGCCCCCAGAAGAGACGGGGACCCCCCCAGCGCTCAGGGAGCTCCCAACAGCAGCCGACAGAGAAGATCCCACGGCTGTGCTCTGAGGGAAAGAGGTGAGGATGGGGCCCGGCAGGGTCACCACCACTGGCGAGGGTTCGATCACGGTGGTGGAGTCAGCGCACCGCAGAACACAAGGCTCGTTGCAGCTGTTTGCAAGGGGGGCTGGTCCGCAGGAGAAAGGGAGGCAGGGTCTGGAGCAAGACATGTCTCGGCGAGGGAGGCAGAGCTGAAACACAGAGCAGGGCATGAGCACGAGACAGACGCTGAGGGAAGAGGACGGGTCAGAGCCACAAGCGCGCCTGCAGAAAGAGCCCGTGTGGGTTCGGACTTACCTAGCTGACTGTGGAGAAGGCAGCAAGGGCAGTGGATGGCAGGCCTGGAGATGCGTGGACTTTTATACCCTGTCTCCAAGCCTTGGGGGCACCTGAAGCATTCTTTATGCATGAAGCGCTTTGCTAACTAGCAGTATTTGCAGTATTTGCTTGCTAAGGCCTCCCGGGTGACTACGTCTTTTCCCCTTTCATCTCAGAGGTTTTGCTCCCATCCAACACGTGGCCAAGACTGAAATGAGCCCTTTGAGGTGCAGCAGTCATTATGGTGCTCCCTAAGACCACAGGGCGTTGTTGTCCGTCTCCTCTCAGCTGCTCACACAGACGCTAGGTAGCACGCTGGCCAGGCACACTCCTGGATCACGGCCACTACCACCACCCCTCCACACCGCACACTGCCCTTCAGGCACTGAGGAATTCAGCACCTGAAGTCACCTCTCCATTGGTTCCAGCTCAGCGCCTTGGCCTGAACAGCAGAGACTCATTTGCTTCACAGGTATGTTTAGACATTTGGGCAAGGCCAGCCAGTCTCTTTTTGGCTCATCCTCTGCCCAGCTCTTGCAGTCCTCCACTTTCCTGGACCCCGTAAGGAAACTAGTTCACTCTGACCCTGACCCCACAGAATCACCTGGGAGCTCTGCTTCCCTGCCTTTACGAAATCCCACATCCCACGGAGGCACGTCTCTGGGCAACATGTTACAGTGTTTCACCACCCTCATCATAAAAAATTTCTTCTTATATCTAGTTTGAATCTACCCTCTTTTAGTTTAGTTTAGAATCAAGAGATTCTATGATTCTATGATGCTATGACTATGCTCTTCTTTCTGCTGGACACAGACAGAAGCACTCATGAGAGATCAACGGTCACCATTCTTTCATTTTCTTCATTGACTGTGGCACAGGCCAATGCAGCTGAAATACTATATTAAACAACCTCCTCCTGCATGTTGCTTTCCAGCTTCTCTTGCCATCCCACATGACTCAGAAGAGAAGTCTCTAAGGAGACTTCAGTCACCAGCACATTTCCATAAGCAGCTACAAGAGGTCACATAGAATCATAGAATACTTTGGGTTGGATGGGTCTTTAAAGATCGTTTAGTTCCAAACCCCTCTGCTATGGGCAGGAACACAAGATTAGGCTGCTCAAAGGCCCATCCAACCTGGCCTAGAACACTCCCAGGCAGGGAGCATCCACAACTTCTCTGGGCGACCTGTTCCAGTGTCTCACCACCCTCACGGTAAATAATTTCTTCCTAATATCTAATCTAAATCTACCCTCTTTCAGTTTAAAACTGTTGCCCCTGCTCTCAATCCACTCATCATCCAGCCTGTATCCATGTTTGGGATTGCCCTGACCCAGGTGCAGGACCTTGCATTTGGCCTTGTTGAAATTCATGATGTTCACAGGGGCCCACCTCTCTAGCCTGGCAAGTTCCCTCTGGACGGCACCCCTTCTCTCGAGAGTACCAACCACATCACTCAGCTTGCTGACATCCTAAAACTTGCTAAGGGTCACTCGATCCCACTGTCCATGTCCACAACAAAGATGTTAAATAATACTGGTCCCAATATGGACCCCTGAGGGATACCACTCATCAACAGTCTACACCTGGACGTCAAGCCATTGACCAAAACTCAATTTGCGATGTCAGTCGCTCTTTGCTTATCCACCAATGTTGGAACCCCATCGTAGAAGGCCACTAGGTTTGCCAGGAACAATTTGCCCTTCGTGAAGCCATGTTGGCTGTCATCAGTCACCTCTCTGTTTTCCATGTGCCTGGTGTAGTTTCCAGGAGGATCTGGTCCATGGTCTTCCTGGGCACAGAGGTGAGACCGACCAGCCTGTAGTTCCCCACGTCTTCCTTTGGTCACTTTTTAAAAATGGTGATTATGTTTCCCCTTTTCCAGTCACTGGGACCTTCTCCAGTGTGCCACGACTTCTCAAATATGATGGATAGTGGCTTAGCAACTTCATCTGCCATTTCCTTCAGAACCCTCAGATGCATCTCATCAGGTCCCATGGACTTGTGTTCATTCAGGTTCTTTAGATGGTCTCGAACCTGATCTTCTCCTATGGTGTGTAGTACTTCATTCTTCCAGTGGCTGCCTTTGGATACTGTGAATCGAGTGGCTTGGCTAGAGCACTGGCCAGTGAAGACCAAGGCAAAAATGTCGTTGAGGACCTCCACTTTCTCCATGTCAGTTGTAGCAAGGTCCTCCCATTTTGCTCATCATGGGGGTACGGTTTCATCTTCCTCTGTTGCTCTATGGACCTGAAGAAACCCTTCTTGTTTTTAACCTCCGTAGGTAGCCAAGTTCTGCTCCAGCTGAGCCTTGGCTTTCCTGATCCCCTCCTTGCAATCCAGGGCCATATCCCTATAATCTCCCCAGGATGCGCATCCCTGCCTCCGCTGCCTATGCATTTTGGTTTTGTGTTTTAGTTTGGCTAAGAGTTCTTGACATAGCCAAGCTGGCCTCCCGCCTCCCCTGCCTGACTTCTTGCATGTTGGGATTGGGAGCTTCTTGTGCCCTAAGAAAGATATCTTTCATTATCTCCCAGCTCTCAGTTGTGCCTGTATCTCTGAGAGTAATTTTTAAGGGCTCCCATGCTGTAGCACCCTAAACAGCCAGAAGTTTGCCTTTCTGAGATTTAGGGTCCTGCCTCTACTTTTTACCAATCCTGTACCTGTCAAGATTGGAAATTCCACCATGGCAGGATCGCTGCAGCCCAGGGGAAGGCAGAGACACAGCCAGGACTCAACCCCTGGCATTCCTACATCAAAAAGCAGAACACCTCCTGCCCGGGAGGAGTTACAAAGAGGAGATGCAATTTGTCTTAAGTATCTCAATTTGATTTTGTTTGGTTTGGAGAGGTATTGTTCACGTTTGTGTTTGGTTTGTTTGGGAAGGTTGGGTTGGGTTGTACTGGGCTGGGTTGGATGTGTCTGAGTTGGGTTTGGTTGGGTTAGGTTTGGCTTGGTTTCCCACCAAGGAAAAAGGCCTTTGCACGTGTCCCTGTGTGTGCAGCAGGTGTGCATGAACGTGCACGTATGCATTCAGTGAAGCCTGTCATGATGACACTGTTCAGCAGTGCTTGTGGCTGACCCTCTGCCCAAGTCCCACAGATGTCAGCTCTACATCAAAGGGACAGCCAAAGAGCTGAGCTGGTCACTCTCATCAGGAAGGTCCAGCTGTTTCCCTCCTGGATGTGAATGGTGTGGTTCCTAGATGACCTCACCTTTGCTTTTCTTCTTCCCACTGGGCATATGAGTTCAGCTCGGAGGGTTTATTGTTTACTGAAAAACAGGTCTATCAAAGGAATGAGCAGATGTTCAAGCAGCCTCATGACCCTTGCCTGAGGGTGATCCAAGACAAAATGGATTTGTTTTTCTCCTCGTGCTCATCCTGGAGGCCAACAGTCTCTGTGGCATGTGGTAAAGGCAGGGAAAGAGCTCCCAGGTGCTTTTGTGGGGGGAGGGTCAGAGTGAACTAGTTCCCTTACGGGGTCCAGGAAAGTGGAGGACTGCAAGAGCTGGGCAGAGGATGAGCCAAAAAGAGACTGGCTGGCCTTGCCCAAATGTCTAAACATACCTGTGAAGCGAATGAGTCTCTGCTGTTCAGGCCAAGGCGCTGAGCTGGAACCAATGGAGAGGTGACTTCAGGTGCTGAATTCCTCAGTGCCTGAAGGGCAGTGTGCAGCGTGGAGGGGTGGTGGTAGTGGCCGTGATCCAGGAGTGTGCCTGGCCAGCATGCTACCTAGCGTATCTGTGAGCAGCTGAGAGGAGACGGACAACAATGTCCCGTGGCCTTAGGGAGCAACATAATGACTGCTGCACCTCAAAGGGCTCATTTCAGTCTTGGCCACGTGTTGGATGGGAGCAAAACCTCTGAGATGAAAGGGGAAAAGACGTAGTCACCCGGGAGGCCTTAGCAAGCAAATACTGCAAATACTGCTAGTTAGCAAAGCGCTTCATGCATAAAGAATGCTTCAGGTGCCCCCAAGGCTTGGAGACAGGGTATAAAAGTCCACGCGTCTCCAGGCCTGCCATCCACTGCCCTTGCTGCCTTCTCCACAGTCAGCTAGGTAAGTCCGAACCCACAAGGGCTCTTTCTGCAGGCGCGCTTGTGGCTCTGACCCGTCCTCTTCCCTCGGCGTCCGTCTCGTGCTCATGCCCTGCTCTGTGTTTCAGCTCTGCCTCCCTCGCCGAGACATGTCTTGCTCCAGACCCTGCCTCCCTTTCTCCTGCGGACCAGCCCCCCTTGCAAACAGCTGCAACGAGCCTTGTGTTCTGCGGTGCGCTGACTCCACCACCGTGATCGAACCCTCGCCAGTGGTGGTGACCCTGCCGGGCCCCATCCTCACCTCTTTCCCTCAGAGCACAGCCGTGGGATCTTCTCTGTCGGCTGCTGTTGGGAGCTCCCTGAGCGCTGGGGGGGTCCCCGTCTCTTCTGGGGGCTCCCTTGGATTTGGGAGATTCACAGGCCTCGGGAGCGGTCTGTGTGGGCCCCTGCGTTCATGCAATCCGTGCTGGTAGGGCCAGTGGATCGCTCACGTTCGAAAGAACAACCAGGAATGGAGAAACGACATCTGGATCCAGGACCGGGGAGACGCCTGTGGTTTCCCAGTGTGAGGGACACCTGCCTCTCCTCGTGAATGGAAGGGGGCCATGTGCCTTCCCTTGACATCGTGCTCTTCTGGCTCTTACTCTTCCTGTGGTGTCCTTGCTGCCGCCCGCTATCCCTCTCTTCCTCCCTCCTGGGCTTCATGGCTTTTGCCGTTGACCAAGGCAATGTACTTCACTCTCCCTCACTGTAGGTGGGAGAGGATTCTCCCTGGCTGCAGCTGCAATGGGGAGAAAGGAGCACCTTGCAGGTGCTTTGCATCCCGCTGCATAGGGTGATGTCCTCTTGCCCTGTGGAGCCCTCGACCTCTCACGCTCAGCGCTCTTCCCCCTCCCCTCAAAATGCACACTTCCTGTTCTCATTAAAGAAATGCTGCATCCCAGCCTGAGTCCCCTCGTGTTCCTTTCTCCTGAAACTGCAACTGCCCTCCCCAGGCAATGCGTGCTGTGGGGCTGGTGATGTTCTCTACAGGTCGATGCACAGACTCCTGCTAGGGTGTTCCACTCTGCCCTTGCCTCATGCCTGGCCATGTGCAGGCCAGTAGCTTTGAAATGGACTTCCGCTTGGTCTCCCACCAAGCGTTCATGGTGAGCAGTAGAGGATGGAAGTGGCGAGGCCCACTGGGGAAAGGCAGAGACCTTTTGTAATGAAATAATGAAATATATACAAAACCATATTGGGCTCCCAGGATGACAATCACGTCACTGTCTGGCACTGGGGAAATCCCAGACTGGAGTCAGTGATGGATGGGAACTAGATTCCGGATCTGGATTCCGGATCGGGATCAAAGGCAGACGAACAGACAAGAGTCCTCCTCAGACACCGGCCATCGAAGAGTGTTCCACTTCCGACCCTCCAGCAGGGCAAATAACAAAGTTGGCTGGCCTTGGCTCTTATAGCAATGAGTATAAGCAAAGGGCCTATCTGCATACCATTCCTAGGCATCAATTATAAATAACCAGGTCTTATTTCTCTGGAAGCGAACAGTGTCTGAACAATACACTCTTCATTTCAGACAGTTCAGTTAGTCAGATGAGGCTTAGTTGCAAAGTAAAATTACTGAACAGAAAGTTGATTCTGTTTTACCTCAAACCAGGACAGGCCCCGAAACCCATGGTGGGACTTCCTCCCTTGCCTGATGGGCATCCTGTGCTTAGAGGCTCCTGCTTCTCCCAGCAGTAGCCATGGAGGGCCCATGCTGGCAGAGCCAGGGGAAATTGCTGCCAAGAGCCCCTTTGCTTTCACATGAGCCCTGGGCTCGATGCATTGGGACCTTTAGCTTGCCTTAGTCCATTTCTTCATGTGTGAGCAGTTGCCTTCACAGTCCTCCCACGTAGATTTCTCCTGCTTCCTTCTGTGTACTCCCTTTTGCTGTCCTAGCTCAGTCAGGAGTGCCACACACATCCCGGCGGGCCTTACACTTGCTCAACTTTCTGCATATTGAAACGGACTGACTTTGTGCCCTGTGGAGGTTGTCCTTGAAGATCAAGCAGCTCTCCTGGGCCCCTGGGCCCTCCAGAGTGGTTTCTGCCCTTCTGTGGTGCAGAGTTGCAATTCTACTGTTGGTCTAGCTCACTGCTCTCAGTCTCTGTAACTCCGCCGTTTCACTGTCACTTCTGCCAAGGCTGCCCTCGGCCTTCTTATCTTCTGTCCATTCCTCCTGGCTTGGGCATCAAAGGCCCAGCTGAGAATTTTCCCTATTTGGTTTCTCAGCCTCGTGCTTCAGGAAATTGCCTTTAATCCATTCCAGCAAGTGCCTGGACTGCTTGTCCCCAGACATCTTGCCCTTCCAGTACATACTGGGGTGGTTCAAGTCACGTGTGAGTACTCAGGACTTTGACTGAGAGGCAGTGGGATCATCACAGGCTTCACTGAATGCACATATATAATTACAGATTCATAAAATATTTTTGGCTGGATAGGACCTTTAAAGGTCATCTAGTCCAACCCCCTTCAATGAGCATGGTCATTTTCAACTAGATCAGATTGCTTAGAGCCCCATCCAACCTGACCTTGAAGGTTTCCAGGAATGGGACATCTACCACCTCTCTGGGCAACCAGCAGAGGTGTTTCACCACCTTCATCATAAAACATTTCTTTCTTATGTTTAGTCTAAATGTACTTTGTGCTTCTGTCTGTGAGAACATTAATGTGTCCAGCATAAAGAGCATAGTCATAGAATCAGGACTTTTTGGTTTTATTTCCTTTTGGCTTGGTTTGGTTTGGCTTTTGTGGTGGGGGGAGAAGAGGAAGGAAGCTGTTTTCTGCTGCAGGCATCATCTGCCAAGTTCACACAGGTAAAGGTCCGCCCAGCTCTGCTGTGCTGTCCACATCTGCTGAGTCCATCTTTAGATGCAGTGTCTCATTTCCAGAGTGTGTGTTGTACCTGGCAGCCACCAAAAGAACTATGCAAAGACCTTCCCAAGAGGGCAGAGTCATAAGCAAGGCTCCTTCCAGCTGAGGCCATCATATACTCGTGTGTGCCTGAAGAGACATCACAAGAACATAGACGTTGCAAGTAGTCCAGGGAAGGCAGGAACAAATTGCTTTCCAGAGCACATTCTCGATGATTGCCTCCTGTTACCTTTCCCAGGGAATTCCCAGTGCAACAAACCCAGAGGATGCTAGCCCTTACTCCTCTGAGCTTAGTCCTTTCTGTGGAGACACAGTTTTCCACGTCATCCTACCCTCAATGCACGGCGCTTGGTGTTGCCATGCTTTCCGTGAGTCTGCAAACGCATCGCATAGCCAAGCTGTTTCCTGAACAAGGAACCAAACCCTGAATGTTCACGTGTAGGAGATGAGAGTTCCCCAGTTCAGTGGCTCAGGCACTGCGATGCACATCTGAACCACATGCAGAAGACAGCAGTGAAGACTGCATCATTGCCGGCCTTTAGGGGAAGACATATAGCTGGAGGTTATCTACCATGATAAGGAATGAATTCAGCCTTCCGTATACTTAAAGGAAACTCAATGCGAGACAGATACTCTCTTTATTGCCCAGAAGGACAATCTACCCAGAAGGGACTTTGCAAAACACGGATGGAAGCAAAACACACACACGTTAACAAGTCGTGTACTATTTCCTGAACTCTCTCACACACAGACACACTTTCTGCACACGTGCTGAAGTAAAGGAGAAAATAGGCATCCCCTACCGTGTCGTGGCCCAGCCAAGACATTGGCAGTTGTCAGCACAAACGCTGAGCAGCTGAGCTCCAAATGGAAAACATAGCGTATAGTCTGGAAAATCAGGGCACATCTTGCTCTCTGCACCACCTTTCAGGAGAAGCCAGGAGCAAAGGCACGTGTGCTGGCCCTGTGATGGACTTGATCCCTTCTCCAGGGCAAGCAGTGAAGTGGAATTGATGCAGCAGCACAAAGCCTTCAGAGCATTTTTTTTTTTCTCTTCTGAATAAGAACCTTAATAAAAAAAGCGACCGTCAGCTCTCAGGACCTGACTAGGACTGGTGCAGCAGATGCATGAGCCCCGGTGCTTTCCTTGCAAACACTGCACTGGGATTAAATGCTGACATAAGTGGTTTGGAAGGCGAGGTTGCCTCAGCATCCGAACCACACCTGCCTTGGGCGCCAAAGGAGGACCAGCCCGCCTGCCTGCCCAGAAACCGACGTTTTCTCTAGCTGGAAAATGAGCTCAGGCTCAGATCTGAGAGGCCCGAATCCTGAGTGCTTTGTCCCTGCACAGAGCGTGCTGAGGGTTGTGCTAGACCCTCAGTTGTGCTGGCTAGACCCACAATGAGGGCGTGGGTCTGAGGTGCCTTCAGAGAAAGGATCTTCAGCCTAACAGGCTGAACCACTACCAAGTGCACCTTGAAGGCCCTGATGCCCAGGCACAGCCAACACTGCCATCCCACCAGGAAATACTGGGGAGTGTCTCTCCAGAGCCAGTGCTGTTGGAGCCTCCTGTGTGGTGGGCACTGAGACTTTCCTCTGAGGACACAGGGAAGGGTTGGGGGGTGTGAGGGTGTATGGCTAATGCAGGATGTCCCTCAAAGTAGGGGTGGCAAGAGTCTTGCAATACATCAGTGCCTGGGATCATGTTGAAGGGGTAATGGCTTTAAACTAAAAGAGGGTAGATTCAAACTAGATATAAGAAGAAATTTTTTATGATGAGGGTGGTGAAACAATGGAACAGGTTGCCCAGAGACGTGCCTCCGTGGGATGTGGGATTTCGTAAAGGCAGGGAAGCAGGGCTCCCAGGTGATTCTGTGGGGTCAGGGTCAGAGTGAATTAATTCCCTTAAGGGGTCCAGGAAAGTGGAGGACTGCAAGAGCTGGGCAGAGGATGAGCCAAAAAGAGACTGGCTGGCCTTGCCCAAATGTCTAAACATACCTGTGAAGCGAATGAGTCTCTGCTGTTCAGGCCAAGGCGCTGAGCTGGAAAAAATGGAGAGGTGACTTCAGGTGCTGAATTCCTCAGTGCCTGAAGGGCAGTGTGCGGTGTGGAGGGGTGGTGGTAGTGGCCGTGATCCAGGAGTGTGCCTGGCCAGCATGCTACCTAGCGTCTCTGCGAGCAGCTGAGAGGAGACGGACAACAATGTCCCGTGGCCTTAGGGAGCAACATAATGACTGCTGCACCTCAAAGGGCTCATTTCAGTCTTGGCCACATGTTGGATGGGAGCAAAACCTCTGAGATGAAAGGGGAAAAGACGTAGTCACCTGGGAAGCCTTAGCAAGCAAATACTGCAAATACTGCTAGTTAGCAAAGCGCTTCATGCATAAAGAATGCTTCAGGTGCCCCCAAGGCTTGGAGACAGGGTATAAAAGTCCACGCGTCTCCAGGCCTGCCATCCACTGCCCTTGCTGCCTTCTCCACAGTCAGCTAGGTAAGTCCGAACCCACACGGGCTCTTTCTGCAGGCGCGCTTGTGGCTCTGACCCGTCCTCTTCCCTCGGCGTCCGTCTCGTGCTCATGCCCTGCTCTGTGTTTCAGCTCTGCCTCCCTCGCCGAGACATGTCTTGCTCCAGACCCTGCCTCCCTTTCTCCTGCGGACCAGCCCCCCTTGCAAACAGCTGCAACGAGCCTTGTGTTCTGCGGTGCGCTGACTCCACCACCGTGATCGAACCCTCGCCAGTGGTGGTGACCCTGCCGGGCCCCATCCTCACCTCTTTCCCTCAGAGCACAGCCGTGGGATCTTCTCTGTCGGCTGCTGTTGGGAGCTCCCTGAGCGCTGGGGGGGGTCCCCGTCTCTTCTGGGGGCTCCCTTGGATTTGGGAGATTCACAGGCCTCGGGAGCGGTCTGTGTGGGCCCCTGCGTTCATGCAATCCGTGCTGGTAGGGCCAGCGGATCGCTCGCGTTGGAAAGAACAACCAGGAATGGAGAAACGACATCTGGATCCAGGACCGGGGAGACGCCTGTGGTTTCCCAGTGTGAGGGACACCTGCCTCTCCTTGTGAATGGAAGGGGGCCATGTGCCTTCCCTTGACATCGTGCTCTTCTGGCTCTTATTCTTCCTGTGGTCTCCTTGCTGCCGCCCGCTATCCCTCTCTTCCTCCCTCCTGGGCTTCATGGCTTTTGCCATTGACCAAGGCAATGTACTTCACCCGCCCTCGCTGTAGGTGGGAGAGGATTGTCCCTGGCTGCAGCTGCAACGAGAAGAAAGGAGCACCTTGCAGGTGCTTTGCATCCCGCTGCATAGGGTGATGTCCTCTTGCCCTGTGGAGCCCTCGACCTCTCACGCTCAGCGCTCTTCCCCCTCCCCTCAAAATGCACACTTCCTGTCCTCATTAAAGAAATGCTGCATCCCAGCCTGAGTCCCCTCGTGTTCCTTTCTCCTGAAACTGCAACTGCCCTCCCCAGGCAATGCGTGCTGTGGGGCTGGTGATGTTCTCTACAGGTCGATGCACAGACTCCTGCTAGGGTGTTCCACTCTGCCCTTGCCTCATGCCTGGCCATGTGCAGGCCAGTAGCTTTGAAATGGACTTCCGCTTGGTCTCCCACCAAGCGTTCATGGTGAGCAGTAGAGGATGGAAGTGGCGAGGCCCACTGGGGAAAGGCAGAGACCTTTTGTAATGAAATAATGAAATATATACAAAACCATATTGGGCTCCCAGGATGACAATCACGTCACTGTCTGGCACTGGGGAAATCCCAGACTGGAGTCAGTGATGGATGGGAACTAGATTCCGGATCTGGATTCCGGATCGGGATCAAAGGCAGACGAACAGACAAGAGTCCTCCTCAGACACCGGCCATCGAAGAGTGTTCCACTTCCGACCCTCCAGCAGGGCAAATAACAAAGTTGGCTGGCCTTGGCTCTTATAGCAATGAGTATAAGCAAAGGGCCTATCTGCATACCATTCCTAGGCATCAATTATAAATAACCAGGTCTTATTTCTCTGGAAGCGAACAGTGTCTGAACAATACACTCTTCATTTCAGACAGTTCAGTTAGTCAGATGAGGCTTAGTTGCAAAGTAAAATTACTGAACAGAAAGTTGATTCTGTTTTAACCTCAAACCAGGACAGGCCCCGAAACCCATGGTGGGACTTCCTCCCTTGCCTGATGGGCATCCTGTGCTTAGAGGCTCCTGCTTCTCCCAGCAGTAGCCATGGAGGGCCCATGCTGGCAGAGCCAGGGGAAATTGCTGCCAAGAGCCCCTTTGCTTTCACATGAGCCCTGGGCTCGATGCATTGGGACCTTTAGCTTGCCTTAGTCCATTTCTTCATGTGTGAGCAGTTGCCTTCACAGTCCTCCCACGTAGATTTCTCCTGCTTCCTTCTGTGTACTCCCTTTTGCTGTCCTAGCTCAGTCAGGAGTGCCACACACATCCCGGCGGGCCTTACACTTGCTCAACTTTCTGCATATTGAAACGGACTGACTTTGTGCCCTGTGGAGGTTGTCCTTGAAGATCAAGCAGCTCTCCTGGGCCCCTGGGCCCTCCAGAGTGGTTTCTGCCCTTCTGTGGTGCAGAGTTGCAATTCTACTGTTGATCTAGCTCACTGCTCTCAGTCTCTGTAACTCCGCCGTTTCACTGTCACTTCTGCCAAGGCTGCCCTCGGCCTTCTTATCTTCTGTCCCTTCCTCCTGGCTTGGGCATCAAAGGCCCAGCTGAGAATTTTCCCTATTTGGTTTCTCAGCCTCGTGCTTCAGGAAATTGCCTTTAATCCATTCCAGCAAGTGCCTGGACTGCTTGTTCCCAGACATCTTGCCCTTCCAGTACATACTGGGGTGGTTCAAGTCACGCGTGAGTACTCAGGACTGTGACTGAGAGGCTTTCTCCAGCTTCCCCAAGAAGGCCTCCTTCGCCTCCTCGTCTTCCTCTCCTTCTTCGCCTCCTCGTCTCAGCCTCTTGCCTGTGAAAGGCACAAAAGGTCTTGCGGTAGCCCCAGGGCCATCTGGCCAGGAGCTGCCTTCCTTCAGGTGAGGCAAGCCCCCCTTATTGTGACAATCAGCAGCAAAGGCTCTTTCTATTTGCTGCTGATTCCACAGAGTAACTCCCTTCTCTTCTGTTGGCAACTCCCCTCCTTGTTTGCCAGCGGCATCCTTTGTCCCTGAGCCCATAGTCTGCGCTATTCTTGCTGAAGGAAAGGCATGATGAGGAATGGAAGTGGAGGGTGATGCAGGAAAAAGGTGGAAGGCAGAGGCTCACCCAGGACTCAAACCTTGCTTTTTATGTCAAAAAGTGGAATATGTCGTGCCAGAGAGGAGTTACAAAGGGGAGCAAGTTTGTTCGAAGTAGCTTGATTTGATTTCCTTTGGAATGGTATTGTTTGAGATTGTTGGGTTTGTTTGGGAAGGTTGGGTTGGATTGCACAGCACTGGGTTGGATGCAGCTGGCTTGGGTTTTGCTGGCTGGGTTGGTTTGTTTATTTGTTTTTTTTCTGGGGGTGGGAATTACCCTGAGTGCTTTTCACATCATGGAGCTGGGTGGCATTGCCAGGAGCAAACAGTGGCTGAAATAAAATGATGTCCACTTGCCACAATGGCAAGGCTGTGGCTGAAACCCAGGACGGAAGTGACAAAACCTCTCTATGTGGATACCTACACCCAGACTAACCTCCCAAGAACTGAAAGAGCTGCTGAGACCCAAAGCTGCATGGAACTCCAGAGCCTGGAAGTTCTGCTAGTGTCTGAAGGCAGAGGTGGATGTCACGTGTGCAAGTGTGCCATGCGGGATGAACTCTTCATGCACGTAGTCATGCTTGAAGAGGCGCTTAACAGGTATCCAGGAATCTGAGTGAGAGATTGATGTGTAGTCTTGTGTGCTGCCACAAGCTGAGCGACAGCCCTGCCTTAAGTCGTTGCAAAGGGAAGGTGAGCTTGCTTGCAACTCTGAGCTGGCAGACTCAAGTAACTCACAAGTCAAAGCAGACTGGACTGTTGTCTCTGCTCAGGGCAGGAGGAGGAATCTTCCCCTTCCCCCTGAAGTGTCCCTAAAGTAACACATGGAATGGGGCTGAAGAATGAAGAGAGCCTGAGTACTGGGCAAAACCCAGGAACAGCCAAACATGCAACGTTGGTCCAGCCATCCACCTGTATTAGAACCGGTGCCACGGCAAAAGTACACAGGGTGTTTGTAATTGGAGACTCCTTGCTGAGAGGCACCGAAGGTCCCATATGTCATCCAGATAATGTCCCTAGAGAAGTTTGCAGCCTGCTGGGAGCTTAAATCATCCATGATGTCATGGAGAGGCATCCAAGCCTCGTAAAGCCTGTGTACTATCACCTGTTTCTACTTATTCAAGTAGGGTCAAATGATGCTGCAACGAGGAGACTCAGATATACCAAAAGAAACTTTCATAGAATTATAGAACCATTTAGATTGGAAAAGACGCTTAAGATCACCAAGTCCAACTGTAAGCCTCGCACTTTCAAGTCTACCACTAAACTGTGTCCCCAAGCGCTGCATTGTCACGTCTTTTAAATACCTCCACAGATGGTGACTCAACCACTTCCCTGGGCAGCCTGTTTCAATGTTTGATAACCCTATGTGTGAAGAAATTTTTCCTAATATCCAATCTAAACCTCCCCTTGAGCAACTTGAGGCCATTTTCTCTTGTCCTGTCACTTGTTACTTGGGAAAAGAGACCAACACCCACCTCACTACAACCTCCTTTCAGGAAGTTGTAGAGACTAATATGGTCTCCCCTGAGCCTCCTTTTCTCCAGAATAAACAACTTCAGTTCCCTCAGCTGCTCCTCATAAGGGGTGCTATAAACCCTCATCAGCTTTGTTGTTCTTCTCTGGACACACTCCAGCACCTCACTGTCTTTCTTGTAATGAGAGGCCTAAAACTGAACACAGCCTCACCAGTGCTGAGGGACGGTCACTGCCCTGAACTGTATTTCCCTGGGAATAATGTTAAAGGGATTGGCAGCAAAGGTGGCATTCTTCTCTATCCACCCAGTTGGAGAAGGGGTTTCGAAAAAAAGAAGACGAACTGAACACGTGAGTGACTGTCTGTGTAGCTGGTGCCATGCTCAAGGTGTTGGCGTCTAGGATATTGGGCATACCTTTGACAAACAGCCTGTTTCCAGCTGACGAGGCTCAAATGACCAAGTGGGCAACAAGCTGGCTGGACTTATAAACAGAGCTTTAAACCATATTTAGTAGCGGAAAGGGATGGAGTTCTAAGCACAAGAGAAGAACGGGGGGATGATGATGCATTAGGAAGCAACAGTGAAACACTTGTGAACTGCCTCAAGGGAATAAGGACAAACCCTCGAAAATGGGGATGTGGCTGGTGGCCCAGCTGAAGTGCCTCTATACCAATGCATGCAGCATGGGAAACACATGGGAGGAGCTGGTTGCTGCTGTCCAGATGGAAAACTACGACCTGATTGCTATCAGACAGAATTAGTGGGGTACCTTGCATGACTGGAGTGCTGTAATTGATGGCTTGCAAAGCTCTCTTGGATGAAGCCTGGGGCAGTTCAGACTTACCTAGCTGACTGTGGAGAAGGCAGCAAGGGCACTGGATGGCAGGCCTGGAGATGCGTGGACTTTTATACCCTGTCTCCAAGCCTTGGGGGCACCTGAAGCATTCTTTATGCATGATGCGCTTTGCTAACTAGGAGTATTTGCAGTATTTGCTTGCTAAGGCCTCCCGGGTGACTACGTCTTTTCCCCTTTCATCTCAGAGGTTTTGCTCCCATCCAACACGTGACCAAGACTGAAATGAGCCCTTTGAGGTACAGCAGTCATTATGGTGCTCCCTAAGACCACAGGACGTTGTTGTCCATCTCCTCTCAGCTGCTCACAGAGACGCTAGGTAGCACGCTGGCCAGGCACACTCCTGGATCACGGCCACTACCACCACCCCTCCACGCTGCACACTGCCCTTCAGGCACTGAGGAATTCAGCACCTGAAGTCACCTCTCCATTGGTTCCAGCTCAGCGCCTTGGCCTGAACAGCAGAGACTCATTCGCTTCACAGGTATGTTTAGACATTTGGGCAAGGCCAGCCAGTCTCTTTTTGGCTCATCCTCTGCCCAGCTCTTGCAGTCCTCCACTTTCCTGGACCCCGTAAGGGAACTAATTCACTCTGACCCTCACCCCACAAAAGCACCTGGGAGCTCTTTCCCTGCCTTTACCACATGCCACAGTGACTGTGGGCCTCCAGGATGAGCACGAGGAGAAAAACAAATCCATTTTGTCTTGGATCACCCTCAGGCAAGGGTCATGAGGCTGCTTGAACATCTGCCCATTCCTTTGATAGACCTGTTTTTCAGTAAACAATAAACCCTCCGAGCTGAACTCATATGCCCAGTGGGAAGAAGAAAAGTAAAGGTGAGGTCATCTAGGAACCACACCATTCACATCCAGGAGGGAAACAGCTGGACCTTCCTGATGAGAGTGACCAGCTCAGCTCTTTGGCTGTCCCTTTGATGTAGAGCTGACATCTGTGGGACTTGGGCAGAGGGTCAGCCACAAGCACTGCTGAACAGTGTCATCATGACAGGCTTCACTGAATGCATACGTGCACGTTCATGCACACCTGCTGCACACACAGGGACACGTGCAAAGGCCTTTTTCCTTGGTGGGAAACCAAGCCAAACCTAACCCAACCAAACCCAACTCAGACACATCCAACCCAGCCCAGTACAACCCAACCCAACCTTCCCAAACAAACCAAACACAAACGTGAACAATACCTCTCCAAACCAAACAAAATCAAATTGAGATACTTAAGACAAATTGCATCTCCTCTTTGTAACTCCTCCCGGGCAGGAGGTGTTCTGCTTTTTGATGTAGGAATGCCAGGGGTTGAGTCCTGGCTGTGTCTCTGCCTTCCCCTGGGCTGCAGCGATCCTGCCATGGTGGAATTTCCAATCTTGACAGGTACAGGATGGGTAAAAAGTAGAGGCAGGACCCTAAATCTCAGAAAGGCAAACTTCTGGCTGTTTAGGGTGCTACAGCATGGGAGCCCTTAAAAATTACTCTCAGAGATACAGGCACAACTGAGAGCTGGGAGATAATGAAAGATATCTTTCTTAGGGCACAAGAAGCTCCCAATCCCAACATGCAAGAAGTCAGGCAGGGGAGGCGGGAGGCCAGCTTGGCTATGTCAAGAACTCTTAGCCAAACTAAAACACAAAACCAAAATGCATAGGCAGTGGAGGCAGGGATGCGCATCCTGGGGAGATTATAGGGATATGACCCTGGATTGCAAGGAGGGGATCAGGAAAGCCAAGGCTCAGCTGGAGCAGAACTTGGCTACCTACGGAGGTTAAAAACAAGAAGGGTTTCTTCAGGTCCATAGAGCAACAGAGGAAGATGAAACCGTACCCCCATGATGAGCAAAATGGGAGACCTTGCTACAACTGACATGGAGAAAGTGGAGGTCCTCAACGACATTTTTGCCTTGGTCTTCACTGGCCAGTGCTCTAGCCAAGCCACTCGATTCACAGTATCCAAAGGCAGCCACTGGAAGAATGAAGTACTACACACCATAGGAGAAGATCAGGTTCGAGACCATCTAAAGAACCTGAATGCACACAAGTCCATGGGACCTGATGAGATGCATCTGAGGGTTCTGAAGGAAATGGCAGATGAAGTTGCTAAGCCACTATCCATCATATTTGAGAAATCGTGGCACACTGGAGAAGGTCCCAGTGACTGGAAAAGGGGAAACATAATCACCATTTTTAAAAAGTGACCAAAGGAAGACGTGGGGAACTACAGGCTGGTCGGTCTCACCTCTGTGCCCAGGAAGACCATGGACCAGATCCTCCTGGAAACTACACCAGGCACATGGAAAACAGAGAGGTGACTGATGACAGCCAACATGGCTTCACGAAGGGCAAATTGTTCCTGGCAAACCTAGTGGCCTTCTACGATGGGGTTCCAACATTGGTGGATAAGCAAAGAGCGACTGACATCGCAAATTGAGTTTTGGTCAATGGCTTGACGTCCAGGTGTAGACTGTTGATGAGTGGTGTCCCTCAGGGGTCCATATTGGGACCAGTATTATTTAACATCTTTGTTGTGGACATGGACAGTGGGATTGAGTGACCCTTAGCAAGTTTTAGGATGTCAGCAAGCTGAGTGGTGTGGTTGGTACTCTCGAGAGAAGGGGTGCCGTCCAGAGGGAACTTGCCAGGCTAGAGAGGTGGGCCCCTGTGAACATCATGAATTTCAACAAGGCCAAATGCAAGGTCCTGCACCTGGGTCAGGGCAATCCCAAACATGGATACAGGCTGGATGATGAGTGGATTGAGAGCAGGGGCAACAGTTTTAAACTGAAAGAGGGTAGATTTAGATTAGGTATTAGGAAGAAATTATTTACCGTGAGGGTGGTGAGACACTGGAACAGGTCGCCCAGAGAAGTTGTGGATGCTCCCTGCCTGGGAGTGTTCTAGGCCAGGTTGGATGGGCCTTTGAGCAGCCTAATCTTGTGTTCCTGCCCATAGCAGAGGGGTTTGGAAATAAACGATCTTTAAGGACCCATCCAACCCAAAGTATTCTATGATTCTATGTGACCTCTTGTAGCTGCTTATGGAAATGTGCTGGTGACTGAAGTCTCCTTAGAGACTTCTCTTCTGAGTCATGTGGGATGGCAAGAGAAGCTGGAAAGCAACATGCAGGAGGAGGTTGTTTAATATAGTATTTCAGCTGCATTGGCCTGTGCCACAGTCAATGAAGAAAATGAAAGAATGGTGACCGTTGATCTCTCATGAGTGCTTCTGTCTGTGTCCAGCAGAAAGAATAGCATAGTCATAGCATCATAGAATCATAGAATCTCTTGAGTTGGAAGGGACCCAACATGGATGGTGGCATCCAGAGGGTAGTGGTCAATGACTCAATGGCCAGGTGGAGATGGGTGAGAAATGGTGTCCCCCAGGGGTCCATATTGCAACTAGTACTGTCCAATATCCTCACCAATGACATAGACAGTGGGATCGAGTGTATCCTCAGCAAGTTTCAAACAACACCAAGCTGAGTGGTGCGATTGACAGGCCTGAGGGATGGGATGCCATCCAGAGGGAAGCGGACAAGCTCGAGGAGTGGGCCCATGTGAGGTTCAGCAAGGCCAAGTGCAAGATCCTGCACCTGCTTTGGGGCTACCCCTGCTACCAAAACAGGCTGAGAGTGGCCCTTTGGAGAAGGCCTTGGCGATACTGGTAGATGAAAAGCTGGACGTGAGTCAGCAATGTCCCCTCACAGCCCAGAAAGCCAACTCCATCATGGGCTGCATCCAAAGAAGCATGGCCAGCAGGTCGAGGGAGGCGATTCTGCCCCTCTACTCTGCACTTGTGAGACCCCACCTGCAGTGCTGCTTCCAGCTCTGGATCCCACAGTACAGGAAAGACATGGACCTGTTGGAGAGGGTCCAGAGGAGGGCCACGAAGATCATCGGAGGGCTGGAGCACGTCTGCTATGAAAAAAGGCTGAGAGAGTTGAGGTTCTTCAGCCTGGAGAAAAAACGGGTCCAGGGAGACCTTACTGAATTCTTTAAGTACACAAGGGTGCGCATAAGAAATATGGGGACAAACATTTTAGCAGGGCCTGTTGCGACAGGGCAAGGGGTAATGGCTTTAAACTCAAAAAGGGTAGATTCAAACTAGATATAAGAAGAAATTTTTTATGATGAGGGTGGTGAAACAATGGAACAGGTTGCCCAGAGACGTGCCTCCGTGGGATGTGGGATTTCATAAAGGCAGGGAAGTAGAGCTCCCAGGTGCTTTTGTGGGGTGAGGGTCAGAGTGAATTAATTCCCTTACGGGGTCCAGGAAAGTGGAGGACTGCAAGAGCTGGGCAGAGGATGAGCCAAAAAGAGACTGGCTGGCCTTGCCCAAATGTCTAAACATACCTGTGAAGCGAATGAGTCTCTGCTGTTCAGGCCAAGGCGCTGAGCTGGAACCAATGGAGAGGTGACTTCAGGTGCTGAATTCCTCAGTGCCTGAAGGGCAGTGTGCGGCGTGGAGGGGTGGTGGTAGTGGCCGTGATCCAGGAGTGTGCCTGGCCAGCGTGCTACCTAGCGTCTCTGCGAGCAGCTGAGAGGAGATGGACAACAACGCCCTGTGGTCTTAGGGAGCAACATAATGACTGCTGCACCTCAAAGGGCTCATTTCAGTCTTGGCCATGTGTTGGATGGGAGCAAAACCTCTGAGATGAAAGGGGAAAAGACGTAGTCACCCGGGAGGCCTTAGCAAGCAAATACTGCAAATACTGCTAGTTAGCAAAGCGCTTCATGCATAAAGAATGCTTCAGGTGCCCCCAAGGCTTGGAGACAGGGTATAAAAGTCCACGCGTCTCCAGGCCTGCCATCCACTGCCCTTGCTGTCTTCTCCACAGTCAGCTAGGTAAGTCCGAACCCACACGGGCTCTTTCTGCAGGCGCGCTTGTGGCTCTGACCCGTCCTCTTCCCTCGGCGTCCGTCTCGTGCTCATGCCCTGCTCTGTGTTTCAGCTCTGCCTCCCTCGCCGAGACATGTCTTGCTCCAGACCCTGCCTCCCTTTCTCCTGCGGACCAGCCCCTCTTGCAAACAGCTGCAACGAGCCTTGTGTTCTGCGGTGCGCTGACTCCACCACCGTGATCGAACCCTCGCCAGTGGTGGTGACCCTGCCGGGCCCCATCCTCACCTCTTTCCCTCAGAGCACAGCCGTGGGATCTTCTCTGTCGGCTGCTGTTGGGAGCTCCCTGAGCGCTGGGGGGGTCCCCGTCTCTTCTGGGGGCTCCCTTGGATTTGGGAGATTCACAGGCCTCGGGAGCGGTCTGTGTGGGCCCCTGCGTTCATGCAATCCGTGCTGGTAGGGCCAGCGGATCGCTCGCGTTGGAAAGAACAACCAGGAATGGAGAAACGACATCTGGATCCAGGACCGGGGAGATGCCTGTGGATTCCCAGTGTGAGGGACACCTGCCTCTCCTCGTGAATGGAAGGGGGCCATGTGCCTTCCCTTGACATTGTGCTCTTCTGACTCTTACTCTTCCCGTGGTCTCCTTGCTGCCGCCCGCTATCCCTCTCTTCCTCCCTCCTGGACTACATGGCTTTTGCTGTTGACCAAGGCAATGTACTTCACCCTCCCTCGCTGTAGGTGGGAGAGGATTCTCCCTGGCTGCAGCTGCAATGGGGAGAAAGGAGTACCTTGCAGGTGCTTTGCATCCCGCTGCATAGGGTGATGTCCTCTTGCCCTGTGGAGCCCTCGACCTCTCACGCTCAGCGCTCTTCCCCCTCCCCTCAAAATGCACGCTTCCTGTTCTCATTAAAGAAATGCTGCATCCCAGCCTGAGTCCCCTCGTGTTCCTTTCTCCTGAAACTGCAACTGCCCTCCCTGTGCAATGCGTGCTGTGGGGCTGGTGATGCTCTCTACAGGTCGATGCACAGACTCCTGCTCAGGTGTTCCACTCTGCCCTTGCCTCATGCCTGGCCATGTGCAGGCCAGTAGCTTTGAAATGGACTTCCGCTTGGTCTCCCACCAAGCGTTCATGGTGAGCAGTAGAGGCTGGAAGTGGCGAGGCCCACTGGGGAAAGGCAGAGAGCCTTGTCTGGTGCAGGGGGCAAAGGAGAAAAATTGGGGTTCTTTCCTTGCTTCCTTCATCTTCTTAACCGTTGTTGTGGAACTGTAAGACAAACAAAAGGTGTGCAAAAAATCACATTTAGTCCAAACCAGCCACTGAGGATGTTGGGCACGCCAGATGGTACTGATTGGTGCTCCCCCCAAACTCTCTTCAAAGAGAGAGGAGAGTAGGGAAAAAGAGACGAGTTTCGAAGGAACTAAACTACTTTAAGGAAATATTAATAACGAAATAGAAAGAAAATAATGAAATACATACAAAACCATATTGAGCTCCCAGGATGACAATCACATCGCCGTCTGACACTGGGGAAATCTCAGGAATGGTATGCAGATAGATGGCTGCAGCTCTCCTGGGCCCCTGGGCCCCTGGGCCCTCCAGAGTGGTTTCTGCCCTTCTGTGGTACAGAGTTGCAATTCTACTGTTGGTCTAGCTCACTGCTCTCAGTCTCTGTAACTCCGCCGTTTCACTGTCACTTCTGCCAAGGCTGCCCTCGGCCTTCTTATCTTCCGTCCATTCCTCCTGGCTTGGGCATCAAAGGCCCAGCTGAGAATTTTCCCTATTTGGTTTCTCAGCCTCGTGCTTCAGGAAATTGCCTTTAATCCATTCCAGCAAGTGCCTGGACTGCTTGTCCCCAGACATCTTGCCCTTCCAGTACATACTGGGGTGGTTCAAGTCACGTGTGAGTACTCAGGACTGTGACTGAGAGGCAGTGGGATCATCACAGGCTTCACTGAATGCACATATATAATTACAGAATCATAAAATAATTTTGGCTGGATAGGACCTTTAAAGGTCGTCTAGTCCAACCCCCTGCAATAAGCATGGTCATTTTCAACTAGATCAGATTGCTTAGAGCCCCATCCAACCTGACCTTGAAGGTTTCCAGGAATGGGACATCTACCACCTCTCTGGGCAACCAGCAGAGGTGTTTCACCACCTTCATCATAAAACATTTCTTTCTTATGTTTAGTCTAAATGTACTTTGTGCTTCTGTCTGTGTGAACATTAATGTGTCCAGTATAAAGAGCATAGTCATAGAATCAGGACTTTTTGGTTTTATTTCCTTTTGGCTTGGTTTGGTTTGGCTTTTGTGGTGGGGGGAGAAGAGGAAGGAAGCTGTTTTCTGCTGCAGGCATCATCTGCCAAGTTCACACAGGTAAAGGTCCGCCCAGCTCTGCTGTGCTGTCCACATCTGCTGAGTCCATCTTTAGATGCAGTGTCTCATTTCCAGAGTGTGTGTTGTACCTGGCAGCCACCAAAAGAACTATGCAAAGACCTTCCCAAGAGAGCAGAGTCATAAGCAAGGCTCCTTCCAGCTGAGGCCATCATATACTCGTGTGTGCCTGAAGAGACATCACAGGAACATAGACGTTGCAAGTAGTCCAGGGAAGGCAGGAACAAATTGCTTTCCAGAGCACATTCTCGATGATTGCCTCCTGTTACCTTTCCCAGGGAATTCCCAGTGCAATAAACCCAGAGGATGCTAGCCCTTACTCCTCTGAGCTTAGTCCTTTCTGTGGAGACACATTTTTCCACGTCATCCTACCCTCAATGCACGGCGCTTGGTGTTGCCATGCTTTCCGTGAGTCTGCAAACGCATCGCATAGCCAAGCTGTCTCCTGAACAAGGAACCAAACCCCGAATGTTCACGTGTAGGAGATGAGAGTTCCCCAGTTAAGTGGCTCAGGCACTGCGATGCACATCTGAACCACGTGCAGAAGACAGCAGTGAAGACTGCATCATTGCCGGCCTTTAGGGGAAGACATATAGCTGGAGGTTATCTACCATGATAAGGAATGAATTCAGCCTTCCGTATACTTAAAGGAAACTCAATGCGAGACGGATACTCTCTTTATTGCCCAGAAGGACAATCTACCCAGAAGGGACTTTGCAAAACACGGATGGAAGCAAAACACACACACGTTAACAAGTCGTGTACTATTTCCTGAACTCTCTCACACACAGACACAGTTTTTGCACACGTGCTGAAGTAAAGGAGAAAATAGGCATCCCCTACCGTGTCGTGACCCAGCCAAGACATTGGCAGTTGTCAGCACAAACGCTGAGCAGCTGAGCTCCAAATGGAAAACATAGTGTGTAGTCTGGAAAATCAGGGCACATCTTGCTCTCTGCACCACCTTTCAGGAGAAGCCAGGAGCAAAGGCACGTGTGCTGGCCCTGTGATGGACTTGATCCCTTCTCCAGGGCAAGCAGTGAAGTGGAACTGATGCAGCAGCACAAAGACTTCAGAGCATTTTTTTTTTTCTCTTCTGAATAAGAACCTTAATAAAAAAGCGACCGTCAGCTCTCAGGACCTGACTAGGACTGGTGCAGCAGATGCATGAGCCCCGGTGCTTTCCTTGCAAACACTGCACTGGGATTAAATGCTGACATAAGTGGTTTGGAAGGCGAGGTTGCCTCAGCATCCGAACCACACCTGCCTTGGGCGCCAAAGGAGGACCAGCCCGCCTGCCTGCCCAGAAACCGACGTTTTCTCTAGCTGGAAAATGAGCTCAGGCTGAGACCTGAGAGGCCCGAATCCTGAGTGCTTTGTCCCTGCACAGAGCGTGCTGAGGGTTGTGCTAGACCCTCAGTTGTGCTGGCTAGACCCACAATGAGGGCGTGGGTCTGAGGTGCCTTCAGAGAAAGGATCTTCAGCCTAACAGGCTGAACCACTACCAAGTGCACCTTGAAGGCCCCGATGCCCAGGCACAGCCAACACTGCCATCCCACCAGGAAATGCTGGGGAGTGTCTCTCCAGAGCCAGTGCTGTTGGAGCCTCCTGTGTGGTGGGCACTGAGACTTTCCTGTGAGGGCACGGGGAAGGGTTGGGGGGTGTGGGGGTGTATGGCTAATGCAGGATGTCCCTCAAAGTAGGGGTGGCAAGAATCTTGCAATACATCAGTGCCTGGGATCATTATGGACCTCATTACGAGAGGCTCTGAGTGTTGTGGTTTAACCTGGCATGCAGCTAAACACCACACAGCTCTTTGCTCACACCACCGCAGTGGGACGGGGGAGAGAATGGAAAAAAAATGGTAAAAATTAAACTTGTGGGTTGAGAGAAAGACAGTTTAGTAGGACAGAAAATGAAGGGGAAATAATAATAGGAATAACAACAACAACAACAACAACAAAAATACAAATAACAATAATAATAATATAACAACAACAGCAACAGCAACAACAATAATAATAGAATATATAAAAGTAGTGATGCATAATGCAATTGCTCACCACCCGCCAACCGATGCCCAGCCAGTCCCCGAGCAGTGGCTGCTGCACCCCCCCGGCCAACTCCCTCCAGTTTTATTGTTGCATGATGCCATATGGTATGGAATATCCTTTTGGCCAGTTTGGGTCAGCTGTCCTGGCTGTGTCTCCTCCCAGCTTCTCGGGCAGCCCTAGCCTCCTCACTGGCAGGGCACTATGAGAAGCTGAAAAGTCCTTGACTTAGTGTAAACACTGCTTAGCAACAACTACAACATCAGCATGTGATCAACATTATTCTCATCCTAAATCCAAAGCACAGCACTATACAAGCTACCAGGAAGAAAGTTAACTCTACCCCAGACAAAACCAGGAGACCCACACTCTGTAAGGTCTTGGTTAATGTACCGCTTATTGGGGATAGCACGAGAAGGAGAAAAGTGGATAGCATAGGTAGCCATGCATTTTCTCACATCCCTGTGTAGCCTCAGCAGTGGGACACTATGCATGAACACCTTTTAAGTGACAGAAACGTGGACCTATATTGTCAAGGGCGAAAGTGTTTCTGCCAATGAAAGCAGGAGGCAAGAAGCACGGCCAGTGTCCAGACTCAGGAGGGAGATGAGGACTGGGCCTGCATGAATGACTTACCTATTGGAAAGAAGGAGAAACAGATGCAGAGCACTTCACCTCCTCCCAGCTCCACTGCCAAGAGCACACAATCTGTGAGGTATTTCACCCAGCAGCCTTCCGCGTCGCAGCCAGACGTGCTTATCTACTGCACTGCAGAGACACCCATGAGTGGGCTACTGGGGATGCACTCTTCTGTATCGGGATGGTCCCAAGGAAACTGCAGCATGCCTGGTCATGATGGCTGGAAAAATCTTATTCCTGTGGGACTTGTCTTCTGAGTACTGTCGGATGGCAAGAGAAGCTGCAGAGCAACGTGTGGGAGTTGGTTGTTTAGTATAGTACTTCAGCTGCGATGGCCTGTGCTGCAAGTGATAAAGAAAACGAGAAGAATGGTGACTGTGTGCCTGTCATGAGTGCTTCTGTCTGTGCGAACTGTAATGTGTCCGGCAGAGAGAATAGCATAGTCTCATGAGAGCAGTGAAAGAGGACAAGCAGATCGCTCCTCCAGAGTCGGTGTAGAGACACAAAAGGGTTTGAGTCATCTGCCTGGTGAGTTGAAAGGTCTGGCAGAGACGCACTTTGGCACCGTCAGTCACCCACCTGGTTCTGGGCATGATCTCAGAAGGAGAGGTCCGCTCTCTCTCACTCCTGCCTGTGCTCCTTCTTTGGACTGAGCTGTTGGCAGAAGAGGGTCTGAAGCTGGTGAGAGACGGTCTTGTTCTGGATTGCAGTCCTTGCTGAGCCCCTGACCTCCCACAAAGAGCAAACCAGGAGAGAGCAGAGGGAATGAGGTTCAGCAGAGGTAAGAGCTGGTAGGAGGACCCAAAGCAACTTGCTGGTGGTTGCATGGGCTGGGACGGTCTTGGCTGACTTCTAATTCTCTCTGGTTCCTCCATGACATCCCAGCAACTTCTGACCCAAGCTTGTTTCTCCCTCAGCAAGGATCAGGTTTTCTTTCCCAAAGCTGCTCCAGAAACATGTGCGTTTTGTTGCTTATCCCAAGTGAGCTCTCTGTCATGCCCAACAAACACAGCCTCAGCAAGAAATGACACAGGAAAAGCTGTGGCACATGAGAAACATGAGGGACAACACAGCTGAGGGATTTCCTAGTCCCTCCCTCGTATTGTCGGGTCAGGACGGAGCCGTGGGACAGAATGTGCACCTCTGGGCAGCACAGCCTTGCCAGCATTAGGCAGGGAGGAATCCCAGCACAAGCTCACGGTGCCTCTGAACAGTGTCCAATGCCTGGAGACTGGCTGGGCATCAGTCCAGTCCTGGGGGGTGGTTGACATAACATTTTTTTCTCTCTTTCCTTCACCTACTAAACCGTCTCTATCTTGACCCATGAATTTTCTCACATTCACTTTTCCTGTTCTCTCCCCTGTCCTGCTGGGGTGGGGGCGGGGGGTCAAAGCAGTGGCTGTGCAGGTGTTTAGATGCTGGCCGCGATCAACCCATCTCAGCCCCAAGCAGCTGATACCGGATCAGCACTTCTCACCAGCACCCTCATTTGGCGGGGAGAGGGGCGAGAAACTAAAGGCGACTGTGGATGAAGAGCCAGGCATCACCACGGAGAGATCCCGCTGGGAGGAAGCAGAGGCAGTCTCTCCCTCATGCCTGCAGGGAGGAATGAAACAAAGCAGAAAGTGGTATCTGTCTATGCCCTTCATGGCTCTGGGGCAGCACCTTGCCACCCTGCTCTTCTGTTGTCCCCAGTGAGGAAAGGATGGCTTGTGCCAAAAGGAAGTCTGCTGGGAAAGAGGCAGTGCTTCCTGACTTTGATCCTGGAACTGAAAATCTCTGCTATGGCATTAGGTGCCATCACCCACATCAGCACAAGAGTCACCAGTAGTCCTGTCACCTTTCCAGCCCACGTTACAGTTGCCCAGCTCCCTGTTCAAGTCTCCTGGCTGGGGGATTCCAAGTGAGACATATTCCTTTACTAGGATAAATTTGGAGGATACTGAGCAGATCACAGTCCTCTCCCGAGTTTCTTACAGGATCACAACCTTGTCTGTGGTGGAGGCAGCCATGTAGCGCAGGGGTTGATACTGGGTCCAGTGCTGTTTAACATCTCCAGGAATGACCTGGACGGTGGGGCAGAGTGCACCCTCAGCAAGTTTGCAGATGATACAAAACTGGGGAGAGAGCCTGACAGGCCAGATGGTTGTTGCAGTGCCATCCAGCTGCGCTTTGACAGGCTGCAGAACCCTTTGATCTGTGGCTGTAGGGTGTCCCACAGGACACAGGTGGACGGGCCTGTATTGAAGCACAAAGTGCTGGCTCCTTTGGGAACCCTATGAGAAAGGCATGAACGCTTTCAAGGGAGATAATTGTCTTATTACTAACATAGACATGGGGAGAGCAAATCATCGAATCCTTCATCCCGTCTGATGCTGGGAACCCCAAGATGGGGCAGCCATCAGTCAGGGCATGGCATGCTGTACAGATGCTGTCTGTGGTGATGTTTGCCAGCTCTGCATTCACTGGCACTCTTGCAGAGCCTTCATTACAGTACATCTTCAGTATGTCACCAGTTGCTGATAGCAGTCAGGCCTGGAATGTGGACTTGGCTTTGGAGGCGACCTTGGGTGACAGATCCTAATATTATTGACATATTAATAAAGCTAGAGCTCCTGGGAACAGCGCACACAGCTGCTGCTAGAAGCCAGTGTCTGGGGAGTCTTACAGCAGACATTGTGTTGGTGGAGTTTGTGACCTTGAACAGCACACATCTGCTCGAGCGGGCCATGTACTTAAGGCCCAAGGCATTAGCTTAAGTAGCTGCTGTAAGGAAACCAGCTGGAGTGCCCTGTGCCGGCCTGTGCTGCGCGCTGGTGGATATTATGACAGAGATAACGCTCCAACCTGTCAGGAGAAAACACGATTCCATTTGTTACACAAAATAAAAGGCCCCGTGGCATGGTAGGCAGGAGGAACCTCTCAATGGATGGGATCCACGCAGCACGCCATGGAAAAATCCTCCTGGGGCCCGTCCAATGCCGCATGGCAGCAGGGTTCCCAGCATCTGAAGGGACACAAGATGTACTCACTATCTATACGCCTCTTCTTACCCTATCTCATTAAAACAACACCTTATTGGCCCACTTGTTGCTGATGGGCCTTTCTTACAGAGATCCAGGAAAGCAGCCTGCACCATGTCTTTCTCTGTCACTTCCCTCCCCCATCCGCCTGGTGCGGAACAGCACAATAACATTTCAAGTGGACAGAAGAAAATAGAACACGCATGCGTATGATTAAACACACTCTGACTAAATCTTCATCTATGAGGAGCAAGTAGTGGTCACATAGTGTTCATGATATGGATTGGCCATGATGTGATCACTGACTCCATGTGCAATAGTCTTCCAGGCTGACGACCACATGGCCAAGCCTGGACAAAAGAGGGGATCCCCTAAGGGTTTCTCCCAAGCCTTTCACTCTGTTAAAAACAAGATCAACCTGCCCAGGAAACTGCCCCAATGTCACTTCAGACCATGCTTTGCCGTGGAAGGATTTCTCGGTGCAGAAAACAGCCACGTGCAATTCAGCTCACCTCGTGCCTGTAGCCCGCGTGATTCCCTTAGGATAGATCACTGACAGTGGTACCTGTGAGTAAGTATCACCTTCCTCAAACGGTCACAGCAGCATCATGTAGACGGGCTATTTCCCAATTCCGGCTGTCCCTTTGCAGGCTCAACTGAAACTGCCTGCATGGGATCAGTGCCCAGTGAACACACAGCTGGGCACAGGGAGAGTGGAAGGAGAAAAAGGTCCCACCCTCTCCATCAACATGCCTCCAAATGCCCCTCTCTGCATTTCCCCAGCGGGCCTCACCACTTCCATCCTCTACCGCTCACCATGAACGCTTGGTGGGAGACCAACCATTTCAAAGCTACTGGCCTGCACATGGCCAGGCATGAGGCAAGGGCAGCGTGGAACACCTGAGCAGGAGTCTGTGCATCGACCTGTAGAGAACATCACCAGCCCCACAGCACGCATTGCGCAGGGAGGGCAGTTGCAGTTTCAGGAGAAAGGAACACGAGGGGACTCAGGCTGGGATGCAGCATTTCTTTAATGAGAACAGGAAGTGTGCATTTTGAGGGGAGGGGGAAGAGCGCTGAGCGTGAGAGGCCGAGGGCTCCACAGGGCAAGAGGACATCACCCTATGCAGCGGGATGCAAAGCACCTGCAAGGTGCTCCTTTCTCCCCATTGCAGCTGCAGCCGGGGAGAATCCTCTCCCACCTACAGCGAGGGCGGGTGAAGTACATTGCCTTGGTCAACGGCAAAAGCCATGAAGCCCAGGAGGGAGGAAGAGAGGGATAGCGGGCGATAGCAAGGACACCACAGGAAGAATAAGAGCGAGAAGAGCACGATGTCAAGGGAAGGCACATGGCCCCCTTCCATTCACGAGGAGAGGCAGGTGTCCCTCACACTGGGAAACCACAGGCATCTCCCCGGTCCTGGATCCAGATGTCGTTTCTCCATTCCTGGTTGTTCTTTCCAACGCGAGCGATCCGCTGGCCCTACCAGCACGGATTGCATGAACGCAGGGGCCCACACAGACCGCTCCCGAGGCCTGTGAATCTCCCAAATCCAAGGGAGCCCCCAGAAGAGACGGGGACCCCCCCAGCGCTCAGGGAGCTCCCAACAGCAGCCGACAGAGAAGATCCCACGGCTGTGCTCTGAGGGAAAGAGGTGAGGATGGGGCCCGGCAGGGTCACCACCACTGGCGAGGGTTCGATCACGGTGGTGGAGTCAGCGCACCGCAGAACACAAGGCTCATTGCAGCTGTTTGCAAGAGGGGCTGGTCCGCAGGAGAAAGGGAGGCAGGGTCTGGAGCAAGACATGTCTCGGCGAGGGAGGCAGAGCTGAAACACAGAGCAGGGCATGAGCACGAGACGGACGCCGAGGGAAGAGGACGGGTCAGAGCCACAAGCGCGCCTGCAGAAAGAGCCCGTATGGGTTCGGACTTACCTAGCTGACTGTGGAGAAGGCAGCAAGGGCAGTGGATGGCAGGCCTGGAGACGCGTGGACTTTTATACCCTGTCTCCAAGCCTTGGGGGCACCTGAAGCATTCTTTATGCATGAAGCGCTTTGCTAACTAGCAGTATTTGCAGTATTTGCTTGCTAAGGCCTCCCGGGTGACTACGCCTTTTCCCCTTTCATCTCAGAGGTTTTGCTCCCATACAACATGTGGCCAAGACTGAAATGAGCCCTTTGAGGTGCAGCAGTCATTATGTTGCTCCCTAAGACCACAGGACGTTGTTGTCCGTCTCCTCTCAGCTGCTCGCAGAGACGCTAGGTAGCACGCTGGCCAGGCACACTCCTGGATCACGGCCACTACCACCACCCCTCCACACCGCACACTGCCCTTCAGGCACTGAGGAATTCAACACCCAAAGTCAGCTCGGCTGCTCACATATGTAGGTGTGCATCCCGTACACGTCAAGACTGAGAATTCATCCAGGGCACGATCGCTGCAGCCAAGGGGAAGGCAGATCACAGAATCGGAATCAGATGCTCACCCAGGACTCAACCTGTGGTGTTCCTACATCAAAAAGCAGAACACCTCCTGCCCAAGAGGAGTTACAAAGAGGAGACACATTTTGTCTTAAGTGTCTTGATTTGATTTATTTAATTTGGAGAGGTATTGTTCGAGGTTGTCTTTGGTTTGTTTGGGAAGGTTGATTTGGGTTGCACTGGTCTGGGTTGGATGCGTCTGAGTTGGGTTTTGTTGGGTTGGGTTTGGCTTGGTTTCCTGCCAAGGACCATGGCCTTTCTGTCTGTCCCTCTGTGTGCAGCAGGTGTGCACAAGCTTGCACCTGTTGAGATATTTTTAATGTTTAATTTTTAATATCTTCATCAATGACATAGACTGTGGAATCGAGTGCACTCAGTTTTCAGATGACACCTAGCTGAGTGGTGCAGTGTACATGCCTGAAGGAAGGGCTGCCATCCAGAGGGACCTGGACAACCTCAAGAAGTGGGCTAATGTTAAGCTCATGAGATTCAAGAAGGCCAAGTGCAAGACCCTGCACCTGGGTCAGGGCAATGCCCCGTACCAATACAGTCCGGTGAATGAAGGGATTCAGTGCAGCCCTGGGGAGAAGGACTTGGGGATGCTTGTGGATGAAAAGTTGGACATGAGTCACCAATGTGCACGTTCAGCCCAGAAGGCCAACCGTACACTGGGCTGCATACAAAGAAGCATGGCCAGCAGGTTGAGGGAGGTGATTCTCCCCCTCTACTACACTCTTGGAAGACCCCACCTGGAGTACTGCGTCCAGCTCTGGAGCCCTCAGGACAGGAAAGACATGGACCTGTTGCAGAGGGTCCAGAGGAGGGCTGCAAAAATGATGAGAGAGATGGTACAGCTCTCCTAAGAAGACAGGCAGAGAGAGTTGGGGTTGTTCATCCTGGAGAAGAGAAGGCTCTGGGGAGACCTTATTGCAGCATTTCAGTACGTAAAGAGGGTTTGTAAGAAAGATGGAGGCAAACTTTTTAGGAGGGCCTGTTGTGATAGGACAAGGGGTAATTGTTTTAAAGAAAAACAAGTAACTTTAGACTAAAAATAAGGAAGAAATTTTTTATGATGGATGTGGTGAAACACCTCAATTGGTTGCCCAGAGAGGTGGTAGATGTCCCATTCCTGGAAACCTTCAAGGTCAGATTGGATGGCACTCTAAGCAACCTGATCTAGATGAAGAAGTCCATGCTAATTGCAGGGGGTTGGACTAGATGACCTTTAAAGGTCCTACCCAGCCCAAACTATTTTATGATTCTATAATTATATATGTGCATTCAGTGAAGCCTGATGACACTGTTCAGCAGTACTTGTGGCTGACCCTCTGCCCAGGTTACACAGACGTCAGCTCTACATCAAAGGGACAGCCAAAGAGCTGAGCTGGTCACTCTCATCAGGAAGGTCCAGCTGTTTCCCTCCTGGATGTGAATGGTGTGGTTCCTAGATGACCTCACCTTTGCTTTTCTTCTTCCCACTGGGCATATGAGTTCAGCTCGGAGGGTTTATTGTTTACTGAAAAACAGGTCTATCAAAGGAATGGGCAGATGTTCAAGCAGCCTCATGACCCTTGCCCGAGGGTGATCCAAGACAAAATGGATTTGTTTTTCTCCTCGTACTCATACCTCATATGTACGTACATATGTACTCATATGTACTCGTACGTACTCGTACGTACTCGTACCTCATCCTGGAGGCCAACAGCCTCTGTGGCATGTGGAAAAGGGTCCAGAGAGAACTTATTGAATTCTTTCAGTACATAAAGTATGTGCATAAGAAATATGGGGACAAACATTTTAGCAGGGCCTGTTGCGATAGAGCAACGGGTAATGGCTTTAAACTAAAAGAGGGTAGATTCAAACCAGATATAAGGGAGAAATTTTTTATGATGAGGGTGGTGAAACACTGGAACATGTTGCCCAGAGACGTGCCTCCGTGGGATGTGGGATTTCGTAAAGTCAGGGAAGCAGAGCTCCCAGGTGCTTTTGTGGGGTGAGGGTCAGAGTGAACTAGTTCCCTTATGGGGTCCAGGAAAGTGGAGGACTGCAAGAGCTGGGCAGAGGATGAGCCAAAAAGAGACTGGCTGGCCTTGCCCAAATGTCTAAACATACCTGTGAAGAAAATGAGTCTCTGCTGTTCAGGCCAAGGCGCTGAGCTGGAACCAATGGAGAGGTGACTTCAGGTGCTGAATTCCTCAGTGCCTGAAGGGCAGTGTGCGGTCTGGAGGGGTGGTGGTAGTGGCCGTGATCCAGGACTGTGCCTGGCCAGCGTGCTACCTAGCATCTCTGCGAGCAGCTGAGAGGAGACGGACAACAATGTCCCGTGGCCTTAGGGAGCAACATAATGACTGCTGCACCTCAAAGGGCTCATTTCAGTCTTGGCCACGTGTTGGATGGGAGCAAAACCTCTGAGATGAAAGGGGAAAAGACGTAGTCACCCGGGAGGCCTTAGCAAGCAAATACTGCAAACACTGCTAGTTAGCAAAGCGCTTCATGCATAAAGAATGCTTCAGGTGCCCCCAAGGCTTGGAGACAGGGTATAAAAGTCCACGCGTCTCCAGGCCTGCCATCCACTGCCCTTGCTGCCTTCTCCACAGTCAGCTAGGTAAGTCCGAACCCACACGGGCTCTTTCTGCAGGCGCGCTTGTGGCTCTGACCCGTCCTCTTCCCTCGGCGTCCGTCTCGTGCTCATGCCCTGCTCTGTGTTTCAGCTCTGCCTCCCTCGCCGAGACATGTCTTGCTCCAGACCCTGCCTCCCTTTCTCCTGCGGACCAGCCCCTCTTGCAAACAGCTGCAACGAGCCTTGTGTTCTGCGGTGCGCTGACTCCACCACCGTGATCGAACCCTCGCCAGTGGTGGTGACCCTGCCGGGCCCCATCCTCACCTCTTTCCCTCAGAGCACAGCCGTGGGATCTTCTCTGTCGGCTGCTGTTGGGAGCTCCCTGAGCGCTGGGGGGGTCCCCGTCTCTTCTGGGGGCTCCCTTGGATTTGGGAGATTCACAGGCCTCGGGAGCGGTCTGTGTGGGCCCCTGCGTTCATGCAATCCGTGCTGGTAGGGCCAGCGGATCGCTCGCGTTGGAAAGAACAACCAGGAATGGAGAAACGACATCTGGATCCAGGACCGGGGAGACGCCTGTGGTTTCCCAGTGTGAGGGACACCTGCCTCTCCTTGTGAATGGAAGGGGGCCATGTGCCTTCCCTTGACATCGTGCTCTTCTGGCTCTTATTCTTCCTGTGGTGTCCTTGCTATCGCCCGCTATCCCTCTCTTCCTCCCTCCTGGGCTTCATGGCTTTTGCCGTTGACCAAGGCAATGTACTTCACCCGCCCTCGCTGTAGGTGGGAGAGGATTCTCCCCGGCTGCAGCTGCAATGGGGAGAAAGGAGTACCTTGCAGGTGCTCTGCATCCCGCTGCATAGGGTGATGTCCTCTTGCCCTGTGGAGCCCTCGGCCTCTCACGCTCAGCGCTCTTCCCCCTCCCCTCAAAATGCACACTTCCTGTTCTCATTAAAGAAATGCTGCATCCCACCCTGAGTGTCCTCGTGTTCCTTTCTCCTGAAACTGCAACTGCCCTCCCTGCGCAATGCGTGCTGTGGGGCTGGTGATGTTCTCTACAGGTCGATGCACAGACTCCTGCTCAGGTGTTCCACGCTGCCCTTGCCTCATGCCTGGCCATGTGCAGGCCAGTAGCTTTGAAATGGTTGGTCTCCCACCAAGCGTTCATGGTGAGCGGTAGAGGATGGAAGTGGTGAGGCCCGCTGGGGAAATGCAGAGAGGGGCATTTGGAGGCATGTTGATGGAGAGGGTGGGACCTTTTTCTCCTTCCACCCTCCCTGTGCCCAGCTGTGTGTTCACTGGGCACTGCTCCCGTGCAGGCAGTTTCAGTTGAGCCTGCAAAGGGACAGCCGGAATTGGGAAATAGCCCGTCTACATGATGCTGCTGTGACCGTTTGAGGAAGGTGATACTTACTCACAGGTACCACTGTCAGTGATCTATCCTAAGGGAATCACGCGGGCTACAGGCACGAGGTGAGCTGAATTGCACGTGGCTGTTTTCTGCACCGAGAAATCCTTCCACGGCAAAGCATGGTCTGAAGTGACATTGGGGCAGTTTCCTGGGCAGGTTGATCTTGTTTTTAACAGAGTGAAAGGCTTGGGAGAAACCCTTAGGGGATCCCCTCTTTTGTCCAGGCTTGGCCATGTGGTCGTCAGCCTGGAAGACTATTGCACATGGAGTCAGTGATCACATCATGGCCAATCCATATCATGAACACTATGTGACCGCTACTTGCTCCTCATAGATGAAGATTTAGTCAGAGCGTGTTTAATCATACGCATGCGTGTTCTATTTTCTTCTGTCCACTTGAAATGTTATTGTGCTGTTCCGCACCAGGCGGATGGGGGAGGGAAGTGACAGAGAAAGACATGGTGCAGGCTGCTTTCCTGGATCTCTGTAAGAAAGGCCCATCAGCAACAAGTGGGCCAATAAGGTGTTGTTTTAATGAGATAGGGTAAGAAGAGGCGTATAGATAGTGAGTACATCTTGTGTCCCTTCAGATGCTGGGAACCCTGCTGCCATGCAGCATTGGACGGGCCCCAGGAGGATTTTTCCATGGCGTGCTGCGTGGATCCCATCCATTGAGAGGTTCCTCCTGCCTACCATGCCACGGGGCCTTTTATTTTGTGTAACAAATGGAATCGTGTTTTCTCCTGACAGGTTGGAGCGTTATCTCTGTCATAATATCCACCAGCGCGCAGCACAGGCCGGCACGGGGCACTCCAGCTGGTTTCCTTACAGCAGCTACTTAAGCTAATGCCTTGGGCCTTAAGTACAAGGCCCGCTCGAGCAGATGTGCACTGTTCAAGGTCACAAACTCCACAAATACAATGTCTGCTGTAAGACTCCCCAGACACTGGCTTCTAGCAGCAACTGTGTGCGCTGTTTCCAGGAGCTCTAGCTTTATTAATATGTCAAGAATATTAGGATCTGTCACCCAAGGGCGCCTCCAAAGCCAAGTCCACATTCCAGGCCTGACTGCTATCAGCAACTGGTGACATACTGAAGATGTACTGTAATGAAGGCTCTGCAAGAGTGCCAGTGAATGCAGAGCTGGCAAACATCACCACAGACAGCATCTGTACAGCATGCCATGCCCTGACCGATGGCTGCCCCATCTTGGGGTTCCCAGCATCAGACGGGATGAAGGATTCGATGATTTGCTCTCCCCATGTCTATGTTAGTAATAAGACAATTATCTCCCTTGAAAGCGTTCATGCCTTTCTCATAGGGTTCCCAAAGGAGCCAGCACTTTGTGCTTCAATACAGGCCCGTCCACCTGTGTCCTGTGGGACACCCTACAGCCACAGATCAAAGGGTTCTGCAGCCTGTCAAAGCGCAGCTGGATGGCACTGCAACAACCATCTGGCCTGTCAGGCTCTCTCCCCAGTTTTGTATCATCTGCAAACTTGCTGAGGGTGCACTCTGCCCCACCGTCCAGGTCATTCCTGGAGATGTTAAACAGCACTGGACCCAGTATCAACCCCTGCGCTACATGGCTGCCTCCACCACAGACAAGGTTGTGATCCTGTAAGAAACTCGGGAGAGGACTGTGATCTGCTCAGTATCCTCCAAATTTATCCTAGTAAAGGAATATGTCTCACTTGGAATCCCCCAGCCAGGAGACTTGAACAGGGAGCTGGGCAACTGTAACGTGGGCTGGAAAGGTGACAGGACTACTGGTGACTCTTGTGCTGATGTGGGTGATGGCACCTAATGCCATAGCAGAGATTTTCAGTTCCAGGATCAAAGTCAGGAAGCACTGCCTCTTTCCCAGCAGACTTCCTTTTGGCACAAGCCATCCTTTCCTCACTGGGGACAACAGAAGAGCAGGGTGGCAAGGTGCTGCCCCAGAGCCATGAAGGGCATAGACAGATACCACTTTCTGCTTTGTTTCATTCCTCCCTGCAGGCATGAGGGAGAGACTGCCTCTGCTTCCTCCCAGCGGGATCTCTCCGTGGTGATGCCTGGCTCTTCATCCACAGTCGCCTTTAGTTTCTCGCCCCTCTCCCCGCCAAATGAGGGTGCTGGTGAGAAGTGCTGATACGGTATCAGCTGCTTGGGGCTGAGATGGGTTGATCGCGGCCAGCATCTAAACACCTGCACAGCCACTGCTTCGACCCCCCGCCCCCACCCCAGCAGGACAGGGGAGAGAACAGGAAAAGTGAAAGTGAGAAAATTCATGGGTCAAGATAGAGACGGTTTAGTAGGTGAAGGAAAGAGAGAAAAAAAATGTTATGTCAACCACCCCTCAGGACTGGACTGATGCCCAGGCAGTCTCCAGGCATTGGACACTGTTCAGAGGCACCGTGAGCTTGTGCTGGGATTCCTCCCTGCCTAATGCTGGCAAGGCTGTGCTGCCCAGAGGCGCACATTCTGTCCCACGGCTCCGTCCTGTCCTGACAATCCGAGGGAAGGACTAGGAAATCCCTCAGCTGTGTTGTCCCTCATGTTTCTCACGTGCCACAGCTTTTCCTGTGTCATTTCTTGCTGAGGCTGTGTTTGTTGGGCATGACAGAGAGCTCACTTGGGATAAGCAACAAAACGCACGTGTTTCTGGAGCAGCTTTGGGAAAGAAAACCTGATCCTTGCTGAGGGAGAAACAAGCTTGGGTCAGAAGTTGCTGGGATGTCATGGAGGAACCAGAGAGAATTAGAAGTCAGCCAAGACCGTCCCAATGGAGGAAGAAAGTCCAGCCCATGCAACCACCAGCAAGTTGCTTTGGGTCCTCCTACCAGCTCTTACCTCTGCTGAACCTCATTCCCTCTGCTCTCTCTCCTGGTTTGCTCTTTGTGGGAGGTCAGGGGCTCAGCAAGGACTGCAATCCAGAACAAGACCGTCTCTCACCAGCTTCAGACCCTCTTCTGCCAACAGCTCAGTCCAAAGAAGGAGCACAGGCAGGAGTGAGAGAGAGCGGACCTCTCCTTCTGAGATCATGCCCAGAACCAGGTGGGTGACTGACGGTGCCAAAGTGTGTCTCTGCCAGACCTTTCAACTCACCAGGCAGACGGCTCAAACCCTTTTGTGTCTCTACACCGACTCTGGAGGAGCGATCTGCTTGTCCTCTTTCACTGCTCTCATGAGACTATGCTATTCTCTCTGCCGGACACATTACAGTTCGCACAGACAGAAGCACTCATGACAGGCACACAGTCACCATTCTTCTCGTTTTCTTTATCACTTGCAGCACAGGCCATCGCAGCTGAAGTACTATACTAAACAACCAACTCCCGCACGGTGCTCTGCAACTTCTCTTGCCATCCGACAGTACTCAGAAGACAAGTCCCACAGGAATAAGATTTTTCCAGCCATCATGACCAGGCATGCTGCAGTTTCCTTGGGACCATCCCGATACAGAAGAGTGCATCCCCAGTAGCCCACTCATGGGTGTCTCTGCAGTGCAGTAGATAAGCACGTCTGGCTGCGATGCGGAAGGCTGCTGGGTGAAATACCTCACAGATTGTGTGCTCTTGGCAGTGGAGCTGGGAGGAGGTGAAGTGCTCTGCATCTGTTTCTCCTTCTTTCCTATAGGTAACTCATTCATGCAGGCCCAGTCCTCAACTCCCTCCTGAGTCTGGACACTGGCCGTGCTTCTTGCCTCCTGCTTTCATTGGCAGAAACACTTTCGCCCTTGACAATATAGGTCCACGTTTCTGTCACTTAAAAGGTGTTCATGCATAGTGTCCCACTGCTGAGGCTACACAGGGATGTGAGAAAATGCATGGCTACCTATGCTATCCACTTTTCTCCTTCTCGTGCTATCCCCAATAAGCGGTGCATTAACCAAGACCTTACAGAGTGTGGGTCTCCTGGTTTTGTCTGGGGTAGAGTTAACTTTCTTCCTGGTAGCTTGTATAGTGCTGTGCTTTGGATTTAGGATGAGAATGATGTTGATCACATGCTGATGTTGTAGTTGTTGCTAAGCAGTGTTTACACTAAGTCAAGGACTTTTCAGCTTCTCATAGTGCCCTGCCAGTGAGGAGGCTAGGGCTGCCCGAGAAGCTGGGAGGAGACACAGCCAGGACAGCTGACCCAAACTGGCCAAAAGGATATTCCATACCATATGGCATCATGCAACAATAAAACTGGAGGGAGTTGGCCGGGGGGTGCAGCAGCCACTGCTCGGGGATTGGCTGGGCATCGGTTGGCGGGTGGTGAGCAATTGCATTGTGCATCACTTCTTTTGTATATTCTATTATTATTATTATTGTTGTTGTTGTTGCTGCTGTTGTTATATTATTATTGTTATTATTGTTATTTTTATTATTGCTTTTTTTTTGTTGTTGCTGTTGTTATTATTCCTATTATTATTTCCCCTTCATTTTCTGTCCTACTAAACTGTCTTTCTCTCAACCCACAAGTTTAAATTTTACCATTTTTTTTCCATTCTCTCCCCCGTCCCACTGCGGTGGTGTGAGCAAAGAGCTGTGTGGTGTTTAGCTGCATGCCAGGTTAAACCACAACACTCAGAGGCTCTCGTAATGAGGTCCATAATGATCCCAGGCACTGATGTATTGCAAGACTCTTGCCACCCCTACTTTGAGGGACATCCTGCATTAGCCATACACCCCCACACCCCCCAACCCTTCCCTGTGTCCTCAGAGGAAAGTCTCAGTGCCCACCACACAGGAGACTCCAACAGCACTGGCTCTGAAGAGACACTCCCCAGTATTTCCTGGTGGGATGGCAGTGTTGGCTGTGCCTGGGCATCAGGGCCTTCAAGGTGCCCTTGGTAGTGGTTCAGCCTGTTAGGCTGAAGATCCTTTCTCTGAAGGCACCTCAGACCCATGCCCTCATTGTGGGTCTAGCCATCACAACTGAGGGTCTAGCACAACCCTCAGCACGCTCTGTGCAGGGACAAAGCACTCAGGATTCGGGCCTCTCAGGTCTCAGCCTGAGCTCATTTTCCAGCTAGAGAAAACGTCGGTTTCTGGGCAGGCAGGCGGGCTGGTCCTCCTTTGGCGCCCAAGGCAGGTGTGGTTCGGATCCTGAGGCAACCTCGCCTTCCAAACCACTTATGTCAGCATTTAATCCCAGTGCAGTGTTTGCAAGGAAAGCACCGGGGCTCATGCATCTGCTGCACCAGTCCTAGTCAGGTCCTGAGAGCTGACGGTCGCTTTTTTATTAAGGTTCTTATTCAGAAGAGAAAAAAAAAAATGCTCTGAAGTCTTTGTGCTGCTGCATCAATTCCACTTCACTGCTTGCCCTGGAGAAGGGATCAAGTCCGTCACAGGGCCAGCACACGTGCCTTTGCTCCTGGCTTCTCCTGAAAGGTGGTACAGAGAGCAAGATGTGCCCTGATTTTCCAGACTACACACTATGTTTTCCATTTGGAGCTCAGCTGCTTAGCGTTTGTGCTGACAACTGCCAATGTCTTGGCTGGGTCACGACACGGTAGGGGATGCCTATTTTTGCACACGTGCTGAAGTAAAGGAGAAAAGTGTGTCTGTGTGTGAGAGAGTTCAGGAAATAGTACACGACTTGTTCATGTGTGTGCGTTTTGCTTCCATCTGGGTTTTGAAAAGTCCCTTCTGAGTAGATTGTCCTTCTGGGCAATAAAGAGAGTATCTGTCTCGCATTGAGTTTCCTTTAAGTATACAGAAGGCTGAATTCATTCCTTATCATGGTAGATAACCTCCAGCTATATGTCTTCCCCTAAAGGCCGGCAATGATGCAGTCTTCACTGCTGTCTTCTGCACGTGGTTCAGATGTGCATCGCAGTGCCTGAGCCACTTAACTGGGAAACTTTCATCTCCTACAGGTGAACATTCAGGGTTCGGTTCCTTGTTCAGGAGACAGCTTGGCTATGCGATGCGTTTGCAGACTCACGGAAAGCATGGCAACACCAAGCGCCGTGCATTGAGGGTAGGATGACGTGGAAAACTGTGTCTCCACAGAAAGGACTAAGCTCAGAGGAGTAAGGGCTAGCATCCTCTGGGTTTATTGCACTGGGAATTCCCTGGAAAAGGTAACAGGAGGCAATCATCGAGAATGTGCTCTGGAAAGCAATTTGTTCCTGCCTTCCCTGGACTACTTGCAAAGTCTATGTTCCTGTGATGTCTCTTCAGGCACACAAGAGTATATGATGGCCTCAGCTGGAAGGAGCCTTGCTTATGACTCTGCCCTCTTGGGAAGGTGTTTGCATAGTTCTTTTGAAACTGTGTAAATACAAGTTAGGGCAAAACGCTGTTGGCCATCCAGGGAGGCCTTTTCTTGCCCTCTGAGAGCATCCTGTCAGCCCATGGTTGTCTCTGGGAACTGCTGACCATGGACTGTGCTAGGGGCACCTGTCTGCAGGCAAGAGAGATATAGAGGCATATACAAGTTCATATGTGTATGCACAGAATTGTGCCTGCACACATGTGTGTCTCTACGCAAATTCTTAAGGAAGTCATGGCGCAAAACACATGTGAAAAGGTTTAGATACTCTGAAAATAATTACCTTCAAAAATGAAGACTGAAATTATGTAATGGAAATTTCCAAGTTGAAATATTGTGTTTACATTTTTATATATTATGTATGACATATATGTAATGACTGAAATCTGTAGATTGAAGTAATACAATGTTTTTAAGAATTTTTATACTGTTATTAAGACAAAAGATCCTCTATTTAAGTAGCTTTTATCTTAAAAATCTGAAATGTTTCTCAAATAGGTACAGCAAAATCATAGAGAGGAAGAAGCACGGAAATATCATACAATATTCAAAGGAAGTCAGCCAAACAAGTTTTTCAAACAGGAAGTCAGCCAAAAAAGCTTTTGTTTCTCACACTTTTCACTGGTAGTAATTCAAGAAAGTTATTTGGAAAAAAAATCCCACCTAAATTCAGACAATTAAAACTACTTTAAATCATCAAGATTATTAATATAAGACATAAAAGCACACTGAAAATGTAAATAAGCCACAATTCAGATGCATGTCTTTACAATTGTTTATGAACTCTGAAACAATTCTGTTGACATCTGTAATAAAATTTTTTAGCCATATAAAAGAGGAAGATAATGTTTTCTTTCGTCTTTCAATTTCTTTGTCCCTTAAAGCCGTCTTTAAAAGGTTATGTAAACACAAGACATGGTAGCTATCTCAATGAAAATTTTGGTGGAGATCAATTCTGTCTGTTGTTATGTCACACAACACTTAACATTTCTGAAAGAGAACCATGTTGACGGAGGAACTCTCACCAGAAAGTGAGATTTGTGAGGTACAGTCTGATGGTATGAAATGTTGTCTTGCAACTTTAGAGGATGGGCTGAAGATGGGTTTAGTCTCTCTATCACATGGGTGGAGTTAATTTCATCTGCACGTAAGTCTCTACAATGCAAAGGTGGGATTTGATACTTTTCCCAATCATATTTGTATAGGTGTATCCAAGTAAGTTAGGTGTCTAAGCTCCCGTTAGAGTCAAAGGAGATTTGGAGCTTGATTCATCTACTTGAATATGCATGTTTAGTGCTATTTGAGATGCCAAGGGATGTCCAGGACTTTCTCATGGGTCTGCCAGAGATGACACAGACATCTATGATAGCCCACAGATGACACTATGGCATATCCATGATCTCCTAAATTATAAACAATTCAGTGCCAAAACCCTATGGCATTTCAAATGACACCACATGTCTGTCTGAGAGTAGATAGACAGTGAGTCACTGGATTCCAGAGACTGATTCCTTTGCTTATAAATGAGACACATGCATTGGGTCACAGGTATCATACCATAGACTCCACTGACCATGGCCCAACCCATGTACCTAGTAGCAGGTGTCTATGCTATTGGAGATGTCCCCTGCCATCCAGCCTGCTCCTCAACTACTACTTCAGAAGGCAACATGTCTTCCGTATGTCCTGTGTCATATCTCCAAGCCCATGTGGATGGCTGGAATATCCCAGGTAATTTCAGGTGGCAGTAGATGTCTCTGAATACACAAAACTGAATTGAGCCAGTCAGATTAACTTGTCTCATAGAATCATAGAACGGTTTGGGTTAGAAGGGAACCGTCAAAGATCATCTAGCTCTATTCCCCTGCCATAGGCAGGGACATCTTTCACTAGATCATTTTGCTAAAAGCCCCATCCAACCTGACTTTGAACACTTCTAGTGATGGGGCATTCACAACTTCTCTGGGCAACCTCTTCCAGTGTCTCATCACCCTCATCATAAAACATTTCTTCTTTATGTCCAATCTAAACCTACCCTCTGTCACTTTAAAATTATTGAGCATAGGAAGTTCCATCTTAACATGAGGAGGAACTTCTTTCCTGTGAGGGTGGCAGAGCACTGGAACAGGCTGCTCAGAGAGGCTGTGGAGTCTCCCACACTGGAGACATTCAAAACCCGACTGGACGCCGTCCTGTGCAACTGCTGTAGGTGTCCCTGCTGTGGCAGGGGGATTGGAGTCAGATGATCTCCAGAGGTCCCTTCCAACCCTGACCATTCTGTGATTCTGTGATTGCCCCTTGTCCTGTCACTACAGCCCTTGATAAAAAGTCTTTCTCCATCTTTCTAACAACCCCCTTTAAGTTCTAAAAGGTTGCAATAAGGTCTCCCCAGAGCCTTTTCTTCTCCGGGCCGAACAACCCTAATTCTCTCAGCCTTTCTTCATAGGAGAGGTTTCCCAGTCCTCTGATCATTTTTGTGGCCCTCCTCTGGACCTGCTCAAACACATCCATGTCTTTGTTAAATCAGAGACCCCAGAACTGGATGAAGCACTCCAGGTGAAGTCTCACAAACATGGAATAGAAGGGCAGAATCACATCCCTCAACATGCTGGCCACACTTCTTTTGATGCAGCCCAGAGTATAGTTGGCTTTCTGGACTGCAAATGCAGATTACTGGCTCATATACAGTTTTTCATCCAACAGTACCTCCAAGTCCTTCTCTGCAGGGCTGTTCTCAATCAATTAATCCCCTAGTTCTGTATTGATATCAGGGTTGCCGTGATCCAGGTGCAGGACCTTGCACTTGGCCTTGTTGAACTTCATGAGGTTCACATGGGATCACTTCTCAAGCCAGTCAAGGTTCCTCTGGATAGCATTTCTTCCCTCTAACATGTCATAGACATCTGGGGAGTAACTCTTAAAGGTATGTACCTGGTATGACACGAGACATCTTACTGTATCCAAGATCTTCATGTAGTACCAGCAACTATAATTTAATGGAGATGCACGTGTTCTATAATGGCAGCTAGAGATTATGCAACTTCAAATGCCACCAGATACTCCTGTTTAGACACCAAATTACTTTGTGAACTCAGGTGAGCCGAATGCCTTCCTATCCTACAGTTCTGTCACTGACCTTTCCTATATCACTCTGGCAATGTGCCAGTGCTTCTTCTGAGGCGAGATACTTGTGGATGGTTTTTCAGCTGGGGGGAACTGACCTAGTAGTTGGGGTGAAATAGCTTCATTCTCATTTTAAAGAGAGCCCCTTTCACCTCCCTATTCCTAAAGCTGTAGATAACAGGGTTCAATACAGGGGTCACCACAGAATAGAACAGAGAGAGCACCTTGTCCACATCCAGGGAATAGCTGGATTTGGGACGTATATAGATGAACACAGCTGTCCCATAAAATAATGTCACTACAGTGAGATGTGAGAAGCAAGTGGAGAATGCTTTATACCTTCCTTTGGCAGACCTGATTTTGAGGATGGAGGAAATGATGAGGCTGTAAGACACCAAAATGAGCAGAAAAGGTATCAGGATGACAAAGGCAGCAGCCAGAATGATCTGTAGCTCATTCCAGTAAGTGTCTCCACACACCAGCATCAGCACTGGCTGGATCTCACAGAAGAAATGGTTGATCACATTGGAGCCACAGAATGGCAAAGAGAAGATAAATGTAGTGTGTCCAAGGGCCACAAGGTTGCCACATATCCATGAGGAAGCAGCCAGCTGCATGCATACCTTCTTATTCATGATATCCATGTAATGCAGAGGGTTGCATATGGCTAGGTAGCGGTCATATGCCATAGCAGCTAATAGGCAGCACTCAGTTGCCCCGAAGAACAGAAAGAAATACATCTGTGCAGCACAACCTGCAAAAGAGATGGACGTATCACTTGAAAGAAGATTGATCAGCACTCTGGGCAGGGTCGCAGAGGTGTAGCAGATCTCCAGAAATGACAAGTTCCTGAGGAAGAAGTACATGGGAGTGTGGAGGATAGGGTCCATATTAGTCACAAGAAGAATAATTAAGTTTCCCAGCACTGTGATGATGTAAATACATAGAAATAGGATGAAGAAGATAACTTTCATATCTGGACGATGAGAAAAACCCAGGATAACAAACACGATCACAGAAGTTTTATTTCCAGTGATCCCTTCTTCAGAGGATTTCATCTTGGAACACTAAAGACACAGGGACAACAATGAAACAGCATGGTACATTTCTTAAGTCAAGCCAAATAGCTCTTGGTTGTTAGCAGTAGCTTGCATGAAATTCAGAGAGTCAATTCCAGTCCTAAAGCAAGGCATCTTACTGCTGTTTGAGAAGACTCACGGTGTGCACCCTGGCCACCATCTGCCATGCAGAGAAGACAGGGTGCACACCTGTGGATCTTGTGTCACATTTGTGAGCCTTGCATGGATATGCTGGACAGCCCGTGATATCTAAATCTATAGAGCTGTGCTTAGGCTTCTCAGTCATTTCTGAGACATCTGTGTTTCAGATGCTGAAATCTTAGATGCCTTGATAGACAGTGAGGACAAATCCCACCCAACCTGAACAGAAGCCTGTAAGTCTGTTTTTCCATCCTTCCACCTATTTGATATTAACCTGGTATGATGTCTGTGTTATGTGCATGTTCTGTTAGAACAGTAGTTGACCTCTGGAGGATTTTAGTTTAAATTAATAGTTTCATTCTACTCTCAGTCATCTTGCATTGGAGCTTGGACACATACAATTGTTACAAATCTTAAAATGAAACAGATGACCTGTCGTGGTGTGCTCTCTTTGTTGAAAGCTTAGGAAGCATTGGGTGACAAGTTCAGTTCTCTGTGTATGCGAGGACATTTAGGTGTGCTTATACATAGGTGTCCTATACTGTTTAGTATGTCTCAGTTATCCAAGTCCATTGCACAGGGTTTGCAGATTTTCATTAGGATTGAGAGAAGTCTTACTCTATTCACCCGGAAGTCTTCCAAGAACCTCATGGATCTGTACAATGAAACTGAGTAACTGTGTTTAGACACCTAACTCCCAGGCACCGAATTCAGGGTAAACCAATATCAGTCATGACCAAAAAAAATGGCTCAAGAAAGGTGCTGTAACCTCTCAGGGTGCTTCATCATGATCATGCCCACAGGCCTTTACATTAGTCTGTCCTCAATAGAGAAAAGAGAGGCTTCATACCAAGCTCCTGAGTTGAAAGAGAAAACGGCCCAAAGAATGTGTAGTCTTTTAAAAGTTTGTTCAGGACTAGAGTTTGCCTCAACTGATTTACACAGAGGTAAATTAAGGAGAAAACCAATCTCCAGTGGTGGAAATAGGCACTTCCAGAGGACAAATTTGCCCTGGTCTGAGGTAAAAGCACAAAACGGACCTGAGAGGTTGCCCGTTAGAAAAATGTATTTTTCTCCATCAACTGCCACAGGCATCTCAATAGCCTGTTCAGGTATAGATGTCTATCAGTGTCTAAAATGAGGTGAAATCAGTTGTATCAGGTGTGTCCTGGAATATGTATGTTGAAAAGGAAGCACAAATCCAATGGTTGTGTGATTCTGTGTATGCGCATTATCAGTAGAATTATTACGGACAGTTATTAATAGCACTGAGTTATGTACTTTACAGTACAGCACAGTATGGTACAACCAGTTGTTTAAGGTGGGACCTGGTTTACTCAGGGAAGCAAGACCCTGAAGAAGTGAAGAAAGTCTTTGGGAAGGCAGTAAAGACAGGTAAGGCCTTTAGAAAGGAAAAGGGAACCCTTTATCTTTGGTACCCAAACTTAGATAGACAAGGTCTCCTTCAGGAGGCTTTCAAAGGCACATTCTTCTTTCCACTGACCATAAAGGAATCCTCAATGACTTTCTGAGATGGAATTCTTAGCTTTCACATGATCCCATGTGCTAAGATGGATCCCACTCTTAGGTGAGCCCCTAGAGGTAAGGTACATTCAAAGCATGATTCAGACTGCTGTGCAGGTAGGCTTCTGGTTTAACACTTCTGATTTAGCCTCTCTGGTGACTGTCTACTTCATTTTTCTTCATTGTTTATAGAGGGAGGCCACAGAGCTCAGGATCCTAGGATAAGTCCTCAAGTTGAGTGTTGTGGGAATCATCCCTTCCTCATTCTCACTACCTCTATTTGACACCTCTACCTTTACTTTTCCAAATTTTTTTCCAGACCTCTGCTCTACCTTTTGACACACCTCTGTCTGCCTCTACTCCTCCTGGTAATTTCTTTTCAAGTGAGCACTCCTTCACTTGTAGGTTATATTTCTAATAAAAATATGGGTTGTTGTTAATATGCATTTTCAAAAGAATCTCTGCATTCTGCATTCATGTGTTTCATGTTTTCACAACTGACATGCATTAGAGACAGGTAAGCAATTCATGTTATGTCTCTAATGCACGTCAGTTGTTAATTTTCTTCTTAGCTTCCCTCAAAGTTCTGCCTTGAGAATGCAGATGGCCAACCCTAAAACAACCTATCAAATTTTAACAATCAGGATGTTTTCTTTGTCTCTCAAACTGAAGTAAATAGAAAAATGTTTTCCATAATGAAAAATAATCACTACAAATGACAACACTGCCTGACAACCAATCAGAAAAAGCACTTTAACGTAACATAGGATATCACAAGTTCTCAGGCATGGCTGTAATTTCTTATATAAATTATATTAAAATAGCCTTAATGATGTTTTCTGAATGGAAAATGCCATATTTAAGAAAAATAAAAACAACTTTGACACTAGCTTTGTCTCACAGTCGATGATTTGATTAATTGTAAACTAGAGTACTAAGCCCTTAACAGGAATTTGGTGATATTTGAGTTCAAGAAACAACAGAAACTGTTCAGACTCAGTTGAACTCAGTTTGTTTGGGATAACTCAGTGACTATGGGAGAAATTCCAGTAAAGCCAAGATATTTTTTACCTACCTCTGCAGTCCTTCTCTTGTTTCTGTGTTCCACCTACTAAATCAGGGGGAACTGAAGTATTTGATATTTCTGCAGCTGCCCTAGAGACATGGTCCTTGTTGCATTGCAGGTGCTCTCTAAGATGAAATCATAAAGGCACATGGTCAACACCTGAGCTCTGCAGCGACCTCTCCTGAGACCTGTGAGATCACCCAATCTCAAAACACAACTTGTCTCTCCATCACCTGTCGATGGAAAGCATGGATCTCCAGGTACTCCAAACCTCTGAACTCCAGAACACTGGGGCAGTGAAGTCTGTTAATGAGAAGCATTTCTGTCAAACTGTCAAATCCCATAGCACTTTTAGGTTGGAAGGCCTTGTGGAGGGTAAAAGGAAAGAAGGACATTTAAGAAGCAAAGCACCAGTGAGTCCTTTTGACTTATAGTCTGCCAATGAAGTGAAAAATCTTTCAATGTGGCCTGGAACAATCCACAGTACCCCTGAACTCTGAGTCAGGCTTTCTGAATGCAAGTGTCAACAATCTTTTAGTCATAGAAGCCATTTTGAGCTCTTTTGTTTCGTTTGTTGATTTTGTTTTGTTTGTCTTAGACACGTTTTTTCACTTCCATCTTAGAAGTCATTAGATTGACTTCTCTTCATCCAAACACACTTGTCTTCTCCAATTTTACCTCTTCTGTCCCAGCTTCTGTTCTCTTCATTATCAGAAGAGAAAGTGCAACTAAGACATGACAACACATCTCTTTCTCCCCCTTCTCCCATCACAGTAGCGCATAGGACAAGCCCTTCCTGACCAACAACACAAACAAGCAAGACATGGGGTAGGGGCTACAATGAGGACAGAGTCAGGCAGGAACCAGGAGTGTTTCCTCTTTCCCACTATTGCCTGATGAGCTGGTACTTCTCTGACCATCTTCACAGAATCACAGAATGGTCGGGGTTGGAAGGGACCTCTGGAGATCATCTGACTTCAACCCCCCTGCCACAGCAGGGTCACCTCCAGCAGTTGCACAGGACAGCATCCAGTCGGGATTTGAATGTCTCCAGTGTGGGAGACTCCCCCACCTCTCTGTGCAGCCTGTGCCAGTGCTCTGCCACCTGCAAAGGAAAGAAGTTCCTCCTCATGTTAAGATGGAACTTCCTGTGCTCCAGTTTGTGCCCATTACCTCTTGTCCTATCACTGGGCACAACTGAAAAAAGACTGTTCCCATCCCCCTGGCACCCTCCCCTTAAGTATTTATAAGTATTGATAAGATCCCCCCTCAGTCTTCTTTTTTCTAGACTAAAAAGCCTCAAGGCCCTCAGCCTTTCCTCATCAGGAAGATGTTCCAATGCCCTCATCATCTTTGTAGCCCTTTGCTGGACCCTCTCCAGCAGTTCCCTGTCCTTCTTGACCCGGGGAGCCCAGAACTGCACACAGTGCTCCAGATGCGGCCCCACGAGGGCAGAGCAGAGGGGGAGGATGACCTCCCTCGACCTGCTGGCCACACTCTGCTGGATGCACCCCAGGATGCCATTGGCCTTCTTGGCCACCAGGGCACATTGCTGGCTCATGGTCACCCTGTTGGCCCCCAGGACTGCCAGGTCCCTTTCCACAGAGCTGCTCTCCAGGAGGTCAGCCCCCAACCTGTACTGATGCATGGGGTTATTCCTCCCCAGATGCAGTACCCTACACTTGCCTTTGTTGAACTTCATCAGTTTTTTTTCTGCCCAACTCTCCAGCCTGTCCAGGTCACGCTGTATGGCGGCACAGCCTTCCGGTGTGTCAGCCACCCCTCCCAGTTTGGTGTCATCAGCAAACTGGCTGACGGTACACTCTATCCCTTCATCCAGGTCATTGATGAATATATTGAACAGGACTGGACCCAGTACTGACCCCTGAGGGACACCACTTGTTACTGGCCTCCAACTGGACTCTGCACCACTAACCACAACCCTCTGAGCTCTATCTGTCAACCACTGTTCAATCCACCCCACTGTCCATTCATCCAACCCATACTTCCTAAGCTTGCCTGTGAGGATGATGTGGGAGACAGTGTGGAAAGCCTTGCTGAAGTCCAGGTAGACAACATCCACTGCCCTCCCCTCATCCACCCATCCAGTCACACCTTCGTAGAAGGCTATCACATTAGTCAGACATGACTTCCCCTTGGTGAATCCATGTTGACTACTTCTGATAACCTTCTTTTCCTCCAGATGCTTGGAGATGACGCCCAGAACGAGCTGTTCCATCATCTTTCCAGGGATGGAGGTGAGGCTGGCCGGCCTGTAGTTTCCCGGGTCATCCTTCTTGCCCTTTTTGAAGACTGGAGTGACATTGGCTTTCCTCCAGTCCTCAGGCACCTCACCTGTTCTCCAGGACCTTTCAAAGATGATGGAGAGCGGCCCAGCAATGACTTCCGCTAGCTCCCTCAGCACTCGCGGGTGCATCCCATCAGGCCCCATGGACTTGTGGGTATCCAGTTTACTTAAATGTTCTCTAACTTGTTCCTCTTCAACCAAGGGAAAGTTTTCCTTCCTCCAGACTTTCTCTGTTACTTGCAAAGTCTGGGACTCCCGAGAGCTGGCCCGAGCAGTGAAGACGGAAGCAAAGAAGGCATTCAGCAACTCTGCCTTCACCATCATCCATCACCACAACACCCGTCTCGTTCAAGAGCGGGCCCACATTTTCCCTGGTTTTCCTTTTGCCTCCTATATACTTAAAGAAACCCTTCCTATTGGTCTTTACATCCCTCGCCAGGTTCAATTCCAAAGCTGCCTTGGCTTTTCTCGTTTCTTCCCTGCATACCCTGACAGCGTTCTTATACTCATCCCAAGTCGTCAGCCCCCTTTTCCACATCTTGTGAACTCCCTGCTTCCGCCTGAGCTTTTTCTGAAGATCCCTGCTCAGCCATGCATGTCTCCTTCCCTTGCCCGATTTCTTGCTCTTTGGGATGCACCTATCCTGAGCTTGGAGGAGGTGGTGCTTGAATATCAGCCAGCTCTCTTGAGCCCCCTTACCCTCTAGAGCCCTCTCCCATTTGATTTCTCCCATCAATTTCTTGAAGAGCTCTTTCTTCAGTATTGGCACCTGAGTTGTTTGCCACTGTCCCCACACTATGGATCATCAGTGTATTTTTCACACAGTCTTCTACAAAGGAGACTGGCTTCCCTTGTGCTCTTGTTTGACTCCTGGAAGAAGACAATAGTACCAGGCTCTGTTCCTGGCCTGAAATTGTTCATGTAGAAATGAAGTGAGCCTGGATTCCCAGAGGAGTTTACACTGCCAACATGGACAGGGATGTGAGAAATGCATATTTCCTGTGGCCTTGTCTCCTGGTGAAGCATTTAGCTACCACAGCACCTTGGACACCCATGCTGTGCTGTTCACACAGTCAGGAAACAGGGGGAAGACTGTTCCTTTTTCTTTTTGAGTTCAGGTCATCTTGAAACTAAACACAGATCAACAAGCCAGGTGGGGACCTCTGCTCCCTGGGGGAATTCTTCAGAAGGCTGGAGGGCAAAAACTGCAATTTCTGCCCTGAGAATGGGAAGCCTAGAGGGAAAGGTCAAGCCAAGGAGCTCTGCATTGCTTGACTTAACAGGGGAGTAGCACAAAGTTGGGTAGAAATCTCCTTCCTTGTTGCACTGGATGAGGATTAGAAGCTTTTTTTTAGGACATGAGAAAGACAAGACTCGAGCCTTGGCTGGGCTCCAAAGGGCCTGGGGGGACCTGGGAGTGTGGGGTGACCTTGGGATGAGTACATGAGTGCTGTGTGTCTGCCGTGTTCATCACACTGGCCCAGCTGGCATATAGGGCACCCATGGGGTGGGTAAGAAGGCTGAGGCCCAGACAGGGGTGTTGGGCAGCAGAGGAGCTGTGCCAGTGCTCAAGGTTGTGAATGTGTGTGAGCTTGTGAACCCAGAGAGTGTTGTGTGTGCGCCTGCACTAACGATCTCCTGTCTCTGCCAGCCCCAGAGGAGGAGGGGACATGGCTGTCTGTGCTTGGGTGTGATGTGGGTTCTGTGTGTGGGTGCTGGTGACAGAAGTGCCTTGTCTGTGGCAGTCTGTCTGACCGGTCACCTCAGTGTCCTTTGTGTGTGTGTATCTCTCTCTGGGACACATGCTCAGCTTCGTTACTGGTTGAACCTTCAGACGGAAAAGTGGCATCTGCACCCCTTGGCGTAGGCAGGGACGCCAGGTCCCCAGGCAACTGGGTTGGGCTCCAGTGGCCGGGCAGGAGGGTTCTGGGCTTGGGCTGCAGGAAGAGGCAACCTCTCCTGACATCCTTAACAAAGGACTCCACAGCCAGGTGAGGGACACCCATGTTGTACTCCAGAAGATGGACTGTAGCAGATAGAACAACTTTGTTTGCTGGTTTATTAGTTTCCATTTGGATGCTTCTGTCATACCTGGGGAAAGTTCCTCGAAACAGACTGAAGTCCACTAGATCTCTATTTCCTCTGTAAGCAGCGGTTAGAGAGAGGCAGAGCCCAGCAGTGGGATTTTTTCCATCTGAGGGTGCATTTCTAAGACAGATTGAGATATTTTTCTATGGAAGGCCCTATTCTATTCCCAAAGCAGAAAAGAATGCCTTGGCATCTCCATTCATTTTGCCCACGTTCAGGGTACTGATTCAGCTGAGTCAATGCTTGGCATCAGTCCTGTTTGGGAGCCATAGGAATGGATTGGGATTCAGCTCCCTTCGATGCATTCCACAAAGACATGGGAAGTGCACAGACAGAACAAAGTGCACAGCATATGAGCTGCTTGTCTAGGTTCCTAATATAATCAATGGAGATGGAGGACAAGTTTAAGTTATTATACATAAATACTTGATGACATTTGAGATGCTTTGGCATCTCAGGCATCTACAAGTGGTCACAAGTTATGGTGACAGAATTATGAGAGATCCACATCCTTTTAGTAATCAGCTAAGTGCGGGGGGCAGGGGGGGGGGGAGATTCCCCTTGACCATTTCAAATTATACTAACTGCCTACTTTTAAGGCAGCTGAACCTACATTTGTCAGTAAAATCAATGGAACCTAAACAGTCATTTAGCTGACCTAACAATGGACATGTTTGTCATAAAAAGAGAGTTGGGCAGCGAGGCCCCTCTTCAGACTCCATTCAACAGAGCTCCATTGACTATGATAGAAGTTTAGGCACATTTAAATCCCACCAATGAAACCAACAAAATTAGCTTGGTACACTGAGTGTAATGGCCTAAAAGAGGCACTGAGTACCATGCAAGATGCCTGGGGTGTCCAGGACAGCTACATGGAGCAAACACAACACAAGACCTAAAGGAAAGCCATGTCCTTCTGGAGCCGATGCTAGGCAGACATGCCTGGGAATCTGTAATGGATTCAATGTCTGCATGTCAGTTTATTCCACCTGCACTCAGGGGTGCAGTATGAATGGAAGGTGCATAACACAAAATTATCCACCTGTGTGTCTGTAATTTCAAATCCTCTGGTTCTCATCTCCCTTACCCTTTGCCCACCTGCACAATGAAGCAAACAGAGAAAAAGCTAAGGATGTTCACATAGTGTGTAGATAACAGGCTGTTCACAACCAGGGGATTTCTCAGGAGCACATTCTCTACCTTGGAGATTGACTTCACCTCTGTCATAGGACTTATTTTTTGCAGCAAACACCTCTCCCGCTTTGGCTTTGTGGCCCAGTCCTATGTATCTGACAATTCAAAACCTATTAAAGAATGTTATGGAGAATGGTGAAAGACAATTGGTCTTTGGTCTTCTTATTAAATTCTTTCTTTACTATCCTGTTAATTTCACTCTGTCATGCATCAATACTGCAAACTCTAGGTGTCAGCAACTGGAGAGACTGGAGTGAGTAAATCAAGTGCCAGCAACTGGAGTGAGATAATGGATCATAGGGTCCACATGTCTGTGGGGCCAGCAACTGGAGCTAGCGAGGCTCTAAGCACCAGCAACGAGAGGGACTATGGGTCATAAGACCCATGTGGCTGGGCTGCCAGAAACTGGGGGAATCAATGGGTTTATATTTTCAACTGACCTGATGTGTATGGGTATATACATGTAATTCACTCTCAGGTTTCAAGCTGGACTAGCCAGTGGAGGAAACCCTGTACCTAGGGGCTCAGTTTCCGAGCAAGACATTGATATCTAGGGTCCGGGCACACCGAGAGCCCATGCTGAAATTCAAGGGGTCTCTCAGTGAGGGAATGGGTGCTTGTGAGGAAGATGATGGTGTGAATGTATGCACCTGTTTACTGGTGAACATAAAGCTGGGCTAGCTGGCAATTAAGAGAAGGCTCACATAGCAGGTAAGACAGCCTAAAACGTGGGCACGTATGGGTCTGAAGGTCCATGCTTATATACAAGGGGTCCACAAATGTGGTTGTGCTGGTGAATCTAGAGAGTGAGTGTTTGGGTGTTTTTGCTACTGAAAAACAGTGCGTCTCTAGGACACGTGCTCACTACTGAATGAACATGTGAATGGGAAAGCAGCAGAAGCATCTGTCAGCCTGGGACAGAGAGATCTCTCGACCTCAGGGTGCACCAGACCAGCGTCCAGTGGCCTGGAAGGACAAACCTCTAGGTCCCAGAGTCTGTTGGTGTTGGCAGCCTTATAACAACCCTTAACAGTGTGACCTCTTTTCCAGAACTGGACTGCGGACATGTTGATGGTCAGTGGGGTCACATCCAATTCATTTGCAGTTGCATCCTATTGCCTACAGAGGGAATTTACCTTGTGGATAAGCTTGTCTCCATGATATCCACTACAGAGTAGATTCCCTACCCTGCTCTCAAGAAGGATGCATGAAACAGGGAGAGTGTACACTGACGTTATGGTGAACAGGAACAATATCTGTATTGATTTCTATCAGTTAAGAATCATTTCTCCTCAGCAACATTTCTAGTATTTTTGTTCTAGTAACAAAAATGTGAGTGGGTTGGGGACATTGTTACAGCTGCAAAAAATATCCTGTTGCATGCAAAGAGACAGCAGAGGTTCAGTTTCATCATGGCTCCACTGATATTTCAGGGGCTAAGAAATGTGCATTAGTAAGACACAGGCCATAACAGATTGTTCCTTGTGTTCACCTGCTTCCTTGTGGTCTCATTTCACTGTGAGACTTTAATACCAACTTAGTTTAGTTTACAGCATGTATGAGAAAGCCATACACATGTCCTGTCTCCAGTCACAATTAATATCAGGATCCAAATTCATCCTCAGGGATACCTTATCACTTCTGTTACACTAGATGGGGCTATTGACTTTCTTTAAGTAAACTCTTTGCATTTAAAATTTTGTGTGATGATGATTTCAAAAGTGTGTTAATAATGTGACAGGGGAATCACTTAAATTAGTGTTACTATTGAGTAACAACAGGTTTTTTTCTCAAGGCATGAAGCAATACAATGATATGTTGTTAACATTAATGACAACAAGACTCCCTTTGACCACCAAATCAAAGCCTATCATATGAGTGGCTACTGCTGCCATGGGCCTCTTAGATATTTCAGAGAACAACAGAAACAGCCCTGAATCTTGAGAGATTGAGTCCAGTTAGAAAGATGCCTTGAAGAAGTCATTATATATGAGGCAATGTGGCTAAGGAAAAGGGTGATTATGGCAGATATGGTCAGGGTAAGAGACCCACAGGGCAGAGCCAGAGCTCTGGGAAATGTGAAATGAATTGCTTGGTATCATACTAACGCCTAGAGCAAAGGGAGTCACAGGAAGGTAATTTACACTGAAGTTTGAAAAAAACTTAAGAAAGCTAAGCAACATGGCTCCCATACATTTAATAGATGTAATACCCCACAATCCTTATGTCTCTGTCAATTCAAAATCTGCACGAATACCTCTAGCAGGACTTGGTCCAAGATCATATTGCTGAGCTGCATGTAGGGTATACCCGGACACCAGATCTCTCAGCTTCTACAATAGCCCCTGCAGATGGAGCCAGTGCCAAAAAAAAAGAGCTGGAGAGTGAGTTGGGTGGCCAAATTGAGTGCTTGTTCTTGTATGCCATATGCCTCTAACATGAGACACAGTTCCCTAAGCCTAGGCAGCTAACATTTGCCTGGGTCTAGGCAGATACACAACCGATGGCTGTTACTTCACTAGGCTCTGGAAGGGGAACCTGAAAGCTACCATAGGATCTATGTGTAAACACGTATGTGTTGGTGTCTGAATTGGCAGGTTGAATCCTCCCTGTAATGCTGGGTGGTATGTATTATCAGTCCATATTGTCAGCTTTCCAGTTTCAGAAAATTTGTTCCGTATCACTTACCTATGAGACATTTCTATAGAAATAACAGTCTTCAGACATAGATTTTGCAGCTATCTACAGAAAAAGATATGGACACTGAATGACTAAGCCCCGTCCACGGCCAGTGTTCAAACAGTGTACATAAAATTAAAGACCACTCATCATCATCCAAAGTGATACCAGCTTATCATTTACAGGGAACAGGGTGCTGGTGAGGGCCTGCAACCATTAGCTCCAAGATGTGCCGGCTACACTGCAGCACGCTCAAAGTCTCGCATAGATGAGCTAGGAGCTCCTAGACCAATGGGAGCCAGTGGGGAGGCACTGTTAACACACGGCAAAGGAATGCCACCTGGAGAGCAGCGCAAAGTAATTACAGCTGCTCCAACCAAATTGGCCTCAACGAAGACATGGCTGAAGTACATCTACGCAAATGCGTGGAGCATGGGGAACAAACAGGAGGAACTAGAGATGTGTACATGCCTCCAAGGCTACAATCTCATCGGCATCATAGAAACTTGGTGGGATGATTCCTATGACTGGAGCATCTGTATGGAAGGGTACAGGCTCTTCAGGAGAGACAGGCAAGGGGAATGAGGAGGCGGTGTTGCCTTATGTGCTGACGAGCAGCTGGAATGTATGGAGCTCAATCTGGGGGTGGATAAAGAGCCAGCTGAGAGCCTATGGGTCAGGATTACAGGGAAATCGGGAGCAGGGGACATTACAGTGGGGGTGTGCTACAGGCCGCCCGACCAAGAAAACCAAGTGGATGAAGCCCTCTATAGACAGATAGGGGCAGCATCACATTCACAGACCCTGGTTCTCATGGGTGACTTCAACCACCCTGACATCAGTTGGAAGGGTAACACAGCCAGGCAAAGGCAATCCAGGAGGTTCCTGGATTGCATTGAGGACAACTTCCTTCTCCAAGTGGCTGAGGAGCCAACGAGGAGAGGAGCCATGCTGAACCTTGTTCTTACCAACAAGGAAGGGCTGGTTGACAGTGCCAAACTCAAGGGTAGCCTGGGCTGTAGTGACCATGAAATGGTCGACTTCGAAATCCTCAAGGCAACAAGGAAGGTGCTCAGCAGGCTGATGACCCTGGACTTCAGGAGAGCCGACTTCAGCCTCTTGAACAATCTGCTTGGTATGGTGCCGTGGGATGAAGCGCTGGAGGGAAGAGGGGTCCAAGAAAGTTGGTTAATATTCAAGGACCACCTCCTCCAAGCACAGCAGCAATGCATCCCTACAAAGAGGAAGGCAGGCAGAAAAGCCAGGAGGCCTGCTTGGATGAATAAGGAGTTCCTGGACATGACCAAAATAAAAAAGGAGGCCTACAGGGAGTGGAGACAGGGGCGGGTAGCCTGGGAGGATTACAGAGGAATCGTTCGAGCAGCCAGAGAGCGGGTTAGACAAGCTAGAGCCCAGATAGAACTAAATCTGGCCAGGGACATTAAGACAAACAAAAAATCCTTCTATAGGTATGTCAGGGAGAAAAGAAAGACCAGGGAAAATGTAGGCCCTCTCCGGAAGGAAATGCAAGAACTGGTTACCCGGGACAGAGACAGAGCTGAGGTACTCAATGACTTTTTTGCCTCAGTCTTCACGGACAAGGACAGCAGCCGCACTGCCCAAGACACAGATTGCAAAGGAGAGGATTGGGAAAATGGAGCACCGCCCACTGTAGATGAAGATCAAGTGAGAGACTACCTGAGGAACCTGAAGGTGCACAAGTCCATGGGACTTGATGAGATACATCCGCGGGTCCTGAGGGAACTGGCAGATCAAGTCGCGAAGCCACTAGCCATCATATCTGAGAAGTTGTGGCGGTCTGGTGAGGTTCCTGCCAACTGGAAAAGGGGAAACATAACCCCTATTTTCAAAAAGGGAAATAAGGAAGACCCAGGGAATAAAGAACTGGCTGGACGGTCGCACTCAAAGAGTTGCGGTCAACGGCTCGATGTCCAAGTGGAGCACAGTGACGAGTGGCGTTCCTCAGGGGTCGCTACTGGGACCTGTACCGTTCAACATCTTTGTCAGCGACATGGACAGTGGGGTAGAGTGCACCCTCAGCAAGTTTGCTGATGATACCAAGCTGTGTGGCGAGGCAGACATGCTGGAGGGGAGGGATGCCATCCTGAGGGACCTGGACAGGCTGGGGAGGTGGGCCTAAGCCAACCTCATGCAGTTCAACAAGGCCAAGTGCAAGGTCCTACATCTGGGTTGGCGCAATCCCAAGCACAAATACAGGCTCGGCGGGGAATGGCTGGAGAGCAGCCCTGAGGAGAAGGACCTGGGGGTGCTGATTGACGAGAAGCTCAACATGAGGCAGCAATGTGTGATCGCAGCCCAGAAGGCCAACCGTATCCTGGGCTGCATCAAAAGAAGTGTGGCCAGCAGGTCAAGGGGGGGGATTCTGCCCCTCTACTCTGCTCTCGTGAGACCCCACCTGGAGTACTGCATCCAGCTCTGGAGTCCCCAACAGAAGAAGGACATGGACCTGCTGGAGCATGTCCAGAGGAGAGCCACGAGGATGATCCGAGGGCTGGAGCACCTCTCCTATGACGAGAGGCTCAAGGAGTTGGGGTTGTTCAGCCTGGAGAAGAGAAGGCTCCGGGGAGATCTTATTGCGGCCTTCCAGTACCTAAAGGGGGCCTACAGGAGAGCTGGAGAAGGACTTTTTCCTAGGGCATGGAGTGAGAGGATGAGGGAGAATGGCTTTAAGCTGGAAGAGGGCAGGTTTAGATTAAACATTAGGAAGAAGTTTTTCACTTTAAGGGTGGTGAGGCACTGGCCCAGGTTGCCCAGAGAGGTTGTTGAAGTCCCGTCCCTGGAGGTGTTCAAGGGCAGGCTGGACATGGCCTTGGGCAACCTGGTCTAGTGAGAGGTGTCCCTGCCTATGGCAGGGGGGTTGGAACTCGATGATCTTCAAGGTCCTTTCCAACCTAAACCATTCTATGAGTCTATGATTCATTCTATGATTCTACTAATTTACTGTAGTGCACATGCAGAAAATTGTTTGGAACAGAGTTTGTAAGAATATAGAGCAGACTGCAGCGACCAGCCATGGGGCTTGATCAAATAAGTGTACTTACCAGTAGTCTGCTTATGCACAACTGGCTCCTTTTCTCCCCTTTCCTCTGCTTTCACATCCTCACTCCATCTTCACCCTCCGCTTCTCTGCACTTCTCCTCTCCCCTCAAAAAAACTGCCCAGGTGCTGTAACAAGGGGGGTGTACATGTTAAGGTGTACCAACTGATGGACAAATCTGATTTGTGGAACCTTTAACAGGACAACAACGTGAGGAATTGCAGAATGTTACAGATAACCAAAGTGCAGGACTATATATGCAGATGGCCTACCCCAGCCCCAACCTATGGCATCACTGACAGGACAGAAACATGAGAAATGGAAGCACGTGTTATGTACCAAAGAGGTTAGTAGCTTTAGAGAGCCGATGTCCAACATAGACATTAACATGATATTCATCTAAACTTCAAATAATTGAATGAGCTGCAGAAACAGATGAGACTGTAGCATTTAACACCTTCTCTGCCTCAGTCTTCACCAAAAAGGTCTCCCAGGTCTCTCTGAATAGTTAACGGGTTCAAGAAGGACAAGAAGTACCAACAGTGGCTGAGAATTGAGTCAGGGAGTGCTTGAGACAACCCAAATCACTCGAGTCCATGGAATCCAGCAGGCTCCACCTGATGACAATTAGAAAAGCGTCCAATGATCTTGCAAGGCTGCTCTCTGTTAGCCTGGAAAAATAATAGATATCAGAGAAGGTTTCCAAGAACTGGAAGAAGGCAGATGTTACACCCATCTTAAAAAATAGCCTAAACAAAAACTGAGAAAGCTGAAGACGTTGGTCCTGGCGAAAATCATGGAGTGAGTCCTCTTAGACCCCATTTTAGCAAAAATCAAGAAGGAAGACACTGGGAACTGTCAACATAGATACAACTGGTGATAAATCATGCCTAAGCAACCTGAGAGCCTTATAGGATAGCCTTCTAGGATTCATAGACAACAGGATAGCAGCAGATATAATTTATCTCAACTTTAGAAAGGCTTTCAATACTGATTCCCACAATACATTGTATACAATTTGGGACATTACAGGCTGGGTAGGTGGACAATCAGACTGGTAAAAAGTGGTTCAAGAGGGTGATCGTTAGTGGGTAGTACTGTGCCTGAAAGCCAATAATAAAGGAAGTACTATAGGGTTATAATCTGTCATCCACCTTGTTTAATGTCCTTATGAATTACTTAGGGGAGGCAACAGAGTTTACTCTTTTCAAGGTAGTGGATGACACCATATCAAGGTGACTAGTTGGTATGTTCAAATGCAGAACTGCCATCTAAAGAGACATGGACAGGCTGGAGGAGTGGGCCAGGAGAAACCTTACTAAATTCAACAAGAACAAATGCAATGTCCTGCTCCTGGGAAGGCAGACCCCCCGCCTTGCAACAGCATAGACTGTGGATTGAGTGGCTCGGGATCGGCTCTGCTCAAAAAGACTTCTGAGACAGCAAAATGAACATGAGCCAGAAGGGTGCCCTGACAGCAAAGACAACCAAAAGGATCCAGACTCTGTTAGAAGAAAGCCAATACATCAAGGGAAGAGATTATCCCTCTCTTCTGAAGATACTAGACCTCATCTAGATACTGCTTCCAGTTTTAGGCCTTCCAGTAAAGGCAAGTAAAGTGTCACCAAGCTGGAGTGAGTTCAGTGGAGGGCTATGGGATGGCCAAGGGTCTAGAACACTTTCCATGTGAGGAGAGGTTGAGGGAGCTAGGCTTTATCAGCTTGGAGAAGAGATGGCTTTGAGGGGACCTCATGGCAGCCTTCCAGTGACTCTCTTTTGTACTGTTAAATCTACTTGGAAATAGAAAAATAATGAAAAGATTTTCTTTAAAGTCTTCCTCATCAGTAAGTGTTCTTTTTTCATAAAAAAATTGAAGAATTGGAAGATACACTTTTATGTTTTACTCTTTCTAGACCACAGATTGAAAAAAAAAAAAAATTATAAATAGGAAATAAGTAGCAAAAAGTCTCTTTTTTCCTGACATTTTTCCTTTTTTTTCCTTCCTACTTTATTCCTGTAACATTTGTGAAGGTAATCAGAAATTATGAAAAATACCCTTGAAAGCCCATCCCTGGTGAACAAGCGGCAACATGCTTTGCCTAGACAACTTTTCCAAACTGTAACTCAGAAGATCATAGAATCATAGAATCATAGAATCGTTATGGCTGGAAAAGACCTTTAAGATCATCAAGTCCAACCATTATTTAACTCTGCCTGGCCCACTCCTAAACCATGTCCCTGACTACCATATCTAGATGGCTTTTAGATACATCCAAGCATGGCGACTCAACTCCTTCCCTGGGCAGCCTGGGACACTCTTTGATAACCCTTGCAGTGTAGAAGTTTTTCCTAATGTCTAACCTAAACCTCCCCTGGTGCAACTTGATGCCATTTCCTCTTGTCCTATGGGCTGTAACTTGTGAGAAGAGACCCACGCCCACCTCTCTACACCCTCCTTTCAGGTAGTTGTAGAGAGCAATAAGGTCTCCCCTCAGCCTCCTTTTCTGCAGACTAAACAACCCCAAGTCCCTCAGCTGCTCCTCATAAGACTTATTCTCAAGACCCTTCACCAGCTTCGTTGCCCTTCTCTGGACCCTCTCCAGCACCTCAATGTCCTTCTTGTACTGCGGTGCCCAAAATTGAACAGAGTACTCAAGGTGCAGCCTAACCAGTGCCGAGTACAGGGGGATGATCACTTCCCTAGTCCTGTTGGCCACACTGTTTCTGATACAGGCCAGGATGCTGTTGGCCGCCTTGGCCACCTGGGCACACTGCTGGCTCATGTTCAGCCAGCTGTCAATCAACACTCCTGGACCCCTTTCTGCTGGGCAGGTTTTCAGCCACTCCTCCCCAAGCCTGTAGCTTTGCATGGGGTTGTTGCGGCACAAGTGCAAGACTTGGCACTTGGCCTTGTTGAAGCTCATACTATAGGCATCAGCCCATTGATCCAGCCTCTCCAGGTCCCTCTGAAGAGCCCTCCCACCCCCAAGCAGAACAACACGCCCGGCTAGCTTGGCGTCATCATAGAATGGTTTTGGCTTGGAAGGGAGCTTTAAAGGCCATCTAGTCCACCCCTCCTGCAATGAGCAGGGACATCTTCAAGCAGATGAGGTTGCTCAGAGCCCCGTGCAACCTGGCCTTGAATGTTTCCAGGGATGAGGCACCTACCACCTCTCAGGGCAACATGTGCCAGTGTTTCACCACCCTCATCATAAAGAATTTCTTCCTTATACCTAGTTTGAATCTACCTTATTTTAGTTTAAAGCCATTACACCTTGCCATATCGCAACACACCCTGCTAAAATGTTTGTCCCCATCTGTCATGGTTTGGCCTCAGACGGCAACAAAGAACCATGTGGCCGCTCGCTCAACCCCTGCAGCTGTGGAAAAAAATCAGAAGAAAAAGGCTGAACTTGCGGGTTGAGATAAAGGCAGTTTAACAGAACAGCAAAGGGAAGAGAAAAACAATAACACCCATAAAGGAATATACAAACGCGATTACAGTACCTTCGCTCACTGACCGGATCCGGACCGTCCCAGCCCGCTCCAAGCCAAGACTTCCTGCCCCCTCCCCCGGCCATCTCCCCCCTATAGCCCAGGCATGGCTCACATGGCATGGGATACCTGTGTCCCCTGCTGCATCCTTGGGGAAATTAACCCCATCCCTGCTGGAACCAGGACACCATCTTTCTTATACGCCCCCTTTAAGTACTGAAAGGATGCAACAGGGTGTCCCTGGACCCTTTTCTTCTCCATGCTGAAGAACCCCAACTCTCTCAGCCTGTCCTCATAGGAAAGGAGTTCCATTACTCTCACCATTTTTCTGGCCTCCTCTGGACCCTGTCCAACAGGTCGATGTCTTTCTTGTTCTGAGGGTTCCAGACCTGAATGCAGTACTGCAGGTAGGGTCTCATGAGAGCGGAGTAGAGGGGCACAATCCCCTTCCCTGACCTGTTGGCCACACTTCTTTTGATGCAGCCCAGGATGTGGTTGGCTTTCTGGGCTGTTAGCGCACATTGTCGGCTCATGTCCAGCATTTCATCCCCCAGTACTCCCAAGTCCTTCTCGGAACAACTGCTCTCAATCCTCCATCCCCCAGCCTGTATTCATAGCAGGAGTTGCCCCAGCCCAGGGTGTAGTGGAAAGACATAGCCTGAGTGACATATACTGTAAAACTGTCCCAGAGTGAAATCTTTAGTGTATTTTTGTGTGCTTTAAAAAACTTATTTTTCAAAATAAAATTTGACTTTAAAATTATTTGAGCTGCTACTGATTAATAATTTCGGATTACCTTCACTGCTGAACTTTTTCCAGAAAGCAGATTGGTTAGATCTATAATGTTTCTGGTGAAATTTGGTTGCAGTTTTCCCAGAGGGTTTCTTCTCTTACTTAACAAGCTCTTCCTTGCAGATGCGTCATCAGTCCATTGTTGCTAGGGTGCTGCATGGTGTGTCTCCACCCATGGGATTACTCTCCAGAGATCCTCAACAGCAATTGAAATCAATGCTCAGTACAGTTCAGCCTTTATCTGTGTGTATGTTCATGAAAGTCAAGACTGACTGGGAGGTAATTCAGCCTAAAAGGGTTTCTATCCAATATGATGTTGTAGTCAATGTAAGGGCTTAGTCATAAGACTCAAACTACAGACTAAAGGATGATTAAATTCACCAGGTAACTATTTTTCTGATACTGTCATTAAATGTGCCCCAACCTGAAAAATATAAGTTACCGATGTATCCAGCCTGAGACAAAGACCTGAATGCAGGTTGAAACCTAGCACTTGGAAAACATCTCTGTACAAATTGGACACATACTCAATATTATGCATATTGGCTCATATATAAGCAACTAGATATCACTGCCACATGCATCAGCCTTATTATGGATGTGGGAAATTGAGTTTATTCTTATGTACTACATTGCTCTTAATCAATTTCTAGTGACAGATTATTCTCGATGGTTTCCGTTCTTGGGGTAGAAATTATATTTTTACTCACAGTATTTAACAAAAAATTGTAAGATTGCTGGTGAATCAGTGTGCAAGTTTGTACTCCCCCATGACAGAGCATTTTGAGAGAGTTCTTATGTGTGCCCTTATATGTGTGTGTTCGGGACCAGGCAAATGAGTACGATATTTTTATTGAAAAATTCACATATGCATTAGAGTGGAATTTTTAATTTAATAATCACTGTTGATTATGCTTATAAGTTTTTCTGTTTCTTTCAATGAAAAGCAGATCTTTGGGGGGGGAGGTGTCTGGGTTCATGTTCTATATACGTGTAAGTTTATGTATACTTTTTTACTATGGATTAGTATACATGATACCTTTGTATATTTATGTACTTTCTTATGCATGTCCTTATGCGCAAGTGTGGACAGTGGCTGTCTACTGGGCTATTTGCAATTCATTCTATAATTGTTTCTGTGAATTTCATGAAATAGATGTTAAAACTTATATTTCAGGAGGGTGAGAGAGTAGGATGGGAGGGAGGGAAGAAAGGAGGGAGGGAGGGAGGGAGGGAGGGTGGGAGGAAAGAAGGACATACTGGTAGTGACTTTGATGCTGTTCCAAAAGGTTTATTTGAGAATCATAATCTTTATAGATAGTGCCTTCACCACGGAAAGTTAACATGTTCTGATATTGATTATTTCCTTAGCAGACAAATCCTAGCTCTTTCCAAGAGATGACAAATGTTACAGCAGCACTGGAATTCAGGCTACTGGGCTTCAGTAGCAACCCACACTGCCAGATCCTGCTATTCACGGTGTTTTTGGCTATTTATATTCTCACCATCCTAGGAAACACGATTATTATTTCAGTGGTGACACTGGAGCCACGACTTCATTCACCCATGTACAAATTTCTCAAGAACCTCTCTTTCCTAGAGGTCTGTTACACCACCACAATTGTACCCAAGATGCTGGCCAATCTGCTGGCAAAGAGGAAGACCATCTCTTTTTCAGGATGCATGGTACAGCTTTACTACTTCATTTCCCTTGGAGCCACTGAGTGCTACCTCTTGTCAGTGATGGCATATGACCGATTCCTTGCAGTCTGTGAACCCCTTCACTATGGTGTGGCCATGACTGCTGAGTGTTACATCCGTCTGGCTGTGGGCTCCTGGGTCATGGGTGGTTTTACTGGTTTTCTGCCCTGCCTGATGGTCTCCAGATTGCATTTCTGCAGTTACAACCTCATTGATCACTTCTTCTGTGATATCTCTCCACTGTTGAAGCTCTCATGCTCAGACACCACTGTCACAGAAGCTGTCATCTTCATCCTCTCCCTCCTGGTCCTTTCCAGTTGCTTTCTCTTGACTCTCATCTCATACCTACTTATAATTCTCAGTATCCTGAAGATACCCTCCACTTCTGGAAAAAGAATTACCTTCTCCACCTGCAGCTCACACCTCATGGTAGTGACTATATACTATGGTACAATGATTTCCATGTATGTCCGTCCAACCTACAACCTGTCCTCAGAGCTCAATAAGGCTGTATCTGTGCTCTACACAGTGGTCACACCCCTTCTGAACCCAGTAATCTACAGCTTGAGAAACAAGGCATTCAAGAAGGCCTTGGAAAAAATTGTCATCAGACACTATCATCTTCATTCTTTGTAAGCTGGGAACACTTCAAGACTGACTCTTGTTGATATTCAGGCTCGTTGTTGTATTCTGACTACAGAACAGATTATTATCATGAGCATGAATAACAGCAACAGTTGTTGCTGCTTTTTTATAAAAAATAATTGAAGCTGGTTATTACTATAAACTGAAATGACTGTTTCTCTTGGACTATACAATGTTTCACTTACCACTTTTTCTTCTTTTTCCTCTTCCCTTCTTTCTTTGCCCACTATTTAATTCACTTTTTATTACTATTATAATTACTATCTGAATTTGCCCTTTTCTTCTTGTTAGTGCACAGACACAAATACACATGAACATTCAAAGGCTAATATATAATTTTAAATTTAAAAAATATTTATGTGTTTCCTTCGTTCTAGATTTTTGTCTTGGTTTGCCTGGTCAGTTTTTTTTTAATTCACTGATTCAGAATAAATGTCATTCCGTTTTTCTTATACTTCACTTGGAGCATGTGAAAACAATGGCTTGACATAAAGTAGAAAAAGTGCATTTGCCTTTTATGAGGAAAAGGTATTTCACAACTACATTTTTGTTGTTACTTTTCAATAATTTAACACTATGAGAAGTCATCTAAATCAGGATTCATGACAGCTAGTTGAGGAGACCAACTCAGGTGTGTAAAGAGAAACCACTAGTGATACCCTTGTGATATATCAGATGCCCCATAGTAAAGCTTTTGGTTGGTGGAACTGGCACTGGATCTGCCAGAGATGAGCCCCTCCTTTTGGAGTGAAAGCTGAAGGCCACTCAGGACATTGTAGGGCATTTACAATGACGATAAACCTGCACTTATCTGGAGGTGGTCATAACAGAGGTTTGGACAGAAGTTTATAAAGATATGCATACATGCAGAATGTCTTCATTCTCTAATCAAAAACTCTGGAATTAATTTTTTTGGCATTCCTTTCTGATGTGCAATCACCTATCTGCAGAGCCTGCATGATTAACTCTTTAGGTCTGACAAAATAATTTATAGAATTATAGGAAGAGGCTGTGGCCTGTTCCCATGCCTATTCTAGAGATCTATTTCCACCTGCAGCATGCTATGATTTCCCACACTATTTCCATAGAGCCTCAGACTCACACTACAAAAGTTCAAATGAATTAGATTATAAAACAGTTTTCTCATTATCTATTGGCAAAATATGAATAAATATCGTTGGATGGCCAGGCCCAAAGCATTGTGGTGAATGGAGTTAAATCCAGTTAGTGGCCAATCACAAGTGGTGTTCCTCAGGGCTCAGTACTGGGACCGGTTCTCTTTAATGCAGCCTGGATGAGAGGATTGAATGCACCCTCAATAAATTTGCAGACAACACCAACTTGGGCAGGAGCATTGATCTGCTTGAGGGTAGAATGGCTCTACAGAGGGATCTGGACAGGCTTGGTCGATGGGTGAAGGCCAATGGTATGAGGTTCAACAAGGCCAAGTGCCGGGTCCTGCACTTGGGTCACAACAACTCCATGCAGCACTACAGACTTGGGGTGGAGTGGCTTGAAAGCTGCCGTGCAGAAAAGGCCCTGGGGGTGTTGGTGGACAACCAGATGAATATGAGCCAGCAGTGTGCCCAGGCGGCCAAGAAAGCCAACAGCATCCTGGTTTGTATCAGAAACAGTGTGGCCAGCAGGACTAGGGAAGTGATCATCCCCCTGTACTCGGCACTGGTGAGGCCCCACCTCGAGTACTGCGTTCAGTTTTGGGCCCCTCACTACAAGAAGGACATTGAGGTGCTGCAGAATGTCCAGAGAAGGGCAACGAAGCTGGTGAAGTCCTGTGAGGAGCAGCTGAGGGAAATGCAGAAAAGGAGGCTGAGGGAAGACCTTATGACTCTCTACAACTACCTGAAAGGAGGTTGTAGCCAGGTGGGGGCTGATCTCTTCTCCCTAATAAAAGTGATAGGACAAGAGGAAATGGCATCAAGTTTGCACCAGGGGAGGGGACTAGATATTAGGATATATTTTTCATGGAAAGTGTTGTCAATCACTGGAACAGTCTGCCCAGGGAAGCGGTTGAGTCACCATCCTTGGAGGTATTTAAAAGACATGTAGATGTGATGCTTAGGGACATGGTTTAGAAGTGGACTTGGTAGTGTTAGGTAACAATTGAACTCAATTATCTTAAGGGTCTTTTCCAACCTTAATGGTTCTATGATTCTATGATCATTTTTTTAAAAGCCTTAAAAACTAAGTCTATCGCAGGCCCAGGAAGAGACTAGGAGGAGAGTAACTGTGTGCATTGTATTTCTTACAAAACTGGAAGAAACAGTAGCTAGAAGTTTTTGCAAGTGCAAAAACTAACTGAGATTTCCCACAACTGAGGTGTTTGCAAGCAGCCTTGATTTATGATCTGAAGATAATACAAATCAAATGGTTATTTATCTTTTTTGCACTGAGAACCAGCACGATCATGTGGAAAGATCCAGAGCAAACACAGTTGCGAGTGCATTAAAAAACTCTCAGTGAATGGTCTGTAAACAGACATGAAGCCAAAGATCTCTTCATATAGTCCATCATATGACAGTGGCCAGTTGTTGCTGACACTATTTACATGAGGAAATAGGGATTGTGAAGCGCTCCAGGCTGCCCTGGTGTGGAGATTCATCAAGGAATTCTACTACCAACCACTGGCAGTAGGAGCAGAGAAGACAGGCTTTAGCCCAAGAATTGGCACGCCAAACGAATGACTTCAGGACACACAGGAATAGAGTAGTAGATGCTTATATCTGGCCTATTTACACATCTATGCCACAGAAGAGATACTTATTACTCTGGAAGTGCACACTTTTCATTCACTAATTGCTGAGAGAATACTAGACGAGTGTAGATGTGGCTGAGAAGAAACGCAGGCCAGTTGCTGTGTCTTCAACTAAAGAATACACCATGCAACCACATGTTAGCCCAGGACAGTGTGAATGTAACTCTCTCTGGGCCTGCCGGAGACCTGTGTTACCTCTCTCTCCCAGTGGTCCCACTGCACCACTAAGCATAACACAGTTCAGGCGTCACCCTGAGGTCTAACTTTCAAACAGTTACAGCATTAATGTGCCTAAACATAGAGATCCAGTGCAATCTAAATGACCGTAGGGTATCTGAGATACTTAAGGGCTGACAGAACTGACCCTTTGAATATGGGAGACCAGCACCTTGCTGGAGGGGTGTCTGAGCCAGAAAGGGTACTGCAGGTATATAAAATGAATTAGACAGCTTTACTTGGGAAAATGCAAGGTGGCATTCAATTCCAGGTTGAGTTATCTACAATATTAGGTGTGCCCAAGTGAGCTGGTTACCCTATCTTCCCTTGTAGACAAAGGAGATCTAGACAAAACAGTTGGTGGGCCACAGCAAAGATTCAGTCTACTCGAGCTCACACCGAGGGCTCACTCGAGGTCTTCATACACAGGCAGCCAGGACAGACACAGATGTCCTACATTATGCCTTCCTGGTTGATATCTTACCTCTCCATAAGGGGCAACAAGGCTACCATAAATCTGGTACTGTATCTGTCTGTCCCTTGTGGAATGTCTCAGAAACCTAATGCATTCTGACAAGGTGCATATGATCGATGTCTGTGCATGTTCAAATGATGCACTACAGCTTTGGTCAGCTAAAACTGCATTCACTGCATTGGAAGACCTTCATTCTACATGCTGTGAATCTCAGGACAAAGAAAGTCCCTTTCTGTAGCACCATGGCTTCTTCCTTTTTTCCCCCACTCCTTACTCCTTTAACTAGATACAAAAGAAGAATCACGAGAGTGGTTGAAGCTACACCAGGCTTGGGTCTTTGAGAGAGAGAAGGTAGATCTTGACATAAGTCGCTGTGGTGAGAGACACAAGAGCTGTCACCACAAGTGATGATGCCACTTTTCCTCTGAGGGAGCTTGAAGTGAGCTGAGTCACAGCATGCATCCCAGTCCTGCCACTACACATGAAATCTGTGCAGGTCATATAAGAAAGTTTATCGTTGCTGGTTGAGTACCATTAACCATTATTCTGTTCCATACTGCCTTCCTGTCATGGTTTGGCCTCAGCCTGCAACAGAGAACCACACAGACGCTCGCTCAACCCCACACAGCTGTGGGGGAGAACTGGAAGAAAAAGGCAAAACTCATGGGTTGAGATAAAGGCAGTTTAACAGAACAGCAAAGGAAAGAGGAAAACAACAACAATAACTGACAGAGGAGTGTACGAGCATGAGTATGGTATCACTGTTCACCAACGGGACCCAGGAAGCCCAAGCCTGTCCCCACGCAATGACTTCCTGCCTCCTCCCCCAGCCACCTTCCCCCTGTAGCCTGGGCATGGCTCACGTGGTATGGAATACCTGTGTCCCATGCCAGATCCTGGGAAAATTAAGCCTATCTTCACCAGAACCAGGACACTTCCTCAGAATGGCATAAACACATGACTAGTCCCTGTTGTCACAGAATCACAGAATTGTCAGGGTTGGAAGGTACCTCTGGAGATCATCTAAGTCGAACCCCCCTGCCACAGCAGGTGACAGGGACAAGTGTGGGTACCTGACGAGTGGGTTTGATTTGGGAAAGTGTCACCCCCTATGCCATCCCCCAGCAACCCTGCTGCAGAAGGGCCCCATGATCTGGAGGTTTGGAGGTGGGACACATCTCTGTGGATCTTATAGAGCTTTTTTTTGGTTACCAAAAAAAAAAAAGGGAAAAAAGCTGCAGTTGGCTGCACAGCAAACTCAACATCTCTCCTGTGGGCAAGGGACCCAATCCAGCACCTCATTAACTCATTAGAGCCCACCACAATGGGTTCCCCAGGGAATTGGGTGCTCTCAGCTGTTGCCAGTTGCCCTTACGGGAGGTCTGCTGAGCATGGGAGCAGCTGTGGGAGACGTGGGCTATAAAAGGTCCCTGGGAAGCAGTTGTTCTTTGTGCTGGACTCTGGTAGGCAAGATGAGGCCTGGAAGCAGCCTGGGGTTTGCTCTTTTCTGCTGGGTTTTTGGGGAGGTGGTTGCTTACAACCACTGGGGCTTCCTTAGAGGAGAAGCAGAGCTATGGAGGTACAGAGGGGATCCTTCCTTGGGGCAGCCCCGTGCCTTCTCCCAGCCCTCTCCCTGGGCGTGGGTGGATGTCTCCCAGCTCCAGGCTGCAGCCCCACTGCACCCTGTGACCGTGCAATGCCAGGAAGCGCAGGTGGTGGTCACAGTGCACAGGGACCTCTTTGGCATGGGGCGCCTGGTCAAGGCTGCAGAACTGACCCTGGGCCCAGCTGCTTGTCTGCCTATGGCCTGGAGCGCTGCTGAGACTACGGTGACCTTCATGGCTGGACTGCATGAGTGTGGCAGCACCCTCAGGGTAAGGCTGTGGGGGGTTGGAGCTGTGGGGTGGTCTACCTCTTGGCTTGCACCTCGGTGTCTTGGGCTGCTGAGGCTGGCAGGGGGTTGTGGTGTAGGTGGGCTCAGGGAGATGCTTCAAAGCCTTTCCTAGAGGTTGGACATCTCAGTCTACCCTTCAAGGGCAGCAGAAGCTGTGCTGTCTTGTCTGGGGCTGTGTGGGTGGGGAAGGGCATGCAAGAGGCAGAGAAATTGGGGTGTTTTTCCTGATGAATACAGAGATATCCAGGTCTCCCAGGGCTGTTTAGGCTGCTGCTGCCCCCTCCAGGGTGGAGCCCAGATGACCTGGTGCTGGGAGCCACTGTGGCAAGCCAGCAGTGGAGGCTTACCTCAGAAAGCATCTGGGTGCCCCTTCCTGCTGCTGGAGTGTAGTCTGAAGCTACTTTGCAGAAAACTTAAATTTGAAGTGGTCTCTCTGCCCTGGGAGCAGCCTGGGACAACCAGGGTGAGCAGGTACCCCCACACTCCACCCAGCAGATACCTTCATTAAATCCTCCCTGAGCCAGAAGTCTTCCCCCCCCCCCCACTGTCCTGGGGGACCCAGACCTTCCTTTCTGTTGTTTTGGGCATGGAAACTAGGGAAGTGAAAAACCAAAAAAGAATCAGCTTGAGCACCTCTGCATCCAGCTTTGCTGCTGGGCAGAGGCTGTCCTGGGACAGGCTGGAGCAGCTTCCCAGCCCAGAGCATCCCTGCAGCAGGATAAGTGCCACTGATCTGCCTCCAGAGCAAATGTATACCAGCAGCCTGACCAGGAGAAATATCTCAGCGCTGAGCCTGCAGGCTTCGATACACACCAGTGCCACTCCTGGGTGTGTGGCCACGGAATGGGGCTCTTAATGACTAGATAATGTGTCGTGTCTTTTCCCCAGGTGACCCCTGATGATCTAGTCTCAAGCATGAGCTCTAAATTACAAACCCCAGTTCCTACTGGAAACCCTGTCATTGTCCGTACCAGTCCTGCTGTGGTCCCTATTGAGTGCCACTACCCAAGGTGAGACAATGTGTGTGAGTACAGAGCAAGCCCTTCTGCTGCCACAGAGCCTTTAACCATAAGCATCTCCTCCCCAGGAGGGACAATGTGAGCAGCGGAGTCAAGCCCACATGGGTGCCCTTCCATTCCACCCTGTCCTCTGAGGAGAAGCTGCCCTTCTCCCTGCGCCTCATGAATGGTAGGTTTTGGGTGAGGGTCTCCTCTGGTGCAGGGCACCCTGGGCTGGCCTCTGAGGTGGCTGGCTATGCTGCCACTAGATGGCACAGCTGGTGCTGGTATCACCTCAGTGCTCCTGGGTTTTGATGAGTACCCAGGGCCTTGTGCCTGTTGGGGTTTCCTTGGGTGGAAGCTGTGAACCGCAAGCTGGCTTCCCATTCATGAGTACCTGGTGACCTCTCCTTCTAGATGACTGGGGCGCCGAGAGAGTCTCCACCATATTTCAACTGGGAGAGGTCCTCCACTTCCAAGCTGGTGTCAACACAGAGAACCATGTGCCTCTGAGACTCTTTGTGGACCAACTGTGTGGCCACTCCAACCCCCAGACAGGAGCTCCTCTCCCCAGTATGCTTTCATTGACTTCAGTGGGTTAAGAGCTGGCTGTGTCTTTATTTAGAGATGCCTCTCTGCAGGTTATGGCTAATTTCTGACAGTGGCATCCTGTGGCCCTTTGCTTTTGTGCCTAGGTCGCCTGGTGGATGGGCAAACTGGATGATGCCACCACCCTCGACTTTTATATCCCCAAGACCCAGGCAAGATGTGCTATCAGTTTTGCAGTAGATGCATTCAAGTTTGCAGGAGACTCCAGCAATCTGGTAAATCCTCCCTAAAGCGAGTGAACTCCTCTGTCCAGACAGGGCTTCAGCCTCATCTGTTTAAGAGGGAGGCTCCGTTAACGTGGTTTCTGTCTAGAATTACATTCCCAAGGCAATGGACCCTCCCAGCAACATATGATTGACATCACCCTGTATTACTGCTTCTTGGATCATGGCCCTCTGAGCCAAGGATCTTCCTTGGAGACCAGTTCTGATACTGGTCAAGACAAGCCCTTCTAATGGGCTTCAATAGCTGAACCCTTAAGTGGCTTGAAGGAAGCAGGGACGGGGTTGAGCTGTACTGGGGAGATGGTGGTCCCATTGGAGACCAACTTTGTGGTGCTTGGGAAAGCTCTACAAGGCAGATACACAGCTAAACCCCCTCTGACTCTGTCTGGCCCTCCCCAGATCTACATCACCTGCCCACCTGAAGGTCTCCCTGGCTGACACAAGCTCCTGATCCTCTGAACAATGCTTGTTCCCCTCATCAACAAGGCCCAGCAACACTGTGAGTAGCTGGAACAACACTTGCCCAAAGGTGAAAAGCTTTGGGCTTCTCATCTGGTGTGTCACCTCTACAGGAAGGTGGGTTAGCCGCCTAGGTGGGAGGGTTTGTTCTCTCCTAGGAGACCCCAAAGCATGTGAGGGATTCCTACCATAAGGTGGGCTGCTCACCGGGCTCTCTTCTAGCCTGGATTCCTGTGGAAGGCACCCCAGGATGTTCTGCTCCTGCTGTGAAGATGAGGAGCTGTGACTTCGGCAGGCATTCCAAGGAGGCTCCACACTCTCCCTCCCCGATGGCAAGGAAGACGTGTCCAGGAGAAGAACTGTCCTCCCCAGCTTGGTAGGTCTCAGCATGCCTTTTGGGCTCTTGTCACCATCATGGCAACTAGCTCGGAGCTGGGTGGTAGAGCTGCCTGTTGGCTCGGGAGAGCTAGATGTTCCAAACAAGCTTGTGAGTGCTCAAAAGGTCCTCTTTTTCAGATACCTCTGTGAGAGAAGCCAGATGTTGTTGTTGGACCTCTCTTCATCCACAGCTGGCAGGACCACCACAGTTAGGAGGATGCCTTCAGGAGGTAGGGCAAACCCAGGGAAAGGGGATGGTTTGTGTGGCAGGTCTTGGCTCTGGCCATCCAACCACCTCCTTACTTCTCCTTCCTAGATGCAGGTCACTTGTGGATGGTATTGGGGCCTGGCCGTAGTTGCTGGTTTCTGGTCCTCCTGATCCTTGCTGTTCTAGGAGCTCTGACTGTCCTGCCGGAAACCACAGCAACACCCATTTAAGTCACTGGTTTCTACACTTAGACTGTCCCAATTAAAAAAAAAAAAATTGTGGACTGTAAGAGGCCCTGGTGGGGGGAGTGGAGCCTGAGCCAATCAAGTCTTCATGCTAACTTTAACTGTGCTGCTTTGCCCTCCCTAAACCCAAATCCAGTATCTCCTGCTCCCTCAAGCCCTGTCCTCAGGCAAAGCTTTGTCCAGCCCTTACACCCCCAGGAATTTGTCCCAGAGCACCTTGCTGAGAAACTGAAGCAAAAAAAAAAAAACATAGATAACAAATCACCACCCAGATGCTCTGTTTTCCTGCCTGCAGGAGCATGGAGTCTGCTTCTACTCGTGATGCTCAAATCATTTTACTTTGCTTGTGGAGCTTACTTGGGTCATGTTCACCACGGTAACTCCTTACTTGATGGGCCAAGGGGAGCTAAGGGTTTAATAAAAACTTGGACCGCTTTCCTCCTGCCTTTGAAGCTCTTTCTGGGTGAGAAATCAAGCTTTGCTGGCTGAGGAAGGGAGCGCAATGCGAGGGTGGGTGGGTTGGGTTCTTCCTGGGACAGAGGGAGGCAGGAATTCCAGTCCCTGCTGCAAGGACTGTTTACACATAGTTATATGTAACAAGCCTTGGCTGAAATGTATAAACAGTCCTTGGGGCAGGGACTGGAATTTCTGCCCCAACTTCACCCCTCCTCCCCTCCCTGCCTCCAGAAAGGGACTTTCTGACATTGTCTGAGTCACACTGTCTCACCCGCCACCCCCCTGCCCCCCTTCCCATTGCTATGAAACTTGGACTCTTCTGCTCGGCAGAGCAGCTGTGATGGCAAGATGTTCCTGCCCCCAAACCCAAGACCTGTTGCTTCCCCACTAGCTGGGAGAGGTTCCTGCTTCAGGTGGTGGGGGGAACTGGACCAGCTGAACAGTTTGGGATGTGGTGCTTGTTGTTGGAGCAAATCCAGGCGGCTGGATTCAGGGATAAAAGGAGACCTGTGAGGAGACGGGGCTCGCTCGCAGCGTGCCTGCCTCTTGAGAGGGTTTTTGGCAGGGTCAGGAGGATTTCTGCAACTTCTTAGCCTGCTCCAGGGGAGCTTGGGCAACTCTCTTGGTTATGAGGGACGGAGGACAGTGGTGTCTTGCACAGCCTACCATGTTGTTGGGTGTCATCTGGCACCCTGGAGCCTGCCCCCAGCTTGATGCCCTTTGATAGGTGTCACCTTGTCCTGGAATCTCTTTGGGCTGGAGTTTGAGTCGCTCAAACCACAGTCCCATCCCTTCCCTTGGCCACTCATGGACCAAAAAGCAAATTAGCCCTCCCCAAAAATAACAAGATTAATTCTGGGTTGGAACTGGGAGCTGCCTCTTTCCTCATCTATATAATCTGACCCTCACTGGAGGGGTTTGGTCCTTGTCTTGTAGCCAAAGTGGTAGGTAGGAGCCTTTTAAGGGCAATATGGGAAGAAGCTCCTTCACCATCTGCTGTCTGCTTTTTGGGGCAGAAAGGAGGGGCGGAGGGTGTGGAAACGTGGGTGGAAGGGATCCTCAGAAGGTCTCCAGTACATCACCACGATGTACCAGCCCGGTGTTGGCCTGGATGAGGCTTGGCAGCATACAATAGGTGGAGATCCCCCACCTCTGCATGCCCAGCCCAGGGCTACACAACCCTCTGGAGAAGAAATATTTCCTCATCTGACGCTCTCAGACCACAAGCTGTGGTTGCAGACATGTTAAATTGTCACATAACCGTGTTTCCTTCATCGATCAGCATCTTCTCAGAAGTCCCCCAACCCCCCCATCCCCTTTGGCACACGTATTCTTGAGCAGGGACTAACTCTCTCGGCTTGCTGAGACATGCCGAAGAGAGTTTTAAATGAAAACCCCCTCTCTGTGACCACTCAGCCATTCAACCAAATACCTCAGCTGGCTCCAGGAAGGAAGACAAATACCAGATAAATCTGGTCTACAAAGAAATTGAGGATGGGGAAAATTGCTCTCCCGGCTTTCCAGAGCAGTTGTTCCCCCTCCAGCAGCTCCCTGCCCCATCCTGGCTGTGGCCAATGTTCAACAGCATCACTGACCTCAGTGTGTGGTGAAAGTTTTTTTTTGACCCTTAAAACTTTGTTATAAGGAAAAATGAGATGTGCTTAAAAGCCTCCTTTATGCAACGGAGGGGAAAACCACTGGGTTTGTGCTTGTCTGGTGCCATGGGACCTTTCTGGTCTCTGCCTCCTCCCAAATCAAATGAGCTCCACGCTCTATCCCCAACAACGCTGGTCCCATGGCCAACGTTGTGGTGCGCTTGGAGTTAAGATAAGACAGATGGTTCTATGGCCAGGGCCGACCTGGGAGAAGAAATCCCCTTTTTTCATAGCAAAACACCTCCCTCTGCCACTGAGCCTTGGGCTTGCATTTCTACACCTGGGATTCTACCTCCGCTTGTTTAAGCTGTGTAAGCACAAGTTGACCCATTGGAGGGGTTTATCCTCCTACTGGGATGAAGCCCTGGTACCCGGAGACCCACAACCGAACCCCTGAGCTGTGGCTCCCTAGGATGCAGTGGGGTGAGTACCAGGCATCTCCTGTGGTCCTTGCAGCCAAGGACCCGGCCGAGCGGTGATGCTCTCCCTCAGGAAGGGGTGCGGGGGGGGGGCAGCCGCTTATTTTACTGATTCAGCATTGCCTGCTGCAGTTATCTCCCTGACGCACGGCGCTCAGCCTGCTGGAATCCCTGGCATGTCTACGCAAGTGCTAGTCTCAAGGTATTTTAAACACCAAGGAGAAGTCCTCCGCATACTGGAAGAAGTCCCCGCACCCACTGACAGCAGCAGAGATGGGGTGTCAGCTCCCTGCTGGGGGGAAGGTTTTATGCTGGCCTGTAAAGCTTCACGTGGGTGGGTTTTTTGGGGGGGGATGTTGAGTCAGGCACGCACCAGTCCCAGCTCTGAACACGGTGGGATTTCTGCTGGGTGCCGTCTGCCCCCAAAACTTTGTTTCTTTTCATTTTCCTGGAAATGGCTCAGCCGCTCCAGCTCAAACACCCAAATCGGCAGCTCTCCGCTGTCCCGAAAGCTTGCTGGGGGCATCCCTCGTGTGGAGGGGGATGTGGGGTATGAAACGCAGCGTCCCTCGTGTGGAGAGGGGTGTGGGATATGAAACGCAGCATCCCTCGTGCGGAGGGGGATGTGGGGTGTGAAACGCAGCATCCCTTGTGTGGAGGGCGGTGTGGGGTATGAAACGCAGCATCCCTTGTGTGGAGGGGGGTGTGGGGTGTGAAATGCAGCATCCCTCATATGGAGCCAACGGGACTCTTGCAGAGCCCTGGCAGGGAGGAAAAAAATAAAAAAAAAAGAGTTAAAGACACTCAAAAGAAGGGACAGAACCTCCAATAATGAGGCTTAAAAACATAAAGGGTTTGTTTTTAAGCAGCTTTCCCTGTTCCCCAGCTGTGAGGAGCCGGGTAATGCCCATCCCTGCTCGCAGAGGGAGGGGGAATGGGGTGCTGCGGAGAAGGGAGCGATGGGTGCAGCACTCTTGGCTCTGGCTTCTTCTGCCCTGAGCCCGTTTCCTTGAAGGCAACAAAACAAACCACAAGCCGAAGAGCTGAGGAAGGGCAGCCCGGGTACAAAAAAGAAAGGTTGCGGCTCTGCAGCCGGTGACCTCACTGCCGAGGCTGAAACGGGAGTTGTTCGGGCCCCCGGGCTGAGAACGGCCGCGCTCGTGTCAGTGGTGAGGGCGCTCCATCAGCTGTTGCTGGGTCAGCACTGACCGAACATCCCGGTCCCGCTGAGGAGCGGGGAGATGCTGAACCCCCCCCTGTTTAGGCTGGAGCTGTGAGCACGTGCGTTCCCGGCCAAAACCTTCCCCCTGCAAAACCCCAGCACATCAGCATCCGAGCGGAAAACTGAAGTCCCGGGGGGCCCGATGGCGCCGGGCAGGGATGGTCCCCGCAGAAGGGATGGGAAGCACCCGGATTAGGATCATGGACCCTGATGCTGTCACCTCCCAAAGCAGCCTTGAAAAGCCCCTTATCACCTTCGAACCTAAACAAGCCACTTTGTACCAGTCTCCCCGTCTCCGGCTTCTGCTGAGTTTTATAAACAACTTACCCAAAGAGGCTGACGAGGATGGTTTTTTTTGGTTTTTTTTTTTTTTTCCTCTTGCTTTGGGCAGCCTTGGGAACGGGGGGTCCCGGCACCCCGGAAATAACTGGGTTGTGCCAACCCTCTCCCCGCACCCAGGAGGGTTGGCCTTTGGGTGCCATTGGTCCCCAAACGGGAGCCCAGGGGCGGACGGCTCCTGCTCCTGGTGGGGGGGGATATAAAGGCTGGAGGAGCCAGTCTGGCTCTCTGTGCCGGGGTTTGCTGGAAGAAAGAGGGATGGGACCTGAAAGTGGCTTGATCCTGGCTCTTCTCTGCTGGGTGGCAGGCGAGGTGGCTGCCTACCCACCCTGGGATTTCTCCTGGGGCGACCCGTCGAGCCGGGGGGCGCGGGCAGACCCCCACGCCTGGTCCTGGGTGGAGGACCCTCAATCTCGAGCCATCTCCAGCCAGCAGCCGGTGATGGTGCAGTGCCAGGAGGCTCAGCTGGTGGTGACAGTGCACAGGGACCTCTTCGGCACCGGCCGCTTGGTCAATGCAGCCGATCTGACGCTGGGGCCAGCAGCGTGCAAGCATTCCTCGCTCAACCCTGCCCACAACACTGTCATCTTCACCGCTGGGCTCCACGAGTGCGGCAGCATCGTGCAGGTAAGACCTTCCGTCCCTCGGTGTTTCCCCTACCCGCCCAGGATCCCGCCTGGCATCCCGCCCCAGGGAGCAGCTCCAGGCTGTGGGACCGTGCACCAGGCATCCCTCCGTGATGCCGGGGGAGATCCGGCTGCCAGACGCAGAGCACCATCAAGGATCACCGTCAAGCACCACCTAGGGGAAGAACGAGTGGGTATTTCCCCCAAACTGGAGCATTTTTCCCCACATCTGCTTTGTTCTTTCAGCTGGAGACACGCCGATGGTGCAAAGCCCCCACATCAGACCCATTTCGCTTGTGTTTTGGCCCATTAGGAAGTTTAACTTGCTGAAAGCAGAGCAGGGCTCCTTCTCCATCCCCTTTTCCCCAGCTTTTTCCCTCTTCCTTTGTATTTCCCCAGCTCTTCCCAGTTGGGAAAGGATGGCTAGGCAGCTGGGGGGTGGTGGAAGGTGGCGGGGGTGGCCTCTCCAACGGCTTCTCGATGCTTTTCTGCCCAGATCACACCGGACTCCCTCATCTACCGCACGCTCCTCAACTATGACCCCAGCCCCGCCAGCAACCCCGTCATCATCCGCAGCAACCCTGCCGTCATCCCCATCGAGTGCCACTACCCCAGGTAAGGTCTCCCCGTCATCGGTACCGCACACCCACCCCGGTCCCCAGCACAGGGCAGGGTCCTGACGCAGGGGTGGTCCTTGCCCAGGAGGGAGAACGTGAGCAGCAACGCCATCCGGCCCACCTGGGCACCCTTCAGCGCCACGCTGTCGGCGGAGGAGAGGCTGGTGTTCTCCCTGCGCCTCATGAATGGTAGGTGGGAAGCCATCCCCGACCTGTGAATGGGGATTTTTTTTTCCCACCCTTTCCCCAGTGTGGTGGAGCTCGGGGAGCCGGCACCCCACTAGGGAAGCCAACCCACCCCATGGCAAACATCAGCACTCCTACTTTTGGGCTGAGCCTTGGCTCTGGTCCCACGGGAGCGTGGGGACAGCCAGAGCCACCCCCTCCTCTCTTTGTCACCGCGGCGTTGCCTTGCAGAGGACTGGAGTGCCGAGAGACCCTTCACCGGTTTCCAACTGGGCGACGTCCTCAACATCCAAGCAGAGGTGGGCACCGAGAGCCATGTGCCGCTGCGGTTGTTCGTGGACAGCTGTGTGGCCGCCCTGAGCCCCGGCACCGACTCCTCACCCCACTACACCATCATCGACTTCAATGGGTGAGCCCCAGGAACCCGCCGGTGGCGGTGCTTGTTGGGGGGGGGATCCCACCGGGATGCTGACCCCCTGTCCCCATCCCACCCCAGGTGCCTGGTTGATGGGAGGTCAGACGACACCAGCTCTACCTTCATCACCCCCCGGCCCCGGGAGGACGTGCTGCGCTTCAGGATCGATGTGTTCAGGTTCGCGGGGGACGCCAGGAACTTGGTAAGGCTGTGTGTGTGTCCCCTGCCCCCCACATCCCCCACCCCGCCAGCCCCAAACCAAGCTGGTGTCCCCCACGAGTGTGTCCCCACCTCTCTCCTCTGCCCTCCCCGCAGATCTACATCACCTGCCACCTGAAGGTGACCCCAGCGGACCAAGCCCCGGATCCCCTCAACAAGGCTTGTTCCTTCAACAAAGCCAGAAACACGTGAGTACCCGCTACACTGGGATGGGGTACGTCTGGGCTGGTCCCCACCAGTGTCCTGCAGCCCCGGCATGGCACAGGGGTGCATCACGGCCCCAAAATGGGGGGGCACAAATGTTCTGGGGGGGCTCTAGTGACGATGCTCCCACCACATTACAGCTGGTCACCCGTGGAAGGAAGCCGGGACATCTGCAGCTGCTGTGAGATGGGCAACTGCGAGTCCCCCGCGCTCTCCCGGAGGCTCAACCCCTTGGACCGATGGCCCAGCCGCCGCTTCCGCCGCCACGATGCCAACAGTAAGGTCCCTGCGGGGATGGAGGGGACACCTTGGGGTCGTGGGATGAGCCCACCTCATTGCTCCTTCCTCCCCAGGGAAAGAGGCTGAAGCCGACGTGGTCATCGGCCCCGTGTTCCTCTCGAGGGACCCGGGCGCCGTGGGAGAGCAGCAGGAGGGAGGTCAGGGTGAGTCCCCGCCAGCCGCAGCCCTGTGGCATGGCCGTGGTGACAAGCGCTAACAGCCCTTGGTTTTGCAGGTGGGGTGACAGCAGTGCCCAGCGTGGGGACAGGGCTGATGTACATGGCGGCCGGCGTGGGGCTGGCCGGGGCAGTGCTGGCCGTCAGCGTGGGGTGCAGGAGGTGCACCCGCGCCTCGGCATGAGCGCGGGGCGAGAGCCGAATAAAGCCTGGGAAGGACAAACCGCGTCCGTGCTGTTCCTTCTGCCATGGCACCCTGGGGACATGCCTGCGCTGGGGGTCCTGCCAGGGAGGGACTACCCATCCTCGGCACATGGCTGTGGGGGTGCTGGAGCCCCCCCAGTTCCCAGACGGGGGTCCCCCATATTTCCACCCGGGTGTCAGCCCTCCCTGGGCCTGAGTTTTGGGAGCTGCCCTGCTCATGGATGACACTGGGGACAGTCCCCTCACCCCGGAGAAATCCCAGCTGTGTCCTCCAGGCCACTGCTCCAGGGAGGGAATGGGGGTGGCACCGGCTCAGCCAGAGAAGGACCCCAACTCCTTCTGGAGGATGCATTTTGGGGGGGTCACGCATGGAAGGGGACAAGTGACAGGCCAGCTCCGGGGTCTGTATTCCCCCTCCAGCCCTGGAGACCGTGCTCACAGCTCCCGTGCGGGCTCAGCCCCCAGCCCCTGCAAGGGTCCCTTCGGGTTCCTGACTGCAGTCCCCACAGGTGCCGATTTCAGCTCCAGCCCTGGGTCGCGGTCCAGCCCCCGGTATCTCCACTTGCACCGGGGAAGGTTTAGGATGGATATTGGGAAGAATTCCTTCACCAAAAGGGTTGTCCAGCACGGGAACCGGCTGCCCGGGGAAGCAGTGGAGTCGCCACCCCTGGGGGAGTATTTAAAACACACACAGACACCGACATCTCAATGATTTTAAAGATCTTTTCCAGCCTCAACGGTTTGATGATTATTTATCCTCAGCGCCAGCACTATGCTCTTCATTTCAGCCACAGCCCCCAGGTTTCTATTCCCGCTCCTGCCCCAGACTATTTTTTTCGGCTCCTGCTCTGCATAGGTTCCCCCTCCGGCCCCACACGCTTTATTTCAGCTCCGGCTCTGGCTCCTTTCCACCCCACGCCTCAGCTATCTTCCCCCACCCGCGCGCTGCTCCGGCTCTCCCGCAGCGCTGGCGCCGTTCGCTCGGCGAGGTACATCCATCCCCGACGCCGCCTACCGGTAGCGACTCTCAGCGGCCCATCGCTGAGGCCTCCGAGCCGGCCGCCTCCCCAGCGCCTGGATCGCAGCCGTTGTGCCCGCAAGCCCCATCCCACGACGGCCCGTCCCCGCACCGCCCCGCCCCTGGCACAGCCAATCACAGCCCGACGGCAGCTCCCGGCTCCAGCCCAATCACCACCCGTTCATTCCCGACCCGCCAACATCCGTTCGACCCAATCCTGGCACGCTCAATTCCTCTCTGCCCAATCCCATCCCGCTCTTTCAATCCTCCCCCAATCATCACACCCCATCCACCCAATCCCGGCCCATCCCTTCATCTCTGTCCCGCCCATCTCCGTCCCGACAAATCCCAAGGCCGTCCCTTCAATCCGGCCCCGACTCTTCCCTCCCCTCGCAGGCCCCGATCCACCACATCGCCGCCGCTCCCACAGGTGCGGCCCCGGCTGGAGGACGCACGGAGACCGGTCGCCCCGTCCCGGCTTTCCCCCCGGACAGCTGCCCCGGCCCGGGCGGTCCCGGCGACGCGGGCCTCGCCGGCAGCTCCGGCCCTTCACGGCTCTGGGGGCTTGAACGGGGGCCGGGAGCGGCCTCGCTGCGGGGCCGCCGCCCGCCATCCCCGGGGCACAACAACGCCTGCCGGGGGCCTGCGGCAGCGGGGCCGGGACCCCGCGAGTGCCCCGGACTTGTGGCGCGATGAGAGAATAGGGGCGGCGCGGGGCCGGATTGAAGAGACGGGTCGGGATTGGACGAGACGGAGATGGGCGGGGCCCGTCCGGATTGAAGGGGCGGGACAGGATTGGGTCGAGAGAAAAATGGGCGGGAGGGGACGGGATTGGCTGGGTCGGGTGCTGCTTCGGGTTGGGATTGGCTAGGGGGACTGGGTGCTGTGTTGCGCGTGCGCGGTGGGGCCCGGTGGCAGAGCCTGAGCGGTGGCCGCGGGGAGAGCGGCAGCGTGGCTGTGTGTGCTGCCGTCCCGCGGGCGAGGAGCGCCGGGAGCGGGGCGGCGGCAGCGCTGGTGGCCGCGGGACTCTGCATCGGGCGGGACGGAGCCGCCGCAGACCCGACCTGGGCGGGCGTCCTGTCTGTGCCCGGTGGTGCAGCGCGGCCGCGTCCCGCCGGTTGCTCCCCGCTGGTACCAGGCAGCGATAGTCCTGGAGGTTCGTGCGGGGCCTGTGGCCTGCAGGGGTGGGGAAGGCAACGGCCGCTGCCCGGGGATGGGTGGGAGAATTCCGAGCGGGGCCGGGGCCACAGCGGGAGCCGGGAGGTTGGGGGTCGGGGCGCGGCTGGGGGGTCGGCCCATCTCCCGTGGGGGCGGTGGTGGGGCTGGGTCCTCGACTAATAATATAATTAAATATTAAAAAAAAATTGGTTTATATTTTTATGAACATAACGTATAATGATAAACGAAACCCGATAAAGTATAACTGAGTGTACTAAAGCCGTGTCGGGGTGGGTGCTGCCCCCGGGGCCCGTTCCCCGCGGCCGCAGGGTCCCGCCGTTCCCAGTGCTCCCGGCCTGGGGCTGTGGGAGCGCCCATCCCCGCCTCCCATCCCTCCCTCCCACCGGGCCGGGGCTGCCGCAGCAGCCGGGGGGTTCCCGTCCCCGGGGGAGCTCGGAGCTGGCCTGGGGGCGACAGACCCGGTCGCGGCCCTCCCATCTCCGTCTCGCGCAATCCCGACCCGTCTCTTCAATCCGGCCCCGTGCCGGCACGCTCTCATCGCGCCACAGCTCCGGGGCACTCGCGGGGTCCCTGGACCGCCCGGGCCGGCAGCTGTCCGGGGGAAGCCGGGACGGGGCGACCGGTCTCCGTGCGCCTCCAGCCGGGCCGCACCTGTTGGGGCAGCGGCGGGATCGGGGCCTGCGAGGGAGGGAAGAGTCGGGGCCGGATTGAAGGGACGGCCTGGGATTGGTCGGGACGGAGATGGGCGGGGCTGGATCGAAGGGACAGCCTGGGATTGGTCGGGATGGAAAAGGGAAAGACCGGATTGAAAGGATAGGCCGGGATTGGGCGGGATGGAGATGGGTGGGGCGGGATTCGGCGAGGTGAAGACAGGCGAGACCGGATTGAAGGGGCAGGCCGGGATTGGGCGGGATAGAGACGGGCGGGACTGGATTGAAGGAATGGACCAGGATTGGGCGGGATGGAGATGGGCAGGTCCAGGTGAAGGGACAGGCCGGGATTGGGTGGGATGGAGGTGGGATTGGGGCGGATTGAAGGGGCGGGATGGGATTGGGCAGAGAGGAAATGAGCGGGCCAGGATTGGGTCGAACGGATGTTGGCGGGTCGGGAATGGACGGGTGGTGATTGGCTGGACCGGGCGCTGCCTCGGGCCGTGATTGGCTGCAGAGGCTATATAAGGCCTGTGCCAGGCGGTTGTGGTGCTGCCGGTCCGCGGTCTGAGGCGCGCTGGTGAGCGGAGCAGAGCGGGGCGGCGGGCAGTGCTGGCAACCGCGGGGCTTCGTGTTGAGCTGGAGCTGTTGCTGGCGCCGGCTCTGTGCCCGGGTGCGCTAGGCGGAAGGCGGTTTGGGTAGCTTAGGGCCAGGCGGGTGGGGAGCTGAGGTGGGGGAGCTGTCTGGTCCGTGTCTGACAGTGCAGCGGATCCGCGTCCCGCCTGCTGCTCCCTGTCGAGGCTGGGTAACGGCGGCCGCGCAAGTCCGTGCGGGGCCCGTCGGGGGCGGGGAAGACACCGGGCGCTGCCCGGGGCAGAGGGCGGGGCGGGGCGGCCGTCTGGGATGGGCTGCGGGCACAACGCTGCGTTCAGCGCTGGGAGGCGCTGCTCGAGGCCTCAGCGATGGCCGCTGAGAGCGCTACCGGAGCGGCGTCGGGGATGGATGTACCGCCGAGCGAACGGCGCCAGCGCTGCGGGAGAGCCGGAGCAGCGCGCGGGTGGGGGAAGATGCTGAGCTGGGGTGGAAAGGAGCCAGAGCCGGAGCTGAAATAAAGCGTGTGGGGCCGGAGGGGAACCTATGCAGAGCTGGAGCCGAAATAAATAGTCTGGGGCAGGAGCGGGAATAGAAACCTGGGGGGCTGTGGCTGAAATGAAGAGCATAGTGCTGGCGCTGAGATAAATAATCATCAAACCGTTGAGGCTGGAAAAGATCTTTAAAATCATTGAGATGTCGATGTCTGTGTGTGTTTTAAATACTCCCCCAGGGGTGGCGACTCCACCGCATCCCCGGGCAGCCGGTTCCCGTGCTGGGGCCGTGGGAGCCGGAGCCGGAGCCGCTGGGCAGGGCCCGTCCCGTGGGGGATTCCCGGGGCTCCCCCCGGGGGAAGGACCACACTGCCCGCGGCAGCGGGACCGGGGTGGGCGGGGCTTAAATACGCGTGGCGTGAATAGGGGGCGGAGCTAGTAGTGGAGGCGTGGGCGGGGCTTGTAGAATGGGGGGGGGCTACTGGGGGAGTGTGGGCGTGGCCTGTGGGAAGGGGCGGGGCTACTGGGGAGAGTGTGGGCGTGGCCTGTGGGAAGGGGCGGGGCTACTGGGGGAGTGTGGGCGTGGCCTGGTGGAAGGGGCGGGGCGGGCGGGGGTTCGGCGGGACCGGGGCGAAGTGGTGGGGGACGGGGGGTGGCAATGGGGGACAGGAGAAGGGGGGGGGGGGGGGGGGGGGGGGAGAGGCCATCTCGGGGGGGCCCAGGAGCTGATCGCAGCGTGGTGGCTCCCCCGGCACGAAGGATGTCACCAAGGGGGGGCCATGTCCCACACCCCCTCCCCAGCCAGGGGGGTGCATCCTTCCCCCCCCCCCCCCCCAGTGTGTTGTGCCCGTTGCCCCCAGCCTCCGGGGTTAAGGATGAGGTGAAAAAGCCAATGGTTTCACCTTAGGTCACCCCTCAGGAGAGCCCCCCCACCCCCCAACCTGTATGTGGCCCAGGGACGTCCCTCGGTGGTGGCGGGGGACACGACGCCCTTTGTGGTGGCACCGTGGCCTCAGGTAAACACCGAACCCTCAAAAGCAACGTGTTTTAATGGTTTCTGGGTTTTAAAGCTTGTGAAAATAATAATAATATTATTATTAATAACAATAATAACAATAATACAAGACTTCCAGTCATCTCAAGGGCTCCCTCCCGATTTTTAAAAGCCGAACAGAGGGAGCAAACTCCCCGTTAAGGTGACGGGAGTTCCAGCACCTTCAGTCCCAAAAATAACCGGGGCGTCCCGGCGTGGCAGCCACCTCGAGAAGAGGGGGTCGAGCATTCCCGCCAGGGCAGCACCTCCAAACCTTCTGCCCTCCCTGGGGAGGCGGCATCGCCGGAGATTCCCCCCCCCCCAAAAAAAAATGCCAAAGGGGTTAAAGACTACAGAGCTCTCTATTGCTAATATGCGATTTACAGCATTTATACAGCACTTACCGGCCCCTGCCTTTATTCCAGCTAAAACTCAGCGTGGGTTTCCCTTAGGAAATTGCAAAAAAAAAATCCCAAAGGTTAAAGAAAAGTTAAGTATAAAAAAATATTTCAGTCATTCTCGCTTCCCCTCCTTTTAACGTGAAGAAATGGTTGGGTTGGTTGTTTTTTTTGAGGGGGGGGTGGGGGCGGTGGGGGGGATACGTCTCGAGGAGCTGCTGATGGGCTCCGGGGACTCCGGTGGGACAGAGGAGCTGACTCAGGCGCTTTCTCAAGACGGGGACAGAGGCTGCGGCAGGTGACGTCCCTTCAGCCCTGCTCCCATCAAGATCTGCAAGACAAAAACCGCCAAGCTTTGGGGAACGCGCTCAGGAAGATGCTGAAAAATGTTATTTCAAAGGTGGTGGTGGGAGGGGGGTGAGGGGTGGTTTCTTTTGAAACTCAGCTTAGTTCTTCCCCAAAAATAACACAGAAATTCAATATAAACACCCCGAAGGGAGCGAGACCCCAACCCCCAGCTCCACCGCTGGCCCAATCCAGCGGGTTTTTGGATGCTCATGTAGAAAACCCGGGTGAAGGGGAGGAGAAAAGGAATTAAACCACTTCGGTCTGACCTCCCTGTCTCCGTTTTTTGGGTTTTGGGTTTTTTTTTTTGCCAAGAGAAGGACAGATGGACATCTCCTTACTGGGAAATCTTGCAGTTTGTCGTGGCGACGTAGCGCCCGGTGTAATGGATGTTGCACCTCACCACGTTGTTGGTGAAGTCTGACTCCAGGACGATGTACTTGGGGTTCACTTGAACCTAAAAATGGGGGAAAGGGAAGGAAAAACACCACCAAAAAAAATTAGTTAGAGGGGGGGACAAGCGGCGCCTAAACCCATGTTGAAGGGATGGCACCAAAACGTGTGTGGTCCTGAACCCAATGGTTGAGAAGACCCCAAATTGGGAAGGTTTTCCCCTAAAAAACATCTCCCCCAAGGACCCTGGCCACCTTTAAGACGTAATTCCCCGGCTGCACGTCCGTTATATCGATCCACTGGCAGTCGATGTCGGCGTTGTAGGTGTCGTAGCAGCCTGGGCTCAAGCCCTGCGGGGAGAAAAGGGGGTTCAGGGTGTGCTGGGAGCGGGGGGGTGGGGGTGGTGAACCCCAAGGAGCCCTTTGAGCATCTCCTCCCCCCTTCCAAAAGGCACCTGGGTGTGGGCCGTGCAGGCGTAACGCTTCAGGTTGCCGAAATCGCAGGTGGTATCCTCCAGGCAGAAGCTGGCCTTGTGGCCCTCGGCCACCTTCCTCCCCGTGGTGGCATCCAGCAGGTCGTAGTGGCTGAACTCATCCATGCTGTGGTAGTGCCTGAGGACGGGGGACACACACACAACCAGTGTGACACACCCCCCCCACTAAATGGCACCATCCCCTCCCCAGATGTGATTTGGGCGGGGGAAGGGGGGGGGGGGGGGGGCTCCCCATCAACCCCGGGTCCACACCAGCTTGTCAGCTCTCTCCTTGGGGACATAATTGCAGGAGCTTGGTGGCTTTAGGTGTGAAGCCAGGTGACGCCACCTCCATCCCCCCCCCACCCCACCAAAGGGCTCAGAGCAAAGCCTCCCCCCCAAAAACAGGAGAAACGCCATTAAAAAGGCCTTAAGACTGCCACGAGAAGGAGGGCTGAGGGAGGAGAGTTGGGGGGGACACTCACCTGGTGGCAGCTGTCGGCCACTCCACCAGCTGTGCGGGGCCCGACTGGGCAGAAAGTCGGCCCGTGCCCTGGTTCTTCACCCGCTGGGGAACCGCAGGAGCACCCGCACGTCGTAGTCGGTGGTTTCGGCCGGTGTAAGCCGTGCTGGAGGACATCGGGGAGGGTCAAGGTCAACGTCCCCCTCAGCCCCCAGCCCAGGGGGACAGGAGCCCTCCCCCCCGCCCACGGGCGCAGGACACCGGCTCAAGCCACTGGCACCCCCCGGGAGGAAAATCCCCAGCGAGAGCCTCCTGCAGGAAGCGGTCGCCTCCGCAGAAAGGAGATGATGAAAAAAGGAGGAGAGGAGAGGAGAGGAGGTTCCTCTCGCCCTGCCAGCACCCCACTGGACATCCCTCCTTTGTGCCTTGTTTAGCGCTTCCCTCTTCCCACTTCCCTCCTTCCCTTCCCTTTTATCCCTCCACGGCCCCTTTCCATCTCTCCTCCACCCTTGTTCACCCTTCTCCTCCTTCCCCTTCACTCTTCCCTACTCTCCTCCATCCTTCCCCTCCAGCCCCTTCCCCCCTCCCCCTTCCCTTCTCTTCTCCATCCTTCTCCTTCATCCTTCTCCTCCTCCCCCATCCCTCTTCCCTTTCCCTTTTCCTCTTCCCTCTTTCCTTCCTTTTTCCCTTTCCTCCCCCCTCATCCTCCTTCCCCACCAGCACATCCCCCATTCTCCCCCGCCCCGTACCCCCCTGCCCTCCAGCTCACCAGGACCTCCCTCTCCCCCCCGCCATGTCCCCCTGTCCCCTCGCCCCAGGAACCCCTCTCCCCCCATATCCCCATCTCCCCTCACCCCAGGACCCCCCTCTCCCCCCGTGTCCCCATGTCCCCAGGACACAGCCCACACCCCATGGCTGCTCCTACCTGGCCAGACACTTCTCCTCGGCTGCGCAGCGCAGCGAGTACAGGTGAGCTCGCTGCACGTAGGTGGACGCCTGCATGTAGTTGGGGTCCGGCACTAAGTCGGGGAGACCTGCCAGCAGGATGGGGACAGCCCTGAGGGCTTGGGGACAGGACCTGGGGACAGGGCTTAGCTTGGGGGCACAGCAGTCCCAGGTTTGAGGCAGCCAGCCCCGGTCTCATGGGGAAGGTTCGCTTCGGTGACCGCCACGTTTTTTTAATTTTAAGCTGCAGACGGAAAATCCTCCCTTCCCCTTTCCACCCCCCGCCCCGACCCGGCTCCTGCTGGCAAATCCCAGTCCTCCATTTTCCTGCCCTGGGATTGCTCAAGCCCGTCCTCCTGGAAGCGATTACACCCGGCCCTGTGAGGAGTTATTGGGGTCCCCCCCCAAAAAAAGGGGGAGTCCCTATTTCCTGCCCTGTTTTTCATCCCAAAACCAGGGTGAAAGTGGGGGCTTTGTTAGCCTCGGGCCCACCGTGCCGTTATCCCTCCTCCCTTTTAATTCCCGACTTTGCCGCACACTTGGGGCTGAGCCGAAGTGAGCTGCGGACAGACGGACAGACAGACAGACAGCTGCAGGGACGGGCGGGGGCTGCTTCGCTTTCCAAAAGCATTACAGAGCTTAGCTGGAGCCATTTCTTCTCCGCCTCCCCCCCCAGCAACGCCCTTTCACACCTCCCTTTCCAAAAGGCTCCTCCAGGATCCCTGACCCGGAAAGCGTCCGCACATCTGTCCCTCAAGATGGACCAGGATGGGGGGGGGGGATGCTCCCCAGGTGCTCCATGCCTCAGTTTCCCTTCTCACAGCCCTCTGCAGAGCCAAGCCCTGCACTGCAACAACCTCCGCTTATCATCTCTCCTTCCTGTGAGGTCGCCAGCCTGTCCCCATCCTCAGCCCCATCCCCATCCTCACCCCTATCTTCATCCTCATCCTCATCTGCAGCCGCGTTCCCAGCCTTGTCCCCATTCTCATCCCCATCTCTGACCTCCTCCTCATCCCCGTCCCCGTCCACGTTCCCATCTCCATAATCATTCTCATCCCCATCCTCATCCCCATCCCCATCCCCATCGTTGTCCACACTCCCCTCCCCATCATCGTCCTCATCCCCATCCTCATCTCCATTCCAGTCCTTACCCTCATCCCCACCCTCCTCCTCGTTCCCATCCTCATCCTCATTCCCATCCCCATCATCATCCTTATCCCCAGCCCATCCTCACCCCTCATCCTCATCCCCATCCTCAGCCCCATCCCCCTCCCCATCATCCTCCTCATCCCCATCCTCATCTCTATTCCAGTCCTTAGCCTCATCCCCACCCTTGTCCTCATTCCCATTCCCATCCCCATCCTCATCCTCATCCTCATCCCCATCCGCATCCTCATCCCCACTCCCATCCCTGTCCCCGTCCCCATCCCCGTCCCCATTCCCATCCCCATCCCCTTTTGAGGGACCGGGGGGCTCCAGCCCCATCCTTTCGCGGGGGCAGCCAGCGAGAGCCTCCCCATCAGCATCACGGCAGCCGCCCCAGCTCCTCCCTTTGCACCCAGTTCCCACCATGTTTCCTTCCCCCCCACCTTTTTCCCTTTTTTTTCCCCCTCCTTTTTTCCCTTTTTTTTCTCCTTTTTTTCCCTTTTTTTTTTTTCCTTTTTTTTTTTTTTTTTCCCTTTTTTTTCTTTCCTCCTTTTTTCCCCTTTTTTTCCTCCCCCCCTTTTTTTTTCTCCTTTTTTTCCCTTTTTTTTTTTTCTTCTTCTTCTTTTTCCGTGGGCAAAAAGAACAATGCCTTCTTGTTTCTTGGCCTGCCTTCCCCCGAGGGATCACGTCACTCCATTGGAGTTCGTTTCCTGCCCCGCTCTCGCTTGGTCATCGCTGCTGATGTAATACCCGGGGGGGGCCCCCTCGCACGCCAGGCGTGGGGAGGTGGGGGGGAATCAGGAGAGCTTGGAAGAAACTTCCCCACACCCCACACACACCCACCCCCCCTTAAAAAAATTAACAATAAAAAAAAAATCAACGGAGAGGGACCCCTGGGCCCCGTCCCGCTTGCGAGAGGAACATTTGTCATCATTTAGAAAACAGCTTTTCCTCCCCGCTGTTGTTTATAATAAATTCTTGGAAGCTCCGGAGAGAAACCCGACTCCTTTACCAACGGGGAGTTTTATTTTCCCCCCACGACGGAGCTCGCCCCGGACGGCCCCGTTGTTATTGTAGGGTCTCACGCCTGATTTTTCGGCTCAGGCCCGGCAGCCGAGGGTCAAACCCCAAACGCCCGGCACCGCTGGGTTAAATAGGATGCCAGGATCCGGCTATCCAAATGTCCCCTTATCACAGCAGGGCACCGAACTGTCCCCCATCCCATCCGGGGCCTGGCCAAACTCCTGCTCCTTTTTTTTTTTTTTTTGCTGAGCCAGCATTATTTTTTTTTTTTTCTCCCTCACCTCCTGCCAAGTCAGGGGGGGCCCGGCAGCTCCCCCCACCCTTTGCTATCGCCTCTGAAAAGGGACAAGCACAGCAAGAAAATGTTTGTTTTTCCCTCCATCCGCCCCTCGGGCTGCCCCGGGGAGCTGCCAGAGAAGATTTCCTTCTTATTCACCGTGAAAATTAGAATAATAAAAAAAAGGCAGGCCTGCTCCCCACCGCGCTGTTTGTGCAGGTGTGCGGGGCTTAGCCGAAAAAAATCCCGGCTCCGGCGGTTTTCCGAGGGGGCGGCTGCTTCGCTTCCCTGCGCCCGGTCCAGCAGGGACCACCGAAGAGCTGTGAGCAGTGGGGACGGGGACATGGGGATAACCTTGAGCGACCAAGATGCACCCCTTCATCCCGTCCCATCCCATTCCATCCCATCCCATCCTACCCCATCCCGTCCCATCCAGCGCTTCCTGACGCACCCCCTCTTCATCCCCCTGCCCCATGCCATCCCACCCCATCCCATGCCATCCCATGCCATCCCATCCCATCCCATCCCTTCCCATCCCAGCCCATCGCATCGCATCGCATCCCATCCCATCCCATCCCATCCCATCCCATGCCATGCCATGCCATGCCATGCCATGCCATCCCGTCCCATCCCGTCCCATCCCATCCCATCCCATCTCATCCCATCCCATCCCATCCCATCCCATCCCATCCCATCCCATCCCATCCCATCCCATCCCATCCCATCCCATCCCCACTGAACCTTCTCGGGATCCCCAGTTGGTTATTAAATGCCTGAAGACAGCAACATCAACCCAAACCCATCCCCGAGCCCACAAAAGGGAGACTTTTCCAGCAAGATTGTCATCTCCTGGCCCACATGCCCCATCCATAGAATCATAGAATTGTTGAGGTTGGAAGGGACCTTTAAGATCGCCAAGTCCATGGGTCAGCACATCCTTAGGTGTCACCACAGCCACCACGACACAGGCTTAGTGGCTATCAAAATTGCCATCACCCCATGGGAGTTCCAAAATCCACAGCCATTCAAAAACCCAACCCCAGATGACCCATTCGCATGAGGGCAAGGCCAAAAACACCGCTGGATGGATCACCCTCCAGGCAGAGGTCAGGCTGAGGAAGCCCTTGGAGACGCCTCTTGGGCTGGTCAAGAGTACGGAGCACTGGTGAGAACCGGCGCCTCTGGTTGAAACCTCACGAGGAGAGGGCAGGCTTAGACGCATGTGGGCTTGGCTATACCACCAGCCAAGACCTTCCTTTGCATGAGGATGATTTTGGGCCCCCTGGGCAAGACTTGGGTGACACTTGGGTCCTCTGCAGTGGTGGTGAGCAGGCAGCCTGAAGACTTTTGGTGTCTCCTCCCCATCTCCCTCTGCCAAAGCCTGGGCTGCTGCATTTATCCCCCTCTCCCTGACAAGCCACACGTGGTGCTCCTCTCCCCACCTCTCGACCACTATAGATTTAGGGCTGGAAACTATTTCAACTCTCATCTTCCAAGATGTCTACATCAGCTGCTTTAGATGGAAGGAGGTGGATTGACCCACGATGCTCGCGCAAGCCCCAATAAACCCCCTCGCAAAGACGGTGGGAATCTAATTGCTTAATTAACCCCCCAGGTGCCCCAGCGAAGGGGCAGGAATGCCACACATCCTGGCAGAGCGGGTGGGATTAGGAGGCTCTTAAAGAGCTTAGCCACATAATTAACATCTGATTCGGCTTTATAAAGTGTTTTGATCAATTAAGAAACCTGCCTGAGGGGCGGCCCCGCAGGTGACAGGCTTTGGTGGTGGTTATTTTTTGGTGACCCCTCACGGAAAGTGACAGCTTTCCCCAAACAAGCTTGGCTGGAGAGAGCAGCAGGGGACCCAGAGGACGAGGCCAGGCAGTGGGGTGGCCCCAGAGAGCTGGGCTGGTCGGATGATCTTATATCCCTTCCTTCAGATTTATTAAGGAAAAATGTGAAGGCGGTGGCTGGGGGCTCCTGCACCGGGAGGTGGGGGTCCCACTAATGGGCTTCTTGGCCCACCAAGGGTTCTCCACCCCACCCACGGACACCCCCGATCCCCCTGGCAGAGCCACAGAGCTGTGGGACCATCACCTCCTGACCCAGCTTCCAGGGATCCTTGAAGGACACAGCCTTTGCCCAGCAGGGAGAAAAGAATCTTGGCAGGCATCTTCCCATTTCCCTCTCTGTCGCCCTCGGGTCATCTGCCAAGGGCACAGCTGTCCCCCAGGCAGTCCCTCCCCTAGAGGACAGGGGACCGCCAGCATCCTTCACCCATCGCCATCCCTCGCCCCCTCCACCCCTTCATCCCTGCATCCTTCACCCCTGCACTCCCTCACCCCTCCATCCTTTGTCTCTGCCACCCCCTCACCCATCCATCCTCCATCCCCTGCACCCCCTCACCCCCTCCATCCCTTCACTCTCCCCACCTGCATCCCTCACCCCTCCATCCTCCATCCCCTCCATCCCTCACCCCTCCATCCCTCACCCCTCCATCCTTCACCACTGCATCCCTCACCCCTCCATCCTCCATCCCTCCATCCCTCACCCCTCCATCCATTCACCACTGCATCCCTCACCCCTCCATCCCTCATACCCTCCATCCCCTCACCCCACCCTCCATCCTTCACCACTGCATCCCTCACCCCTCCATCCTCCATCCCTCGCCCCCTCCATCTCCATCCCTCCATCCCCTCCATCCCCTCCATCACCTACACCCCTCCATCCCTTCATCCCTGCATCCCTCGCCCCTCCGTCCTTCATCCCTCCATCCTTCTTCCCTGCATCCTTCATCCCTGCATCCCTCACCCCTCCATCCCTCACCCCTCCATCCTCCATCCATCCATCCCTCACCTCTCCATCCTTCATCCTCCATCCCTCGCCCCTCCATCCTTCTTCCCTGCATCCCTCACCTCTCCATCCTTCATCCCTGCATCCCTCGCCTCTCCATCCTTCGTCCCTGCATCTCTTGCCCCTCCATTCCTCGCCCCTCCATCCCTCGCCTAGCAGGAGCGGCTACTCCCGGCGAGGCGGGCAGAGATCCAGAGGAAGATCCTCTCCACGCAAACACTGCTCCCCAAGCTCTTTCCCACACATCTTGAGCAGGGGCCGGACGGACCTCGGGCTGACCCAGCCCGGCTGCTCTCGCTGTGTTTACTCACTCGCACGCAACGGGGCAGGGCTGGGATGAACGCTTCCCCCAAGCTCGAACCCTCTGGGACGGGTTTTTCTCAGAAAACCAGGGATGGGGTGGGTATGGGGCTATGGGGTCAGACGGGTCAGAGGCTCCAGCTGAGATGGGTTTCCCCAAGGGACAGGCAGAGGAACAGACTCCCCCAGGCTGCTGCTCCTCACAAACCTCCAGCTTGCCTCATCCAATTTCACCACGGCAGCAAAAACACACTCTCGGCAAGGCTCAGCCAAAAGCCACAGGATTTCATCAGGATCGGGGTCAGTAGGACGTGAAGTGACGGCGTCCCTACTGCGACCTTGGCCCCCTGCTGCGGCATGACGGGGACGATCGGTCCCCGGCGGAGGCAGCACAGATCCCACCCGTGAATCAAATCTGCCCCGGCACAGGGGCGCGTGGCCAGGATGACCCAGGACACAGCACTGTCCTCACCCGGTGTGTCACCCAACCCATGGCACACAAGCCACCCCACGCAGGCAGGATGGCAATGGGAACATGGCACAGTCCCATCCCCACCGATGCGGGATGAACCTAGGATGCGGGGCCTAACCTCCCCTCGAGCACAGTGTGCCCCCCCATCCCGCAGCACAGACTCACCCCACAAGCATGGGATGACCCTGGGACACGGCACAAGACCCACCCCACGAGTGCAAGGTGACCTGGGATGTGGCACAGAACCACCCCACAAACGCCAGATGACCTGGGACATGGCACCATAACCCCCCCATCCAGCACAGTGTGCCCCCATCTCACAGCACAGACCCACCCCACAAGCGTGGGATGACCTGGGACGGAGCACAGACCCACCCCACAAGCGTGGGATGACCTGGGACACGGCACAGACCCACCCCGTGAGTGCAGGATGACCTGGGATGCGGCATAGATGCATCCCAAGCCCAGACCCTGCTGGGACTTGCCCCTACGCACCCTCAGCCCTTTCCTCCCCCGTTTTTCACCCCCTCAAACATCATTCCCAAAACATGTGGGGTCTCCAACAGCCGCAGCCCCTCGGCCACATTTGTCCCCAAAGCATAGGGGAGAACGTTTGGCAGCAGACACGGGTACAGAGGGCTCTGCCCTCAGGGACACCTTCTCCCCAGGTGCTAAAGCACCCTGGGCACCGTCCCACCCCGGGGAGCTGCCACCCGCCCCAGGGTCCCCCCCTAAGACTCACCCCGTCCGCCGTGGCTGGGCCTGTAGACGCTGCCCACGCTGACCCGGGCTTGGTTATCGGGGACGGCTTGTGGCATTTCGGGGCTCCTGGCAGGCAGGTAGGACTCGGGGCGAGGAACCCCGTAAGGCTCCAGCGCCCGAAAAGGCGGCTGCGGCTCGTAGGGTGGGTACTGACCCCCGTACCCTGTCCCGGCGGGAGCTTGCAGGTTATCGGTCGATGCGATACCGTGGCCGATGGGTTGTTGGTTGGGGTACGAGTCCGGGCCGCCCTGTTCCGGCGAGCCCCCGGCATCGTGATACAGGCTATGGGAGTACCGGCGGTCCAGGCCATCAACCGGTTGAGGGGCGGCGGGCACGTAGGGACGTTCGGCTGCCGGGTAGTAACCCCTGGGCTCTATAGGGGCTCTGCTCCCTCCCCATAGTCCCTCGTAGCGTGCCCGGGGTTGGAAGGGGATACACACACGCTGGCGCCCGCCGCCGCCGAAGCCCACGGCCGCCCCGCCGGTCGCGGTGCTCCGGTAATAGGTGTACGCTTCGTCGTACGCCCGGGGTGCCTCGTAGGGCTCGCTACTGGGGGGCGAAAAGGGAATTGGGGGTACGCCGGCTGCCCGACGGAGGCGTAGGCGAAGGATGAGGACTGAAGCGGAGGAAGAAGGTTGGACGGAGGAGCGGCCGGCGGGCCGGCCCCGCAGTTGCGAAGGGGTACTGTCGCACCACCGGTCCTTCGCGCCAACTTTTCGGGCACCTGCCCGAACCGAAGGGATGTCGCGTTTGTCCCCGCATCCGTTTCGGAACCCGAGCGGAGGGGGTCCCGCTCGGTGCCTGGCGCCGGACGCTGCCCGTTCCTCCGGTCACCGCTCCCGCCAACAACAACCGGTTGCCCGCCCGGTCTCTCTTGCCCCGCCGGGACGTACTCGGCGCCGGTGTTAAGCAAGCTGGTAAACGCGCCGTTGTTCTCCCACTGGATCAGCTGCCTCCAGGGCTGCCCGCCGCCGCCCGCCTGCTCCTGCCCGCCCGCCAGCAGGCACAGCCCCCAGCCCAGCGCTGCCCACAGCCCCCACGCCATCCCGTTAACGCTGAAGCCACCGCTCCCCCCCCCCACACCCCCATCCACCCCCCAGCCCCCGGCGGAGCGGCTCCCGGGGCGGGCGGAGCGGCCGCGCTCCCCCGGCGGCGGCGGCGGCGGCGGCGGCGGCGGCGGTGGGGAGGGACACGGAGCGGGGCCGGGGGGGGGGAGTGGGGGGGGGGGGGGATCGGCTCCACCGGGTCCTAGGAGCCGCCTCCGGCACCGATCCTGCCCACCCGCGAGCCGGGAGGGAGGGCGGCAGGGTGCTGGCTGCATCCCCTCGGGGTAAAAAAAAAAAAACCTAAATTTTCGGAAAAATACACTTTTTTTTTAACCCTGGCACGGCGCTCGCCTTCAGTATTTTGGTGGGGAATTCTGCGGGTTTTTAGTCCCAGGAACCGTCTCCGGCCCACCGATCCTGCCCACCGGGGCCGGCAGGGAGGGCGGCAGGGTGCTGGCTGCTTCCCCTCAGGATGAAAAAAAACCCTGAAATCTCGGCTTTTTACGCTTTTTTTTTTAACCCTGACATGGCACACTTCAGTATTTTGGGGTGAATTCTGCAGGTTTTAGTCCCAGGAACCGTCTCCGGCACCGATCCTGCCCACCGGAGCCGGGAGGGAGGGCGGCATGGTGCTGGCTGCATCCCCTCGGGTTGAAAAAAACCCCACGAAATTTCGTAAAAATAACCTTTTTTTTTAACCCTGGCCCAGTGCACGCCTTCAATATTTTGGGGTGAATTCTGTGGGTTTTGGTGTTACACAATGGCCTCGAAATAGCAGTCGGGGTTGTGGGAAGCGCTGATGGGGCAACATGATGCAATCCTGCCCCGTGCCGCTGCTGGGAAGAGCCCGGTTTGCCCCAAAGAGACCCAAATTCACACCAGTCACTGTCCCACACGGAGGCCTGACGCCGGGGTGAGGAGCTGGAGGAGTACCTTCGCTCCCCCACAAAAGCTTTTGATAGGTCTCGAAGGGGAAACTGTGCCAAAAAAAAAAAATGGAGCTTTCCCCCAGAATTTGTCTCTTTGTGACAATTTGGGGTTTTTTTCCCTGGATCCCAAATGAGGATGGATCCTGCACAAAACGTTTATAGGAAGCTCCAGGGAGGAATAAAACCGGAGACCGGTCCATAACGCGAGGCTGGAAATACTAAACAAAAAGGGGGGGAGCTGAGGAGCGAATCCAAGGGGTCCCCAACCCCGCTGCCAGCCGGATCTGGCCCGTGCAAACCCCAAATCCATCACCGCACCGGGGCCGGGGCCCCGGCTCCCTCCTCCGCATCATTGAACGAAGGGTCCGTACAAACAGAGCACCGGGGTCTCACGGCCTCGGCCTCCCGGGGGGAACCCCCTGACACCCCCCCCACACCTTTTTACATCCCCACCACCCCAACTTGGCAGCCGTAGGGGGATATTTGGGGGGGGGGGCAGAAATGAGACTGGGAAAAAGCACCGCTGCATCCTTCCCTCCGTCTTCCACCCTGGGGGAAAACTGAGGCAGCACCCCAAACGGTGGAGTGTGTCCATGGCCCGGCCCGTCCGTCCCCCACCACCAAAACCTCTGCCACCCCTCCGTCCCTTGAGCTACCCCTTGTGCTGCCCACCACTTTCCTGTTGCTTTAAGTCCTAGCCGTAGGGACGTGTGTTTTCCACGTGTAGATTTTTCCTTTTCCCCTTTTCCCCCCCCTCCTGCCGCTTCCCTTCCCAGCCCCGAAACCGGCGACGGAGCCAGGATGAGGCCAGGGCCAAAGCTAACTTGATGGTGGGCGATCCCAACACCGGACCTTACCGGTGGGCCTGAACCCCCTCCGTGGAACAAACACACACAACCCCCCCCCCACGAATCCCCGCATCCCCCAATATTTCTGCATATTTCTTTGCTCCCCCTGCTCCCGCCCGCGCTCCTCCCTTCTCCCCGCAGGGACTGGAAATACCAGAGTTGATGTAATAGGCAGCGCGGCGCTGGCCAGGAAGGAAAGCCTTGGCCTAAAACCTCCTCCTCCCACATCCCCACGGGCCTCTTGTCCTGAGTGGGGACAAGGACACGGCGGGCTGGCAGCGGCTGGCTCCCCTGCTGCATCACCCCAGCCAGGATTTTTGGGGGAGGGCTAGGATTTGGGGTGATGTTGGGGGGGACACCCGGGCAAAAGGGACGGGGTTCCCCCCACTCCCGGCGTGGGGCAGGAGGGGAATGGAGGGATGATGGGGAGGGGGGGGGGGGGTGTCCCTATAGGTTTGGTTCAAGGGTGGGGGTCCCACGTGGCTCCACGCCCCATCCCGCTCCCCAGGCCATGAGGTGTCACCGGGATGCGGTGGCCGAGGGGGACAGGCTCCCGGCCCCGTAACCCGGCGGAGTGCCACCCCGCATGGCCACGGTCCCCACGCGGGGTCAGCACCCCCGGAGAGGATGCGGGAAGGGGGTGGCCGGAGGGCGTCTGTCCCAAAGCGGGCCCCTGAGCCCCCAAGATGCGACACGAGGGGCTGTGTCTCACTGTATGGCGGGGGGGGGGGGGGGGTGGTGGGGTGGTGGGTCTCACCCCCCACTAGATGGTGCCAGCAGCCCACGCTTGCGGTGCCGCCGCACCTGGGGTGACAGCGGCGGCGACAGCCACCCCCTGCAGTGGCTTCTCCCACCCCAGCCCCACAGAAACCCCTTCCCCGGGTGGGATGGGGGAAGGGGGGCAGAGGGGCTGAACACACCCCCCCCCAACCCCTCACCCCGAAATATTTCCTTACCCCCTGTTTTTCTAAGGATCCCATCTAAGGATGTGGGTGCCCGTACCCAGCACCAGAGCTGGGGACATCGCGGGGTGGCTCCCAAAAAGGGTGCACGGGGGGGGGGGGGGAAAGGGGGGCAAGGCGAGGCGAAGCCACCGTGCTGGGGAAACTGAGGCAGCGCTGGCCTGGGGCAGGTCCCCAGCACAGCTTTAGTGCCTCCAGTTGGGCTCAACCCCCCCCCAAATTTCAAGCTCGGTTAACCCCTCAACCTGTCCATTCTGCTTTCCCTTCGCAGAAATAATTACCAGGACAGCAAATTCATTTTATTCCCAAGTGATTAAATCACTTAGCAACTTAATTACCTAAAAACTGCTTTTCTCTTATTGTTATTTTTAGGCAATTTGGGATACCCAGTCATGTGAGTAATTGGGTGTCACCTGATTGAATCAACGGGGACGTGTGGTCACCGTGGTGCACAGTGGCCTGAAGGCTTCCCTGCCTCCACCCATGATGAACTCACCCCAAAACGTGCTCCCAGGGTTTTCCTACCTCCTTTTTTCATCCTTTTTAACGTGGATTTACTGGGACTGACTTGATTTTTAAAGACAGCCAGGTGAAGGAAAACATGGGGGAGAAAAAGGGGAATTTAACTGAATTTGAATCTCCACTTTCTTGCCCCAAAACAGGGGATGGCAGACTTTTCCCACAAGCAATTTTTAACAGTTTATAGCAGAGAAACCCCCTCTTTTCTCCAGTTCTCACCGTACCGAGGACCACCAAGCCCCAGGATCAAGGTCAGCATCCCCCATCTCTTCAGCTGCTGTGCTGCGGGGACCAGTGGATGGGACCAAGGCCTCCCAGCTAAGCCAGTGGCAGAGGACAAGGGCAGCCACATCTCCCTGCCGCAGCCAGTCTCTTGCTCTTCATTTTCTCCCCAAATCAGCCAAACTTAGAGACGCTGCAGGCTCACCAGACAAGGAAACTTGCTCGCGCCACCACTGGAGAGGAATCACCACCTTTGCCCACGATCCAATGGCTCTGTTTTCCCCGGACCAAAAGAAAACAAAATTTAAAAAAAAAAAAAGGGGGGGGGGGAATATAAAAGATAATCAAGATTAAAAGGAACTAATCAAAACGAACGGTCTCCAAATCCGTCTGGTCGCTGGGAAAGCTGCAGCTGAGAGAGCCTGCTTAGGTGCTATGAGCGTGCCAGGTCTCAGCCGTCCTTTGGGACGGACCACAGGGGAGCTGGGGTGTCCCCCGCTCAGTCCCTTCACCCCTGTGCCTGGGTGGGTGGCCCTGCATTTACCTCCCTCCTGCTCTGAGCTGCTGGGAAGGGAAACTGAGGCACGGGGGGCTTTCCCTTGGGTGGCACAGGGTACGCTCCCACTGATCCCTGAGCAAATCCCGCCGGCGTTTTGGCATCTGTCAGCAGAGAGAGAGCAGTCCAGGAAACCCGGTGAGCATCCTCCTCCACATAACTCACCCAAACTCTCCAGTCAGAGCCGGTAAGTGCTTTCAGCAAGGAAATGTGTTTGAAACTTCATTTATCCACCGACCTAAATGGAACGCACTTTATTACTTTTATCTCTGTATATCTCTGTTGAAATGCTCACCGGCTGGGTGTAAACAAGCCCTTAACGTCTCCTCTGCCAGCTGCTGACAGCCACGGAGGTCAGCCGCTACGACTGATGCCTCCAAAATCCCCTGTTCGACCCACCGCTTCTTGGTTTTAAGCGTGGGGTAATTTCTAAGGCGGGGAGAAAGGTGGATTTGTCATCCCAACCACAGCCCCCGCCATCGAACCTGCTGCCCCACAAAACTCCCCCCAAGCGTTATATTCCTGGTTTCCCAGGGCGGGTATAGGAGAAGGGAGAGCATGAAGCGATGCTATATATCCTCCAGCCATTAGCGACGGAGGGATTTTTTGGGCTCATCTTGTCCCTAAAAGTCTTTTTCTCCATGAGTTTGTCTGGCGATGGCATCCCGTGGGAAGGAGCTCCAATGCCGAACGAGGGCTGTGCAAGCTCTCTACTTCCTAGAGCCGGTCTCGAGGTGGGAAGACAAAGAAAACGGGGGGGGGGGAATATGATTTGGGGGAATAAAACTAAAAAATCAAGCTTAGGGCGAGGCGGCTCCTCTTCTCCTTTCTCCCCAACTTGGGCAACACCACAAATAATGCCAAATTCAAGAGCAATTACATGAAGGAACATATGGGATGGAGCAGGGAGGTCCCAACCCTGCCACAACCTTGCCTGGGCTCGGCCAACTCCTTCCCCACACCACGCTTGACCCAGAGGTGGCTGGAGAGGGTCTACACGGGATGGTGGGCCTCCAAACACGTGCTCCCCTAACTTGCTTCCCAGGATTTTGGAACTCTTGCAGCACTCCTCGCTTTCTACGTTGCTGTTCCTCTATCACATTTAGCAATTAAAGGTGATTTTCTTTTTCCTCCCGTGTTCTTAATGGAGCTTATAATTAACTTGCTTCTGATTCGCCTCCCTGTTTGTGTGCTGGCCTCATCAGAGATGTCAGCAAAGCTCTTCCAATAACGTCACCTCCGGGTTTTTTTTATAGCCAAGCACAGCTTGGGGTGCGAATCCAGGGGCTTTCTTTGCCCAAAGGATGAGAACCTCCACCGTCCCCAGGAGATGCTGTCCCTCAGCATCCCACCCGTAGGGACATCCGCCGGCAGATGAAGCTGGCAGGACCCATGGCATCACCCAAATTCCTGGCTCCTGGTCCCAGCCCAACCCACACTGAGCATCCCTTTCAGAGTGGCAGGGTTTTAGCCTGAGCCAGTGGTGGGGAGACACAGCTTCTGAGACCTGTTGTGGTAGCTCAAATTAGCCTTCAACGTAGGGCCAGCCATCAGGGATATTAAAGGTGACTGGGAGAAGCATCCTTTTAAGCCGCGTGGCTGCACACGTGCGGGAGCGCCTGCCTTTCCCCTAAGGTTTCTCTTAGCTCCGGTAAATTGAATAAAGTTGTCATCACCCTAATCTCGGCGGTTCTGCATGAGGAATGTTCCCTCCCTTATCTCCCCAAAACTCCTGCCTCGGCTTGCCAGCCTGTTTGGATTGCTTTAATGCTTTGCAACCCAACCTGGCTCTCAGCTAAACTGGGAAAATCCATCACGTTCTTCGACGTGAGAGTAAAGTCCATGAAGCTTTTCACCCGCGCAAGCCTACCCAAAGGGCATCGTCCTCTGATCTCCTGAGCCTGGCCACCATCACGGTCCCCAAGTGCAAGCCAGCCTTTGCTGGGGGGACAACGCTTATCCCAGACAGGGAAGATGGGGTGGACATCACTCTCAGCAGCTCTGGACTCCTTGCCTTCCAGCCAGCTTGTGCTCCTGCGGTTGCAGCTGGGTTGGATTCATGGGCAGAGATATTCCCCCGGCAGCCCCAGGGAGAGATGTGCTCTGCACGAGGTGGGCAGAAGCTCAGGAGCATCCATCAGCTGCTGCTGCTGCTGAAAAAAAAAAAAAAAAAAAGTTAAAGATTCCTCTGGGAAGCCAGGGGAGAGGTTTTCTCCAGCACCTTCCCACCTGGAGGCATCGAGGCAGCCATGGGTGGACCATTGGGTCTGGCAGGCAGAGGGGAAGCCCCCCAACTACTGTCAGCCAGCGCAGCCCTCGGGCAGGTTTTCTACCTTCACAGTGGCGCTCTGCTGATTTCCACAAGGTAAAACCCAACAACCCCATTGCCAAACCCCGGCAACGTGCGCTGGGCAGCCCAGAAAGCCACGGGCACCCTGGGCTGCATCCCCAGCAGCGCGGCCAACAGGGCGAGAGAGGGGGTTCTGCCCCTCTGCAGTGCCGCCTCCAGCTCTGGGGCCACCAGCATCAGAAGGACATGGACCTTTTGGAGCAGGTCCAGAGGAGGCCATGAAGACACTGCGAGGGCTGAGCCCCTCTGCTGAGAGGACAGGCTGGGAGAGGTGGGGGTGTTCAGCCTGGAGAAGAGAAGGCTCCAGGGAGACCTTAGAGCCCCTTCCCTCCCCTTAGAGCCCAAGGGGGAACAGTTTTAAATTGAAAGAGGAGCAATTTAGATTAGATATTAGGAAGAAATTCTTTACTCTGAGGGTGGTGAGACACAGGAACAAGGAAGCTGTGGCCGCCCCATCCCTGGAGGTGTTCAAGGCCAGGTTGGACGGGGCTTGGGGCAACCTGGGCTGGGGGGAGGTGTCCCTGCCCACAGCAGGGGGGTTGGAACGAGATGATCTTCAAGGTCCCTTCCAACCATTCCATGATTTCATGATTCCATGATTTCCCCCGCCTCCCACCCATTCCCCTCCACCAAGGCACCATGATTATTAATCACATCCAGCCTGGCAGCACCCGGGGACCAAACACCCCGAAGGCCGGTCCTCCCTGGCTCTGCCCGTTACCCCCCAACCGCCGAATAACACCCTAAAATAACATAAAACCCCACTATTCCCATAGGCAAATTCTTTTTTTTTTTTTTTTTTTAAATCTCAAAGCAAACATCAAGGCTTTCCCTGCCCAGAAGCGGTGACCCGAGGTGGCTTGGCTGTCCCGGCATCGGCAGATGGCAGCCTCCGCAGCCTAAAAACCACCCACCGCTGTCGCACTCAATCCCGCAGCATCAGCCGGGGGGTCACAGCATCCCCCTGGGGGTCTCAGCAAACCCCCGGGGCTCTCAGCCACCCCCGCCCAGGGGTCCCAGCACCCCTCCCCGGGTCCCAGCCCAGCACACATACCGGGTACCCCGCGGGCTTCGCTCACGGATGGCAGGAGATGGAATTAATTAGGGAGGCAGAGTGGATAATAACATGTTTTTTAAAGCGTGTTGTTTGCAGCAGACTTCTCTGGAGTGGGTTATTTATAGGCTGTGTCTATAACCCAAATAAAGCAGCTGAATTTCACCGTGTTGCTCCAGGGGGTGATGCTGGCCGAGTCGCAGGGGGTGCAGACCTCCCCCCCCCCCCAACTGATGCTCCCCAGGCACCCCCAGCCCCTCTGTGGGTGCAGCAGCAGTTAGAAGCGAGTCACCAGCTCGAGGACCCCCGAGCATCTCCTCCTCAGCAGTAACACTGGTTAAAATGAGCCGGTTTAATGAGCAGACCCTCGTTAGGGTACTGCAGCCCCCCGTGCCGCATCCCTCCCGTGGGAGCCGTGGGAGGAGGATGCGATGCTCACAGAGAGCTGGACCAGCTGCCTCATCCCAGCTTCATCCCTGCCCTGGGCTGCTGCAAACAGGCAGCAGGAACCGGGGACATATCCGGAGCAGGGTAGAGGCAGGGCAAAGCTGTCTCCCAGCCCCAGCCCAGTTGGCAACTGGGGGGCATGTCTCAGACACCCCAGCCCCTGCTCACCCCGAGGGAGCCTCGCACCGGCTGGCAGGGGTGCTACAGCCACCTTCCCACACCAGGAGCGATGAACCTCCTCCCACCAACCTCCTCTTCTTCCTCCTCCTTTATTCCTCCTGGCTGCTCTCAGGTATTTAATATTTGCCCCAGGTTTAACCCATCACTGCCCTCCTGCCTGCAGCTGCCACCAGCTGAAGATTGTCCCCAGACCTTGCCAGGACACCGTGTGCTTGCAGTGTGTTCCCCCCAAAAACCCTCATTTAATTCCCCAGACATAGCCAACGGTGGGGTTGCGGCCGTGCTCCCCCCATGCCTCAGTTTCCCTCCTTTGCCTTGGGAGAGGTCCCAAAAGCGCCGGCGGGAAGCGGAGCTGATGGCAGGGAGGATAAACAAACCCCAACACGTCCCATGTCTTCCCTACAGCCGCTTTAAAAGGAGAAACACCACCCACAGCCGTGACAAATGTCTTTGTCTGGCTCACAAGTGGAATAGCTAACACCCAGAGCGCAGTGGCTGCTTATGCTCTGGAGTGGTAGGTGTATAAATATATAGTGAATAAAATGAATAGTTTTGTTTGTTCTGCTCTTATCTAATTTAATAGCTTCTGGGTGAGCAATTACTCTCTGTAACAAGAGCAAATAAGCAGCATTAGCGTAATTGGTTGAGTATTACTCTGCTTTATGCTATATAATGCAACATTAGGACCTCAGCACTTACTCTTAAGAGAAGGTTTTCTGCTCTGGTCAAGGCTGGAGGGATGCTCGGTGTGGGTTAGCCCTGGTTTTACCCTCAAAAGCCCAAACCCAGTTCCTTTTTGCCATTCCCAGCTAGGTAGAACTGGTATGGTTTTGGGTTTTTTCCTTAATATTTGCTGCAGAAGATCTGCAGGATACAACGTCTCCCGGAGGAAGGGGTGAAAGACCTCACTAGGGGTCTGGATGCATCTCACCGTGGTGCTTAACCTCTCGCCCAGCCAAAAGAAAGCCCGGGCAGCCCAAAAAACCTCAGCCCTGCACGTGGCTGCCTTTAAAAAGAGAGAAGGAAAGGAAAAAAAAAATTCACCTGTCAAGAAAGCAAGAGAAATCAGCCCATCATCTTCAGCCGGACCAGCTATGTACACAGGTTTAAATGGTCATTAATGCATCCCTTCCTGCTTGGAATCATATCTGGGTTAATGTCCTCGCCGGCGCGCTCCATGATGGACATCTCCATTAGGAGCAATTGAAAAAGCGACGAGAACTGTCTGGGGAAGAAGAAAAAAAAAAAAAAAAAAAAAGAGAGAAATTGGCTTTTGGGTTGGGGAGAGGTGGAAATTTCATATAAAGCTGCTTATTTGCTTTGTTGCTGGTGAGGAAATGGAAGCAGCAGCTCCGGGTACGGGCACGTGTGGAGAAGGAATTGGGAAACGGGAGCTAGAAAAGCTCAAATCACAAGCCTGGGGGTTTGGGGGGGGGGGCGGGGGGAGCACCTCCCCCCACCCCCCAGCAAACCCAAATCCTTCTCCCCACACCCCCTGGGAGCTGCCACATCTTTGCCCCACGGAGGAGACCTTTCCTCCAGCCCTTCATCCCTGGGGAGCAGAAGTAAAGCCCAACTCTTCCAAACTCACCCCCTGTTCCCCTTTGAAATAGTCCCAGCAGCTCCAAGTCTTTCCAGCTGGCCTCACTGGTTGTGGCGGGGGGAACTGGAAAGGTGGAGGACGCTTGCCCCAGCCGTGCCTCAGTTTCTTTTCTCTGTGGAAGAGAGAGGGGGGGTAGAAAAAGGGACATGTGGACACCTTGAGTTAGCCCAAAGGGAAAAGGGATGTAGCATCCATCTGGTCCCTTCGCGCACATCCCCTGTCTGGGTGGGGGAGTACCCTCAGCTGCTCCCATCCCATCCCATCCCATCCCATCCCATCCCACGGACCCTCTTCTGTGCTCAGGGATGGGCTGAGCCTGACCATAGACACGGTGTCACCCATGGGGAGAAACAACCATGTCCCCATGTCCCCGAGCTGCTCCCCCCATGACAGCCCTGTCCCTCATTAAGGAAGGGGGAAATAAAGTTATGGATGAGGAGGAGCTGGGAAGGATGGTTTAACCCCATTGCAGTGTCCATCTACAGGAGGGGTGGCTCGTCCCCAGGTCCCCTGGCAAGAGAGGGATGGCTCGTAAGCAGCTGTACTGCTCTGCAAAGGGCTGCATGGAGCAAACTGGTGCGAACTGGTCCCCAGCAGCACCCGACGCAGCCCTGAAGGTGCAGAGGTCAAACACGAGCAATTGCTGGACCGAGCTGTTTTGTCACCGCGGGGGAAGAGAAAGTCCCCAGTGCAGAGAGACGTGAATTTGCGGCTCCTGTTACCCATACCGGGAGCAGGCGGGGGGCCCAGAGAAAGCCACCTCCTCCCCAAAACCAACGGCACCCCACAAAGAGGCCTTTCGCAAGCAAAACACTCGTCGCCTTTAAACCGTTTAAGCGGGGTTAGCTCCCCAGCTGGTACAAGGCTGATTATCAATATGCTCTCAGTTATCCTGCAAAAGCCGCCTGATGCCGCGAAGCCGCCCGCCCGCCCGCGCCGCGGCATCTAAACCCAGCCCAGAATAGCATCAACCCCAAATCGGCTCACGCTCGTTGCCTAACCTTGTTAATCCTACAGAGAGAAAATAATAAAAAAAAAAAAAAAATAAATAAATAAAATAAAATAACAAAACCCCCAAAAAAACAATCTAGGAGGGTCGCGGAATTTCTGCCGCCAGCCCAAAGCTGGCTTCATTTCGATAAAAGCGATTTATACTCTGCTAAATACCCAGAAGCCCGTGACGAGTCCGGCAGAAAGAGGTTTGAAAGAGCCAGGAAGATGAGCTGGGGTTTGCTGGGTGGGATGCTGCGGGGTGGCCAGGGCGACGTGGGTCCCTCGCAGACCAGACAGATGCAGGAATGGCGATATTTGAGTTAAGAAAGGCAAACTTTGCAGAGAGAGGGGCGGGGGCTAGCTAGATAACCGATGCAACAGGGGGAAAATATATAATCCGGAGCAAGAAAATAAGGTTTCAGGTACAGAGCCTGTGTTTCAGCAGCAAACTTCTGGCAAGGAGAGGGCTCACAAGCATCCCAGATCCAGGATAATGCTTCTACTAGCTGAGAGCTGCTTTGGTGCTATATTTGTCCAGATGCTGAACCACCCTCAATAGGGGGCAAATCACCCCAAAATGCAGCTAGCATCTCATTACCCGTGCTACAGAGCCCACGGGGTCTCGGGGCTTTCCTGGGGCAACCTGTCTGCCCCTTCTCGTGCTGGAAGCAAACACCAGTGTGACCTTCTCCAACCCCAAACCCCGTCCATGCCATCATGCTCTTTCCCTTCCATCCCACCCCGGCTGCGGGTACCCCCCCACGGCACGTGGGCTCCTCGCCGCTGCAGCCCCAGGGAAATCAAGGCAGCTATTTCTCCGTCGCCGCACGAACGCAGTCAATCACTTGCAGCGCGTGAACACTTAAATGCCTCTCAGGGCTGGAGAAAAAACATGCTGCTGAGATGTTTTTGATCTTCCCCACCCACCCTTCCTTTCCCTCCAAGTCCTCAGCTCCAGTTCAGGCTTTGGGAGGGGATGCACAGGGATGGGACAGCAAGCACAGACAACGGGACAACCCTAAGCAACCCAGTGCCACCCTGGAGAGCTTCAGCTTGGGATGGATCAGCATCCATGAGGTGCATACGGATAGATCAGCATCAGCATCCATCTCAGGGATCAGAGGAGAGAGGACCAGCAGCCTCCTCCCCTCCCGCCCAGCAGGGAGGGAATTTGCTTCTGCAGCAGAAAAGGAGCCACCAAACACCAGCCCCAGCTCCACACGTCAGGTCCCACCACCATCTCCACTGGGTTCCACCTTCCCACCCTCCTGGTGAAACCAGAGGCAGCATCGCCCATGGAAAAGCAACCTCTTGCACCCAGTATAGGAGGCGAAGCATCACCCAGAGAAGGGCGATTTCCCAGGGATTCATTCCCTTACGCCCCAGCTGGAGGTGACATCCCCCATGATGGAGCTGCTGCCGCTGCTCATTCTTCCTCACCAGCATCCCAGGGGAAAAAAAATAAAACAAACAAAAAACCCCCACCAAAAATAACACAAAAAAAACCCAACCAAAACCCAACCCCAAAATCAACGCCTGCTGCACGCAACATGCTTTGAAAGGGAAAGGAAAGGGGAGGAGGAGAAAGCGAAGCAGCGAGTCTCAGGAAGCATAATCTTGTTAAAAATCTCAGCAGGGACGCGGTGTAATTAATCCTAACAAATTCATCGCGGAACAATCCCTCGGTCGGTTCAGGATAAATCAGGAGCTGGCACCCGTGGCAGCGTCACGAGGAGTGAAACAGGTACCTCCGGATACCTTACGGGCAAATGATGCAGAATGAATCCTCCCCTTTCTGCTGCTGCTGGGGCTGCTGCCACCACCAAAAAAAGCATCTGCTTGTGAAGGAGAAGGGGTTTTGCCAGGTTATGCGGTGGCAAAAGGGGACAGGGACCCCGCAGGCTCCCAGGCACCCAATTTCCCCCCCAAGCTGAGACGGGGAGTGGGATGGGGATGCTCCATGGGGCACGGCCAGCCCTCCTCCTCCGCAATAATATTTAGGAAAACAAGGGTGAGCTCTTCCCGGATTTTAGCTAGTGGGTGAAATGCATCAAGTAAATAAATACGCGTCGATTTGCTCTGAATTTCTGCAGGGATCGCCTTTTGTCCCTCTTTTTGCAGAAGCGGCAGCGCAAGCTAAGCCAGCGCTGATGCTCAGCCTTCCTCATCTCTTCTCACCCGTGCCGCAAGCAATGAATTCCCTCTGGGAGACAATTTTTGCCCTAACAACAAATGCCCTGTCCATTTACCAGGAAGCATTAAAAACCTCTCGTGTTTTAGTTCAGAGAACGATGTTTGGCTTAAAATACATAGGGATAAACGTGCTTTGGTGTCTCATGAAGATGGAGAGGGACATCTATGCTTCGTCGTCATGTTCTGCTTTTTAAGGTGTCCCAGGCCAACAAAATAAATGAAACACCTTCAACTCTGCCAGCTCTTCCTTGCCAGAGCCTGGAAACCACTACTTTTAGCATCCTGGTTAGCGCTGGACCAGCTTTGGGTACCACTGGCATCCCAATGCCCTCGCACTGCCCTTTCCAGCACAGGAGGGTTTTCCTCCCCAGAGGTTTTCCCAACGTTCCTCTCCTCCTCCCCGCCTCTTCTTATCTCCTAAACGAAGGATGTCAGGCAGCATTAGCTCAGCCTTCCCCTGATCCCTGCCCAGGGAGCATCCCTTGCAAAACAAATCGCTCTGTGTCAGCAGAAGTGTCTGGAGTGATAAAAGCCGTTCAGCGGCGGCGGCTCCGTATGACCAACCACTGGACGCTCCCAAACTTATTAGGACCTTGACTATATCGGCAGATTTTCTGCTACACCTGCCAGCCTGGCTGAGGATGAATGAATTCCTCATGCGAGCTGGAATCTTTCGTTTCTCCTCCTTTAACCCTCATGGAGATTTATGGCCCTTCGATGGCTTTTACCTTTCTGAGAAGATGACAAAGTCCAACGCTTCCTTGCGCCACAGCAAGATGCATGGTGGCTGCTTGCCTCAGTTTCCCCATCTGTTAAAAAATAAAGTGATAATTTTTAACAGTTCGGGATATATTTCTCCATTCCCAACATCCTTGGTGCTGGCATGGCCTGCCTGACCACAAGACGACAGAAAAAGCAGGAGGGCTCCTGTGCTCAAAGGAGCCCTCCCCAGATGGAGATTGTCATACCCACAGCCAAACGCTGGTGCCTCCTCCATCACAGCTGGTACCTCCAATCGGCGGCCGTGGGGTCCCTCACGCTGAACGGTGAGACATCTGATGTTGGGGTGGCATGAAGATGGGCCCTGCGGAAGATGGGACATTAGAATGATGGAAGAAAAATGCACCCAGGACTGGAGATCGGATGCAATCCCATCATTTACTTCCCATAGGGAAGACCAGTACCCTCCTCGTCCATCCCACTATGCGATGCCCCAATCGGTGGAGGCTGGACCAGGAGAGCAGGATCAGTGCTGGTGCATTAGGGTTCTCCATTTCAGCCTTGCCCACACCAGTCCCTCCGGGCCACAAGATCAGATCCAGTCTCCCAACCAAAAGACTTCAACCGCTGAGTGAGGCAACTTAAGTGCACATCTTTATTTCAAGGCACCAAGCCGGCTTCTAGTGCTTTGCCAGGATGAAGAAGTCCATCAGCGTGGCCAGCACCTGGGGGAGAGCAGAAGAAAGGGTGACGGGATGGGCTTTCCCCCCTGGTCTTCCCCAAGATCTCACCTTGTCCACATTTTCAACCAGGAGCTGGTGGGCAGCGCCAGCTGCAGAGATCAGTTCCTCTGCATCCAGGTCAACCAAGTTCCCACAGACCTGGCTGGAGGAGGAGAAGGAGAGAAAAAGAAAGCCGGGAACCAAAGCCAACCCATCCCTCTTGTCCTGTGACCCCAGCTCGGTCCTTGCTTGCATTTGCAATTCAACAGAGAGGGGCTTTTCTTCTGTTTTTCATTTTCCTCGCCCCCCCCCACCCCCCTTCCTTTTTTTCACCCTGGGCGGTAGGCTTGGTGGGGGGAGGAGGAGGGACCATTTGTTTTTGATGCTTTCCTTTTAAAAAAAAATAAAAAGCAATTTACAGTTCAGGGACCTCCTGAGCCACCAATTCCTCGGGAGAGGTGACCCCCCCATCAGCTGGAGGATAATGAGAACAAACACTTGCCGCACGGGTTTCGTCAAAATGGGCAAGTGCGGGGAGAGAGTCTGTGCAAATATTAATTGAGACGATCAAAGCCACCAGGGAGCAGGGCTGAGGGATGAGCTGCAGGGAGAAAGATGTCCTTCCTGTGGACCAGGAGCTGGGATGGATGGGGCTGGCTGGAAGGATGCAGGATGCTTAGGATGCCAGGGCAGAGGGATGCAGTGTGCTCGGGATGCAGGATGCTCAGGGTGCCGGGGCAGAGAGATGCAGGGTGCTCAGGGCGCCTGGGCAGGTGCAGGGTAGGTAGGGGTGATGAAGGATGGGATGTTAACACGCACTCACCTTCCACAGCCTCCAGACATCGTCAAAGGACTTGAACACTCACTGGACGGAGAAGCAAAACCAGGGGACCAGTGAGCGAACAACTTGCAGGCCTTTTCCTTCTAAAAGATGAAGAAAGCACACCTCAGGTCACAGAAGGCACTGTAGTTTAAAGGCAAGAAGGAGAAGTTGCAAGCCACGGGGATGGGAGGTGAAAGCCAACCCACCCAGAGAAAAATCAGGCTGTTAAACCTGGAGGAGAGGGAGCATTTTCTGCCCTAAGAGCATCAGCAGGACATGAGAATGGCTGGCCCATGGAAAGACAGCTCAGAAAAGTTTAACAGCTGCAGCTTCAGCTCCTTCTTCATGCAACTCACAGACTAAAGGAGATAAATTCAGAAGAGCAAGTGCAAAGTGCTAAGGTCTTCCAGAGCTTTGCCAAGGAGCCATCTCAGGAGAGCCAAGGTGCATAACCCCCTGCTCGGTGGCCCTGACCCATGTCCTCAGCATATTTAGCAGGTGACATCCATCGCTGTGCAAGTATTTATTCTACTTTGCTGGCATCCTCTCGAAATTATGCTGCTGGATCTATGGAGGTGTTCTGTGCTGGACCTGTGGAGGTGCTGAGGAGGCCTGGGACTCACCCAGGTGTTTTGCAAAGGTGGGATCCATAAATGCAACCGAGATCTTCAGCATGATGAAGCTCTTCCCCACGCCTACATTCATCACACAGCTGTGCTCCTGGGGAAGATGGAAAGCAGGAACCCAGGGCAGGCAAAGCTCCCATGGCCCAGTTTGTTCATAGTCACAAAGCCTAAAACCCCGATAATAAAGGATTCAATCCCTCTACTACAACTCCATCCCCTGCAGGGATGCTCATGGAGAGGTGGCTGGGAGAGGGGACCATGCCTGGTGCGGGGCAGAGGGGAGCTGAAGGCTGTAGGTGGCTGTTTCCCCCAGGGTGGGAGGACATCAGGCCAGGAGCAATTATGGACTTTCACCACCTGGACCGTTTGATCCAAGGCAGAAACACCCAGAAACTTACTGTTTTGTGGAGGAAGAACTGGAAAAGCCAATAGACCTCATGTTCCCTCTCAACCAGAAGATGGAAAAGCAGGAGCATCTCGCAAAAGCCTTGCCACTACTCTGCCAAGAGAGAGGGATCAGCCAGACATGCTCGTTATACCAGACAGCAGAGATGAGATTGGCACTGCTGGATGCCAGTGGGAAAGGTGCTCCCTGGAAAAGCCCCTCAGGGCCACGTGGGACCTGCTGCCCCCCTGCCTGCTCTCCAGCCTCTGCGTTGCACACGTAGCTCAGCGAGGAGGATCTTCTCCGGCTGCTTCTTGTCTACCACTCTTCAGCCGCATCTCATGTGCAGTCTCTGCAAGTCCAAGCCTGGAGGGACAGACACCCACCCACATTGGACATTTGGAGCAGAGTATTCATACCAGGCTGCTTCACACCATCGCATTCTGCACATGTAAATGCCTTTGGAAAAAAATTTCGTGGGCAAAACCAACTTGAGAAAGAGCAAAGCTAATTTCTTTACCTGGAGGACTCAAGGGGACTCCAAGACAGCTCTCCTACCCTGATTTTGACTGCAGATTTTCTCCTGGTCCGAATGTCCCACCATCCTTGCTGCCCCAAAGTTTTACCTGCATGCTTGCCTATGTCTACAAGACATTTTAGCTCTGAGCAATGTGCGTAACATGTCACCACCACCACCCCAGCTCTCCAAGCAGTTCAATTTCATGCAGACAGTTGGAGAGTGATTTCGTTTTCACCCAGTCATGGGGAAAAAAAAAGAAAAAGGAGATGCATCTGGCAGAAGGCATGACATTTTTTTAAGGTCTTCTCCAGCTGGATGCAGCATCTTTCATTTCTAAAGTGGCGACTTTGTCACAGCAAGGCACTTAAAAAAAAAAAAAAAACCAAACCCAAACCTTACCTTCTTGCTTCGGCTGGGTTGATTTATGCAGGTTACATTGATTTGTAACATGAATTTTGCAAGATCATTTCATATTCCTTTTGTTGTACAACTTGGAGAAGCCTAAATGGGAATCTGAATATAATAACACTCTTCAGTGAAGTAAGCTCCTTTCATCCACCAAAAAAAAAAAAAAAAAAACGGGCCTGGAGGTTCTCTCCCAGCTCCCAGCTTCTCTCTAATGACATCTTTATCTCCTGTCTTTCTATATATAATTCCCTCTCTCTGGGTCACTTGACCCATTGCTGCAAAGCCGATGGCTCCAGGCGATGTTGTAGCAGGTGCCAGATCCAGCAGTCAAACGCCGCAGCCCACGGTGAGAAAAGAGGTAGAAAAATGCCATAAATTGGAACGGCTGTGGGGATTTTCAGGTGCTCAGAAATAGAACGACATGTGCTGGGGCTGGGCCAGCCAGGGGGTAGCATGGGTGGCTGCTGATGGGTTGCCATCCCTCACCCTGCCACTGCCATGGGGCAAAGGCACCCATCCCAGTATCTCAACTGGGTTAAAAAAATCCAGCATTGATAGCCCCGGTCTCGCTGCAGCTGATGGAGAGGAGGGAGGATTTCATTGCAGCCTCTTTCCCTAGTCCCAGCACATGGTTTCAAAAGCAGCTTCAGGTGATGCAGCACTCTCAGATGGTCTTTGGTGGTGTTGACCCCATCCTTCCTGCGAGGACCGGCTGCCAGCCAGATTAAGGAGCTGATCAGGCTTGCAGCTAGGTCCATGCATATCTACAGGGTTAGTTGCCCTGCAGCCAGATGGACACTGAAACTCAAGTCACTGTAACCCTGCCAGGGATCCCAGAGTCATAGAATGGTTTGGGTTGGAAGGGTCCTTGAAGCTCATCTAGTCCCAACCCCCCTGCCGTGGGCAGGGACACCTCCCACCAGCCCAGGGTGCTCCAAGCCCCATCCAGCCTGGCCTGGAACACCTCCAGGGATGGGGCAGCCACAGCTTCTCCAGGCAGCCTGGGCCAGTGCCTCACCACAGTGAAAAATTTCTTCCTAATATCTCATCTAAATCTCCCCTCTTCCAGTTTGAAACCATTCCCCCTCGTCCTATCACTACATGCCCTTGTAAAAAGTCCTTCCCCATCTTTCCTGTAGGCCCTTTAGGGACTGGAAGGCCGCAATAAGTTCCCCTCCCCGCTGTCATCAGCACTTACCAATGAAGCTGCAGATGTTGGAGAAACCCCTGTGCCGTGTCTCCAGCAACAGCTGGATGTTGCTCTACATCCCAACCTAACTCTGCCTGCAAGGAGGGGCACAGCTGAAAAACTACCCCAAGTCCTGGGCCAAAATAGCATTTTTTATTGATTTTCCCCCTGTTTCAGACCCAGAGGGGTGTGAAAGACGGAGGGACAGGCTGGCGGACAGGCATACCTCTGAGTGTTGCTGACCACGAGCATCTCATCTTGGGAGCTGCCCAATGAGGAATTTCCACGCCTCCAGCTGCATGGAGGATGCCAGGCCTTGGGGATGACAACACAGCACCTTGGGCACCCCATCCGTGTCCCCAGGGATGGCTTTGGGGCCATCATCTGCTCTGGTGGCCCGACAGACCCTCGTGAAGGTGGCAATGTCCCAAACCACACTACTTGGACAAGAAGTTTCAGGGTTTCCTGCTAAAGCAGCCCCAGTTTACAAGTTCATATAAACCCAAAGAGATCAGCAGAGGAGCTTTCAGCCCAGATTTGCCCGTTCCCAGATGCACTGGGGCTTCCCGGTGCCACGAGAAGGGAGGGGGCTTACGGGATGCTGCAGGGGCATGGCCGGCGGCTACACCCGCTTGCAATGGGGTGGGATGCTCAGCGCTTTTGCAAGATCAACCCTCTTGGACAACAAAACTCCATTTCCAAGGAGGCAGAAGCATCCTCTCCCCCAACTCTCCATCCCCTGGGTCCTGGAGACGTAGCTCCATACACGAGCTGGATAGGGTCTAAGAAGTCACCCTGCCAAAAAGCACCATCCCCAATCTCCACGCCACCCACAAGCCAGCTCCAGCCTCCCCAGATGCTTTCCAGACACCGCCTTTAAGCCCAGACTGGAAAATTTCTCACTACCAACCCAGCAAGGGGGAAGCAGACTGTTTTCGCAGCTCTCTGCGAGTGTGACAAGGTGTTTGGGTTCGTCTCAGAGCTCTCCCGGCTGCTTTCAGGGGAATGAAAAGCTGTTTTTAGAGGCTAAAAAAAAATAAAAAAATAAAGAGGGAATAAAAAAAAAAGAAAAAAAAAAAAAAAGGTGTTTCACCATAAGAATCAATTCTCCCTCACTGGGCAAAGCTGACTAATTTGTAAACTGTGAAAAAAGAATAAAAAAGAAGCTAGTGAGCGAGAAATGCCAGATGAGGATAAGCGCAGAGCATCACCAGGCAAAGGGATGCTGGTTCCTCCAGGACTTATCTGTTCTCCTAGAAAAACGGGGAGGAAAGAGGAGACTTTCTGGGGGTGGTTTCCCCTTCACACGCTGCCCAGGTGGACCTCCCCTGAGGAGGCCGGGGACCCACTGAAGTGGGTCACCCTGTTCATGGGCCTTTTTTTGGCTCTCTCCAAGCAAGAGGAGAGCGGGGTCAGCCAGGCAAGGGTAGCAAAAGCTCCCCTGGTTTACCACCATCCCAAGGCTCATAAACCACATCAGCAACCTACTTGGCTTTGACACAGCTCCTATTGACCCCGTGCCCCAACTCCCTCAGTGGGGAAAAAGCAGCACCGAGCCTACATCACTCCATTTAATTCCAGCCCGAGCCCGCCTTTAGCAGAAGATAAAAGGCGAGTGCAGTGTGGGTTAGCATTGCTAATTAGAAACGACCAGAGAGGAAGAATTAAAAGGGATGAAAACCAGGAGAGGAAATGGTATTGGAATCTGAAATTTCTGCATCCAGCAGAAGAAACGCTTAATAACGCGACTCCTGGGGTCCAAAGACAGGTCCTGGAGGAAGGGCTGTGCAGGAAGCAGAGCACGGGAACACCACGGGTGATGCTGCCCAGCTCTTTGAAGGGAGGGGGGAGCAGGGACATTCACTTTTTTTTTTTAAACCCAATACCAAATCAAAGGGAAACAAGAGTGAATTTGTGCTTCTTGCACTTCTGCTCCTTCCTTAAAAAAGGGTGGGCTTCAGCAGGAGTTTGGCCGTCCCGGGAGCAAAGAGACCATGTCCCCATCACTAGCACCCGTGTGGCAGTTCTACCCCCTCGGGGCTATGGGACTGGGGAAACACAGTGCAGAAAACCCAGCTGAGCCAGGTCAAGGTGTATTCCCAAGCCAGGAGACCTAAACTGGAACGTGCCCAAGACCCTGAGCGATGCCAGCTTGGCCACGCTTGTTGAGGCACAGGTCAGAGACGCCTAACCTTTCAGATTGTGTCTCCAAAACACCTTTACGGCTTGTTTTAATCACCCTACATATATACAGTTGGGCTTTCATCTCCCAAGGAAATCCCCTAGGCTGGAAATAGCATCTGGGGGAGTTTTATGAAGAGGCATGGTGTAGGCTTGCCCAGTTTTTACTCCTCTCCCAGTGAAGTGAAAGGCAGGGACCAGGAGGGCTACCCAGACCTGGGGAGCTCCACGTACCAGCAGAGAGAAGGAGGGACAAGCTGAGAGATGTTGGTTCGGGAGGAGGCACTCGCCACCTCCCAGCTCTACAGTGATGCTGATGCATCACCTGCTCAGAAGAGGAGAAGAGGGGAGGGGATCGCATGCCTGCGGGGCAGAGATGTGCTGATAGATGCTGTGAGGTCACAGGCGCAGGAGTTCACCAAGGTATGAGGTCACACAGCGTTCTCAGCCAGCATCTCCTCTCCGTCCCAAATCTAAACCCCTAGGCAAGGAGCTAAAGGTGCCCGAGTCGTTTAGCATCTCTTGGGTTTGCTGATGACCCACTTACAATGGCTTTGGTAGATCTCAGTCTACATCCCATGTATAATGTGATTACAAGGCTGTGTAATTGCTGCATAATTGTCCTTCTTCCTGAGGCTGGTGCACCCTGGGGTTCCAGCCTCTCAATCTTAATTAAAAAGAATAAATCTTAATCCATCTCAACTATAATTTCAGAGCTGGGGAGGCGGGGGGGCAGGAGTAGGTCCCTCAGCACACAACCAGCCTTTGGGGTGTAAAGGGAAAATGAACCCATGTGGGAAAATTAGCCTGAGCAACGCCTCAGAGGTGACGTGCCCCATCTTTAGGGGTCTAACTGAGGACTTTTTTTAAGCAGTACTTTAACTCCTCAGCACCTGATCATTTGGCAGAGCAAAGCCTCAAGAAGAACAAAGCCTCAAGACCACCGAAGCCATCCATCCGCCCGCTACAGAGCATTTCCAAGCAGCCAGGCATCCTCTTCTCTGCATTTTACAGAGGAGGAAAACAAGGTAGAACTGCTTACCATCCTCCGACTGCCAGAAGGTAGGAGCAGATCAGCCTTTTCTTGTCCTTGAATCAAAGGGAGTGATGCCACATCTCATTTTTCTCAGCAAAAGGTTGCAAAGAGGAGCTCAAGAGCCCCGAATTCTCCTTTTGCCCACCCACTCACATCCTTTTCGGTTGCAGAAATACACTTACCCGTGGGACCAGGACAGTGGAGTGCAAACCAGCTCCTGCCTGGAAAGCAAGAAGCCGTGTCCATGATGGGGCAGAGCTAATAAAGCTTTGCCACAATCTGACCACCAAGCTGCTGGCACCCAGGGAACCCAAGGACGAGGGGCTTTCCAAGAGAAGGGTTTTCCAAGGCAGGGATCTGGAAAGGACTTCTGAAGGGGAAGCTAGGAGTGAAGGCAGGACTTAAGGCCACTGTGAAGGAGAGGAAGCCACCCCAAGGACTTTGCAGATGCCTGCTGAATGTGAGCTACCCCACATGGAGAGCCTGCTCCTGGAAATTAAGTCTGTGCCTTGGCCTCCTACCTGCTGAAGTGGTGGGTCGGGCATCCAGGTGATGGCTGGGGTGGCGGAATGAAAAAAACAAGGAGAAAACAAACAGGAACTTGGGTAAGGGGGGGGAGGGGGAAGAAAAGCAACGAAAAAGTCTGATAGATGTAGTTAGGAAGAGTCTCTCACTCCTCCAGTGCAGAGCCTGGGTATGTGGTGGGAGCCTGCAAAGCCTGGCTGGTTCAGCTGCAGGCAACTGTAAATCAATTAGTCAGCCCTCATAATTGCAAACGAACAACCGGTCATCTGAGATACACAGCTGTGAACACCCAGGATGGCATGAGAGAGATGCTCGGGCAAGTACCACTCAAGGGAAGGTCTGCCCACAATCCCCTCCTACCTCCTGCATACTCTCATCTAGGACAGGGAGAGGTGTCCCGCTAGCCCCGATGGTCTTAGAGAAAAGCCAACCAAAGAGCAGAGTTTGCACTTGGAGAGCTGAAATGGTGTTAGATGGTGCAGCACATGAAAGAAGAAAGGTCTAGATACAAAGAAATCCTCTTTCAGAGACGTCTTGTTGAGGAGTAACTTGGTCAGATCTTATCTCATCTCCTCTGTTAACTACTTTGTCTTCACTTCTGTCTGAGACTGGCAAGGATCTGCCCCGCTCCGTGTCCAGGGAAACCAAAGCAAGTTGCAAAAGGGCTAAGAAAGAGTGAAATGAGGAGGAAAAGAAAAAGAGTGATCCCAAGAAGCTTTGGAGAGAGCTGATGGAGGAGGAGAACTCAGCTAATTACATCCTCAGAAACCTCACCGCTTCCAAATCAATTTTTAATGAAAAAATAATGCTCTTTTCCAGTTATTTAACATAGAAAGGAAAAGCTCTGGAGATTGCCACACCATCCCCCAATATCTACTCTGTTTGGGCATTTCAAGACTACACAGAGGTAAACTAAAGCCTTTTCCAGACAGGCCCTGACCTTGGGAGGTGGGACCAGAAATGAAATCAGTCTCACACGGACTAAGGAAATGCTCTTCAAAGTGGAGGCAGACAGATGGGAACTCACAGGAGTCAAGTGGTGATGACACCCCTGGGACAACGCTTGCTACAGAGGCCTGAGTTGGAGGCTGAAGTAGAGTTTTCTGTTTAACACAAGGATGAGCCTCGATTCCTCAGGCCTCTGAAAGGAGTGAGAAAGCCTTGCCTAGCACAGGACTGTGGGAAGGCAGATGGTGCCACAACACGAGAGCAGCCAGTACCCCCAAATACCACCTCCATCATCCAGGGGAACCCCTGGGATAGACCCATGTGATCTCCTGGGTACCTCCGTACCCACGTCATCTCCTGGAGCAACATAGAGATGGGCATTTAGCGTTACGGAACATGAATTCTACCTCCCAGCAACATGCCCTCGTGGTCTAACCTCCTTCTTTGAACCATTCCTTTGCCCAGAGGACAACAGGGTACTGCAGATGGGGTCTCAGCATTGCAATCCAGCTCCTTTCCAAGCCCTCTGAGCAAGGCCTTCCTGGAGCCAGAGGAGGAGGTAATCCCTCGTGAGCCATATGCCATGAAACACTTCACTCACCCCTGGAGATGAAGCAAAAACTGAGAGTAGATGTAGGGAGCAAAACCCACTGTGATTTGTTCAAGAAGATGGAGAGAAATTCTAAAACTCTGGTTTCAAGATGAGAGGGAATCGATCCACCCCATTTCAAAACAGCCGGACCTGTCACCACCAGGTCCTGCCTGGGATGCTGCACCTCTGCGCTAACACAACAGAGCTGAACAACAGGGTTGTGCAAACAAGCCCTGTCTCTGTTTTAAAACTTCTTCCAGCTGATATCTTTTAGTTCTTGCCTTGTGAATAAGAGTAATCGTTCCCTGCTCACCCTTCCCCGATGCTCAGGTTTTTATAGACCTCTGTCTCCAACCCCATCTGTCATCCCTTCGCTATGCTGATGAGAGCTGGGTTATTTAAGCTTTCCTTGTACACAAGATGTTCCACCCCTCTGATCACCCTCACCACCCCTCTAAATTGTGGCCCAGCGAGCTCTGATTCTCAGCACAGCAGCCGGGAGCCACGAGACGCACGTGAGAAAGGTGCGGGCACCATGCTACATCTGGCTGAAACCTCTGAAAGGTGAAAACGTGATTATTTCCACCTTGACCCACCTCAAATCCACCCTACTACTACTACCCATCCAGACTACTTCCAGACCCATGATCTGGAAGCCTGATGTCCTAAAATTGCGTGTCTGCAATCACTGACCAACTCTTGACTACTCTGCCTGGGGAGTTCAACTCAGTTGTTGTGCTCTCCTGTCTTCTGGTTCCCAGAGACCGTGAAACATTAAGGGAAAAAAATAAAAAAATAAGAATCTCTAAGGGATTTCCAAGGAGCTCTTGTCTCCTGCTCAAGCAGGTCAAAGTTGGACTCACAGAAATGAGCAGAGAAAGAAGGAGGCGAGTTCTTTGGCACAGCTAAGATCTTCCTTAAAAGAAATCAAAGGCAGGAATACTTTGTGAGGCAGGAAAGGGTGTTGGGATGGAGGACCCCCTTTGGGCATCAAACCCACCATCGTCCAAATAGCTGTTTAGCTTCTCTGACAGCATCTTCCAGCGACCCATTCATCTTTTATGGATGGAGGGCTGCAAACCCTCCCTCCCTGTCCCCAGTTTTGTTCTTAAGAACTGTTCCATCAAAGAGATCTATGAAAGGCTCAGTTCCCAGCTGACAAGCTATCTATTTAAAGTTTATATGCCTGGGAACATTCACAAAGACTTATTAATGGGAAACTGCTGAAGGGAGCGAGCCCATATGCAGCCGCTACACAAACATGTCTCCATTATCATTTAATGCTCCCCAGCTTGGCGAAACAGCATGTTCTCGCTCCTCATCCCATCCTTTCCCTGCTTCAGCGCTCAGGACTCACTTATTCAGCAGGAGCAGGTAGGCCCAATGATCTGGCAGAGAGGGACAAGACATCCACCTCACCAAGAGGGTGAAGGTGGATGCACAACCCACCCCAGTGCTCTAGGTCTCCGGTTGCAATAACAAGAAGGAGCATCATCTAGGAGATGCCTGCATTGGATGGCTCTCATTGAGGAGCCGCATCTCCAGCATGGACCACAGTCTGCATGGAAGGAAAGCAGCTTCTACCACAATGAGGTGGACACAGGAACGGCAGAGTCACATCTCCTGGTGGATCAAAGGAGGAGGCAAGTTTAAGACAGAGCGAGGGGAAACCATCTCCGATGCATGCTGACAACTTGGAGTATTTTAACCCTCTGCAAAAATCCCAGAAGACAAAGAGAGGGCCACCTATGGATGCTCTGGCTGGAAAAAAAAAGGGGTTGGGGTAAAAAAGGCTGGGGGCGGGTAGAGCTTGAGGCTCCCCCCTTGTCCCAGGAGGCTGCTGCAGGGCATCCTGAACCCCAAGGTCAAGACGGTGGGGAAAGCCCAGGCATGTTGCTGCCATTGCATGGTAGGAAGAAGAATAACGCGTGGCTTGTGCCTCCTCTCTGGGCTGCCTGCTGAGCTAGTCACACGGAAATGCCCTCTCTCTGGCAGCTCCACAAACCTAGAGAGGATCCTTCCACCCTTCCCGCGTGCTCAATGCCCGGGGAAAACCACTCTCTCCAACACTGGCTTCATTCAAGCTGAGAATATAGAGAAATGCAATAAAAGTGTCCTTCCCAACCCCTATCAGCTAAGAAACGTAAGCGATTGCACTCACGTATGCGTGCCCTGGGTGATGTTTTACTCTTCACACAGCGAGAAGCAGAGCATGACCTTGGATCCCCGGAATCAAAGATTTATCAGCGAACGCCTGCAAAGCTCATCAAACCAGGCGAGGAGCAGAGCCGAGATGAATGGACAATAAGGGCATCGCTCTTTCCTCTTCTCAACGCACGTGTAAATAAGTGCGGCGTTTCCAGCCAGGCGATGACATATCAAATGTGGCCGATCCAAGGTAATTGCTTGTGATTTTTCTGACTCAAGATTTCCAACCTTGGGGTTTTCCGCCTGGAAGAAAAGCCCTGTTCTTCTGATAAAATACCTCTGGCCATGCAGCTCGTGTTTAGTTTGACAAGAGGACAAACCAATAAAAGCCTTGAAATGAGAGACTTAAAAAAAAAAAGGCATATATTAAGCATGAGAAGAATTTCTTTGGGGTGACGGATGGAAAATCCTGGGACTGCAAAGCCCAAATGGCTGAGACTGATGGAGATCAGCAAAGCAACGCGTGTTGGAGAGGGTCAGCAGGGAGCTGCCGGTCCCTCCATCCCCGACCACAACTTCATGCTGAGCTCCCTCCACAGACCCACCTCACCAAGAAAATTTCATCCTGACATCTCCACCACCCCCATTTTCTGCAGGCTCAGAGTTTCTGCATTGCCCGTGACCATTCCCGAGGTGGCCCAAATGCCCCCATGCCCACCTCCGAGCAGCTGGCAGATGTTTTGGAGCGATGAGGCAGCATGGACCAGGATTTTCTGCTCTTACCCTTATTCAGCCTTGCACCACCGCCGGTGCTGAGCATCTCCGTCTCAGGGGATGGACTCACACACCTCTCCTGGCAGCAAAAGAGTTGTTTCTATAGGCAGGCGAGAGCTCTGCTGAAGGCAGACGGTGCCCAAGGTGGTGCTTAAACCCATTTCTAAGCCCGTAGAGAGACTATATAAATGGACAGCAATGCCAAGCCTCGCTCTTCTGCCCGCAGCCAGGTGGGAAAGGCCATCAGCGCTAGAAAAAAGCATTCCCCAAACACCCACAAATTCATCTGATGTGACAGCCTCACACATTGATTACCTGGTGCGGCCAAATTGAGCAGCTGCTGGGAATTCCCACCAAGATTTACAGATGCCGCTTTGCGGCACATGGGTTTTTGCGAGGACACAAAGGATGTCATTTTTGGTATCATTCCATTTGTTCATGATATTACTTCCTTTTATAGGTTTAATAAATTTTTTTTAAAAGCACTTTTATTGAGCCATTTCCTAATGAACAACCCTGCCAATTGGCTTCTTGAAAGAAGTCAAGGTAATATTGACGCTTTATGTCAATGCAGTAAAAAGCAAAATAATGTTGTTAACTCCTCAAAGTTCACAGGTCCTCGGCTGCCTTGGGAAATGCCTTGGGACACAAAGAATAGATCCAGCATAAATGTGGTACCATGAATCACTTAGCACACCAACACCTTCTACGGAGCCCAGGCTTGGATTTCAGGGAGAAAGATATAGCTCAGCTCAGTGTTTACTGTGAGGAAAGTTTCCCATCTCTTGGGAAAGTTTTTCTTTGGCTCAGGCTCAATGGACAGGTTGGATGTCGTGTTGGGGCATCCCAGCCTGGAGGTCACTACAGGGAGAGGGGACCAGATCTCACCTAGAGGCATCCTGACGAAGCAAGAAGGGCCTGATTTCACAAGGACCAAAGGAAGAGATACAAAATGGGGTCAGACGTAGCAAGCACGGATCAAAAACCAGCAGGAGAGAGTGGAAAAGGGGAGTCAGAGATCCAGCCAGCCTTCCAAGTTCATTGCCTCACCTTGCAGCATTGCTGACAGACAGCCCATCTGGCTCAGCCTCCCCAGCAGTGGGGATGGGAGAAGATGCTCCAGTCCAGAAAAGCAGTCAGGGACTGAGAATAGACAAGAACGACTGCCCTCAGCTTGGCTTACAAGCTCAAAAATAGCCACCCACCGCAATTAAATCATTGGCAGGTTATTCACCGACGTTGTCAGCCCAGCGCAACCTCCTCATTTGGAGGCTTCAGTCATTGGAAATAAGGTTTATTCGGGGTGAGCTGGAAAATTACAGGGGGCAAGGAGACAAATCACACTGAGATCACCTATCCTGTTGTTTGCTCGGAGTGAATTACACTGGTTTAAATTCAGACATGAGGTTATACCCAGGACATATTTCCTAGATAAATAAGCCACTAGCCTTTTCTACTTGTAACCAGGCAACGTGCAGACATGTGGGTGTAGGACGCCAATGAATGTTTATATTGGGTATTATAACCTTTATTTACTGTTGGACCGGCGCTATTCTCTCATTCTGAAGAAGAAAGGAAGGTTTATTGCCAAGCTGAGTGGATATGGACTCCAGCCTTATAGCCAAGCCCCACGTGAAAAAAAAAAAAAACCAAACCACCAAAAAAAAAAAGATATTAGATCCCCATCCTCCCCAAGCATCAGATCAAGGGTCTCTGCCGCAGCTCCTGGCGCAGGGAGCAGCTCTTTAAACATTTAAAATGCTAAAATCAGCAGCGTACAAGATGGAAGAATGAAAACCACCCGGAGCAGCCTGATTTTCAGCCTTTAGAGATACAGAGCCATTAAATTTTCACGTCCACCCTTCGCCTCCTCACTGCCCGGCTCTGATCTGATTTAGCAAACACGCGGTCCCAAGGACCGGGACCCGCTGTAGGTGAGGTAGGGACAATAAAAAAAAGGCATTGGTGCCTGGTCACGGGGTGCCAAGACACGAGAGCCTAAGAAAAAGGTGGTTTCTTGGGTTTAGTCTTTTCAGGATGGCTTTCTTTCTGTGCCAAGAGATGTCCCTTCCACCAGCCCTGCAAAACTGCCAGGGATAATGGGGGCCTCACTGGGGCTATTAGAAAGGTAAGCAGCATGGGCGTGTATATATTATATAAAGTTAAGTTATGCAAATATATACACATAAAAACATATAAAAGATACATACATAATATAGATTATATAAATATATTAAATAATATATATATTTCTATTTTAGAGACACTTTATCAAAAGGATCTCATGGGAATGATTAAAAATAAGCTTCTTTGTAAGTGTAGCCCCTTCAATAATACAAAACACATCAAGAAAAGAAAATAAATCTCCAGAACGGTTCAAATTAAGGTCTTGTACTTTTTTTCCCCCCTCCCGCACGCCTTGCATTCTGCAGAAGCTGCCTCAAACTCCTCGTTTCACCCAGGTTTCCAACACAGGGCAGCAGATTTGGGCTTTCCCTTCGGTGGAGTAAAACCACGCGTGATGAGCAGATATGGTTTTTTGGAGGTTTACATCAACCAGCAGTGTGACCAAGTCACCCATATTAAAAAATAACCCCAAAAGCCATGGGGTTTTTTAGCTGTCCTGCCTGCTCTGCACCTCATCAATACACAGGAGCCTTGTGCATGGCTGTGCTGTGCAGCCACTCCTACAGCAAAACCAAGGTCACTGAAACCCTTAACGAGGTGGGGGTCTCCTGGCCCCAGCACCCGTGGGCGTCCTGCCCCACGACGCAGAGCCTATGAGGTGCAGGATGGTGCCCAAAGGGGGAACCACACCCTGGATGCAGACCTTCAACCTGCTGAGGTCCACCTGCACGCTCCCCCACCACCAATGCTGTCCCTCTCTTTTACTCCATCTTAGTTAAAAAAAAACCTCTTCTGGGATTTCTTTCTCCACTCCAGGAAAAAAAAAACAACAACAAAATTTCCCAAACGAGCCTCTCCAAGCAAAACACAGCAGAACCATCTGGCAAAAATGCATTTCCAGAGACAGTGGTGGCTTTATGGTAAGCTAGGTGCCTGCAGCCCCTGGCACAGCCTGATCTCCAGGTCCCACCACCCAGAAAGACGCTCCCCTCATCGCTGCAGGGCTGACCCCCAAACTCCACAGCATGTACCAGCACCCCCACCTCGCACAGCATCACTACAGAGCCAGAACTTGGCCAAGCTGGGACCCATGAGGAGATACTCCCGTACACCAGAGTATTTGCCATGGTCAGAACGTGACACCTCCACTGCTCTTCCTGACCCAGCTGAGCCACCAAGCAGGCATTAACCACCAGTCTCAAGCTGCTGACAGCCCACTATAGCATCCATGCCATAAATTTGTAGGTATGGTCATATACAGAAGTGTTACAGTGAAGTCCTGGGGCTGCCCAGCTGGTGGGGATGGTCCACACCATCGCAGCTGCTCCATGTCCTGGTGACACCACACCGGGATGACCACGGCATTGGGCTCCACACTCAGACACTGCTGTCACACATGGGCTGTCCTCATCTCACACTTGTTTTGTTTGTGCAGTGTAGCAAGCCTGTAAATACAGGAATCCCTCCCGAAGCAGAAAATGGGCAGGAGACAGAGATGTTGATGGCACCAGCGATAAAATCAGAGGAGGTTTCAGCATCTCACAGTCAGATGGATACTGCCATAGGATGTCTTCTCAGGGTGATGCCCTTAAAACAGAAGATCCTCATGAACACCAACCAAGCATCCTTGCGCGCTGATGGGGAAAACCTGCCAGCCGAGGTATCTGGGGGGACATTTGGAGGAGGGATGGTGTCAGACCCATGCTCAGAGGATCTGCTGGAACCCTCCAGTCTGCAGGCAGACTCAAGGCAGATAGGGTGGAGATCATGTACCTGATGCATCTGCAGCAGCTTCAAAGGGTTTAATTTTGTACTACCTTGACTCAAAATTTCAGTGCAATTCTTTTGCCTGCTGTTTATCCACTTTAAATATGTTTGGCCTGCTTCTGCAGAGACCTTTCTGGGACACTTTCCAACCTTCTGTCTCTGTTTATCTTGCACCCTCGATAGAGAAAGGGAAAAGAAATCACAACCCAACCTCCAGGCAGGCAATCTGGTGTCTTTGCTGCACATTGCATCTTCCTTCCCCTTCTTGCTGACCTGTTCTTGTCTCTTTTTTTCCCTTTTTTTTCTCTCCCCCTCCCCTTCTCCCTTCGGCTCCTCTAATAAAAACTGGCCTTTAGGAGACGGAGAGAAGAGATGGATTCATTTTGCTGCAGCCCTGAAAGCCAATCTACCTGTCTTTAGTCCGCTTAAGTGGACCGCTTCACCTCTGCAGCATCCCAAGCCCAATTAATATCAGGCTAAAAACTGCTTCGTGTGCATATTTGGTAAAAACGAAGCATTTTCTATAGGAAGGATTCGCTCTCAGCCAGGGATGCAAATCAGGGTGGTGATGGAGGGAAAGAAACTGCTTTTTGCTCAGACTAATTCTCACCCCCCCCACACCCCCGTTGTTTCCGAGAGTCCAGAGATCCAACTTCTTCCAGTTCTTCCAAATTCCCTGAATTTTTTGGATGCCAAAATGGGTTTGCTGCAAGAAGTTGATGTTTCCTTTCAAAGCGTTTGAGAAAGAAGGTGTGGGGGGGAAAGGGGGGTTAAAAAAAAAAATAAAGCTTTCTTCCTTTTTTTTTTTAAAAAAAGGAAATACCAAAATAATGGACTGTGATGAGCACAAACGGCTCTGCTCCCGGGTGTTTCCACCCAGGGATGCAGCTCACCAGCCAGCTGCGAGGCACAAGGGTACCCAAGGACCCCCAAAATCCTGGGTGGAGAGCAGGGCAGCAACCCCCAACCCACAGCAGTGGATCACAGGCTGTTTGCCTTCCTTCAGAGGCTGTTTTCCATCCCACAGCTCTGCAAAAAAAGATGCAAAATGAGAGCTGAGTCTTGCCGAAGTCGGGCTGGGAAGGGATGGAGCCACGTGCCAGGCAGTGAGGGTCTCGCTGGGGACCTGCTCACCAAGGGGAGCTCCTAATTTGGGGCTGGGGGGGATAAATAATCCCCCCCAAAAAAAAACCCAAGAGGAACCAACTTCTTTAGTGCTTGAATACAAGGCTTCAAAAGCAATCCCCCTGCAAATCCGTAGGGTGGGTGCCCCCCGCCGAGGAAGGGCTCAGGGGGCTGCAGCAATGCCCTGAGGGGTCAGGCATGGGGATGGGGTGGAGGCAGCTCTCACCACAGGCAGCTGCCTGCACCTCTGCCCAGGGAATTGTCCCAAATTGTGTATTTGCAGCCCCATTCTCACTCCTGCCTACGTCGCTGCTTCCCCATGGTGCAGAATTGAAGCAGAGCCTCTCGGGCTGGGACAACAGAGAGGAGCAGGAAAAGCAAAATATCAATGCAGAGAGGACACAGAGAGATAAATAGCATCAAAGGAGCACAAATAACACCCTCCAGACCACCAGCTACAGGGGACAGGCTGGGTTTCTGCTCTCGGCGTGTCCCTCGGGGACATCAGAGGCACAGGAAGAGGAGCACTCCACAGGAGTGGAGCAGCTCCATCCCCAGGGGATTATTGAGAGGTAACTCACAGCATCACCCCAGGATGAAGAGGATGAAGATGATGAAGAAAAAGAAGCAGAAGCAGCAGCAGCAGCTGCTCATGGTGAAACCTCCATTGGCCAAGAAAGCTCCCAGCAAACTGCCACTACAGGGTGCAGCCACCTCCTCCATCTTATCACCTCCCCTCTTCTAGCATCACCCCCTGCTGCCTAAGCACTTCCCTCTCTCCACCCCTTATTATCTAATTTATCAAAGTAATTAAGCTCAGCTTGAAGCAATTGCTTCTGCAGTGCCAGGAGGGATCCTGGGTGACAAAACAGGCTCAGAGACAGGAAACTTAGGAAATACAATACTCGGCGCTAAATTGCCTTCTGTAGGGTTCAGAGTGAACGGCTTGTTGCTGTCACCAAGAAAATCTTGCGAAAAGTGGTACCGTATCCCAAAATCAAGCACGTCTCTCAGTTTAGCACTGCTGGAAGGAATTTTGTGTCCTGTAGGTAATTCCAAAAGGGAATCATGTTGATAAGTAACAATGTTCCAACTCAGATAATGTTTGAACAGTGTAACATGAAATATAACGCACACAAGTGAGACGGTAGAAAACTCTGGATGAAATTAAAGCGATGACATCTCAGTTATGACTATCATTATGACTATCAAAATGAAATGAGATTGAAAAGATCCATTATGACACTTTTGCCGTAATGGAAGATTTTTGGGGGGATTACGCTTCTAGGATTTTTCCCAGTTCAACAAAACTGTGTGTTCTGCAAGAAAACTGCAGTAGTGACATCACAAAGTCTCCCCTTTGGGAGATTCCTTGAATATCCCAGAAGGTTGGGGATTATTTTCTTTCCTGAAGGGACTGTTGGCACAACCAGCCTGGCACATCCCTGACACAGACAGATTCACTGGCTCATCTCAGGGCCACTGCCCCAGCTCCAGGGTTCCTCTGCCAGGCCAGGCTTCACAGCACCGGAAAAGGAAAAGCAAGAGGGGGAATAAATATCCTAAGAGCCATCCCAGAAACAGGGAGGGGGATTTTTGAGAAGAGACATGCAATTTTCAGGGTGCAAATATGGGCAGGGGAGATCCCAAGCTGTGCTGAGCCCATGCCCATGGCTCCCTTTTGTCCATCTGTCCGTCTCCACAGCCTCATCAGGCCCGTTGTGGCAGTGGGAAGCCCTCCCCAGGGGCAAAGAGAGAGAAAAGAAATACATCCGTCCAAATGCATCTGGCCAGGGGAGACGTGGCACCAGCTCACCAAGATGCCCCCCCAGCTGGTGACGCTCCTCTGCCTGCCAATCCGTCCCCACCGCTTGAGCGTTGCTGCAATTTACCCAGACTCTGAGGGCACGGAGAGAAGAGGGGAGAAAAAGAAGAGTGAGAAATCCCTGATGCATTTATTAAAGATCATTTTGGTCACAGCAGAAAATTGCTGGCAGCTCCAGCCCCATCATCTGAGCAGCTGCCATGTGGCCTCCAACCCTTCCCTGCTGGAAGCCAGCCTGGAAACGAGCTGGCCCCAGTAACAGAGTCCTACCCAAAGGATGGGAGGAGACTTGTTCCTTGAAATCAAACCCAACGAATATCCTGCCTGATTTTGCATGGGGAAATCCATGCATGCAGGGGGGTCCCCGGAGGGCAGCAGAACCCTGCAGAGCCAACCCAGGCTGGCACAGGCACCCCCAAGGGTGTGAGGGTCCTTTAGCAGGGTGAGGACATGCTGGAGGCGCAAGAGAAAAATCGGGATGCCTAGCAATTGTACCAGCCTGGAACCATGGAGGAAACATCATCTGGTGCACGGTTCCTGCAAACGAGCATGGCAACGAGAGCCGAAGTGGGAGATGACTGCCTCTCCCGACCCCACCGTCTGTCCAGCCCAGCCCCCTGCTGCGCCCCATCAGAGGAGAAACCATCAGCCAGAGCCCGAGTGATGCCCAAACACCTCCCAATGCTTGGAGGTGTCACCCCCTTCAAAGTTAAATGTCCTGGAGGGCTGCAAAAATGCTGTGTAAATGGTCAAGCCAGAGTCACGAGTCTGTTGTCATTGCCCGGGCAGAGGATTGGGATACACCTGCCTTGGTTGAGCCCCTGGTCCCTGTGGTGGCATGAATACTCCCCATGGGAATCGAGTACCACTTCGCAGCCAGCTCGACACTACCCAGTTTGTGCATCACCCTCCTCCTACTCCATCCCCAGCACCTGCTAACACTGCCAGCAGCAGTGGCAAGATGCCACCACCCAACTGGAGCTGTGTCCCCTGCCCTCCAGCCACCAAACTCCCCTTCTGCTTCCTGGCTCCGTCGGCCAAGTGTGGTTCTCGGGAGGGGGCACCTCATACACCCCCCGCCGCGTGCCGGCATCCCGCTCCTGCCCAGGAGTCCCAACCAGGTTGGGGCTGAGCTGATATTCCAGCCAGGGGACCAGGCTGGCCGCTGTGCAGCAGGGTTGATGCCCCAGGCCCACAGCACCGGCGCTACCAAGGCAGCGAACTATCTCTGGGTGGGAGATCTTCATCTTTCATCAGACCAACTCCCGGGGATGACTTTCAAAGGGAAAGCGAGTCTACGCTGGAGAATTTGAGATCCCTCTTTCATGGTAGGAGACATGACAGTCTCCCTCCCTCACCTCCACCTCGCTAAAATCAAATTTAAAAGTCACGGCGTGCCAGCCTGCTATCCCAAGGGGGCGAGAGGAGCAATTTCCTCCCCTTTGCACACTTCAAAGGTGCTCGTGATCTGAGAGCGTCTCCCTCTGGTTCCCTTCCCCTGCAGCTTGTTTCCTCGTCTGGCAGTCTCTGTACTTCCAGCTCCGCTCGCTCTCTCCCTCGCCCACGTAGCTGGAAGAGAGCTGCGTGCGGATGGCAGCTCGGCTCGCCTTTCAGAGGCGCCAGGTTAGCAACCCTCAAGGTCTTGTCTTGAATTTTTCTCCAGTTTTCCTCTTTTCTTTTTGCGCTTTTGCCCTGCCTGTTAACCCATTTCAGCTCCTAGATGCTGGATGTGTGCCTAGCTAATGCTCAGAGATGATGAATCCCTGCCTGATACTCCATAAATGGTGGATCCTTTGTGATTTGCCATAGGAACAGCTATGTTGAAGCTTCAGTCTCCACCCGTTTGTGCAAGGAGACTGTGTCCCATTCCCCAGATCTGGGCAAGCCCCAACATCGTGCAGGTATGTCACTGCACCCCCACCCCAAGAACCTGAACTGAAGCTGAAGATGAAGCAGAAGTTCTCACCAGGGTCCTTCCTATAACATCACAGGAGAACCAGTTCCGATCCACTTTGCAGAGAGGATTCGATAAAAAGACAAACTTGGGTGTCCCAAACCCAGAAAGAAATTTGGAGCAAGGTGCCCCTCGGGGCAAGTTTGGGCTGAAGACAACTGATTGCTTCTCAAACTGCTTTCATGTCCTGGAGCTCATCCACTGGGAAACTTTACTGGTATGTTTGTGGTCCTTTTTGCATCCAAATCAGGCGGAAACAGTGTAAAAAACACTGGTCCACAATCCGACACAGCTGCTTCTCCTGCTTCTGCTGGCAGGGGAATAATGGGTGCAGGCAAAGCCAGAGGAGGAGAGTATCCCAAAAAACCCTGGCATGGACAGCCCATGGTTTTCCTACCAGAGGTCTGTCCTTGTGGGCACAGGTCTCTGGCAGAGGGATGAAGTAATTGACAAAAGATGCACTGCAGCGTCAACAGGGCTGTTAATTGGCTTGCAGAGAAACTAAATCCTTTCCCAGTGGCAGAAGGGAGACACAGAATCACAGAATGGTCAGGGTTGGAAGGGACCTCTGGAGATCATCTAGTCCAACCCCCATCTAGTCCAACCCCCATCCAAACACGTTGGAGAAGGCTGACCGGAGAGGAAACCATCCAAAACTGGTGGGATCAGAATAAGCTTGGTTCCTCAGCTCGTCCTGGGATTACCTTCTGTGTCAGGACCGAACAACTGGTCCTGCTGTTGTCTGCTGCGGCCAGCAGGTGGAGGGAGGTCATCCTCCACCTCTACTCTGCCCTGGTGAGGCCACATCTGGCGTACTGTGTCCAGTTCTGGGCTCCCTGGTTCAAGAAGGACAGGAAACTGCTGGAGAGGGTCCAGCAAAGGGCTACAAAGATGATGAGGGGATTGGAACATCTTTCTATGAGGAAAGGCTCAGGGACTTGGGGCTTTTTAGTCTAGGAAAAAGAAGACTCAGGGGGGATCTTATCAATACTTATAAATACTTAAGGGGAGGGTGCCAGGTGGATGAGAAGAGTCTTTTTTCAGTGGTGCCCAGTGACAGGACTAGAGGTAACGGGCACAAACTGGAGCACAGGAAGTTCCATCTTAACATGAGGAGGAACTTCTTTCCTTTGAGGGTGGCAGAGCAGTGGCACAGCTGCCCAGAGAGGCTGTGGAGTCTCCCACACTGGAGCCGTTCAAAACCTGCCTGGACGCCATCCTGTGCAACTGCTGTAGGTGTCCCTGCTGTGGCAGGGGGGTTGGACTTAGATGATCTCCAGAGGGCCCTTCCAACCCTGACGATTCTGTGATTCTGTTGTCTTTCATCCCTCTAGACTGTGTCAACCTACAGACTAGGTTAAACCTAGTGTATTAACTGAAAAAGGTAGGAATCAAAAAGCCAAATAAATCATAGATGCAGATTGATTTATATGGTTTAAATAAAGCCTTTCAAATGGAGACATTATCCACTGGAAACTCTTAATGAAAAGTTAGCAATGTTCTCAGAAGCAGAAATATTCTCAGCATGAAGGCAGGACATCTATTAAAGCCAGTAAAATTAGGTGAATGGGGCTCAAAGCTAGTGATTTTTAACACACCAGTTGGACATTGCGAATTTAAGCTAATGCCATTTGGAATTAGTTCTGCTCCCAAGGTATTTCAAAGAGTAATTTAACAGATATTTGAGGGATTAGGAGGTGCTGAAGTTATAGCAGATGATATTTTAATTTGGACCGTGGAACCTCAAGGAACATCATGAAAGACAGAGTCACCTTCTGCAGACAAGCGAGAGGAAGAAAGTCCTATCTGCATATTTAAGAAGTTCAAATGCCATGGGTATAATTGGCCTCAGGTGAATCATGTTAGCAGTGGTGTTCTCCAGAATAAATGCCAACCAGATGATGAAATGACCTTCAAAACTATTTCGACATGAAGGCCAAGATGCTTTAAGTCAGCAGTCAGCAAGTTGGGCACTGAAGGCTCCTGGAAAGGTGCCCTTCGTTTGCTGCCCAAGTGGGGTTTGGAGATTCAGCTGCTGGAAACTCTCTGCCAAGGATGCTTCAGCCTCTCTTCCCGAGATCTCCTCAACCCTGATGGACGCATTGAGCCGTGATGTGATTTCTAAACCCAAATATGTGTCTTAGAGGAGTTAAAATTAAAAAAAAAAAAAGTAAGAAACTAAAAAGGTCAATGGGAAGATGCTGGGGAAACCACTTGCAATGAGACAGTGCCCATGCTGGTGTCCCCATAGAGTGGCCTTCTAGCAGCCTCCAAAACACAAACGAGCTGAATATCACCGGAGGGCTCTCAGCTGCCTTGAAAGGACTCCATGCCATTATATGTGAGTTTCCCATTAAAAGAAGAGCTTTAAAAAGTCTAAGCTTTAAAATTGCCGGGAACCATTCACCCTCCATGGAGCCACTGAGCCATGTCACCTACCCAAGGGCTCAGGGCTGGAGACAGCCATGGTCACCTCCAACCCATCTGGTCAGAGGGATGGAGAGGGCATCTCAGCGGAGAGGAGGGTACAAGCTCCACAGGAAGACTGAAAAGTCCCCACTGCGCAGAGAGCTGCTGTTTTTCTCTTGCTGTTTACCAAAACAAAAAGAAGAAAAAAAGATGAGAGAAAAAAAAAAAAGTATTTACCCTGTTTATAATATTGCTCCGGATCAACATATTAATTATTGATATGACTAGAGACGAAAGCAGTCTCCAAACACCTCCCATTGCATCAAACTCATGTGAGAGGCTTCCATCCATCAAACTCCCTGGAAGGGAACCGCTGACAAGCGAGACTCGAGGTGGAGGAGAAAGCAAAGTGAGAGGAAAGACCACCCTGCCAGGAGAGAGGTCCCAACATCCAAATCAACTCCAGGAGCAGCAGAGCAAGGAGCAGGTCCTCCAAGACTCACCACCGGACATGACTTTGAGTGAGGGGTGAAATGATCCCCACCTACTCCCCCTCTCCGTGGGCACATGCAAATGAATTTTGGGGGATGAACGGTGACAATATAAATACCGGCTGCAATAAATCTGCTCTGCAGCCGGTGCTCTAGAATTAGGCAGAGAGCTGCTCCGAGGAAGGCTGGCAATGAATTCATGCTAAAAAGCACAACCAAACTCCTTGATGTGAGTTTGCAGCCTCCCTCCCCAAGCCAGGCAGGAGAGACAACCAGGTGCCACCTCAACCACCGTGCCTCCTCCTTGAAGAGGTGCCTGGGTTGGAAAAAGAAGGAAAACCTCCCATGGAAAGTGGAGAAAAAAAAAAAAAATCTCATTTTTAAGGCAGACAGGCACCGCGGTGGAGATATGGTCTTGTTCCCCTCCCAGAGTCACCCGGACAAGGAGGGGAAGCAAGAAATGACAATCCTGATTGAAACTCCAGGGAAGGAGTCGGGGAGACTTTGCTCCGCAGCATAATTACCCACTCTGGATTGTGGCCAGGATGCAGTCCAATATCAGGTCTGGGTCCAGCTGTGCAGCTTCGTTACAGCTGAAGAACAGCCGTGGCATTTTAGTGGATTCCTTCCTTCAGGGGGCAATGAAAGGCCAATTTGAGCAGCAGGGTGAGAAAGCGCTGGAACAATCCTCCTGCTCGAGGGCAGCCATGTCATGGTGGTCCCCAGGGAAGGGCGCACATCACAGGAGCTCCCTGCTTACTACCGTGTGACGTGGGGCTGCCTTTCCCTCCTGCCCATGCGTCCCCAAAGGCAGCAGACCCCAAGCATCAATGGTGACGAGGCTCATCCCAGAGCAGCTTTGTGGTGATGGTGGGATGGAGGCTGGGAGATACATCACCCCAGTATGGCTTTGCAAGGGGCATGGGGACACCTCATCTCTCTGTTAAGCTTAAGAACATCCCGCTGGCAAGGCAGACAAGATGTGTTTTATTTTCAGCAGTATGGTTGGAGAACTGAGTACCCATGGGTGCCCCGGTGTCGTGGTTTAGGCCAAATCGGCCACTGGGGACATAGGGGACCCCAGATGGGACCGACAGATGCTCCCCTCTACCCCTCTTCAAAGAGAGAGGCAGAGGAGGAAAAAGAGACTTACGAGTTTAGAAGGATCTAAACTACTTTAATGAAGTATTAATAATAAAATAAAAGAAATAATGAGAAATATACAAAACCGTATCAAGCTCCCAAGATGACAATCACGACACCGGCTGGCACTGGGGCAGTCCCAGGCTGGACTCAGTGACGGACGGGAACTGGATTCCAGATCTGGATTCAGGATCGGGTCCAAAGGCAGACGAACAGACAGAGTCCTCCTCAGACATCAGCCGTTGAAGCAAGAAGGGAAAAAGAAGGGCGAAAAAGAAGGGCTGACCCTTTGCTCCGTCAGCTTTTATACTGAGCATGAGGCAGATGGGATGGAATACGCTGTTGGTCAGTTTTGGGTCACCTGCCCTGTCCGCTCCTCCCCGCAGGTGGGACCCCATTATGCTTTTCCGCTTCCGACCCTCCAACGTGGCAAATAACACAGCTGGTTGGCCTTGGGTGTTAGAACAATAAGTGTAAGCAAGAGCCTCCCTGCATACCATGTCTGGACATCAGCTATAAACATCGGTCTTATCACTCTGAGAGAGCGAACATTGTCTGCACAATATGCTGTTAATTTCAGTAGTTAAAAGAGGCCCAGCTAAGAAACGAAGCTACTGAACAAAATTGGTCCTGTTTTACCTCAAACCAGGACACCCGGTTCATGCTGCAAGGAACAAGGCAGGTGGAAGATGCACTATTTTGTCTTGTCCATTTGGAAGCAGCAGTCTAGGTCCTGCTCTGATACCTGGCCACCCTCTCCACCCGGACAAGCTGCCTCAGTTTCCCTTCATCGCTGGTGGTGGGGAGGCAGGTGGAGCACAGTGCAGTCCTTCTACCTGCTGCCAGGGGAGCTGGATCCCGTTATTCCATCTCTCGTGAGATCTTTTTCCCCATCCTTGGTGCCTCTGGCTCTGGATACTGCAAGCTCAAGAGTCCAAAACTTCCTTTGTCACCTGGAAACAACACAACTAGCATTTAGTAAATGGACAAAATAGGTAGACAACTATAAGACATCCAATTAATTTGTGGTAGTTTCTTCCCAGGGTTTGAGAGGCCTTTTTCAGTGCTTGAGGTGGTCAGGCTTTCTCATTTGCCTCCAGCTGCAGAACTTTGGACAAAAACCTGTCCAAACCTTTCTGATGGGTGTCGGTGAAGTACTTCTAACCACTGAAGCAGTGAAGGGCTTCTGGTGGTCATCCAAGAGGCTCCCTGAGTCTGGGGTACATGTGCCTACTCCAGAGAGGGGTTGGCTCTGCAGCTGCATGGGGCTGGCCAGGAGATCTCACCACTTTCTCGGAGAGGAGGTGGCATCTGCCTGTGGGTTTCAGATGGGTGGATCTATCAGCTGTGAAGGGATCTGTCATCATCAAACCACTGAATGCCAGGGGAGGGAACCTAGAGGCAAACAGGGGATTTTAAATGGGAAGAAATGTTATGGTGTCTTCACCATGCTGGGAAGCTTTTCTGTTGAGATTTTCATTAGAAAGGGCTCCTGTACCCCAAGGACCTCCAAGCAGATGTCCCATGCAAGGAAGATCTCTATGATATTGAGAGGAGGCTTCCTCCTGCAGATGACTGTCTCATGCACAAGCAAAGAGCCTCACAGGGAGGAGCTGTATGGTGGTCAGGGAAGCTCCTGGGGAAGGACATGCCACAAGGGGAGATGTTCTCCTGTGAGGATCCCTTCTTGCTGCAAGCAAGGCTGCAGGCTCACCCTTGCACATAGCAGGAGCAACCAGCCTGGCCAGCTCATCCAAGGTTCTAGCTTGATCATGAGGATGTGGGGACCCTCCTCTTCCTTCCAAACAACTCTATGAAAGACATAATTACCCCACCACCACCACCACAGAAACCCCTAAAAGACCTGGACTCACACAGACCTCCAGGTTCCTCCTGAGACCTCACCTGGTGGCCACGGTCAAAGAGACACCAGCAGTTTTGGGCGGACAGGTGCTTGTGAATAGACTATTTTTATCTGCTGTTATTGAGGACGACTGCAGGACATCTCCGGTGACAGAAGAAGGGTTTAATCAGCCTCGTTCCACCAAAAAGCCCGGGTCTCATGCTAATTCACGGGGGACTCTCTACCTTCGGGGTTTGTACAATCACTGAATCTTTAACAGCTTGTCCTCATGCAACCCAACTGTTTTTTTCTAAGTCTGGAAGCTTCCTCTCTTGCTCATCAGCAAATCAAATTTCTTAATAGAGAAGCGAAATAACCTGAGAAGTAATGGAAAAAAGGGAAGGATTAAGTTTTCCCAGGGACCTTGATCTCTTTTATCATCTCATTGTCTTCAGAGGGGTGGTTTTCTTTCAATCTAATTATCTAGTGGATATGTGTTGCCGGCTCTCTTACGCATCCCGGCTTCCATCAAAACAAAAAAAGAACATAAATCCTGTTATTGTTTTTTGATGAGAAAATCATGCTAATAACTTACATTTGGGAAATAATTTCAGCAAGTTTACCTTGTTTTCCTGAGAGGTGTCCCATGGGAGCTCTGTAATGGAAGAAATGGCCACGAGGAAGAGACAGCTGTTGCTAAGAAGAAGAAAGGGATACACACGCCCTATGCTTCCTGAAGGACTTGACCCAAGTGTTCAAAAACTGAAATCCACATGAGGCTTTCCATGGCTGGTGGCCACTTTTGGGAAGGGCTTCCAGCAAACAGGGTTCAGCCGAGCTGCTTGGTTGGAGAGGAGGCAACTGTAAAGAACAGGGGAGGATTGCTGAAGGCATGAGGGATGTAGCAGGGAAGAGTTTCCATGAGACCATGGAGGGAGCAACAGTGCAAGATGAAGACCCTGAAGCAAGATGTGGTGGGACCAAGGCAGGAGGTATCTGCCCTTGAGAAAGGAGTTGGAGACAGCAACACAGGAGATGAGGGTGTAGCTGGGGAGAATGAGGCAGGCCAAGAAGATGGTTCTACTGGAGAAGGTGGAGTCGGGTGGAACGCAATGGGAAGGGGCAGCCACGGGGACCAGAACAGCAGGCAACACGTAGTGTTCTGCCCTGCCTGGGGATTTAGAGGCAGCAGCATCTGGCAATGCATGTAAATACATGGCTGAGTTTCCCTCTCCAGAAGCAGCTCAACATCTCTCTCTCCTCAAGCCTGACAACATCAGGGTCACATGTAAACTGGGGAGGTGTTCGGTTGTCTGTAGGAAAGGCTGAGCTTCTGTTTCAGGCAGTAGCATGATTCAGGCAACTGGGGATTTCAGGAAAAAAACCACCAAGACTGTGAAAACACAGGAGGAAGGGAAATCTCCAGACACAAACACCTTCCAGAGCCTGTCCCCCTTGCAACCAAGCTCCTTTACTGTCCCAGCGCAGCATGTGTAAGAGCATCCATATCATGAGAACACCAAGGCACCACCTGGAGGGTTAATTTGTACTCCCCTCACACTGACCAAGTGAAGGGGAAGGAAGCCCTTTTTTGTTTTTCTGTCTCCCAAGAGGTTCAAGTAATTGCCATCGGTGCCAGCCATCTTCCACATGACCAGCACATTACCAGCAACATACCCAAGGGGTGGTCCATCACCCAACTTATTACAGGAGAAAGGGGTGTCTTCTCTTCCTGATGTCTGCTTCTTGCTAATTTAATACAATAACTAGACATTAGTGTACCAAAGCAAACATTTTAGTGCCTCTTGAAAATACCCTTGACTTTTGGAGATATGCCTCCTGCTGGAATCACTCAAGCCCTCTCTCTCTGGCATGAGGAGCAAAGCAGGCTTCTCGGAGAACAGCGTTTAAGCAATGCCAGCTGCAAAGGTGGAAAGGGCATTAAGTGCCTGTGTCCAAAGAAAGCCTCTGGGGCTTAGAACAGGTTGATTCACTCTCCCCAGGAGGAAGGAGCACTGAGCTGGGCTAGCACAGCAGACAACGTCCTGCTCTGGGCTGACCATGCTGGCATCAAGAAGGTTAAACATCAGCAGGGTGGTGGGGACAAGACCTCAGCACAAAATCGAGATAGGCTGAGAACAAAATTAATCAAGGGCACCACGGGATGTGGCGTGAAAAAATTGCTTAACCGCCTGCCCACCAATTCCTGCAGTCTGGAGATGCACAAACAGCACTGAGCTGCTCATTTATAAACAAGCTTTTGACCCGGTCGGTGCTGCTGAGAGCTGGTGGGAAGCAGTACCTGCCAGGAATGCCGAGATGGCTCTGAGTCACACTGGCAGGAACAAGAGGTGGAGGAGGGACATGTCTTGAAAGCAACCCAACTTGACGTTTGCAACCCCAGTGAGAGCTTGGAGAGAAGGGCTTATTCCTTCTCCAAGACCGTGAAGACGCGGTGAAGCCCAGGGCTTCACACACCTCCTTGTCACCGACATTCCTCCATTGCAGGAATGTGCCCCAACTCCCAATTACATCCCCAAATGCATTACATACATAATAGATCAAGTCCCTCGCTAATGACGCGTTTTCTTAAAGTATTGCGTTCAAGAGGAACGGTGGTCATGGTTAGGAAAAGTTGCACCATGCGACAGGTAGAGCGAGAAAGAGAAACAGTCCAAAAGCCAAAATTTATTCAAAGAAGATGGAGAGAAAGGGAGAGATTTTATGGTTAGATTGATGGTGATACATAAGGGCAAGAGAGATAATGCAGAAAGGATCAGGCATAGACATATATTGAAAGATATTCCAGATAAACAGGAGACAGATAGATGAATAGATATAAATGGATTAGATAAATAGACTGTAGGAAGGCAAAGGAAAAAAAAAAAAAAAAAAAAAAAAAAAACAAAAAACAAATAAATATATAAAGAGAGCTTCGTTTCCCAAATAAACCCTGATCTCCATTTCAGTCTTTGGTTTGCAGACATAAAACGCACCTCCTTTGACAGATGGGCGAGAGAAATGATAAAAAACTTCCTCACCTGTTTTCCAGCCTCTGGTAATCACGCTGCCGAGGCAGCATTCACTCCTAACCCCCAGGGAGCTCAGAGTATGACTGTGCCTCCAAAGCCCCCAGAAAGCACAGGCAAACACTGCTGCTTCGCCCCTGGTACGCGCCCCTGCAAGGAGAGGTGGTGGGGCTCCAGGGAGAGAAGGACTCTCTCCATCCTCCATTTGACCTGGGCAAGGAACCACATGCATGTGTGCCTGCACAACGTCATCCGTGCTGAACACCCGTAACGCCACAGATGGTGGGCTTCCCATCTACTGCTGCTTTACTTGCAGGCCACTGGAACAAGAGAAAAAGGAAGGTAATTTCCTTGTAAAAGGTGGAAACTTTACATGAAGATGAAAATCTTATTTGCTGTCATGATTTAGCCTATTTTCTTGCCAGTGCATTCTGTCCACCACGTTCACAGCTCCCAGGAAGAAGAGATGGTGCTTGGCAGTCCTGTGAGATGCCTTCAACCTTCGCTGGCACCATTTCTGTGCTCGCCAGGAGTGGAAATCTCACTGCAGACCAAGGAACTACTCAAGTTGTGGCTCAATCCTTGATGAAGCTGGGGGTAAGAGCTTGCTGCGTGCAGGGCTGGACCCAGCCCAGCCTCCCTCCCAGCCCAGCAGAGCCCTGGATGATGGGGAGAGTGAGGAACTGCTGTAGCTGCATGGCAGACTGGCTCAATGCATGTGTAAGAGTCAACATTATACATCCGCAAAGGAGAAAACACCTTCTTGCTTAAACAGATGGAGAGAGATAAAACCCAGGAAGAGATGGATGGATGGAGAGTAGGAGTTGGGGATCATGCGCCCGGTGGGAGCTGTCACCCTTCTACAAGCCGGGTTTGCGGCATCCAAACACACATCTTCTGGGATCAGCACAAGCAAAACCAGCCCGAGTCATGTTGCATTTGCTAGAGGGTTGGAGCACGCACACGTACCTGGAGGGGAAAAAAATAAATCCCTTTTTTCCTAACTCAAGCCTTCCGGGAAAGAAACCGAGCACAGGCTGCTTTACACAGGGCACAATCAGCCCAAGGGAACTCACCGCCGCGAGACACCGCCGAGATCAAGGAGCCTGTGAAGAAAGAGCTATTGGAGAGATACCCTGCAACCAAATCTATCAGGAGTGATGGGTAGACAGTCTGGGGAGGCTTTGGATGCGTGCTGCGGGGTTTCTGATCCACACGTGAGATGTGAGGTTTGATGGCGAGGTGTCCCCAAAAGCGCTCGCTACCTTGGGGGCTTTGCTGGCACCACCAGAATGCGAGCACAGCTTCTGAAAGAGACTCCCGAGGCTAAACCATCGCGGCAAAAAATTAAAGCCTGCCTCCCCCCCCCAAAATCACCTGCGAGGGATTTAGTCTAAATATATCTCCTCCATCACAGCTTGTATTTTGAGTGGTGCATTAATACGAACAGCGGGACGCCAGCAGACGCGGGGGGAAGAATGGGTTGGAGCATCGCGGGCAGGCGCGGACTGTCCCCAGCGTCCCCGCGGGACCCCTCTTCTTATGGGAGAGACGGGGTGGAGGGGGATGTCAGGGTGGGATGCAAGGGGAGCGCAGGAGAGAGCAGGCGTGGGGTTTCAGGAGCGCAGGAGGGGGTGTCAGTGCGGAGCTGGAGGTATATTTAGGTGCTCGGGGGTGGGAAGGGAGAGGGGTGTGCGGCGGGGGTGGCTGCGTGCGTGAGTCATGGCCCATGACAGTAAGTATGCGAGCTGCGGTGGGGGGATGCTTGGGGATGTCCCTGAGGATGGACAATCCATGGGCAAGGGGGTGCGAGGGGAGGCAGATGCACTGGGCATCCCTCCAGGACAGCATTGCTGCTGGTGAGCCAGAGCCACCACCACTGCCCACCATGGTCCCTCTCTGCCAGGTCACACAGGGTCCAGAGCAGATGCAGGACAATCTGCGGTCCATGCTTCTTCAGACAACGATCCCTATTTATTCCCTCCTATAGACCATCACCAGACCACGGCATAGGTGAGATGATGCACCCCAAAGCCGTCCTGGCTTGCCCTGCTGGCGTCACATCTAGGACCTCCAGAGATGCAAGATTGCCCCTTCAAAGCCTGGGGACAATGCGGTGGCTGTCACTGCTTTCGGGGTACAGCAGCCAGGCTCTGATCCCACCACCCCATCCTGAGGGCAAAATAACCTCCTGCACCCTTCAAAGGCTCATGGAGATGCCCAGCGTGGTCTTTGGTGCTCACCTTCCATCTACCCAACAGAAACATCTGAGAGGGACCCAGGTGTCCCCACCAAAGGCAAAGGGCACTCAGCATTTGTCCCCAGGGTCTGGCAACTGCACATTTCTCCAGCCATCCGGGAGAGAAGAGCTACCTGAGCATTTTTCCAGCAGATTTTTGCTATTTTGCAAGAAACATTTTCCAGAGCAGCCCCAGAGACCTGGGCACCCTGGAGATTTGCACATGGGCAAGCGCCAGCCAGGCCTTCCTCCTAATGAACACGAAATCTGGCCATAAAGCCTGCCAAAACTCAGAGTGGAAAAAGACAGAAGGCAGCCAGGGGAATGTGCGTCAATGAATAAGTTTTATGGAAATCCCCAGCTTTTATACAGTTGCTGACTTTCGATGAATCTCGACAGCTACTGCGGGATGCTCGGGGCTGGGTGGGACCAACCCACCCCCTGCATCTGCACATCATGTTTTCGACACGGCTTCAAAGAAACGAGAGGTTTGCTTTTTCTTTCTTTCCAAAGGGTGGCAGGACACAACCGCTTCTTTGTCCAACTTTGCTGGAGTCAAAAATCACCCAGAGTGGGATTTCAGCAGATGCACCTGCATTGCGTGGTGTTGGTGCTGCAGCATCCCACGGGGGTATCACTCCCAGCTTCAGTTGCCTGGGGGTCACTCAGCACCGCTCCGTCAGGCCTGATCCTGCACAGCCAGGAAGGTCAGCATCTCCTTTGCCCGAACCGATGGCCTCCTCGACTTCATCACATCATTGACATTGATAGAGCGGTATTAAAAGATCCACTGAGCCAAACCTCCGCAGGGAGGATCTCCACACCACCACCACCAAGCACACAGCTTCTCCAGCCTAACATCAAATTTGTATCCAAAACGTGTTTTCTGAAGGATGCTCTAGCCTCACTGCAAGGCAAACCCCTCTTGACACTGGAGTCCTCCATCACTAGCTCTGACCATGGCAAACACATGACCGAGGTCCTGCCAGGTTAATCCAGCATCAGTCCCATGGAGGAGCCTACAAAAAGCATCAGCTGGGGAGGGCTTTCCACTCCCCAAAACAGCAAGCGGTGGAGATGGCTCCAGGGTGTCAATCCACCCTCCAAGCTCAACCTACCCTTGGGAAGTGCCAGCCTGAAGCTCCCAGGGGCTGCTCGCAACCACCTAGAGGAGGACACCCGCTTCCAGTCCACTCCTCCTCATGCCCAAGCCCATTTCCAAAGTGCTGGGACACTCTGGGAGAAATCCCCGGGATACACCAGACATCATCAGTGATGCTTGGAGCAGCTCAGAAACCTTCCCCACAGCTCTGACACCCCTCAGACAACTGCAGTTCCACATCTAACGCCGGCGGCTTCAAGCATCAGGCAGGGTAATAACGCTCTTCGCATCATTTGAAGGGCGACTTATAAATTTTTGAAGAGCTGCTGTTGGCGGCGATAGAGATCAAGGGCTGCGAGCAACGCCAACCCGCCGCAGACAAAACCCGAGTTTGTCAGCAATTTGCAAACGTTGGCTTGATGTCGCTGCACTTGCAACAACGCCAAAGGCTCCCCGGTCCTGTATTCCCCATGGTCCTGCTGCTCTACCTACCCACGGGAATTACCTGCAGGGATACAGCTATAGCTGCATCCTTTATCCATGCAGCTTAAAAAGAGGAGGTCCTGGGCTGCAGATGGGTATGCAAGGAGCAAAGATATTGGCTTGTTCTAGCTCATTTTGACCCCAGCCATGCATACATCCCTATATGAGGTGCCTATAGGCGTGCACCCGTGGGGCCTACTGCTTCCCCGGTTTTCTTCTGCAAGAAAGTGAAAGCTGACAGAAAATTTGGAAAAATGGAAAAAAAAATCTTATTTTTGGAAATAAGCATTTTAGCGTTGAAATACGTAGGAAAAAAAACGTAGGAAATAACCTGTTTTAGCGTTGACAGGACTTAATTTTCCAAGAGGATCATTCCACTGAAATGTCCCCAGCCCGTCCCTGTCTATATATAGCCCCATTGCCTACGTGTCTTCAAAGGCATTGCAGGTGATGGCACTGTCCCACCATCCAGGTGCCCAACAGGGAGGACACCTGGATGTGGCCCTCCTCGGTGCAAGGAGGTGCAGAGGGTTAAGGGAGGCGGCAGCATCCCATGGTTCAGCCCTCCTGTGGTATAAATACATATTTGTACCCCTCCTGGGTATAAATATATAGATAGATATAGATATAGATCATGTAGATGTAGATATCTCCAGCAAACACCCCATGAGCTCAGCCACCACACAAATCTGGAGCCCCCCCTCCACCAGCACAGCCAGCTTTGGGGTTTTTCTATTTAACAAATTCACAAATGCTTCTTGGATGACCAGAACAGCTTTTTCCCTGTAATTAGCCATACCACTCGTCCTCCTTCACAGAATCATAGAATGGCTTAGGTTGGAAGGGACCTTGAAGATCATCGAGTTCCAACCCCCCCGCCATAGGCAGGGAGACCTCCCACCAGCCCAGGTTGCCCAAGGCCACGTCCAGCCTGGCCTTGAACACCTCCAGGGACGGGGCTTCAACAACCTCTCTGGGCAACCTGTTCCAGTGCCTTACTACCCTTGAAGTGAAAAACTTCTTCCTAATGTTCAATCTAAACCTGCCCTCTTCCAGCTTAAAGCCATTCCCCCTCGTCCTATCACTACATGCCCTAGGAAAAAGTCCTTCCCCAGCTCTCCTGTAGCCCCTTTAGGAACTGGAAGGCCGCAATAAGATCTCCCCGGAGCCTTCTCTTCTCCAGGCTGAACAGCCCCAACTCTCTCAGCCTTTCCTCATAGGAGAGGTGCTCCAGCCCTCTGATCATCCTCGTGGCTCTCCTCTGGACATGCTCCAGCAGGTCCATGTCCTTCTTCTGTTGGGGACTCCAGAGCTGGAGACCCCCACCACTCCAGGTGGGGTCTCACGAGAGCGGAGTAGAGGGGCAGAATCACCTCCCTTGACCTGCTGGCCACACTTCTTTTGATGCAGCCCAGGATACGGTTGGCCTTCTGGGCTGCGATCACATATTGCTGGCTCATGTTGAGGTTCTCGTCCATCAGCACACCCAGGTCCTTCTCCTCAGGGCTGCTCTCCAGCCATTCCCCCCCGAGCCTGGATTTGTGCTTGGGATTGCCCCGACCCAGATGTAGGACCTTGCACTTGGCCTTGTTGAACTGCATGAGGTTGACCTGGGCCCACCTCTCCAGCCTTTCCAGGTCCCTCTGGATGGCATCGCTCCCCTCCAGCGTGTCTGCCTCGCCACACAGCTTGGTATCATCAGCAAACTTGCTGAGGGTGCACTCTACCCCACTGTCCATGTCGCTGACAAAGATGTTGAACAGTACAGGTCCCAGTACCAACCCCTGAGAAATGCCACTCGTCACTGCTCTCCACTTGGACATCGAGCCGTTGACCGCAACTCTTTGAGTGCGACCATCCAGCCAGTTCTTTATCCACCGAGTGGTCCATTTATCGAATCCATGTCTCTTCAGTTTAGAGACCAGGATATCGTGTGGGACAGTGTCAAACGCTTTGCACAAGTCCAAGTAGATGACATCAGTAGATCTTCCCTTGTCCAGCGCCGCTGTAACCCCTTCGTAGAAGGCCACCAAATTTGTCAGGCATGACTTGCCCTTGGTGAAGCCATGTTGGCTCTCGCCAATCACCTCCTTGTTTTCTATGTGCCTCAGCAGAGTTTCCAGGAGGATCTGCTCCATGGTCAGAGATGAGACTGACTGGCCTGTAGTTCTCTGGGTCTTCCTTATTTCCCTTTTTGAAAACAGGGGTTATATTTCCCCTTTTCCAGTTGGCAGGAACCTCGCCAGACTGCCATGACTTCTCAAATATGATGGCTAGTGGCTTTGCGACTTGATCTACCAGTTCCCTCAGGACCCGCAGATGTATCTCATCAGGTCCCATGGACTTGTGCACCTTCAGGTTCCTCAGGTGGTCTCTCACTCGATCTTCATCTACAGTGGGCGGTGCTCCATTTTCCCAATCCTCTCCTTTGCAATCTGCGTCTTGGGCAGTGCGGCTGCTGTCCTTGTCTGTGAAGACTGAGGCAAAGAAGTCATTGAGTACCTCAGCTCTGTCGCTGTCCCGGGTGACCAGTTCTTGCATTTCCTTCCGGAGAGGGCCTACATTTTCCCTGGTCTTTCTTTTCTCACTGACATACCTATAGAAGGATTTTTTGTTTGTCTTAATGTCCCTGGCCAGATTTAGTTCTAACTGGGCTTTAGCTTGTCTAACCCGCTCTCTGGCTGCTCGAACGATTCCTCTGTAATCCTCCCAGGCTACCCGCCCCTGTCTCCACTCCCTATAGGCCTCCTTTTTTCTTTTGGTCACTTCCAGGAGCTCCTTGTTCATCCACGCAGGCCTCCTGGCTTTTCTGCCTGCCTTCCTCTTTGTAGGGATGCATTGCTGCTGTGCTTGGAGGAGGTGGTCCTTGAATATTAACCAACTTTCTTGGACCCCTCTTGCTTCCAGCGCTTCATCCCACGGCACCATACCAAGCAGATTGTTCAAGAGGCCAAAGTCGGCTCTCCTGAAGTCCAGGGTCATCAGCCTGCTGCGCACCTTCCTTGTTGCCTTGAGGATTTCGAAGTCGACCATTTCATGGTCACTACAGCCCAGGCTGCCCTTGAGTTTGACACTGTCAGCCAGCCCTTCCTTGTTGGTAAGAACAAGGTCCAGCATGGCTCCTCTCCTCGTTGGCTCCTCAACCACTTGGAGAAGGAAGTTGTCCTCAATGGAATCCAGGAACCTCCTGGATTGCCTTTGCCTGGCTGTGTTACCCTTCCAACTGATGTCAGGGTGGCTGAAGTCACCCACGAGAACCAAGGTCTGTGAACGTGATGCTGCCCCTATTTGTCTATAGAGGGCTTCATCCACTTGGTTGTCTTGGTTGGGTGGCCTGTAGCGTACCCCCGCTGTAATGTCCCCTGGTCCTGATTTCCCCGTAATCCTGACCCATAGGCTCTCAGTTGGCTCTGTGTCCTCCCCCAGGTTGAGCTCCATGCATTAGTGTGGCCAGCAGGTCGAGGGAGGTCATCCTCCCCCTCTACTCTGCCCTGGTGAGGCTGCATCTGGAGTACTGTGTCCAGTTCTGGGCTCCCCGGTTCAAGAAGGACAGAGAACTGCTGGAGAGGGTTCAGCAAAGAGCTACAAAGATGATGAGGGGACTGGAGCATCTTTCTTATGAAGAAAGGCTCAGGGACTTGGGGCTTTTTAGTCTAGAAAAAAAGAAGACTCAGGGGGGATCTTATCAATACTTATAAGTACTTAAGGGGAGGGTGCCAGGTAAATGAGAATAGCCTTTTTTTCAGTGGTGCCCAGTGATAGGACTAGAGGTAACGGGCACAAACCGGAGCACAGGAAGTTCCATCTTAACATGAGGAGGAACTTCTTTACTCTGAGGGTGGTGGAGCACTGGAACAGGCTGCCCAAGGAGGTTGTGGAGTCTCCCACACTGGAGACGTTCAAAACCCGCCTGGATGCCGTCCTGTGCAATGTGCTGTAGGTGTCCCTGCTGTGGCAGGGGGGTTGGACTTAGATGATCTCCAGAGGTCCCTTCCAACCCTGACGATACTGTGATTCCAGCTGCTCGTCAACATATAAGGCAACACCGCCTCCTCGTTTCCTGAAACTTGCCTGTCTCTCCTGAACAGCCTGTACCCTTCCATGCCGATGCTCCAGTCATAGGAGTCGTACCACCAAGTTTCTAGGATGCCGATGAGATCGTAGCCTTGGAGGCGTGTACACATCTCTAATTCCTCCTGTTTGTTCCCCATGCTTCCCGCTCTAATGACTTATAACGCAAAGTCCAGTCGCACGTCAGGGCTCCCTGAGGGGTGCTCCAGGCAGGTCCACGCTCCAACAGCCAGCGAGCAAGGACCAGATCCTGCCCCACCACCACCTCTCTCGTTATCTTTAGACTAATTAAAATCAAGACAGTCTCTTACTAGAGACAAAGGAAGCTGGGGGTTGGTCTGCTCCTACTGAGCTGTCGGTTTTATGAAGCTCCTCTGGGGCTTTTCAGGCACGGCCACCAAAAGCAGAGCTGAAGGTAGATGCAAGCACAACTGGGGGCTACACCAAGGCAATTCCAAGACCTCCTTCCCAACCCTTTCCATCTGGAAAACATCAGCTCAGAGCAACAAATGCATCTCCAATTAAGGAAGGATGGAAAAAAACCCTGAAAACAACCCAAACACACTGGATGGAGTGGGAACTTGGCTTTGGTTGCCCTTCCAGAACGTAAAGGGGACCCTCAGGAGAGCTGGTGAAGGACTTTTTACAAGGGCATGTAGTGATAGGACGAGGGGGAATGGCTTCAAACTGGAAGGGGGCAGGTTTAGATTAAACATTAGGAAGAAGTTTTTCACTGTGCGGGTGGTGAGCCCCTGGCCCAGGTTGCCTGGAGAAGCTGTGGCTGCCTCATCCCTGGAGGTGTTCAAGGCCAGGTTGGATGGGGCTTTGAGCAACCCCCCTCTGGCGGGAGGTGATCCTGCCCATGGATCCATGCCCAGGGAACCCAATGATATTCAAGGTCCCTTCCAATCCAAACCATTCATGATTCTATGTGTGGGCCCACCACGTTGGGCTCACATGAGGCAGGGAGGAGAGACCCTGGAGCCACCTTCCCACCAAATTTTAATTTAATTTCTTCTCTCCATTTCTCTTAAAGGTCTAACTCTAACCCACCATTGCTAAAGGAGGTCTTGCAGCATTAGAAATGCCCCTGCTTATTTAAAACCAGCTCTGCTCACCTGCACTGAGCCATACCCCGTCCTCACTGTGGGTTTTGGCACATCCCTACAAACTAGTGGCGATGCTGAGCAATCCCAAACAAGTCTCCCTTGGCAGAAGAATGCACCAAACCCATGAGACCAAGGCTTGGATAGGTGAGAGACAAGGTCCTGTCCTATGTCCCCACACAGCTCCCCCGGGCAGGGAGAGTCTGGCAGCAGTGCCTTGCCACAGCATCACATCCCCAGCTACATTTTCCCTCTTGCCCATTAAATACTTCCACTTAAAAAGAAAAACAAAGTAGAAGCCATCTTCAGGGCAACGTGAAGCTCACGGGAGCAAGGAGAAACTCGGAGCAAGTCTGAGGCCACCATGCCCCAGCACCTGCAAGCAAATATATCACATAATCCCACTCCTAAATGGATTAAATTCCTTCTTAAAACCAGATGGTCCCTGGCTGTCCTCAAAATCCCTCCAGAAACTCTCCTGACAGCCAAAAACCTTTTGCTAATTTTTTAAGCGCCTACACCTAATTGGCTGTACTACTCATTGCTGCGACTGTGCATCTCGTTTCATCTGCCGAAACAACAAATACACGCAGTATTCAATTCCCTCCAACTTAAAAGCTGCTTTATAGCCCATAGAGGAAACGATTACCGCTTGCATTGCAAACACGCGACGTAGAAGCCTCAGATTTTGTACTTTCGAATGTGCTCATGTATTTTAAAACCCCTTTTTTTTTTTCCTCTGTTTTAAATCAGAGTTAAGGTTTGCCTGCGCATGTTGCCTACACTGTGCTATAATTAAAAATACAGCGTTTGGGATCGTACTCACTTCAATAGTAGCTTTGCCTGAGTCAAGGCAGGGGACCGATGGCTTGAAGGATGGCCAATGGCAGCACGTCAATGAGCATCCTCTTCCTGCCTTTCTATTTCTACACCTATCGGGGAAGAGCGCAATTATTAACAATCAAAATAATTAAGAGGGTAATCAGAGCAGGGCTATTGCTGGATCCCGAGCACCCTCATTGAAGACCCTGTAGCTGCAGCTACGCGCATAGAGCGGGGACCTTCCCTAAATGTTTGGTGCTTGCACCCTCTTTCCATGATAACTAAGGAGCAGCAAGCAAAAACCAAGAAGACTTCAAGATTTGTGCGGTTTCTGGCTTTTTTGTCCACTTTAAAACATTCAGTATGGAGCCCCAGGGCATGGGAAGGGACCCCAAGCCCAGAGCCATGGGGCATAGATGGGGACCCCAAACCCATCCCAAGCACCGGCGTGTGGATGGGGAGCCCAAACGCACCCCAATCCCAGAGCCATGGGGCATAGATGGGGACCCCAAACCCATTACAAGCCCCAGGGCATGGAAAGGGAGCCCAAATCCATCCCAATTCCAGAGCCACAGGGCATGGCCAGGAGCAACGTCAGCCATTGGTGGGTTCCCTTTTCTGACTTGAACCTCCTTTTTTCTGCACCAGCCAGGACTGCCAACTCAGTATATACTCTCCCTCCTCCTCCTCCTCCCCTCCACTGTTTCGGCTGCCTGCTGATTTCCATTTTAAGTGACAATCAAATCCTCATCAGAGCTGCCGTTTCCAGCTGCATCAAAAAACCCTCTTTCCCAAGCCCTGGGTCCCACCAGGCTGGTGTGTACCCTGCGTGATACAAAACACCATCAAAGGGTCTGGCAGCTCGCAGGCAGGTCAGGCAGCGGCATCCTTCTCAAGAAGCCCAGCCAGGCAGTGATGGATGGAGCATTTTGGTATTTGCTGTGACCCTATAGTCCAGCCTCAGTGCTCTCTTCCCACCCAAGACAAGCTGCTCCACGAAGCCAGGAGGAGATGCCAGTCCACCACACAGCCAAGTTCATCTTGTTTTCAACAAGGCGCTTGTTATTCTTGCGATCCACCCCAAGGAGCGGCTCTGGTCCCACCACGAGCTAGATGTCCTCCAAGCAGTACAACCATGGGAGCCCACGTGGGACCATCAAGGTCTCAGAGAAGCCCCCAGGGCACCTCCGCTGCCCACAGCCAGGCCACCTTATTGACCATGCCATTCCTTCACGATTTCTTTTTCCTTTCATTAAATCAGTGTTTTCCAACAGGGAAAGAAAAGCAACGAAGTGTTTCCTCCTGAGAAGTTTTTTCCCCATCCCACAAGCCTCTGGTAGCTCCAGTTTCTCTCCTCCAGCCCCAGGACCCGCTCCAGCCCTCCAAGCTATCACGGCTGTTAAAACACAGGACCTTCTCTATCAGCCCTCTTCATCCTCTGCCGCATTACCCCATCATCCATCCATCAAGCTGCACTTCGTGTTTGCCTCAAAACCAAGGGAAATTCAGTTTATTTAACCCGCAAACTCTTGCGGTCCGCTTTCTCAACAGCTGGAGACAAGGATTTATCCCTTGCCGATAAAAGCTACAGACCCTTGTAGCAGCACCGGCCAGCAGCGAGGGATTTTTCTGAATGGGAAGGAAATAAAAACAAGCTTAAGTTATTTCTGCAAAGGGGGAGGGAAGGAATAATACCTTTTCCTGCTGTTGACACGCTGCTTTGATCTTTACTTTGTAGTTACCATAGTGACAAATAAAAAAGGCATAGGTGGAATAAATTGTCGAAAGTTGATGGTGTCCTATATATGTTGCTCCAGCGCACGCGAGTGCAGCCTGCAAACATTCCCCCAGCTGCTGCGACGCATGCTTGGCTTCGGTGTGCAGCTCACAGGCAGTATTTATGCTCTGCCTCACATTAAGTGGTATTTAGGCATGTCTCAGACACGGAAAGCTCCGTCCCCAGTGTTTCATGGTCTGGAGGAAGGAGGTAGAGGGTTTGTCTTGTCTGCAAAATTAAGCAGTGATATTGCAACTTGGTGGTGGACCATCATCATCCTCATCCGGGACTAGAGGGGACTTGGGTGCTGAGGGTGGGGGACCAATAAAAGGGGTATAAAACAGCAGAGGAGGAGAGCGGGGAGGCAGCCTGCAGCTGACGGTCAATGCAAGAGTATCTCCATCATCCAATAAACCTTTTTTCCCAGCTGCTCTGAGGTCTGCACCAGCCTAAAAAAAAAAAAAAACCAACAAACGTACAAAGCCATTTTTACTGCAAAATTATGTCCCCCATTGCTTTGCCTTCCCCTGGATTGTTAGCCCTGAGGATCAAACTTTAGGACAGAAAGTTGCTGTCGGCTCCAAAAAAGCCAGGAACTTCTAGAAACCACCCAAAACCCACTGCCCAAGCCAGTTCCTACTGGTTAGGCAAAATTTAATGGTATGGACAATCTTCCTCCCAGCCACTTAACAGCTCTTAATTGGGATAACCTGACCTGGAGGTGCCTGCTTTTCCCCCCAGTCAACCTCCACCAATGCCTTAATATTTCTTTTTATGGTAAAAAAAAGAAAAGGAGCAAAACCCTATTAGCATCAATTCCTCTCCTGTGGAGAGGTTCAATGCAAGTTTGGATGGATCAAAGCATTCCCAGCGAGAAACTGGGAGGTGTTCCTGCGCTGGGGCAGCCCCTCAGACTGGCCGGTCCCCATCCCACAGAGCAAGGGAACGGCTGGCTGCAAGAAGCAATGAGTTGCTCTCGCAGGATCCGATCATCCTGATTTTTCCCATGTACGGGCGATTGAAAATTGCCAATTCTTATGTTCCCATCGATGGAGCAGCCCAAATCTTTGCAGGGCTCTGAGCCCGAGCGGTCGTGCAATGACGCAGAGCAAATGGCGATGATGCAGGACCCCATCGCACGCCCGTGGAATAAAATATAATAAAAAGCAGAGGAACCGGGCCGGCATTGGCACAGCGGAGAAACTTTGAGGGCTGGAAAAGAGGCGGGGGCAAAAGAATTTACCACCTGGAGGGACAAGGCACAGGCAGCATGGGTTATTGCACCCATCTGGCAGGCAGGGAGAGGGCGGGGAAAACCCCCTGATACCCTCTTTCCAAAATCCCAGAGAAAGACTGCAGGAGATCCCAACCGCTTCTGAGCGCCCGTCAACTCCTTTAAACCCAAGAACACATGAGGACGGAGCCGTGCTCGAGAGATGTGACCAGCCTCAGGCTTCGCCAGCCCCTGCCTTGCTTCAATGCTGTTGACACACAGCTCTTAAGTCAATCCGTGCACAACTAATACGCTACATCTGCTGTGTATTTTGCTCGGCATTTGTTTGCCTTCGTTCTGTTGAACCTCTTCCCGCACTCCCTGGTAAGCTGTAATGATGTGCGGCGGCTGCTGTTGTTGCACCATTACGCCACGATAATCTTTGGACAATTATTTGCTGGATTCACCCCGTTGCTGGATGAAACGGTGCTTTCACCGGCTGTCAGTTATATATTTCTCCGAGCTGAAGCCAGACCGCAGGGAACCATCCTGGCAATAAATTAAGAGCTCCCAATGCCAGGAACATCCTAGAGAAGCATCTTCAGCTTCAGGCACTCGTTAGTGATTAAGCGTGGGCTGGACCAGGTCGGGTCCTGGGGCGATATGTGATGCCTTTGGGTGATGGGAGAGTCTGAACCCAAAGCGGAGGTAGGGATGGGTCCAGGGTGCTTGCACGCTTGGTTCCTAAAGACACCTTTTCTTCTTCAAAGATCGTTCCAGTCTTTATTTTCCCCTAACTCCTAAGAAAAGCAAGGCTTGTCTAAGCCAGACTCACACACGAAGAGGCATCAAGAGGTCACAGGTTGATTCCTCACTACGGTATCTCCTACAAAGGTCACTCCTCCCTGGGCCCCCGAGTCCATGCACTTACCCCCATGCTTGTGGGGCTCCCTGCATAGACAAGGCAGCCTGTAAATGCAAAATAAAATGTCACAGCAGAGGGGAAAACCCGCGTACCTGGACGGTAGGAGGGTCTGGGCTCCAGAGGAGGAGCTCATGGAGGGGGGAATTATCCAGCAAAACTCCAAGCGGAGCCTTGCAGGAGAGGAAGAGATGCTTCTGTACTGGGGGATGACTGGGGAGATGGCTCAGGCCCCAGCATTTAAAGCTTTTAGTCTCAAAGACATAAAAAAAAGGGGATTTTTTCTTTTTTTTCCTTCATGGTTATTATTTTAAAACAAATCCTCAGAAGCTAATTTGACTTGGGGGATCCTCCTAGAACATCTCGGAGGTAACTCGGTTGCAGATCAAAACACCTGGTACTTTACATGGAGCTTTCATCTTCCCTCGCCGCCTCTGCTGTTCCTGTAACTACAGACAAAGGTCCTTTGTCTCCAGCTAAACCTCCCCTTTACCTCTCCCTTCCAGAAGATACAGACTCTGATTTTTGATAACCGGCCTTTTTTTTTTTTTTTTAAACAAGCTTGCTCCTGCGTGCCCCATTAGCCCGGTTTCCAGCGGTTTACAGGCTTTTTTTTGCAGCATCCTCTTCCCTGCATCATTAATGTTGTTGCTCATCGGGTCTTAAACACGCTCGCCCAGCCCCTCCACCGACGTGCTGGGGGCTCAGGGGGTTTCTAACCGGCTGCTCCTGTTTAAATGGTGCCCACCCAGGCTGGGAGCAGGACCTGAGCTTCCCCCCCCCACCCCCCTCCTCTTTTAAATGGTGTTTTACCTCCCTCTCCTCATCTCCAGGTCAGTAAGGAGAGAGGAGGCAATTTTCATGCAGCCCTGGAGCTATTTTGCCCCAGGACACGTATTAATGGGTTACAGAGATAACCAGCTGCTTACATCTGTTCTCCCATTACCTTCCCATCAATGATGCACGAACCCATCTCCACGGGCTCAACCTGTCCTCGAAAACCCAAATTAGGATGGGGATTCACAGCCCCACCTGAACAGATCATGCCTGGCGCCGACACCAAAAATTTTGGGCAAGCCAGCGACATAGGGGAAAAGCTGTGGAAAAAACCTTTTTAGTTCAGCGCTGCCGCTCGCAGAAGGAATTGTTTCATTCAAATGGGCGTAACGAGCGGGGCCAGGCTACAAAATGAGATTTCCCAATGGCAGGCGGAGGTGGAAAGCTGCCTGCCCGCCCTGGCGCCGCGTCCTCGTGTCACCGCTTCCCATCTCGCCTTTAATCCTTTCCATTATTACAACAGGATATGAAATTGCTGGAGGGGCGAGAGAAGAGATACCACTGACGCTACACCGTTTGCTTTCACCGCTCGTGATTAAATGCATCATTCCAATAACCGCCTCCAAAGGGGATGGAGAGGCTGTACCGAGCATGGGTCACGACGCACTCAAACCCCGCCAGCAAGGACAACTGGCAGAAAAGAAACCAAGCCGGGACGTTGTGCAGAAATATCTCATGGGATAATAAAATGGGAGTCCTGAAGGAGAAACCCAAGCTCACTTTCAACCAGCGTGCTCTGGCCTTTCAGATGGCCCAGTAGTATGAAGAGCTTGACCAGAGTCCCGGGACTCTGCGGTGGTGGATGAAGGATGTACATGGTACCCGAGTCCCCTACTTTTAGTGTTTTCCTTGAGCATCCAGTTGTGGGGCTCATGGGACTTCCAGGGAGATGCTGCCACATCCGTTTTGTGCCCCACGGCTGGCAGCAAGCTCTCCCACCGGGATTTGCACCCCAGGTACCTCCCTTCCCATTAACACTCATTAGATTGAGAAAGAAAATTAAATAACACAAGGTCTGGATATCCTACGACCGGCGTCAGGACCTGGGTGCCAAACCGGGTACCCGTAAAACAGCATTTGCTCTTTAAATGAAGGCTGGAGCTGAAGCATCACCTTTATGAGTATGAAAATAGGATGCTGCTTCCGACAGCGCTGCCACGAGTCCAGACCCAGAGATGTCAGGAGGTCCTTTTCCCCTGCTTCACTATGTCCCTGATGGGGATCAAAATCCCGAAGAACCCAAAAGCTCAGGAGCTGCCAGAGCATCCTTCACACGCCCTGCAGGCGCCAGCCTTATTTGTTCATTAAGAAAGTATAATGGAATAATTAGCTGGGAGAAAAGCAACCAGGGAGCAGCAGAAAATATGCAATATATTAAAAAGCATCAAGATGCCTCATTGCTCTCAGAGGGCTCTGCACCACCACCACCCTCCCCCGTCTTCTTGCAATACACCAAAACCACACCAAAATCCGCACGGAGAGATTCCTACGCTTCTCGTAAACAGGGGAAAGGGGAAACGAGGGGTAAATACATCCACCCCTGGTCTGGTGCGGTAGAAGGGCCATGCACAAGCCAGCTGCTTTCTGGGTGTAAATACCACTGATTCTGTACGAGTCTCCAGCAGGATGAGCCAAAACCAGGGCGTAAAGGACTTTTTTGGGCATCAGCACAACTGTCTTTCTCGGAAAGGGAAAAAATACAGCGGCAAGTTTCCGGAGCAGCAGGAGTTAAAAAGTTCTCCTCATCTGTCAGCACCATCCAGTCTCCTCTATGAAGTTCAGGAAGAAAAAGAAAGGCAAAAAGAAGAAGAAAAAAAAAAAAAAGAGGCCTGACAACATCAAATTAAAACGACAGCCGTCCTTTTCTCCCTTTACTTTGAAACAGGAGCTCACGCAGCATCCTGCTTTGAGGGAGAATCAAAAGTGGGTTTATTCCCCTCCAAAACAGATACTCGAGGGTCCGGCACATCGAGGGGGACGTGGCCGCCGTGGTACCCTTTGGCCAAGGCACCCTCCTCGCACAACGTATCGAACGAGCATCGTCATCGGCTGCCTCCATCCGCGCGGTTAAATCAAGCCCAATTATGACAGGTGCAATTTTATATCGCCGTTTGGCTTTTATTGCCATCATAAATGGTCCAGCTGGCATCAGGCTGGCGGTAGTTAATAGCGAGAGATGCGCTGAGATAAATAAAAGCTGGAGAAGGGCTTTTTTCTTTTCTTTCGTGCTGTGCCTGAAATCCATCCCTGCGCAGCTCCGACCCACCCTGGGGCCAAGGCTGGCGAAGGGAGAAGCCCAAGCGTCTCAGGGGAAGACACTCCCCAAAATTTGCTGTTTGAGCTCCCTCAGCGACGCTAGGGAGCTCACCGCACCCCCCATGCCTGGGTTGGAGAACAGGGGTGAGATAATTTGCTTAACGAGGGGCTGCGGCTGACGGACTTTGCAGTTCACCCACTGAATCAAAGCGGGTGGCATGGAAAGCTGTCCAGTGTTTGTCACTGGGAGGTGGCTTGTGCCACCCAGCCAGGTATAATGCAAGGGAATGAGCATCCTCAAAGGCAACATTTTGGGTAAATACTTTCCCACGGAGCCCGGAGGATAAGTCCCACCCGGGGCTGATGCTCTTTTAGCATCTCCCCCTCCCCATCGCTTGATCCACAGCCCCCAGAGCTTGAATCCAAGGACCTGACTCCGCTCCTTGCTCATCGCACCAGGACAGTCAGGAGCTGGTGCCCGAGCCAAGGTTCCCCCACCCCCAGGTTAACTGCCAAGCCTTTCAAATCAATCCTCATCCCACCCAGCACATCCCAGCGACAGATTGGGGATCAGCTGAGAAGGGACCCTAAAAACCCACTTGTCCCACCAACCTCGAGGAGGACACCTTCTCCTGGAGCAGAATCACCAGGGATGGGGAAAGTAGAGTTTTAAGGGCAAACAGGGAGGGCAGCTACATAACCAACTCCATAACACCCCCTCACACACAGTGGGGAGGGACCTGGAGATGAATGGGACTTCAACCTGGTCTTAAATTAACACAGGAGCTTTTAAATTAACTCAGAGGGCTGGGAAAGGGGTAGGTACCCCGTGCCAGCCCACCCACCACCACCCAGCTATTTCGAGCCAGTTCAAGGAAAAAAAAAATACAAAGGAAATAAAAAGCAAACGTGGCAGGAATCGCCCTGTTTACCCGAGCGATCACACAGCTCCAAGTAAACCCCCGGAGGAGGATGAAGTGTCTTGGCCGCTGCAGTAGAGCATCACCAGCAGCTGGTGTGTGGAAAGGAGGAAGAGATTTACTATCCCCGGTGCTTGTGTTTCTCCTTCCCCACCCCCTCTTTTTTGTAATAAGAATCGTAAAAGGGGGAGAAGAGGAAAAAAAATAAAAATCTCCTGCACCTCCCTGCGATGCTGCCTTATTAAAAAAAGTGACAATTAGTCATTTGAAGAAGCAACAAAGAGAGCCGGCGTCGGAGAGGCGAGATTTGAATTTCAATGTGCTATGGGAGGGATGGGGAGCCGAGGCTCTGGGAGGAGAGCTGCCAATCTCCCTGCAAAACCCACCACCACCCTTTTCCACCCCAGCTCTCCCTACTCAGGGGCCCAGCCACAGCTCACAGCAAGCACCTTGCATCTTCCCCCAAAATTCACCCCCATTTACTCCCCAGGCTCAGCTCTCAGCCAGGTTTCAGCATAGGCCATTTGCATGGGATGCTACACAAAGAGGGGATCAGCTCCCCTGCAAAGCTGCTTTGCCATTAGACATCGTGTGCAAAAGGGCTGGGGGGGACCCCAAAATCCCACCCCAACGTAGCTGGACCCCAACGAGCCAGGCCCAAGAGTCCCGAGCAGCTTTCTGGCTCCAGTGTGCAGGGACGCAGGCTGGAGTGGGATGGATGGAGGGATGGATGCAGACTGGGGTGGGAAAGATGGATGGATGGATGCAGGCTGGGGTGGGAAGGATGCGGGGCTCAGTCCAGGGCTCCCCTTCCTCACACCTCCGCATCTTTCCCCCTGCAATCCCTCTGGAGGCTTTTAAGGTGGCTGGAGATTTAATATAAAAGCCACATCTCACCTTGTTCTCATTAATGCGTTCACAGTCTCCCCCTGTTTCATATATCCCCAGTGCTGTTTTGCCAGGAAAGGGCCGAAACCGTGACCCAAGGTCACCCTACAGACTCAGGATCAAACAGAAGCCAAACACGTCTGACCACAGCAAAATGAGCCCAAGGGGCTATAAATCCCCCCAAAGCCAATATCCCTGCCACAGCTAAGCCCCCAGACCCAGTCTACCCCACAGAGGAGGTTTGGGGGAACCTCCCAGCTGCTGGCCCTTCTCTTACAGCACATTTCACATTTTCCCCAGGACACGGCTCTGAATTCAGAGGCGGAGACCCGCCAGCCGGAGAGAATATAAATGCAGCCACGCAGCCCAATAAATGAACAGTATCTTTATTAGCATCTTCTTTTTATTACAGGTTATAGGGGTTTTTTGTCCCCCCCCGTCCCTTCATTGCCTTTCTCCTCCTTCTTTTATTCCCACAAACCATGACATTTATGGGACGAGATGGGCAGGACACCTTTGCCCAGCATCCCCCAGGGGACATAAGGCCACCCTGGGGACACCGGTTCCCCCTTCAAGGAGGGCAGCAGACAGGTACGGCGAAGGAATTGCAATGGCCAAGAAGAGGCCAAAGCATTTCCTCCCCCATCATCAGCAAAGGGGGAGGGGGAACCCCATGTATGACTTCCCAAAGCTTTTGCTTCCCAAGGAAAACGCTGAGCCGAGAGCTCACCCCCCCGATGAGCCAGACATCGCAGATGGAGGGACGACAGGCAGAGCTAGACACGCTCCCCAGCGCCAAATATAGGAAACCCATCTTCTCCCTGCCTCGGAGCCAGCCCGTTTACACTGCAAATAAGAACTCCCTGATTATGCACTTGGAGCATCCCTTCACCCCTGCCTACGCGACACTGCACGCCCCTGGGGACCGCCCTTGTCCTCCGGCATCTTCAGCCGCTGCGCTGCGGTGAAAGCTCCCTCCCATCCCCACAGGCTCCTCTCGGTACTCCGTATCCCGGGGGAGACGGAGATGCTCAGTGACATGCTTAAAAGCAAGCTGACCTCTTTAGCCATGCATGGATGCTGCCCAACAGCCGGCGGGCCAGGGAAACATCTGCGGTTCCCCCTCCGAGGGGATGCAAACAGCCTCCGGGTGAGGCTGGGGGCGGTGGGGGGAGGCTCGGCAGGATCAGGCCCAGCACGGCCACTGGGGGCTCAGGCAGGTGGGTCATGCTCCAGGAAAAAAAATAAAGAAGTGCCTATATAATAATAAAATATAGCAGCATCCCAGCAGAGCCGCGGGCTTCCCCAAACCATCCCAACCTGCCGCCGCGATCCCTGCGGAGCAACACGACTTGGTTCGCAGAGAGGAGCAACCCCAGGGTTTAATCTCAGCCCCTCCCTGCAGACCAAAAATGGACTTTTTTCTTTTTTTTTTTTAATTATTCTTCTTTTTCTTCCCATCCTGCAGGTGAGACTTTGCATTTAGAGGAAAGAGCAGATTGCAGCTTTTAATTAAAAGCTCTAAGCCTTTTCCTGCTTCGAGTTGCACTAGGAGCAATCTCTAAACAACATTCAGCGGAGAGGAAACGGCACTGACTGCTGCTCCGCTTTAAAAAAAAAAAAAATTAAAAAAATAAAATAGCACAAGCCACAGAACAGGGAGTTCTTCCAACAATCTGTTTTCTGTACCCTGGAAAATAATAGCAACCCATATGGAAAGCCCACACAGCTATTTTCCAGGTGCCTTGTACGGCATGAAATCCAGGGAATAAATTACCTGTGTAACAGGGGAGGGATGCTGGGACTGTGTTTGTTTGCCGCATCTCGTTATCTTCGGATGCAACCACGTGGCACGAGGCAGGATTTTCCCCTCCGTGGGAAATGTCACCCTAAATATCAGCGGTGATGGGACATTGCCGGGGCAGAACCCTGTTCCCAGCCCAGCTGGGAGCAGCCGGTGGTGTAGTGGGGGGGGAGAAAGAAAAAGGCTGGGAAATATGTTCCAGGCGTAGCTGATCACGGAGAGGATGAGATTTAATTGGGTTTCTCCATGTTGTTTATGGGACAACTGGATCCTACAGCTGAGCCGGCAGCGCAGCTGGTACCTTTATGGGCAGGGGCGAGGGAGCAAACCTGGCACTAAAAGGGAAACCGAGGCACTGCGACACCAAGGGATTTGCTTCAGGATGGGGCTTAAATCGGATACGCGAAGGAGATCAGAGCAGCTAAATAAGTGACGAAAATATTGCAGCTTTTGGGAGACGCCAGCAAGATTTTGGCTAGTCCATGACTAAAACTCACATCCAAAAAAGCCCACCCCAGCACAGACAACTGGAGGGGATGAAGGGCACGAAGAGATGATGCTTTTCTTGGTTGGCCATTTCCCAAACCCCTTGGGAAGCCGGTTTCCACTCAGAAAGCACCAAAAGGCACAGGGTAATTCTGTTCTCCTCCTGCTTCAGCTCTTAAATCTGGGGGTTCGTTTCAGTTTAGTCTTTTCCCGGCCAAAACAACATCAGTTTGGGTATGCGCTCAAGCTGCTGGGATCTCCCCTCCAAGCTGGTCCAGGAGCTGCAGAAGGTCCTGGCAGAGGGTCACCACCGGCTTACAGCGTCAAGCAACCCTTCCATGCCATCAAAAATCCGCTGCATCTCCCTTTGAGCCCTCTAAACTGGCTCTGAAAGGTTTAATCCCTTCTCCCTCCTGTTTTTAACCCAAAGCAAGCAGATCTCCATAGCCAGAGCCTCCAGGACGGGCTTTGCTCAAGGTCCTGGAATGGTTTCATCTCCTGGATGTCACACACAGGTGGCAAGGAGAGACCCAGGCTCCGCATCCCAAAAATGTATTGGGGGTGCCCCTGCAGAGCCTGCTCATTAATATTTACTTAAAACCAGGAATTAAAGGCTTTTCAACCTGACGGGAAGAAAAACAAGCCATTCTTTCTGGAGAGCCGGTGCCAGCATCTTCTCGGGTGAAGATAAATGAGCTGGTTTGATTTCTTCCCTCTCCTCAAGGGCAAAGCATCCAAGAGACGGCTCAGCAAAGACCAGCACAAACTCAATGCAGAAGTTCAGGCTCCTCCTCCTCCTGAACCACACCAATGTGTTTTCCCCACCTCCCCATCCTTAAGCCGCTTACTTACAGAGAGAACGTATGCAAATCCAGACAGAAAATTAAAATGATGTAAAAAAAAAAAAAAAAAGAAATAAGACTAATTAAAGCTACAATCATCCCGCGCTGTAAAAATAATTTTGGGTTTTCCTAGCGGATAAATCAGAGGGGGACGGCGCCTGGGATGCTTGTCTACCTGGTTGAGCTCTTACAGCCGTTTACCCAGCATGGCAAGCATGAGGAGAGAGTAATTAGGAAGCCAGACCATAAACTTTTATAATTGATTGGCTCTTTCCCTCCCTTCATGTCTGCTCCTACCTCGAAGGCATCGCCCGGCGCTACCTTTGATCCCATCTTCTCAAACCCTGACTTGTTTCCTTTTGAACTCTCTACTCCTGGCCTGATAATCCCCTCCTCGCGCCGTGTCAGCTCCGTTCTCACCCTCCGCTTTCCTTTTGAGCCTTCCTAAACCGCTGGCAGGGGAGCAGCGCCGGCGATTTCGTCCCTCCTTCCCATCCCGGTGGGACGTTGCATCCCCTGCCAGGGCTGAAACACGGCTCCGGAGAAGGACATGCAACTCCACCATCTCCCCCGGCTCATGGTTTTGGGGAGCCCTGTCTCATCCCAAGGTCTACAAAGAATTAGCAAAGCCTCCAAAGCCCGGCCAGCAAAGAGAGGGGGTTTTTTTCCTCAAAATGGCGGTGACCACTGGTACCCCAGTTGGTTGCAGCAGGATGCTAATGAGTGAGGCGCCAGGCTCTGCCCTAGCGCTCGCTCAGCCCGAGCCAGCCTGGCCCCTCATCCCAGCGGTGCCTGCGAGTGGGTCCTGCCCCGTAGCCCACCCCGAATCCCTCCTGCCACAGCGATGCACCTCCGAGCACGATGAGGAGCATCCCCGGTGCAGTGCAGGGCTGACTTGGGGGGGGGATGACACCATCACGCAGGTGTCCACCCTGACCCTGTCAGCCCAGCAGGCATCGCTGGGGCAGGGAGCCCCATCCCACCCATCCAAATTTGGGGATTCCCACATCCCGGCCAGGAGAGCCATGCCCCAGAAGGACCAAGCAGCCCCCGTGCCTGGCAGCGGCCACATTTCGGGGATGCTCAGCCCCAGCGTGCTCCCCGGGGGGAGGCTAGCAGCACTAAAGGGATCTCTAAAGGGCTTCAAACCACCCCTCCAGACAGCGAGAAAAGCAGATTATGTGATTAACCCACACTCGGGGGGGGCTGAAGGAGAGGGCAGGGTGTCCCCATGCATCAGGGTTTGCCACCCCCACCCCCCCACCCCCCAAGGAGGGGACATACAGCATCATTGCGACAAACCACGGAGGGAAACATCCCCTCCCACGGTGGGAGTTACCATTGGGGGTGCCCAACAGCCTACAACCCCGCAGCATCCCCCAGTTCAACACCAGCACCCCACCATCGGGGGTGCCCAACAGCCTACAACCCGCAGCATCCCCCAATCCAACACCAGCACCCCACCATCGGGGGTGCCCAACAGCCTACAACCCGCAGCATCCCCCAATCCAACACCAGCACCCCACCATCGGGGGTGCCCAACAGCCTACAACCCCACAGCATCCCCCAGTTCAACACCCACACAACACCCCACCCTCACTCACCGCACGATGCCCCCCATTTTAGGGGTCTGGTGACGGCACATGGGGGGGGTGTCCCTGCAAGGAGACACACACACACACTCCCTATAGCACTACAGCTCCCCTAAAAATACAGCTGCCCCCAATTCCCCCAGCCTTCTAATAAAGCCACAGCAGCATCCCACAGGTGCTGGCAGTTGGGGTCCTGCCCCAAACCCACCCCGGCTGCTGGAGCAGCAGCAGCAGCAGCAATTAGAAAACCCCAATTAGCAAGCTCAGTTACAGGACATTAAATGGACCGAGACAGATGCGGTGACAGCGGGACGAGCCTGGGTCTGCATCTGGAGAGGCAAAGCCGAGGGATGCTGAAAGCCCTCACACGAGCCAGGGACCTGACCAGAGGGCGGACAAGCACTGATAAGTTTTTTTTCTCTACAAAAGGGACTTTTTCTGTCCCTGCTGAATCAAAAATGCATGACTATCCATTTTTTAAACACGGGCAAGAACCTGCAATCTCCGTCTCCCAGCCCTGAATCGCTGTGACTGGTGGAAAAGGCTCAGGCACATCTTTTTGGGCACCCCCCAGTTTCCTCCTTTGGAGCCATCCTGCTGCAAATAAGCAGCAGCAGCGACACATTTCCCCCCAAGATACCAACCTCTCCCCTAAATTTGATTAAAATTGGGCAGCGGAATAACCTCCTGGGAGGAGCCCAGGACAGACAGGCATAGACAGAGCACTCCGCTTCCTCCAGAAACTCCCCAAAAAAAGCCACCTAGCAGCCCCTGCTCCCATCACCTCACTGGGGAAGGACCGGCACATATATCCAGGGTTAATATTATTCTCATTTTTGGGTGCTGGCTGCCAAAAACGCATCGTTTGAGCCCCGGAGGGGACCCTCCGAGCCCTCGCCCTGGGCAGAGCCCGGGGAAGATGCTCGTCTCCAAGATGCCCGTCAACCTCAGCACGGAATTTACAGACTAAAACCAGCCCAGGGTGTGAAGAATTTAATAATACAAGCTATTGCATGACAAAGCCCGGAGAGTAATATCCATATTACAGTTATTATTAAATCGGAGCAGCCTCCCATGTTCTGTCCTGCTTGTAATTTAAATGGATCCTTGGCTATATTTGGGTGTTTTCGCAGGGAAAACGCCATGAGTTATATCTGCATAAGCATCGGAAGTGTCTGACTAGCAGCATTTCTCTTTTGAAATCAAAACCTAAATATGAAAAATACGTATTTTAAACATTTTATAGGGTTTTTTGCAACCTTCCTAGTGCTGGCAAAGACTCGGTCCTTGGCCCGGTGAAGCAGACGTGTCCCCTACATGATGGGACATCTCGCATGGGGAGGGGACATTTTCACCAGGGCTTCCCCCGAGACAGTTCAATCCAAATCTCATCTGAGGGAATTTCTTTCCCTTTTTTTTTTTTTTTTTTGGCTTTTCCTTTTTCTGTTGGCTTTTTCAACCTCCTTGCTCATTTGCACAGCCGTTGCTCCCGAGTCCCGCTGGCCGGCAGCGTTTGATGAACACCACGGAGCTCCTTCCTCATTAAAAACTGAAGTTCTAAATTTTAGTATCCGAGGAAGAAAAAAGAAAAAATAAATAATAAAGAAAAAAAAACCCTTCACCGATTTTCCCAACTTCAAAGCGCTTTTGAAGATCAGTCGGGAGAGCACCGGTGGAGTTACAGCCTCTCCCATCAACCTTCCCTCCTGGGAAGCAGTCAGCCCATGGAACTGAGCCGGTGGCTGATGGAGAGGGACGGGGAGGGCTCTGCGAACCCCAGGGGAAAGAATTTGGGCTGCGCAACATTATCCGACAGAGCCCCGGGACCACAGGGTTGGCATTTGCGAGGGATTTGTGGCTGGGTGTGTTTAAATGTACTTATTTTGCCTTTTCTAACACCAAGGATGCAGCTCCTCGCGGAGGAGGATGCTGCTACAAGGGGCTGGTCCAGCGCTTTGCTTTCCCCAAGTGAAAAAGCCCTCTAAAATTCACGGTTTCATGCAAACGCTGCGTATGGGAAGGCTGCAGGGAAAAGGGAAATTTTCCTTCGGGATCACTGGAAACACCTTGCTCGCCAGGCCTGAGGGGGAGGTGATGTCCCACGCCGGGGACGAGCGTGCAAATGCCTTAGTTGGGAAACGAAAGGCAGGCTGGCCCGCTTTCAGAAATGAAGGATTAACATCGTTTGCATCGTGAGCTGAGGTGCTGAATGAGCAAAGCCAGGCTCAGGGGCACGTGTGGCACGCGAGCCGGTGACAACGCTGTGACTGCGGCTAGGGGTGGGAGGGGGGGCTGGGGGGCTATTTATAGAAAGGCTGAACTTGGCTCTGCCGCGGGCAATTTTGCCAAGGGGAAATAACTTCTCGGCATCGCTGCCAAGTTTTTGCTGGGGAATATCGATCGGTGCTGCGACGGCGGAGTTGGAAAAGGGGGTGCCGCACCGGAGAAAGCTGCTGCAGGGGACCACAAGTGAAACGAGTTGTGTCGGGTCAACATAATTCCCGGCGCTGGACCCCAGGGGGTTTGTTTCCCTTTGGGGGAGCGGAGCCCCGGGGATGGATCCCCTCCCTAGAGGCAAGGCAACTTGCAACAAGCAGCAACCTAGCTTGTCCCCTCCATGGGATGCCCAAGCAAGCATAGACCCGATGCCACCCAGCTGGGTGCTGCTGGCCTTGTGCCTCAGTTTTCCCTTCTGCTGCATGGGTGCAAGCAAGACAGGGAGCTGTTGATACAGGAGCTCGGCTAAGCAAGGACCACTCCAGGGGAATGATGCCTGCCCCTACAAGTCCAAAAATAAACCCTGAAAACCAAGAGAGGACCTAAATAAAATGAAACAGAGATGTCACATGATTTAAAAAGGGGAAACCCCCGGCAGGGGTCCGCCGGCAGCCGGAGAGCCAGAGCTGGCGGAGCCCTTGGGCTGTCTTGGAGGGTCTCCAAAGGGAGTAAAGAAAAGCAAAGGAAGCTCCCGCATCCCCAAACAGAGCTTTGTGGAATCAAACTACCCGCCAGAGCAGGGCCTGCCTCTCCGGAAAACACTCGGGCTCTCTCAGCCCACTAAATTTAAAAAAAAAAAAAAAAAAGGAAAGAAAACATGTTTCCCAGTAGGTGAAAATGAGTTTGCTTCTGGGAGGTAGGAATCACCTTTTCTTGGTAATTATGAACAAAAAGCAGCATTTACTAAACGCCTGCAAGGTGCTTAATTAGCAGAGAAGCGAGCATCTAGCAATTAAAAGGCAGTTTTCAAATGGTTCGGGGTGGCAGGGTCAGGAAAGGAGAGAAACGGAGGATCAGAGGGAGCGCTCGGCTTCAGCACCCACTGCTGTGCAGGGACACACACAGGCTCAGCCCCGGGGGCAACCCCGGATCCACACCCCGAAAAAAGAAAAACCAAAATAAAATAAAAAGCAGAGGTATTGCACGATTTTGGGTTGGAAAAACCATTTCACACATAGTCCTTATGCTGCGGGGCTGCCCCGTGCCTCAGTTTCCCCACCACCACCTACAGGTATGGATCATGGGGAGACGGTACTGCTCCCCGCTGAAGACCATCTGTGTCGAGATAGCCCTTTCCCCTCCCCGTGAGCATCTCCAGCCTGGCTAATCCCCTTCCCAAGGCTCTTCCTGGGGACACAGATGTCACATTCCCCTCTTATTTGGCCTCAACATCCCCGGGTCTGCCTCGGCATTACAACAGCAGACGGATTTCAGCGCAACCCCGGTCCCCTGCACCGCTGGGGCCACCCCTATTTAACGGGTTATTTGCTTCCCCTTTCTGCTCCACCACATTCCAGCCTCTGCAAATACGTCCAGCGCTTATTTTTATATAATTTTTCAGCTGGGTGACAAACATAGCGAAGAGCAGAAGAGCAACCCCGACGGTCTCTCCATTAACCGGCTTTTAAGCCATTTAACATGGGCTGCGCAGGGCTGGTGCGGTGCCGGATTTTTATCAGGCTGGGACGAGTGATTAAAGCCAAGTGCCTCACAGACGTCAAAGTGCATTAAGTCAGGTTATCTTTATCAACTGACCTTGCAATGTAATAATAAATACATTTTAAAAAAAAATAGTCTGGAGGTTGCTTGGCAAGAGCAGGCTCCAGTGTCGCTGTAGGTTTGAGGTGGCAATAACCCCCCACCCTGTCCTGCCTGCTCTGGGATGGAGAACCACGTGCCGTACCCTTGCCTTCATCCCACAACGTGCTCCTGTCATTCCAACAGCATCACTTTAGCACGCCGAGAGGATTTATATACCCTTCTGGGGAGAAAGGAGCCTTGGAAAGAGCTTGCCTCTGGCCCCATGGACCAGGAGATCTGGGATTCTGGGAGAGGGCAGCATCCCTGGGGAGCCCCGGAGGGGACCAGACACTCCTCCATCCTCAAAACCCTACACGCTGGGGACAAAAGCGAGTGGCAGATGCGGACAACTTGGGCACAAGGGCTGGCGGGAGTTGCTGGGGACGTCCTGCAAACCGCATGGGCCAGGATGAGGTGCTGCCCGTTTGGGGTCTCCGGGGATGGGTAAGGGGGGTACCGGTGAGCACATGAGGGGGACCGTGGCTGCAGTGAGGGGTGATGGGGGTCACTACCTTCCCTGCAGCCTCCCCACGGAGCCCATGTCCTATGGAGGATCCCGCGGCGCCTGCCCGTGAGTCACCGCACCCCCAGCGCCAGGAGACTCTGACCTCCAGTGATGCACCAGCATCCCAAAAAAGCGACTGTACCATCCTCTCTTCCCCGCCATGAGCCTCCGGCCACGGCTGCCCAAAGGACCTCATCAGCTATCACAGAATCCCAGAATGGTCAGGGTTGGAAGGGATCTCTGGAGCTCCCCCAGTCCCACCCCCTGCCACAGCAGGGACACCTCCAGCAGTGGCACAGGACGGCGTCCAGGCGGGTTTGGGATGGCTCCAGAGTGGGAGACTCCCCCACCTCTCTGGGCAGCTGTGCCACTGCTCTGCCACCCTCAAAGGAAAGAAGTTCCTCCTCATGTTCAGATGGAACTTCCTATGTTCAAAAGAACCATCCCGACTGCCAGGACTCTCCTTCTCCGGGCTTCCCCAGGACAGAGAACGGCAGAGCAAGGAGAAAGGGAGGGATGAGAGAGAGGACAGGCTACGGAGGAGAAAGCAGACTTGTCCTGTTGGATAAAACCAAGGATGAGGAGTATTCAGACAGGAGATGGGGACGCCTTCCCATCCCAGGAGGGTAAGGTTTCTGCTCTACCTTAAGAAAAACACCACCAAAATGTTTTGTTCTGGGCGGTTTGGAAGTATTAAAATGATTAATAGATCCAGGATGCACCAGGAAAAGAGAAACGTAAAATCCCAGGCTCTCGCAGTCGCATCTCTCTGGAGTCATCCCATCCCTAAAGCATCGTTGATACCCCAATGCCCTCAAATCCCCAGGGCAGAGCAAGGACTAGACCCCTTCTTTGCACCGGCTGTCTCACCCCTGCCCTGGCCAAGCACCCCCAGCTCCCTGCAAGGACTTTTTTTTTTATTTTTTTGTGTGTGTGGTTTTGACTTTTTCATTTAGTTTTCCATAAACTCGGCATGGGGTTTAAGCTCAGGCTGTCGGGAGCAGCGGGTGGAGGCAGGAATTAGGCGGGGGGACGGCACCAAAGCAGCGCTACCTCAGATAGCATTCCCTATCTGATCATAATAATTTGAAGTGGAGAAAATTTGATGCCTGGAGGCTGACGGCAACCCTCCAAATGATCGTTTTTCCCCCCCTCCCTTCTCAAATATTCCACTTTAAGGAAACAAGTGTGCGTAATGAAACCAAACCATTTCAGATTGCCCATTGACGCTGGGATGTAGCTCTTAACCTGCGGCAGGATTTGCTCCAATGGGCATCTCCAGGGCTGGGCAGCACGGCACCGGATTTGGGAATCTCTGTTTTAGATGATGTCAGCTGCTCTGGACCCCCTTTTCTAGCTGAGAAATGGGGACACCATCAATTTTTGACCCCGATATGGGAAAACATGGCTAGATTGCTGTTTTCAAAGTGCTGGCACGGCTGGGTGCCTCCACATGCTAAAGGATGCTCAACTATTGTACCATGCAAGCAGCACTTTGAAGACCATCAACATGCAGCCAACACCTACCTCTCAACCAGCTTTTGGTCCTTTCCTCCCTCACTGAGCATCCATCCCTGGGACGTGACCTGGCTGGTGGGACCACTGCGAGGATGGACACCCCAGTGACACCCAGATCCTCTTCCTTGGTCCGTACAGTTCTTCTAAATGGTGCCACCTCCATCCAAGCTCAGGTTTGCAGGGTCCTCATGGTAAGTGTCATCGAGGCCCCCTTAGGAAGGACCTAGGACATCATCTCTGCTTGGTTTTGGGGTAAATGTGGTGGAAGCCCTGTACCCCAGAGCAAGAAGCAGCTTCTCCACGCATTGGGTCTGGCAGCTGGGAGGGACCTTGCTCCTTGTAGGGGTAACATCTGCATCTCGCCGTCTCCCTTGTTTATCAGCGAGTTTACTCTGGGAAATCTAATCACCATTTTGGAGTTAATCCTTCTAACAAACCCTTGCAAATCCCTTCATCCAGAAGTTTATTAATATTAGCTCCTCTCGAGCAGAAGTGAATTAAGCGCCTTTACCTCCCGTTTGGCTTTTTGTTCCTCTTCTCCTCGCTGCTGTTAACAGGAGCAATTCAATTAAGGAAGAAACGACTTCCCAATAAAAATCCTTCCTCACCGTCTCCCTCCTCCTTTCGCTTAAGGACTAATAATGTTTAATTGGGGAAATGAGCTCAGCTGGTGGTGCTGCTGGGGGCAAAGAGAAGCCCTGGTGAGCTCTGGGCACAGGGCAGGGGGGCTTGGCTCATCCCAGGGAAGGGAGACGCTTGGATGGGCACCCCCAGAACCCCGTGATTTGCTGGAGAAAGGTCTTCCAGCCCCAAAGTGGCTGTCTCCGTGCCCAACTGATGCCATCCTGCATGGTTCATGGAGAGGAGAACCCTTGAAAGCTGCATCAAATTGGGAGGGCGGCAGGCAAGCAATGCTCTCCAGCTACCCAGTGTCTCACTGGTGCTCAACAAAGCCCTGAGATTTCCTCCATCTTGATGCAAAACCACATGAATCTCAGCAGGCACTGCCGCAGGTCCACCAGGACAGAGGTCTGAACCTGGCACCAGCTGAGCTGGCTGTGGTGCAGGGCTCAGGACCCACATCCAGCACCATGCAACTGGGGAAAAGGGATAAAACCAGCAACAAGACTTGAAAACAGGACAACACGCTATGGGCGTAGCGTGCACCCTGCATGCAGAAGTACAAGCCCTCTCCAAGGGGGGCTCCGAGGGGTTCAAGCTCCTCTCCAAGGGGTCCAAGCCTGCCTTTACAGACACCATCTCCAAGCATCATGCCGCCGCAGGGACAGTCCCCGCCGAGCAGCACTGGAAGAGGAGGCTCAGCCCACCCAGGGACCACTGCCGCCCGTCAGCTCAGCTCCATCGAAAAGGCCACGGCATTTCCCAGCTGTCAGAAAGGATTTGTTCGGTGCTATGCGTTCCCTCCTCCACCTCCTCCGGTGACAGAGCGGCTCTTCTCCTAAACCTGGGGTTAGCCTGGGAAAGGAGGTTGCACCTCTCTGCCCAGCCCAGGCTCCTTCCATGCGTTTGGCTTGTACCCATCTGCATTGGTGGTAGGAGGCTGTGATGGAACACAGATGCTCAGCCAAGAGCTGAGGTGCCACCTGTGAGAAGACATATGTGAGCAAGGACAAGGAGCAAATCCAGGACACGGAAAACTCATCAATGTGGGAGAGCTGGCTCGGGGAAGCTCATTAAACACCACGTCATCATGTCCCCAGACCTCCTGCTGAAGTTGGGGGGCAGCCAGACCCAGTGACCCCCCTCCCTTTGGGGTGCCCCACACGCTGGCCAAGCTCTGCAGCTGCCACCCCCACTCCAGCTGAGACCTGAGAGGCCATACCGCACCTTCGCTGGGACTGAAACTCTTTAATGATGAACTGATGTGGAAAAAAATGATGGCATGGGCTGGGGTGACCTCTTGACATGCTCCACTTGCACGTCACCCCAGGGTCTGCTCAGGGACCATCCCTATGCTTTCACCCATATTTTTCCATGGTTTTCCTTCCAAAATATTCCCTTTTTCCAGCCCTCGGCGTCATTCCTGTAATGCCCTCCTGCCGTGCCTGGGGATGCATTGAGTGCCAGCAGGGGAGGACAAGGGATGGGCACCCAGCTTCACTGGTGGCCACGTTTCAGCACTGGGAGAAGCGCTACAGCTTGTGAAGGGCTCAGGAATCCCTTTGGGAAGAAAAGTGCTACTAAAATGTCAGTGGCAGTTATTGTAATGGGAGAGAGAGGTTTGTTGAGCACGGGACGGTTCAGATCAGGACTGATGCCTTTGGGTGTTTCACAAGGGTGTTTCAAGGCAAGAAAAGCTCTGGCCCCACTCTCAGGGCTAGTGGCCCTGCACCCTTCCTGGGGGGACTTTGGGCTGGCAGAGGGACAGAGATGGTACCCCCAGCAGGAAAAGGGCTGTGGGATGCTCTGGAAACAGTCCTGTCACCTGGACTGACCTATCTTTAGGCAGGAAGGCAGGCAGAGCCGCACAGCTCCACCTCCAGCTTAGTCTTGTTGACCAGGGACCACGCCTCTTCTTGGAGCCGCTGGAAAGCCTCCAAGACAGGGCTGCAGGAAGGGCAGAGCTGCTTTTAAAAGAAGATTTCCATGAACCTAAAGAGGATTGAGCACACCAGCGGTGAAAAAGGTTTAATTTCCCCTCTCTGCTTCTTTAGATCCCCCAGGAGACACATTCACAGTGGTCACATCATCACCAGAACCTCCATCTGGGTCTCTTCCAGACCCATGTTCCTTCCAGACTATTAAGTTCGGACCCCAGAGTTACCCACATGCAGGGGGCGGTCCTATCTTTATCCCAGCAAGGTGGTTGTATCCAGCCCATGACCCCGGCAATTCAGGTCTCATCTCATCGAGGTAATGGAGCAGTAAGTGTGCTCACCTAGGTATGTCTGCATGGGGGTCATCACCTGAAGAACAGCAAAACCTTGAGACTAATACATCAACAAGCATACGATGGCATCCTTGAGGGGATGGGAAAGGGACTATTCCACCTCCTGAGGCTAGAAACAGAAAAAAAGCGTCAGATACGAAGCTCTCCGTGTCAACATTTTCTTCTCCTGTGCAAGAAGACACCAAGCTGCTCCACAGGGCCTGTAATATGGGTAACAGCCCCGCTTTGGCTCTCCTTGGGCTTCACCGAAGGGATGGCCACTCGTTAGTGAGTGGCACTAATTAAGAGGAATAAACCTAATTTGCAAAAGCAGAGTGAACAGCCTCCACCTGCTCCCCTTTGCACCGGCGAGCAGCTTTGCAGGGGATTATGTGGCCACTAGACCATGTTGAGGGCAGTAAATGCTGGACACAAGCGTGTCCCACCTAGGATGAAGAAGCTCCTCTGGGACACGCAGGTATTTGCAGTCCCAGATCACAGGAGCTTCAGCAGAAATCAGAATTTTTATTTTTTTTTAATGACACAGTCACAGAAAAGCGCAGTTGAAAGGATATCCAAACCTTGACATGTCTGCCTTTGATTTCTTCAAAACAAAATGAGGTTTCCACAAATAAATTAATTTCTTTTTAGTAAGGAGTTTCTGTCAGGTCCTCTGACACCTGCTGACCCAAAATGGAAACTTTAAAAAAATATTTTTCCCCCCCAAAAAAAAGATTCAGTTCACATTGACCCAAATTCAGAGCTTTTATTATTATTAGTTTTGACTCTGGACAGAGGATAGAAGAAGTAGCCGCTCTCCCATCACCAGGGGACACCCAACTGATGCTAACAAGCATTACAAGAACAGGAACATTATAAAACATCCAGGTGGGATTGGCAATTCCTGCCTCCAAAGGAGGCCAAGAGAAGAGGTGGAGGCTTGCAAGCAGCAAACCAAGAGCATAGAAATGCTCTTCCTACATTTAAAACCTCATTTCTGGCTTTTAGCATGTCCTGGTGCAGAGCTGCTGGAGGCCGTATCCAGAAGATGATGCTTAAAAGCCCCTCAAAACATCTTCTCCACGAGCTGGTGAAGCCCGTTTTGTCCTCCAGAGCATCCTGCAGCAAGGAGTCCCACCAGTGAATGTCCCATTGCAATGAAACGGCATGCAAAAATACCAGGTGATTTGGGGTTTTTAATGGATTAAGAAGCATTAACCAAGTTCTATAGGACATGCTCGGCCTCAGACCTGCCAGAGAGCTTGGCAAGACCTGGCTCACAGATGCTAATGGGGAAGGAGAAGAGAGCTGAGCCACCAGCAGTTCCTTGAAGCTCTAGATTTCACCTTTAATGTATTTCAGCACATGATTCAAGCACATTATCTGCATGAAATGCTGCATTAGCATCAAAATGAGGGGAGTTCTGTTCAATATATTAAAGTGTCTCTGATGGGTTTGAAGGTAGCTTAGCGCAAGAGAGGCATTAAGGAAGTAAATGCCACATTTGTATTCAAAAGAGCTTTCTTTTTTTTTTTTTTTCTTCATTTAAAGCCGTTGATCTAAGAAGTGGTGTTTAAGACGGGCTTATAAAAGCAAGAGCGCATCTTTGCTACCAGACAAAAAAAAAGCTGTGTTTATGGTGAATGGTAAAGGAAAGCAAATAGCCCATTTAGAAAATATATTTCTTCAGGGTTTTGGCACATCACATCAGCTGGAGGAGCGGAGGGCTGGCAGGGACAGGGCTTTCGGGTGGCATCACCACCGAGAACCATTTTCTTCCCCGATAGCTCTCCACTCATGCCTTTTTTTTCGGTTTGAGCCTGGAATTAGAGATGTTTTTTCCAGGCTGGCCACCTGCCCCCATCATCTTTTTTCTTGGGGGACCCAAAAAAAAAAACCCCAAAGATTTATTGACCCAACTGCCTGGCAAATGCCCAGTTTGCCTTTTTCTGCTAAATTTCAAGCAAAATATATGGCCTGTTTAGGTATTTTTTTATTTATTTTTTTTTTATTAGGGTGGCTTTCTGCTTGACAAAACAGCTTCAAACTTAATTTGACCATCAAAAGTTGAAGTCCTGTCAAAGCAAAGGGCACCAACGTATCCACTGGGACAATTCCGATGGTCTTGTTCCCCAAGAATTTAAAAAAAAAAAATAATAATTCTGCTTCAGAATATTCTTTATCTTGAAACTGCCACTTAACTAGAAAAAAGAAATATCTATTTTTTAACCCAGCTTTGAGAAAAGCAGGCTTTGCCCCCTAAAAAGTCCACACCGCAGTCCTGTACACCACAATTAATTTTTACTTGCTCTGTTAATGCCAGACGAGGAGCATTTTAGCTGAAAACACCAGGATTTCTGCTGAGTTTGGGGGAATCAAACCAGTTTAGTTTCATTATCTGAAGAAAACAGAAACTGCACTGAAAGCTCAGGGCAAGCATTAACTGGCTTCATCCATCTTTGCCACCTCTGAGGGCAATTAATAGTCCCTTGTCTTTCCAAATGGTGAAAGCGAGGGGTTAAATTAATTGCTTCTGACCACTTAATGAGTCAGGCAGAGACCCTGGGAAGCTTGTCTCACTGCTGCCTGCAAATCAGCCAGGGGGGAAAAAAAAAAAAATATACTTTTCTTGGCCAAGATGCATCACTTATGGAAATATTTATGCTTTGGGGCTGGCACAGGTGTTATCACCCCACCAGACATGGGGCTGTGGGAGGTCATCACCCTGTGAAATTCAGCCCTGAGCGGCTTCCCCAGCCATTGGGGTGGATTAAATAAATCAGAATGTTTGTTCCAAGGGGAGCTGCAAAGCGGTGCAGTTAGGGAAAACCGCTTTCTCACAAGCACTGGGAAATTTTGGGGTTGTCCACCACAGAGGTGGATACACACCAAGACCTCCCATGAGCACGCTGCCGACCTGTCACCCCCGTCATCCCTCCCTGGAGGGCCACGCCAAGAGGAAAACACACCAAGAGAAAGCTGGACGCCTTGCAAGTCTTAATAAATTAACAGCCCCTTCCCTGCCAACAGCACTAAATCACTGCCCAGAGGATGGTCGTTTTTAATCACTCAGCCTCCAGCCTTCCTCATGCATGATAGTCTTTCTCCATCACCCCACAAGGCAACACTGGGCATCTTGGGGACATCTCGGCGCTCCCCACTTTTCCACCCAGCTCCCCCAAACACAAGCTGTCCCAGAGGACACCCAGCCCCTGGAGCATCCCCAGCCCACCCATGAGGATGGGGGCTTGTTGGCTAGGAGAACATCTCCCAGTTTGGGGGCCAGACCCCCCTCCCAGCCAGGTATCTCCCCCCGCCAACTTTCTCTCCCCATCACAGCTCATTTTCTCCCTCCTCCCCGCAGTGGGTTGTCATGTCAGAGAAGAAGGGAAGGAGACAATGAGGAGGAAATTGATAAGCATGGCTTGAAACCCAGAGAAAGAGAACATTTGCCTGGGAGAAGCTGTGATTAGATCCCTCTGTGTGTGTGTGTGTCCTTTGCCAGTGCTCCTAAAAATAGCGCTTGGCTGCACAGACTGTCACACGCATGCAGACATGCTCTCGCTGGAGCTATATTTACCAGGCTCAGAGACAGCCAGATTCCCATACATTAGCCATACATTCCCCCCACCCCCAGCGCTGGCACGCAGGGTTCACGTGGCCAGGAAGGGACCACAGCAGTGGTGAGGGACCTCCTTGAGCATCCCTGGGAACTCGGGGGCACAGAGAGAAATAGGGTGGGGAGCACAGGAGTGGGGAAATTAATTTCTGGAAGGTCCTTGAGACCATCTAGAAAAACAAAGAGCTTGATTTAGAGACATGCCCATGGGACAAACATCACAGAGGCCATCCAGATGGCCAGCACTCTCCTGGCCCTACTCCTCTGTGTAGCTCCCAAAGCAGCAGCTGTCAAAAGAGGTACTTATTCCCCAGACCATCTTCCCATATCTCCCCAAAAGCAAGTATTCATGGCCCAAAAGCAAGCGCTCGTGGCCAAGTCCTTCAAGCCTGATATCTGAACAGCACAAATATCTACAGCCATGGGCTGAAGGAGGTTCACAGTGAGCTCCAGCATTTCTCCAACTCATGAGACCTCTTCTCGCTGCCATCAGATGTGATGCTGCATTCGTGGGTCTGGGCATGAATAGGTTTGGAAGGAGGAAGGTCCCACAGCTGCTTATTGGGAGAAAGAAAAACTGGAGCATGACCTACATCGCCTGCTGGAAACCAGCTCCTCCACCCCCCACCATGCTCGTTAGCCTCGTGATAAAGCAGGGAGTGTTTAAAGGGACAAAATTGAGGCATTTTAGTCATATTCATGAGATTTCTGAAGAGGGTATTTGAAGACCGAGGTATTATTATCTACATATGTCTTCACAGAGGTTGTGTGCAATTAGCATTATTCAGAGATATGCAATTAGCATTATCCAGAGATATGTATTTCGGGTGAGAAAATAATTGTTTTTCCTCCCAGAGAAGTTGTTTTGTGCACAGTTTTCTCAGCTCTGAGCATTTCAGTCCAATTGGAAATTGGAAAATTGCCATTTGCCCCAGCTTGCCCCTGGAAGCAGAGCAGGCAGCAGCAAAGGACAGTTCTGCGACTTTTGTTTAATCAGTGAATTTTGGACAAGCTCGAGGTGTCTGTAGATCCAACGGGCACCTACACAATAAACTGGCCCAACACCACCTACAGCATCATTCCCTGGTGGCCGATACCATGTCCCCAGCAGCTCCACTCCCCATCCTGCCTGGAGCAGAGCGTCCGCCCCGATCCTCTGCCATCCACGGGAATATGAGTCTCATCTCCAGATCAAGGACCCAAATCATGAGTTTGGTTGCAAACCTTCCCCTCTGATGCCTGGGGGTGATGCTTGGGTGGACCCAGGCTGCAGAGGGCTTCCCATGGGGGAAGCAGTGGACAGCAGTTCCAAGGGGGTGGCACATGGATGCCCCTCAGTCCATTTTCACCGTCTCTTGGCAAAACAAAATGATCTTCCCCTGCATGGAGAGTGGCAGATGCCTTCCGGGACTTGTCTTCATTTTTCAACTCAAATATCCTCTGTTTAATCAGCTAGTTGTAATATCACCTTGTGAAATGGCATTAACAGAGGGCCAGAGGTGAGCTCCATCCCTTTATTGAAATGCAGAAGCGCAGGGTGGTTTGCTCCGAGCGCGCAGGTTTGGGTCTCTGGGCACACAGAGAGCATTTGCGCTCACCGACCTCAGAGCACAGCATCGAAAGCAACAGAAGAGACTCTCCAAAGGGGAAAGATCGATTAGGTTGAGTGTACTAACAGCAACCAGTTTTGATAGTAAGCCGTAGCACCCTAAATCACGCCAATAAACACCAAAGAAACAGCTTTGATTTAACTTGGGGAAGGTCTGAGCTACATATGAGGAGGCATTTTGTAAATTAGGAATTTGAGGGTCATTTAGTGAGGCCAACCCCATAAATCCAGTCCTTTCCCCGGCCCCCTCCAGCTTTAAGTTTAAAAGCCCAGGCGAGGACAAGGTCTAGACCTACCCAAACACTCACAGCCACCGGCGGGAGTTGTCCTCAACCTGAGGACTCCAGACAATCATTCACTCACAGCCATGCTGCAAACACCACTCATCTGGTTCCAGGTAGGGTCTTTCTCCACCGCTGACAATTTGGTCACCACATCCGTAGGGTCCTTTGAACTCGATCTAGCTGGTCTTTGGAGACGCTGATGCTCTGAGGAACAGACTAAACCCAGTAAGCAATATTTCGCTGAGCTCTTCAGGCAAGATGAAGGGCATTGGGTGCCCTAAGGGTTACTTAAAACCACTTGAAGGCACCAGTTGTTTGGACGTACCTGAGTACCTTGACTTCTCATGTGACTTGACTTGAGATGGGAATGTGGAACACAGCCCAAGAGCCCCCCCCTTCCCTCATAGTCATGCAACGCTGTAAGAGAACTCATTCCCCAAATCCTCCCCCCATCCTCCTGGGAGGCAGGTTAACCTGACAACACAACACAGAGAAACCACACCACAAGGGTAGACACGGGCTGATGGTCAAGCCAAGAGCAGATCCCAATGCCCTGACTCCACCATGGACCCTAAGGGCAGCTGGGCACCACTATACATCTGACCCAGCCTCCCAACTCAGAAGGACTGCCAGGACCACCACACAGTCCTCCTGCTTCTTTCAGAAAGAACCCAGCCCTGCAAAAACACATCATTTATCACCAACAGCACTTGCTCCAGGGTGTCCCATGCCAGATGGCTCCATGCTGTACCAGTCCCCACTGTCACTTCTCGCTCTCCCTTGCTGCAGCCAAGGACCTTCACTAATAATGCTCCACTCCAATCTGTTTGAACAAGCTGGCCTCCTTGATGCCACTGGGGAGGGTGGCAGATGAGAACGGGCTGAGGAGCTGCATGGAAAACACCTGCCCATTGCCCAGAAATGCAAACAGGCTGCCTCCCAGGCAGTGCTCTAAAAATATCCAAAAATCAGGAAACCCGACAGTACATTTATCAGCGGTGCAGCCAGCAGCAGCTTCCAAAACATCATAGCAAAGAGGCACAACCCTGGTAGGGGCATGAAGGCTTTCCAAGGGCTGGTGGCCAGGGTCGAGGGCTTGGTTGCTGTTCATGGAGGCCAGTCAAGCACCAGGAAGAGCTCACCTCTGCTGCAAGATGTTCCCTCGTAGGCAGCTCCAGGCTGGGCAGGCGCTTGCTTGGCTGCACGCAGATGTCTCCGCATCCGTCCACGGTGCTGTTAAACCCCTTCATTTCCCCAGCAAGAACACCACTTAAGCGTGAGCTACAGCAAAGCCACAAGTGGGCTCTGGAGCTAATGCACAAATTATATTTCAAAAGCACTTCTCCCCAGCGCCGGCTCTGCAATACAGGGAAATTGCTGTAATAAAAAGCTATCCTCTGAAGAAGCGAAAGGCGGTGAGAGGGGCAGGAGGGAGCAGGGACCTCGCTGCGAGGCCAGGAGCAGGGCAGCCCTTTGGGATGGGATTACGCAGCATCCCTCACCTCCAAGTTACAAGGTGATGCTCCCCCAGGCAGCTGGCCAGGCACAGGGCTTTCCCAGCATGATTGCTGAGGCACGAGGATGCAAAACTCTGGATGGGAAGGGGCCAAGGGTGAGGAACCCATGCTATATTTAAAAAAAAAAAAACAAAAACACCCACACACAAAAAAAACCACAAACCACAGGATGCAGGTCCTGTTCCTCTACCAAAAGCCTCTGGGGAGGGTTCTGGGACGGCATCCCCAGGGCATAGGGGTCACAGTTTCCTCTTCAGCATTTTTCTGTTGTGGGCCTTCTAAATCTGAAGGTAATCATCTGGTGATGCATGCCATCCTTAAGGCTCTACACTCACAAGACAGAGCCATCTGCAATTGGTGGCAAACCAGCACCAAGCCCAGACTCACAGAATCTAGGAGGAGAAACCCACTGCTGGGCCCTTCAGGATGAACCCAGGCACTCCAAAGCAGGGCTGTCCCAATAAGTCGTTTATAAATGAGCAATAGGAAAAGGACCATTCACTCAAATTATTAGAAGAGTCATTTCCAAGAGCAGAGTGCACTGCTCATAACACTCAGCATCCACTTTTCACCACAAGTTGCAAAAACTGCTTGAAACAAGCTGTTCCAGCCAGGAGCCCAAGACCAGGAGCTGCAGGGGGAGACACCTCAACCACTTGCCCTTGCATGGCCAGGATGCCTCACTGCTGATCACCATGCCCAGCCACAGAAGATGCAAAGCACCACAGCCCTTCTACATATACAGCCTCGTCTGGAGCATCATCATCCCAGCAGAGCCAGCCCTGGGGAGCACCTGGAGGAGAAACCAGGTGGAGAACCCCTAATGCCAACATGCACCTCAGGTTGGCATCTACAAAGGTCATTTTGCAGTCTAGGGGTAATCAAGGGGCTTCAGGGACCTGTCACCCATGCTGATAACACCCCTCTCCTCACCAGCTGGTTACAGGCTACAATTTGTCAGCATTGGCAAAAAAAAAAAAAAACAGCCTCAACTTCTGAAAAAAAACCTCAGGAGAGGCTCACCCTGGAGCTCCTCCCCAAGCAAGGCTGAAGCATCAGCATCTGAACCACAATTCGAGAAGATCAGGCTGATTCTCATTTGGGGTATCAGCCCAGATGTGGACACATTGGTGTACAAAGCGTCAGGACGATCGTTAGCTGGGTTAGAAGCAAGAGCATCCCCCAGAAGAAAAGCAGGGCCAGAGCTGGCTGCCAGCCAGCCTTAACCATCCACCCACTCAGGGTTGGCAATAAGATGCAGGAACCCCAAAACCAGCTGCCAAAGCCCCATATTCACTTTATTTTGTGCCCACGTGCCACGTTCTGCTCTGGGCGCAGGAGCCACAGCTGTGAGAGGCCAAAAGCAGCTCCCTGCCCTGATTGCTGCTGCTTCCAGTGAAACAGTGTTTAAGGGGAGGATCAAACAGCATCACCGCTGTTAACCAGAAAGCCCCTGCTCCTCTCCTTCTCCACCCTGCTCTCAGCTCCCGTTGCTGTGCAACCCCTCCGGTTTGGGGATTGCTCCGCAATCACAGCTGAGAGTCGGAGAGAGGTTGGGAGGATGCAGAAGGCAGCAGTGGCAGCTCTCCCACTCCCAGCACTTTCCAAGGAGCCCCAACTTCTTCTGCTGCCCCCACAGCACATGGGATTCCCTCCAACCCCTTCTCGCAGCATTCAGAAACTGTGCTGGGATCCTCATCCCCGGATCCGAAAAATCCTGGAAAACATGACAGGGATGGACTCTCAGGCTGGAGGACACAAACAACCCAACATTTCAGCAAAGTCTCCGAAGACTCAAGAGGTGGAGGAGGCCAACTCAGCCAGAGCTTGGCAGAGCAAAGCTGCCCAGCTGCCAGAACAACCAAAGACCCCTCCAAAGGCAAACCCATTCTCTGCCCAGCCCCACAGGGTGCAGGATCAGCCCTTTGCCCCATGGGTTAAGGCAGGGTGAGTAGGAGAAGCCAGATAAATGCTGCAGGACTTGATGCATGGGGAAATCACTGGTGAAGAGAGCCACCAGGGGCAACCAGGTCCTGCAAAAAGTAACGCCCACTTTTACTGCAAAAGTATCTGGAAAGTGACTTGTCTGCCTCCAATAAAAGCCCAGGGCACAAAAAAAAAAATAAAAATAATGTTTTCATGGAAGATGGAAAATGCAAAGCTGCTTTAATTTCGCGGTGGATCCTCCACCCAGCTCATGCTTCCAAATTCGTTAGCTGCCGTCCGATTCTTGCCTGACAGCAGGATCGCTAATTTTGTGCATCCCAAAATAATATTTGCCGAGCAGCACTCCTCACTATGATTAAAACAATATCGGGCACTAAAAATATACAGCTCCTGGGGGAATCCTGTCTGCCCAAGACAACAAACTATTTAAGACACATCAAGGAGGAGCATCTTTTCAATTAAAGGCAAAGCGGGTCCATGCCCTGTGATGGGGAACTTGGCAGGGATTAAGGCAACGAGGGGAAAACAGAGGACACAAGAGGGACAACAAGGGGTGGAAGAGGTTGTTTCAAGCATGACATACCTGTGATGGGAGGGCCAGGGCTGGGGAAGTGAACATCCAACAACGATAAAGCCCAATGCCTGGAGATGACCCCGGGTGTCATCTTGGTACCCTCCTGTCTGCAGGAGTTCCCATCCCTGGTGGTTAAATCATCTCCCCAAATAGGTCACACTGCTAATATCTCCTGCCAACTAACGGACAAAATATCTATGTGTAAGTGGTTCATTATTCAGCCAGCCCCCATGGCCAGCTACAATTCATCAAGGCAAATATTTGCATTTTTATCCCATCAACTAGCAAATGAATTATCAGTCAATACCCATTCCCAGTCCTCTGCAGCGAGGAAGCGTCCCCAAGAGCATCTCTCCATTGCAGTGTCTTTACATGTTTGCCGATCTGTCCAGCCTCTGTACATTTTCTCCCCGTTTCCAACCTAAATATATTCCCCATTGGGTTTTCCCCATTTGTTCTTGTGCCAATATTGACTTTTAGCTTAACCTCTCCCCAGTCCCTGGGTCCTCTTCTCACCCAGAGCATTGCCCAATGCCTGTGGGCTGCACAACCTCCCCAGAGCCAATGTTATGTTTCTGAACCAGTGCAACCCAAGAGCTGCCGAGCCCCATGCCCTTCCCCAGCTAAATAATTAATAATCACTTCTCTGATCCTATGATTAGCATGGCCAGCAGCCAAGGTTGCACCACAGAGCGCTTCCTGGTGGAGATCGGCCTCTGAGAGATGACCCATCACCTTCGACAGTCCAGACAAAGGCAAGGACCGTCTCGGTAGATCCTGAGTAAGTCCCCGCAGAGCGGCCCCCACGGTGAGCTGCGGTTCTGAACTCTGTGTGCACGCCGCTCCCTTTGATCTCCCCTTCATTAGTCTTTCTCCTTTGCTTTCGAACGTAATTAATACTTCCCTGATCAAAAGCCCCAGCACAAGGAGAGCTTTAACAACTCTTGTTTCACCACATGTTGCCATTAAGGGAGGGCTCAGGCAGAGGGGAGGAATAAGGCCTCATTTGGAGCCTCAAAACCACAGCAGTTTCCCCTCCCTCTGCCCCATCCCAAGGGTCTCACCACCAGGACCATCAGCAGGGTCGGAACATGCCGTGTCCCACCTCTTCCCAGCACCCAGCCACCCAAGCACAGGTTCTCCCGGGGTCTCAGGACCTACATGATGGCTGCTTGGGGTCTGATCAAACACCCACCTAACCCATCAACAGCATCCAGAGGAGGAAAGGACCAGGGCAAGCACATGGCTGTTTTCCCCCCAGCACCTTCCCAGTACCCAGGTGCTGTCACCTCACTCCTGAGCCAGGAGGACCATGTCCTACATAACCCTCGCTGGATTTCCACATCCAACCCTCTGACCTGCCCCAATTCATATCACTCAACATCAAACTCCAGCCCAAGCTTTGAGAAACCCTGGTCCTCTCCTGAAACCCTTATAACTTAATCGACAGCCTTGCTGCTTGGCCACTCAACCCACAATCAGGTAATCCAAGAGCTACGTGGTCAACCCTCCCCCGGTTTATCCTCTGCTGCCACAAACCTCCAGCAGATATCCCATAAGGTCTTAACCAGCTTTTGGGGCTGTGGAGAGGGGCCATGGTTGCAGAGATCAGGGGGAACGGTACAGGGCAGGAGGTGGTTTCTGAGAGTACTGGGCACCCACAAAGCTCAGCTTGGTCCCTCCATCCCAGCGCTGACCCTCTATGGATCCTTAGCTGCCACTTGCAAGGGCCACAAAGCATCACATCTCTCTTCTGCTGGCCTGGTGCCTCTTGCTGACCAAAAAAAAAACCACCCAGGAGAAGCCAGAGGCAAATTGCAGCCCAGCACACCAGGAGGAAGGTGCTCATCCAACCTCCAGCCTTTACTGTGCACCAAGGGTCTCCAGAGCCCCAGCTCTTCCCTGCACAGGGCGAAACACCGTTTCCCCAGGCAAGCAGGGGAAGGAGATGCTGATCTTACATTTTCATCCGTCAGCAAGCAGTTTTCAATTTTGCTGAGAGGAAAAGAAAACAAAACCACCATCCAAAGCATGTTCAGCCCCGGCCAGATACATCTTCCCCCGAGACATCTGAATTTTGATAGAAGCACGTTGCCCGCACACAGCATCCCCTGCCGCAGCATCCTTCTCCTCTCCTGCTTCCCCTGCAACTCAAAGACGAAAGGCAACCAAAGATTTTTTTTTTTTTACATCGAGGGTTGCTTTTAGGACTTTGCTAATCCCTTCATCTCCCAGCCTTTGCATCAGCCGGGACAGCAGCACACCCCACGCGGGGACCCACCGACACCAGAGCCAAGGTCATTACACCCAGGTGACATTACCCAGCAGGCGCATCCAAGAGGTTGGCTTTGCTCCCTGGCGCCGTCAGCCTGGCCAGACCTTGCAAAGTCACATAAGGTGACATTTTTCCAAAGAATTTAACTCGCCCTGATTAAAAGCCAGCTAAAAATCCTCCTGTCCATACATATCCCTGCTGGGAAACACTGTTCCGGGAGAATGGGCTGTTTCGAACTGGTATTTACTAGTGGGAAGGAAAGGGAAGAAGCTCTTTCCCAAGGTAGGAACCCCACGAGAAGACTATTTCCTTTGAAGAAGCATTCGGTTGGGCACTGTATTTCATTTTGTGCTGCAGCAGGCGCGATGCGATGCATCTGTTCAAAGGCAAAAGGAGAACACAACGCTCTGCTTGGGCAACCCCAACTGCCCCCCCCACCCCACCCCCCCACCCCGTTACCATGGTTCAGCTTTCCTCTCACTGAAAACATTGGCTTTTGTTCCACCTGCAAAGGACAAGGAAACCAAGCAGCTGAACACCCCGCGATGCCGAGCCCTGGCAGCCCTCAGGCATTTTGCAAACGAGCCTCTACCCCCCAAAACATGGATTTTTTTTTCATTTTCCACCCCCATCCTTTTCATCCTTGCAGCAAGCAGGAGGATGCAGGCTTCAGGGTAAAGAGCAGAGAAAAGCCTGAAGCTTCTTGGGTCAGGGAAACTACAAAAAAAAAGAAAAGAAAAAAAACAAACCCCAAAACTCCTTTCAAGATGTTTTCACAATCTTCCCCTTGCCTAGAGCTGCGGTTGCAGACACAAATCACAGCCCCCTCACTCGGGCAGGCCAGCAACTGGAAAACATAGCTTAGGAGCAAAGGTTTTATAAGCACAAGGCTAAGGCAAGGCAAATAACATAAGAGGGTGGGGATGGGGGGGTGATCCTCCACCTTGGAGGTGTCTCCTGGGGACCTGCCTGCCCAGCTCTGGGAGGTCCCATGGCTGGAGAAGGAGGTCGGGGGGTTGGTCTTTATATGTAGGACAGGGAAGGAGCAAATTAAAAGAGCTAAAGGAGATGCAGTGCTCATGCTGAGGAGTGGGGAAACCCGCAAATGCAAAGAAAAAACCTAACCCCAAAGCATGGGAAAAAAATAATAATAGAGCAGCAGAGGGGACGCTCAGTGCATGCTGCAACCCAGGGCAGCCTGGTCCTGCTCTCACCACTGCTCATCCAAGTTTCACCCTCCAGCAACGCAAGCATCCATGCCCAGGGACCACAAACACCACCCAGCAGCCAGAACCCGCACTCGATCCTTTTTGCAAGCGGAAGATCGGGGCAACAGGCTTGTTTTTTTGCCCGATTGTCTGTTCTTGCATTCCTTAAGATGCCACACCATAGTTCAGATCCCAGCCCAAACCACGTTCCAGCTACTCCCCTCCTGCCTAAGCTCAAGCTGCCAGCAGTAAACATCATCTACTACTTAAAACCCATTCTAATATCACTTAAAGATAACTCAAAGTTACTCTCAGCTTCTTCACGGGTGAGGAAATGTGCCCTCTCGAAGCCCAGGATAGCTGTCCCCATGCAGGGCAGCCTGTTCGGCATCTGTCCCGGGCAAACCAGAGCCGGCAGCAGGCTGGAAAAATTCATCCAGCTCTGAAGACCATCAGGAAGCATTAAAAAAAAAAAAAGGGGGGATAGATTTAATGTCTCTGGACAGGGAAAAACCCATAAAAGTTTATGGTTTCATGTACCCAGCAGCAGAAGCTGGGAAATATTAAAACAAGCAGACTGAGCACAGGACATTCGGAAACATTTTTATGGGCTCATTTTATTTCAATCCCTCCCCTTCCCAGCCCAGTACACTTATTTCTCACTGTCCCACCGTGCCTTCCCAAAAGGGGTGGGGGAAACGCATGATCTCAGCATAAATCTCCCATACGGGATGCGCAGAGACAGGGACACAGGCTCAGAGAATTACCATCAGAGGAGTTGGGGCTGAAGGCACAAAGTTATGGAGTTTGGGAATTTATTTTTTTTTTTCTCCCCCCTCTCCTTCCTTTTCTAGCAGTATGACATAATCCTCTTCAAAGCTATTTTTAAGCCCTTGTGACTTGTTTCATTTCAGGACAGATGCTGATCCCGGGAGCGGGGGGTGACTCCCGCACAGTAGCATTATTCCAGGAGAGACGGCGCAGCCTTGGCTGGTCACCTTTTATACAGGCTGAAACAGGTTCTAAAAATACCCAATTTTTATTTTTTTTTTGTAACAGAAACAAGGGAGCTGGAGAGGAGAGGGGGAAGAGAAAAAAAATTCCAGTTTGCTCTTTCTGATGCGTTTCCTCACTCCTGAGCTTGCCGGAGGACACTGCTGGGGACAACCAGCCCTATTTCTCCTTCCCAGAGCCCATCCCAAACCCATTATTTTGGGATACGTCACCAGAGCAGAGGGTTTTGCCTGATTTTTTGGCTAGCAGGGAAGACCAGGACTACCCCTTTCTTGGGGGACCTCTTCCCAGGGCACCTTTTCCTTGAGCAGGAACGATCATCCTGCATCCAGAGCTATTGCAGGGGGAAAGAGATGGGCAAGGACAAAGTCTAGGAGGCATCTCACAAGCTTTGGCCTTCAGGGTTGCAGCACCAGCAGGAAGGGCAGTACATCCTCTGAGCTCATCCACTGCCTCTGAGCTCCCCTCTCTCCCCATCGCCCCCCCCGCTTCTTTGCACAAAAGAAGTTTGAGGGGTCTCAGCCTCAAGACCATGCAGTAGGGTCTTGGGGAGGTTTTGTGGGACATCTCCAAGCTGTTGGATTTGCAAAGTAACTGTACACTCATATTCTGGGTGCACCAGGGAGCACACAAGTTGCTGGACCAGCCCCGGTCCCAACGTCAGGGTGTGACAAGAGGCCATGGTGCTCCTGCTCCTACAGCCTCAGCATCGCTGGGGTTTCCCACTGGGCAGATGGCATGAACCTCCAAAAGAAAACCAGCCCTCCTGCCTGGTCCCAGCACCTCCTTTACCTTCCTTCAGCCATGGTGGGAGGGGAATCAGATGGGTGAACAAGGAAAGAAAACACCAGTCAGATAGCAAACCACAGCCAAAGCACCCTCAGCCCTCCACCTCCAGACAGCACCCAAATCCCACAGGAGGATCAATGTCCCATTTTGTGTCCAGGATGGCCCCCACCCCCTCCAGGGGATGCAATGGGAAACCTTTGCTTTGGGGAAGGGATATCACACCAAGGTGCAGGACCCACCTGGGGGTATTGAGGGTGCTGTGCACCCCACGCACAACAGAAAGCTGCCCAACCACAGCTTCAAAGCCCCAACCACATCTTCAAAGCCCCAATACAAGCTGATGGCCCAGCATAGAGCTCACAGGATGGTTCCAGGGCACCAGCAGGGTTCCTCCACACACAAGGGTTAATTTTGTCCAACTTTCAGCATGAGGAGAACCAGTGCTTTCCTTTTGCTGAGCAGAAGTGGAGCAGATACACTGCTGTCGGGGTGGGGAGAACATCCCCCAGATGTGCCAGCAGCACTGAAACTCTACCATGCACCAGCAGCTCACCACCCCCAGAGATGAAACTCGACCGCAGCCCAAAGTGGAGGTGATCTGAGTGTGCACACACATGTGCAATTTTACACACACACCCTGCCACGAGCATGAGCTCAGACACTCCAGCGACACGTCCCCACCTCACCCAAACACACAGCACCCTCCCTCACTCCTGCCCACGCACCCGCAAAGCTGTTTAAACAAACCGTCCTATTTTGCCTATGAGCCTTAAGGGAAGCAATATATATATATTTATTGCAAGTTGCTTCTATACTTAAGCACTTGGCTCTTACCAAAGAGAGGGAGCAGATAGCGATGGGTAATCCAAGCCTTGTAGCAAACGTCTTTGAGTCGGAAAGTTTGAACCCGTGGAACTAAAGCGATGCCTTCTGAAGTTTCAGGCACCGGCACACGCATCTCGCCATCATCGCTGAAGCAAAGAAGGTTTCAGGAAGATTCGCCTAATCCTTTTCCAAGTTATGAAGATTTAAATCCTTTGGCATTTTCAGCAAGTGTATTCCAGCTCACAAGGAGGAACAGATCCTCTCTCAGCACGCCGAGAAGAGCAGAGTCACGCATGCATGGGGTTAGGAGCACTTTTGCACAGCGTCCTATCCACATCCCATCCTTTACGGGACCTTTGAGAAAAAAGAAAAAAAAAGAAAAAAAATCAGTCGCAGCATTATTTATGTCTATTTTCCCCAAAGCTCAGAAGCAGCCAGCTGTATTTTGTTCAGCCTGTCCCAAAAGGCTCCTAACAAAGAGAAGACCAAAGCTGGAACATGCGCCAGCTGATTTTGAAAGCTATGAATGACTGCGGCAAGGAAGCAGCTGGGAAGTTCCCCAGGCAGACGCAGCCCACCGGCATGCCCCATGCCCTGCAGGGTCCCCTATTTCTTCTTGGAGGAGCTCAAAATGGGGGAAGGAGAGGGAGAAGAGGCCACATGTTGTTCTGGTGGGCTCTCAGTATCGTCTAGACCTGCTCAGCCAGCTCCCTGCCCCAGCCTCTCCTACGCAGGCCGTGCTGGAGTAAGAAAGGCTTCAAGACACAATACAACCCTTGGAGGGGCTATTAAACCCTCCCAGGCTCATCAGCAGAGCAATTAAATTCCTTCTTCCCACCATTCATGCGTGTATCCTCAAGCAGCTCACCTGGCCCTGGGAACACCAACTGTTGCTGTTAAACCCACAAAGCAGGGGTTATCATGGCCACGTGAGAACCAAGACTCAACGGGAGATGGTAGGAAGGACCTGCTGGTGGAAGAGCTGTAAACCCAGGGCAAGGAGAAGAGCAAAGGACAAGGGATGGACATCTAAAGCCCATTTTTCCTCATTTTCCAGTAAAGCTGGGAAATGCAGACAACACCTCACTCACCTGCACTTCCTAAGCTCTTGAGGCAGTCCCCAAAAAATCTGAAAATCCCAAATTTCTGTAGGCTACAAAGCCCTTTCCACCAGGATGGTGGATGGATGGTTCCTCACCAAGCCAAACCCAACACAACCCTGCCTGCAGCTCCCCATATTTCTTCTGGTGGGCTGAAATGATCAATTCTTTGCCACAGACCCTGCTTAGGAGCATTCCACCAGGGCAGGGGACACCAGAATGAACAATTCTTGATGGCAGGAGGAAAGCAAACATCAGCCAGATGAGGAATTGCAAAAAAGCAACAAGATTAAAAAAAAAAAACACAGGAGCCCTTCAAAGTCAGCTCCTCAAGGTTTGAAGGAACATGGCCTTAATTTCATCAACTGTGAAAACCCATTAGCATCTTAAAGTCCATTTAAAATATTCGTCTGGAGGATATTTTATGCAAAACTGCCGCTGTGTCTTAAAAGCGGCTGCAAAACATTAACAGCCACATTGAAACTCCCCTCCTGGGGTGGTCACCTCCCAGTGGGTTTAGTGAAGGTGGCAGCAGGGACAACAGCACAGGGTGACCCAGGGGAAGGGACAAACAGTGCAAGGAGCCCCTTGCCAGCTATGGAAGAATGAAGTACAGAGCAAAGCTTGGCCTCGTTGATGCTGGTTTTCACAGAATCATCAGGGTTGGAAGGGCCCTCTGGAGCTCTCCCAGTCCCACCCCCTGCCACAGCAGGGACACCTCCAGCAGTGGCACAGGACGGCGTCCAGGCGGGTTTGGGATGGCTCCAGAGTGGGAAACTCCACAGCCTCTCTGGGCAGCTGTGCCACTGCTCTGCCACCCGCAAAGGAAAGAAGTCCCTCCTCATGTTAAGATGGAACTTCCTGTGCTCCAGTTTGTGCCCTTTACCTCTTGTCCTGTCACTGGGCACCACTGAAAAAAGACTGTTCCCATCCCCCTGGCACCCTCCCCTTAAGTATTTATAAGCATTGATAAGATCCCCCCTCAATCTTTTTTCTAGACTAAAAAGCCCCAAGTCCCTGAGCCTTTCCTCGTAAGAAAGATGCTCCAATCCCCTCATCATCTCTGTAGCCCTTTGCTGGACCCTCTCCAGCAGTTCCCTGTCCTTCCTGACCCGGGGAGCCCAGAACTGCACACAGTGCTCAGCTGCGGCCTCCCCAGGGCAGAGCAGAGGGGGAGGATGACCTCCCTCGACCTGCTGGCCACACTCTGCTGGGTGCACCCCAGGATGCCATTGGCCTCCTTGGCCACCAGGGCACATTGCTGGCTCATGGTCACCCTGTTGGCCACCAGGACTCCCAGGTCCCTTTCCACAGAGCTGCTCTCCAGCCTGTCTGCATCCACATGTCCCCGCAGCACAGTGCAGGGCGATGTGCAGACCCTGCAGCATCTAAAGGTGCAGGGAAGGGACTTGCCTGGGGTCACAACCCGAATCCAAGCCGGGATTTATAAGTCCCTTCCTCCTCCCCACCGGCTCGCAGAAAATTTTGGGGGGCAATTCTCGGCTTTTTCTCCCCCCTCAAAAGCAGTGGGGTTGTTTGTTTAACAAGCCCTAACTCTGCCACAGTGGGGAATTAGAAGGCGAGAAGCTCTCCGCTGTGGCCTCTGATTAACAAAATATATTATTAGCATCCCAAAGCGAGCTTTGCCAGTGCCTATAAATACAAGCCAGCAGTGACTCAGCAAAGCAGTAGTTATTTCCCACCACCCCCCCCAATTTCCCAGGTAGTTGCATCTTGGGGTGTGCATGTGCGTGCAGTCCTGGCTCCTGGGATGCTGCGCAGGTCGTCATGGAAACCCAACGCTGCTGAAATCATCCCTACTCCGGAGAATCCTGTGCTATATTTCCCCCCAGCCTGGCCAGGGATGCCCCGAGCAGACGCGAGACCAGGCTGCGGCACAAACCGGCAGCACGGGAAGGAGGAAAATGGGGGAACTGAGCTTTTTTGAAGCTATTCCTGGCCTTTAGAAGTCACCCATACAGCAGGGAAGATTCTCTGTTGTCTCATATGAGGCTGTGTTGGGCACCCTGCCCTTGTCTGGTACCCAGCCCGCATGCTAAAGCTGCGGCCAGGGCGTAATGGCATGCTTTATATTTTTTTTTAAACTAGCAAGGTTATCTTTGCAAGACCAATCAAGGGCCAGGACATGAAAAAGCACATTATAACGAGGGTTTCCCACCACCTTGGGCAGCTCTGTCCACCACTAAGTGATCCTGCCGTGAAACCAAGCAGATTTTAATACATCTGCTCCCCCCAAAAAAGTATCAACACCAGTAACATTTGGTGTTTCTAATGGCCTTTCAGACATCACGTTAGTGGAGTCACCCAGCCCCAAGGCACAAAACCCATGTTTGGTTGGTTGTCACCAAGCTTAAAGGATTTTTCATCTGTGGATTCGCCACGCTAAGCAGGGCCCTGGAGCAGTGACAAGCAAAGTTTTCCAGGGAAAAAAAAAAAAAAAAAAAGTCAGCCAACCCAAAAAAAAACCCACAGAATGCTTGGCAACCCCCAAATTTCCATGCCTTTGTCCAAGTTTCAAAGAGCTGTTTGTGCCTGGAGGGTGCCAGCGCTGTTTCGCTGCAGCATTTAAACAAGCCGCCGCCACGGAACAGGAGATTTGCATTCGGAAACTCCCTGTGATTCTGCTTTTCCATTCCTGTTGCAAACAACAGGAAAAAAAAATGCCATTTGAAAGCAATTTTGATAGAAATTTCTATTTTGGCTAACTAGTGAATCACAACTGGAGCACCAAGGGATGGCTCAGACCTTCCTGGACCACAGGGATGGGAATTGCTTGGTGAGATTGGAGCAGTAACCAACACCATTAACATTAATACTTCCAAGGAGATAGCAGCAAGCTTCAGATCAGTGAAATAAGGAGGAGGTGGTGGCCTAAACAAGCAGAGTCTGTCTCCCATCCTAAGTCCTGCCCCAGGAGCAGCCCCATCCCCATGCCCGCAGCCAGCTCTACAGCAGCCCACTCACCGCACCACCGCCTTCCAGGACTGGAGGTTCCCCCTGATTAATTATTTGTCATTGCACACCATAAATCATGAAGGATTTGAAATGGAAACCTTCACATGCAACACAAGCAAGGCCACCTTTCCCCTGCCACGGCTCAGCTCTCGTGTTCCTGGGTTCAACACCAGGATACCAACTCAGCAGGAGAAGATGCTGTAATTCCATCCAGCCCTCATGATGGTCGCATACAGCAACAGGAGATTTGGTCTCCCCACCCCAGCACCACAATGATCCAAGCAAACAAGGAACCGAATGGGATCTGGGCTGAAGTTATCAGGGGACACCAAGAAATCCTTAAATCCAAGTCATCTCAGTGAGCAACACTGTGGCCTGGCTCTGCCAAGACCACTGGTCCCAAGAGGTCCTCAACTGGCTCCTGCAGAATCAGCCCTGCAAATCTAACTTCGCTTCTGGAGACCCCCTAAACCATTTGGGGTCTTCATAGCCCACAAGGTAGCACATCTCTAAACTTGCTGGTTTTTATCCTTCCTATTTACAGCTGTCTCCCCAGCCTGGCCATGCCGGAGCATCTCTGAGCCCTCGCCAGCACAGCTCGGTCCCCACAGAGCTACAGAAGACAGACAAGAGCCAGAAATTCGGATAAGGTCACGGACAAGGCTTTTAAAAATGTAAATGAAGCCCAAGGAGTTGGCCTAATCCTGCAGGCAGGCGCTCTGCAACACGCGAAAATGAGATTAGCACAAGGTCCCCTTGGCGCGGGTCGGGTCCATCTGCTTGGTATTCTCCTTGCAGAGGGTCTCTCCGAGGACAGGACCAAGCCCATAGCTCCCAAGGACATCTCCCACCCCAGCACCGTCCTGCTCAGGCATAATCGTCCTGACAGGTGTCAAGTGGGGGGGAGGGGGGGAATCCAAAAAAGATGTAGTTTTGGACCAAATCAGCGTTTCCCTCACAGAACATCACTGCTGATGTTGCATCCCTTGAAGGGAAAGGACAGTGCAAGGGAAGCTGGAAAACCCTCTTCCAAAGCTTTGGGGAAAGGCTTGTTTTTTCCTTTCAGCATTTATTTGGGTAGGGTTGAGGTTTTTTGGTGTTTTTTTTGTTTTGTTTTTTTTTTTTCTTTTTGTGAAAAGCAGCTGGAAAAATCCGCTTTGCTTTCAAGCTCCAGCACTGGCCCACAGCCCTTGGCCGCTGCCAGGGCTCCTCCAAGCCCAGCCTTGCTGCATCCCTGGTACCTCCCCGGTCCTGCCAGCGGGGCAGCCCTGGAGGAGCACGAAGCCTGCTGAGCGCCACACTTCAAACCAGCATCTTTAGGAGAGATTTCCCGCTTCAAAGACGGCACGCTAAACTCCAAACAAGACAGTTGCATGCAAGCGGAGGATGGCAGAAGAGGGGCTTTGACTCCAGTTGATGCTTTCCAGGGGCTCGGAGCTGAGCCCAAGCTAAGGACCTCCCGACTCCTTCCCTGCTCTCCTGAAGCATTTTTTCAGCCCAAACACAGAAACCAAAGGGAAACTGAGGCACAGGGGGAATGGATGCAACCTGCCAGCTCAGCCAGAAACATCATCTAGGGGTTTCCAGCCCCGTGCTCACCACTGGAGCCTCTTGCCCCTCCACAGCAGACACCTCCACCTCTCTAGCGAAGCCAAAAAAGCGCATTTTTAAGGCTGCCTATTTAGGCCCCCCCCAGCTCTGCCAGACCCGGTGCTCACTCCCCCCTCAAGCACAGGCACGGATGCTCAGAGGTCTCCCCTGTGCTCATTTCCAGCACTGTTTGCACAGAGAAGCCATCCCTGAGCAGGCTGAGCTCCCCTCACCAGGGTGATTAATAGCGGTTTTGCTAGTAAAACAAAAGGCCATTAAGAGCGCTAATATTTGCTCTCCCTACTCCCTGCCTACTTCATTTCATACTTCAATGCAAGCCCGGCACGCTTTCCCCGACGAGACATTAATAAGGGCACAAAGCCACATCGATTTCCCCCGCCACTGGGGATCAGATACGGCTGCCCAAACCCGCTGGCTGGGAAAGCAAGGATGCTCCTAACTCCGTCCATCCAAGTAGAGAATAAATCCCAGACCAGGGTGAAAAGCACAGGGATGCCTCATCCCTCCACCTTATACCAAGTTTTTTTTAATATTAAAGAGAAGAGCAGCACTTCCACAGGGCTTTTAGCTGACCTGGTAATGGAGAGAGTCCCACATCCATCCCCAGCCCAGCCCTGCAGCAGCAGGAACCCCATTAACATCAAAAAAGCTTCATTAAAAGCAGCCCAGACCCCACAGCCTCCAAAGAGTTTGGAAATCAGGACATAAACCCCAAAGGACCGAATCCTGGGGAGAAAAGCCCCACTTTGGGGTTACTCACTGGTGCCAGCTCCTCCGCAGCTTGCACAGGGGCAAACTCCCCTTGCCAAAAACCTTCAAACCAGGAGAAACCCCCTTGCTCTGAGCCCCTCTAAGGGCATGTTGAGCCCCCTTGAATCCTTTTATAGGTCCCACCCTCCCCAGGTGGGACGTATCTGGGCTAAAAGCCCTAAACTCCCCTCAACCAAGAGGGAGGTGGAGTGCCTTTGGGTTTATTTGGGTTATCACCTGGGGTGGTGATTTGCTCTGGTGCTTGATACAAGAGCCGGACGAGTCAGTATAACACAGGTCAACAGCCCCACGTGATGGGATACACAGTTTTTCCATCAGGATGCACAAATTCATTAAAATATAACCTTTTTCTCAGGGCAGGAATGATTTCCCATTTCAAAAGCAGTTGTGAATTTTGCCACGTCCCGTTCCCAACGAAGCGGACAGTTTTATGGGTCATACTCCCACCGCCGCTCTATTTTAATAGGCTTTTTTTTTTTTTTTTTTTAAACCTGCTTAAATGCAACAAGTTGACCTGAAATCACCCAGCCGCAGCACGTGGCCTGAGCACGTTGGCTGAGCAAAACCATCTCTGCTCAACACCGGCAGCAGTTTCGACTCCTCCTTCCCCACCGTGGGCAGGATGAGATTTGAAGCTCGAGGATGCTGTGCTCGCCGGGATGAGCGGATGCTGGGAATTTGGGGATTTGGCCCCTTGCGCGATGGGCTGCTTTGAGCTGGAGCGTGGTGTTGAGGGTGCCGACCATGACACCACCACCACCAGGCAGCCCTGGAGCTGCCGGCCTCTCCTGGTGAGCAATGGACTCAAGCCCCCCAAAAAGAGCTCACCGTAGACCATCTCACTGAAAAAAAATCCCTAATTATCACTGAGAGCAAGGATTTGGATTTCACCCCAGCCCTTGCTCCAGGTAGCTGAGACCCCAACAGGGGGAGGCGCCCCCTTCTCCCCCAAACCACGTGCTGAGCATTGAGGACCACATTTCAGAGCATCTCAGAGATGAATTTCCACATCCCGTGGTTCCAATGGCCCCAGGATATCGTCGATCAGGAGAAGGCTGTTTCACCATGAGCATCCCGTGGGATTTCGGCCAGGAGAAGGCACCGTCTGCTGCCGCAGGAACGCAGCAGGATGGGACACGTGGGTCTGCAGGCCAGGGAAGGGTGATGGAAATGGGGGGAAAAAGCAGATTTTGAAACATTGCTTGAAGCAAAGGGTTCTTAGGGGATTCTTTCCTTTCTCCTTCTTGGTTTATTACTACATTCTCCGCAGGTTTTTCCCCGGGCGGCTGGGACCTGAGGTGCTCCCGGGCTCAGCGTTGCTAACACGTATTTCTGTATTCTCACATCTCTCCCAGCTAATCTTTAGGGAAAGGGGAATTGACAAACTGGTGAAAAACTGACTGACACTCCAATCAAAATACAAAAGAAACAGAAATAAATGGCTCTGAAAAGAATCGCTATTTAATTAGAAATTACATCTGTGCCAGTGAGTCACGGCGGGGAAGCGATACATCAGCGGGCTCGGCAGCGAAGGGCACCTGCCAGCAGCATGACAATGGGGACCGGCTCCATCCTGGGGCCGCGACGGGAGATCTTGGGGGGGGCAGAGGGGACCCCCTGCCATGGGGGTCCCCTGCTAAGCCTTGCCGAGCTGAGAGCCACCCTGCAGGAACCAGCCTGGCACGACCCCGGAAAATAAAATGCCTGCGAGCCCGCAAGCTTTGCAGAGAAATCCCCTCCCAGCAGTTTTCCTGCTGGAATGGGAAAATCCCCGGTAAATCAGATCTAAAGAAAAGCATAAATAACGATTGCAGAATGAGGGAGGGAGAGAGATTAGGGAGGTGGGAATAAAACCGCTTCTCTCTCTCTCCATCGCTCTCTGGCCGTGTCCTTTCAGCGAGGAAACTCCGACCCTCCATCAGTGGGGTACCAAAGCTGGGCAACATCTGGGGATCCCCCCCAACTCCTCTGGGACATCCCAGGGAAGGTGGGATGGGGTAGGAGAGGATGTCCAGCAGGGAGAGGGGGGACATGGATCGGTCACAAGGGACGTGAGATGCCGAGAGTGGTGTGGTCCGTGACCCCCCCCCCGATTCTGGGCTGTGATGCACAGGTAGGAAGCAACATCCTTGGGAGGCTCCCGCTGAAAGCCGTGTCCTTCGCCGAGCTCTTTGTGGGGAGCAATTTTGGCTTTGCAAAGCAGCAAATAAAAGCAGAAAATAAAATTTAAAAAAAACAAAAAACAAAAAAAAAAAAAAAAAACAAATAAAAAAAAAAAAAAAAAAAAACAACAAACCAAACCAAACCATGCTCTTTCTATTCTTCCTCCACAAATGATGACTCCACCAGCAGCTGGGCTGTGCTGCCCAGCAGCAGCTGGAAACACGGCGGGTTTCACAGCAGGAGCGAGGCAGGACGGACGGATATACCACCACGCAGCCGCCGCTTTGCCCCCCCGCCCCTGGTGCTGGGGATGCTCAGGGCCAGGGGTGTCCCTCAGCATGGGACCCGCTGATGATGAGCACCCTGGGCTTCGGAGCAAAGGAAAGCAGGAGCGAAGGGTGGGGCGTGCTGCAGGTTTGGCTTCTTGGGTGTCTAGTAAAGGCTGAGCCTTTCTGTCCCCCCTTTCCAGGGGTAGAGCTTGCTGGCACCCCTTCATTTCGCATCCTCAAGACACCATCCAGAGGTTTTCAGAAGGTCGTAGGAAACACAGCTTGGGCCTCTGACCTCACGCTGGAGGCTTTGGACGTCCCTGCAGCGCCAGTTCTGCTGCCTTAGCTTCACCAGCGTGGAGAGGACTTTCCAAGATGGGGTTTTGGGCAGCGCAGACGCTCAGGGTCCTGCTCTCCAGCGCTGGGTATTTTCAAGCATCTATTATCAACCTGGCTCAGACCGAAACTCCCCGGGCCACCGGTACCCATCACCGAGGTGACAAACCGATGCCTACAGGAGAGGGGAAGAGGAAGTCATGGATGGAGCAGTGTTTTCTTCACAGTCCGGGGCTCATCCTCTCATTTTATTCCCTGCCGTAGTTTATTCAGGTCGTCCTCTGGCCAAAATCATTCAATAGCTTTTATCGTCTTCACCAGATGTGCTGTGCGCTTTTGGAGGCGAGACCTTACCCGGTCCCGCATCACCAGTCCGAGGTGGATTTCCCAGGAGCGACGCCTCCATCTCCTCTTTACCGCCTCCACTATTTCCCCAATTTGCTGTCCTAATATCCCCGCTGGTTTTCGGCTCTGCCTGGTTAACGGCAGAGGCAGAGCGTGAGCTGGCATTAACCTGCTATTAGAGGAAATCGAAGCCTGGGAGCGGAGGAGAGAGTGTCATGGTCGTTGGAGACCCGGGTGGCCATGTTGTGCCCGGCTGAGCTTCAGGTGCAAATTATGGCACGGAGGAGGTTCCTGCTGAAAACTTCCTACCAACCACGTGGTTACCCTGAAAAACAGCATTACAATAAGGCTGCGCACCGAGGGATTGCTTGCCGGCATCCGCCAACGCACCCCGGCACTCCTGTCATCCTGGGGATCCACTGCTGGACCTGACCTGAATGCCCGGTGGGAATCGGAGGAGCCCCCAAAACAGCATCTCGTGACGTGCTGCGCGCTGAAGGATGAGTCAGTGCGGGTCCACGCCAAAAAGTGTGTTCAGCACTTTTGAATATACCCGGTAGGAGGCAATAAATAACACGTATGCGCACACGCCGCCTCGCCTCTTGCAGACCTGGGATTGCCACCTATCGTTGCCGTTACGCTCGAGGACAGGAATCTCTCCTCGCTCCCATTGCTGCCAAACTGCATGGATTTTCCCAGGCTGCATCCTGCCTTTGGGCCAAGTACTTTCCCTCCTTGGGGTCCCCCCAAACCAGACTGCCCCACACACACATACAGGCCCCGCAGTTGTTATTTTCCTTCTGCCCAGGCAAGTCCCGCAGCAGGGACCTGTGCTGGGATGACGCTCCTGTATTCCGGGTGCGCTGGTGGTTTTTTACAGCTCCTGCAGAAACGGGCCCCAAATATGACCCGCAGGGAGGAGGAGGAGAAGGAGCATTTTGCATTCAGCAGGGACAAGCCTGAATGAGGTTATTATTTCAGAGAGGGGGACCGGAGTGGGGAAACTGAGGCAATACCCCCCACCACCACCCAGCAAAGGGACACCCCCCGGCCGGCGCTGCCTCAGTTTCCCTGGGCGCTGCCCCCCTCCCTCCCCGCTCCGCAGCCTACAACGGGGCTCCCGGTCCCTTTAAGCCCCCCCCGCCCGGCGGAGGCTCGGCCCCTTTCTCTGACACAGCAGCCGCCGGGGCGAGCCGAACCGGGAGCCGCGGGGAGCGGGGAGGCTGCGGCCGGGGCCGGGGGCCGGGGGCCGGGCGCCCACCGCCTCTCCGCCCGCCCCATGGCTCTACCCGGGGCGCCGGGCGCCCCCCGCCCCGCTCCGCCCGCCCGGCGCCCAGGGGACGGTCGGCTCTGAACCGGCAGCGCTGCCGCCGGTCGGTCCCGGGGGCACCGGGGGAGGGTGCGGGGGGTGCGGGCAGCGGGGGGCACCGGGGAGGGTGGGGAGGGAGGGAGGGGAAGGAGGAGAGGGAGGGTAAAAGGGTGGGAGGGATGCGGGAAGTGGGGATGGAGGATGCGGGTACCGGGGGATGGAGGATGCGAGCAGTGGAGATGGAGGATGCAGGTACCGGGGATGGAGGATGCGGGTACCGGGGATGGAGGATGCGGGTACCGGGGATGGAGGATGTGGGTACCGGGGATGGAGGATGCGGGTACCGGGGATGGAGGATGCGGGTACTGGCATCCTCCATCCCCCGTGCCCCGGAGGATGCGGGTAGCGGGGATGGAGGATGCGGGTACTGGGGATGCGAGCATGCCAGGACCCCCTTCCCCCCCTTCCCTGTGCGCACCCCCGAGATGGGGGGGATGCGCCCCCCACACACACACACACACCCCTTCACCCGTGCTGCTTCCCCCCTCCCTCCCCTCGAGGGAAGGCGGGTGGCTTTGGGGGACAAGGTGGGTTCCCCCCCTCTTCGGCCGAGGCGGGGTTGGGGCTTTGAACACGGGAGGGAGGGTGGCAGTGGGGAGGGGGCTGCGTGACACCCCCCCTCCCCAAAGCGGAGGGGTCCCCTGGGACGTGTACGCACACCCCCATCCCCCCACCCCCCCCCCACGGCGGGCTGTCACCTCTCATAACGTCTCACCCCTTCCGACAGCGACCGAAGGAAAGTGGCCCCCGGACTCCTCTTGTGTCACGCAAAAGCCCTGAGGGAGGAGGAAGAGGAGGAGGAAGAGGGGGAGGAAGTAAAGAAAGGAGACGGGGGAGAAAACAAAAAAGGACAAGGAAGAGCTTGGACTGGAGCCAAGGGGGGTCTGGATCGCGACGGTAAGTTCCTGAGCTGTCTGGCTGTCTGTCTATCCATCCGTCTGGCTCAGTGAGACCCCGCTGTGCCCAGTCTCCGGGTCTCAAACTGGGGGAGGGCAAAAGGGAGGGTGCCGGGGGCAGTGCCAGGCTCCTACCTGGCCTCCCCCCCCCCAGTTAGTGGGGGGGCTGCTGTGGGGGTACCCCGGGGCTTGTCCTCGTGCCGGGGCTGAGATCAAGGCAAGGCAGGAGTGGGCAGGGTGTCCCCCACCCGCCAGCTTTCTGGCTCTGGAAGGGATGGCCCCCTCATGTTTTCTGTCTGTCTGTCCTTGCAGGAGGGGACCCTGGGCTCCCCAGGACACCAGCGCCCAGCTGGGAGACCCCCACCACCACCGCCCAGCGTTGGAGCTGGTGACCCCGGAGCGAGGGTCCGACGCGGGAAGCAGCGTCACTCCCCAGGGACACCCAGCCCCGCGTCCCCCTCCCCGGCATCGGGGAGCAGGCAAAGCGTGAGCTGCTGGATTTTAGCTTCCCGGGACATCCGACGGACTCTTCCTCTTCCTCTTCCTCCTCCTCCTCCCACTCACCCGACCAGGCAGTGCTCGCCTCCTCCACTCGCCCCATGGCCATTCCACATCTCCCGACGGCCACCGGCTGAGCCCCCCTCTTCAGCGTTCCCGACTCCGCATGGTGCATCGCGACCCCTCTCCCCGCTCCGAATCGGAGCCCCCCGACCTCGCAGGGAGGCGAGCGTGCGGCTGGGACTTTCTTGGAGGCAGGGGAACGTTAAGATGTTGAAAGCTCCCCGGCCGAGAGGGGCTGCGCGGACGCCAGGCCACCCGGCTAGAGGGGAGCAGGATGGACAGAGCCGTTGGGGCCGGGAACCGAGGCCGGTAGGGAAGGATGGACTCCCGGACCTGCCAGGACAGGCAGCCCAGTGACCACCCCAGCAGCAGCAGCAGCAATTGTAGCAGCAGCAAGAGTAATTGCGAAAGGGAAAGGATCCGGAGTCGGATGAAAATGGTGATCGGGCAACTGGAAGGAATCTTACAGGAGCTCAAGGAGGTGGCCAAGGAGCTCCGGGAGGTAGGAAAGCCCCAGGATGTCCTCACATCCCTGCGCGGGTCGCGGTAGCTGCTGGCCCCAAATATGGGTGCTCTGTCCCCGTCCCCCTGTCTGTCCCCTGCCTCCAGGGCCGGGCTGGGGGGGGAGCAGAGGTGGCTCAGCACCCACAACCCGTCGGCCCCGGGAGGGACCCGGGGTGGCACAGCCTGGCTGATTTGCCATAGGATTTTCAAAAAGAGGGGGGAGAAAAAAAATAATCGCTCCGTTTGGTAATATTGCCCTTGACCTTGATGCCGGGGTTTGCTCGGGGTCAGGGGGCCCGGCCGAGGCACCCACCCTGAGGGTGCTGGGGGTGGGAGAAGCGCCGTGGGGGTCACACACCACCGGGTCTGGGGGGGCCATCGGCGCCGTGCCACAGTCAGCTCTTGTTCTGCCTTGGGCAGGGGGGGTTGAGGGGTGTTTTCCAGGCCCTTTTTAAACCAGAGAGGTGGATGGAGAGGGGATGGTGGGTTGCTCTGGCATTGCAGAGATCACCAAAAATATGGCATCAGCCCTGGATGCGATGAGGGGCGGGGGGGGGGGGTGGTCCATGGGCTGGGCAGGGGGCCAAAGCAACCGGCTGTCCCGTAGCCTGGCTGTCAGGGTCCATTGCTCCTGGTAAAAAAAATACATACATATATATATACACACACACATATAAAGTGTGGCTGGAGTTTCTTCCTGGTGCAGAGGCACGGCGGAGTCGGTTTGGTGGGGAATTTAATATTTTTGTGGCTCCAGGCTTAGGGCCACATGTTTCCAGGGGAAGGGGACCTGGATGGGGCTGGTAATTTAGGACATGCCCGCAAGTGACAGGGAAAGCGGTGGATGGAAAGCATGTGGTAGCCTTGAGCACGGCACGGCAGCTTGCTTTTGCACCGGGGCAGGCGGGCGTTTGAGTCCTCTTTGTGGCCTGAGCTGAGCGTGATGGGGTTTCTATCCAGAGCCGGGTGAAATCTCACCTTCCCCCCCCCCTTACTCCAGGAAGGGCAGAAATCAGTGGAGGTTTTGCCATGGGGCTGTGCTGGAGCGGCCCCACGTGGGTTGGTGACATTTGGGTGCCACCGAGAGAGCGCTGATGCAGGTGGACCAACGTCATCCTTGGTGCAGACGCAGCCACGGTCAGGGAGGTGACATCTTCCAGCCTGAAGCATCCCCTGGGATGCAGCGTCCTCCTTCGGGGTGGCTCTGCTCGGTCCAGGAGATTTTAGGGAGGCCATACCACCTCGGGGGGGGAGATGCCACATCCCGCCATGCCACCCCACAGGGTCCCCATGAGGGCTTGACCTGGTCGTGGCATCCCTAGAGATTTTCCTTCCTCTCCTGGCTTTGCCGGTCCTTTCTGCAACAGAAAGCAGAAAGCAAATCTGGCCACCCAAAGCAAAAATCTCCACCCCCCCCCCCCCCCGGCCCCAATTCCCTCAGCGCCAACAGGGTAGCCCAAAACCCCTTCAACAAATTGCCGGCGGACTAAAAATAGTTGTAATAGTACTAATCGGGAGGCAGAGCTATTTTGCGTTGAGCCTGAGTTCACTTTGCGCTCTTCCAGGAGCTTAAAGAGGCCTTTAAAGTGAGGATGACGGCAGTTCGGCCCCTTTCATTGAGCCCGGGGATTTAAGGCCAGGTGGGACCACCACAGTCATACAAGCATCCCTCCTGCCGAAGGTGCGGAGGGATAAGGAGGACTGGGGTGGGACAAATCTGTGGCCGTTTACACAGCTGAGGCTGGGTTGTGCTTCCCACCAAGCCTTGGGTGGCTCCATGGGATCCCCGTCCAGCTCTTGGGGCCAGAAGGACCTTGAGCACCCCCGTAGCATCTTTGGTAGGCTGCCCAAGTTAGGGTGTACCCGCGTGTCTCGGAACAGAGAGGGGACAGTGGCCTGAGGACACAGGGGAGGGGTAAAGGGCTCTCAGCATTCCCTGAGGGCACGTTTTGGGACGCAGGCTCAAAGGACTAGGAATAACGTGGGAGAGTGGAAGAGCTGAGCTGGGCAGAGCTTTGAGGAGCAGAAGGTGGCCAGAGAACACCCCAGCTCTGCCCCTCATCCCAGGGAGACCCTGCTCTTGTGTCAGGGAGGGGGTCTGTGTCCCGTGAGATGACTTCTCCAGAGTGTGCTGGGAAGCACTGAGACCCAGAGATGATTTTTCCATGGAACTGGCACATCCCTAGACACCAGTGACCTCCCAGGCTGCATCCCATAGCTGCCCTGGAAGAGCTCCTCACATCATGGAGCAAGGTGACCAGGTCAGCGTAGAGCTAGCCACAAGGTCCTCACAATGAGACAGGTCCTAAACTTCAACCCTTCTCAACAACTCCTACAACTTTGCAGCAATGAGTTGAATTTGTACAAAACAGCATAAAACAGCACAAGAGCAGGCTCCGGAGCTAAAACACACCAGTCCAACCCAGCTAAACCAAATTGCAGCAACTCCAGAGAAACAGAGGTCTGGGTTTCCCCCAACCAAGCAGATGTTGGGCATTAGAGGCTTTGGAAATTCAACCCCTTGTCTTCTGGATCGCTCAGAGCAAGCTCGCTGGGAGCACGTTACATGGAATTCTCTTACAAGCCCACCCAGAAAAGTACATGGTAGACACCAAAGCTGGCAAATCATAAGCTCTAGGATATCGCTGAAAGAGAAGATGATAAAAAACAAAATAAGTCCCTGCAGTTGTCTGCCTTGCATGTAGCGATGTTCTTCCTCAGCTGGAAGTGAGGGCCAGGACACGGGGACAAGGCTGGGGACGGGCAGCCTTTCAGCCCCAGGCAGGGACAGATGGCCCCAAGCTTAGGTGGGCTCACGGGTGGGGGTCCCAGGAGGGGCTGCTCAGGGTCATTAAAGCCCGTTAGTGCCCACAGGGCCCTGGCGCTTGGGGTATTGGCGTATGTTCCAACAGAGCCACCATGGGGGGCTTTGGAAACGTCCATCCCTGTGGCCATCTCCTCTGCTTGGGGCTTTGTCAGCGAGTTGGGGGCACGGAGCTGGGTGTGCTCAGTGCAGGCAGTGGTGGACCCGATCCTGCTGCACCAGAGGCACCTGCAGAACCAGAAAGCCTGCGCTGGAACCTGCCCCTTCCAGGTTCTCCTTGCAAGAGGAGCTGGGGACCAGGACTTTGCAGGTCTGGAAGAAGTAGCCAGGTCATAACCACCTTGACAAAAACCGCCATCAAAACCCCTGTGTGGGCACGAGGGCTTTCACACAGGGATTCCTGCTCTGAAACCACTTGCCAGCTCTGGGCACAGCCGGCTCTGGCTCACAAAAGTCTTTTCTCCCAGGTTGTCCCTGCTTCAGCAGAGATTTTGAGTCCCGGACACAGCCAGGATTGCAGGATGCTGCGGGGAAAGGCTTTGGTGGGGGCCCCATTCCACTGACCCATCCACAAGGATGCAATGTGGGACCAAACCCCGGTTGGGGCTCCATCCCTGGCTCCCGGGAGCGGTTCCCACCTGAAGGCTGTCATTCCAGATGTCCGTTTGATTCAGGATGCTGTTTTACCAGCTCCTCCGCTCCCGCTCTCCCCCTCCCTCCCTCTTTCCCTTTTGTGTATATAATTATTCCCCAGCGCTCCAAGACAGGGCTGTATTATGTGCGGGGAAAATGATTATTAAAATCTTTGATTGAAATCGCACACTGGAAGTAGAAATCAGGCAGGAGGCAGGCAGGGAAGGCGCTTCCGCCGAGCGCTTGCCACGCTGCCTGCCCTCCCACGCACCTCCTGCCAGCCCCGGCCTTTTCCCGCAGGAAGAAGGGTGATGCCACGGAGAAGACAACACCCCAGGAGGTCCTCGGCCATCTCCACTGCAAGGCTGAGCTCCTTCCCAACCTTGGAGGCGGGGGGGGGGGTCCCTTGGATTAGTGCTGGGGGTCGGAAGCCATCCACGGGGTATATTCAGAGGTGGGCAATGAAAACAAACGTCTGTGCAAATCTCCCTGTGCGCAAACCCTCCCCAAAATCCCATGGGAAGGGTCCTGTCACCCCTGCCGTGGGAGCAGTGGGGTCCCACCGCACAGGGAAGCAGCACCGAGGGGTCCCCTCCAAACCTTTGGCAGAAGGAGGATCCTCCCCGCACCACCACCCCCACCCCCCCTTTATGATAATAAATACCTTAATAATGTTGTAATCAATAGGTGATTAGCTGGGAACGCTTGGGAAAGTTCATGGTGAGAAGGCGGCTTATTATTCTAATAATAACATGTTTTAGCGATCTGCGCGATGATTTCGAACTATTTAGTGGCTGATGATCTAGCAAATGAGCCCGAGATCCGCAACGCGCTCATTTATAAGCGTCAGCTCAGGGAAGAGAGGGGCCCCCCCCTCCCCGTAACCCGGCTTCTCTTTGTGAGCTCCGATTAATCATTTATTCCTTATTAAATATTTACTCACCCTTGCCCGCGCCGGGCAGTGGTTTGGGAGGTGAGGGAAGGTCCCTGCTCTGGGGGAGTTTGGTTGTGGCTCTTTTGCCCCCGCGGCAGGAGGAATTGATGTTCAAGGCGACGGTGCCGAGCGCCTCCAGGGTGATTTGATGCTTTGGGAATAGGGTTGGGGATTATTTTTGCTTTGCGTGGGTGACGCTGTCCCGTTTGCACATCCCCTCCGTGTGCCAGCTGGGAGCTAAGAGGGTGCGGGGCCAGGCGGGTTGGATCCAGGCTGGGAAAGCAGCTGCATGGCGTGGGAAGGTGCTGTGGACCCCAAAATGTGCTGCTGGAGATGGGGTCTCCGGTGGTGGTGCGGGGGACACGCACAAAAATCCCTGCTCCTCTCCCAGCCCAGCCAGGGACGAGATGTTTGGCTCTGGGTTGGGAAAAGAGTTGCATCTCGCAGGAGGGCAGCCGAGGGGACACACGGACACACACACACAGAGGTGCCCTCACTATCGAAGCAAAGACACCCTGCTTTGATCTCCCCACCCCGGGCACCCCCACTTCGCCCAGCGGTACCCGCCCCGAGCACCGATCCGCTTCGCCCATCCACTTCAAAGGCTGTGCCAGGATGAAGGGGCCGTGAGACCGCACCACTTTGATCCCAGCATCTTCCAGCTCCTTCCCCGGCCTCAGGAATATATGCGTTACCAATTATCAGCCACGAAGCCTTTGAAGTCCCCTCTTGTCCCCCCCGTCCCCCCCCACCTCGTCCCTCGCCTCTCCAGCATCTTCTCGAGCTTCCAGGAGGTCTCGCTCCTCGAGAGGAAAGAGCTTGGCTAAAAGGTGGAAGCTGGAGCCACCAGGCCAGGAACCTCCGTGCTTGATTTGCAGCCAATAATCAAAAATCCCATTAAAAACCAACAAAGCTCCAGATGTTCAACATCTGCCTCAGCTGGGGAGGTAAACATCTGGTTTGGGACGCCCAGGCTTTTAGCTGGAAAGCTCCTGGCTGCCAGCAGTGTCCGTGAGTGTGGGGACTGTACCCGGGGCGAGGGGAGCACCCAGCGCTCCCAGTTGAGCTGAATGGTGGGAGCTGGTTTGTGGGGTGGGGGGTGAAGTGGTCGGCGCTGTGGTTTAGCGCATCCTTGCGTCGGTGCCGGTCTCTACGAGGTACCACGGGGACGCGGCCCCATCCCTCTGCTGCGCTCCAGTTCCTCCTGCGGCTGCTCAAATCTCGTCTCATGGCTTTGGGCGAGAGCTGAGCACCCTTGGCTACCCAGCACCGGCTTTCAGGGCACTCCTACACAACAGGATGCGGCCCCTTGGTGCCACCACACACAGGGTCAAGGGGAATTATTTTCGTTCCCTATTTTCTCACTGCCGGGTACCCCTGGTTTGACCAGGGATGCTCTGCTCTCACCAAAAAGGTGGCTCTTTGCAGCAAGGCGAGACCTAAAGGCGAGGGAAGATGGAGACACGTCCTCTCTGGGACACCCCAACCCTCCTCGCCTGCTCGTAGGGGGTCAGAGCCACCCCAATTCACTGGGGGGAATGAGAGCATCACCTGGGTGTCACCCCAAACCACCCCATCCCAGGTGTGGTCCATCCATCCCTCCCTCCCCGGCGCTCTCACCCCAGCTCCTTCCACCAGCAGTGATGGCCCCAGCTAAAAATCTTTGACAACCTGCCTCAGGAAGGAAACAAGGGGGGAGAAAAGCCCAAATCCTACTTTACATTTAAATCCTCAGCGGGTACCAAGTGTCACATAGGTATTTAACACACACACACACACACACGCACACCCCGCCACCACCACCACCCGTTTAAAATAGAAAGCGCTCTTAAAAATAGCCCCGAGTGAGCCACCACTGATGCGACACTAATCCCTGCGCGCCATGGCGAGGACTGGGATGGGGACAAGGACCGGGATGGGGACGTGCCTCCTCCTGGCACCCACCAAGCCCGAATCGCAGCAGGTCCCTTTAACGAGGCTGAGCAGGGACCCCGGGTGACAGGGACCCGACTCGAAGCCCAGGGAGACGCTTACCCTGAACCTTAGCGTTGTAATCACCGAGCCTTTAGGAAAACAGAGGTAATCTCATTTTAGCTGAGGGTTTCAGCAGAATCATTTGCTGCCTTATTAAAAAATAATAACAGCCAGGTGTTTCCCAGAGACAGCTCTTTTCCTGCCCTTTTTCCTAATTCTTTCTTGTCACCGCGAGAGAAGAGGTCACGTCGTCTTTTTTATTCTCTTTTCCTCAAGTTTCACCCTTTCTCCTCCAAAGAAAAAGGGGGGGGAAAAAAAGGAAATCTGGCAGTGCGTTGGGAACAAAAGCAATTGCCTTTCCTAATTGCAAGACTTTCTTGTGGATGCTGGTGCAGATGCTGCCAGCACCCTTCAAAGCCAAAGCCTGAAGGATGGATGGGGCCCTGCCTGTCCTCTCTGGAGGTCTTGCGTGGGCAAAGAGGCAGGAAAAATAAGTCAGGGATCATGGGTGAGGAGCTCAGGTAAAGCCCGTTGCCTTCTGCTGCCTGGGATGAGAAGCGCTCAGCTCACTGTCCCCAGCGCCACCCTGCTTTGGGGAACCAAAGTCCCTCCAGGTGACAGTGCCATGATGTAGGTCCAAGGTCCCTCCCCTGTGGTTGATGGGCTTACACGTACCTTCAAGAGGTCCATCCAGAAGAGAAACTACTGATGGGGCTGGGGGCAGGTTCCTATGCAGCACAGCTCAGGAGGGGGCTTCTAGCCCTGGGCTGAGCTTATATGGATTCCTGGGCCATGGGCAGGGTGCGGTGGGGGCCCCAGGTGGGGCTGATGGAGGTCTTTAAGGTTTATTAGTGCTCATCACCATGTGCTCGGGTCTGATGGTGGGATTGCTCCTCTCATGTCTAACCCAAACTTCATCCAGGCTCTGCTGCACCCTTTTATTCCTAGAAAGATGTTTTTTCGTATCTTTTATTGCCAACATGACCAACACGCTCCCGGGCAGCAATCCCCAGCCCTTCAACCTGTGTTTTCCTGGTGACACCAGCCAGTCCCATCTCAGAAAGGGTCTCCTCCTTCCCAGTTCTCCCCAACTGCTCTGCTCCACGTGTGCAGCAGGCAGCAAACGCGCGCATCCAGCCCCATCACCCTCACCCAAATCGTATCGGACCCCTGTGCCCCTTGGGGTTGTGCCCCCATGGAGGTGACACTATTTTGTCCTCCAGAGATGCTCAGCCAGGTTGGCCCCAGGTTGTCACGCAGCGTTTGGTGGCCCAAGAGACAGTCCTAGCTGCAGCCAGAGCCTGGAGATGTCCCACAGGGACCCTCAGCTGATTTAAAAGAGTGGGTGCTGTGTGCCTACAACTGGTTCCCCGCAACAAGAAACTGGGGGGGTTGGGGTCCCCCATCCTTGGTGCCATCTTCTCAGGAGCTTGGCAGAGCGCGAGAGCTGCACGGGTAGGGTTGTCGAACGAGTGAAATTTGGAGCTCGCATACGAGCATTTTATTAAAATCAGGTCAGCAGAGTGTAACGGAGCCACTTCGGTTGCTGGCAGTGTAATCATCCCCTCAGGCTCCTGGTTTCAGATGCCCAGACATATTAAATTACCCTTAACTCTGCCCACGCATCCTCATCCACCGCAAGGGCTTTGCGAGGGGCCTGCCCTGCTGAGCCGTGGTTTATGGTGCATTTCTTGTGATTTCTGGTGTTGCCCAAAACCAATCTGGCACCTTGACAGCAGTTTTGGGGTGTCCACGCTTGGCCACCCAACACAAGGATGGGATGGGGTGTCTGAGCCCAAGGACTCGGTTTCACCCAACAAAAGTGCTCAAAAAAAATGGAGTTATGGGATAACAGCAGCATAAAAATGATGGAGGTATGTGCCATAATTAATTGTTCTTGGAGGATGAGGAGGTCCAACACTTGTTGATGAACCATGACACCGCTGGCGATATGGCAGAGCTTTTCGGTGGCATGAGAAGGAAGCAAAATGTGTTTGGCAAGATATTGCCCACAGATTTGTCTTCCCTCCCTTATCTTGGGAAATTTGTGGCTGATTTCCACCAAGAAAGGATGCGCGGAAGGGCAGGGGAAGGAAAAAGATGGGGAGAAAAAGGCATTAATGAAAGATAACCAGGAAAAAAAAAACAAACCCCGCAACATTTATGCACGGAGAAACCACCTGGAAAAAGATAAGCACAGGGGTGGGTTTTTTTCACTCCCAAATGCTCCATGTGTGGGATGGGGGTGCCAGGGAGCAGCGGGAGGGACACAGCCCCGGGATGCCGGGGCACACCGATACCCATGTTGGGGCTGGGGTGGGGGAAGAACAAAAACCACATCAACTGGGTGCACAAATGGGTACAGGGGGTGTCGAGGGGTTCCCCCAACATCCACCCCACCCCAGTCTGCCGCTGCCCACCTCCTGCTTGGCAGTGCTGGGACCAGCCAGGCCCTCTGCCAGCTCCCCCAGAAAGAGAAGGGGGGGGGGGGGGGGGGAGGCGAGCCAGCAACCCTGCCAAAAATATACGCTTCCAACTGCCGCCGAGTTGAATTTTCACGTCGTGCTCTGCCTCCCACACAAAACAAAGCCACGCACACACACACACCCCCCCTCGCACACATATAGACAACGCAGAAACACCAGCCAAGAAACCGCGGTGCTCCCGCAGACACCGCGATGGCTCCAGCCGGCTGCCACGGCAGCAGGGGCTTGGGCGGGATTGGGGAGCCTGGGGCAGGATTAGTGCTGTGCTTGGTGCTGGGCAGCCCTTGAGCTGGATAGGATTAATGACTTGAAGGTGGGTGATGAGCCTCTTGCATCCGAAACCTCCGCAAGGTCGTTAGAAGACGACCATGGTCCATGGGAGCTGTAGAAGGAAGGAGGTCCTTCCTCCCTTCCTTCCCCCTCCAGCCCTGCCCATGGCTTGAACATCAGCGAGGACATTACGTTGATTATTTTTAATTTTTAAGGACTTGTTTTACTCATGCCCTGTGTGAGGTCTGTCCCTTGTGGCGTGGCGGGGCCACGACCCCATCCCCAAGCCACCAGGGGTCTTGACATACTCAACACCTTGCAAGAGATGGAGGACTGGGGACCAAGCCCACCAGCATCCCAGCCAGGGCAGGGGGTGACAGCACTGTCCCCGCAGCCTCCCCCACCTTCCTATGTATTTTGTCCCACGACCTGGGGACACTTTCCACCCCCTGCCTCAGTTTCCCCACCCGTGGAGCCACCTTTTCCAGGGGGAGGAGGTGGCGGTCACTGGTGGCTCAGTGCGAGGGACCAAGGGACACCACGTGCATGGGGATTTGAGGTGACACTCATTGTCCCGGGGGACAAGGCAGACCCCAGGGCCACCCTGAGAAGGGCCCATTCTGCCACACCGAGCACTCAGGGGCACCCAAGTCTTCGCCGCCTGCTTGGGACCCATGGGTGCTGTGCCACAGGGTGGGCTTCGGTCCCTGCCAAGGGGATCCCGGAGCGGCTCCGCTCAGGCTGAGACCTCCCAGCTCATCACACGGGTGGTGCCGGGGAAAAAGGCAGAGATTTAGGGATGTGGTGTTATTTTACGGAGCGAAAACGAGAGGGTCCCCATCCAGAGGCTTCTCTCTGCCCATCCATCCATCTGTCTGTCCACAGGTGGTGAGCCAGATCGACCGACTGACGTCCGACTTCGAGTTTGAGCTGGAGCCGGACGACTGGACGACAGCGACGGCCAGCAGCACCTCCAGCAGCGAGAAGGGGGGAGGCGCCTTCGAGCTGGGACCCCTCGATTTCGCCGCCTCCGACATCCTCTCCGACAGCTGGGAATTCTGCTCCTTCCTGGATGCTTCCACCCCCTCCGACCCGGGCGACGGTCCCGAGCCCCCCCGGCCGCAACCGCAGCTCCCACCGGCTCGCCAGCCCGATTACCGGCTAATGAACGGGGGGATCCCCATCACCAACGGTCCCCGGGGCGGTGGGACCCCAGATTCATCCAGCGAGGAAGCCTTCAGCGCGCCGGCCGGCCAGAAGATCCCACATCACCGGCCAGCTGGCACGCGGGAACGGGTCCGATTCAGCGACAAGGTGCTTTACCATGCTCTGTGCTGCGATGACGACCGGGACGGTGACAGCACGGCGTCCCCAGGGGATGACGGCCCCGAGGAGCCCGGCCGTAAGGTGCTGGCGGGGCCACCCTCGAAGCATCCTTCCACTGGTGGTGGTGGTGGTGGTGGTGGTGGTGGACCCCCGGCGCGGCGGCTGACGAGGAACAGCAGCACGCAGACCGTAGCCGATAAAAGCACCCAGACGGTGCTGCCTTATATCCCGGCCAAGCAGAAAATTAAAAATAAAAACTGACGCCGGTTCCGCCGCACGGATTTGGGGGAGGGCGGGTGGATGGGGGGGGGGGGATTCCTGGGGAGAGACAGGAAAAAAAAATAATATATATATATAAATATATATTTAAATAAATCAATACTAATAATAAAATCAACATGAAAAGGTGGCAAAGAAGACAAATGTCCCAACTACCTACCCGTCGTTTTTCGAGGCTCAGGGAATTTTAAACTGTTTTTGTTTGTTTGTTTGTTTTGGGGTTTTTTTTGGTGGTTTTTTTTTTTTTTGTGGACAGAAGCTTCAGATCAATAAACCGTCCATCATGGAGAAATAACAACAACAACATATATATATTATACGTATACATGTACCGAGAGAGGGAAGCCTAGATGGAGGGGAGAGCCAGTGCATTTGAGGTCGTGGCTGGGGGATGGATGGGCACGTGGGGATGCTGGCGGGGGGGTGGCTGGGCTGGGGTACAATGTCCCTTCTTGGGACGTTTTATCCCAGTTTGGCTTAAAACGAGCCAGTGTGATCTGTTCTGTCATGTCTGATGTGTGAGCGGAGCAGGGATGTCACTGGGGATGTCATCCCCCTCCGTCTGGCACGTGGCCCAAGATGGATGGAGAGGGGTTTGTAGAGAGCAAAACCGCACCAGTGGCGAGGCGTTGGGGTGGGGACACCCCCTGACACACCCCCCACCCCAGTTTCCAGCCTTTATATCACGGTCATGGGGAAATATTAGTCCCCTCCAAGTCTTGTAACCATCTTAAAATGATGCGGGAAATGTCTCCAGCTTTCCTTTAGGTACCCGCTTCTGGATTTGCGTTTCAAAAGCCGCAGCCCCAATTTGGGCGGGGGGGAAGCTGGATTTGCTCTAAAAAATGAAGGACTCTGGACTTCCAAATCGACCCTTGGCATTTTTTTTCAGCCTCCAGGTTTTGCCAAAGCCTTCAGCATCCAAAGGGGGTCAGTGCAGCACCTGGTCCCGGAGACAAACATCCCGCGTCCTCCCCATCGGCTCTTCTTCCCGCAGAGATGTGTTTGCACCGCCAGCCCTTGAGCATCCCCGGCACAACAGTGTTTTTTTCCAAGCTTGGCAGCAAAAAAAACCCTGATGGTGCCAATGCATCATGGTTACTCTGCATCTTCCCCTACCCCCAGGGCAGGGACCCCTTAACCCCTTGTTTTTCACAAATAGGACCACCGAGGGATGGGACATCCCCATCCCACGTCCCGGAGAGGGGACAGCCGGGCTCACCCAGCATGGGAAGATGTGGGATGGGACAACTCCTCTCCACTCCCTCCATTATTCCACGTGTCAACAGCTGGTTACTTATTTATTTTTATGAGCTTTTTACAGCCTGGCCCCATTGTAAAGGCATGATTAATAGATGTAGCTTTGTTCTTTAATAACTCCTCCTGAAGGATGCCAAGAAGAGCACGAGGGAAAAATTCAGAGCAGCCGGAGCTGCAGAAGGAGATGGTTTTCGGCTGATCCGGATTTGGGGGCACCCGCATCGCTCGCAGCCCCAGAATGAGCTGCAAAAGCAGACGGAGGGGAAACTGAGGCACGGCGTAGGCATGCAAAACTCTGGCTCCTTCGCAGCTCGGGACAAAGCCGCTCACCTTGGGGCCGGGGATTTAAAGCCAATTGCTGCAGTCGGGGCCGTACAGACAAGGGTAATAGCTTCTTCCCCCACGTTTCTATTAAGAATGAATTTACAGCCGTGCGAGCTTTATTTCATGCTCGCCGATAAATCCAAGCGACGGCAGCGGTAAGCGCTGTATTAACCTTTCATGCCCACGGATGGAGAAACCTCCATAAAGTCGGGGTAAAAGGAAAGAGGGGCAATTCCTCCGCTCCCAGTTCCTGGGGGTAAAGGGTAATAAAAGCCACCGCTGATATACAGAGAACCGCGGGCGATGTCCTTGCTGCTCCTCTGCACACCCGGAGGGGTTTTGCTATTCTTATTTAGCAGGAAAACCTGCTGGGTTTTTGTTCTGGTTTGTGGGGGGTTTTTTTTAGGGTAAAATTCAAGAGGATGGGAATGATTAACACAAATATGGAGAAACCATTCAAACGAGTAAAAATGGCTTTGTTCCACCAGTAACAAAGTTATTCACGACGTTATTAATTGCACCACCAGCCTAGTTATTAATGGTGAATTAATGGCCTTTTGCTCTTGCAGGGACAAGATCCAGCTCGTCAGCGTTATCGCCCATGGCCACAGGGAGGGCGATGGGGGATGGAGCTGGACTGGGAAAACACCTTGTCTTTACATCTTCTACACTATATATTAACAAATTAACGAGCCTTTTCCCCCGCAGCATCCCAGCAATGTCCCTGTCCTCCATCCCCAAGCCCTCCCTGGACCCCAAAACCTGTTCAGGAACACCCCAAACTGCTACAAGGGAGTCACCAGAGCCGGCAAAGGGCTCGTGTTTTCTCCAAGCAGCAATAAAGAAACCATCAGCAAACAAAATGAGGACACGGACTGGCCAGCGACCCAGATTGGCGGCTACCTCTGCCATGCACCCTGCTGATTTTTGGCTGGCAAGGATGCTCGGCGGCGGCTCCGGCCAGAGCCGGGGTTTGATGGGTTTTAAAGCAGAATTTCGGCTTCGCATTCGAATCCTCCGGCTCTGACCCTCCCCACGGCTCCTGTTGGAGTTGACCTGAATTAGGAGAGGCTCTGCTGGGGTTTGTGTATTGAAGAAAGTCCTCCGAGCTCACCCAATCCCTCCGGCTCATGAAATCCAGCTGCAAATTTCTCCCCCCCACCCTCAAGAATAAGCCGTCTCGCCAGATCTCACTTCGGCGAGGGCTGAAAATAGCCCCCGACTGCCTGGAGACTTCACTTCTGAGCTCGCTGACATGAAAGGCAGCCATCAAAGTGGATAACAGGATATTTTCCAGCCTAAGGAAGAGCTCCGGCTGGGGTTCAGGCTTTGGGAAGGCGAGTTCTGCAGGGGATGGGAGCGCAAACTGCACCCATGGGTCCCTGTCCTCATCCCGACCACCCCTGGGAAGCCAAAACCTGAGCTGTCCCCGTACATAGACGTGGCTTTTTTTTGCTCAAATCTATTACGATCCGCTCTCAGGGGACTGCAGCAACCTCTCCCCCCACCCCGTAAGCAGAGACGGGGTTTATTTCACATAGCCATGGCTCAGAGCAGGCTACGAGCAGCCCCCTCATAGCTTCACTAGCTGGTAAAAGCATCCCCGGATTTTTAGCTGCCCCCCCTCCCCGCACGGCCCGGGGCTGGTGGCTCGCTGCGGCTGGAAGACGAATGCTTTGTTTTCCAAGGGAGAGGCTATGCCTCCTGCCTCTGCTAATGTACAGCATCTTGTCTTATTTGTTCCTCGCTCTTCCACAGCTGAATTACTGCAAGTGATGTACCGGCGCTTTGTACGATGATGCTTCTTTATAGCTGTGCAAGAGGAGCGCTCCTTCAGCCTCCCCTTCCAGCTTTCAGAAGTTAAATCCATCTTGTGCCCTGCGAAGGGGCCGCCAAAGCTCTCCCCTCCTCATCCTCCGGCCGGGGTGCTCTGCTCCACGGCGGGGGGAAAAAAAGCATCCCCTTAAAAGCTACGGTCCCACGGGCTGGTGTAGCTCAGCTGCATCCTCCCAGCCTGATTTTGCTCTGCGGTGCGGCGAGCCGGGGGGGTCACCTCCTCCCCAGCTCTGCTTATCTCCTGCTGCGGAGCCAGCTAACTCGCTGGCAGCGGTTATCTCCTCGCAAGAAAAGGCTGCGCGGGGAGGAGGCGAGGAGCCCCGCGCCGGGCAGAGCGTATCCACTCCGCTCACAGCACCCCGAAGCCGTGGCCACCCCAGTGCAAACCCATCCCTCTCTCCCTGGGGAGTTCTCGCAGCATCCTGCATCCCTTCTCCTCCTCGCCCCGGGCATCCCCATTGGAGGCGACAGGAGGGTTCAGGGGTACCCCAAGCCACATATCAGGGCACTCGCTGACTCACTATGGAGTCACCCCGATGCAATTTGGCACTTAAAACCCCAACCAGAGCAGCTCCCCCCGTTCACGCTCCTCTCCGGGCTTTGCCAGCCGAGCCCTCCTGGCAGCCGCGGGATGGAGATGTATAAAGCTGAGCCCGGCCAGACATGGGCCTGGAACGGGTACTGGTGGCCATGGCACACTAATTAATCCTCATTTGCACCTGGCACTTGCCAGCCTGTAATTTCACAGCTTGCTGGAGGCCTTCGTACCGCAGGATGGCTGCCAGTCGCTCCGTGGCCGGGGAGGCTTCCCCATGCTCATGGATGGAACGGTGGGCTCCAACCTTCTCCGGGGCTGATAACCCAAGGATGGAGCGGTGTTGGCCAGACACGTGAAGAAAACCTTCTGCTCTGCCAGGAGAGGGATGGGGAGCTGGGATAGACACTCAGCAGTAGGCAGGAGCCTTCATCCCACCCTCAGCAAGAGAGCAAGGGGGGGATGAGGGGGAAACCGGTGTCAATGGGGAGCTCAGAGCATCAGGCAAGGTGGTGAGGATGAAGAAGGTCCAAGGCAAGGTGGGAATAAGTTTGCGGTTAATGGGCATGGCTGGAGAGCAGCATCGCTGCAGCACAGCTCAAGTAGGGACCGATAACCCCAGGCTGAGCTTAAATGGGCTCCCGGGGCCACAGGCAGGGTGTAGGTGGGGGTCCCAGGCGGGGCTGCCCAGGCCATTTAATGTCCCCAAGGCCATGGGAGGCCAGATTCTGGGTGAGGATCTCTGCCTGGCTTGCTGGGCTGGGCTGGCAGCTCCATCACAACTCCAGCCCAGCAAAACCCACTTCTCCAGTGGCCACCGCTCCTGGAGCTCAACCCTCCAGTACCTGAAGAGGACCTTTGCGACACCAATGGGAAATGTATACTTATTTATTACGTTCTCTCGCCTTATAAAACACATTTTGCTGGGTGATGGCTGGGTGCTCTCCCACCACTGGGTGGCAGTGGGCACACACGCACACACACATGCCACACACGTGTCCCACGCAGGGGCTGTCTCCATCCTCACCAACCCTTCAGAGACCTGTGCCAGGCGCTGCAGGTGGCCCCATGTCGCATCACCTCCGTGGGTGAGTGTTGTCATCACCCCATGCTTCATCCCTGGTTGGGGACACGGGGACCGGGCAGCTTCAGCCTGGCCACATCCTGCATCCCCCCCAAAATGCAGCCAAAAAGAGCAAATTTGAGACCAAAAGCACTTCTTGCCTCCACACCCTGAAGGCACCGGCAACTTGGGTCTTGCCTTGAACCTGGGACAAGGGGTGCTTGGCTGAAGAACCCCCCCGTTTGCAAGGCAGCAACGCCCCAGAAGAGCCCCAGGAGCCATCGGGTCCAGCAGAGCTTGCCGAAATGCAGCCGCGCCGGAGGAGCCCTGGAGGTACTTGTAAGACAAGGGATGACATGCTTGATGGGACTTCTTAATTAGATCTCGCTAAACCAAAATGTACCGGGGCTCCCCTGGCAGAACAACGTCAGACAAAACATTAATCACGCTCCAAATAAATAATTAAAACGCTGGGGCTCTTAGAAGGGGGGGGGGGAAGAAAACAGGAAAAAAAAAATCAAAGGCACCAGCCCATAATAAGGAGCACTGCTGCTGGGTCCGGCGATGCCCTGGCCTTGGGGGAGAGCGAAGTTGTGTTCTCAAGGCCACCTGAGCCAGGTGGGACCCAATATGTTCATTGGAATCTGTGCCCAAAAGTCCCAGGAGGTGTCAGGATGAGGTTTGAGACCTTGTAAGCTCATACCTGGAGCCATAGGATTGCATCCCGACCTCAGCTTTACGTTAAAACATGTCTTTTCACAACCAGCACCTGTGGATTAAATGATGGATTTTAAAAAAAAAAATTATTTCCCCCCTGGTTGTCTCATGCAGTGCCCTGGGACATCATCCACGGTCACCTCTGGGACGCTGGGTGGTACCCAGATCTTGGGCTCCGGCAGATGCCTGCTGCGGTGTGGGAAAATTTCTTCACCCAGCGCTTAGGAAACACTTTGGGGAGAAAACAACAACAACAAAAAAAAAGCTTGAAAAAGGAAGCTCTCCCTCCCCATCCCCTCTTCGCCAGAGCAGAGACGATTACTCAGTGTAAGCAACACAGAGCTTAAATTATGCATGGAGCCATTTGCATCAAAGAACATGATTGAGGCAGAGCCGGTCCTGTCCCTGCCGGCTCCCCCGCCAAGCAGGCGGGAAGGCTCCTTGGGACCACACATCCCCCATCCCAGCATCAGCCGTGGCCAAAGCCTCCAAGCTGAGAGTCGGAGATGAATTTAATGCAAAGACCATACTTTTTTTTTTGCTTCTGTTTTTTTTTCTCCCTCTAAGGCTGCGATGCTGCAGGGGAGCGGGATGTTTTCTGCCAAGGCTGGAGCAACCCCATAGCCCATGGACGTGGCCACCAAGAGGTGATGCTGCTCACGCAGAAGCTGATGGGCACCCATGGAGCCTTGCTGGTGGGCAGCATCCCCGACCTTCATCTTCCTCCTCCTCCCAGCCCTTCCCCAGCGCATCACCTAGGTACAAAGCTCACTAGGAATGAAGGAGTCCACCAAACCCCTCTTTATTACGTTAATATTTACTGGTAATGAAGCAAGCTAGCTAGCACTTCGAGCTCCAATCAAATTAGGAAAGCTATAATGAACAAGAAGTGGTGCATTAATTCATTAGCAGGGAATTACGCTAAATTATCTCAGCAAATACAGCAAAACTTTAATTTACTGGCGGTGTTTTCAAATGGCTTTTGCTCCTTTGTCTCCGTTTACACCACAGCGCGGTTTTTTTCTGGCAGCAAAACCAGGAGAAGTGAATTAACTCCAGCTCCTTGGGGAAATGCTTTTGTCTCTCGGATGGGAATAGATACCCGTAAGAGATACCAGAAATTTTCCTTTTCAGCTCCTTCTCCAGGTCTATGCAGAGAAAATGGATATTATTTATGATAAACAACGTAAGTGCTCAGGAAACACCTTTGCAAAGGTCACTGCTGGTAAAAGCTCTACCAGCAGCATCGCAAGGCTCAGAATAACGTTCTGCTTTGCTGATCATCACAGAAAGGGGGGGGAAAAAAAAGGTGTAGCAATTTCCTTGAACATGTGCAGGCAGCGCATTAATAATATACATCTCGGGGAAATTAGCCCTGATACTCGGCTGCCAGTTTGTACGTGCTCAATGCCTAAAGTTGGGCATCAAAACATGACGGTCTCTTTAGTGTCCACAGACCTGCGTGGATGCAGAGGGCTGAGAAAGGCCACAACTTGTGCCGTGTTCTCAGCCTGACACAACTCAAGAAATAAATCCCCGGACCCTTCTCATCCAAGCGCATCACATCTGGGGTGGTTTCCCCCTTGCAAGAGCCAACCCCACGTAACATCAGCGATGGAAAAGCCCCTCTCGCAGGTCCTCTCTCCCCATACCTCTTTGCTTTGAAAAGCAAAAGTAGAAGATAACTTTAAAAGACAACTTTAAAAGAGGATCCTCGGGACACCAGGGAACTTGTTCACAGGGGTAAAACGAGGGTGGAAAGGAGCTCCTTGCACCACAGGACATGCGTGCTTGCAGCCTCCTATTTAAACGAGCAGGTCTGCAGCAAAACAGAGGCAGCATTTAAGGCAAGAGGGCTCTTGGCTTGGGGGAAAAAAAAAAAAGACCCCCAAAAAAAAGCAATAAACAAGGCTGGGAAGTCCTTGGGCTGCACAGATGTACCTCCCTGCGGCTGTAGGGCTCCAGGAACCAGGGTTTATTTGTGTTTAATTGCCAGGCAGGCAGCTCAGGGATAACAGGGGAGGCTCCTTCCTTACCAAACTGGAAAAGAAGACAACTTCAAATGACACCCTGGCCTCAGCGACCTGGAGTTTTCCATCAGCTTCAGCGATTTTGGTTGCTTGGTTTTTTTAAGCCACCTACCTTACAGACCAGGAGTCCTTTGCAGAATGGTCCCTCCTGCTGGATGGCAGTGCCACGAAGGGGACAGTCCCACGGGATGAACAGAAACACCTCAAGTTTTGCCACATCAAATATCCTGCTTAAAAATAAACTGCAGCCCCTGGAGTCGAAGGATAAGGGTGAACCACGGTCAGGGAGAAGGCTGCCTGGCAACACAAACTCTTTGGGTACTGCAAGAAGGTGTTATGGAATGGCCAAAATGAACATTTTCTCCTTTCCCCACAATGTTCCCTTTCCCTGGTTGCTGCTGCATCTCCAAGGAGGTCATCTCCAGCCTGTCCTTGGATGCCACAGCGGTGCAAAAAGTTGGTTGACCAAGTGCTTATGTCCAGGTTGGTCCAGGGATGCTGCCATTTCTCCAGGATCAACCCCATGGGGATGTGACCAGGCCACCCACCAAGGCACGTGGCAACAGGACCTCCGAATCTACCCAGACTCCCTGCAGACTCACAAAAGCGAGTTGCAACAAGCCCCAGCTCGCTTCTTAGGAAAGCCTTCCACTAATTGCTTTTAATCATTCTTGCTGTCTAACAACAGATGGGCCCTGCCCAGAGAGGGACGGGGCAGAGCAGCTCCTGGTGTGCAGGAGGGAGATGGGCATTGACGCTCACACCGCTTCCGCGGGACGGTGCAAGTCTGCAAATGGACATGCCAAGCAGCTCGCTTTTACCCTGAAACTCCTGCGAGAAGCACCTGATTGTTCTTCCTGCATGGCAAATTATTTTCCTTTTAATTAATACCTTGAAGGCCACTTACAGCCCATCACCAGCATCTCCGTATAACTGGGCACTTATGGCAAGCTGGAGACACAAGTGAATAACCGCAATGCATCCTCGTTCACATTATTAATTCCCACAAATTGATTGTTCTGCCAGCGTCTTACAGCTTTCTAATTAAGTCTTTACTCAGATGCTCTCGGTGTGCGAGGGAGAGGATTGCTAACAAAGGCCAGAAGCAGCAGTTATGGGACTGGGGTTGATGGGGCTCGCAGCTGGGAAAGAGCAGGTGAGTCGTGCAGCACATCCCACGCGCTTTTTCTCTTCACCCATCAGGGCTGTGTTAAACCAGACAGGAAAAGCCACCCAGCAATGTCACCTGCTACAGCTCCAGCAGGAGGCCTCGCTGCCTTTGGGGACAGGAGAGCGTCACCTGGCACTGCCCAACTCTCAAGAGCATCCAGTGGCAAATGCCTGCCTGGTCCCTTAATCGGATAAACACTCCATCGTCCTCTCTGAGATCACCTTTGCCTCCCCAACACCTTAATCTACCTACAGCAGTCCTGGCTTTGGGATACTCAGCTCAGGGCTGGATTTCTGGGAGCAGTCTCTCCACCAAGCCCTCCTATCAGATTTTTTCCCTGGTAAATAAAGGCAGGGGGGAGGGGGGGGGGGGGGGGGGGGGGGGGGGGGGGAGATCAGTTTGGGATTAGTAATTCATTAGATAATGAGTAGCTGGTGTTAAAGCATAATACTAAAAATCCACACACGTGCTGGCTACCCCAGGAGAAGCCAAGAGTGTTATAAGCAGCAGTAGCTGATGTGAAGCCCCTTCTGGGCTGGGAAGGGGGATTGGGAGGAGGAGAGGACAACCTGAAGCCCAACAGCTCCCAGCATGAGTCTTTCCTCCTGAAGATGGGCCTCAAAAGACGACCCGAGCACAGGCTGGGGGATTAGTACTAGTAGGATCGGATCCAACAGTGCTTGGAGCCCAAAACCCAGCCAGATTTCCTCCCCGTTTCCTAGGCTGGATGCTGAAGCCCTTAGAGGGGAGAAGTCCTGTGCTTATGGTTACCTCCATAGACCCTGCACCAGAGGAGGTCACAAGTCCACAGCTTGAATTAAGTAGTAATGACAAAGCTTGGCTTGTTTATTAAGCTCCTCATGGGTCTGGGAAGCAAAGCAGTGCTGGGCTTTCACAGCTGGAAGAGCTTGCAGGAGAACCATTACACCCAGAGTCCCAGCCAGACCCTGGTGGCATAGGACAACAGCAACAAGAGCAGTAGGTGGCAGATTTCTTTGGAGGGTGGGAAGAAAGTGGCTTCATAGAAGAGCAAGGAGCCTCAAGACAGATGGTCAAGAGGACCACGCATGTGGGACGGCCTATAAAGGACAACCTCCAGCTCGCACCCAGGGGACAGAGTTGGGTCTCTGTGCCCTCAGAAGGAGCACCTGCAGCCCTTCAGAAGTTCAGCATCACAGCCTGGCCACACATACAGTGCATGTCACCCTGTCAAGGTAAAAATTAAGGAAAAAAAAAAAGGGGAGGTTTACTCTTCTGTAGCTCCTTCGGGAAGTAGCTCTTGCATTAAACATGAAGGCTGACAGCCTGATCTGGGAAGATTTTAGCCAAAAAATAAAAAGCTTACATGGCCACCTCATTTTTCCACCTGATTATTTCAGCTCAGCTGCTTAATTCATTGAAAACAGAAGCGGGAAATGTTTCGCCCTAAGCACAACTATCCCCGGGCTTCCAAACCGAGCTCGCCTGGGGAGGGAGCGGTTCCTGCCCCGCACCCAACCGAGCCCACAGAGCACAAGCATAGAGCTGATTTCTCAGGGTCAGGGAAGGCTCATTCGCAGAGCTGTAGCCACGCTCGAGCTTTGTTGGAATACATTGTAAGGGGAAAATCAGGGGCGCTAGATCGCATCCTAATGGCTCGGGGATTGCAGCCCAAGAGCTTCAGGGCAGAAGTGTTGCTTCCAGTCTTCAGCTGCCAACTTTAGGTAATGCCTTTAACAGCAGCAGCAGTTTTCAGAAGGCGCTAGCAAAACCAGAGGACCAGACATGCAAGAACTGGGGCTGCTGGCGTTGCTCTGAGTCAACCTTGCCCCTTTTTACTCTTTATCCAAGGCCAAGAGCTGCTTCCTCAGCTCAGAAAAGGCCGTTGCAAGCATCAAACTTGAACATAGGAAGTTCCATCTAAACATGAGGAGGGACTCCTTCCCTTTGAGGGTGGCAGAGCAGTGGCACAGCTGCCCAGAGAGGTGGGGGAGTCTCCCACTCTGGAGACATTCCAAACCCACCTGGACACCATCCTGTGCAGCCTCCTGTAGGTGACCCTGCTCTGGCAGGGAGTTGGACTGGATGGTCTCCTGAGGTCCCTTCCAACCCTGACCATTCTGTGGTCAGGTCTTTGACTTCTCCCAGGACATAGAAAGCAAGAACAGGAGGCATAAGGTAATTCAGACCAGAAGGATGCAGGGGAGTCAACAGGCTCGGGGATTCTCCCTACAAAGCACACAAGGGTCACCAGCACCAACCAAGGCAGTGTCACACTTCAAGGAACCTGACCCCATTGCTGTGCTCCCTGAGGAGCACAGGGTCCTGCACTACATGAAATAAATCAATTAGTTCACCTGATGCAGTGTAGATAGTCTTTACACCAGGTAGTCCCTCAAAGCACCTGGCCCTCCAGCCATGGGATAAGAAAGTCTTGTGGCCTCCAAGTTGGCCTGGAGGTGGCCACTGCTCCCAGGGTGTTCTCTGGACCATGGGGCTGCAAGTGGCACACAGCCCAGGGTACACAAACTACATTTGAGAGAGATCTCTGTTGCTCAAACTCTTGAGAAGTGCAACTGGTGGTAAACTCACCACATCAGGAGCTGAGACACCAAGAGTTCATATCCAGCTTGAATCCCACCAGGCAGAAGACAACTCAAGCCTTCAGCAGCATAAGCCAAGAGGTCAGAAGCAGCCTATGCCATGCAGGAGGAAAAGCCAGAGCAAGGAGAGTGATTTAGCATAGCTTTAAGGCCTGCCTTGTGCATGTTGGCTCCATTTAAGTGTGATGAGGACTCCTGTGCCCTATGGCACAGCTCCTCCAGCACACCAGGGACAGAGCCCCCCCAAGGCTGTTGCAAGGAGAGGTGATGACAATCTAGGTCATATCTCCTGACCTACTGAGTAAAGATTCCCCCCCAAGCTTTATATTTAAAAAAAAAAAAAATAGATCTGTTTAGAGTGGGTGGACCAGTAGCTTTCCCTATTTGTGCCCTCTCAGTTACAAGTCACCAGTTCCACCTCCCCATCCAGCCATTGCTCCCTACTCTCCATACAACTGAGGCCATCGCAACTAGAAGTAACACCCATCTTTATCCCTCATCCGCATCCAACACCAAGTTTTTCCCAGTTCTCCCAGCAGCAAAAGCCTTACTCAGCCCCAGCACCCACAAAAATCCTAGAGTTAGAGCTGCTGTTGTGTCCTTCAAGAGTAGTGCCTTCTCACCCAGGCTGCATCAACTCACACCAACAAGCCCAAGACAGAGCTGCTGCTGTCACATCCTCCAGTATCACCCCTGCTAAGGAGGAGCAGACAGGACTGCTAGAGTCAGGAATCCATTTAGCATCTGTTAGCAGCATCAATTCTTCTCTCATTTGCCTGAAAATAGGAGCGACACCTTGTTTGCAGCCAGCATTTAGGAGTCCTTGCCATCAGGCACAGCACTGCATGCCAAGTACGCAGGGAGCTTCAGCAGCAGCGCTGGACATCCAGAGAGTCCTCCTGCAGAGAGACACTTTCCATCTCCAAGTGCTGTGCTTTGGGAGATGCTTTCAGGTGGCAACAGCTCTCCATGTTTTTGGTCCCACTGCTTGTTCACTGGTGGCTTCCCAAGAGCTTGTGGCCACGCCAGGAGATGGCTTACCTGGAGGACGGTGCACGAGCACAGCCCCAACTCTCATCCGAGCAGGCCAGAGCAAAGGCTGACTGCTGTCCCTCCTCCCCACTGAGGACACAAGGGGAGAACAGAAACATTTCTCTTTATTAGGGTTGAGGATTTACAGTGACATTCCAGGAGGGCAGCTATATTTTCTGCACACAAGAAACACCCCGAGAGCAGTTAAGCTCAGCACAGTGGCTGCTGTGAGCATGGCAGCTTGGGCCAGCAAAGAAAGTCCTTCAGCAGCACCTGGAAGAGAAGAGAGCCACATTTAATGGCTTTCCACCATCTATCAGTGGATGAACTTGCCAGGAGCTTTGGGAAGAAGTCCCTCAGGCTGTCTTTTGGCAGTTATACTTGAAAGTCTCTGTCCAGGTGTGAGATCATGGGGGATTCATTACTAGAGCAACCTGGAGTCACCTTCTGTTGAGACCTGAAGGCATGGTCAGACAAAACAAAAAGCACCACATACCATGTGGGGTCTTCTCTGCTGGTGCGAGACCTCCCGAGGAGCTCCATAATCCCTGAGCTGGATCAAGGATTAATAGCGGTCCAACCGAGACTTCAGCCTCCGCTGCCCTTGAGGACCCACCTAAGAAGAGATGGACGGGAATGAGTTCACAGGGGAGGTAATTCCTGCTTAGTCTGGATTTCAGGGCTTACCGAACGGCAGACCCTGCAAGAGCAGCTTTCTATTAGTTTTAAATGTAAAGCCACAGAGACACAGCTACTTGCTCAAGGACATTGGAGAAGAGCTAAGCTGTCCTTAAGATGAGATGCATTTGCTGAAGGTCTTCCAGCATCTTGGCCATCCCAAGCCAGAAGGTCACCCTGCCTTGGGGGGGGGGGGGGGGATACATTTTAGACACAGAGCCATACCTTGCTTGGAAGAGATGTCTCTCTTCAAGCGCCTCCCTGACCATCTGGCTGGAGGGTTAATTCTCTGGGAGTATCCTCCATACGATGGGCAGTTGCCAGTCTCACAGCAGCTACAGATGTCTCCAGTACCCTCCACCGGAGCCCAACTGAAACAGAATTACCTGTAAGCCCCCTCTTCTCCAGGCTGGCCCCCTCCCTACATGCACCAGCTACTCACAGGCTGCTGGCTTTGTTGAAGGAACAGGCCTTGTTCAATGGATTTGGGGCTTGGTCAGCTGGGGAGACCTTCAGGTGGCAGGTGATATAGATCTGGAAGGGAAATTAAACCAACATCCAAGGTTAATTAAATTTGTTCATGCAGAACAGCACAGCTCCTGAACACACTGGGGGAGGAGGGGTAGGCACCACATCTCACCAAGTTTCTGTCATCTCCTGCAAACTTGAATGCATCAACCGTGAACTGCAGCGTTTCCTGCCGCAGCCTTGGAGAGATGAAGGCTGAAGTGGTGTCATCTGATCTCCCATCCACCAGGCACCTGGCCAAGGGTCAGAAGTCAGGGACATCCCAGCCAGCTACAGCAGACCCACCAAGAGAGCACCGCACCCCTTACCCGCTGAGGTCAATCAAGGCGTATCGGGGAGAGGAGTTCCTGTCTGGACTCAGGGTAGCAACACAGTCATCCACAAAGAGCCTTAGAGGGACATGATCCCCAGAAGCAACATCAGCCTGGAGGTGCAGGCTTTCCCCCAGCTGGAAGCCATTGGAGAGTCTCTCAGTGCTCCAGTCATCTGGAAGGTAGAGCCAAGGCTACAGGTCACTTTGGAGAAAGCACATTGCTCTCCCTTGCACATGGGACCTCTTAACTAAGCAGCAACCCCACGTGTCAGTTCTGCAAGATTTGATTTTAAGCTCTTTTTGGGCACTCAGCATGTGGCCAAGAGCTGGCAGGAGCAGGGACCTGAGGGAAATTGTACTGCCAGGTCTGTACCCACCATTCATGAGGCGCAGGGAGAACAGCAGCCTCTCCTCTCCTGACAGGGTAGAGCGGAAGGGAGCCCACGTGGGCCGGACAGCATTGCTGCTCACGTTGCTCTTCCTAAATGGGAGAGATGAGCGTTAACAAAGATGCCACCATCACCTCAGGTCCACAGGAGCAGAGACACAGCCCCCATTCACTCACCTGGGATAGTGACACTCAATAGGAACCACAGCTGGGTTGGTCCTTACAATGACCAGGTTGCCAGAAGGAGTAGGTTTGTAGGACAAACTTGTTTTGTAGATCAAGGAGTCTGGGGTCAACTGGAAGAAAGATTTGGGAGAGCTGATAAGTCAGTAAAACAAACTAGTCAGCCAGAAGCTCAGCACCATCAGATACCAGCACTGACTCTGCTAGGACACTGGTCCGTCAGCTGCAGAGGCCATCTTCCACATTCCTAATCCAGCACATACAGGGTGCCATCAAGCTTTGTATGGGCATCCCAACAAGGCGCCAGCCCTGTAGGAGGTCAGTCTTAAGGACTTTGGCACTCCAGCAAGTACCCGCATCAGGTGGGCAGGGGCTGTAGGACAGTAGGTCTGGATACTTCCTACCCCAGGTGAACTGGGGCACACCAGGTCCAGGCAGCCCTTCTCCTCCCCGCCAAGGAGGTCAGGAAGTTCCCAGCAAGCCCCTTGCCCTACTTCCACAGTGACAGTCACTACAGTTTGAAGCTGTGCCCAGTTCTCCCCTATATTCATGCACCCAGTTGCATTTGTCCAAGTCTTAAAGCCACCACAAGCCTCACTTGCAGTTGAGCGCACACCTCATCTAGGGCTTGAGGATAGTAGCCATACTCCAAAAACTAGCTCTGCTATGGTCACACCACCCCTCACTGGAGGGCTGCTGCAACCAAACAAGCCCCTCCTCACCCCAAATCCTGACATCACCTTTACCAGGTCATTTCTAGAACCAAGATCTTTGCCAAGATGAATTAGGCAGCTTAACAGTTCATTGCTCTTTAGCAACTCGCCTTTACCCACCCAGTGCTGGTCAAAGCCCAGAGAAGGTCCATTCCCTACGCGGCATTACCAGGGATGGAGCAGCCCTTCACCCCAGCATCCCACCTCACCTGCAGGGTGCTGCCACACTCATGCAGCCCAGCCACGAAGGTTACCATGCTCTCAGCAGCACTCTGGGCCACAGGCAAGCAGGCAACTGAGCCCAGCGTCAGGTCCGCAGCCTTGACCAGGTGTCCCGTACCAAAGAGGTCCCTGTGCACCGTGACCACCACCTGCGCCTCCTGGCATTGTACGGCCACAGGGTGCAGTGGGGCTGCAGCCTGGAGCTGGGAGACATCCACCCATGCCCAGGGAGAGGACTGGGAGAAGGAAGGCACATGGGGCTGGCTCCAAGAGGAGTCCCCCCGGACCCTCAAGACCCCTGAGTCCCTTTGAGGGAAACTCCAGGGGCTGTAAGGCACTGCATCAGCCAGCACCCAAAAGACCAGAGCAACACCCAGGCTGCCTCCAAGCCCCATCCTGACTACAGAAAAACCAGCTCATGGAGAAAGGGCTGCTCAGGAACCTTTTATAGCAGCACTCCAAGCAGCCCAGCCCAGATGGGGCACACCTGGGGGCTGCAGGCATGGCCCACACCCAGTGACGAGCAGCTCAGGACAACAGGACCCAGCTGGGACCATCCCTCCTTCTCAGGGTATGGAAGGTGATTTCCCTGGACCTGCCCTGGAGTAGTTTGTCCCACGTCCCGCTTGTCTTGCCTGTTTGGGGTGGCATCAGCCATTGCCACCTCGGTGGCCTACTGGCCACATGCCATCTGCTCACGTCCCTTATACCTGTCCCTGTGTCCTTCCTATGTGAGATGGAGACAATTTTGGCCACCAACATGGCAGGGCTCAGTCAGGTTCCCACAAGCATTTCTCCATTGGTCTCCACCACATCATCAGCATCGGCAAATACCCAAAACCCAGGTCCTGCAGCAGCACTCAAGGTGGCACATTCAGAAATGGAGAGAACTTTCACTGCAAAATCCACCTGGGCTCTGGCCCATGTGTGTTGGCAATCTGTCCATGCTGGATTTCATGGGTATCTGCGCTGGGTAATTGTATATCGAGTAATGAAGGCATCATAACCAGCTTATTTGCATAGAAAGCAGAGGTACAAAAGCCGATCTTCCCATAATAGCAGCTGATAAGTGAATGGCAGGCATAATCAAGAGATTAATTGGCCCTCGTGTGTTAATTATGCTAATTGGCACAGCTGCTCGTGTGTACAGTACGATGACTAATGGCTCTACACCACTGAGCTGGATGTAGAGGTTGGGGGTCACTCAAAGCTGTGTGCTGTGGTGACAGAGCCCGGTGAGCGGGGTCCCCTCGACACGGGGGTGATGCCCTGCATGCACCCGCTCTTCAGCAGCGAGGCTGAACGAGGCAGGAGGGTGGGTTTCTTTAGCCGGAGCGGTTGTATTCATCGTGTGTGTCTAACGGTGCTTTACGTGGGTGCCCGGGGAAATGGGGTTTGCTGGCTGGAGCACCTTCCTCCCGGTCTGCTAGGATCTGCAGGATGGGGTTGGGGTGGGGTGACTTGCGCTCTTCACCTTTAGGGGAGACCACAGCGATGAGCTGGGTGAGCAAAGCTCCCACCAAGGCCAAGGGGGTGCGCTGAAATTCCTGGTGGGATCCCCTTCCCTTGCTGGCCCGTGCATTAAGCATTCCCTGTTGCCTCCCCGAAGCATGAATAATGCCACACACGCACACGCCATCCTCTTCTGGCATGATCTCTGTGTCCCAGCCTTGCCCCTTATATTTTTATGAGTGATGAATAAATGATACAACAAGAAAAACCTCTCCGGCAGCTCAAGCCCTCTTTATTAATTCAGCAAGCAGTGGGTCATCTCCAAACCCAGCTCATCCCTGTGCTACGTGGGTGTCTTTTACCCCTCAAGTTGTGTTTCCCTCGGGGGGGGACGTGGAGCCAAAGGCATCCAGGAGAGTGGGAGGCGATGCTCCTGCTGCCCACAGCCCCATCACCCAGCCTGGCAGCTGGACACAGCGCTGAAGGTCCGGGGGTTTATTCACCCAACCTCCTGCAAACCATCTCAATGAGGAACCAGGTCGATGTGGATGGGTGCCCGCACCCCGTGCACCTTTCTTCCCGCTCCAAAAGGAGAGGTGCAACTCACCTAGAGAGCCATGGAGCCACGTACAGCCCAAGTCCCGTGTTTCACGCCAACACAGCCCAAAGTTTCTCTGCTCGAAGGGGTGTTTCTCACACCTTGCGATAGCTCCAGCCTAAGGCTGGCAGGTCAAAGCCCCCAGGAGCAGGATGGTGTGAAATAAATTCAGGCGTCTGGGATGAAACCGGGGATGGGAGATTCACTGGCCTTAAAAGTCTGAACCTGTTGGGTGGGGAACAGCTTTTATTCCCATTTGGGAGCAAAAGAGATCGATAGGCAGCAGCAACACCTCCCCATCCACCACCTCCTGGCTCTCGCGCCGCAGCAAGCGCCGCATCCATCACTGTAATCTGTATTTAATAGCTCTGAAGGAAACCCTTTCCATCCGCAAAGTCCTCTGACTACAGGTTTCTACGGGGAATGAAGGACAGTGGGGGCCATCTCCTTTTTGCCACAGTGGTCTGTCCTTCCCTGGGCTAACAGGAGATCGGGGTCTTCATTGAGCCCCCGCTAGAAGGGGAAGGCCAACGGTTGCATGCGCCCCATCCATGGCTCCTTGGAATGCCTTTGCTTTAGGAGGACGAGGCCCGGGGCGGAAGTCTTTGACCCACACTGTAGGAAGCAATATCACGTTGACCCTTTGGGATGAGTCTCCTCCTGAATTTTTCATTTTTATATGCAGCTTCACCACCTGAGATGAGAAAAATCATTTCCCTGTCGGGCGCGGAAAAGAACTGCACTGTCGGCACATTTTCTCTAGATGGCTCATCCGAAGGCATCCGTTTATTTGCCAGGGTCCTTTTCCACTGGAGTGTTAAGGACTGTATTAACAGGGGAATTGAATGCTTCTCTGGCAATATTTAAGCAACATCTCCTTACCTGAGACAGCACATGCTTCTCTAAGGCTCATTAAGCAACACCAACCTCTCTTCGCCGATCCCCGTGAAAATGATGCTATCACCGAATCTGCAGCGCGGCGGCTCAGAACCGCCTGCGAAAGCATTGCTGGGGGGGGGTGATTTGTCTCACCCACCGTGAGTAATGATGGTAAAATGACATCGAAATGCCACCCCCATTGCAAAACGACACTGAAACGTCACCCCAATTCCCTCGCCCCCACGCCACGCTTCGGCTGCGCATCCCAAAGAGATGCGTACCCCGCTTGGCTACCGCAGGAAAAGAGGGGAACTGGAGTTTGAAAATGATATTGCTCATTAATTTTCCTGGCTGGAGACAACTTCTTAATGCCAGGTAGGGGTTTTTTGAGCAACATCACCGTTTCGTTTCAAATCTCTCTTAAACGACTTCTGAGTCACCGCAATAAATACTCCCCGCGCTTCCTTTCTGCTTCAGATCCCTTATAACTGCTGATGGATAAATTGCTCGAGTTATCCGGGATAAATCACGCAGGATAGCCAAATCTGTAATTAAAATGTCTCTCAACCCCTCTGTTAACTCTGACTTAGCGGGACCAGGTGCATTGCGGCTGCAGGGAATAGCCCGCTTGGGATTTGGCTCCAAAAAATGGGTCCTGGGAGGGAGAAAGTGGCTCTGACAGCACCGACTCCACCCGGTTCCTTTGGGAATACCACGTCCCTCTTAATGCCCCATCAAAAGGATTTGGGTACCAGGATCGATGGCACAAGTGGAGAGGTTTTCAAGGCCTTATTTTTCTTTTTTTTTTTTTTTTTTTGCCAAAAAGGAGCTTTTGAGCGTGCCAGCGCTTTGCGTTGGTCCCAACTTGCCCATGGAAAGCAAATTCCTCGAGCAGAGCCGGCGCGGAGCTGGGTGGTTTCTCCATCCCAGTTGTTGCACTGGGAGGAAACCAAAGGGAATTAAATAAAACAAAATAAAAACTGATCAATACGTGGCAAATCCTGGGGGTTTAGAGCGATTTAAAACTTTTTTTTGGATGTGGCTTCCCAGGAAAAGCTGTGAGCAGAGGTAGAAAGTGATTTTTTAAATTCCTTCTCCCTAAGAGGAGCTTCCCCCGCACCAGGGCTCGCAGCCCCGGCCTCAGAGCTTTGCTCCTCACCTTCATGAGCTGAGTGGCAGGAAGATCCAGCCCTGGGGCTGTTTCTGGGCTCTGCTTTCCCCAGGAAAGTCAGATATTATGTTTGCAGTGGCCTGAAAATCAGAAAGCAGCTCAGCCAGGTTGCTCTGAGCTTTCTAACCAAATTTGGGTCTGGCCTGGCGATGCAGAGGCCAAGAATTGGGTATTTGGGGGCAGCGTAGGAGGAGGATCCTGCTCATCTTGATGAAAGGCACATCGCCCCACAGAAACAAGCCCGTGTAGAAAACGGTGCTTCTGGCAAATGCTTCATCTCTGAAAAACAACGCTGGTCCACATGGCAGGGCAGGGGCACCCATGGGTGCTGGGCAGCTCTTGGGTCCGACCCACCTCGCGGGGTTTCCAGAGCATCCCCCCCTGCCTTGAGGGACATGCCCCCATCCGTGAGCAGGACAAGGGGACAACAGGGACAGAGAGCAATGCCGCTGCACGGAGCACCATGGGGGCACCATCCCATCCCATCCCATCCCATCCCATCCCATCCCATCCCATCCCATCCCATCCCATCCCATCCCATCCCATCCCATCCTCAGCGGGAGGCAGCAACAAGGCTCAGCTTCTCTGTCCTCTCCTCCCTCCGTAATTAGGTCAAGCGGGAGCCCTGTATTTATTATTGATGGGAAGAATCAAGCGGCCATCGATCGGCGCTGGGGAGAGACTCACCCCGGCGCTTTCTGAAATAATCTGCCAAATGCGAATGTTCGTTGTGCTTTACCCACCGAAGGCGTTTGGATGAACTCGCAGCCTCGCCTGCTCCCGGGAGGGATGAGAGCAAACACGAGCGAGCTCCGGCAGCTGAGCTGCTGCCAGCTCTCAGGGCTGGGTCCTTAACGCTCTGCATCCCTGTTAAATCCCACTTTTCCCGGCTGCCAGGTTCACTGATTTCTGGGAGCGGGTGGAGAAGGATGTTGGGGCTTTTGGGGGAATGAAAAAAAAAAACGCGGCAGAGCCATGGCATCGCGGCCGCCCAGCCTCATCCCTGCCTGGGTCTCCTCCACAGCACTCATCAACCACCGGGTTGGATTACGGAGACCTTGAAGAAGAGGATGGGTGGTTTCTTTCCCCCCAAAAAGACCCATCACGTGGACAGGCCCAAAAGCAGGATGGCACGTGGGGACAAGGGGGACAACTAAACTCCTCCTGGGGTGCTTTATCCCATACCAAAGCACAGCACATCCTCCCGGGGACAGCGGTGAGGGGCTCAGCCCCCAGCAGAAGCTCACAGTTTGGGACGGCTCATCAGCCTGGGCCACCCAAGCAATATTTCCCCTGGGCTGCCACAACTTAATCACCATTTTCTCCCTTGCCACCCTCGAGATCTCCCTTCTCTGCATGGCCCAGACTGTATTTTGATAAAAAAAAACCCAACCCTCAAACCTGTCCAAAGAAATGCCCCAAAAAGCCCCGAGCTGGAAGAGACATCCCCAGGGATGCTGGCACCATCTCAGGACCTTTAAAGTTGTCCTGGACGTGGGGACAACTCATCCTGCCACCCACCAAGGAGCCGGGGGTGGTTAATGGCTTCATTCCCCCAGCCCAGCGTCTTGGTGCTAAATAATATTAATGGTACCTCCTGGCACCTCGTTAAAAATTGCACCGGCACTTAATTCAAGCTATAGATCAAAGCCCCTAAATGAAACCACCATCCATCCCCTCCCTAATCCCAGTTTGGTACCAGTACACTTTCCCTTGTCTCGCTTTTAGAAATATTTAATTCTATTGAAATGCAGAGCCTGCCTTCACCCTCGGGGAAGGACAGCTAAAAATAATCCTCGGGGGGGGTGGGTTTAGGAAGGTCCCTTCCCCACCGGCCCCCATCAGACGCCACTCGCATCCCACTGCTGGGATCAACCAGCCCGAATTTCGGAGCAATCTCAGATGGATGACGATGTCCCTTCAGGATTTTGCTTTTTGTTCTGCTGCTTGAAGTATTAAAATAAAGAGGAGGGATGAGGGCAGGCACCTCTCCATCGCTGGAGTGGTTTTCCGCCCGCGCTGGATGATGGATGAGGGTTGCACGGTGGAAGGTGCGGCGGTGGCAGCAGGGGACCAAGGGACAGACTGGGGCTGGGCGGAAAGGGGGACATAAAGGTTTCATTGTGGGAATTTCAATATTTAAGCTGATTACAGACAACGCCGCATCATGGAAACCACACCGAGCCTGGAAAGCACTGTCCAAAACAACCCCCGAATTTATTTGTCAAGGCACAAAAAAACCCTTCAGATTCTGGATTTTAAATAACGACGAAAACCAGCAGAAGAGCCATCGAGGGGCACAGTGAGGACTTCTCCACCCACCGGAGTGGGACCAGGGACACGCCACCCTGTTCACCCCGGCAGCTTGGGTGGCCCCTGCCGATACCCAGCAGCGGAAGGAGGACCCCCAGGACACGCACGGGGGCAAAGACCCCTGACCGCTTGGGAAACACATAGGCTCGACCCCATGCACCAGTTAGGTTCGTCCCCACCAGTGCTTCAGCCGCCAGAGCACCAGCTTTGTCACCACGGGGAGGACAGGGAGGCTTCACCTGGCCAGCAGGTGTCCCCCCCCCAAGCCCTGCCCTTCACACCCCCTCACAAACCCCCCACCCCAGTTCGTTTGAAGCAGGGGATAACCGCCCCACTGGGATTTTGATTTAAGGCAAAAATAAAAGTCCAGCAGGAACCGACCCGTCAGCCTCACCTCCGTGTCTGGTAAGATCATGGAAGAGATGCTCCTAGAAGCTATGCCAAGGCACATGGAGGACAGGGAGGTGATTCAAGACAGCCAGCATGGCTTCACCAAGGGCAGGTCCTGCCTGACCAACCTCATGGCCTTCTACGATGGAGTGACTGCATCAGCGTACAAGGGAAGAGCTACGGCTGTCATCTATCTGGACTTCTGTAAGACCTTTGACATGGTCTCCCACAACATCCTGCTCTAATTTGGAAAGGTGTGGATTTGATGGGTAGACTGTTTGGTGGATGAGGAACGGATTGCATGGTCGCATCCAGAGAGTAGTGGTCAACAACACAATGTCCAGGTGGAGATCAGTGACAGGTGGCGTCCCTCAGGGGTCCATATTAGGACCAGTACTGTTCAACATCTTCACCAATGACATAGACCGTGGGATCGAGCGCACCCTCAGCAGGTCTGCAGATGACACCAAGCTGAGCAATGCGGTCGACACACCTGGGGGACAGGATGCCATCCCGAGGGACCTGGACAGGCTCGAGAAGTGGACCCATGTGAACCTCATGAGGCTCAACAAGGTTAAGTGCAGGGTCCTGCACATGGGGTGGGGCAAGCCCTGGTATCAGCACAGGCAGGGGGATAAAGGGATGGAGAGCAGCCCTGCCAAGAAGGACTTAGGGGTACCGGTGGATGAAAAGCTGGACGTGAGCCGGCAATGTGCGCTGGAAGCCCAGAAGACCAACCCCATCCCGGGCTGCATCCCCAGCAGCGTGGCCAGCGGGCGAGGGGGGATTGTGCCCCTCTGCTGCGCTCTGGGGAGCCCCCCCTGCAGCGCTGCCTCCAGCTCGGGGGGGCCCAACAGCAGAAGGACACGGAGCTGTTGGAGCGGGGCCAGAGGAGGCCACAAAGATGGTCAGAGGGCTGGAGCATCTCTGGTGGGAGGACAGGCTGGGAGAGTTGGGGGGGTTCAGCCTGGAGAAGAGAAGGCTCCGCGGAGACCTTATAGTGGTCTCCCAGTACTTAAAAGGGGGCTCATAAGGAAGGTGGGGACAAACTTTTTAGCAGGACCTGTTGCAATAGGACACGGGGTAATGGCTTTAAACTAAAAGGGGGCAGATTTAGACTAGATAGAAGGAAGAAAATTTTCACTCTGAGGGTGGTGAAACCCTGGCCCAGGTTGCCCAGAGGAGGTGGTCGGTGCCCCATCCCTGGAAACATCCCAGGCCAGGTTGGACGAGGCTTGGAGCAACCTGATCCAGCTGAAGGTGTCCCTGCTCATGGCAGGGGGGGTTTGGACCAGATGGCCTTCAACGGTCGCTTCCAACCTAAACCATTCTATGATTCTATGATCCACAGTGCTGCAATGTGAAAAAATAATTGTCCCCATACGTCCCCAGAGCAGTGCACCCATCGGGGCCGAGAGCACCAGCTCTGTCCCCCTGTGCCTGGGGGTCCTGCAGGTCCCATCTATCTTTCTGGAGCCTCCAGGGCTCCATCGGTCACTCCCAGGGACCTCGCTGAGCCCATCAACCCTCTTGAGGCCTCTGGGCTTGGGAAGGGCACCGAAATTTGCCCTAGAAGGCACCTGGAAGGCAGCTGGCTCGGCTGCAGCGATGCAGGAGCAGGCACAGAGGGTGCTGGAGGGAACAGTCGACCCCGGTTGCTCTCAGCCCAGCGTGGGGACAGACAGATGGAGCCTCCTCCCCACATGCACCATCCCCGGGAAGGATGCACTGGTCTTCAGGGCTCACCAGGAATAAAGAGACGCAGCTTCTCTCCAGCCCCAGGGTGCCCCAAAGACGCGGCCGGGGACGGAGGAGGGTGACAGGGCCCGGGACGAAGGGTGGCAGCAGGTCCGTACCCTCCCCAGGAGACCCAGAGCTCATCCCTGCTGGAGACATCTTGGCTGGTCCAGGGCACAGGGCGCTGCTTGGGGATGTCGGAGATTCCGTCAATCAATTTCTTGCTCGTTATCTGGGGTGGGGGGGAAACAGAAGAAATAAAAATTGGCAAAGACATTAAAAAAGAATCACAGAATGGTCAGGGTTGGAAGGGACCTCTGGAGATCATCTAGTCCAACCCCAATGGTTGGATTAGCTGGACTTGGACGGACTCCAATTCACAGGTCCAAGTTAATGAGTTAATTTGGTTGCCGGCAGCTCCCAGCTCTGGAAAACTGGGATCACCCAGCAATCCTCCCCACTCCCAGGGCTGATGCCAGCACCGGGCAAATATGACCGAGCACACGTAGGTGTGTTTTTATCCCTCCGTCCACCTTCCTGGCTAGAAACTCCGCCACAGCCAGCAAACCCTGGGAGATGTTATTATTCCAGCTTCATTTCTGCTGAAAAAGCGGTTGAGGAGCGAGCAGGAGATGTCTCGCGCGTGGGGTTAAGCAAACGGGCTTCATCGGGGATGAAAAGCCAAGGGAAGGCGAGCACAGCCTTTGGCGGCTTGCGAGGGGGAGATAAGGGCAGGGAGGATAGGAAAAAGAAGAGGAAAAGCAGAGCCGGTTGATGCTTCACTAAAGGTGTGAAGGGGGAAGGGAGAAAAAAGGCTTTTATGGACCTATTGGGGTGCGGGGAGAAATGGCATTAGAGAAAAAACAGGGTTAAATTAGCAGCGATTCACCAGCAGCAGAGGCCGAGCCTCCGCCTTTCATAAGAAAGGAAATAAATGAAAAAGATTGAGATCTTGGGAGGAGGATGAGATGGGGAAGAGCAGGGCTGATCAGGCATGGAAAGTTCTGGAGCCCATCACCGGACTGGGATGGGTGACAGGCTGTTGGCAGCGTTGAGCCGGGAAGTTGGGAGAAGATACCGAAAGGAAGAAACAGGAGCTGGGACTCCAATCTTCATGGATTTCCACCAGAAATCCAGTACCAAGCTGCTGCCGGGGAATTCGGCACGGGGAGGGATGAAACTCGTGCCTCCCTCTCCACAAGGTGAGGACCGACACCGGCAATTCCTCTCCTCTTAGCAAACTCATGGCAACGCTCAAAAAAAAAAGACCCAAATTCGTCACAAAGACCCAGGTTGGTGGCCCAAGGCTTTTCTCGGCACCGAGAAGAGAAGAAACGCCACGTCAGAGCTGTCGTTTGCATCGCTCCATAGCTGCTGGCAGATACGAGCGGTTGCCAGAGCAAGCGCAGCCCCAAGCGGAGCGGAAAAGTGCTGGGAAAGAATTGATCTGGGGAAATTTGATTGAAAACTGAGGGGGAAAAAATGAGAAAAAAAGAAAAAAATTTTAAAAAAGAAAAAAGAAGAAAAAAAAGGGAAAAAAATGGAAAAAAAAACCAAATTAAAAACCCCAAGACCCAATGATGGAGATGCAATAGAGGCTTTACGCTTAGATCTGAGCATCATCTCCAGCGTGCTTAGGAAGAAACCTTCATCTCAAGGCAGCCGGCGGTCCTGTGCGAATCCACTCACCGTCTTTGCTCTCCGTGCTCTTCAGCAGCTGCAGAGCTGCAGAAAGCAAAACAGCGCGCGGTCAGAAGCCCCGCCACGCGGGGCCCGAGGCGGGGGTGCTTGCAAGGGAATGCCTCCCCGCAGGAAACAGCTAAGAACCCCATTTCGGGGAACCCAACCCAATAATGGAACCCCCGATTTCCATCGCAAACCAACCCCCTCCCCGGTCCCTAAATCGCCCCAGCAGCGAAGGAGGTGGCATCCCAAGCGGGTTTGCTCCTGCGCCAGCAGATAAAGGCAATCACCAGGCATATAATTAACCCGTTTGATGACAGCACAGCACCGTTAAGTGCTTTTTTTTTATTAAAAGATAGCGCGGCTTATCAAGGAGCTGCCAGCCTGAGGGGTGCGCCGAAGAGCGGGGAACAGCACGGGGGCGCTGAGCATCGACGGAGGGTGCAAAGCACATCGGGGTTTTCCGTGTGCAGGGGACAGTGGCACGAGCACAGGCTATAGGGTACACAGGTATATAATACACGAGCATCGTGCACCCACCTGTCTTGGGTTCTTCCCCCTCCTCGTCCTGCTCCTCTGTCCCTGCAAAAGAGCAAGCTGGAGCGTGTGAAGCATCCCCAGCACCCACCCTGAACCCCACTTTCCCGGGCAGCCGGGTTTGGTGGCTGTCCCTTGGATCGCCGCCGTCCCCAGCTGCTCCGAGCCACCCACCGTCACCGCATATCCCCGGGACCAACCACTGCCGAGGCACCGGCGATGCTCAGGGAGGAGGTGACCGGTACCCACCTGCACCCAGCACCCCACGGCGGGGGGGGGGGTGGATTTCCCCCAGCACAAGGCCGTACCGGGGTGGCACGTCCCCTAACAAGCCAAAGAGAAAAAGCCCCAGCTCCGGGCGACGCAGCACAGCCGCTCGCCTCCCTATTTATAGCGCAGCCGCCATCTGGAGCGGCGCTCGGCGAGGGGCTTAGCGGGGAGACCACGGATCCCCCCCCCACACACACACACACCTCTGGGAAACCCGAGGGATGAGCATCCCCTTCTCCCTCCCGCAGCACCCCCCCGGGGCTTGCCAGGCTGTCACCCGGTCTGGGAGCCCTGCAGCTTCGCACCCCATGGGCAGGACATGCCACGATGCCGTTTCCCCACCCGGAAAGACCAGCAAAAATTGCCGCTCCCGCCTCCCGCGGCTGCCAGGCTGGCGGGCAGGCTCCCTGCCCGCTTTCTGCCTTGACCAAGAGCCGCAGCAAAAAGTCCCTGCTAAGGGCGTGCAGCCGTCAGGGCGAAACACCGCCGGGCCGGGAGCAGCGTCTCCATGCTAAAGGACTGAGGTCAGCTGGCGCGGGGCCGCGGCTGAGCATCACGGCACTGCAAATCCCTTGGCCAAGGAGAAAATACTCTGTAAACCCCCCAAACCTACATATATATTTATATATATCTCCTGCAGACGTTTCCCTGTGGTCTGATGGGGGAAAACCGTCTCAGCCCCCACCGCTGGGGACGCCCGACAACCAGGCATCACGGTGGCATCGTCGTCCCCCCCGGTCCCGGCAGAGCGAGGAGGAGCAGCGCGGGAGCCCCCCCCTCGCCGCCCCGGGGAGGGCGGCTGCGGGTCCCAGCGCCGCAGCACGATGCTGGCAGGGAAAGGCTTTGGCAGAGCGAGCGCCTCGGGATTCGGTGAGAAAAAAACCCAACAGGGAACGCCAGCAGAGCTGCTTCTGCAGCCGTTTGCAGAGCGTGGCAGCTTTTTTTAAAGCAGCAAAGCCCCCCCCCCCCCCTTTTGTGCCACCGTCTCTCCATAAGAAAAAAAAAAAAAAGATAAAAAAAAAAGATAAAGCAAGCAGGAGAAAAGTGCGGAAAACAAGAGCGTGGAGCATCTCTCTCATGCGATTTCCATGTGTCAAAGCACTCAGCATTTCCACAGTGGCAAAGCGCTAGATGCATCCTATCGGAGGAGATGCTCCCCACGCCGCTCAGGTGTGGGTGCCGGACACGCAGAGGATGCTCAGAGCAGGAAGGCAAAAGCGGGGGGAGATACGCTGGCTGGGAAGAAAACCAGACGTATGTTTGAAAGAGCCGCCTGGAGCGACGCACGCAGCTGGCATGGGCTCTCCAGCATGGATCTGCTGGTGCCCACCAACCCCAGCAGCTCCGAGCATCCCTTCACCTTTTAAAAGATGCCACCACTGAGGCAAACCCGTGCCGGTTAAAATTTGCTCCAGTTCTTCCCCACCCATCCCCCTCCATCCATCCATCACTCCCTGCGAACCCCATCCCTTTTTTAGGGGGGTACCCGCCACGTTGGCCGCGTTTTCCTCCTCTTCCTCGTAGCTCTGGCGGATTTTCTTCTGGCACACGTACGCCAGGACGGCAAGTAGCCCCACGACGCAGACGGCGAGTCCCACCGTCACCCAGAGAGCCACGGCAGGGAAGGCGAGGTGTTGGCCTTGCATGGGGAGGGGAAGAGAAATACCACCGTGGTGAGCAGCGCAGCCTGACCGGGGGGGACGCGTTGCCCGGCATTCGGGATGCCACGGCGGCAAGGGCACATCCCCACGGAAGGAGTCGGTGGCACAAGGGGTGGCTTTGGAAACCAAACCATGGGCACCTCTAATTACGGCCTCCCCCAGCACGTCTGGATCCGGCCGGGGAAGCAGCAGGTTGAGTCACTCCCTAAAATACCTCGTTAATTTTTAAATAATGGCACTAATGAAGTCAAATGGCAGGCTGACCCTTCGCTTGCTAAGGAGCTCAAGAGAAGCATTAGATGATGCTGCACCCACTCCCTTTCCCCTCTCATCTCACGCCATGGGGCGGGGAAGGACGGGGACATCTCCGCCGGGGTCCTGGCAGGGACCGCTGGGGTTTGGGGGATATCTCCTGGAGCACTGGAAATTGGATTTTTTTCCCCCGTAATATTGCCCTTTCTTCAAATAAAGTCTTATCCCAAACCCTGATCCTCTACTGACATCAACCCAAGGCCGACCATTTGGCCACGCACTCGGGAGCCCATGAGAAAACCACCCCTCTGCTCCCAACCAGCAGCATGCGCGCGAGTTTTCGGTGCATCCAGCCAAAATGCTTACGGTCCACCAAGGACCCACCTTCCCAACCCATTAAGTGCCATACTAAGGGTAATTAAACGCTAATTAATGCTACCGGGGGAGCACACGAGGTTATAAAGAGCTCTGGGAAGGCAGCGGGAAGAGCTTGGAGCGAAGCGGTGAGGCTTAACGTGCTCGACGAACTCCTCCAGCCCATATTTCTGAAGCAGGATTGTCACAGCTGGGATGGAGAACCCCAAATTGAGAGCATCCCACGGCCGTGTGCTAAGGAGAAGACAACCACCATGCCCCATGCTGGATTTCTGGGGTGGTTTAGACTGGGACGGGACAACTAGCGAAGCTAGAGGCTAAGAACTAGAGACGCTGGTTCTAGCTGGGACACTGGCGTGGGGTGACGGGGAGGACAGCAGAGCCTCAAGTCACCCTCGTAGGTCCATGGGGAGAGAGGTAGAGCGGGGATATGGGGTAGCAACCCCCAGGGTGGCTCTGGGCCACAGTAGGGATCCCAGTGCCACCACAGTGACCTTCTTCAGACAGAGCCCATCCCTTCCTTCCCCCAGTTTTGGCCCTTGCTAGCTCACCCGTGATAGTGACCGAGGCTTGGGTCTCCTGCTGCAGCACCGGGTTCCGCACCAGGCAGGAGTAGGTGATGCTGGGTTCCACCAGCACCTGGAGGACACTGTGCACGTCAAAGAGACCTTCCTCGTTGGCCACTTGGGACGTGGTAACGTTTTCCGTGATGTTGCTGCCCCGGCTGTCCTGCCAGAGGACGCTGGCCTCAGGGTAGCCACGGGAAGCGTGGCAACTCACGGCTGCCAGGTCTCCTGGCTTCAAGTCCTTGTTGGGCTCCAGGTTCATATTGGGCTTGGAGTACGGAGCTGCAAAGGAGAGGACAGTCGGCATGAGGCGATGGAGAAGACCAAAGGATGAGGATCTGAAGCAACCCAATGAGGCTGGGCAAGCCTCAGGACAGACTCTTCCAGCTGATAAGACCAACCAGCTGAAGCCTCCCCAGCTTTGTTGACATATGGCCATGCTTCCAGGTGGCCTCTCAACTGAGAGCCTCTCCACCATAGCAGGGAAGGGACTGCACCCCCCACCAGCAATATTTTGGGGAGATGCAGCTGGCTGGTCTCTAACAGAGACGTGACTTCATGGGGAGACCATGGCAAGGGTGGAGAGAGAAAGAGGCTCCACAGAGGAGCAAAGCATGACGGAGAACCCTTCTCTTTGGGGCGACATGTAGGGACACCCCAACTCATCATCTCTCACCTGCCACCTGCAACGTCACAGCTGCCCTGCTGTAGTCCTGGACCCGGACAAAGCAGGTGAAGCTGCCCTCATCCGAGATCTCCACACGTCGGAGGAGCAGCGAGACGTTGCCCTGGGCCAGCTGGTCGTAGAAGAGGGCTGTACGGTTGGCGTAGCTCCCAACCTGGTCTGCCAGCTGGTCCTGGCCACCGGAGAACCTGTGGACCAAGCGCTTGGTGTCCGTCAGCTGCCAGATGAGGCTCAGGTCGTTGAGACTGAAGTTGGCCTCGGGGGAGAAGGAGCAGTGCAGGGTGGCATCTCGGCCAAAAAGAGCCACCACGGGCTCATCCGGAACCTGGATCTCCATGGCACCTGCAGGAGGGTGGTGAGGGCAAAAGCGCACGGTGGTGAGACCCTGCGGAAGCATCTCCTGAATTCTCTATCCAGGTAACATCTAAGCAAATCAAGGGATGGCCCATGGGAGGGACCCATGGGCAGGTGGCATCTCAGGACTGTCCCCATCACTGTCCCCCAGCCAAGCCCACCCTGCCCGCAAGAAGACAGCCCCACATCCAGCACCAAACCCGGCGCATCGCTGCCCTCAGCTGCGGCTACGGGCACCCAAACCTGCACTTCCCCGGGGACGCGCAGCCCGGTTTCTCCCCACGGGGAGAGAAGGTCAGTGGGTGACAGCAGCGGGGACACAGTCCCGTGTCCCCAGGACCAACCAGCTCCGGGCAGCGCCGTGGCCAGGCTGGCAAGCACTAGATGGCACCAGTGCTCCAGCGCGATGCCAACCGACGTGCCACGGCAAGACGCCAGCCCTGTCCCAGTGCCATGGCAAGACGCCAACCCCATCCCCGAGCCCCGGCACGATGCCAACCCTGCCACCGCCCTCAGGGAGCGATGCCAACCGTGCCGGGGGCTGCCGGACCCTCCACCGCTCGGCGCTTGGTCCCAAGGAGGGTGCCCGTCGGCAGCGAGCAGCGACGGCCCCCAAAAGCAGACCCAGGGCACCCATCGGCGCTTCATTCACCAATTCCTCCCAACCCCAAAGCGGGGAGGAAAAGGGGGGAAAAAAGTCTCGTCTCGGATCAAGGATTCGCTTTATATTCCGACCTCAACACCGGTGCAGAACGCAGCAAAGCCATGACCCGCAGCGAATCCCTCCCCGGGGACCGGGGCAGCAACGAAACCTTAAATTTTTAAGGAAGAGCCCGAGCGGGGAGGATGAGGAGCCGCGGGAAGGAGCCAGGCTGGAGGAGACCTGCCAGCGGCCGCCGACGGGCAGACAGGCAGGAGAAGAGCGCTCGGGCAGCCCGCCTGGCTCTTGGCAGACTCGAGAGCGTCACGTCTCCCTCCGGCTAATAATAAATGCCAGCGGGTTTTAGGAAGCTGACCCGGCCTGGCCGGAATCGCTGCCGAGCATCCCGAAAGGATTCGTTCCCGACATCTCTCCCAGGTTGAGGTGCTGCAACTTGGGGGGCCAGGAGCCGCAGCGCATGGGGACCGACCCAGGTAAGTCAGAAACCTTCGGGATTTGGTCCTCCCTCGTCTTTGCCATCGAGCTGTCGCACGCGGGAGGCAGTGGCCCACGTGCACCAGAAGCCATCACACCCAGCGGGTGACGCTCCGGGCTGCTGGAGGACCGCGAAACCAGGAGAAACACCTCGTGGGCGCTGCCCGCGGGAAGGCGGCTTTGTCAGGATGAAGGTGGCATTCAGGACATCTCCTTCGGGGTGGTGACACGCACACCCCACCGCGCCAACCCCAAACCCACCCCCAGCCCCGCTCACCTGCCAGGCTGAGCGCCAGCGCTCCCAGGGCGAGCAGCGGGCAGAGCATCCTCGGGGCCCGAGGCAAAACCTGGGTAAGAAAGCAGAAGTGAGCACGGCCCCGGGCGTCCTTCTCACGGGGGTTCTTCCCTCTCACGACAAACTGGAGAAAAGCAGAAGAAAACACTAAGATGGTGCTGGAGACCAGGGGTAGAGAGCAAGAGAGGGGAGGAGACCGGCATCAGGCAGGGGATCTCCGGCTGCCACGCGGCAAGCGGAGCACCCACCCCGGCGGAAAACGCAGGAGGGGGCTCGCACTGCCGCCTGGCACCGGCCAAGGGACCGGTGCATGCCCCGCGTGGGGCGACGTGACGGGCCCGGAGGCTGTTCTCGCGTCGGAGGCGCTGGCCCGTACCCCGGGAAGCCACGTGAGCTTCTTCCCCCTTCCTCGCCGCTTCTCCTCCCCTTTTTGTTTCTCTCTTTCCCAGCTTCCCCCCCCCCCCCGCCCTCCCCGTCCTCATCCCTGTCCTCCAAGAGGAGGCAACTCGCTCCCGCTGGCCAAACTGGCGGAAAACCAAACATAAGAGGTTTGCAGCTTCCTGGCTCCGCCGGCGGCTCGAAGGCTGCGAGCTTCATCCCTGCTCGCGGCAGGAAAGCCTCCGGCACGAGGTTACCCCGAAAAATAGGGGAGATAAAAGCAGAACATCTGGGAGTTGGATGCGGGGAGAGGCGAGGGCAAGCTGCCCGGCACCGCTGGCTACCGTGGCTCGCGTCCCGAGCATCGCTCGCCGGCCACGCCAAGAGCTCGCCGGGCCCCCTCGTGACCCGCGTTCCTCCCTTGTGGCATAAACGAGCCGCAGATACGGCAGCCGGCGCCGTGCGCCGTCCCCGTCCCAGCTCATCCCGGCGCCCCGCTGCTCCGCCCGCAGCCTTTAGCGCCGGCGGTTCTTTGGGCGCCATAGCCATATTCGCCAGAAATGGGTGTGGCGACGCCGGTTTGCCGGGGCGCAGCGGGAACGACTTCAGCCGTCGGCGCCTTCCTCCTTGAAAGCCCCTTTAATCGGGGGCATGGCGGCCCCGAAGCTCTGCGCAGCTCAGCTCCCGCGGGAAACTGCGGCACGGGGAGGGGAAACTGAGGCACGGGGGAAACTGAGGCACGGGGAGGGGAAACAGGCACGGGGGAAACTGCGGCACGGGGAGGGGAAACTGAGGCACGGGGGAAACTGAGGCACGGGGAAGGGGAAACTGTGGCACAGGGAAACTGTAGCACGGGGGAAACTGAGGCACGGGGAAAACTGAGGCACGGGGAAGGGGAAACTGAGGCACGGGGAAACTTCGGAACAGGGAGGGGGGAACTGTGGCATGGGGAAAGTGAGGCACGGTGAGGGGGGAAACTGAGGCACGGGGAGGGGAAACTGAGGCACGGGGAAACTTCGGAACAGGGAGGGGGAAACTGCGGCATGGGGAAAGTGAGGCACGGGGAAGGGGAAACTGAGGCACAGGGAAACTGCAGCGTGAGGGGGTACTGAGGCACAGGGAGGGGGGAACTGCGGCACAGGGAAACTGCGGCATTGGGAGGTGGAAACTGTGGCACGGGGAAACTGAGGCACGGGGAGGGGGAAACTGCAGCCCGGGGAAGGAGGAAACTGCGGCCCGGGGAAGGAGGAAACTGCGGCACGGGGAAACTGCAGCCCGGGAAAGGGGAAACTGAGGTACGGGGAGGGGGAAACTGCAGCACGGGGAAACTGCGGCACTGGGAGGTGGAAACTGTGGCACAAGGAGGGGAAACTGCAGCCCAGGGAAGGGGAAACTGAGGCACGGGGAAACTGCAGCACGGGGAAACTGAGGCACGGGGAGGGGGAAACTGCGGCACGGGGAAACTGAGGCACAGGGAAACTGCGGCACGGGGAAACTGAGGCATGGGGAGGGGGAAACTGCGGCACGGCGAGGGGGGAAACTGAGGCACGGGGAAACTGCGGCACAGCTCTGCCCCGAGAGCTCTGGGGGAGCATCCCCCCCCCTTCCCTCCCAAGCAGGAGGCTCCTTTGGGGGAAAACAAATTATCCAGCTTTTTTTTTTCTTTCTCCTCTTTCACCATATCCCCGAGTCTTGCCTTTTCCCTAGCGGACGAGCCCGGAGCCAGCGCCGTGCCAAACCCCAGGCAGCCGGGACGGGAGGGAGCCGCGGTGGCAGACGGTGACGGTGATGGGCATCACTCAGCTGCCCCAAGGGGGAAAGGGAAACCGTGACTCATCTCCCTCCGCTCGCCCCTGGAGCTCTTGCCTTTTCCTGGTGATGCTAAAGCCATGCTGTTTTATAGGTGTCACGGCCTGCAGGTCCTGCCGGGCCATCCTCAGGGGTGTCAGAGGGACACCTGCGTCCCCAACCCTCCTTTCGAAGCCTTGCGGTGGGTCCCTGGCTTTGCCGTGACTCAGTTTCCCCATCCGTGCGGGAGCCAAAGGATGGGCTGTACCCCGCACCCGAGCTTTCGGCGCAGGGCGGGACGTAACGCACCCCACGAACGCGTCCCCTGGGAGAGGGGACAGCCACAGCAAGCCAGCAGGGCTGAACCCCCCCCCCCCCCCGTCCAAAAAGATACCCCCGAGGAATAATTAACCCCCCCCGCATTGCAGCAGGGCCCCGGGGTGCACCCGTCACCCCACCGCCCCAAAGTCACCGCCTGAGAAGGGGGCAGAGGCGTGAACCTGCCGAGCGGGCCGGTCCCGGCTTTTCGGGGCGCCTGGGCTGAGCCCCCCCGGCTTTGCCCCCCTCCCGCCCGGCGTCTGTCCCACCGCTGCTCCGGACTGAGTCCCCTCTCAACTCCCTTTTTGGGGGGGTGGGGGGCAACAGACGGTGCCCACTCGCACAGTGGGGACCCTGCGGGGCTCGGGGGGAGATGGGGGAGGGGCACCCGGCAAAGGAGGGGTGGGAAGACGGGGGTGTAACCCCCCCCCCCCAAAATCCCAGGCGGGGGTTTGGGGTGCGATTTTCGGCGGCAGAGAGGGAGGGACGGCTTCTCCTTCTGCTCACCCCCCCCCCCCCGGGGAAAAAGGGGCACAACCCCTTTCCCCTCGGGGCCGTCCCACGCGCGGCGTTTTAAGGGGCGTCCGGGGGGCGCTGCTGTCGCACGGGCACCGGCGGGGACACCGCCGGACGCGGGGCACCCCCCACCCAAGCACCCACCGGGGGGGGGGACGGGGGGGGGGATCCCCGCCCCGTGTCGCGTTCGCGGGGGGGGACGCGGAGGGGGAGGGGGGGGGGACCGTCATTCATTTCTCCCACCCGGAACACCGCCCCCGGTTTTTCCCGCCCCGGTCCCGGCGGACACTTACCGGGACGGCGGCAGCGCGCGCTCCGCCGCGAGCGGGCCGGGCGCGGGGCGGCGGCCCCGGCTCTGATTGGCTGAGGCCGCTTCCGGTCGGGGCCCCGCGCGGGGGGGGGGCGGGGCGGGGCGGGGGCGGGGCGGGGGCGGCAGCACCGGGGTGGGGGTGGGGAGCACCGGGATGGGGGGGCGGGGAGCACCGGGCGGGGATATTGGGGTGCGCGGGGATGGGGGGGATGGGGAGCACCGGGATGGGGATATTGGGGTGCGCGGGGATGGGGGGGGTGGGGACCACCGGGCGGGGATATTGGGGTGCGGGGGGATGGGGGGGGGGGGTGGGGAGCACCGGGCGGGGATATTGGGGTGCGGGGGGATGGGGGGGGGGTGGGGAGCACCGGGCGGGGATATTGGGGTGCGCGGGGATAGGGGGGGGGATGGGGAGCACCGGGCGGGGATATTGGGGTGCGCGGGGATGGGGGGGGGATGGGGAGCACCGGGCGGGGATATTGGGGTGCGCGGGGATGGGGGATGGGGAGCACCGGGCGGGGATATTGGGGTGCGGGGGGATGGGGGGGGGGGTGGGGAGCACCGGGCGGGGATATTGGGGTGCGGGGGGATGGGGGATGGGGAGCACCGGGCGGGGATATTGGGGTGCGCGGGGATGGGGGGGGGGATGGGGAGCACCGGGCGGGGATATTGGGGTGCGCGGGGATAGGGGGGGGGATGGGGAGCACCGGGCGGGGATATTGGGGTGCGCGGGGATGGGGGATGGGGAGCACCGGGCGGGGATATTGGGGTGCGCGGGGATGGGGGGGGGGGATGGGGAGCACCGGGCGGGGATATTGGGGTGCGCGGGGATGGGGGGGGGGATGGGGAGCACCGGGCGGGGATATTGGGGTGCGCGGGGATGGGGGGGGGGATGGGGAGCACCGGGATGGGGATATTGGGGTGCGCGGGGATGGGGGGGGGGGGGGGAGCACCGTGCGGGGATATTGGGGTGCGCGGGGATGGGGGGGGGGATGGGGAGCACCGGGCGGGGATATTGGGGTGCGCGGGGATGGGGGATGGGGAGCACCGGGCGGGGATATTGGGGTGCGCGGGGATGGGGGGGGGATGGGGAGCACCGGGCGGGGATATTGGGGTGCGCGGGGTGGGGGGGGATGGGGAGCACCGGGCGGGGATATTGGGGTGCGCGGGGATGGGGGGGATGGGGAGCACCGGGCGGGGATATTGGGGGTGCGCGGGGATGGGGGGGGGGGATGGGGAGCACCGGGCGGGGATATTGGGGTGCGCGGGGATGGGGGGGATGGGGAGCACCGGGCGGGGATATTGGGGTGCGCGGGGATGGGGGGGGATGGGGAGCACCGGGCGGGGATATTGGGGTGTGTGGGGATGGGGGGGATGGGGAGCATTGGGCGGGGATATTGGGGTGCGGGGGGATGGGGGCACGGGGGAGCACCGGGATGGGGGGGACTGGGGAGCACCGGGATGGGGAATATTGGGGTGCACAGGAACTGGGGTGAATGGGGAGCACTGGTACAGGGATATTGGGATGCACGGGGATGGGGGGAGTTGGGGAGCGTCAAGCGAGGGATATTGGGGTGCGCGGGGATGGGGTTTGGGGAGCAGCAGGCCAGGGATATTGGGGTGCAGGGGAACAGAGACAGTTGGGGAGCACCGGGACAGGGATATTGGGGTGCACGGGAATTGGGGGGGCTGGGGAGCACTGCGTCGGCAGGACTGGGGAGCATGGGGATAGGCGGGGCTGGGGACCACCGGGATGGGGATATTGGGGTGCACGGGGATGGGGGGGTGGGGACCACCGGGATGGGGATATTGGGGTGTGCGGGGATGGGGGGGATGGAGAGCACTGGGCCGGGGAATATTGGGGTGTGCGGGGATTGGGGGGACTGGGGAGCATGGGGATAGGGGGGCTGGGGATCACCGGGCCGGGGATATTGGGGTGCCTGGGGCATGGGGTTTGGGGAGCATCGAGCTGGGGATACTGGGGTGCATGGGCATGGGGGAATTGGAGAGCACCAGGCTGGGGATACTGGGGTGCACAGAGCCAGGGAAGTGGGGAGCACCGGGCTGGGGGATCGGGGTGAATGGCGCTGGGGAGTTGGGGAGCACTGAGGCAGGGGATTGGGGTGCAAGGAGCTGCCGAGTTGGGGAGCACCAAGCTGGGATTGGGGTGCACGGGGCTGGGGGACTGGGGAGCATGGGGACTGGGGAGCACGGAGCTGGGGAGTACCAAGTCAAGGGATTGGGGTGCACGGAGCCAGAAGATTGGGGTGCATGGAGCTGAGAGTTTGGGGTGCACGGAGCCGGGGGATTGGGGTGCATGAGGCGGGGGGATTGGGGTACACGCTGAGCCTGGGACTGGCATTCATGCAGCCAGGAGATTGGGGTGCATGGAACTGGGGTACACGCTGACCCAGGCCATTGGGGTGCACGGAGCCAGGGGATGTTGGGGATGCACAGATCCGGGGGACCGGGACACACCAATGCAGAGGACTGGGGTGCACAGAACCAGGGGATGTTGGGGTGCACAAAGCCTGGGGGGCTGCGGCGTACAGAGCCAGGGCGCGAAGCCCTCGAAGCTGGGAGGTGGAGACACGCAGAGCGGGGTGCGCAGAGCCGGGGGACTGGAGGGCTCACACCTGGGGGCCTCGGGGTGCACACACCTGGGGCTTTGGAGCCCTCAGAGTTGGGGGGCTGGGGTGCATGGAGCGGGGCTGGGGGGAGGCAGGAGGGCAGAGCCATCTCCTCCAGCGAGAACAAAAGGCAGCTGGAGTTTCCCCTGCGGACGCAGGCGGCTTCCCAGGGAAAAACCTGGCTAATAATTTACCCGGCGCAGCTGCCTGGAGGCACCAGCAACCCCACGCCGTGCTGGGTGGAGGATGCTGCTGGGGGTAGAAGGGGGAACCCCCAAATAGTTGGGAGCCACGGTGCTGGAAGGGGATACCCATGAGGGTCCCCCACCTAGAAGAGCAAGACCTCAGACGCACGAGGCATCGGGGCAGCATTCCTCCTGCATCACCCACCCAAAGGGATGGTTTTTTTCCTCGGAAAACCCATATCGTTGCCTTTTGGAGTTTGCTTTTCTGGGGGGTGCAGCCCGGTTGAGCTCTGGGGGGACACCACCGTCGCCCCCACAGCCCCTTGCGGTCGCTTTTGGCCGGGGCAGGGCCATGGCGCTGAGCTGCCTCCCACGCTCCCGCACACAATGTCTCCTTTTATGCAGCCTCGGGCGAGCCGGCACCCCGCGCCGCTCCCCAACGCGCGCCGGGTCGGGGGATACCTCAGGACTGAGACCGGGAAAGGGAACATGGCAGGAAAGGAGGAAGAGGAGGAAGAAGAACAAGGCATTGGGAGGGAGCCGGGCTTTTTGCAAGGGTGATTTTTCAGCAGCGCACGCAACAGATGTTTCCCTAAAGGAAGCGGCTTCTTGGTTTTTAACCTGTTTTTCCGCAGAGGGCCCCTCGATAGCAGCAGCTCCCGCCGTGTCCCCGAGGCCCCAGTGGCTGCAGTCGGTGACCCAGAGCCCCGCGTGGGAGGTTTGGGTCTTTCACTGCTCCAGAGCGAAGGAAGCTCCTCACCCTGTTGATTACAGAGGAAAGCTGAAACAACCAAACCTGGACAGCTTAAAATTAAAAGGCAAATAAAAATAACCCCAAACATGCTATATTTAAAACCATTTGATTTTATTCTTTTTTTTTTTCCTCCCCTTGCAGACAAGGAAGGATTTTGCAGCGACTAGAGCTGGTAATAAGGCCGCGCGTCTTGACCCAGGCACCGCGGGTGACGGCAGCCAGAACGAGAAAGGATGAAGGCAATATACTTCAAAAGCCCGCGACTAAATCGGGAGCCCTGTGCTCGATCCGCACATGTGCCCTGCGAACCAAGAGGATTTCTCTCTCCCTGCCTGGCGTAGGTAGTGCCGGATGTGCAGAGCGGCTGCGTGATCCCTGCTCACACTGGCTCCACCTAAGAAGCTCCTGTAGACCCAACATGAGCCACGTCAACCCTGTTGGCACATTGTCCCCATCTGATTTTGGGGGCCAGTGGAGAAGATCCAACCATCAGCTCCTGGAGGAGGGCGCAGGGACCGTGATCGCAGCCCAGAAGGCCAGTCGTATCCTGGGCTGCATCAGAAGTGTGGCCAGCAGGGCAAGGGAGGGGAATCTGACCCTCTACTCTGCTCTCGTGAGATCCCACCTGGAGTATTGCGTCCAGCTCTGGAGCCCCCAGCATAGGAAAGATATGGACCCATCAGAGCAGGTCCAGACGAGGGCCACAAAGATGCTGCGAGGGCTGGAGCCCCTCTGCTGGGAGGAGAGGCTGGGAGAGGTGGGGGGGTTCAGCCTGGAGAAGAGAAGGCTCCGGGGAGACCTTATTGCGGCCTTCCAGTCCCTAAAGGGGCTCCAGGAGAGCTGGGGAGGGACTTTTTGCAATGGCATGTAGGGATAGGACGAGGGGGAATGGCTTCAAACTGGAAGAGGGGAGATTTAGATGAGATATTAGGAAGAAATTCTTTCCTGTGAGGGCAGTGAGCCCCTGGCGCAGGTTGCCCCGAGAAGCTGTGGCTGCCCCATCCCTGGAGGTGTTCCAGGCCGGGTTGGATGGGGCTTGGGGCAACCTGGGCTGGGGGGAGGGGTCCCTGCCCAGAGCGGGAGGGTTGGAACGAGATGATCTTCAAGGTCCCTTCCAACCCAAACCATTCTATGATCGTCTGCATGAGCTGATTCCCCCTCCTGAACCATCAGTGATGAGTCCACGGGCATCTCCAGCATCAAAGCTCAGCAACCCCCAAAAAAATGCAGGTAGAGCCCAAGGTTTTTGCAAAGACTGTCCCCCCAAAAAGACACAAACTCCCAGTGCTGCCCAGGGCAGGGCTTCATACCATCACAGCTTCATCACTTCATCCCTTCTCCCAACAGTTCACATGATAAAAGCAGCATCACGGCTTTGATATCTTAACTGCGAGTGCAACTCCGCTCCTGATAGACTTTGAAGATACAAAGTGAGCATCTGAGCACCGGGAGCTTTCTTAGTGTTAAATACAAACACACACAAAAAAAGTAAAAACTAAGGAGCTTGGAAACAAAGGCAGATTTTTCAACATCAAAACTAGCTAGAAATTAAAATCCCTGCTGCTTGCAAGTCTGCTCATAATTAACAATGAAAGGGCTTCCAGGGAGGAATTTAAATAGTAGATGTTCTCCATCCCAAATGATTATTTTTGGCTAATTTTCCTTCCTCAAAACCTGCAGTACCCAAGGTATGTGCATAAGAAATGTGCATAATAATGAAGCTGACAGGAAAAAAATAATAATACAGAAAGGCAAAGCAAAGGGCTGCGATTTGCAAGTTTAATTTCATGCTCAGCCAGAATTCGATCAAGGGGAGGAGGGATAGCCGGAGAGGATGGATGGAGGGGCCAGGGAAAATCCGGAGCTTCCCAACACGGTGTCTGCAGCAGCGTGCGGGTCAGCTCCGTGCATCCCAGTGGAACTTGCATGGCTTCTTCATCTTCCTATCAACAGCGCAGAAATACTGCACAGCACCAGGAGTTCCCAGCTGCTAACGATGTAGAAATCAAATATGCAATGCCCAGGAGGATCTCCCGTATTTCCTTCCAGCACGGGGCATCTGGCACACATCATCTTCATAATCTATGCAGTGTAAGGCAGGGGAGCGGAGGGTAAATCCCCCCTTGGCTCCGTGCAGATTTCCATCCCCCAAAAGCTGCCCAGATCATCCGTTTTGGAGCCCCTAGGAACCGACCATCAGCTGGATCCACGTGGCGGTAACTGCGTTATCTCTATGGGCGAGCAGCTGCGGCTACTCCACTGCAGGATCCTTGGACATACGGAAAACGGCTCTGGTTCCTCTCACTGCAGCCTCAACCAAGGAACATCCCGGTGAGAAAAAGCAAAGGATGCAGAGGAGCAGGAGTGAGGTTTCGAGGCTGCTTTGAAGCAAGGGGGAAGAGCAGCGAGCCAGTCGCAGGAGCAGACACGCACCACGATGCTGACCTGGGGCTCCAGAGCCTTTTTTTTTTTTTTTTGATGAGGCTGCATCTGGATAACCTCAATCCTGCTCACTCAGGAGGAAGAGAGCTGAAACGCTTTGGATGTGGCCGTCCTGAGAAGCAGGGTCAGGGCTGGGGGCGGTGAGTCACTCGCCACCGGCCGAGCGCAGATGTTTTTGGTCTGTACATGTGGCAGGAGGCTGCTTTGGAGAGAGCTCAGCATTTTTGCAGCACACAAGGGTCATTCATAAGCAGAGTGCCCAGCAATGGACTCCAGATGCGGAACCACCCCAGTGGGACGCTAACGAAACTGGGATGAGTTCCTAGATGTGGGTGCATGCCCGGCGAAGCCCTGATCCTGCTCCTGGGTGGCACCCAGGTACGCACCAGCCCTTTGCCCTCTCCTTCCCAAGCACAGACCCAGCAGGTCCAGGAGATGGACCAGACCATCTCCATCCACACCCAGCATCTCCACCAGGAGATGCTCAAATTAGAATCATAGGATCGTCTAGGTTGGAAGAGACCTGTAAGATTGAGTCCAACTGTTAACCCAGCACTACCAAAACCACCACTAAACCATGTCCCTCAGCACCACCTCTACCCATCTTTTAAACACCTCCAGGGATGGCAACTCCACCACATCCCTGGGCAGCCTGTTCCAATGGTTGATAACCCTTCCAGTGAATAAATTTTTCCTAATATCCATCCTAAACCTCCCCTGGCGCAACTTGAGGCCATTTCCTCTTGTCCTATCGCCTGTTACTTGGGAGAAGAGACCGACCCCCATCTCTCTACAACCTCCTCTCACGTAATTGTAAAGAGCGATAAGGTCTCCCCTCAGCCTCCTTTTCTCCAGGCTGAACAACCTCAGTTCCCTCAGCCGCTCCTCATAAGTTCTTCAGACCCCTCACAGCTCCATTGCCCTTCTCTGGACATGCTCCAGCGCCTCAATGTCTTTCTTGTCATGAGGGGCCCAAAACTGAATGCAGCACTCGAGGTGGGGCCTCACCAGTGCCGAGTACAGGAGGACGATCACTGCCCCGGTCCTGCTGGCCACACTGTTCCTGATCCAGGCCAGGATGCTGGTGGCCACCTTGGCACACTGCTGGCTCATTCAGCCGGCTGTTGACCAATACCCCCAGGTCCTTCTCTGCTGGGCAGCTTTCCAGCCACTCTGCCCCACACCTTTGAGGCTAGGTTTGTCCTGCAGTTCAGACCAGCTCCCACCAATGGTTCCCCGCTAAATTCAGGGGGGGCTTTATCCATCCTAAACTCCAGGTGGGACCCAGGATGGCAATAGCCAAAAGTGCTAGAAGTCTGGCTTGCCAGTGCTGGTGCTCCCACAACTGCAGATGAACCAACCTTGCCGACTTTTACTTGAAAAGTTCAGGATTTAGTGGGATCAGCACCCCAAATTCACCCTGGGGAGCCCCAGTGCAAGGGAAGGGGTGGGAGCACGCCCTGGGGGGGTTGGGCAAGGGGCCAGCACCACAACAACCTTCACTGAGCTTTCCCCAAACTGTTGTGAAATAGCCCTGAGGGGTCTGCAAGGGGTAACGAGGGAGAGCGAGCAGAGGGTTACCCCATGACATGGGGGTCCGCCACCCCCTGGAAAAAAGCTTATCATCAAAGCCCACGTGAGCGGAGCCCTGCCGACACACACGCGTGCCAAGGGCACTTGCGTTCCCCCAGGGGCTCTCCGTCGCAGGAGGGGGAAGTTGTCCTGTTCGCAGAGGCTTTGCTGCTGCCTGCCTCGGACCAGACGCTGCGGGATGAAAAGGATCCTTTCTGTTTCCGCTGCATTGCCTTTGAGCCACGAAGGAGTGAGCTCTTAGGCTGAGCTGCGCACCAGGAGAGGACTTCCCCTCCTCCAGACATGGAAAATGAGGCTTTTTTCCCCTCATCTTTTCCTCCCCCTTGGTTTCCACATCCCTCCCAGGCCGCCCCCAGCCTTTCCACCCAGCCTTGCTGCCATCAGCATCTGTAGATGCATGAAGCCTGCAGGCACCACCACCTCTGCTCTCCAGTAACCCCACTGGACCGGGAGTGCTAAGGGAGGCTGGGTCTCATCGTCACCAAACAGCCACCAAGGACAGCATGAAGGAGGAAAAAAAGGCTTTTCATCAAATCTGAGAAATATGGGAACTGCTCTTCCAAAGCCATTGTCCCTCTGTGCTCAGCTCCAGGCATGTCCAGAGCCTTCATCTGTCCCCGCAGCACCTTCTGCTGTCCCAGAGCCACCCTCACAGAGGGATAGCCAAGGCTTGTCCCTCCATCATCACCCTCCAGCTGGACTTTGAGTGCCAGCCTGGAACGGACCAGGCAGGAGCACTGCACCTGCAAAACATGAGGTCAAAGAAGTGCCCCAAGTCCAGCACCGAGAGTTTTGCAAAACACATCTCCCTGTCCTGCACACGACCGGGACCCACCAGACCCCCCAGCTCTGGTCCTGCCACACGTGCTCTTTAATACAGACTGAGCCGGAGCTGGGGGCAGAAATGGGGGTCTGCAGAGTCTGCCCTGACACGGGGTGAAGGTCCCACAGCACTGGCAGCTCCCTCCCAAATTTCACATCGCGGAGGCAGGAGGAATTTCACAGCAGGGATGCCTCCAAGGTCACATCCATGCATTTCCCTCTTCCCTGACAGATACACCCGTTAACCCCCACAGCCTTCACTGCTTTCCGATGACAGCCACCAGATGCAGCTTTCCAAACACTGCCACGTGGCCACCTCCTACCTGCCTGCCATCACCCCTAGCACACACATTTACCTGCTGTCCCCATACCCATCATCACTGCGTCGTGGGCTCAGTCTCCCGACCGCACCAGCCAAATTGCCCGTCGAGAGAAAAGCAGGCAGGAGCGCAAGGTTTTCTGGCTCGGTTACAAAAGCACGTGCTGCATTTTGATCTCCCAGGAAATTAATTCAGTTCAGAGCAGCCTAGCTATCTGTAAATATTAGTAAGGTATTTTCTTATCAGAGAAAAGTCACAGGGCTTTTCTTTTCCCCAGTAACACCTCCGCAAGATTACTTTCACTATGGCTTTTATCAATTCATGATTTAAAAAAAAAAAAAGTTTTATCTCTAAAGCCTTTCCTTAAGGTGTTTTCTTCAATAAACTCAAACCCCAACAATGCAACAATAAGCAAAGCCCATGTAGGCAGCGCAGCAGCACCAGCCTCCAGCGCACACCCGAGGGAAATCAAGCGGAATAAATACCTGGGCAGCGCCGTAGCGGAGCCGCAGCTGCAGGATGGGATCACCGCATCCCAAGGAAAGCGGTGACACCACAGTTCAGCCATGCAGAACTTCAAAAGACCTCGCACCGGTGAAGAACAAACCATGCCTGGGCCATTAGGTACTCAGCCCGTTTACACGCAAGATAAGCTGCAAGGGATACGTGCCGCTCGCAATTCGTGCGCACACAAACACCACCGGGTTTGCACAAAAGCTGCCCAGACTCTTAAGGCAAACTCCTAATGGTTGACTCAACACTTTACAATTTCAAAGGTATGTGAAGTTGGCCAAACCTTATAACAGGGCGCGACTGAGCTAATGCAAAGCTTTATGCTATTCTCCCACCAAATACAACCTTAATCAGCCGCAGGGCTGACTTGATGTAAACGATGTGGGGAATCTGAGGCTGCGTTACATCCTAATACTCTTTGGACCTCAGCTCCTGCCTGAGAGACGCCCACCGGAGACCACGCAGGACCTGGCAGCGCCATGGGTGGCAGGTCTGGCTTGGCAGCCTCCACCACCCGGTCGTTGCTCACCATCTGCTGCGCGAGCTCCTACGGCAGAGCCTGCTGTCAACCTGCAGACGGACACACAGCCCCGACCTCTGCTGTGCAGCATCCCCACCGCTCCAGCAAAAACCTCCGTAGCACAGCAGCACCCCTAAAGTAAAGGGACCACCGTTGCCACTAGTGCCCCTGCTGTTCAACACACCAAATATCCCTTTTAAGCCCAGTTTCCTAGGGAAACTAAGTGCTGACCGCACTGCTGGCTGTCCCTCCTCTCCCCAGGAAAGCAACAGCAAACCTTACTTAAGCCTGAATCAAGGTCGAAGCCTAAGGGGTGATTTGGTTCCTACCAGCTTGGGTAGAAATTCAGCAGAAGAAGGAGTCAGAGCAACACAGACAGCCTGGGGTGACAGCCAGCTGGCACCGCAGCACATGCCCCGGCTGTCCATCAGCTGCTCCATCCTAGCCGTAATCTGTGCCGTAACTGTCCCCGAGAGGTCACGGGGGAGAAGGAGCTACTACAGTGGTGGGAAAGGGACAAGCCGAGGGAAAATGAAGCCTTGAGAGGGCATAACCCCCACGCTGCTGCTACCGGAGCAGCTGATTTCAAGAAGCCGAGCGCTAGTGCACCACATTTCCAAACTCACCCACACATTTTTGGAGCCCACCCTGTGCTGCACAGAGCAGAGCTGGTTTGTTTTTTTTTTTTTCCCCAAGAAAAGCCCTTCCCAAAGCAGCTCCTCCATCTCAGCACCATCATCCTCCTCCTCCTCCTCATTCTCCTCTTCCTCCGAGGCAGCTGCCAGCAAGGAAGGGAATACGGCAACTGCAGAAGTCACCATGAAGCTTGTCTGCGGCTGATGCTTTAGGCTTATAAATTGCAGCTGTCCCGTGGCAAGGTATCAAATGTGTCACGCACAAGATGCCACGTTCGCACCATTATCCCCATCGCAGTCCTCCCCATCGCCATCTGTTTGGAACTGGGCCCCCTCGACAGGTGGTTGGTGGGACGGCAAGAGGAACCGTGAGCTTTTTAGGGGATCTTGCAGCACGGGATACACCGACTTTCTCCCAAATATCCTGCCGCCTGCTCAGGAACAGTCCCACAAGGAGATTCCCACTCACAAAGCCAGGCAAAGACGTTGTCACGACAAACTGAAGATCAGCTGTTCGCTCCCCCACGCTTTCGCAGCAGCGTGATGAGCCTTGGGGGAGGTTTGCAGCACGGCCCACCTTGTCCCGCAGCAGGACCCGCCTGGGGATGAGGCCGCAGGTCCTACCTGGCCTGCCCCGTCCAAGCAAAGCCCCATCAGGAATACAGGTAGCTTCAGGACAGTTTGAGCTCATGCAAACGCACTCCTCTAGCAGCTTTTTGTTTTTTTAACCTTTAGCCTGTGGTTTGTTTGCACTGTGCTCAAATGGAGCCCGAAAAAGGGCAGATGTCAGCAGAAACCTGAAATAACCACATACCTCTGTGCCCTCCTCATCTACTTTTTCTGGAGGCCACGTGGCCTCGGGACTGAGGTTTAGCTGAAGTTGGGAAACCGTTCCCAAAGCCCACCAGCATCATGGGGTACAGTGCCACGTGCTGGAGCCTGGTGACCCTGGGGAGGGGACGGAGGGTGAAGAGATGCTCCTGATGGCAGCTGCACAAGCACCCACCTCTGCTCCTCGCACCCCAGCCTTGCTGGAGCACAGCCATCCTCCACCACCCACCCAACCACAGGTTTTGAGAGGAAAACCAGCCAGGATTGCTGGCAAGGACCTCCAGAGAGGAGATTTCCAGCCTTCCTGCCACTCTTCAGCCTTTCCCAGACTCACCGCTTGGTCCTGGCAAGCTCAGAGCTGGTTCCCTTTCCATGCGTACATCCCCCAGGCTCAGCATCTCTCTATAGGTCCCTTTTCACACATCCTTTGCTCTTCTTTAGGGGTTGCCCTGCCCAGTTTATCATTTTTTTTCTTCCCCCAAAACTAGTTCTGCTTTCTAAAAGCACATGGGAAGGAGGTTTCAGACTTTCCAGTGAAACTGGCTTTTTCCACCGCCCGTGCTTCCCTAGAACTGTAATTCAAACAACTTTAATTGTACATTATTTTCTTTCTGAATTGCCCCTAAGGATAATTTATCTTCTTTTAGCGTAGCTGTAGGGAGTACAATCTTATCTTTCAGCTCCAGCAATGCTGACAATTTCCTATCTTCTGATGCCTTCTGCTCTTTACTATGTTGGGGCTTTGTTATACAGTTGATTAAAGCAAAATTGCTTTTTGCTGCAATTTTACTGCCATCTAACCCAGAAATGCCCAAAGAATCATAGTCATCTTTCACAATGTTCATCTGTTCGCTGCTATAAAAGTCCTCCCTGCTCAGTCTGGAGCGTCTCTAATTCTGTACCAGCCATAATGTTTGCCATCAATTAAACCTCCCCTATTGACACTCCTTGGAGCTTTTGTAGGTGAGATCCTGAAGATACGCAGGCTGAGCCCGTGGTCATTCACTGCTGTCACCCATTGTTCATTTTCTCCTATTGATAAAAAGTTCTGCTCAGAAATTGCCTTTCTTTTTTTGCATTTGCATCCAGAAGCTTTTCCCAAGCCCTCTCCACCACAGCTTCCACAGTAGCTTTTGTCTCGCAAAGGTGCAAAAAAAAGTCTGAAGCCCAAACATTAACCCCAACACATACACAGCCTAAAGCCTCCATGAGAAACCCCTAATTCTCCCGATTTAGCTCATTTCCAGGAATTAGCAATGCATGGCACCAACCAACACAGTCCCACCCCTAAATCCAGTTCTCAGGGCTTATAAAAGTACTTTTTGGCTACTCCAGCTGATTCAAGGACTTTGGCTACCCCATGTCACCTGGGAGAAGCTTTCTGGATCTGGATAGCGCATCAAAAGAAGCGTGGCCAGCAGGGCAAGGGAGGCGATTCTGCCCCTCTGCTCCACTCTGGGGAGAAGCCCCTACAGTGTTGCATCCAGCTCTGGAGTCCCCAACATAGAAACAACTCCAACTCCTGTTGGAGCGTGTCCAGAGGAGGGCCACAAAGATGCTGCGAGGGCTGGAGCCCCTCTGCTGGGAGGGGGGGGGATGTCTGCCTGGAGAAGAGAAGGCTCCGGGGAGACTGCAGAGCCCCTTCCGGTCCCTAAAGGGGCTCCAGGAGAGCTGGGGGGGGACTCTGGATCAGGGACGGGAGCGATAGGACAAGGGATAACAGTTTTAAACTGAAAGAAAGGCAATTTAGATTAGATATTAGGAGAAATTATTTACTCTGAGGGTGGTGAGACACAGGAACAAGGAAGCTGTGGCTGCCCCATCCCTGGAGGTGTTCCAGGCCAGGTTGGATGGGGCTTGGAGCAACCCGGTCTAGTTGGAGGTGTCCCTGCCCAGGGCAAGTGGGCAGAACTGGATGATCTTTAAGGTCCCTTCCAACTTTAATCATTCTATGATCATACCTGAGTTTCTGGGAGGTTTTCAGCTGCCCCATGCTCCATCCTTCCACTTCCAGCTCCTAAGGAGTAGCAGCCAAATGCATCATGAAAACAGCCCTTATCATTGCCCTGACGATGCCTTGGAGTCTCACTGGGTAAGCCCATGCTTGCTGTGATGGGAAGCCCAAGCTCCCACCTCCAGAGGAGGTCCCTTGCAGCTATACAAGGTCTTGCACAGCTTGCAGACCAAGAGACAGACCTGACACTGCCCCAGGGCAGGATGCTAGGAAGACCCTACCTGCTAGGAGAGGACATACAAAGCCTTATTTCAGCCACCAGTACATTCCTCCTTATTGCTCAGGTAAAAAAGTCAAGTTCAAGGAATAATTCCTGCTTCAGACATGAGGGTTGAGGCTACTAACAACTCCCCAGGCCCCACACCAAGGGGTGCCCGTGCAGAAGAAAAGCTGACCTTCAAATGATGACATACCCACTGCCTTTCCCAAGTGCCAGCGAGGAACAGGAGCAGGATTAAACCAAGAGACAAAGGTGACCACAGCACAGGCAGGAACCTCACCAACAGAGAGCATCCTGCAGAACCCAATCTACCCCAGGGAAGACATCTGAGTTGGGGGGTCCATCCAGGACCAACAAGACAAAAGGCAACCAGAAAATAGCATCAAGAGCCCACCCCACAAGGACCAACCTAGGAGCCCAAGCTAGGACAGACTCATCCACACTCCAGCTCAGACCAAGAGCAACTACCTGGCTCTGAGCTTATATGGAGCACGGCCCAGAGTGTGGGTGGGTGGATGGGGGTCCCAGGTGAAGCTGCTCAAGGCCATTAAAGCCTATTAGTGCCCGCATGACCGGACCAAATTCTTTCTCGTAACTGGCATTAAGTGTCATACTCTCAAAGGAGAAGGGAGCCTCAGGTTTCATCAAAGCACTTTTATTAAACTATGCCATCGTTGGCTAAAATAAATAAATGCGCCCCAGGCCAGCACAGACAGCCCCATCTCAGAAAGCCTCACCAGAGAAAGCCAAGAGAGCCGTTGAGGCCAGAAAAACTCACACGTCTAATCTGCCCTGCACCATACAGGATTAGGAAAATAGATTGAGCTGAGTTAATTGCATCATTTACCAGACTTTAAAGGCCATCTAATACCTTTAGTTTTGATTTAGCTGGTAGAGACTGACCTGTAGGGGATGCTGAAAATAAATGTCATGTACAATGTGATAACCAGCACATGCAACGCGTGCAGTCCCCCACTGCTCACCATCACAGGCAATCCGTGCGGCCACAGGCTGTTGTTTGTCACCTCTGTAATGAACTTCTTGCCAGGCTGTTCCCTCTGTCATCCCCCCCAGTGATCCAAGCCTGATTGTCTTCGTTTCATTTTAATCATCGGCGTTTAGTCAAACGTATCGGCGTTTCTGCCTGGTTGGCTGCGTGCGGTTGGGACCCAGGGGGAGGCAGCGAGAGGACTGCGGTCGATGCGAAGCCATGATAGCACAGCTGTCATCGACGTTTGGGTCACCGGGCTGCCTCCAGCCCCCCGAAAGAAGGCTTGAGCATCCCCACAGTGACAGCCGTATGTGGGTGCTCCTTGCGGAAGAGATGCGTGTTGTGGGGGAGCTGGGACGGAGAACCATCAGCCTAGGAGGGAAGAGCAGAGTGCCAGGGTGGCATGGCAAAATATAATCCTGCCGATGAGGTCACTGAAGCGTCCTTTGATGCAAAAAACAGTATGCAGAGCTTCGGGTGTGGCACAACCTCTTCTACCTCTGGAGCAACCTATGCCTGTAGGCTGGGTGACAAGTCCTGGGGGCACTAATGGCCCCGAGCAGCCCCACCTGGGACCCCCACCCACACCTGCCCATGGGCTTGGGAGCCCATTTAAGCTCAGCCCAGGGCCCCCAGTCCTTGTTTGAGCTGTGTCCCTGGGGTGCTGGTCTCTAGCTTGGCCCCAGCTATGCTTGTACCTCATTATGGGCCCTGTTGCTCTGAATCCTGATTCAGACTGATTTCCTAGCTTGAACTCAGGTCTGTTTTGTCACCTTGGACCTCCCTGGGGATCACCTGGCTGTGTTGCCCTCACCAAGATTGATCCTGGCCTGGGGATTGATTTTTCAGCTTGCTCTCAAGTCTACCTTATTGCTGTGAACATGCCTGATGACTGGGACTCTTGGCTGACCCTGGCTGCTTCCTGCTCTCCTTGCTCAGGTACTCTGGGGCTTGGTCCTTCCCTGCCAGCCATGGTGTCCCCCTTGTTTCCCCATCCCTTAGGGAGCGGTGCCCTTGCTGTTCCCTGGTACAACACCCCTGCTTGCTGTGGGCACCCCTTGACCAAAGCCAAGCCTGATCCTCAGGCTAACAAAACGTGATGGGAATAGTCTGAGTGATAAAGTGCCCTAGGCCACCCTACCCAGGATGCAGAGATGTCCCTGCATGCAACCAAAAGAGCCCATTTCCCTGCTCTTCTGCTCCTTCACGGAGATGAAGCTAAACCCTTGCTGCAGGCATCGCCCAGCCTGGCTTGTGCTCACCCGGAGCAAGCCCTGTGCTAATCCATGGGTGCCACCTGCCGTCTACTTCTGATGGCATCATCCACAGCTTCACCTTTGCATCATGCCAATTGCTCCAGCTGTTCCACTTTTCCCCCTGCGCCTTTTCGGAGGGCTCTTGCTGGGACCCACAGCCTGCAAGAGCAAGCTGGGGTGGCAGTGCGGTGTGGCTGTCCCTGTGCATCCTGCCTGTGGCTGGCTGGAGCTGCTCCCAATGACGGCAGGAGGATAACGTGATCCCTTTCCTCGGGATAATGAGGTCAGGGAATAGCTCTTGTGTATCTGCAACTGGAAACTAAGCTATTGGACCCGGTTCCCTAAAAAATTGGGTGGAGAAAAACATTACTGCATGGCTGAGCTGGATGAAAAAGTCTGCAATTGAGAGAAATAACTTCAGGGTTGGGTCAGAGGGAGGAAAAAAAAGGCTTTCTTTTTGTCCTTCTCGCTCCTTGTCTGCAGAAAATAAGGTTAGACAAACTTCAGATTTTTGTCATAACAAAGATGAAATCAAATATGCCGATACTTCTCATTGGACTCTTTGTTTACATTGCAAATCGTTCTGACCAAAATTACCCTTTCTGTCACAATGTTTGTTTTGTGTGAAAAGACATTTCTTCTCAGAAGCAAAAAAAAAAAATAAAAAAAAAATCAGTTAAAACATTTTGACCAGTTCTGACAGGAACATTTGAATACGTAGGAGGATGGGAGATTGCTCGAAATAACCAAACTGCCATTACCCAGTGGGGTTGAGATGCGGAAAGCCAGCTTTCTGCAAAATAAGAAAGCACATCTATATTCTCTTCTCATTACCACCCCGGGGTCTTTCCTCTTTTTTTTTTTTTCGGAAAGCCCATTTCTCTATGATTTTACAGGCTTTTGTTTTGCCTCTCAGAGCACTGCTTTTTCAGTTCAATCTTCCCCTGACTATTTAGGATGAAAGCTTGTGAGGGGTACACCCCTGCCTGCAAGAAGAGCCAGAGAGCCTTTCTGGTGACTCACTGGGATGGGTGTCACCTCCCTCCGGTGGCTTCTGTTATCTCATTAAGTTAATGGTGTTCCCCGCCTGCCATTGTGCCTTTGGGGAGATTAATGCACATTAATCATATGTATAACCCCAAGGCCAGAGCTGCCTCTTGGGATGCTTTACATCCGGCAGCACCGCTCGCTGCAGAGCTGTTAGGCGAGTAGCGACCGCCGAGGGCCAGCAGCCGGAGTCTGAGTCTGGCGGGCCTTATATAATGTATACATTACATGCATGCATGTATTGCATTGTGTTTGCTCGTTCATCTCTTCCCCAACACGCACAAACCAAACACGGAGAGTTATCTTGCTCGTGCCCTTCACGATGCAGTCGTAGAGCGCCGAGGCGTTCCGGTTTGCAAGTACACGGAGCGTGTGTCTGTCTACAAGCCGATCTGAGCCTGTTGGATATGGATCTGTGTTTTCCCTCGCATGTCGCCCTCAAAGTATTAACCGATGTTATTCAGCGTTTCTCAGCCCTGAGAACTGCTGCAATAGCTGAGTTTCGCTGCTAGACGTCAGCGAGCACTTCATGCTCTACCCTACATTTTCAACTTGCCAATAATAGATCCAAGAGAAGGCGACTGCAAGTAAGGCTTCTAGAGGCAAAGCTTTCTTCAAGCGCCAAAGCGTATCAATAAATGCATCGAGATAACGGGGAACTCTTAAACACTTCCAGTCGCAAGAAGACAGGCTCAAAGATTAGACAGAAAAACAAGGATGATGCCTCTTTGCTATTCTGCGATGCGAGAAGGAATGAAATTAATTCCTGAATTTGCTGCTGCTGCAAAGGGAAAAAAATTTTTTTAATTTCTCTTTGCTTGTTTCAAATCCAAGGTTTTCTGTCCTGCTTTTGCTGAAGTCCCAGTGAATAATCAAAATCGAGAGACCCTAGGTGAAAAGAAGTCAGGTCTTGACTGAAGGGAAAACGCAGGGATTTTGAGTTACTGTATTTGGAAACTTTGATATGACTGAGTTCCTGCTGCCACTCACGAGGTCAGGAATCACCAGACCCCCACAAGCACCCTGCACAAGACTCAATCTGCCTTTGTAAGAAACCTCTCTCCTCACTATCAAGCCACTGTGTTGAATCCCATGCTGGTGAATCCTATTTTTCTCCACAACTCCACTGTAAGAGGATATACTCCTGCACGGCAGAGCAGGTTTTCACCCTGTACTAGTCACGGCCAGATACGTGAGCATGGCAGGAACCGATCCTGCTGTATATGTCACGGAGCTGTAGGAACCCTGTTTATGTCCCCCAAAAAGACTCTTGAAGGCAACAGGAAGCTTCAGATCAGGTCTGTCAGCACAGGACCAGCACTGGCTGTGGCAATCTTCTGCTTTTCTTATGTTCTAAGTTCACAGCACCTCTGCACCAACCACAAACCCACAGGCCGGCTGGGTCTGCGTGGCGCCTTCGTTAACCACTCTGGGTAACCATCTCCGATAAGAGCCTTCGAGGGAAACCTCAGCAGCCATGGCTCTGTGCTCCGGCAGAGCAAAGCTCCCGGCGAGCGGGCGCACCAGGGTGGAACCAGCGGTAAGCAGGGCAGCGTGTCCCAGGGTTGTCCCCAGGACAGAGCCAGAGGAATGCGAACGTGACGGGCGAGTTATGCAATTGTGGGAAGAAGATCGAGCAAAACAACAGTGTGCTGAGCTGGTTACAGAGGAATTAAAAAAAAAAAAGGAAAAAAAAAAAGCCTTCTGCTAACTTCAGCCCAGGCCTCTGGCAGCATGAGTCACTGTGAGCTGCCATGGTTACGAAACAAGTATTACTGTGCAGATACAAACCATGCTCAGAGGCAAGTACATTGCTAACTAGTTCCAAACTTGGAAAACAGTCGAGTGTAGGTAAGGCCTAATACCGAGTGGGTGTTTGCAAAAAGGAGAGTTATCGCAAAATCCTCTGGAGCTAACATTCAGCAGGCGAAACAGCATGCAAACAGCAGAAAGGATGAGACCGCCGCGTGAAACCTGGATTTCTGGATCTTTTCGCCTATTCCTTGTGGTTTGCAAGTGCTACTGTCAGAATTGTTCCACAGAGATGGGGAAAAAGAGGATGTTTCTGCACCATGGCAAGAAAACAAATAGTAGTGTCACAGATGATTCAGCTGGCATGAATAGTGAGTCATGGAAATGCACCATGGAAATTCTCCAGCGCAGGATGCAGGGCACGGTGGAATATCTGATGCACATCAAATCCAGTACCTCCTTGGAGAACTAGGGGCAGCCAGGATTACATACAGCACTAGCACACACCCAAGTGTTTCTCACCTGTGACCTCAGCCCTGTGAAGCTCCAGTTGATCCTTGATGAAGCCCAGGATGATCATCGTCCAAGTCCTGACTGCTCCAGCAGCGATTTCACTGGCTTGAAGCGAGCGGCAGGGTTTTCATGAAAAAGGTGTGGCCGATCCTCCTTTTCAGTCTTTGAGTCACATCAACAATAAGAGCACTCCAAGTCTGTTTGCTCACGATCAGCTAAGAACAACCAGGCCAGGGTAGAGGATGAGGGATGCAAAGTCAAGGGGCTGCTTTGAGGGAAGAGGGGGAGCGAGGGCGCGATCTGTGCAGCCGCTGCAGGCTGCGCCCTGGTCAAACAAGCTCTCGCTGCCACGGTAGAGCGGTGCGAGGAATGACGACTGGTTTGGAGGTCACCACCATGAGGCGAGCGGGCGCTGCACGCAGTCCCCCAGCCCATCGCGTTGTGGCTTCACCGATGCCTGCAGAAGACTGGAAACAGAGGGCTTGGCAGAAAGCAGAAAATCTGTTTTTGAAGGATTTTCTGCCTTTTTTTTTCCCAGCATCCTTCTCTGCCGGGCTGTCCCACGGTCTCCTGCAACTCTTGTATCTCCACACTTTGGGTATGTGTTAGAATGACGAGCTCACGTTCAGCGCTCCAGCCGTTTGTGTCATCCTATGACGGACAGCAGTCGGAAATCTGCCTTAAATACCTACGTGACCCATCAGCCAGGGCCACCAGCGCAGTAACCACCACAGTAACACACCGGCAACCTGTACGGCACAGGGGTACGCCTGACCTGCTATCTGTGTTTTACAGAGCGGGGAATAAAGAGAAAACCTGCCCAAAGCTCATCAGTGGCCATTTTTCAGGCGGTTGGGCAGCTCTGGTGAACCGGGAGTGAGCTTTTGTGCTTTCTGCCCCCAACTCCGGCCCTAACCTGGAGCAAACACCTTGGCTTCTTGCGGCCTTGGTTTCCAACTCGTGCAAAAAGGACAGGGCCTTTGAAAAACAACACATCAGCTATTTTATTTTTTTATATAAGGGAGTAGCGGTGATTGACAAAATGGTGTTTAAAATAATTTTGGTCTTTCATAGCGCGCGGACCTAAAGCTGAGCACTTTGGGATGGATTTTGCGCTCCTCCTATACCCCCCAGCCCCTGCAGAATGGCACATAAAACTCCTAAATTACCCTCATGAGTAAGACCGGAGCAAATCTACCAGCTCTTGGCCTGCCTTCCCCTCCATCTAACGGCACTTAAAGCCCACAGGGAGCAAAAGCGAGGAGGTGTGTGGCTTTCCTCACGCTGCAGCTCTCCGGGCAGCAGGGGGGACTCTCACAGGGTCCCTCAGGGGACCAGGGCCTCAGGGGGGGGGCCTGCCTGTGGGGTTCCTGAGGGGGACCAGGGCCTCAGGGGGGACCCGCATCCTGCCCGTAGGGTCCCTGAGGGAACCGGGGCCTCAGGTGGGGCCTGCCTGTGGGGTCCCTGAGGGGACCAGGGCCTCAGGCGGGACCCCTATCCTGCCCGCGGGGTCCCTGAGGGGGACCAGGGCCTCAGGTGGGACCCCCATCCTGTCCACGGGGACCCTGAGGGGACCAGGGCCTCAGTCGGGACCCCCATCCTGCCTGAGGGGGACCAGGGCCTGAGGTGGGATCCCCATCCTGCCCGCGGGGTCCCTGAGGGGGACCAGGGCCTCAGGTGGGACCCCCATCCCGCCCGCGGGGTCCCTGAGGGGAGCAGGGCCTCAGGCGGGACCCCCACCCGCAGGTTCCCTGAGGGGGAGCAGGGCCTCAGGCAGGGTCCCCATCCCGCCCGCGGGGTCCGTGAGGGGACCAGGGCCTCAAGCGGTGCCCTCAGCGGCGGGGCAGCCCAGCGCCGTCCCAGGAGCTCGGCGCTTCAGGAGGGGCGGCCGTGGTGGTGGTGGTGGTGGTGGTGGTGGTGGGGGGGGGGGGGGGGGGTAACACCGGCGGCAACATGGCGGCTGCAGGGGGCGGCGTGGCACGTGACACCCCCCTCCCAGCGCCCGGCGACGCGCGCGCGTCCCGCGTTTCCCTCCTCCCCCGCTCCTCGGCCCCGCCCCGCTCCCTCCCATCCCTCCGCCCCCGTCAAATCTCGCGAGAGTTGGCGGCGGCGTCGCGAGAGCGGGCGCTGCGCTGCGGTAGGAGGTCGGCGGAGAAGGACGGAGCCGGAGCCGCTTCGCTCCCGCCGCCGCCCGCCTCACCCCCCCCCCCCCTTCCCCCTTCCCGCCGCCCCCTTTTCCACCTCCTCCTCCTCCCTGCTACTTCTTCCCCGGCCGCGGAGAGGAGGATGCCGCGCTCCGGGCCGCTCCCCGCCGCCCTCTCGCTGCTGCTGGCGACGGCCGCGCTCCTGCCGGGACCCGCCGCGGCGCAGAACGGTGAGGGCGGCGGCGGAAGGGGGGGGGCGCGTTGCTAAGGGGGCGGCTGGTTGCTATGGGGGGGGGGCGGCTACGGCGGGGGACGAGGGTCAAACTGAGGGGGCTCTGCGGCCGCCCCCTGAGCCCGGAGTGGGGGTTTTGTGGGGGACATCCCCCCCCCCCCCCCCCGTGTTTTCGGATGCCTCAGGGGAAGGGGGGGACACACACACAGGGCCGCGCCGCGGCGGTTTTTGCCCCCCCCCCCCCCCCCCCCCCCCCCCTTTCTCCTGAGGCGTCTCGTGCTGCCGGTAAAATGGAACATCTCCTCCCGCCTACTAAACCTGCATCTGCCGGGCTGCCTTAAATCATTTATAATGCAATAAAACCCGTAGGTTCCTTAGCAACTAAAGAGGTCTTCTGATAGGAGCGTAAAAGAAGAAGGAGAAGGCGGGGGGGGGGAACCCACCCAAACCCAACCTAAAAGCCCCACCAAAAATCCAAACCCCTTCTCTCTTCCTTGTAGGATAGCACGAGCTAAATCTGGCTTGCCTCCTCCCTGATGAGTTTGCAGCCAAGTGCGTGGCAATTAAGCGGCAGAACGACGGCTGCGGGGCCCGGCCGCGGGCGGGAGAGCGGGCCGCCGGCTTGAAGGCAAGGTCCTGCGGCGCTTATAAAAATGCCTGTCCCGTCGTGGGCAGCCCGCAAGGCCGGAGCGAGCCGCAGAGGCAGGCTTTATCCACCCCAGCACAGTCTGCCAGGAGCCGCTCCTCACCGCAGCGGCGCGGTGAAGCGAGTGTCGGGGGTGCTTTGGCCTGTAAGTGGTGTGAAGGCCCAGGGGTCGTGTGGCTCACGAGAGACCCCGGTCTTGTGTGCGTTGCGAAGGTTTAGCTGAAAAGAAGGGATAGCGTACTAATATACCAATCCCCCACATGGTTGTGTCGTTTCATCCTTCTCTCTCCCTTTCTGCTCTGCAGATATTGCTCAATCCTAGCGTTTTCCTTCCGTTGAGGTGGATTTTGCCTTGCTTCAGCCGCGTTGGCTGCTTGCTCTAGAAGAAACATTGGGCTTTCAGCATATTTGACAACGATAGGAGAGATGTAGATGAAAGAGAAAATGCCTTGAAGATCCCAGATCAGAATTTTTGCTTTAGTATGTGCAGATTCTGCAGTCTAAAACCAGAACTGAGCCTCACATCTGTTAACCAAACAGGAGAAGCTTTAGCATCCGTGCTATAAGTATGAAAACTGTAGGCCTTCTGCAATGTGAGGGACTTTTTGTGGAGCCTAAAAAAGTCTGGGCAAATTCCACTGGAGTTCAGTGGGAATTAGGGATCTGACTTCCGTGAGCTCCCAGGAATGTGCTAGTAGGGCTGAGTTGTGGATAAAACCTGGTTCTCTGTTGCAGAAATGCAGTCTGCTTCCTGTGATAGCTGTGTCACCTGAGCATCGTTGTGGCAGGGTTAATCTGCCGGTGCTGCCTTTCCCCTTGCATTTGGGTGAAGCCAGGTCTTCTGACATGCAAGTTAAATGGGTCGTGTGCCTGAAGCTGTTCCTGGGCAGAGTTAGCAGGCAAGGTGTCGAATGCTGGCAGCTAGTATAACAATTGCAAATAGCTGGTGGGCAGTGCAAATGTTTGGTGTTTGACAGTAGTTATATGTCCGGAGGTCAACAATGAAATAAATTTTTGGGGTAGATGGAAAGCTTCAGCCTCTCTGTGTCTTAATCATGACTTCCATTTCTGACATAAAGCTAACCAAGCTGAAGCAGATCTTGGCATGAGGTAAGACTGCAGACCCCACGTGTATCCTGAAAGCTCGTTAATTTTTATTTCACTTTCAAAGCCGAGTGAAAGGTGGAGATCCTTCTGAATAAGGTTCATTGCTGCTGTTGTATTTTTTACTCCAATTTGGATGCTGTTGTAACAGAGGGAAATAAATTTGAAGCTTGTAGGCCTTGCCGCAGAGGAACTGTTTTCTTTCAGCAAATAATGGCCAATGAGATGCTTCATGAAACAGAACGATTCCTCTTTTGCTTTGGCATAAAGAATAAGTACAGCCATTTCCTGAATTGTGCATACTCCTTGTAAGTCATTGGAAAAATGATGTTGTGGTTTAAACAGGCATCTGCAAGTATGTCAGTGACAACTCTTTTAAAAAAAAAAAAAACAAAACAGAAAACAAACAACAAACACATCCAACACACAGGTCTGTGGTTTGAAGGTATACGGAAGGATCCCAACATACATATGCAAGAATGGCGTTATCTATTATTGATGTGAAGCCATCGGTGTAGTGAAAGGTGATAGTCCAAGTGCTGTTGAACGTGCAGTAACACCACGTGAGTTTGGGATGATAGAGGAATGGTAATGTACTTGTTGAAACTACAGGGCAGGTCACCACTCGCCTGGCACAGAAAATGCCCAGCGGAATCCTTAGTAACTGTGGGAAGCAGCCTTTTTTTCTGCTTCTGACAGGAGATCGCTGTTGAATTGCCAGTGATTTCTCCAGAGTTAATGTAATTCAGAATATTTTGAATCAGACTCACCTATAGATTTGAGCTTACTAAAACTGGAAGTAGGTTTTTGACACTTGCATGGATTATTTTTAAAGTTCTTGCGTAAACACCTAAAGATCACAGAAAAAAACCTGCATGTTAGAAATTTAACTTTTCCTGAATATTCTTCTGAGAAACTTGTCAGGTTCTTCGAGGCTGCATTTCTGATGCACGCTAGCTCGTCAGTTGTATCCAGAGCATAGAGTAGATGAAGTGATGGAAAGGAGGGTTAGAAGAGACATGAGGAAGCATGAGGAGGAACAGCTGGAAAAAGCCAGTCTGTCAAGAAGATCTGTGTTAAACCTGTAGTTTCCAACTGGTATTTGTTGGAAAATCACTTTAGTGCTTCAAAACAGACAGCAACCTCCTTATGGAATGGTGCTTGACTTGCTGCTGCTTGGTGATGAATAGCATGCCTTTTCCAGTTGCTGTTTTTTAACCTTTACAATATCTCTGTTTCTCCAGCTGCTTGTTTAAAAATAAAGACTTCAGTGTACTAATACTTTCACCTTAGAGTGTTTGGGTTTACAGGAGCATGGCTGTATTTTTACTGTTGTCTAAAATAGATGCTTGGGCGGCCCCCATGAAATCCGCAGTGTTTCTTCAGCACACCAACATGTGAGTTGAATTGTTAGCAGTTTTTCAAGTTCTTCTCTTTCCAGAGCTTTGGTCTGGCAAAGTGCGCTTAAAAACAGACTTTATCATGTGTTGCATAGAGGAGGGAATTCTTAAACATCGTCACATTTTTAAAACTGAAAGCTGACTTAATAAAATTGCTTGGGCTATTCAAAGCTAGACATAAGTGGAAATAAAAGCAAATTAAATTTGGTGGTACTTGTTCAGCTCTGCTCTCTTCGTGTTCTGCTTGGATGAATGAGAAGGAACTAACTAGCTGGCTAAATATAGAACATGGCTTTTCTGTTGGCAGAAACCAGTATAGAAATGACCATAAAATCAGGAAAGAGGTGCTTCTTAAAATGAGTTTCTTCTTAAAAGAGCAAGTGAAAAACCTTCCTATTTCTGACTGCTGATTCTCATCCATTTTGCACTGATTGTATTCTGACATGATTTTAATGGTCCCCAGATAAAACTAAGAAACAGTTCCATACAGCATTTATGGAGCGTGAGTGTGGGCTGAGCATCGAGGAAAATGTTCAAAGTTCTGTTCTCTTTCCCACCATCGCTATTCTCCTTCCTCCTACAACTCCCGCATGGGAATCTTAAATACAAGCAATATGACTAACGTGTATACACTGGAAAATTGCACCGAATTCTGACAGATCTCAGCTAACAGGTAAAGAGGTGGTAACTGCTAGTACTGACATTTCAAACAATGGTTTTAATTATGTCAGAGAAACAGTTCAAAGCGAGGGACTCAGTAGAGCTACTTTTCAATGATGAAAGACACTGGGAGTGTTTACTGTCCTTACAACTTACTACTGTATCAAGACTACTTCTTGTTAAATTCATGAATGATGTGCATTATCTCCTTCACAATGAGCCGTTTCTTTTGCTCAAAGTACTACTTTAGAGGAGGCAATTGTAAAAACTTGCATTGTAAGGGACAATGCTAGCCTGTGATTCATCCTTGGGTTGTAAAGCCAGAGTGTTCAAACTCTTCTTACCTTCAAGTGCCGGAGCTGCTGCAGCTCCCACTCTTAAGATTGAAAGTTAGATAAACTGTTTCTGCTTATCTATTAGCTGGAAAGTTCTTCTGTAAATCTAACGGTAAACCTGTTTTCCTGTCGTTTTAGGCTTTTTATTCTTTTTATCTATGCAATTTAGAGTGGGAGGAGGGTGTTACCTTTTCATCAGCCTTTGCTTTCTGTACTTCTCCAGGTTAATTGTCATGGTCGTTCTTGGTAAGTTGTATTTTCCTGGCTGTTCCTGGTGCTTTTCTGTGGATTTTCTTCAGTCACGTTTTCTGGAGTGTGATGGGTAAAACTGGACACGCTTCCAGTTGGGACCAGACCAAGATTCAGCGGAGTGGAAGGATCACTCAATGTGTCTTGCATATGGCATTCCCGTTTGCATCACAAGACAAATGGTTTCTTACAGTAAAACATTTTTTGACTCCTGTCCAGTGGGTTCCTTTAAATGGTGGCCAGATCTTGCATTGCAGGACTGCTGCTTTGCATTCCTGTACTGCCTAAACCACAGAGTTCTTAGATGTTCTTAAGTGGCATCTCACCTACTTCTCATGTCTTCCCCCAGTTGTCAAAAGTCGTATTTTATCTTCTTGGGCATGAACCCTGCTTTAGCTTGCTTTGGTTTTATCAGCTTAAGAGACACTCTAGCGTGTCATCTGGGCTTCTTTCATTGTTTTCCGTCTGCTTGTACTGTATCTCCTAAAAAAACCACACACATGGTACACCAAGCTACGTTAATGAGATTTCAGTTTTGGTTATGAGGCTCTTGTATAGGGCAGTATTAAAAGCTTTACTAAAATTAGGAAAACTGCGTCTGTTCTTTCTCCTCTAGGGTCACCTTTGGTTTTTATAAACTTTATATATAGTAGGAAGTCAGACTGTCACGGGCAAGCTGTATCAAACCACAGGTAGGCCGTACAGCTGGGTTCTTCCCTCCCCTAAGCCTTTCTCCACTTTTGGGCAATTCCATGGTCTTTCCATTTTAAAATGTTTTAAACATGGGCACTGTCTGCCCTTTTCCGTTCGCCCATCTTCCACAAGTACTGCTGAAGGAGTTGAATTAAACCCAGCAGCTTGACACCCCCAAACTTTCCAAAACAACCTGTAATCCAGTTTTAGAGCTCTTCCCCGAGACTGTTTATCGCTGTGATCGTACTTTTTGAATGGCATATGTGATGGCAGGATTTCCTTCAGTCTTTCCCGTGCGCTTGAGCTTTCTGTCTACACCGAAGTTATGCTGAGGTGGTTGGCAGAAACCCACCAGTGGTTAAGGTGCTGCTCCTGCTGCCCGAGCCAGGGGCTGAATGTGCAGATTTAGTAGCTGATCCTGCGCACAGTCCATTAAGATGCTTGAGGACAGCCTTTCTGCGTTCTGTTCTTAAAAACAAGCTGCTTATCAGTATTTCATGATTGTAGTGGCTTGTTGTTTTTCCCAGTTAATTCTAGAATACAAAACCTGACTTATATAAAGTCAGGGGAGGGAGAACGGCTGTTAAAACATAACTCGGGAGTTATCAAAGCTCCATGTCAAATATAATATCGAGTTGTTTAAATAATGATAATTATCTGAAACATTATTTGCGTGCCTTCAAAAATCTTACTTGATATGTTACACTTATTTTCACTCTGCAAGTTAAACACTATTTTGATGTCTTGTACGGCATGGTCTTTTTTTGGTGTCGAAGGAGATTGAGTCTAAACTAAATATAACTTCAACCTGGATTGAATGTCTGTATCTGTGTCAAAACTTGAAAGTATTTATCCAGTAGTAAGATAACTACTGTAGACTTTTAAAAACTCATGCCCTATTGATAAGCTTGAAGCTTTGGGTAAGGTTTTTGATAAGCTTTGGGGCATCTGTGTGGTTGAAGTCACCACTTATGCACTGATGCAAACTCATTCAAGAAAAAAGACGGTTACTTTTGAAGCTGTGGAGGTTTCTTCATCACATGGCGTCAGAAGCTGTAGGTCTCTGCTATAGTTAAGAATGGGAAGTTTTTTGAGAGCCAAATGGGTTTGGGTTTTTTTATTCCTGTTCAGAAAGCGGTGGAAAACAGCACCATCGTGTCAGCGTAGTATTTTGGCGGCTGGAAGGTGTGTGTGCGTGGGGGAAAGTGTGAACAGTGCGCTCTGATCCTGGGAAGCAGATGTTGAGTAAATATGACCCCAAATGGCACACTGTTGAAAGAGCTGTAGGATAGGAGAGCCTTTATCCTTTTCTTAATGGTTTTGATGTTGAAATGGGGTAGGATGGCAGAGATCTCTGCTTGGCAACCGCTTTTGAAGGCGGGAGGAAGAGGCATCGTGTCTGTCTTCCGCTCTTCGGAGATGTAGTTGGAACTTCAGTATGTAAGATGGAGCCTCAGGGAGACAATGTTTATTTCAACTGTGTTAGTTTTAGGTATCAGGTTGGAAGCCTTTTGATATATCAAAGAAAATGCAGGGCCAGGGATGTTCTGAAAGAACAAATTTTCCAGATGAGGAGGAGGAGGAAAGTGCCCAAGACAGTAGGTGACTAGCTAAATGGGTTTGCATTGTGAGACCTTTTTGTAGAGGAAAATTAGATCACAATGTCCTGTTCTGGTTTGAATAAAGGGGAAAAAAAAAAAAAGAAGGTCTTAGATTGCTCTAATTCATATAGGCTTGTTTTACATTACATCTTTTAAAATGCCACATTAATGAATCTATTGAGCCAAAGTGGTACTTAGTGTAGCTAAGTAGTGTAGCTACTTACTACTTCCCACATTTTGTGAATTATTGCTAGCTTTGAGTGCAGATCGGGATCATAGCGGCTCTCCCTAGAGCTTGTGTGTTTGTTTGGAAACCTAAACTAAATGCATTTTCTAACAGGCATATTGAAGACGTGAGCAAACAAGAGGAAGGGGAATATAATGGACTAGAAAAGGGAAGGCGTGAAAAGATGCAATCGGTCCAAAACTTCAGCAGTAAAAACGGGTGGAAAAAGGATTTAATTCTGGGAAGTTGATAAAGCTGACAAAGAATATATTTTAAATTAAAAAAAAAAAAAGAGAATTGAACTTAAATGCCTAGAAAAGAGCTTGACAAGGATTTTGGCAGTGCTTTAGGCTCCCAACAGACATCATGGCAGACCAGAGGTAGACCGAAATAATTCAGCAGGAGTTTGAAAAAACAGATGCTTCAGTGCATTTTCAAAAGCCGAGTAGATAACATATTGACTGATCACTCTTGGTTTGGGGTGGTGGGGTTTTTTTTGGTTTTTTTTTGCCTAGTTTGTTAGAAAAGCTTTGTGATAGTCAACTAGGATAATCTACCTTAGCAGGTTCAAGTTGTAAATGCAGAAGTATTTTAATTCCTGTCATTTTCACTCAAAACTCCTAATAATGAAGTGATGCTAAACTGGTTTAAATGCAGTTATAAATTGGAGTTCAGCTGCACTGTTTCTGTTAGTCTTGTTAAATTCATGCAAGTGTTGTAATGTTAAGAAGCTCTTGCCTTTCTGTGATGCTAAACATCATGTGTAATGACTGACATAAGTGTTCTAAATACTACGTGATACCTTCTTGCTTGAGGAAAATCTGAAATTAATATTACAGTAGAGAACTTAAGAGAATGACGATTGCTCCAGAGGTGTTTGTGTGAGTTAGGGTTGCTTGGCTTGGAAAGGAAAGGAAGGTGCCTTGATGCAGGATCTGAGATTGTGAAAGATGTCATGAGAATCGTATATGGGTGGGTTTGTTTTCTGTTTGGGGTTTTTTGGGGCTTTTTGTTTTTTAATTCTCATTACAGTAAAGGATAATTAATAGAACTGTAGTTGAGAAAGGCAAAATAAACACTGCGTGGGGATTACTTTGACCTGTGGTACATAGTTTTCCATGGCACCATGAAAGCTGGTCTCTTGTCTTGGCTGCAAGACTGGTTACTGGGTGTGCAAGGATTATCTTTTCCCCTGAATTATGGGTGAGGGTAGCCTGGTGGTAAAAATCAGTTGTGTTACTGGTTTTAATTCCCTGTTTGAGCAGGTTAGAATCACTGTTACCAGGAGGTGATGCAGGCTGACAGAGCAAAGATTAGAAGACCCGTAACATACTGTTTTGCAGCATATTGTTGATCTTGTCTTCTATATATCTTCAAGCAAGGGCAGCAAATTTCTGTTTGTTCTTCTTTGGTTGTTAATTTTTGCTTGAGCTCTTCTAACCTGTATGTAGAGATAGTTTACCTAAAGCAGCCTTTCACAGGGAACGTAATATCTTTTCATCCTCTCTCCTTTGCTTAAAGCATTCAGGTTTGCAAGCAGCTGAGTCCCACTCTCGCATTTTATACCATTATGTATCTCTACATTTTTTATAGAAGTGTGATGATGTTAATTCACATCTGGGTCTAGTTTGAAATGGGAAAAACTTATATCACAATATATAACTTGAAATGTTTCTTAGTTCTGCACAGATTCTTACTCTGTGCAGTCCTGTGTAATCTTTATTTAGAAAGGGGAGGGTATAGCAGAAAAAGATTGAAAACTATTCCAGTGAGGTTTGAGGAGAGGGTTAAGAGGTTGAGATCAAAGAAAGCTAAGAATAAATGATGTGGAGGAAGGAAATACATATATAAAGAAAGTCTGCTGGATCTAGTATAGTAAGAAATGTGGTAACAGGATGTACAAATTGCAGTTTTAAGCCAGGTAGTCGCCAGATAAGCAAACTTTTATTCTGAGCGTGAAGCATTATCCTATTTCTTGCGTTTGTAGCTGAAGACTTGCAGTGTAGGCTCTATCAGGCAGCGTAGTTTACACTTGTGATAGATTACCTTAATGACTCTAGGAAATAAATAGGAAGCTCAGAATTTGGAGATACCACTTTACTCCGTGTTTGCATATGGTAAAACAAGTTCTGCAGCAAACTTCTTCCTCTTGTTACGACTGCCAGGCTACACGAACAGCGAGTTCAGCAGTTAGTTGCTGTTGAGGCTTACCACTTCACTAGAAGAAACTTGCCTTGGGGAAGTGTTTTCAAAATCCCAAAGCGGCTGAACATCGAGGTTTTGTGACTCAGAGCCAGTCTGCACCTGGTCTTTGGAAGCTTGCTCTGGATGGATTCCTCTTCTGTATTTATGTACGCTGGGAAGCTAGGGACTTGGCTGCTCTGGCTTTTTGGGTTTTTTTTTTCCACTGCTTTTTCATGCTGAGGAAGAAAAGGTCTGACAAAGTGAGCAGAGCTGTTATTGGTGCTATGCTGTGTATGACCCATGCCACTAGAAACAAGTGGTTTTTATTTAACCTAATGGTAACATCTACGTGTCTCAGGTTTACTGGAGGACTTGGTGCAGATACTTCCAAACTGCAGGTGCAAGGATTGTCTTTGACAGTTGGTTGAACAAATAGATATTTTGATTATACTTGATGAGCTTTTCTTTTATATAATTGCACTGACTCTACACTAAGAGCGAAGTACCTTCAGGTTGCTGCTCCCTTAGTGCTTAATTTTGCTTTAAGAAGTGGTATATCTGGTGCCTGTTTGGTCCCCATAATCTAGAAACTAACCCTGCCAGTTATTTCTGTCTACCTTATTTCATTCAGGGTACCTGCCCTTTTGCTCTTACAAACTTCCTTGCCTTTGCGCAGGCCTGGGGGTGACCATCGGTCTCTGGTCTGACACCAGTGTTTTCAGAACTTGCCAAAAAAAAAGTTGCATTTCACAAAACTGTCTTCTCTCCCTTCTACTGCATTTGGGCTCGTGTTTGTGTTGGTGACTGGCAGCCATCGTGTGCTTTAGCTCACGTTCACCTTTGGATTTCCCCTTCCACTGTAAGTGCTGTCACCTCTGACCCTTGTGTTTTTGAAGTATTTGGGCTTTATCCTATTTGTGCCAATTTTTTCTTTAGGGAAAATGGTTGGGAATGATGCTTGAGTACCTGGCTGTGACCGTTTGGTACTGTTAGAGCTTTTCTGCTTGTTGTCAGATAGGATGGTAGTATAAATATTTGGGCTTGTTTGGGGTTTTTTTTTTCCATTTTCTTTATTGTATTATTTGTGTTTAGATTGGTTATGGTGCAGCTCTCCCCATTTCTTCCCCTGTAACTTTGACAGAGGACAGCGTGGGGTAATGCAGCGTTCCCTTCCTGGCTGTTTCCTTCCAGGAACAAACTGCTTGGGTAGATGGGACAGTTCGCATATCTCCGCAGTTTTGAGGGTACTGAACTTAATATGAGACTAAGATACACAGAATCGATGGTTTGCTTTCAGATTAAATTTGTTAAATTTTTAACTGACAGGTTTTTCAGCACTTTGAGCACTACAGAACTTGCAGCAGTAGAGCAACGTATGGTCTCACTTAAGGGTACAAGATAGATTTAGGCAAAGCTGCGTGTTTTGGGTCTCAGACTCTTGAAGCTCCTATTTTTAGCAAGACAAGGATCAATTTAGTGACCCCAATCTTAAGCCATATGGAGTAAGGAAAAAAAACAAAAGTTGATTTTGGTTTCTGGGAAGGGAACTAGTTGGGAGAATGGATCAAAAATGACAGGACAGAGAGAAATAGCTTTAAAGGAGCTATAAATAACAGCCAAGGCAGGAACTGTAAAAGGCCATGGATGAATAAGGTACTGCTTGGAGTATTCTCTTTCCCTGTACACCTCCATCTGCATCTTCTCAAATCTTGCTTTAAGTAAATACAATAAGGTATGTGGCTTTTTAGTAAGTGTCTGGGTGTTATAGTTTGTCAGTGGCCTAATTCAGATTCTTCAGCAAAGCATTATCACATTCTTTTTGCTGTCCCTTTATTTATGCCTCTTCTAGGCAGCAAATTAACTGCAGAGGTAATTTATCCTTTTAATAGCACCTACCAAATGTTAACCTGGCATTGTCTGCCCAGTTAGTACCAGTAAGAGCGTGCCTTGTCCTGCGTTGCTGCTCTCCTGTTTTGGAGCCTCAGTGTGACAAAAAGCGGTGGATTTATAATTCCCAAAAGGTTTTCCAAATATTACAGTCGTCCTCTTTTTGCGAACTGAACCAGAGCTCTTGCCTCTCAAAAATGGAAAATTACTAAATAAAGCTTTTCAGTTTCTTTGTGGAAATGTAAACTTGCTCTAAGATGGCAATGAGAACATCACCTCTGGTTTAGGAAAACCCTCGGCAGCAAACTCTTGAAGGTTGGCAGAAGATCGCTGTGTTTGCCCTCTTCTTACATTCTTGCCACAACCACCACTGTTAAAGATAAATTCTTTTCAGTGCTTTCGCCTGATCTCTGCTAAAGTATTGAAAAAAATACCTTTTAATGCTGTTGTAAAATGACTGCACAATTGCATGTGGTCTTTGGTTCATGAGCGTATGAAAGACTTCTTAGTGTCATCATTGTGTGAAGTACGACAGCTCTTTAACAGTGCTATAAAGTAGATGGAAGTACCTTTTTTTTACTTGAGCTTAGGGAGACGATTCAAATTAGGTTTTAATCAAATTGTTTAGGTCACCAGTTATATTTTTGTCAAACACCAAAAAAATCTCTAAAATGTAGTAAACAGTTATTTAAATATGTCTCAGCTGGGGAACTGGGTCCCTGTGTGTCTTGAACAGGCTGGACTTGAGTTCTCCTAATGGTACCAGTTTTACAGCGAAGTCATCTCAAACGCTTGCTTTTCAAGCTTCTAGTTTTTACTCCCATCAAGCTAGCTGTGTAATACATTGTATTGCTGATGTGGCATACTCTTGCCAAGTTCAAAAACTCAGAAGAATTTCCGAATTTGTGTTTAAAGACTGCTTAGTGAACTGTTAGGGGGCTTCACTTCTTTCATTCTTGCAGAAGCCTTACAGCAGATAGAGCTTCTGGGTTCCTGCCATCTACAATTAGTATTGGTAACACAGTGATGGTGTTTTTGTAAATTTTTTTTTTATAGTGAACAAAGGAATAGGCTTTTGTCAGTATTTTATGTTGGCTCCCTTTTATGCTGCCTACTTGAAGAGTCCATATCTGTTTGGCCCTTAATTGGATTGCTGCTTTTGCTGCAAAAGAAATAGGAGTAGGGGAGCCTCTGGGCAATCAGCAGAGGAGGGCTCCAGGTTGTGTTTAGAGCTGTAAGGCTGTGCCTCTGTGAGCTAGAAAACCCAGACGCTCAAAAATGGACCTCTTTAGCCATGACTGCCATTTCGGGGGGTGTGTGGCATTGCCCTTCAGCACGTAATTTGTATGGGGACCGAGTCAGGAGATCTCAGTGGCTCAGCTCCCGGTGATGAGGAGCCTTTGGCTGCAAGGAGATGGTTTCTACACGTGGATTAGGATGCACAGCATGGGTAGTCACCAGTTAGGCTTCATTAGTCTTGGCTGATACTGAACTTGAATTTCATCTCGTAAATAGCGATATTTGATGCTGTAGAGAAGCTGTCCTCAGAAGTTTATTTTTGTACTAATAATCTAAGCGGTGTCAGTAGGCCATGTGAGATCAAACCCTCGGTCCAAAGAAGGATCCGATTTATGACGTAACCCTGATGCAGCTGCGTGTACTGGCACAAAGTGGTGGGAAAGGGCAAGGCTATTTCTATTGGCATGTCCTATATACAAGCGATAAGTGTTGGTGGACAGCTTGATGTGGATGTTTGAGTTAGCAAAGCTTTCCTGTGGTTAAAGGCAGGTTTTCAGAGTAATAGATGTGTCAGGGAGGCGCTGAACTGCGCTGTAGAAATATTATTCAGAAATGCAACTTGGAATGAGCATCTCAATTTGCAAAGGGGCATAAATCTGGCAAACAAATTGTGGCATCTCTGCTAGTTTTTTAATACATATCCTTCCTGCCTTCCTCTTCCCTCTAACTGGAATAAGAGAGCACAAACTGGTGAAGTACATAAAGCATCCCTCCTCCAACCCCATCTCCTGCAGCGAGGCCAGTATTTCCATGTTATTGCTCTGTTAAAAGTTGAACTCTGCTTTGCACCTAAATTGTATTGTACTTTCTGCTAATAGCATTTCTTGTGCATGTAGAGGGATGGGGTTTTTTCGCTGAATGACTTGTTCTCAGCCCTGCCTGGGATTGTGTGACCTCTTACATAATCCAACAATTCTGTAAAGGGCATTTCTTTTAAAAGGTCGGTGTATTAAATTGTCCAGCTTCGTCATCAAGGATGACATGGAGCAGCTCGTACTTCTGCAGAATGCATAAAAGGGGAAAAAAGACGTTTGCCATGCAGTATGTGCTTCCGTGATGCTCAAGAGAAATGTAATCAGTCTCCTTTCAAACACACGTTTGTTGGATCCGGAAAGGTCAAAGCAAAACCGTTAGCCCTCTAATGGCATAGTCTGAGGATTTTAAATAACTAAGCTGAACACAAGATATTTTTTGTTATCTTTGCCAACATTTTATAGTGTCTTCGGTATCTTTAGGGTGCAAATCTGGTGGTCTTAAAAATTTTTTTTGAGTTCTTTAGCATGCAGGCTTCCATCGCTGTGAACACTGGACAAATTTAAATTGCTGTCTACTGGAACTCAGCTTTTCTCTGTTGTGAAGCTGAATTCCTTCCCGCTTATTTCCAAGGAGTGGGTTCCTACTTGTTAACAATCATTTTCTGGCAACATACAGGAGCTCTTCTGCTCCTACATCTTTCTGTTTTAGAGACATTCTTGTATATTCCTTAGCTGCAACAATAATATTTCTGTAGTGACTTAAAAAAAGGAATTAAAACTAATAAATGCTGGCTTACTTATCTTTTTTTTTTTTCTCCCGGCATGGATGATTGTAAGTCTTTTTGTCCCTAAGTTGTGTCAGGGAGAAGCATAAATGGAAAGAACAGGAGAATAATGCCTGCCTTTTCTGAGGATGATGCAAGCTTAATCTTTGGAAAAACCTCTGAGAAACTAGTCTACAAATTCTCTGTGGAAGAAAATCTCTTGCAATAAATGCTTCTTGATGTGTTCAAACCAGCTTCCTGACAGCGTGTGCTCTTTTGAACAGCCAGGCATGCAAAAGCAGCGTTCGCTACACAATTAGTTGTAAAAAGGCTTGGCATAGCGTCCTGTGCTCTGCCAGCATCAGGCAAGCCACACTCCCAGCTCCTTCAGGTGATTAGCTTGGGTGCCTGATGCCAACAGCCAGTTTAAATGTTTGTTCTGTACGGGTCTGTAGATCAGGGGATTTTTGTGCCTTCAGATTAGAATAGGTTATAGCTCAACGTCTTCCTAAAGGGGGAGCGTGGATGCTTAGTGAACCTGATTACCCCTTTTATGTCTGCTTTGAATCCCTCATCAGTTGACTAGAGAACGAAAACTGTCTGAAGTCACTTGACTCTTGCATCAGTCCTCCCAACACCGAGCCCTTCCGTCTGTAGTCAGCCCAAGGGAACGTTTTCAAGTCACGCGTGGAGCATTCGGGAGCGTGATGATGACAACCCTCTTTGGGATTCTAAGATATTTTAATATGGAGACTGGCTCCTGTTCTGCTGCTGTTACCCTGAATTGAGATGCATGTCCTCTGTGAGGAACGACTTGCCGTTTTCCTGGAAGCGCTCAAATGGCTCTGTCATCCACATTTGTTTAATTGGTGTTATGTAAGTTATCGGTCTCCATGCGCTGCCGAATGAAGTTACCCAGACTTGCGCTTTTTAAAGCACGTGATTGAAATGCCACATAGCTAAATATAATTCTGTTTAGGATGTTGTCTTCTGCGCTACTTGCAGTGTATGTGAGCTGCTTCAGAGATGGCTGAGAGTAGGTCTCGACTGATGTCCTTTAATATTTTCTTTGAAATATGAAGAAATGTGCTTTTTAAGGCAGTGAACAAATGCATGGACTTGCAGTTGATCCGGATACCATTAACTGTTTCACAGGCAAGGTAACACATGCTTCACATCGACAGAGACATTATGAAGCCAGCTCTGATCAATCTATTGTTTATTTGGAGAGCAATGGTCTGAGCGTTATAAGCAAAAGAGAGATTTTTCTGTACTTCCCATAGAACCGAACGCTTTAATATCATGTCTGCAGTGATATTTAAAAATACTGTCCAACCAGGATGTCTGAAGCACAGAGTCACTTTAATCCGTAAACTCACAGGGCAGAGGGGCTTGGAGCTTTCTAGTTTATACTCCTTCGACGCCTCTAAGCAGATGGGCATGAAACAAAAAGCAGACTTTGGTAAGGAAGAAGCTATAAATTGAAAATAGAGCTTGCACTCAGTAGAAAATGAGCTCTGGGGACGGCAGAACACACTTCAAGGGCAAGCTTGTGCACAAATAGCATCTTTCCACCCCGCGTCGGCTCCTCATGTGTCATCTGAATAGTTAATACATGTAAAGCACTGCTTTAGTTATCAGTGCTTTTAAGTCCTTTGCAGAAAAATATAGGAATTGGTGAGCTAGAGATCCTTAACAAAGTGAGCAATTAAATGTTGATATCGAGCTTTGCTTACTGTTTTGAAGTGGAATGTATTTCAGTTTTGTTCCATCGTTTTTCCAGTAACTAAGTGAAATACCAAGTTTCCCTGTTGTTTATAAAAGACCTAAGTCGAAGTTCCAGTTACTTCTTCAGACTATGCTATTTTATAGTACCAGACAGCCAGGAGAATTTTGTTCTTTCCAGCTGAAGAACTAGGGAAAAAAGATATGCAAACTCCTACACTTCAAAATGTGACTATAGCCAGCAGGCTGACATCAATATGGAGCCAAAATAAGGGAATTGATACTAATTTCTTGTTCTAACTATTCTTCTCTTGCTGAATATTCCAGGCTTGAATCTATTTTCACATCTTCTACCTTACGGTATCAAACAGACAGGTATGGCGTTGTTGCAAAAATAGAATTGTAAACACTACCCACAACTCATGAAATTGTGTGTGCCTATGAAAGATGTCCAGAGCAGCTTTCTGAACCCAAGCAGTTTATACAGGAGACTGTATTTGGGGTGAAAGTAATTTCCTGAAATTGGCAGCGCATAGCTGTAATTGCCATGATATACCAGTTTCTTTTCTGCCCAGTAGTGCTTCTGTGAACTGTGCCTTGATGTGGTTTTTTTCAGTGAATCGTGGTTAGTGAGATCAGGTTTTGCACAATAAAAGTGACCATAAAATAGTAGTTGCACTTGAAAGTCGTTTGCTTTTTTTATTCTGAGGAAATTCTAGAATAAAAGCATCCACAGTGCGAATGTATGTGGGAGAAGATGAATGGGCAGCTCGACCGCCTCAACCTCTAATCTAAGGGTTTTATGTTTGGGGAAGGCAGTTGGAGCAAAGGACCTTCAGAAATCCTTTCCAGTCAGAATTCTCAGATTTATAACCCAGAAGCTGATCACGGTGGCCTTTCTCCATCCGTCTGTGCAGAGCAGTGTCTCTTGGCTACTCGGGCATATTCCCAGGATGGCTTTGTAACAGCAAAGGCTCTGAAACCATTTACTTAAGGACTTTCTGAATTTTACTTCAGCAAACAAATGAAATTAGTTTGTCCATAAATCTTTTCGCATGTCAAACTAAGCAAGGTTTTCTAATGCATAGAGAAATGAGGAATGTTGGTCTGAATCCAGAAAACGTTAATCCTTATGTCTGTGGACCTGGAGAAAGTAATCCTCAGGTTTCCCTCTCTGTGAAATGAATCTAACGCTACATCATGGGCTCATGCATTTTAGATGATGCTCTCTGGGTAATGTTTTCCTCTGTAGCAAGTCATAACCTACCTTCAGCTATATAAAGCTGCAAGATGAGATTGCAGGAATTAATTTCGTGTATCGCTCCAGTTCTCGGTATGCTTACAGGCAGTATAGGCTCATCTGGGGATCTGATACGAATGTCAGTGCTGTTTTTAAAGCTGCTTCTGTAGTTGGCTAAAGAATAGGCCAAAGCACAACAAGAAAATTAATGCTGATTTTAACTGGTGTGGTGCAGTTAGGAGACAATAGTCAGTTTGGTTACGGGTGCTAGGGCAGCTGGTGAGTCACGCTCAGCAAAGAGGACAGGGAGTTCACTGTAAAACTTAAACCTGTCTCTTATCAGTGAAGTGATTAAAACCAAACCCATTTCTTATCAGTGATACGATTAAAACCCATGCTGTCTGGTGATAAAAGAATGGGAAACCATCGAACCTACTAGATGATAGGTGAAAATAGGCAGGATGCTTTAGTGTTTTCCATAGAATTGAGGTGTCTTCACCCTTCTCCTCCGGCCGGCGTGCTGGCTGTCACTTTTTTGTAGATTTGACTCATTTCAAATACTTTGGTTTAGTAAAGGTGAGCATTGGAAAGAAACTAAACATTAATTAGGTTGCCTTTTTTTCCATCCTACATGAAGTAAAAATGCAATACTTTGACAAAGTGATGGTGGTTTTTTTCCGCCCTCAAAAATTTTATCACTTAATTAACACCCTTCAATGAAGAAGAAAAAGGTGTTAATTAGACAGAGTACCCGTTTAAATAGCAGGCACTTGGTAGTCAGGTTTTCAAAGACCGGATGATGGCTGCAGTGGGAAAAGGGAGAGGGGAGAGGAGGAGGGCGGCTTCTTACTGTAGTTTTCTTTGATATTCTGATGAAAGTTATGAGGGAGACTGTTTCCATGTAATACAGGTGGAAATAAAAGTGAGGGCAGAGCAAAGCCATCTGTAAAGTTCTTTGTGGACTTGCCCAGGGTCATCTGCTTTCGTACTTTAACGAAGTCTTTACAGCTAGCACTTAGTTTCATCCCCTTTCCTGAAACTGCGTCTGTCTGGTCGCTCCCTGGGAGCTCCAGCCACACTTTGTACCCCTGAGGCCTGGTGTCACCACCAGTCTTCCTTTGGAAGAAGGTGGTTGCCTCTGAGACGGTACAAATGCGGTGTTTCGGGAGGATGTGAAGTGTTTGCATCTGATTATATCATATTCTTCCCTTCTGAATCCTCGTAACTGCAGTTCTTTCTTAATTCCACTAGAAAAGATCAAGTGATTTATGTAGTCACTCTGAAGCACGTGCCAGTGGCAGTAAAGCTTTGCTTCATTTTACCTGTGCAGAGATCGGGTACTTGGAAAAGCTGGAAGAATTTTTTTTTTAAATATCAGACTGCATAACTCAATACCAAACAGGAAAAAAGGTATGAAAACAGTTTAATGAAGCTTCAACCCTAATGCCTATTTTTGGTGGCAGAACTTTGATACCAAGGGTGATGGCATTTGCTACACTGCCCTATCAACATCTCATCTGGAGCATTTTGGGTAACACTGGTCTATAGAACATACAAAACTTCACTTTGGCAAAGATATTTGACTTTTTGCTATTCCGTTCTGGAAGGGCATTCCTGAAGGCATGTATTTACAAAAACAAATTGCACTATATTAAAAAGGAAGTTTTTTTAATGGGTTTTCAGAGGCAAAAGGAAACAAAAAAAGGGCTAACTTAGCTCTACTTTATTTAGTCCATGAATAAGTGGAATTGCAGGCAAAGCTCTCAACCAATGCACAGAAGTAAGATCTCCAGAACTGCGCTAAAGGCCGGAGAAGCAGTGAAATACAGACATATGGTGGGCTAATGGGACAAATAGGAGACATCAGCCTCGTGCTGTTTACATGCTGGTTTTTATTGTAAATGTAGACAATCTGTAAAGCATTCAGTCTCGAAGCAGTCTGCATTTTATGTGTATTGTGGGTTCATACTGAAAATCAGGTTTATTTTTGCACTAGCTTTGCAAACTCTCTTTTTTTGAGCTTTGAACTGTGTTTTCTTTCTTCATATAAGTAGAATTCACCGCAAGATAAAGATAGGATCAGGACAGGATAGGAGCATTATCTTGCGTCACAGAGATATGCAGTACTTTCTTCCTGCCTGTAAAATTGCTTTGTTACAGCTATATTCTTTATGATTGAAAACGTCCTTGGAAGGACATTGCATTTCCTTCATTTGGGTCACCTTTGTATGTTCTTGTGCGTGTGTCCTGCTTTGAACCTCTCCAAACAGCCCCTTGCGCTCCTGGGCTTCATAGCTTCTTGTGTCCCGATCTTTGCAGACTCCGTTTTCAAGACGGTCTCCTCTTGCTGCCTGATGTTGATGGGCTTGTGCTTGTTTTCAGCTTTAATCTTCATGCCTGATAGACAGAAAACCTAGAGAAACTACTTTTTTTTTTCCGATGGTGTTAGGGCTTCTTTCCGTCTTTCTGCTGAGACTGGTTTAACATTTCTTTTCCTTGGCTAGCACTTACCTACATTTTCTTAAGGCAAAACCTAGCTTTATTTTTCATTTTTTCTTTCTTTAGACCAGGCTTAACTTGGGAAGATCAATATTCCCCCTGCTTTTCTTCTCCAGCGCCTTTGGCATTGATTCTTTGGCAACCTAGTGCATCTTGTGTTAAATTTCAGTAACAACAGGATATTTAAATCAATAGCGCGATCATTTCTGCAACTCAAGGATGATTTTTGTCAGGTGGTGCTTTCTGTATATTCTTAGACTGGTAGATCGCTGCTACGATGTTTTATGCTGATGGTTGATATCTGTATGAAGGTCCTTTTTGGCGTGTTCATTCCAGCAGGTGAGGAAGTTGGGAAGTTCTTTGGTCATTGTGATACTGGTTTTAAGCTATTCAAGAATTGTCTTTTGTGTCACTTTTTCATTTGGGCTCCAGCCAAGGTAGGACACGAGCTGCGCTACAGGCTTCAGAAACTCATCAGAATTACAGTTAAGTATTTCCATGCGTTTCTAGTATGTATCTATATTTAATCCGACAGTTCCGTGATCACGTCAGCAAGAGGATAAGCCTTGTTCTTTCTCCCACCTGCACCTCTTCCAGAGGTACTCCATTACTGACTCTTCGCTGGCTCCTGTCAATGAGGGGAATAGCTGCTGTTGGAAAGGGTGCTGCTGCCGGGCAAAGCTGGAATATTGCTAGTATGTAAAGCTGCGATTCATTTATATGCCAAAGCTGGAATGTAGCTTGGCTTGGCCTCGCTTGCTTTTGGCCGACAGGTAGCTCATAAATATTGGCAGATGAAAAATTAACCTGAAAAGTTGTCTTTCATTGATAAAGCCTCATTAATAAAACCAGTTTGCTCACAAGCAGTAAAGCTAAGCCTTTACAGTCATTTAAACTCGCCGTCTTTAGGCTTCTTGTCTGCTCTCCTCTGCTGAACTCTAGATTTGTTTAAGATGGAGCTTTTCCAGCTTTTTGGCTCAGGGAGTCTGCTGTACGTGTTTCTCTTGCTGCATATGGAAATTTTTGGCTGCCCTTTTGAGTAGCTCTTAGCTTCTCCCCCACTCTGAGTTCAAGTGCACCTGTCTCTCAAAATGCATTTTTTTTTTCTTTTGGTTAATTTGGATTTAGTGGTTCTTCACTACAATACACACTTTAACATACAGAGTTTGCAAGTGCGAAGAGTCCTGCTGCGCACTGGATTTCATTCCTCTGTGGCGGAATTGTATGTGGAGACTAGTTTGTTTCTCTAGTTCTAAGAGCATTAGTCCATTGCTCTCCTCACCTTTATCTTCACAATTGGTGGATGAGAGCAAATCTTCAGTAAACAAGCATCACTTCAGAAGTGATTTGATATTATTGCCACTTGTCCTTCGTTCTGTCCTTCAGGCAGATAACCATAAATGAATAACAAAAAAAGAAATTGGTTGGAAACATAATAGCGCACTTGAAGAGCTACACCTTCTGGACCATCGTGCGTTATTTTCTTGCATTCTGGTACATCATGAAGATTTGCAAAGACCTTGTGAGGGATATTTAACAATAGATTTTTTTTTTTCCCCCCCTTGTTCTTTTATGCGTGATGGCAATTAGCTTTAAAAATAGCCAAAACCCGAACAACCCTCCCCCTCAAACACCTTTTTCTTTTAACGTGGAAAACTAGCTGTGTAACAGAAGAATTCATTTATGACAGTAACGAAATACAGCTGTCAATATAATTAAAATTTACAGTATCAAAACTTCATAAGAATATTTTCTTGTAAGCACTCGAAGGTGCTTATTCCTGCTGTACTTGACATTAAGGATTCACTTAAGATTTGGGCTATTCTGCTGCTTCCCGTGGGTCTATATGATCTTAAGGTATGATCTATGGATTATTGCCTCCTTCCTCCACCCTCCCAAGAGCCCTGACCTTTGTAAGCTTTTGAAGGTTGGCTGCAGTTTTGCTCTGCTATTCCATACGGGGCTGACACTTGCAAGCTGAAGCCGAAAATCATTCTTGTAACCAGTGCTTCCTACAGTTTACACTGTGGAAATAAGACAGCTATAAATTACGACTTAAGGGCAGGTTTTCAGTTTTAAACAGATACCATATAATCACTTTAACAAGACCTTGACCTCTTGGCGTGATCCGTTTGTATTTTGATATGTCTTTGTTCTTTTGGTGCTCCTGTCTCTAGAATTGTGCAGAACATGGTAATAACAAAGCAGGGAGTACTGTGCTTGGAGAAGACCAAGTAAGGAAACTGTTGGGCTCCGAAAGCCTCTTATGTAAGCAATGAAATCTGTATAGTGTCATTTTCTGTTTGGTTTTGAACAATTACGGAAATCGCTGCCAATTGCCAAAAACCAGGAGTACTTCGGTTTCCAGACTCCTGTTGCAGTACAGGGAGTATTCTCTGTAATATTTAGCCTCCCCTCTGCCCTCTCCCCTCGGTACTGGCAGATTTCAGCTCTTTTTGCAGCTTCTGGCTGGATATCTTAATCGGAAATGGCTCTCTGGCAGATGTACCATAGCTGGAAGCATCGCCTCAACTTACTGATGCTGTTTGATGTCTTGCCTTTGCTGTTTCTGAACGACTGAAAATGCAAAACGTTAACCCGAGATTTCTTGTGTGGAGTTTTTAATAGCACTGCCAGTCCTTTGTAATGCTAAGTTTTTATTAATCTGCATATGGAGGCTTTTCTACCACCTTCATTCCCATTTGTCCTTCCAGGATTTTATTCTAACCTGGAATACCTTTTTTAAGAGCTTTTCTTTTTTAATCATTTGGAGATCAAGTTTGTGTTTCTTCTTTGCCACCATTATGGAGTTATCTGTGCTGATGATGTCGTTACTCAGATGAAGACAGAGTGTTGCATTGAAATTTATCATAATCTGAGACATTGTTTTTCAAGAGGATTTGAAACTGATGGAAATGTAGGGTTTAAAACTTAAGCCCAGAGACTATTTACTGAAGAGGCCTTTTGATGCAGTTGTCCAGTTTAATCTTTTTAAATTATTTTTGGGCTTTGTGCAAAAGTTATAATACTTTTAACAGCTTAGTGAATGCAGAACCAGATTCAAAACCGAAAGCTTTTGACAGCTTGTTTTAGTCAAATTATTGCTACTCCTTTTAAGAGGATTTACAGTACTCTTTCTTACCATGTATGTCTAATGTGCAGCCCCAGCAGCAGCTCAGCTAACAGTTGTTTTAAAATATACAATTACACCCCTTCATCCCTGACAAAGGCTAGGTGAGAAGCCTTTCTTGCAGAAACGGTTGCTTAGTAGCTGGGACAGCTGGAGAAGTGGGATTGAATTGCGTAGGGTTTTGGGTCGCTTGGACTTTGACTTCAGGGCTGCATTTCGCACCGGGGAGTTCATCATGTTTGTGCATCAGTGTGTAGTGGAAACTGGGAACCTGTAGAAGGGGAATCGCGTTCTGACCAGTCTTTCCTGCGCTACCATCATCTCGTCGGCTGTGAGTGACATCTCAATATTGTGGTGGAAGGTAGGAAAAAAAGACTATAGTATAGGAGAGAACTGCTAAGATTTGGGTAGAAGTGAGCCTATGGCATATGCTACTGCTTTAGCCTTTTGTGTCTCGTGAACCGTGTTGAGATAGGTGCCAGTCTCACTGTTTGATTTATGCCTCTATGGGAATACAAAGTCTTCCTCGTTCAGCATCCCTTGAAATGTGGACAGTCCAGCAGAGCAAGATCATAACCCGGTCTCCTGTGTTACCTCAAGCAGTGGTGTGAAAACAATGTCATCCTTGTTAACCTCAGGAAACAGCAACTGCTAGTAATTAGGGCACTTCTAGTGCAGTAGCTTTTCCTCTCTCTCCCTGCAGCAGTGGATTGTTTGCTGTGGTATTTCTACCGAGCATAGAGCTCACCTCCTTTAGTGCCGGAGTACAAGCCTTTGTCAAATTAGTTGGTAATTGAAATGATTTCTGGGGTTAATATTTTTTGGGGGTTTGAGTGTTTGTTCTTGTAGCTGATAGTTGCAGCTACTGCGCAAGGACAGTGCCAGCAAAGGGCAGTTTCTGCGTGTGCTCTAGAGGCTCTTGGTCTTGCTTTCTTGCCCAGATGGTTCTTTAGAGATGCATGTATACTGCAAGCTTCGCGTGTACTTGTCTGTTAATGTATAACCGTTTGTTTCACTGATTTGTAAGTGTGGTCAAACAATGCGGGAGGAGATGCTATTTAACGAGTGTGCATCAGAAATTTTACCAGGGCTTTAAGTCCACCTTTCCATTTTCTAAAATCGGTTGAATTGTCTTTCAAATCCTCTTCCTGGAAAATAAGCTGTGAATTTGAGGAGAGGGATGAAACAGTCTTGAGTTTTATCAGCTGTGTGGCACCGTGCCTGCTGATGAGAAGTCCTGCTGCCCAGGGAACACAGCAATATGACGGGTTTTGCTGCATAATCTGTCTGGCCAGCTGTATTCTAATCTTTTCGTTTTTGGGGGGGGGCTGGCGGGGGAAGAGACTAGCTTTAAGGCAACACTGTTTTCAATAGATACCTTTGAAAATAGGATTGAAGGACAACTTAGTATGTCTGTGCTCTTAATACAGCTCTGAAGCTGGTAAGTATTGAAGGATTTCATGCCATAATAAGGATATTTTGGCCTGGTCACAAATGTCGGCACGGCATCTCATCGCGTGGTCTGCTGGAGCACCTTTGATGCTGTTCGTTTCCTAACTAACGACACAGCCTTTTGGCCTGTGTGTGTATATACCACTGAAATTCCCTTTACCTTAGAAGGTTGTGAGATTCCTGGAGCTCTGGTGATCCAGCTACTTCAGGCAAGTAGGTCACTTGTATCTTGGGGAATTCCCTGCCTCGGAAGTCCAAAACAGATGGAAGAAAAGGTCAAAGCAGAGCTGATAATTGTGAAGTGTGTAGGGCAGGTTAGGGTTTTACCCTTTTTGTCCCTATAGATAGGTCATAAAAAGCAAGAAGACTCTTCAGAGAAAAGACACGTGGCCACGAACACTTGACACTTGCCGATTACAAGGTCCACACAACTGAAAAAGGCTTGAAAACCCATCAGTCTGCTCTACAGGCTTGGAGGTACCTCCTAGCTGGTGTGCGTTGCAGCCCGTGGCTTCCCAAGTAGACCTGCCACGGGTGGATCCCCCGGAGTGGCGAGGATAAGCACTTGGTGCCATGAAGCCATGCCTCCCGTGTATACTCCGAGTGGGAGCGTGCTGCTCTCAAACTATCGACCTCCATCCGCAAGTGCTCCGTGTTGTGCTTTTTCTATGAAAGTTGTGTTACTGTAGATGCTAATGTCTTATCTCTTTGTTTTCTGCACCTCATTGCTTTGTTCTTTATAAGATCTTTTGTTTTCTGCCACTCTGTCACTGCGTTTCTGCTGCCCCTCCCTCTAGCTGGGTTTGTCAAGTCGCCCATGTCAGAAACTAAACTCACGGGGGACGCCTTTGAACTGTACTGTGATGTGGTTGGGAACCCCACTCCAGAGATCCAGTGGTGGTATGCTGAAGTCAACCGGGCTGAGTCTTTCAAACAGCTGTGGGATGGCGCTCGGAAGCGCCGTGTCACCATTAACACTGCCTACGGGGCGAATGGGGTGAGTGTGCTGAGAATAACCCGCCTTACCTTGGAAGACTCTGGGACTTACGAGTGCAGGGCCAGCAACGATCCCAGGAGGAATGACTTGAGGCAAAATCCCTCCATAACGTGGATTCGAGCCCAGGCTACTATAAGCGTCCTTCAGAGTGAGTCCGGCACCCTACAGTAGTGGTACTGTAGTATCTAGAGGCAGTCTAGTGACCCTTACCCTCCCCTTCCCCCGATAAAACCCTCTGCTACCTTGTCCTGGTGTCTTGAACCCGAGACTGTTCCTCCGCCTGTAGTGCTGACGTTGTCTGCCATCTCTGTCTCTCCTCAGGATCAAAGGACTTGGGAAAATCTGTGGATGCGTTTTATAGCTTCTGTGTGAAAACAAGCCCGGTGTTGAATTTGTGTTTCTCCCCTGCCCCCCTTTAGTTTTGTAGTAGGTTTCCAGCCACGCTAATGCTGGCTTCTCCGTGAGTGCCTTTATATTTGATTTCTGTGTTCTTCCCAGGTTTAACTGTTTTATTTTCATTTCTTCTGTTTTCTTGGAATTTCTCTGAATGCCTTCTCACGTGGTTTTGGTTGCATATATGCTTCTGTACAGATCATCCCCTTTCAGTTACATGTGACCTTTAATGTTTAGATTTTTCCATGCAGTCGTGGTGTTTCTCTTCCTTTCTGGACAGCAGCGTGTTCCTAATGAGTTCTCTGATGCAGCAGCGCTGAACTGATGCAGCTATTCTTAATCCAGCCTATAAAGGAGGGGGGGGGGGGAATATCCTCCCCCAGTGTTAAACTAATAACTTTACCTAAATGACTTTCATCTGAGAATGCAACTTTTGGCAGCGGAAATACTTTCAAAAGCAGACAATACGGTTGCCCCAGAATTGCTTTTTGTTCTCTATTGTTACAAGACTTTTCTGTGTCCAGCTCGCTTTTAAAGCCGTCCCAGATGAGGCTGGACACTTACGTCATCAGAGCCAGTAGAGAAGAACCCCGTTTCATTTTGTGTAAGATGCAAAACTCTTGCATTTGCTAACAAGATGAAGGAAATGTCTAATGAGTTATAGGTAGAGCGCATTAAATCTGTACCGTGAGCCTGCTGCATGGAGGTACAGGAGAACTTGCTTGCTCGGCAATTTCTCAATGTCCTAAGGTGGCAAGGAGCAGAGAGCATAGGTGGTGTCTTGCTATTGTGCTCTGTGCATAAATAAACCTTTTATGTAGCCCTTTGAGTTTTGTCTGGGTACAAAAATGTCAAAGTCTGTAATTATGTCTCAGTTGTGTTTTTGGATACCTTAAAAAAAAAACCAAACCTGAAAACCAAAACCCACAACACACAAAACCCCAAACCAACCAACCAAAAGTTTCCCTTAAGTGTGGTGCGGTCGGCACTGCTGGATCAGAAACCTTGCATCTGGGAAATGGAAACAACACTGATACGTGTGGAAAAATAGACAGTGAACCCAATGACGTGGATTGACTTGAAAATTTAAGTGGCATTGGGTTGTTTGGCTCAGACCTGCTCAGCTTTCCGTCCTAATGCCCGATCCCTCTTTGCCCCTTGAGGTCCCAAAGGACTCAGATGGGTAGATTGCTTGCATGACCTACAGCAGCAAGAGCCATGTAACTTTAGGAAGAAGTCATACTACCTTAAGACAAAGCTAAGAAATTTGTCTTGTAGGAAGTAACGTCTCCTGGAAATCCCTGCTGCTCCTGTTAAGACCTCTGGTTTTTCTTGAGTGTGGCAAGTCTGTGGTGGTCCTGTGCTGCTCTCTTCGTGTCTAGTCAGTTTTAGTAACCTACTGAGGGAGAAAATCCTTTTCATATGAAAAGTCACCATTTGGGAATGAATTACTATGAAGATGTCTGCATATGGAAAGCGGGTTTTTCCTCTCTCAGGCCATTGATACTAACACTAATCTGCTCCGGGCATTAAAGTTTAACCTTTTGTCTTCCTCCTCAGTTAACACGGTCTTGTTGCATCTGGCGCTACTAATTCTGGAGCGTGTATCGTGACTTCATTGCGAAGTGCCTTCTGCCTGGGATAACTCTTCTGCTTTTGTGTTTTATTGGTAGCGGCGGTAAATGTTGAACAGAATACTTTAATGCTTTTACTCTGTAATATCGTGTATGTTGAGAGATGTGACCAGCTGCTGCTTGGGAAACAGACCACTTGGACATCAAACTGCTGCGTGGCCATGCTGCGGACGGAGATAAGGGGGGGAAAGCAGGTTTCCAAGCCATCCCTGGAAGATGGAGACCATCTTGTCTGAATCTGCCCAAAATGTTCAGCTGCTGTAATGCGTGCATGAACACAATTTGTCTTTGAAATGGGAATTTTCTGACTAAACAGTGTTAGAGTTTCCAGCTGATGGTGGCCGTTTTGCTGCTGGCCTTACTTGACATCAGCATCACTGAAACGGAACACGAAATGTATCAAAAGAGCACAACCTCTTTTCATTGTCCTGTAAATCACAGCTTGTTTCAAATACCAAAACTTGAACGCAAAGAGGTCAAGTGCCACGTGATTTTTAAGTTAGCAGCAAAGAACTAGCGTCTAGCTTCTATCTCATTCCTAGTTTGGATAAAGAACTTCAATTATGGATGTATTTTTTTTTTTTTTAAATAAAAAGCTGATCCTATATAAAATGGGCAGTTTAAGTGATGTATAGAAAGAGACTCTTCAGTATCTTGCCCTTTAAAGTGGGCATCCTTCTTTGGATGTTGGTGTCCAGCAGTATACAATTTGCAGTTTATCTTCTAGAATTAAGTCAGGCTAGTACTGCCTGATTCCTTTTTATTTTTTAATAAACAAATTTAAGTAACATAAATGCAGGTAAAAGACGTAAATGAGACTGCACTCGCCTCTAATTTTTTTAACCTAAAACTTAAAAAGTTGCAAGTTCGACAGAAAAGGCCCCAGCAAACTCCAGCAAAGCAAGCTTGAGACAGCTGCAAATATTTTCTGCACATCGCAGCTCAGCAGAGATGTAGGTGGGAATAGGTGTGAGGTTGCAGTAGTCACTGGCGCTCCAGGCAGGTTTTATTCGTGTGTTCTGCTTCATCAGTGTTAGAGGCAGAAGAGCCCATTATCAACAGAACGTGAAAGCCAGAAGATTACCACCGCCAAAACCCTTCTGGATTAAGTCTTTAACTTTCCAGTTTCTGTAGGGACTAGATTCAGATTTTTATTATTTTTTTCGTGTGACTTTTTCCTGTTGCTGGCATTTGTGTAATGCTTTCTGATGGCAGCACGTGTGCTTTCCATTTCCAGGATGGCTGCAGGCTGATCACCACTTTAGGCTGTGTCTCAGCACAGCACAGACAGCATCAGCATCTGTCGGAACGGCGCTCGCTAGATGTGTCGTGGGCTCCGTTACGGCGGCCTTTAAGCCTGTCTTGCCAGTGTCCTCCTAAAGGGAAATACTGCATTTATTTCACAGGCTGCAGACTTGACAACAACGCTTTCCCCATCAAAGGAAAATGTTTAAAACAAAACCCAGTATGATCAGTGAATTCTAGCAAAAGTTATTTCTCTAGATAAGTGTTCTGACACCAAATTACTATTTCAAACACATTGCTAAAAATATTTCCAGATCTCTGTTAGTATATTTCTGAGAATGCACACAAGCTTTTTGTGGGGAACGGAAAAGCTTACAGGGCAGTCCAGTAATGGTATGGCTATAATAAAACAATTTTGTACTCCAGAGGACCCAAACAGATCCTTGCGTGGATCAAATTCCCACCATGGGAACGATGAGGCAGAAACACAGTTGAAAATGTGTGATATTAGCGAAGTGTCAAAAAACCTTTGTTACTACAGTACCTGCCAGTTTTTCTCAAGTTAAGTGATAGTCCTAGTTTTAAATAGCTGTGAAAAGAAGCTACGTAGGCGCCCTGCTGAAGAAAAGGGGAAAGGATATACAGGACTCAAATGGCTTTGCCGGGTTATTAGTAGGTAGATGTTTTTTCTGTCTGCCTCTCTGGGCAATAATCTTAAGTACTGTATTATTGGACAGATGAATGTTTTATGTGATGAAAAATGCAATGTTTCTGACGGTACTGGTATTTTCCACTTCCCCTTGTTCTATTTAATAATTTGTTTTCCAAGCGCTTTGCAGATGAATAACCAAAAGACTGCACGGGTATGACTCAATTTGTATTCCAAATACGTCACCACAAGGCGTAACAAAATTTACAGGATTAAAAATCCTTTCCTGACTTGCAAAAATCATAAAGACACTCATTACTGACTGACTTCCTCAGCCTCCTGCACTTTGCTGCTGACCAGAATGCGAAGGAGGGTACTCCGAGAGGTTGGCGCCGCAGGAGTGCGGTTGGTGAAGTGGGCAGCTGGCAACAGCTGCCTCTTTAGGATTCATTTCACCCTTTAAAGTGAGGAAATACATCAAAGGCAGAGGACACGGCAGCATTTACATGGCAGAGACTGCTACGGCAGTGGCCTTTGGTTCAAGCTGAATCTATAGCCAATACTAAATCTAGATATTTTTGGAAGACTAACAGCAAGAATCCTTCAATTTCCTTTAAGCTCTATCATTCTGTGTTCGAGTTTTGTTACTGAATACTTGAAACCAGCTGCGAGCCATCAATAGAAAGGTCTTTTTTCCAATTTTGGGGAAGAAACTTGTCTCTGTGTATTCTAAAAATTCATCAGCCTTATTAGACAGCAATAACCATCTGCATGATCTTAAGAAAACGTGGTTATCAAATGTAAGGACAGTGCCCTCATACTAATCTTAGCACTTTTGAAAGACTTTCACCTAAAAAATGTGACTGTGATGTTACCAGGTAAGATTGTAATGTGAAGCAGCCTGGGTTCGGTTCCTAATGCAACCAGCGAAGTACGTAACTCTTATGGTCTGTTTATGCAATGAGGCTCACATTTATTATTTTTTTCTTTCTCTATAAATGTTTATGTTTAAGGTTACTTTAGAAACGAAATAGTTCCTGACTCTAATTTTAACATGGTGTGTATTTTTACTTCTTATTGTTAAGCATTAAGGGCTGCATGCAGCTGTTCTTCATCAGACTTGTGCCTTATTCACACTGGGTCTTTGCTCGAATGTCAGACATCAGAAAAGTTGTGCTATTTGAAATCTCTTGTGTGCACAGGATCTTTTCCTTAGGTAGGCGTTAGCCCTTTTTGTAGGGGGAAGTCCAGAAATATTATTCAGAAGACTGTCTTTAACTTTGAGAGCTATTCTGTATAGAAAATGGGTTTATTTTAAACCTCACATTAAGTAGAGGAACCAAGTAATAGCCAGAAAGAAGTTGCTTCTGAAGGACAGGCAGATCTCTTGCGTTTAGTCACAGGACATGTTTCCCATGTTATGGTCAGTAGTGTGTAAAAAATGATTAATGGTGTTACATAAAAATCTGTAGTGTTGTTAAATGTTTAAAATAAACAATCTAAAATAAAAAATTCTTTTTTCCATATAGGAGTGCTGTAAGGTGTTGCCTTCGCTAGTGGTCAGCTGTTCTATTGTGACTTTCTTGATGTCTCCCAAACTAGTGCAGTGACGTTCCTTGTGTAGTCTTTTTCCCTTCCCGATTCCCCTCTGAATTTTAGACTAGTGTGGCACAATTGCCAGTGAAGATTTGTTGCTATTTAATGTGTCCTTTGTTTCAGAACCCAGGATCAATGCCAGCGAGGATGTAATCATTCATCCGTACGGTCCGGCTGTGACATTGCAGTGTAACCTCACCACAAGTCCCAGCCCCCTTTCTGCCAGTTACTGGGTGAAGAACGGAGAGGAGATCCCTGGCACTAGAAAATCTTCAAACACTACGGAATACAAGTAAGTCTCTTTAGAATAATCTTCATGTTACACTGGAGAATGACAAACCTGGTAGACATATGGCCTTGGAATAGGCGATGGGATGTTGGGACTCCAAGGTCCCTGGTTTACCTTCTCTGTCGTCAGACACATTGAGTTGGTCCGCATTAGAGGCTCCCCAAAACGTACATCTGTGAATAGCGTTAGGAGAACGATTCGGGAAAGATTCCTGCCTACAGCTGTCCCAACCAGCTCATGTAAACATAATGTTACCAAAAACATAATGTAAACTTCTCTCTTAAGTCTGAACTCATTTAATTCTTCTCTAGAGTACACGTGGACATAGGCACAGACACGCAGTCTAGTTTTCTTTTCCTCTGAGTATATTGTACAGTCTCTGTCTTGCTTGTGCCTATGTAAAGACGGATCTGCAGCTGTGCATTTTTATTGTGCAGGGAAATGCAGCACATAAATCACTGCTGAAATCAGCTGGTTTAGTCATTTTCTGGCCTTGGGAGATGAAAGATGGAGTTGTCTGCGTTGTAAAGTGATGAGTCATCAGACCACTACTATGAAATGATACCAAATCTTGATTAAACCAGTACAGCTGTATCACTTGTGCTTCGTGTTTGTCAGCACAGCCACATTTGCAGCATTAATCTGTTCCTCGTGCGCATGCTCTGGCTTTGTTTCTACCTTCCATCTAAGGGTGTGAAGGAGAACACAACGTGTACAGCCACCTCCTTTATTTCACCGTAGCTTGCGTTGAGTGGAAATCCTTTAAGGGCTTCTGTATTCCTGAAGTGGGTCTCTCTTGCCATGGAGTTGATGAGAGCGTATGAAGCTTGCTCAGTGATGCCATCAGAGATCTGTTTTGTATGTGATTTTCTTGCCTTTTTTTTTTCATTCCATTTCCGTCACTCGATGCCAGCATGGATAGCAAATACAACTCTTTCCAGCATTAAGCTAAGATGAAGAACTCTTAAGGCGTGTTTTAACTGCTGGTGGTAACTTACTCATTGGAGACGTTAGACCACTTCTGACCCTCTGTTCAGCTGTTATGCCAGAAGGAGGAGCTTACGTCTGGTCAAGGCCTGTGATACTATAGTGCATCTGGTTTACTATGCCTTGTCTGTACACCAAAGCAAGGAAACACGCCTGCACGCTCAACGGGCTTTTCTCTGTCTCCAGCAGAGTACCGTGGGCTCTTTATAACACTAATGTTGCTTACTGGCACAGGGTTAAGAAATACTCAAGGCTTTTCCTTGCCTTAGCAAAGAATCCTTTCAACCACAGGATTATGGAAGTTGTGTTTGATTCCGATAAAGATGTATTCAAGTTTTTCCTTTTGTTTTCCACTATAGCTCACTTTGCGTTAGCTGTTCAGTTTTGCAGTTAAAAAAAAATAGTCTCATTTAGTTCCATAATTACATCCTGTATTTTCTCAATACAATGTTTAACGCTGGTTCTGAGTTTTAAAGGCTCTGCTTTCTTATCTAGCAATTAACTTGATGAGCAGTCTTGTCCAAAGCACCAGCTTGAGTGCTACAAAAGGCAGGTTGCATCAAGGTTACTGAAAATCACACGTTATTATTCAGGAAACTAAGTATCGAGGCTGACTTCTCTATAATCTGTTTCAAGATAGGGAGAATTTTTCCATCCAAATTCCTCAGTAAAAGAAGAATTCTACTTGGCTTCACTTTTAACTTCCTGGAGAAGAAAGAAGTAAGGTGGGCAGACTGTGAGACAGTCACTCTTTTTCCCAGTGAAAGAAGGGTCGGGAGAGCATGCTGCAATCATAGGACAGCTTGAGAATTTAGGAAAACTTGCATTTGCAATGTAGACCTCAAATTCCTGCTCATGTATAAGCTGCTTTGCTGTATATTGTGGTTTCAGGCTCTCTGGGGCATTTCTTCATTGCATGTGGTCACACTGCATTTGATCTGTTCGTTAACTTCTGGTTTGATTTGGTTACTTGGTGGTTTTTTTTAGATCCAGAAATACCAAATTCATGCAAGCAATGTCAACATAGTTGTAGTTAAAAATGGTGACTCAACTTCAGCAATTTTAGATTCTAGGGTTTTTTTCCTTAAAAAAAAAAGTTTCAGGTTCTTGGTGTTTCAGTCATTAAAATGTGTTGTTTGGCTATGAAATGTAGTTAGTTCATTGAAGTTCAGCATTGTTTACCATTCAGAAAGCTTCAGAATTTGCAAGTTAAACTACGTATGTTAAAAATCCTGCTTCATACAACATTAGAAATTGAATGCATCGTTCCTAATTCTTTATTCAAACTTGATGTAGCTGTTCTTGCTGGAAGGCAGCTATACTCAGAAAGCGTAGAGTTAAGTATAGCTTTTTAGTTCACCATTTTCAATTAAGAATGGGCAAGAATAACTTGTAGCATGTTTTTTTACAGGCAGGAAGTGCCTGGAAGTGTTTCTGGCCATCCTGTGCTTTCATTCTGGAGACCTGTCCCCTGGTCTACAGTTCATAGTTTGGAGGAGAAAAGTAATGATTTCTTTCCAAATTCCTCATCAATGAATTCAGAGTTCAGTAGCAGGTTACTGAGATAAATTGAAGAAAATGGGGTTTTTTTTTTTTGGTGTTTGTCGTGATTTAACCCCAACCAGCTGAAACCAGGACAGTGTTTCTGCATCTGCCGAAAAGTCCACATCTACAAAAAGCTGGGCTCTTCCTAAAACCGCAGGACTGAGGGAAGTCGTTGGCTGAGCAAACTTGTTACAGGTGCTCGTTTGTCTGTAAAACTTTGCAGCCGTATCAACTTACACTTGCTTTAATGATTTATGGTAATAATACCCTAGTAGAGGCTGCCGTAGTTTCACACTTTAAAAAGAAGCTTATGTAGAACTGAAAGAATACATTGTCTTACTTCCTCCCCCCCTTAAGCATTGACAATAGTGGCTAAAAAGCAGTGGTCAGAGTATGGATTTATCTATTAAGGTGCTAAACACAATTAGAGCAAGCCTTCCCTGGGTACTGCAGAGTCTGAGGCCAGCTTAGTCATGGAAAGAGTCGGGTGGGGTTGTCCCGTGTCAGGTAGGCGAGGTGTGCGTCTTTGCCCGCCGCGGCTAACGTCAGGCGCTAACGTCCAGGGCTGCTGCGCAATTCCCAAGGGTACTTTACCGCCTACGCTCCCAACGCCAATTAATGCTTTGATGTTTGATACTAAATGACCATTCTTTCTGTCATTAAGATAATCAATTTTAACTCTGTGAAAACTGGGTATGTTTCTGCTTATCTGAAAGATGTAATAACTTTACAACTAACTTTAGACTTTCACCGGTGACTCTGGAAAGTAAGTGCTGTAAACGCAGTGAAGGCTTGAGTAAAAGTATTGTGTTAAACTGAGCAGTTTTTTCCATGTGTCTAAGCAGTTTCCATGTGTAATTAAATTATTTTATTACAGTGCTCTTCTGCAGGGATTCTGTTCAGCTGCATGCTATTTACTTAATGTGTTTTTTTTAAAAAATTAATAATAAAAAGAAAGTCAAGAAGCCTTTCGGTAAAGGGAGGGGGGTGATGGGGAGAACTCTATTCTGTGCTGTGTGGAGATGTAAATTCTGCCCCACACCGTCGTTATGCTTCTCTAGTCTAAGATGTCTTTTGTAGGTAAAAAAACTTCTACATATACGTTCTTCAAATAAAGTCATTTGTATCCAAAACCTTTTTGAAGGACGGCAAAAGCTGGTGGACTTGAAGCTAGCCCCATCTCGAGTGTATATTCATGTTGAGGGTTTTTTGTGGTGTTTTGGGGTTGGTTTTTTTTTTTTTCCATCTGTTGCAGCTCTGCTTTTTTTTCTAGCTGACTTGCATCTGTTTTTCCCTCTACTGGTTGTTATTGCATTAGTCTTTCCTAATTTTAAGTGGCAGCAGATTCCTGTGTGGTGCCTTCCTTCACGAGTTGACCAGCTTTTGCAGTTTTTCCACATCCAGTCTGAATCAGAGAAAACTATTAATGGACCAGTCTCGTGGCTGCTGTGGAAAAAAAGAAAACAGCTTATGAGATGACAGCATCCGCCTCGATTGTATTTGTAGTCTGTCGCTTTCCAATTGGCCACGTATGATTTTTTTCAGTGCAGAAAGTACATACAAATCATGTTTCTCCCTCAATGGGAGGTGGTATCTGACTAACAGGCGAGTGACTTGAGGATGACTTGCAGCAGACTGCCTGTAGTGCCTAATTAACAGGTGTCAGGCTCCTTCTTTGCTTTTAAACTAAACGCAGCTTCTCCAGCTAAATTGTTACTGACTTTCCCAACTAGAGCTCACCCTTTTACTAGGCAAACAAGATCCTTTCTTTCAAGTAGGTACGGTCTGCGCAACATACCTTGAATTAACAAGTAATAGCTGTGAAATTCAGTTAAAAGGCTAAAGTATTGGGGGGGGGGAAATAAATTCCTAGCCTGCTCATTTTTGGTTGCTAACACAGTACTTAACACGGCTCATGTGTTCTCTCCCTGTCTGCAGGATTTTGAAGCCCAGAGCAGAAGAGTCAGGGGAATACTTGTGCGTGTTTGTGTTTTCAAACTCTCCTATAGCCAACGCCACTATAGAAGTGAGAGGTACTCTTTTTTTTTTGTTTTGTTTTATGTCCTCTCCTTGAAAGTGAAGTGCGTTCACTGCCTCTGCCATCTCGCTCACTGTCTGTCCAAGAGAGCTAACTCAAGCGGTCTTGCCTCATGAAATCAAGCCTGTCTCCAATCCTTGGTTGTAATTTCAGGGGAAGTCTTGCACACAGTCCCAGGGGAAAGATCTCGCAGACACGGGAATGTGACCATTGCACTTGTCTGCACAGAGTGTACGAAAACACCTTCTAGCACAAGCTTCTGCATTCTTTTGGTAAATCTGGCTGTCTAGCAGGATAAAGATTGCTGTAGAATATGTCTGTGCTCATGCAAAGACAGCTGTGGTTTCCTCCTGGTTTCACGGTAAATGAGGCCATCTGAATGCATTCGATGTACTTTGAATTTGTCTGTTCCAAATATGAAAAAAGAACCAGCATCTCATGTGTGGCAGCTCCAAACTGGTGTACTTGTAGGTTTTTGTCTGCAGAGACTATTTCAGCTGCTGGGTTCTGGTTTGCACAGATGCCCTGTACCAGATTGGGGTTTTCTACTTTCATGCTTTTTTCTTTTTTTTTCTGTCTTGTGCATGTTGGTGCTCTTCTGACACTTTTAGGACTCCAAAATCGTAGGCAGAGAATGCAGAGAATGAAAGTAGCCTGAAAGCGAATCTTGCACAGCAAATATGCTGTTTGCGCTGTTTTCCTGTAGTTACTGAACAAAAGAACGTTGTTTTAGACGTACACAGAGCTGATGGTGTTTTATGCAGTATTAAACTGCTGCCACAATACAGTTGTTTGTTGAATAACTGTGGAAATTAACTGACCCGCTGCTCTGCAGTAGCCATGGTTTGCCTCTTCTGGGCTGCAGTAAGATGGAATCGATGCATTGTGGCAGCTTTGTCAAAGACAGATGAGATCAGGCAAAAACGTGTTAAAATGTCTTGCAACCAGCCTGTGCGCGTCTGGGACTATGCTGATGTTTGTTTTATGAAGGTGTACAGTAAACTTGTTTGAAATTTAAGTTAGCGTTACTTACCATCTTCTTTACATCCCCAGCTGAAATGTAGAGCTTCCTCTGCTGCTGTTTGAAAATAGCACATGGGAAGGAGGATGCTTCACACTATTTCTTAGCATCCCTGCACCAGTGACGCAGCCTATCCTGATTTATGTTGTGATCATTGCTGTTTAAATTGGGTACCACAGATCTGTAGCAAGAGCTGAAAGCTGACCTCTTTTCCTGGGAATTTCTGGTGCCTCGCTGGATACTGCACGGTCAGGCTCCTGAATCCGAAGCGAGGAAGTGGGAGTAATTCAGCGGTCTGCGCGAAATGACAGATGTGCAGTATCATTCTGAATGCCGTCTTTCCTCTCTAGAGGACAGCATCTTTTGAACCATACAAACAGTTTCCTGGGGAAGAGAAATATTGCCATATAAATAAGCATTCTGACTGATACTGTACCAAGAAAAGCTTGCCGATTTCCTGTGTCGATTTTAAAAGGGTTTTTTTCCAATGATCTTGCATAAAACAACCTAGCAAAATATACTCAGTGTTTAACGAAATCTGGTGCAGAAGCTATCTCTGCAAGGCAAAAGGAAATCTAAAATAATGCTCATGCGAATGCACCACAAGTTCCTGTTGGCCTAGGATTACGAAAAATCTGACTGCACCTCTAAAAATAATTATTGCCTTGCTTACAGCAAATTGAATTCAAACTTACGTTGTACTTCTGGTGAGCTTGTCTTTGGGTGTTCAAGGTACATTGGTGTAGGTTGGTTTTTTTCCCTTTCTTTTGGGGAGATCTTTTTGCATTCTGCTCTTACACTGTAATTGCTAAATCTTCTAATATTATCTTATTTAAGATCTTAAGTCCTTTCTGCCTTCTCTAGGCTGCTTTGGGTGATAAACCACTTCCAGAGACAGGAAATTTAGCTTTGGTAATAGACTGAGTAAGACCTTTTTCAGCTTTGTGTAATCTTTCAGAAGACTTTTTAGAAACGTTTGGCTTCGGGCTTCTCTGCTGTTCGGTGGCAGGTGGGGACACAGAGAACTTGGCAGAGCGCTTTACAGGGACGTAGGGTTGAACATTGTAGAAAGAAAAGCCAATATGTCTGATTGAAGTACTGGCACGGAGGGCAGAGGGAGAAGAATAACTAATTCTACTAACAAATTTTCATGGGTAATTTATACATAAATACAAATGATTAGTCATCAGTTAAAAGTTAACGACTCCAGCACCACTCTTGGGGAGGTATCACACCTGCAGCTCGCTCAGCAGTCGCAATTCCAGGATTGGTAACCCTCTTCTGCAGCTCTTCCTCACAGCATCCCAAGAGTGGCTGGTGGGCCTCGAATTCCTCCTTGGCGGAGGGAAGTACCAGGGGTCGTCTAGAGCGGGAAGTACCTTGTCAAGTCTTCTGCAAAGCAAATTGCAAATAGGAACGTGCGTATACTTTTAAACTGAAAAGACACTTTCCTATCTAACTCCTGTTACTGGGAATCTTATGTGGTAATAAATTTGGGCTGCATTTACAGCGCAAGTTAGAGAACTCTGCGGTCTCCTTGCAGTCCTAGTGCTGTACATAAATTCATTCTGATCAGATGGTACTCCTTTGCGTTACTGCTCCTGGAAGAGCCATACAGCTAATCTTGTATGGTACGGCACATATCTTCTTGGATGTAAATGTCTCTGAATAACACCCATGCTAGCTGCAAAGAATGCACAGGCTTTTTTTTTGTTGGTTTTTTTTTGACTTTGCAAAGGAAGGCATTCTCTGCAATTCCTCCAGTTTGGTGTAAATACTCTACACGTTCTGCTAAAGCAGCCCTGGTTCTCAAAGCAAACAGATTTTTGATACTGCTTCATGTGTGGAGACGTTACCTAGTTGTTAATCGAGGCATATGTGATGTATCAGTGATGCGTGAATCTTGTTTGACTGTGCAGATGCCATCATTTAATGCTTACCTGCATGTATGGCCTGTCACAGTATTTGTGGTTAAGCAACTGTGTACAAATTTAATTGCTTAATTGCTAATTGTAATTACACTGCAATTTTTAACTGCTGATGCACATAGAAAAGATGGTTCTGAATACGAAAGTGCTTGTGGACCAAAATAGTGACTTTCTGACAACTTGTGAACAACTTTAACAAATGCCTCGCAGCAGATGCAATCCAGGACATACCAGTGCCATTTGCTTTTTATGTAATGTCGCCTATTTTCTTCCTGAATCTCTGCGTGTGCAATGTAAGAAGAGAAAAAAGCAGAAACACGAGCATTGCTTTTAGAATTGCTAGGTGTGCTTGCAGATCTAAAACAGATTTTCTTGGTAAAAAAAAAAATTACTAGGGCAGCACTAGCATAAAAGCAGTTGCAAATACTGGGTTTTAATGTCAGTCTCTCGGAATTCCCAGGAATGGCATAAGCCTGGCTTCCCTCATTCGGTTGGATTTTGGATGAAGCGCCTGGTGGAGACTTTGAGTGGTTTTTCTCGGCGTTCTCAGAGCTGTTAGGGGCATCGTGTTGAGTGCAGCTCTAAGCCTGAAACAACAGCCTGAGCAAACGCTGATATTAGGAAGATTCCACCTTGAAATAGGGATCTTCTCCCACCCTCTGCTTTTGCAGTGAGGTCGGCCGGCTGAGCGCGTTGCAGGTAACCAGGCCGTGAGGTATGATGTGGTTATTTTCGGCAGGAACAGCGATGACGATCCTGCCGGGCACTAGCCAAGATGCAGCATGCCCGTCTACTCCCCATCTGGAAGTGGGCTTTTTTAATTGCTCCGTTGCCACGCAGTGGAAATACCTGCAGTGCTTTTGCTGCGGTGGTGTGATGCTGGAGCTCTGAAAACTTGAAGATCAAAAGAAAAAGAAAAGGGAACCCTGAAGAACTTTGCCTCTGCAATATTTCTGCTCATATCAAGATCTTGGGAGGAGGAGGAGGAAGAAACCAGTTTCTTTTTGTCTTCTGATAGTCCACCAACCATCGTCTGGTGCAGAGCAGGAGCAGTGAGATCCAGATGGGAAGGAACATGCTTCCAGTTCCCTCTGGCTGCCCCGAAGTAGCGCAAGCATCAAGAGAGATGTTGATGTATGTAGCATGACTGATGGGGAGGGTATCTGTTCTCTCAGCCCTGCCTTCCCATCAAAGGCTCCCTTCTTCCCATGCACCTGGATGGGTGGAGCTTTTTTATGCCTCTTCCTATAAGGCTTTTCTGCCGTTATCTCATCGAGGGGATTCAAGGGGGTTTGAGGGTGCCAGGGCACTGGCACAGGCTGCCCCGAGAGGTTGTGGAGTCTCCTACTCTGGAGATACTCAAAACCCGCCTGGATGCATCCCCGTCCAACCCGCTGTAGGTGCCCCTGCTTTGGCAGGGGGCGTTGGACTAAAAGATCCCCAGAGGTCCCTTCCAACCCCAACCATTCTGGGATTCTTCTGACTTCCCTCCTCATCCCTCGCTCATTTTGCACCTTTCCCTTCTATCCTCCCCAGTTGCTATTGATTTCCCAATAGCAAGCACTCAGACCGGTCCCGTTCGCTGCTTCTGAGAGACATAAAACTTACCACTTGTGAAAAATGCTTATTATACCCCCTAACTTCAGCTGAGCAAGAGGCACCTCTTTCACACGCGATACCTGCACTCAGAATGTTACTCTGCCACTTTTGCTCTGGCTCCAGCCCAAGCAGCGTGCTGGAAAACGAGTGGTTATTTCGGCAGCCTTGGAAGATCTTGGTTTCTTGACTCCTGGCTCCAATTTCACAATGCTGTACCAGAAATTAATGAAGAAATCAAGCATCCTCTTAGCACGGCCGCATCTTAGAGTGGTCCTAAGCATTACGCTGAAAATGCATGTCATGTTCTCCCTTCTTGCAGTACCTTTGGTGTTCTAGCTCTCCGCCCAGGCTATAAAGGTAGACATGGATTAGAATTATAATGCAGAAAAATAAACGTTTGAGCCCTTTTACTAGGTCACCCGGAAGACATAATAGTTTTTACATGCAAGAATATTTTTAGGTTCTTCTGCCCTTGCTTTAATTTTGTCTTTTAATGGGAAAGCTTGAAGAGGTTTTGTGAACTGCGATGTGGTTTGGAGGTGTTTATGCATATTAGTTCTCCTCTCCTTTTTAGTAATGCCAGTAAAATAGCTTGAAAATACCTGGAAAGTAAAGGCTGAATACCTCCTATATATCAAGAAATGGGATTGCATGCCCTGTAACAAGAAACACACACCCCCGCCCCCCCTTTTCAGGGCTGTATTCACAGCACACCGTTCGCAAAGCGCTTGCTGCATAGTGCATCTTGTGCCTACTGGGCACTCCAAGCGTAAAGGCACAACGCTTACTCAGTCACAAACCCCCTTTCTGCTGTGATTCAGTTTAAAAATATCGAAAGAATGATGCTTCTCAGAAGTTTACTCTTGTGTATGAATAAACCTGTATTTACATTATTTTTTATTTTTTACTAGCAATTAATTTAAACTAACGCTGTCTCTTTTTGCTCTTTTGTATGCTGTTTTAAACAAACTTTCGGTATTTGGTTTTTCTGTTGCACAATATTAGGATAAAAATGTTGCTTGCTTTTATCCGGGGCATTATCTTGGTTTCGTTGATGTAGGAGCTGACATAGATGTTGTGCCACGTCTCTGCAGCCAACTGTGTCTGAACAGAGACGTGGCTTCTGCTGCTTAAAAGCTAAAGTGAAATAGAAATCCTTTCTGAAGACAACCTGCTTCGTTCTGTGCTCTAGCTGTTACTGGCACTGGAGCAGAATGCTGTAAGAAAAATCTTTGACTTGAAAAGCTTCACAGAAAAACGTTGCTCTGTTGCTAAATCTGTGACTGAGGTCAGTTGCAACAATATTTTAATTGTAGCTTATACAGCAGAACGCAATTAGCCAAACAGTTTGGTAGAATAAGTACTGGATTAATATCTCAGCCGTAGCTTGAAACGGGCTAGCATCAGATGCCCTCAAATATTAATATTCCATGTAGTGCTCCCCTCAGACTGCGTACAAAAATAGTCCCTGTCCTAGTAGAGCTGGAAATGGCTGCTGCGTAACCGTGCCCAGCAAGGCAAGAGCAGAATGTATTCTTGTCACTTCTGCTCTCATTGGGGTGACCTGGCAAAGATGTCCTCTTCTTAAAGAAATATAATTATCTCTTGGCTGTAGGAGAACATGAGGTCACCCTGCGGTAGAAGTTAAGGTGTCCTAGAAAGCTTTCCCTCTTTCTTTCTCTCTTTCTCTCTCTATCAGCAGCCTTACAGAAAAAGTGGGCCAGCTGCAGCGTGCCGATGGCTGTACCCTCTTCCCCTGCGAGGTTCTGCTTTCACTCCCTGGCTGCTGGTAGATGGCAGTGGAAAAAACAAAGCGCTGACAGAGACAGTGTGGGGCTTCACCTTGAAGCTGATGAATCCTATTTCTTCTTTCCCTAACGGGGGTAATTTGCAATCGCTTGTGAGAGCCCGTCAGGGCCAGGTTTGGGACCGTGGCATTGCTACCTTACCTCTGTCCCTTGTGCTCTGCTCCTGCTGGCCTTTCATTTTCCTTAGATTGGATGCGATCTCTGCGTATTGTCCTCAAGTAAGCAAAACCCGCAGGGAAGTCGCTGGCCTGACCTAGCTGCTGCCTAAAAGAGAGCTTTCCAAGCCTAGCAAGGAAGAGGTGACACCTTTCAGTCGATCACGAGTGAAGCTCGCTTCTTGTTGTGCCACCATCTTTTGCAATAAGTGTTATGTTCCTCTTTGAGGCTGCGGAGAGTGGTTTGAAAGGACATTGCAGGTGCATATCGGTGCTCAGTATCTTGAAGATGTAATGCAGCACACAGCCTTAACGCTGATTTATTTTATGCTTGGAGACCTTCAGCTTGAAAACTTAATTTCCTCCAGGTATTATTGCCCCTTATAGGCACAGGTAGTGTGTGATGGTCTTTCCTTTCCAGCTTGCTTCAGTTTCAATACCTCCTTTTTGCACAAGACCAGAGAATTGTTACGATCTGGTGTCTTCATTCAGGTTGTGGTTTTTTGTCTCGAAGTATTTTCACGTTTGATGTGTAAAGATACATTTTAGGTGGTGGTTTTCTTAAATAAAACCCCCAGCGCCTTGTTCTTCTTCTGTATCATGGTTATGGCTAGCATCATCTTGCGATTAGTCAGCGTTTGCCTAAGCTTCGTGCATTGGTCTTGCTATATGGTCATGAATATTGTTAGCAAAGCCGTTATTTGCCTGTGTGGGTACTTCCAGGCTTTGATCAAGTACTTCCTTCCCCTTCTTCCTTATGGGATGATACAATCACAGTATTTTTCTTAGGTAGTGAGCTCTTTTTCAGCTTGCTGCTGAAAAAATGTTCATTTAACAATTAAAAAAAAAAAAAAAAAGGAGAGAGAGAGAACATGCTTAACATACTAATGTGTTTTAATGTGGCATAACTTCCTTAAGGGTTCTACCAGAAGAGTTAGTTTTGCTTTCTGGTGGCCAACATCTCTGCGTCCTCTGCAGCAGCGTCCAGCGTGGAGGATCTGTTCAGCGTGTCAGTCCATACTGACAGCTCTGGCTGTTGCTGAGCTGCGGCAAATAACGGGTTAGAAAAAACAGCAGAGAGTTAATAATTCTGTAAGCGCAGGTGCGTGTTTCTTCACGTGGCAAATGGTCAGAACTTCTGCAAAGCTCACACGCGTGTGTTGGCAATCCTGTTTGAATTTTCACAGGCATTTTGAGAAAAGCCTGGGCTGATCAGCCTCTCCTGGTGGTGTCTTTTCAGGCGAATACACGCGTACTAAGGAACGCTGTAGCTTATGTATTCTTACAACCATGACTTTTCTGTTGTTCAGAAGCTTATATTAATTCTGGCTCTAACAACATTATCCATCAGCTGCATTACTGTCTGAAAAGAATCTTGCAGGAGTAAGGCGTGGGATGCATTCTGCATTTGAAAAGCCCTTGCCTTTGAAATATGATAATTCCTTTAGCACTTAAACTTGCCGAACATTTTCCCAAAGAGTTTTGATGTAATTTTAGGGAAGAGCAGGTTCAGCTGATGTTGTCCTCTTGCACAACATATTTTGCTTATTTTTGTTCGCTGCGACTGATGACAACTGTGAAACTTGCTTAATTCTTTCAGCTTGCAGCTGCGGATAAGCTGTCACAAACCCGTGTTCCCTGTCTGTACCTGTCTGTAGGGGTTGCTAGTGCTAAAGGGAACTCTCCTTGAACAGACCCTTCTAATAAATGCCAGTGCCCGGGGGTCTTTTCCTGGAGCACTCAGATTGGACTTTGACTGGATTAACAGGTCAGTGTCCTGCGATCACACAGCAGGCCACGTGTGACATAATTAGCAAGCTAGAAAGCGAATGGGCTTTAAAGGTGGTCGCTACGGCACCAAAGCCATCTGCTTAAGCGAAGGTTCAGCTCAGGCAGTCCATTGATCCATCATAATCTCTCGTGAGGTATTAGGCCGCAGCGGGCTGCTGTGACAAACGGCAGTGACGTTATTTATAGATAAATTAATTCAGAAGACCCTCTGCTGATATTCAGGGCTGTGTTTTCCTTGTGGTTGCGTAGCTTCACCTGCAACCCTCTGCAGAATATATGTGTTTGTGGGTAGGCTGAATGAAATGGTCTTTGTTGGAGGGATTTTGACTTCTGCTGCATTACGGATACCCAGCGGTACCCAGGAGTAGTGTCGCTGTAAGGTATAACGAGCGTTAAGTGTAACATGTCACAGCGTGTTTGTGGACCAAACCTAAAATCTTGCTGCAAGGAAGAATGCCTTGATTCAGCTTTCAGAAATTTGTGTTAGGACAGTATCAGTTCCGAGTCCTGACGCGATGGGCAGGTTGTAACCAGACTCTCAGACAGCCCTCTTCCAAAGCCGAAGGTACTGCAGAGCCGCAGGGACCTTCTGAGCGGTGGGGAGGGAGACGTGGACGTTTCTCAGCTTCCCACGCTGGGGAACAGCTGGGCCGTCGTCGTTTTGTAGGTTTGTGGTAGATAACTCCAGTTGGATGTTGAGATTTCTCCCTTGTCCCTCAATTTGTCTGGCCAGGCAAGCCTGAAGGACGTTCTTGCAGATCTTCAGTTGGGCTGCTGCTTGGAGAGACGTGGGAATTGCAATTTTTCTTCTGTAAGATGGGCTCAGTGTGGGAAAGGAACAGCTTCCAGGGAGCTTGTCACTTATTTTCTGTTCAGATTCTCAGAACTTGAAAGAACTCTCCCTTTAATGAGCAGCTTGTAAACAGAGGTGTGTTTTTGTTTTGTTTCGTAGCTACTCCTGACATCACTGGCCACAAGCGAAGTGAAAATAAAAATGAGGGGCAGGAGGCACTCATGTACTGCAAGTCTGTGGGCTTCCCGCATCCCGAGTGGGTTTGGCGCAAGAAGGTCAATGGAGTATTTGAGGTAAGACAACTGGGGGGTCAGGCACGTATTGACCTGCCAAAACCCCCAGCGAGGAAGGAAAGGAGCACCTTGGCTTTAGGGGTCTATTATTTAGGGTGCCTTAAAACTTCTGGAAGTGCAGTTCCTCAAAAGTCCTGATACATTAGTGAGTAAAGCTGAAAAGTCCTGAAGTGAGTAAAGCTCAGTTCAGCAGCAGTGAGTATTAAACGGCTCTTTGTATTGTTGCTGTGTGAACGAGTTGCTCATGACATTACTGCTGGGCAAAGTTACGACCTGTGCAGGAAGATACGCCGTTCAAGGTATCTGCTACGAATTGCAAGAGGCAAGTTATGAAATGCAATTTAAAAAATTCACTTGGTTATAAATTTCTCAAACTCTTTTCCAGTTTTACTGGTTGAGCTCACAAGGCTTAATATGAGGATGTGGCAGTGATACGTATTAGTGTTTGTGATCACATTTTTTTCCGTGTGGCAACTGATCTAGTGAGCAAAATGATTGTACCAGCAATTGGAATCGCAGAAGACAAGCTGGAGGTTGCTAAATCCTCAGCACACCTATTTTTACGTTGCTGTCTGATCGGCCAGAGACGGGGCAATTCAATTGCTCGATGAAGAAAAAATGTTAAGCAAATGACAACAGTATGGGGTCATTGCTCGCTGTTAAGTGTGAGCTGAAATTTTTATGGGACAGCGCTATATGAGTGGTTTACCAGGTGCCGGGAGCCACCGAGTCCTGTGTGGTGGTGCACAGATTTCCCATCACGCTGTCTTTCTGGTGAAGTTATTTGATAAATTCATCCAAGATTAACTTTCAGGAAGACCAAACATCTGTACTTTGTGAAAGTTTTGCCCCCTTTTAATTCTTCAAACATAAGCAACTCTGGAAGTCTCTCTTTCAATGGCAGAAGGAGTGTGGTGCCTTGAATTCCAGCTTTTCTAAATATTCCTGAAGTCAGGGGCTTAGGCGGCCCTGACCACGAATCTGTGAGCAGTACGTGTTTCTCTTAAAAACATAACAGCAAAATTTCGTTAGGGCGGTCATACCTTAAATAGTTAGAAAATGCTATCTAATGCAGTGTAGAATAATCTTAACTAGTGGTAGTTTCTCTTTTTTTGCCCCTCTACATTGAAATGGTTTTGTCCCCTGCTAGGGACTGTATCCTCCCCCCTGTGACTTGTCTCATCTGTTTTCATCTTACCGCTGTAAACTCGTGCGTGGAGTGTAACAGTTTCTCTTGTCGCAACAGGCTGAGAACATGTAGCTTTACACGATCGCAACCACTGGCGTTTCAGGGCTGATGCTGTTAAAGTAGGATGAAAATACAGTTTGTCAGTTACGCTGGTGTTTTTTTGTTGTTGTTTTGAAGCACTTCAGTGCTCAAAATCTCACTTGGTGAGAGGTACGGAACAAACACCAGTAGTGGGCTTTGCTGGTGTGTTCCGGAACCATCCCTCAAATCTCTTCTCGTTTCCATGACATAGAAATGAAAAGGCGCCAGGACTTACTAAAGCTCTTGCTCATTTCCTCTTCCACCTTTCTCCTTTTATCAGGACATCAACAACTCCTCCGGAAGGTTCTTTATTTCAAATAAAGACAACTACACTGAGCTCAGCATCACAAACCTACAGATAAACGAGGATCCTGGCGAGTACCAGTGCAACGCAACCAACCAGGTCGGCTCTGTCTCGGTCACAACCATCCTCCGTGTCCGCAGTCACTTGGCTCCCCTATGGCCCTTTTTGGGGATCTTGGCAGAAATCGTTATCCTCGTTGTCATCATAGTTGTTTATGAGAAAAGGAAGCGGCCGGATGAAGTCCCAGACGGTAAGTGTGCTCAAAGCCGCTTGTAAGGAGAGAGAAAAGAAAAAAAAAAAATAAAAAATAAGGCAAAGCGAACTTGTGGAAGCAGAACAGAGTGGGGCTTTGTGTCAGGAAGGATCAGCAGCACAGTTCGTTCAGCTCTGAGCGCTCTGCTTTCTCATCTGTTCACTCTCCAGACATTAAGTCCAGCAAGCGCAGAGGGTCCCAGTGCTGTGTGAAGTCCTAACACTGGATTCCCCGACCTCAGACTGTGGGGTGGGAGGGCCGTTATTTCCATACCTTTAAAGCTTTTTGTTACACAAGGTGGGTCTAGCGCTCCCGTCTCTCTCCTGCTGTAGTTACCCCGAGAAATCCCGCACGCCAGCCCTGAGGAGCGTAGGGGCCGCACAGGGGGAGAGCTGGAGACACTCTCGTTCCTGATGGCACTCCCTCTTCCTGTGGCATCTGGAATGGACTCCGGGCAGGTTCCGTAAGGAAACGTTACACTGAAAGGGGCTGGGACCACAGAGATGCTTCAGAAGTAAAACAGGTTTTCAGTGTTAAAAGGACTCTTATTTTGGATGTAACTGAACTTGTATTTAAGGAATGCTCTGGAAACTGTATCTAATTGCAATAGCCACTGAGTTATATTTTCTAAAGATTAGGTATTTATTATCAGGTTTGATGGTAGCACTAACTAGTTACACTGTGGTTGGTACACAAAAAAAGGAGTAACTCTTTCATCTTGGCGCTGCTTCTGCATACCTTCCTCTTTTAAAGATGGGGGAAAGGGCAGTTTGGGGCTAAAATGAGTATTTGAAAGAACCACATCAAGAAACAGGCTTTAACGGGACACCTAGCCGCTTCCTACAGCGTTTATCAAGAAAACCTATCCAAAGAATCCTTGTGAGAAGCGGCTGGTACGCCATCGTGCCGTAGGAACATGACACGTCCAAGTAATGGAGCAGGTGCTCTAGACTATGCGGAGGGAAACCTGATGAATCCATCCGGGAAGCCCTGAATCGTTAGTGTCTCTCCGGGTTGGATAAGCCTTCTAGCGTGGTAGATAACTTCCCACAGTGGCCGTGTTGCAGCTTGTGCGGAAACGACTAGTTGCTGTCGAGCCGCACAAGGGATCAGTAACGACGCAGCAAGACGTTTGCCTTTTGGGATGAAAATATAGGTGCTGATCTGCTTGTGAAGTTTGGGCAAAACCAACTTCATGGTTCCTGAGCTATATTTCAGAGAATGAAAAAAATAATAATAAAAAAAATCTTACAAAACAGATAGTAAATGTTCATACGTTGAGAATGGCTGAGGTTTGGATCATTTTCCTAGTAGATGAAAACCGTCTTAAGTAGTACATACCTAGAGGAAACCAGCTTTTGATGTTAACCACTTGAGTAGCATTTACTAACTGCTTATAGAGCATGCCTTGAGACCCGTCTAGGTGTGTGTCCAACAAAATGTGGACTGTGTAGTGCATGTTCCTCTGCATAACTAACAGCTTCACCGTTGTTAAGGGGTTTGTACTGCCAGCAGTTTGTACTCAAAGTGGCTCTCAACCAGCCCAGAAAACTTTGAAAAAAGACAATTTGAATGTTCTCTTGCGCTTCTCTCATATTGCTGCGCCACATTGGCCTAACTTTGGTGTTGGAATGGCCGGAGAGAATCTCACCTCTGTGTTGATGGCTCTTCATAGTTCCCTGCATTTCAGACTGTCTTTTGATGAAGTTTCACAAGAACCGAAACGAGATGTCAGATTGGAATTTGATATGTAACTGTTCATTGCAAGCAGCCTCAAACGAATTTAATCCAGTAGAAATTGGGTTTGACTTGACCAGATGGCAACGCCGCCACTGCGTTAGTGTCATTAAGCGCACGTTGGAGGCGAAGAGTTCACTACCTGTTTGTTTCGGAGGCTGAAGTTTTCCTGGCTGGTCTGGCCGCTCTTCAGATGCCTGAGGGATCCAGGCTCATCATCTCCGATGGAGGTGTCCAAGGTGATGAGCCACGTAACTGAGGTTACTAAATTTGCTTGCTCGGTCTGCTGTTATTTTAAAGGCAGCTAAGCTTGAGTCCTGGAGAGCCGTGCACCTCTGTGGTGGACAAATGTTTTCTCTGTCCGCTTTCTCGGAGGACAAAATCCATATCGCAGTCAATAGCTGTGTATTAGGTTTGCCTGGCTGAAGAGACGCAATCGGCATAACATCTTCTCAACTTACGGCCGACTTGAGTCCTACGTTCCCTTGGATACTCTTGCATTTGCTGTAGTGGCGTTTGAAGCTTTCTGTGACACTGTGGTGGGAGACGCCCTGTAAGCAGGAGCATTTTACACATGCATACGTGAGAAATCGTGGATAGTCTGCTGATTTCCACACTTGGATGTTTTACTTAAGGTTATTCTTCATTTTATTATTTGAAATACATTGTTACGAAATGCCAAAGTTAATGTTTTAGTGCAATGGTGTGCTTATCATTTGGAATTTAAACTCTCTGCTTCCAAAAATCATACTCCCGCCTCCGCACGCTGCAGTGAGCTGTAGCGGGTAACACCAGTGAGCCCACAGCTGAGCCAGCAACCCATGCAGATATTAGTCTAAACAGTGTATTACTTAATATAAATATTATTTGACAATAGCCGTGATCTCTCACAACTATCAGCTAGTTTTCTAATTTTATCTTTACTTTTTTTAGTATTGGTTTTGGTGTGGTAAGCTTTAAGGACAAGGGTTGCGGTTGTGGCAGATCTTCACGTGAAGCTGCTGCAGCAATAGGTAGTACAAAAATTCCATTACTATGCAATAGTGACTAATTCCAAAACAGCCTGAGGGATGTTCTCGAAAGGGGAGACAGAAGTTTGAGTATGCGTTATTTTTTCAGGAATTTGGAGCGATTGCTCTTCCTATGGCTGTTCCTACTTGGAAAACGCAAGGGAATGCACAGGGAATGTACACCTACTCCCAGGAAGGGATAAAGGGATAAAGCTGTTCCTCCTTGCTAACGGGGAGAAAAACGGTAGCCTCAAACCAGGACACCTCATCAGCAGAGTAACCTCACTGCTGGCCCTTCTTGCTGGGATGTGAATTTTGTCCTTGGACCACTCCAAATTTTTCCTTAGCTTGGGCTTCCTTCCTACTCCCCACCACCACCCCTCTCTCCTTCTTCCCATGGCGGAATAACTCTGGACCTTCCTTAGTCACCAGATTTCTCTGATGTTCTCCCTTTGCTCTGGAGTATCAGGTAGAAGCAGCCAAAAAACCCATGAGGCCGTGTTTGAGGATGGATGGCCGTCTTACTTTGGACGGCTGCCTAGTGGATCGTTGTCGGTTGGCGTGGCACGTCCTCCCGCTGCAGGCTGTCTGCTCTTGCAGAGGAGGTGGCTGCTACCAGCGAACCGCCTGAATGCTGGGGTGCAAACCTTATGCCTGTGGCCTCTCCCCTCTGCAGTGCTTCGGGGTGCCGTAGATCCCACCTCGGGGTGAGGTATCTCCCATGTTCACTGAGGCTTTTTTTCCCCCCTTGAGAATCCCGGCTAACGTCTGGCCTGGCGAGGGCATCTCAGCAGTGAGGATTTCTGCATAGTTTTAGTGCAAAGATGACTCACTCAGGACACTTTAAGGATTTCTTACAAAGTTTTGGAGAAAACAGGTGACGCTAAATGCGGTAACTTCCCCTGTATACAGAAAACCCAAAGCCTTTCTGGAGCTGAAGGAACTGTTAAATTGACAGTGCAGAAGTACGCCCGCAGCTCGTGCGGAGCCTGGCTGACACCAGCGTAGGATGAAATGCGGTTGAGCTGCATTTGTCTGGGGTCTTGCTGGGGAGATGCCGGTGTCCGTGCCGAGCTCTCCCCTCGTGCGGTACCCAGGTGACATCGTTTCTAGGGCTGGCTCCGTTACGCCTCCACAAGTTATAGGCAGCCATTCGGGGTCGGCTGTGTTCATCCCCTCGGACAAGACCAGCCCAAGCCGAACGCTGGAGCAGGATTGCTCCAGACTCCACTAATAACCCGAGTTACTTTAACTTAACCCGAGTCCTTTTTACCTTTCTCAGCTTTCTAGCGCGCCTTCACTGAGGTGCCACCTTCCAGAAACTGCTCCTCTTGCTGCTCTGAGAACTGCATGGAATTATTTAGCATTGCCACATGTCCAAAGAATCATCCAATTCAGTGTGGCATAAGGTAGAGAGACAGCAAATCCCGAGGGTCGCCCCACTCCGCCCTGACTAACAAAGAGGTGTTTTTAGAGGAACAGGATGTTTCTCAGGCAAACCTCAGAAGTATGTAACCCTTTGACAAACCAGAACAGTAACTTCAGTGTGTGCATTCGCAGTGCACTTGTATACACACAAGAGGATATTTGTAAGAACTTCAGAGAAAAGCGAGTGGTCTTACAGCTGTGTCAGCCTGGAAAAAAAAAAAAAATTAATAAGCAAGGCTTCAGGGTTGTGCCTTTTTGGCGAGTCTAAACAAAGAAGTGCCATATAAGACTCTTGATAACTGCTGCTGAACAGAAGCACCCAGTTGCTAGTGGGGAACGCGAGTGTTTGGAGAGAAACATTATCTCTATCCTGGAAAGTGTCTGGGATGCCTTCCAGAGCGCTTGGGAACTCTACCTGGCCAGCCAAAATAAAGCCAACTCAATTAATTCCCTTTCCCTTTCATCTCCGTGTTCCGCAGGCTAAAAATTACCTGTCTCAACGTGCCAACTACCTCATCTCCTGGTGGACAAGTAGAGTGACAGATAACCTGGTTAAATTTGGTGCGGTTCTTCTCAATTTACTGTTTAGCCGCAGAGTGAGGCCGCTTCGGTTCCAGAGTTCGGGGGATAAAGGGCTGTGTGTTATAAGACACTCTCCCAGTGTATTCGCTGGCCTTACGAAAGGTGTTACCTCCGTCTAGAAGCGCTGCCACGCTGCAAGGGCGAGGACACTCCTTTAACTTTGGCATTTCCTGACGGCAGTATTTTTTTGCATGGACCTTGCTTTTTGTCTTTAGTTTATTTGCTTTTTATGCCACGGAACAGGGCTGCTCCGTAGCTCCTTTGCTAGTATTTCCTCCTTCACATAATTCAGATTTGTGAGTTTTTTGGTTTTGTTGTTTTTCTTTCCTCCCCTCCTGCTGCTGTGTAGCAGAAAAAGGAACTTTGCACTTGTGAAATCTGTACTTCCACCAGCAATGGCGCAAGGACGGCATTAGTGGGTGCCCAGTGCAGGTTCTTGCTGTCGCGCCTGTGGATTAGGGGCATTCTCGTCCTCCTGGGCAGGGAGGTGACTGCAGCGAGTCCCTCCAGTGACCTGCCCGCAGGTGCCTGAGCCCCCTCGCATCCAAATCATGCGCTGGAAGGAGGAAGGGAGGGCAGATTGCGCTTGGAAGTTCCGCATCCTTTCAAAATGAGAGTTTTTGACTTGCTTTACACATGGTAAAGCAATATATGGATCACATACCTTCTCCAGAGAGCGGCTAGGTTTTGTAAAATCAAGGGCGGGTGAATAACGTGCAGCTTTCAGTGGCTTTTGGTGATGAGAGCTGCATGAACGGGGCATGTTGAGGCCAGGGACGCTGGCACGTCACTGCATGTACGATGGGAAAGGGTTTCAGCAGGGGACCGCGGATGCATTTGCTGCTTGGGCTTCCCTTGACAATAAAAGGAAGCAAATAGCTTTTTATTCCTCTGTGGTATAGCTTCAGCTGCTTATTTCTGATAGACGTAGCGATCAGCCATTGTGACCCAAATGTAGTACATCCAAGATTCCTAAAGAAAGTGGTTTTTCTCTGTTGTTGTTGGATCAAATAGCCTAAAATTAGCAAAGACGCTGTTTTAAAGGGTGTGTTCTGGGGTAAGTAGAAAGTAAAAACTTCTTGGCTACATTCCCCCATAGGAATGTAAACAGTTTTTACTTTAAAATCCATATTCTCCATGCTCTCTAGTTCAAAGCCATGAGGTCACTGGGTTATAACATGTCCTTTTTCATTCTTCCCTTCTGATTTCTCAGCTTAATACAAAGACTTTCCATAAATGGTTTTCTGCTCCGGCTCTGCAGAAGCTCCATCCGTATCCCCACATTCTTTCTAATACTCATTTATTTTTTTTTCTTGACTTTCCCTGTTCCTGCTATTACTGTAAGTAATTTAAAGAACAAAATCTTTTCAACTTGAAACGGTTTACCTTGTAACAAGTTAATTTTGGGGTTGGTTTTATTTTTTTCCCCTATTACCCGCACCTTTGTCTCCCACGCTTAAAATTCATCAAGGGGAGAGAATTGTCAGACAGGCACGTTGTGAGACTGTAGCTATCAACTACACCCAACAGCGAGCGTCCTTGTATCACAGCGGTAATCGAATAGCTGGGCTCCTCTGGGCTTTTATATACTAATTTGTTAGATGCTATTACAGGATTAGAATTCCTCCGGTCTAATATAAGTAATCTTGGCCAGAGAGTCTCCGTTGCCGATACGCTTGTGCCTTCATTCCATTTCAGAGCAACTGCTTCCTTTTTATTGGTTTGCTTTGTGGAGCCAAGACGAGTGTCTCCATTCACCTCTTCTTTCCCGCTCCCTCCAAAATATTCCCAGTAAAGCCAAAGAGTAGAGCATTGCTCCCAACCCCACGTGCGTCGTGGTGGTAAATGCCACCTCGGAGCCTTTGCGGGCAACCAAAGCCCAAAATGTCCCTGCCAACAGCCACCGGCTGAGAAAGTGTCACGCTCCTGATTTAATTTTTCCAACCTGGGCAAACACAGCTAAATTCTAAGTGGTCTTCTCCAAAGTTTTCAAGCCACTGTCAAACTCTGCCTTCCCAGAAAGCAAAATCTCAAGCGAGTTTTTAATTCTAAAGGTTCCCCGGCGGTCTCTGTAACAGTTGTAACAAATGGCTTTGCAGCCCGTAGAAGCTGCGTTGTAACAGAAGACCCTGTAGCTGCCACCGACGCTGGTTTTTCCTTTTGGGCGTTTGAACAGAAATTGAAGACAAATTTCACTTTAATAATGCTCTGGTTCTCTATTGGTCTGCGAAGGCAGGGCTGAGGGCTGCCGTGGGCCGGTGTGAGACCTGTCGCTGAAGCTGCTGCTCTCCGCTCCTCGCTCTGCACATTTCTTTGCAGGTTTTAAAGCACGAGCAGAAGCGCAGAGTCCCTTTGGATGCAAAAATGTGGACCTTAGTGCTGGAAGTACCCATTAGCGTTTCATTTTTAACTTCCACCACTCACAACAGGCTACACGAGATTAATTTGATATTAAATGCTGTAGCTTTCCAAAGGAGGTAAAGGCAGCTCAGTAACATCTAAAATGCCTTCTCAATTAAGGCTGAAAGCAGAGGGGAGGGAGGGCACAAAACACAGCCCCCTTCTGACTGCCCGAGCGTGAATTGTGCTCCCGGACCGTTAATAGAAGTGGAGGAGCTAAAGCAAATCTATTTGTCATCGTCTTACAATTTTAATGTCCAGATATTTTTGCCTAGAAGGATTGATTACACGTGTTACACAATGCGGCGCACGCAGCAGCGGTTCTAACCTTTTGGTTCAGAACTGTGCTGCTCCAGGGCGACACTAAGCAGAAAATCATGACCCACAAGAAAGGCTCGGCTGGTTGGGATGTTTTTTTTTTTTTTTCTTTTTAAAATCTTGTATTTATATAAACGATGGGGTTTGGGGAGTCTGCAGATCCCCTCCAAATTCAAAAGCAAATTCCTGCAAAAGGAGGGGTTTAGTGTGGACAATGACGAATTTCCAGCTCACCTGGCAGCGTTTCAGGAGCAGAATGGAACGAAGCAGCGTACTGGGAGGATGTTCTCTATGGCCATCGGTGTGACGTACTGTTAGAGCCAAATCAGTCACTAGAGCAGGTCTTCTGGCATAAAGGTTTGGAGTTAATATTGATATTTGTCGGTTACTATGACTTCTTTTTTTTTTTTTTTTCCCCCCCTTCAATTGCATCATACCCTTAAAAAAATGGTGGTAAGTGAGAGATCTGCATGCTTTGGAGTTTGTTTAATCTCCGCTTCAGTCTATACAATGCACAAGTCATAACGTTAACACTTTTTCTTAAAACTTCTTCATTCACGTTCACGACTAATTTGGATTTCAGTTTGCTGTTTTTAATCTTTATTTAGTCTAATTTTGTACTTATTTTTCTGTTGTTCTGTTGCCCCCCTGATTTCGCTAAGGTTTCGGTCTTTGTCTGTACCGTACTGGGGATGCTTTTCCAGCAGTTCAATGGCTGACCAGGATAGTAACGCCCAGAGAAATTTTCCTCGGTCTTATTTTAGGTTATTGATGGGAAAGGGACGAGTGGTGGGGATCCACCATATAATCTTAAGTATTCTAATAGGCAATTTTGTTGGATCTTTGTTAGGAAAACACTCGATGGCAGCCTTTATAAACGTGCAGCTTTTTTTTTTTTTTTTTCCTTTCTTTTAAAAGCACAAAACTCCTTATCTGAAATAGGCCATCTAAATATTTTAACAGAGAAGGAAAAATGATTAGGGTTAGGGTTATCTTACCAGTGCAGTTTGGTATTTCTGAAGTCCAGCCAAACAAACTCTCAAAGATGTCGATGATGCTTGTTAGAAAGCCGAGATCACCGAATCTTAAAGCAGAGTGGCATCGGTAGCAGGGCTGGGCTGGGGGTGGGGGGCTGCGGCTCTTCCCAGCCGGCGCGTGGCGTGCGTCAGCGCAGCCTGCTTTAATGATCTTTTGTGAATCAAAAGATGTTTGCGGAGGGAAGTTCTAGATTTACCGTGCTTTGTGTTTCAGTACCTGATGTGTCTCTGTATATCTCCACTGTATATACAACAGCACATTGATGTCTGGTTGTCCTGACTAGTCCTAGTTCTCTCTGTATCGTGTCCGATAGTGTACTGTTGCTGGGAATGGACTTCTGTGGACACTGGTGTGTCGCTAGTCTGTTATTTTGGCTGTAAAGCTCTTGGTTTGTGGTTAGTTCTTTATTTTTTTGAAATATTTCTTTTTGTTCCGGTCACTGTCTGTGCTAGCGGTGGCTTTGCCTATCCGTTGCCTTGAAGGTACAGGTGGAGTAATGTCCCCTTTGACCGACATTACTCCTAGCGTTTGCTCATGCGGATGCCTACACTGTTAAGACTGTAATTTCCATAACTGCTTCATGTGCACTAAGCACCCTTGTGGAATCCTGCTGAGAGTTTCTTAAAGACTTCAGGGAAGAACCCCTCTGGCACGAGGTGGGAATGGCAACTGTTGAGTGCCAAAAACAGCAGGTCCTGAATTGGCGTCCCCCCCCCAAAATACTTCTACAAGAGCATTAACTTTTTGGATTGATTTTTGTACTGCTGTTTAAATGCACTTCTGTCTTCTGTAGTGCAGCTTGGGAGCAAAATAAGGTGTCTTATAATTAAAAAAAATACCGTTCAATTGGTTATGAAAGAGTGAATGGGAAACATTCCTCATTGGCAGATCGCTTTCCAATTCCTAAACGAGAACATTTTTGCCCAGAGACACAGGCAGAACAATGCTGTCGGTCTTCGGTAGCTGAAGTCTGTGTCCGGAGGTGTTAACACCCCCCTCGTTTCTCCTGGTGTGTTGAGCCCTGTGCTCCCTCAGACGCACGCGCAATGCCTGCTGCTATCCAAGGGCTACTTTTAGATACTCAAATCGAGTATTGCACCTTCAGCCTCCTCCTAACCTGGCCCGTTCTAATCAAACACGGAGAAAAATGGACTATGTAGAGCTTGTATCGTCCAGGGGGGGAAGAGGAGCATACAGTGTATATACTGCTGTGTACATACCAGTATCAGCAGTCAAAGAATGGCTTAAAATATATATTAAAAAAAAAAAAAATCAATGCAAGAAAACAACCAGCAGGATTTTACAACTGAAACGTTGGTTTGTCTTCTCATCTATTTTTTATGAGATTGAACCACTGGAACTTGGGGACAAGATGAGTCTGACCATATTGCAACAATCTGTCCGCTACAGTTGCAGTCCTTCATGACAAGCATTCCAAGTGTTAACTAAAAACCATCGAAGCAACATACCTGCCATTAAAACCCGAATACAGAAAAATAACTCCATGAATCTTTGCACTACCAAGCGGAATGGCCTTTAATGCTGTAGATAGATCGGTTTGCTGTTTGCGGCTCAGCCGGGCTATGGTGCAAACACTGACTCTCTTTTTCTTTCCTTTCCTTGCCTTTCCCTGGATTGCATCGGAATTCTTGCTGCAGATGATGAACCAGCTGGGCCAATGTAAGTGCCTTTTAAGAAAAAAAAACCCACAGTATTTGGCTTAATCTGCGGGTTTGTGGGAGTTTACGGTAGGTAGGATTGATGTTCTGTGTGACATCAGTGATGGTAAGGGACCCTGGGGTGGTTGTTAGTGGTGGAGTAAAGGAAGGTGAAATGGGTGAGGTATATCTGGCTAGAAAAATAAATGTTGCTGAAGGAGATAAAAGAAAAATTTGTGCCGAAGCCACAGGTGGTCTCCTTGACTGCCTGGTGCAGCCCACTTTTTACAAATATCAGAAACAAACAAAAGAGCTGCTTTAGTTGTAAAAAGGAAGCAGGGAAACAAGGAAGCGGAATAATAGGTGTAGGAGGGGAATTGCACTGGGGAAGACGGCGGCACGACGGCACGATGAGGGCCACAAAGATGCTGCAAGGGCTGAGTCCCTCTGCTGGGAGGAGGGGCTGGGAGAAGGGGGGGTGTTCAGCCTGGAGAGGAGAAGGCTCCGGGGAGACCTTATTGTGGCCTCCCAGTGCCTAAAGGGGCTACGGCTTCAAACTGGAAGAGGGAAGATGAAGAAATTCTTGACTGTGCGGGCGGTGAGCCCCTGGCGCAGGCTGCCCCGAGAAGCTGTGGCTGCCCCATCCCCGGAGGTGTTCCAGGCCGGGTTGGACGGGGCTTGGGGCACCCTGGGCTGGGGGGAGGGGTCCCTGCCCAGGGCAGGGGGGTGGAAATGAGATGATCATCGAGGTCCCTTCCAACCTAAACCAAAGTCGAGAAGTTGTGTTGTCTTCACCCACTTAAGAGGAGGAGGAATGAAATGCTGTTTATTAGGTACAAAGGCTTTTTTCCTATGCTTGCAATTGATTTTGATGCATATATTTTTTTATCATTTCTTTTTACAGGAAAACCAATTCTACAAACAATCATAAAGATAAAAACTTACGCCAGAGAAACACAAATTAAAAATGCTGATCATGTAAGTATGACTCGCTTGTCAGGGTAAAGTCCTCCCGTTTCTGTAGTGGCTGGGGTGCGGAAACACAGAACCCGTTCACGGGGGATGGCGTGAGCCATCCTGCCCCGCTGCGGGGAGCACCGGGGTTAGCAAAAGATTTCTTTCATAAAATATTCAGGTAGTTTAATGATCTGTCGAACTCTACATGATCACTACTATTGCTAATTAAAAAAAAACCCAACCAAACCAAACCCCAAACCCTTCCTCATTCACTGGTAAAATCCAGAAGCTAGCCTTGGTCGGGAAGCCTCTCTCTTCGTTTAAGGCGGAAAGGGACGTTAAGCGCTTTTGATTGCACGCTGTTACGGCACGGGAGGTTGGAAACGCTGCCGGGCATTGACTAGCACCTTTTCTCGTTTCTTTTTTAGAGCTTTAAGTTTCTGAGAGACTGATGGCAATATGACCTGCTAAATTTAAGGGTTGGAACTCTTGGTTCTAGAACTCCAGTTCTGTCTGATTTATTTTTATTTTTATTTTTATTTTCCTTTTCAAGTGAGCAACAATATGACTGTCTAAAGCATGCCTTATTTAGCCTCTCCTGTAAGGATGACCTAGCCAGATAAATTTTAATAATGCTTCAGTGTAGAAGGTGTAAACTATTTTGGGCTTGATGTGCTGTGAATGTTGCTTTTTTTTTTTTTATCTTTTCCTTAATCTATTTAAAACATTAGAAGTAGTCGGTTCACGCATGCGCCATTTTTTACTTCCTGTAGCTGTTAAAAATTTGGCAAAGCTCTAAAACGCACCGCTGCCATCTAGTGATACTTTTTGTAAAGTACAGCAAAACTTAAAAAATATATACAGTATATATTTATATTTTGGGGGAGGGGGAAAACCAAAATACAGTAATTGTGTTTCATTTTGAAGCTGCTGATGTTCATTCCTTACTGTATGTCTGAAAGATGAGAGAATTATACTGTTCTGGTACTTAGAGAAGTAATATAAATTGAAATTATCTTAAGGGCTTAACCTATAGAGAGAGACTCGGGTGTCCTATAATCAGACTTCAAAAGCTGGAATGGTTCGACGTGGTGGTGGAATGCAGTTGAAAACAGAAACAAAACTTCAGTTTATAAATATATATATATGATTGCTTTTTAAGTGATTTTTTTTTTTGTTGGTTTTTTTTTGTTAACTCATGTAAATTCTCAGATCCTTTTGCACTGATGTGTTCAACATATTCTTGTACATTCGATTCAGGCAAACTTTTATAAGTTTCTTTTTTTTTGTTTAAATGATGAAATGTTACAGCATGGTGATATTCTATGCAACTAGTTATACTCTTTAGTTTGACACTGTAATTTCTCATGATTTAAAGATTGTAGAAATAGACCTAACAGGGTTCTCATGATGTGCGTAACTGTAGATGCATGAACTTGTGTTCTGTGTATTTGTTGAAGTGCAATGATGTATAAAAAAAAAAAGTGGATTCACCTGTTTTTAAAAATAAAACACTGACCAAAAAAATCCCTAAACGTGTGAAGACTTTTTTCAAACCTTTAATCACACTAAACCTGCGTGCTGGGTGTCCCAGAGTGTGTACTGCAGTGGGAATTCGCTGCTATTTCTCAGCCATCTGTGAGTTTTTTCAATTCCTTCTCCACATCTTCCACAAAAGCTGGGAAATTCTGATCCATAAGGCACAAGCGAATGAAGGGCCCCAGCTCCTGCGCCTGCCACGCTGAATGCTGGTACGCAAGGGGGAGCTCAAACGTCTTTTTCAGCACGGACTGCCAAAGTAAAAGAAAAAAAAAACCCAAGGTGTTGCACCAATCTTGGACATAAAAGGTAATATTCCACAGGCTTTGTAAGCATGCAGCTACATCGGCGCTTTCAGCATCTGATAGATGCATCTGCCTTGTTATTAATGCTGTTTGGATACTTTCTATCACATAGGATTTCGGTGTGTAATTTTTTCTCTGATGGCTGCCTTCACTGCCAAGGTAGCTTTTGTGCACCTTTGAATTCTTTGCAGTTATTTCAATCAGAAACGCCAGTTTCCTGGCTCATGTGGCTTCCCAGTGAACGTCCACTCTGCGGAAGAGAAAGGATCCTGTATGAAGCCTACGTACTGCCACCTGCACTATGTAAGGACAGCCAAGAGCGCGGTTCCAAGCTCTTAATTTAGCAAGAGCTCTTTTAAAAAAGCCCCATAATTTACTTCTAAGAGTTCAAACAGCCTTTTCCTGCCCATTTAACCCCTGCCCCAGCTTGTTCCCTTAGTGGTGGGCGAACTATGCGCGTCATGTTTCAGCGTAACACTCCGGCAGCAGAGTGGAAGATGTTCGAGGTCCCGTGGGGGGGCTGAGACAGCCCGGACCCCCCGGCACCTGTAGGTGATGCCGCGCTCTCCTCCCCGAGGTGCAGTGGAGAAACGCACGGGTCTCGTGGACCCGCAGGTTATTGGGCAGCTCCTGAGCACTTTCCGCGCTGCTGTTCCTGTGACGCGCTGAAGCGGATCGATTAAAACTTTATAGTGGCGGGCTGCCAGCTTTCCTGCTGGACGTCAGCCACAGTAAAAGGAACAGGAACTTCACAGTTCAAAGGCCCCGCTGCAGCCGAGGCTGCTGCTCGTTGTGAACCGCGGTATGATGCTATGTGTTAATTACTTGAGTGTACCAAATTTTTTTCCATCGTTTGGGCTGCAAACGTTCTATAGACCTCACCGCCCACTCAGCCTTTAACTTTCTTTACCCGTCTGTCATTAAAGCTGCATCGGTTACGGATGCTTTTTGGATACTTTGCAGGGGGAGAGCAGAAAGAAAATCACTACAGCACCGCTTTCGCGATGAGTGAGGTAGGTATGACGCGCAGAGGCGCTCCAAGGTGAATGGCGTCAGTGCTAGTCAGGCTGTATCTGGCTTTAGAAAAAACCTTCACATGCCTTGTTTGGCCTTTTTTTAAAAATTATTTTTATTTTTTTGACGTGCTGATGTGAAAGGCACAGGCTAAACCAAGCCCCTCCTTCTGGGAAAGGCAGGATTGCTGTTGAGCTGCTTGAACCTGAAAGGGTGCAAGACAACTGGCAGATGGACTGGGCAAGCTGACAGCCGGGGCACAGCTGTGCTTCGCTTGGGAGGGGAGGAAAAAAAACAAAAACAAAACCAAAAAACCTACCCTTAATATTTTTGCTAATCTTACTGTTGGTTCACATTGCGGTGTTGCTCTTTTCCTGGGTCATGCCACAGTCTTGACTGGAGAAAAATATCTTTAAACACAAATTGAAGACTGGAATATATATATATATTTAAAAAAAAAAAAAATCTGCCAAAAGAATGCTTAAAACCAGTGCCTCTGCTAGCTTCCTGAAGGGGTGGAAATGGAGAATCGCAGAGCACCAGCTGCAAAGGGTTTGTTTCTGAATTGCAAGTGGGAAAAAGAAGTTCAGGTCTGAGCCACCTTTGTGCGGCAAGCCTGAGGGCCGGGGCACGCGAGAGCCCAGCTCACAGCGCAGCTGCGTTTACGCTGATGAAGAAATAGAGGGGCAAGTAGAGGAGGAGGTAGGAAACTACTACACCAAGGGGTGTCTGTGTGCCAGGGAGTTGGTTCCTAATTTAAGCGAGAGATGGATCAACGGGTAGAGCAAATACAGGCCTCGCTAGCGGGAAGCTTGGTTCAGAAGCAGGTACTGTGCCCCACCTTATAGAGGGACCAAAACCCAGCAGGTTTTAGAAGGTAAGTTCTTCTTTCATCATGTTGCTGTTAATTTACATTTCCTAGTATCGCCTCTTAAAGCGGAGACTGGTCAGGAAAAATACAGCTGCTAAAGGCAAACTGCCTTGTCTGATCACTCCTGCGTGCTGATGCACTCAGCTGCGTTGTACAAGGACAGTAACAAAAGCGCGGGGAATGAAACAGCGGGGAGTGTAATACAGCGCTCCCCACTGAGAGGAGGGTACAGGGAACTCTGCTTTCTGAAAACAGAGGTGTTTAACAGGCTTTGGGATGACAGATTTGTAATAGGGAGCCTAGGAATTGTCCCCTGTAGCGCTGATGTGAAGAATCGCTGCCTTCCTCATCGTGTCACTGTGGAAAGAAGGGTAAGACAGACCCGCTGGGAACCCACAGAAGCCACGGCACAAAACCAAGAGATTGGAAAGGGGAGAGTTTTCTCCCCAGTCACCCGGTTCGGTACAGTCCCAAACTCTCAGTGAACGAGCAACAAACTTCCTGTTATTTTTAAACACAGCTTTACCCTGGACTTTGGAGTTAAACTGTCGATTGAATTGATGGGATCTTTTGCTGTGGGTCAAAGGTGATTGGTATTTTCAGACTTAAGCCATGACTGCAGAAGTCATTTCTGCAGTCAGAGTGTCAAAGCCACTTATATGGATGAGACCTCTGGGTATTTGTTTGCCGGCGGTGTGTGCTTCGTAATTAAATACCTGGGTTTGAGCTTACTTCCTAGCTCCAGATCATTACACAAGATCCTGTGGTTTTGTTGGTAGAGATGATGGCATCCTGATGTTCAGTGAAGACATTTACAGCATATGAGATCGCTTGCTCTCTCCCTGTGCACGACAGATTCAGTTACAGGATCTAAATATTAGATTTATGTTTTTGTTTTTTTTTTTACCTGCGCTAGCTGGGTTACAGATCTTCTTTCTCCAAGGCTTGCGCAGGAATCTGGGAGAGGCTCATCTGGCTAGAAAATATCAAATGCAAATAAGGGCTTGTTACCAAGCAGAGTGTGGGTATGTGCAAGAAGGGAAGTCGTTCCATTTTTAGAGATACGGGGAAGAGAATGTGCTCAGCTACCTTATGCGGTAAAAAGGCGTCTTTTTATGGAACCCGAATGCACATCTGCTCAAGTCTTTAAAAATGAAAGACATGAAATAATGGGCCTGTAGTTAAACTGTCATGTCTAAACTAAGGTAACTTTTAAACTACTTGCTGGAAGTCACTTTAAAAAAATGCCGTGTGTGAACGCTCACCAGGAGCATGCCGTTTCCCTTCCTGTGGGTCACATCACTGAAAAGATGGTTTAAGTTGTCAATTCTATTTTCTGAGCAAGGTTTTCAGTCTTAACTTCTGGAGCAAGAGTAGTATTAACACCAACAGTGTGTTGGTGTTCAATAGCATTCTGCCATTAAATAGTTTACCTTTTGTTCTTTGCTTTAGCTTATCGGGAAGTGAGCAAAGCCCAAAGTATAGGTAATCTGCTTAAAAGAACAAATCTTGAGTATCAGCTGTTGAAGTTCTGCTATGTGCCTTCATGGAAATGGGGTGAGTCCAATTAGTGATATTTTATTCCCCCCCACACACACTTTATCTACCAGCTGTGATCCCACTGTCCAGCAGAGTAGGACTTTCCTATCATGGAAATGATGCAGCTGAAACCTTTGATGTTCCTTTTTTAGGCCTCAGTCTCAGTCCCGATACTTTTACCGCATTACCCGAGAGCTATCCTGGCTAAGTTAGTTGCAGGGGTGTTTTTTAGAGCTGGTAAATGTGATCCTCTGGATAACCAAGAGAGTATATATTTAAGAATTAGTCACCCTCAGAAACACTATCTGCCTTTGCGCCTTTTCCATTTGCCTTAGCTCTTTGTCTTGGAGAGGGGAAACATTCTGTTCCTCCCCTGAAATTGCTTTTACGTGTGTCAGGTTAAGCTCAAATAGCTACAATTGCATATTTACAATTACTAACACTGCAAAACTGGAGTAGGTAGTAAACGCAAAAAGGAGAACACAATCTCTGGTTATTTAAAAGACACTCATCATTTTTCTTACCCTGTGTAATTTATTTGAAAACCTGCCAGGTGGTTCCCAGGAATCTTAGCTGAAATCCACACTGATGAAACTGTAGACATGTTTTTTTGGCAACTATTGAGGTCTCATCTTCTGCCCCTGCTCTTTTTTATTAACCTTAGCAGAAAGCATCCAAGTCTTCCAGCAAACCATACCACCATCTGATAGGGAATTGGTAAATAACGCCTGGCGTTTGCAGCCGTTTGGTCAGTGACTGCCTATGTTTGCCTGAGCCCTGCATCAATTGTTCCCGTCATTCCCAGGCTCCCTAGGCTAAAGAAGAGTTCAAACCCCAGAGCAAAGCTGCTTTTTTTCCCTCCACCTATAAATCATAGAATCATAGACTCATAGAATGGTTTAGGTTGGAAGGGACCTTGAAGATCATCGAGTTCCAACCCCCCTGCCACAGGCAGGGATACCTCCCACCAGCCCAGGTTGCCCAAGGCCATGTCCAGCCTGGCCTGGAACACCTCCAGGGACGGGGCTTCAACAACCTCTCTGGGCAACCTGTTCCAGTGCCTCACCACCCTTAAAGTGAAAAACTTCTTCCTAATGTTCAATCTAAACCTGCCCTCTTCCAGCTTAAAGCCGTTTCCCCTCGTCCTATCACTCCATGCCCTAGGAAAAAGTCCTTCCCCAGCTCTCCTGTAGCCCCTTTAGGTACTGGAAGGCCGCAATAAGATCTCCCCGGAGCCTTCTCTTCTCCAGGCTGAACAGCCCCAACTCTCTCAGCCTCTCCTCATAGGAGAGGTGCTCCAGCCCTCGGATCATCCTCGTGGCTCTCCTCTGGACGCGCTCCAGCAGGTCCATGTCCTTCTTCTGTTGGGGTCTCCAGAGCTGGATGCAGTACTCCAGGTGGGGTCTCACGAGAGCGGAGTAGAGGGGCAGAATCACCTCCCTTGACCTGCTGGCCACACTTCTTTTGATGCAGCCCAGGATACGGTTGGCCTTCTGGGCTGCAATCGCACATTGCTGGCTCATGTTGAGCTTCTCATCAATCATCATCCCCAGGTCCTTCTCCTCAGGGCTGCTCTCCAGCCATTCCCCGCCGAGCCTGGATTTGTGCTTGGGATTGCCCCGACCCAGATGTAGGACCTTGCACTTGGCCTTGTTGAACTGCATGAGGTTGGCTTGGGCCCACCTCTCCAGCCTGTCCAGGTCCCTCTGGATGGCATCCCTCCCCTCCAGCGTGTCTGCCTCGCCACACAGCTTGGTGTCATCAGCAAACTTGCTGAGGGTGCACTCGGTCCCACTGTCCATGTCGCTGACAAAGATGTTGAACAGTACGGGTCCCAGTACCGACCCCTGAGGAACGCCACTCGTCACTGCTCTCCACTTGGACACCGAGCCGTTGACCGCAACCCTTTGAGTGCGACCATCCAGCCAGTTCTTTATCCACCGAGTGGTCCATTTATCGAATCCATGTCTCTTCAGTTTAGAGACCAGGATATCATGTGGGACAGTGTCAAACGCTTTGCACAAGTCCAGGTAGATGACATCAGCAGATCTTCCCTTGTCCACTGCCACTGTAACCCCTTCATAGAAGGCCACCAAATTTGTCAGGCATGACTTGCCCTTGGTGAAGCCATGTTGGCTCTCACCAATCACCTCCTTGTTTTCTGTGTGCCTCAGCAGAGTTTCCAGGAGGATCTGCTCCATGATCTTGCCAGGCACAGAGGTGAGACTGACTGGCCTGCAGTTCCCCGGGTCTTCCTTGTTTCCCTTTTTGAAAACAGGGGTTATATTTCCCCTTTTCCAGTCGGCAGGAACCTCGCCAGACTGCCACGACTTCTCAAATATGATGGCTAGTGGCTTCGCGACTTGATCTGCCAGTTCCCTCAGGACCCGCGGATGTATCTCATCAGGTCCCATGGACTTGTGCACCTTCAGGTTCCTCAGGTGGTCTCTCACTTTATCTTCATCTACAGTGGGCGGTGCTCCATTTTCCCAATCCTCTCCTTTGCAATCTGCGTCTTGGGCAGTGCGGCTGCTGTCCTTGTCTGTGAAGACTGAGGCAAAAAAGTCATTGAGTACCTCAGCTCTGTCGCTGTCCCGGGTGACCAGTTCCTGCGTTTCCTTCCGGAGAGGGCCTACATTTTCCCTGGTCTTTCTTTTCTCGCTGATATACCTATAGAAGGATTTTTTGTTTGTCTTAATGTCCCTGGCCAGATTTAGTTCTAGCTGGGCTTTAGCTTGTCTAACCCGCTCTCTGGCTGCTCGAACGATTCCTCTGTAATCCTCCCAGGCTACCCGGCCCTGTCTCCACTCCCTGTAGGCCTCCTTTTTTCTTTTGGTCAGTTCCAGGAGCTCCTTGTTCATCCACGCAGGCCTCCTGGCTTTTCTGCCTGCCTTCCTCTTTGTAGGGATGCATTGCTCCTGTGCTTGGAGGAGGTGGTCCTTGAATATTAACCAACTTTCTTGGACCCCTCTTCCTTCCAGCGCTTCATCCCACGGCACCATACCAAGCAGATTCTTCAAGAGGCCAAAGTCGGCTCTCCTGAAGTCCAGGGTCGTCAGCCTGCTGCACACCTTCTTCGTTGCCTTGAGGATTTCAAACTCAACCATTTCGTGGTCACTACAGCCCAGGCTGCCCTTGAGTTTGACCCTGTCAACCAGCCCCTCCTTGTTGGTAAGAACAAGGTCCAGCACGGCTCCTCTCCTCGTCGGCTCCTCAACCACTTGGAGAAGGAAGTTGTCCTCAATGCAATCCAGGAACCTCCTGGATTGCCTGTGCCTGGCTGTGTTACCCTTCCAACTGATGTCAGGGTGGTTGAAGTCACCCATGAGAACCAAGGTCTGTGAACGTGATGCCGCCCTTATCTGTCTATAGAGGGCTTCATCCACTTGGTCTTCCTGGTCGGGTGGCCTGTAGCGTACCCCCACTGTAACATCCCCTGCTCCCGATTTCCCTGTAATCTTGACCCATAGGCTCTCAGTTGGCTCGGTATCCTCCCCCAGGTTGAGCTCCATACATTCCAGCTGCTCATCAACATATAAGGCAACACCGCCTCCTCGTTTCCCTTGCCTGTCTCTCCTGAAGAGCCTGTACCCTTTCATGCTGATGCTCCAGTCATAGGAGTCGTCCCACCAAGTTTCTACGATGCCGATGAGATCGTAGCCTTGGAGGCGTGTACACGTCTCTAATTCCTCCTGCTTGTTCCCCATGCTCCGCGCATTTGTGAAGAGGCACTTCAGCCGTGTCTTCGTTGCGGCCGATTTGGTTGGAGCAGCTGTAATTCCTTTGTCCTGTACTAACAGTGCCTCCCGATTGACTCCCGTTGGTCCAGGATCTCCTAGCTCATCTACGTGAAGGTTTGGGCATACTGCAGCGTAGCTGGCACATCTTGGAGCTAATGGCTGCAGGCCCTCACCAGCGCCCTGTTCCCCTTTCCTTGATGTAACATCCCTTGGCTGTTCATGGGCAACCCTGATAATACCCCCTTCCCCCGTCGAATTTAGTTTAAAGCCCTGTTAATGAGCCCTGCCAATTTTTGGGCAAAACCCCTTCTCATTCCATAAAACTGCTAATATGATCGCATGAAACATGTATATTAATTGTGGTTATTAGTGACCTCAACAAAGGCATCTGATTGCTCTGAGATACGTTACAGTAAGCTTGAGGAGCCAGAACCACATTTTTGAGCGTTGTTCTGTCACGTTAACTTTTTTTGACGTACACTAAGAGAACAGGAAGATGACAGCCAGCTTCTGTGGCTGACTTCCCAAATAACTCTAGCGCTGTTCGCTAACTAGGTTCCCCTGCATGGAAACTGAATTTTGGGTTTCCCAAATTCTCTTTTGTAGAGCTGGTCTCACAGTTGCAAGAAACTTTCTTCAGAAGTAAAACTTGTCATTTACAGATCTAACACTAATAGTAGATTAACTTTCTATTTTTCTGCTGATACGTTCGTGCTTACTTACTGTATGCAGTACTGATGCATTTTGTTCAGTGTCCTTCCCTTGATGTTCACCAGTAGCCAGCTGATTGAGACTGTGATAGAGCTGCTGGCTTTGTTCATCAGTTACTTCAACCGGTACGTACTCCGCAAGTTTCTGAACGCAGCTGCAGCAGTGTTCCAGCATCTGTTCTTTCGAATCTCCGCCAAACTGAATGCGAAACATGCGGCATTCATTCTGCTCACAAACCAAAGAGAAACGAAATTAACTGTGAGTCCCCTCAAACTATTTTGATTTAATTAAATTCCTATTTGTTATAGTTAGGAAGAAGGCGATTAATTTTTGGATCACTGCACCAACTTAAATACAAAGAAACAAGTTTTCCCTGCTCTATCTTCATTTATGCCAGCAGCTAAACCACAGGAGTGTGATTCCCAGTTTGAAAATCAGTTAAAAAGCCCAAGGAAATGGTAAGTGAACAGGGCCGCTTGTGAACGAATTAAAAGGTCCAGCCAAGTGAACAAACCTTGCCCCGACAGAAGGGTTTTTTACAAGTATAGCAGGGAAATTCAGTTCTCATCTATAAGGATATACCAACTCTGAACAGTTATTTGTGACAGAATACAAAATGACACTAAAGTAAGCATAAGTCAGCTTTGGAATCTAAACTAAAAGTTCTGGGAACTGTATGTTCCGTTTAGGATTTACGTTACTGTCTGCATCAGACCCAGCCTTGCCTACCTACCTGGTCTGCCTGTGCGTAGCTAAATATACAAATGTAGTTTGGCACTCCAACTGAATGCTGCTACTCCTTGAACAGATGCTAACACAGTTGATAAGGAGTGCAAGAAACTCAAATGCATTATTGCATCAGTGAAATAATACTAAAAATAAAAAAAACTGGCTAGAACTGACCCCCGGTATAGGTTGTCGGGCTGCACCATAACAGATATTTTTTAAGTACATGAGGTCCAGCAAACTGCCCTGAAAATGGAGGGCTGGAGAGTGTGTTGTGCATGATAAGCTTGTCTGAAGCACATTCAGCTGATGTTAGGCAGGTACGTATCGAATGCTCTTGTTCAGGGAGTGAATTAAGGGGACTTGCAGTTTGATCTCAGAATTTCAAATTTAAAGCACAGTTAAAGTACTAGAAAAGAAGCAAGTTTTCCTTGGACCAACATAGCTCATTTGAGTCTTCATCATTCTGAGATTTCAACGTCAAAACCATTTTTTTAATGACTCGGCACACTGATAGAGTGCTGACTGCACGAATACAAGGACATCTTTCACTTTAAAGGTTTTTGTCTCAAAGATGAGCCAGCTCTTCATGACAGCCTGTATGTTTACATGCATGTTATTTTACTATGCTTGTATTGCATAAAATGATTTTTAGGACACTGTAAGCATAAAAGCTTGTCTCGGTGCCTTTTCTAGGGAAGAAATGTCAAAATAATTCAAACCGTAGCCCTCATTTCACCAGTGCCCAGTTACATTTCCTCTAATTAACTAAGATGTCAACTTAACTGGGTCAGCTTCACATAACTGAGAACTGATCCGTGGATATGCCAGACAGGTGAGTTCTCATTAAAATGACAGAAAGGTAACTTGCATCTTAATTTGAATTCCTTTTGGAGACTTTCAAAGAACACTTGTTTTAGTTACCCCTTCAGTCTGAGCTATCTGTATTGCCTTCTGCTTTTTCATAAGGAATGTTAAATAATTAAGACTGCAGTTTGTAAACAACAATAGACTTTGTAAATTAAACATTTTTCCTGTATGGAAAGAGAGAGAGCACTCAAATTCAGCTAAGATCATGTCAAGTTTTAGCATAAACTGAGTACTGGGCAGTAGCACCTGAACCATACAAGAGCTGAAGTATTAAAGAACCTTTGGATCATTTGGATCATCAAATTTGCACCTCTTCCCGTGCCGGGGCCAGGGGAGCCGAGCTCAATGAAAACAGTATGAAGGGAAATGACCTACTGCAAGAATATTAAGAACATTTGTCTTGCTACTGCTTACAGACTGTTTCATATAACAAAGTTTTTATACACAGAGGCACCTCAAAGACTAATGTGAGATAAGCGATTACTAAAGGTGGAGCTGTATGAAGGGCAGTGACAGCCACACAGCTGGTCCTTTCAGCGAAGTGTAAGACACAAGCATGCATCGGACAGGTACAGCTTCAGAATTAGACACTCTGTACTTCACTGAATAAAATTGCCAGTGGTACAGCTGAGTTTCAGTAGTGATCTGCAACAGGTACCTTCTCTACATGTCTTTTTCCTTCAAGTATATTAACACTAAGCTTCTCAAAAATAGAGTTTAGAAACTCATTCTGCTAGCTGAAAGTCCGCAATGCGCTGATGAAGTAATATTTATTGGGAAATTAGTAAGTTTTGCTATAAATGCAATATTAATGACTTATAAAAACCCATCAGTTAATGTTCACTCAGTTTCTTCTGAAGTACGTGATCCCAGTGATTAACCTCCATGTTTCTTTAACATGGATTATTCTATAATTGCAAAGCAGGTAACATGCAGCAAAAAAAGCAAGCATAGGAAAGAAAGAAAATAACTGAAACCAGTAAAGCAAGGAAATAAGAGCACAAGGTAAATCAGAAATGATAGCGTAATATTTAATTGTGCGTGCCCCTTCATTGCCCTGTGCACTCAGATGTAGGAACTGGGTTTTGAAAACCTAGCTCGCTTTCCTCTGCTTAAATGGCTTCTCCTTGACTCTTTCCTTGCTTAGGTCTACCAGGGCTGAGACGTAACCCCTTACACTGTGTGGCTGGCTTTCTGAATGCTTTAGAATATTTTTGAAGGTTAGCACAGAAGCTATATACACTGACAGCCTTCAAGGGATCGCTTCAGCTACAATTTAGCATACAAAGTGGAGAAACTGCATGGTAGGACTGCTGCAGTGCCACTAAATCCAGTTAAAGTAATTTATGGTAAGTAAACATTTAGATGCACCGAATTCATTTAAGACTATGTTAATATTCGTCCTCTTCTGAACTGTCCCTCCGAGCTTCTGTTCAAGCCTCAAAGCAATTGTGATGTTGATTTTATGTTTCTTGTGAGATGCAGCAGAATCCCTTAATGCTGCACTGGGCAACAGGTTCTGTTAACTGTGAAGGAAACTGATGATCTACTGATTGATCAGAACTAATTACTGCAACAGCTCGATAGTCTTCTTTGGTGATACTCCACGTTTTGTAAGAATCTGACAAAAGTCAGAGAGCAAAGGTGTTTCTCTTTCAGGCAAGCATAACCCATGAATTTAAAACAGTTAAAGATACTTGCTTATGCAGTTCCTAGTGCCACCATTAGACTAGGCTCATTCTGAAACAAGATGAGTCCTTATATTTAAATGAAGTTTATTACGTCTCACATCTGCTTTTATCCTGCAATTAGCAAGGCATTCTCTCCTCTGCAAACCATATCATTTGGTTTGTAACATCCTGTAAAGAAATATCTATATGTCTTTCATAAAAGAAATCAGATAAAAGATCAAAACACAACTGAAGAGGAATTTTTACAGTTTTCAGCTATTCTGGATATTGCTATTATCTGCAATCACAATAACCCAGTCTGTACCAGAGTTCCCATCAGGGGAGAATGACAGAACATCTCGGGATACTTGAGATGTTTTTATGCCTTACTAGTATTAGAACTGCGCCAAGAGTTAAAACAAGGGGCTCATGCTCTGTTTCCAGAATTCCTGTTTCTACCTTAGAGATGAATTCTTGTCAAGCAGAGATAGTTAAACTAGAGGCAGCTGTTTCTGCTGAAACCACAAAGCCTAGAAAGTATCAGGGGAGAAGGAAGATTTCAAAACAGGCTTTGTTTCTGAAAAACCCAGTGAGTGGTCAGCGTTACATGTGTAAGAAACTTCTCGGGATTCATCTAAGAACCAAAAAAACCTGAGCTTTAAACTTAAGTTGGTAACAAGCAAGTGCCGTTTAATTATTTAAAGGCTAATCAAGCATTTTTCATGAGATCTGAGGGAAAGACCAGAAACCTAGGTCCCTTTCATTGCTTTGAATACCAAATGCCTGAATCACCAGCCTGCCACTACTCTGCCAGGTGTCAGGGGCCACAAAATGGCTAAATAATTGTTTGCTTCGATATTGGCTTGCCAAAGTGAAGTATGACTCATAGGTAGCATGCTTCTGTACATGTAAGAGTATCACTTCATCTTTTTAATTGTTAGCCATGGCAGATGGATTGGAAAATAAACATCAGTTTAGCTGTTTTAGTAGCTAACTCTCAGAAAGCAGCCTAAAAGACTTGAATATTAGCAGTTACAAAAGACAGTAAGGTGATTCAATCCATTGTTTCATATCTAGAGTGAAAAACAACCCCTTTTAATTTCCATAGGCAATTTACAGTATCTCAGAACTTCTGGTTTAATTTATCCAACATTAAGAAATCTTATACAGAAGCGTGTTAGCTATTAGAAATATTAAAAGCAACTCAACTTACCTTTGACTGTGCACGAAGCAGCAGGCAGTCTGCTCTTCTTACTATCTTTAACCACTTGTGGGAATCAATTAATGAAAAGCCTTCCTGAAATAAAGCAGAACACAAACTACTTGCACAGCAAACACGCAATACTTAGAAGTACACACTTAAATTATGTAATTTAATCCCCAATAAAGATTCGGCATCTGCATATGTGCAACTTTTATATCTGTCAAACAATTGCCCATATGCAATTTTTTTACCACACTAGGAATTAAATGTGAATCTGTAGCTCCAGTAACACCACTATGGCAAAGTACATTCTAATTTCCATATATATTGATGCACGTTAGGAAAGTCCCCATGAAATGAATAACAAACCAGCTGCATCAGAGCACTTTAAATTCTTTTGCATCCCATGAAGTTGCCCGAGAGGGCAGCAGAGGGCAGGCAAACCTGAAGAATGGGACAGCAGTTGGTGTATCGAAGGCCCGGAGAGGCATTTTCTCCAGATGGAATTGAGGTAAACAAGAAGCAGCTTTGATAACTGGATAAAGATGTTTTTATACTCCAGTTGTGTTAACTGTCAGTCTCTTCAAACAAGACAGACTGCTCAGAATTCTGTGAGAATACCCCAGAAAACTGAAAACATCATATAAAAATTGCAAGGCAATGGACTGTGTCTCCCAAGGTACTTCCCAGACTGCCACATAGTCATCAGTTAGTCTAATGATCAAGTCGGGGGTGGGGGGAACACAAATTTAAGGGCAGGAACGGAATTACCAACTTGTTTTATCTGAACTCATAATGCTTTCAATGACCATGGCTTTTTGCATAGGCTGCTTTTTATAGGCCTCCAAAGGGTCAAGAACCACAAGTCGTGTCCATCCCTGGACCACCAGCAGTGTGTTTTTGCCAGTTACTATCCATCTTACGCAGGTCCAGGCTGGGAAACCATCTGCCATTCTATTTTGGTACCAGAAGCCACCTCGGTAAGACACTGCCCTCTTAGTGTGCTGGCACTGGCTTTATAGTCTCATACAGCAATCGCATGTAGATTTTTAACTGAACTTTTATGAGGGAATGTCTAGGAAGCATTGAAGAGTTGAACCAAAGGCAAACTGGGTCACAGACACACAGCTGATGAGACACCTGCTACGACAGCCTCCAGAGTGCAAGACGGCATGCAAGTATCATTCCCAAAAGGTCTGGGGTCAGAGGGGGAAAATAATTTCCCTCTGCACTGTAGAAACAAGGGCTGACAACAGGTAAGACAAGCCAGTCACTTGCAGCGTGTCTGTCTGCACTCAAAATGTCTCAAGGTAAGGCTTGCTAAGGTGTGAAGAGGCCTCGAGAATAGGAAGTCCTCACTTCGTGACTGATGGAAAGTACCAAGCTACGCTCTACTCTTACAGGAATTAGTAAAGGAATCTGGATCCTAAGAGGGACAAACTGCAAGTGATAGACCTTGCAACAGAAAACAGTATCTTTCTTGTCAAGTGCGTGTTTTCCAGCTATACTACGTGATGCAATTAGCCTGCTGAAGCAGTGGAGCAGGAGCCCGTGTCCAGCATGCATACAGACAAAATCCTCTCGTCTGTCCCATAGCAGGAAGTCTCTGAAGCAGCTCAGTTTGTCACATCATGTGAATTCATGCCTGACACAGTAAAGGAAGCCTATGAAATAACCTTTACTCCTCTGTACACCTGGCATTTTGGCACTCCTGGCTTTGGGGGTACAGTTTTGTCTCATGTAAAAAAGGTTAAAAGTTTGGTATGCGGACATTAAAGTAGGGGGGGGGGATAAAGCCGGGGGAGAGAAGATATTAAGCAGAATGCTTGAGGAACGAGATGAGGTAGGTTAAGAAAAGAATGAGCACTGTTAGAACGTTTCTAGAATAATGAGTAACACTTCACAGGTCATATTTTCAACTGCACGGTAGAATATATTACTTTGAAATTTGGCTACAGACATCCATAGCTATGCAGAGTTTGGCCCCAAAATATTGTTTAAGGCTGAAAATGGAAAAGCATCAGCAAGTTAAGCTAGCGACTGTGCGCAGCAGAAAGTTACGTGAGAAGTAAAGACATTTCAGTCATGTCAGCGTCATGGAAATAGTGAGCAGCATCTGCAACAGCAAAAAAACTGGCATTAATTGTGCATGTGCATTACAAAGAGGTCTTAGTACATGGCTGTACAAAATTCACAAATGCAGATTTGTTTTGTGTACTTGAGGAGTACTTTAGAAGAGACGTGGAGTGACGTTCATCTATGATGCTTACCAGCTTGTGCTGCCACAGTTGCTAGAAGGGATCCACTGAGGAAGTACGCAAAGAAAACAATTGAAGTTTGAGGAGTGGGGTACAGCCAACTGCATTCAAGAAGGGAAACAACTGGTTGCAGAAAACGTACATAGTGCAGAAGAGTTGGAGTGGGGCAGGGGACGGGCTCTCAAGTCAGAACAGAGAGAAAGATGGCGTATGTAGAACTGGAATGTATAAAGCAGAAAAAAAAGTATTTTAAACTGTCCCTTCCAGAAGGGGTATATTCTTGATGTTTCTACAAATAATCTGAAAGTAAATTTCTCACTGTTTGGAATGCAGTAGACCAAGCGCATTTATATTTATTTTTGTGAAATAACCACAAACTAACGTAAGGTGGATTTCATCTCAGCACAAAGACTTATTTCTCTTATTTAAAGCTGTAAGTGTTGAACATCTTTTAACGTACTTACATTGGGGGAATATCCATACCTTCTCAAAACACACAGGCCAGTTCAGAACTGCTCATTCGGGATAAGCAGCCAGGCTGAGTCCTGGACAACCAGGACATGATTTGCGTTGGAGTATGACGGCTGCCTGTGCTTACGTGCATAGTGCTTCCTGCCACAGGGAATTTCTCCACGGCCACTTGGCCTTTCTCCAATTCCACTACCGAGCCCCAAAATGCTGTTAGTGAAGCAAATCTAGCATCTCCTGCTTTCATGGGGCCACTTTAACTTGTGGCCACTTCTGCTTACTCTGTTAATTCCAAACAGTTCCTGGTTTTGATACACACCAACTGTGTTTATTTAAATATAGCTGTTCCCATATTAAGTCTATTTTTATAGTGTTTTTCCTTCCACTGTAAGATGTAGGTTGAACAAACGTTGTCTCCTTAAAATAATAGCTGTTTTCAAAGAAATCATAAAAGGCAGCCAATGTTTAACTTTCCCGCCAACTATTTTATTGACGTTTCCTAGGTTGTCATCCTTTTATATGTCCTGTTTCTGAAGTAAAGCAAGCTGGTAAAAAACAGCCTTTAGAATTTTTATTTATGTACTCCTAATTATTCATTTCCAACCCCAAAATTTGATTAAATGAAATGTAATTTACTTCAAATTTAATTAACTGAAGAACAATGCAGAAAGTATTTCCTTTCCTCTTGCACCTTTGGTTGATTGTATATTGCCAAGCAGAAACAAATAACTAAGACCAGCTAAACCAAATAGAAAAAAGTGCAGCACAAAACAGATCTGATTTGGCACAAGCAAGCTACCTGAAAAAGGAGAGGGAATGTTTTAGACAAACTCAGGTCTGCAGAAGTCCGTCGTTAAATGGTTTACATCAGTAATTGTCATTACAGTCAGGATCCTCTAGATTTTCCTCAGTTCTAAGCAGCAAATAAGCCTGACTTTGCACCACGTTTTGCTCTACTCTGTTCCTCATGGCTTTTCCATATTATCTCAGTCAGCACAGGCTGACAACTAAGACAAAAAAGATTCTTCTTAACAGTAACAATTCTCTCTTTTGTTCAACAATGAAATAGTTACGAATCTGCATATGAAGTTAGGTAAATTAATTCAGAGCATCAAGAAGGAAGACTGCAATAAACCTGTCTCTTGTTCTATCGCTTTAAGTCAAGAGGATCTCTGCCAACATCCAGGAGCTACACGTGGGGTAGATCCTGGAAACTGCATGGCACTGTATTGACATTGTAATCCATTTGTGCCTTTCTAGAGATAATGAATTGACTCTAAATCTGCTCTGGACATATGCACTGACAAAGAAAAAAAGTAGTAGTCCCTCCAGATTGCTGCTGCCATCACGCTGACAGAGAACAAAGCAGCTGTGGTCAGTGTTCCCCTTGAGCAGGCACCATCCATAGGTGCTTTACGTTAGAGTTGGGCGCTGCTAAGCAGTATCAGGCATGAGCAGAGACAGATGGCAGTAGAAGACTATCAGGAATACAGACAAAAAGGCAACCTAGAACTGGGCAGGAACATAAGGCCTCAAATGTTTACAATTGGAAGAGATAAATGGCAGCGCTTTTCAAAGTTTGATGATTAGCATTCAATCATGCACATACTCCTTATGTCATTCTCCAGGATCATACCTGTAAGAACACTGTATTAAAGGAAAACAGTTTCATACATCTCTGACAAAAATCTAAGTCTCTCGGAGGAGGACCTTGAAAGGAATTAAGCTGAAGGAGAAAACAAAGCAAGACATTTCCCAAACATTTTGGAAGCAGGAAAGATGTGACCACTCCGTATATGAGGCCACAAAGCCAATGCTTGTCCAGCCTTGCAGCCATCTAGTCTGTCATTAATTGGGAAATACTTTTGTTCTGATTTCACATTTCAGCATTCAAAAAGCTGCTGGATAATGAGGCCTGTGATCTATGTTTGAAGGTATTGCACGTTATTTATATTTATTATTGCTTCATCTAGAAACCCCAGGGTGCTAAGCAACATACGAACACAGGAACAGATTATCCATTTAATGTTAGATTGCAAGGCCTTTAGCAACCCTATCTTAACTAAAAAATAGTAAATATTTAAGAAGTGCTATTTGTGTAACAGTTCTGCTATTCTGGCTTGCATCAATTAGTTTGGATTCACTCATTCATGAGACATGTTTTCAAATGAAACTGAACTATATGTAAACAGTAGCTTAGGAAGAAAAACTTTCTTTTTGCAACAAACAATATATACTCTGCCCTTAAGTTACAGCCAATATTAAAAAAGACAAAGGAAAACCGAGAATGCCACACACACAGACACCCATTCTCCAGTTTTGGCTGCCACTTATGCAAATGCTCATGAAATGCAAATAAAACAGTTTGTTCTAAGAGTTCACAGTTCATAATGAATGTATGCATTGTATAATGTAATGGATTAAGGAGTCAGCTGGGTATCCCACAGACTGGGAATATGCATTTGCAAGAAATTATGAGTTCAGCGTGAGATCAAAGGAATTTCATTGTATTAATTAATATCCCAGTGCATAGCTGCCAGAGTAGTCAGGCCTGATAACTGAAGCAAGATGGCAGAAGAGAAAAGCTAAAGGCCTCAGACAACGTCCCACTTGCACTGTTCTGCTTCAGGCTGCGCAGCACCATGGTACACAATTCCCCAGAAAACAGAGCCATCTTCTGCTTGCAAAGGCCATGCCCAATTTCCAGGGAGGAACCTGTGACAGTTTCTTAATCCAATGATTTCCCAAAGTAAGCTACCAAGACACAAGTGGGGAGCAAAACTAGCACATGATGCCTTTGCAGAGCAAAAGAAGAGAGTTGGGAAAGCACTCTTCTGGGGAACGGTAAGATGCTCTGCTGCTCCGAGCACCCCACCTGCAAGCTCGTGCAACACTGCACAAAACCGGCAGGGATGGCTTCAACATCCTGCCGTTTTCCCCAGATGGAGAGGCACTGTCCTGTTACTGTCTCATCCTATCCAGAATTCCACTCCAGGGGTCTACACGTCACACTGAGGACGTAAGGTACAGTGAGAAATCTTTTCAGAAATAACATTCGCTATCTAAATTTTAAGTGTGATTTGTTAAGTTACAAATACTAAATTTTTTTGACATCTAATATACTAGGTACTATTATTACTTAAGATTTATACCGAGTAACACCTTGCTTATTTTATTCTTAGAAGTGACTAATTTGGCAAAAAAGAAATGGTAGTATTATTTCCACGTATCTACACAACATGGTTAATACATTCAGAAAAAGTCTGCAACAGAATAGAAACATTGTGTTGAGAAGACCGTTATAAAGCATTATCTCAAGAGACAGTAAAAATAAGGATGGGAGAGCAGTCTGAAAAAGCTTTTAAATTATATTCAAGTATTACACTGAACACTAAAGCAGAGGCAAAACTGAGATGCTAAGTAAAATTTGAAAACATCTTCACAAGCATTTGCTTGAAACTTGACATATAGATTATAAATAAATGCTTGCATATACCTGAAAAATACCAATTTTTAATTCATTGCCTTCCCAGAAGAGAATGTGCGTTGCCATTTTACACTTTTTAAATTAGAAAACTGCTTATTCTATAAAAAAAATTGTCTCCCTTTCATTAACCACTGTAGAATAAAAATGTAATTCCAGCTTAAAGTTAGAAGCTGTGAAAATTAAACTTTGAATATAATTCCAACCAGATCTTTGTTATTACCTTGAAACGCACCTAGAAGTAGAAATTTTCTTTACTTGTATCTCTCTTCAAGATCTAAATAAGGCCAAATACATTAGTTTTTATTCCTGCAGTATGAGCTGTCTTGAAAACTGAGTTGAGAATAGGAGTGTCAGCGTGACAAAAAAAATAATCCCCAAACGTGACAACTTGTAGAGTGGGGAAAGCCGAAAGTTGTCCCTGCAAAAATTCCCAAGCTACGTGTCAGTATCCAACTGTGTCACGTAGAGCATCGTTGGGAAGATAAGAACACAGCAGAAACCATGTGCTGTATATAATTAGATCTTCGCTTAAGCATTAGCCATCACAAACAGATTTGCAGAATATACAATAGGGAGTGGAAAAAGGTGAAAGGCCAAAAACAAAATAAAAATCCAAGGCAGACAGACAGCAAGCCAACAGGAATAAGGAATAAATGGATGTTAAGCTCCGCATTATCTTTTTGCATTTAATTTTTTTAACCCCCAATCTCTTAGAAGCCGGATCTTAAATCTCGCTATTAAGCTTGTTTTTTTGTGGAAAAGAACACATCAGGGCTGAACTCATTAAACAGAGTGCTCTGTCTCTACAGAGGCAGGAAAGCTAAATGAAGTAGCAAATACAGGACACACGCAGCCACCATGCCGAAAGGACTCAGCAACCGATGAATGTCTTCTGCCAAAGTGCAAAGTGTTGGGTGCAGGAGCCCGTGCTGCCAGGTGTCAGCTCTCTAGAAAGAGCTCCCCCAGATGGGTGCAAACTGCCGCCCCATGAAGGAGTGAATAGCAAAGACTACTCTCTGTCCTAACTCTGGACAAACCTTGATATTTCATAGTGAGAGCCTGAATTATCTTTTTTTCCCCTAAACTACACTTTAGAACTGCGACACTTGACCAGGGACCTAGAGACGTGAGCTGGATCCTCATGGGTTCAGCTGCCTAAAGCTCTTCAGGGCATCCCATTAATAAGTCAAGTTAAGCAATTTCGTCTTTAATTCCTGATACAAAATACATACTTCCCTAGATCAATACCATATCTTAAACTCTAACTTTAGGGTAAATACATTTCATTAATCACTGCTCTTTAAAAACTTTTCTCATAGTTGGGTCCAGAAGAATAGAGGCAAGAGAAAAGTAAAGATCAGAACCCCTTAAAACTCTTTACTGCTGCCAATCACCAATACATAATCAATATACAACAGGAATGTATCATAGCAAACATAAATGGGGAAGCTAATGCAGAAAGATATTCAGCTTGTCCAAAACAATCATGTCAACAGCGCGTATTGAAATAAACCAACTAAAATTGACATTTTTGAACTACAGTTGTGGTGCTGTGTAAGTCAATAAAACTGAGATTCCTTCTACTCTTTCAAATAGCAATCACAGAACCTTTGCTAAAAAAGCCAGCCTTCCCCTAGCTTTGCAATGTACTTCCACAAAGCGGCATTAGCAACCTGCTCACTTCCCTAGGTTTCCGTCGAATGTCCTCATTTATTGCACAGGGACCTTGGTCTACCCAAGGCACCGTTGTGAATATCATCTCAAAAATTTGGTGCATAAAGTTTCAGGCACTGCAAAGAGAGCATCAAGAACATCAGAACATCTGCTGAATGCTCGCCTAATTAATGAGTTAGAATCTACTGTATCCTAAGCACTGTTAGCTTATTAGAAGTCATGAGGGGACCAGGAGGGCACTAAGGACGTTTAGTCTACACTCTGAAAGATCAGGTCACAAATCAATTAGTCTGGATTAATTTTATCCTATTAAATAAGTCCTCTTCACAATTTCAATTTGTTTAATTTGTAGGATATTAAGAATTCTACCACTGGAATTAATTGCACTGAATAAAACACCAAAATGTAATTTTCATAATGTGCTGATTTGAAGGAGGTAGAGGAAATAAGAGTTGTGGTAAACAAAACATGATGTATCTTGAGAGTATGGCCAGAAATTGACAGAGATGCTGTTGAGATATTCCTGTTAAAATTCCATTATCTACAGTATGCAAGAATGAGATTTTTCTACCGTAAAATATGCAGTCTGTTAGGCAACGCTGAGCAAAACCAGGTCCTAAAAATATGTAATTTAATTCCAAATGAAGAACTTTGTTTAAAACAAAAAAAAACCAAACCAAAACACCCTTTGATTTGCATTACACATTAGGGATTTTTATGTTCCATGCTCTGAAGTTCCATTTACCTCCTCTTCGTTCCATTTGGCTGATCACAAGAAGGAGATTGTATTTTAAAAGGAAAGCAGTTGGTTCCTTGTTAAGATAGTTTCAAGTATGTATCTGGCAGTGTCATTAAAGAATGTTTAAAGTGATCTTGAACACCTACCCATTCCCCAAAAGTCTAGCCATTAAAATAAATAATTTGTTTTCTTTGAGCAACTGATAGAAACACTGAACATGCCGACAATTATTTGTTGTAGTAGCATGGAAGTACTTTAATGACCAGTTCTGGAGCATTCTCAGATACTGTAAGCAATTATTTCAAACCTATGGCACCTCACCACATAGCAGTGTACACAGCACAAGGTATTCACTAATTTGCCTTTGAGAAGGTTTAGATGTGCTGAGGTGTGAAGGTTTAGATGGTTTAGAAGTGCTGAGACTCGGTGCATCAATTGTAGCATTCCTTTTGGGGAAGAAAATAGTATTTCAACTTCCATTAGTGAAAAGACCGCTAGAAGGGAATTCACTAAATAGTCTACTATTTTATTGCTCATGAAAGTAGTTCTGTAGTCTTTTGTATGTATTAAAAAAAAAAAATAGTTGTTAGGATATGTAAATATTTTACTGCTATTTATATAAATGTTGTTCTTAGAAACAGACCACAGAAGAGTCATAGTCTCACTTGGCTCTAAATAGCTAGCATTCTTTAAGGAAAATAAAAGGTTTCTTAACACTTCTGCTTTAAGAAGAAAAAAAAAAAAAAGGAGAATACATAAATATGTCCATCATAGAGAAAATATTTTTATATCGTCAGGAACACTTGAATATTCTTCCTAGAGTGGATCATGTTAATCCAACCATCAGTGAAATAAAGATTTCCATTTCTACACAACTCTTTCCACCTCAGTTCTATGCAACTAGAGCTGTAGTGAATGTTATACGCAGATTAAAGGTAGACACTGAAGAAGAGGATTCACTAAATAAATAACTCATACAAAAGCTATCTCCTCTTGTTTTCACACTGACAGGAGAGCATTACAGAAAATAGTTGACGTATTTTAGTATTTCATAAATCATCACTCGACATGAAAAGAAGTTTGATGAAAGAATCACTAAGCAATGCAACAGAATATGCCTTCATCCCAAAAAAAGGTATTTGTTGGACCCATGCTCACTAAGCAAGCAAACATTGGGAGCTACCACTAGCACGTTGGCCAACTGAGGTAAATTTAGCAGAAAACTATAAAGCTGATCAGCACTGAGTTCGGGCATGTGTTAGTTCAGTTAACACCACTGTTCACTGCAGAAGAATGAACAAAGAAAAGTTCTACATGAAACAGAAAGCAGACCAAGTCTGGAAGTTCACACTTTTCAGTATGTGACTTTGATTTTTTGCTGGACTTTTAAAAAAAGCATCCACCCACAGTAATATCAGCATAACACAGAGGATTTCTGCTATATCATTACTGCTGTAGTAAAAAAACAAAAGTTAAAAACATTCACCACTGAATGAATTCTTGCTTTGAGTTAGCAGTTCAGTTCGTTCTTGGATTACTGTTAGAGTAGAAAAAAATACATTTATTATTAATCCACAGAAATGTTATAAAAATACAATATAGTTATTCAAGTTGAGAAGGAAATGGTGTCCCTGCGACACAGATCTCGTGCCTCACTGTGTTCCTATGCAGAGGTACAAGGTACAAAGCTACGGTAATTGTTACCCTGTTCCCTCAAAACCAGGAGCCTGTAGTACATCAAAAGGTCTGAAAAGTAGGGATTAGAAGACAGATCAAAAGACTGGACGTCAGCAACTCAAAGGATGCAACTACATAGCAAGAAACAGTTCTGTAAGTACATCAGAGGGACTTTCAACAAGAGTGAGGCAGCACATACGTGTTGAATGCCTTGGCGATAAAAAGGGAATACTTAGTAGCCCAGGCCAGCAAGTCGAAATCAGCATACACAGTAAAAACACAAGCTGAATCATTCGAACAATTGCAGCACTCTATCAAACTTGATATGTTCCCTCTGGAGCAGAAACTTGTGCGTTATCCTCCGTGACAAAATGTCCATTATAATGGAACCCCAGTGAGAGGATTTGGTCTGTGACAGATTCAAAAGAACTATATGTACTTAGTGGTGCAAAGCCTGTTTAAATATTGTGACAGGTTTCTGACAACTCCTGAGAGCTGGAGACTAGAGGGAGAGAACCACTGAGATTAACCACTTCTACAGTCTGATTATTTATATAGCAATAACATAAGACTGAACAGTATTGCAACTTTTTTGTTACATGGTACCTCGATAAAGAGTTTGCAAAATTTCACCAGTGCCTGTGCAGTTCTGGCTAGCTTTGAGCCTACTGCATTGTAAGCTGCTCCTGCTGTCCAGGTCCTGTTGTCAACAGGCCTTTAGAAGACTTCTGTCCAAAGACTGTGGTGCAAACTGTCCTTGGACAATGATACTGAGTTTCTAGTGTCCCTGGCTGCTACTTGAAGAAAGCCATTCAGAGAAGCAGTAATGGTCACGCTTACTTTGATATCAATGCTGTTATCAGCTACTGGCCAACAGCATCACTGCCTGCGCTGCCTTTTTCAGCACTATCTCTGCATCACCTTTCTGTGTGATGATACTGGCTGCTTTACTAAAGAGATTCCACAGACCGTTTTTCACAGGCTGAAAAGATACCTGTAGATTGGGACTGTCCCAGGAAGAAGAATTTTATCACTGCATATCAGTCTTGCATAGTGTTGGGAAAAGGAACGCATTTCTGGGGGGGCATGTGTTTAAGGAATAAGCCTGAGCAGTAAAGTCAAGCCAGAAGTGCTGGACCAAATCCCTCGTAAACAGGAAATCTAACATAGTTCTGAAGATGCCCGCCCATGTTCAGGACTAGCAGATTCGGTATTTGCAAGGTTTTTCAGCGGGTCAAGCCTGCTCAAGAGGAACAGAGCGAGGACTGCAACTGTTCCCATCTCTGAGAAATATAAATAAGAAGGCACGTTGTACCAACACAGTTCACATTAGGTTAGTTCTGTATGCACAGAACACACCTGCAGCATGATCCCGATTGCAAGAACTCAAAGAAGTCTACCCAAAAGAATTGACAATCAGGTTTTAAAATGCACGTCACACGTTTTGTATCTCTTTCCTCTAAAACTTAAGAAAATGTTGTCGGTATTGGCCTTAAAGTTGGTATGGACGCATTGCCAAAAAAAAAAGTGTTTTGTTTTTTAAAAAAAACAGCAACTTTTTTTTTCCTTTTAAATTCTCAGTGTATCGGTCACATTTACCAAGCACGTCTCTTCCACCTCTGTTCTGCGCTATTAGGCTGTGATTGTTACTGCAATATCTTAGTGTCTCTTAAAAGCTGAATCAGACCTGACAGACCTCAGAAATTCCGCATCTGGCACTTCAAGCAAGGCAGCTGCCTGAAAGCTTCACTAGCCACTAAACCCAAGAGCTGCAAGAAAGCGCTTTTCTCAGCCAAGTCTTTACAAAGCTTTTCTCATACTTCCCACACTCATCCCTTATGACAGCACACTTTATCTGCCCATTGTTACTTGCCAGATTCGGTCTTTGCCAGACAGTCTTTGAAGGGCTACAGTTTGTCTGTGCCTTTTTTTGCTCTTTAGTTAGTCATTAAAACTTACTTTCAGTTAGCCTTTATATGGTTATTTGAAGAACATTCTATAAAGTAATATGAGTCTACTAAACACTTACAGCCATCTCATCAGGATACTGAAAACAGGACCAGCCCTAGGAGAGGTGCATTCTGCACCGATTCATCGCCAGCAGAATTTGGCCAGAGATGGCAGCAAGTCTCATTTCAGTTGCGTTTCTTTTGCCTATCCGGACTTTCAATTACTCCATTCCTTTTTCTTATTCAGTGCAACTGCTGAAATACTTTCCATGTTCCATTTTTACCTTGTCCAAGAACACTCAACTTGTCCTTACAAAATATGCAAGCCAAATACCATGCTTTGTACGAGGGATATCCAGACTGACAGCTCTCTGCTAACTCGTGCGTTATCTATTCAATAGTCTTAACACACACACAGGCCAAAACAATTTAAGGGTATCCTTGGTTCTCCTCCTATAATTTCTGTAAGTTTAAGACCTGTTAGGAGGCACAGCAAGAACTAATTTATAAGCTTATACATATTTAAAGCTACAACATACTCTCTTATATATTCTGTATTTAAAAAAAAAAGAAGTCTTTGTTATCTTAATACTGCAGCATCTTCCAGTGGCTTGTAATACCTTTCTAATATATTTATCAGCCAATTCCTACTGGTTATCATTACTGAGTAGCAGCGATATGCACTGAACACACTTGGTTCCACTTTCCAGCATAGGCCTTCCCTGTCATGAGCATCAAACCAACTCCTTCTAGGTGGAGTGTTTCTGCTAATCTCTTCGGTGTCACCGTGAAGGCTTTAGTTGCTGGTCATGCTTAACTACAGGCTACAGGAAAATCAGTTGACACAACTCTGAAATTACTATTTTGTCTCCATGAATGTAACTTGTATGTCAGATCACATTACCCAACACAGAAAAAAACATACCCTTTGATAAAACAAATTATCAAAACCAAAATATTAACAGGTCATTGGCAAGAAACTAGCTGGATCGTATAGCAAACCTTATAGGAAATCACAGTTACATTTTTTTCTATTTCTTAACAGTGTATTTTCTGTTTTCTTAGGCAGAAAAATTGAGAAAACACCCACGTATCCTTTGAAATCAGCAACACTTAGTATTACATCTTAATCTAGATTTTTAGAGCCACAAAAGAAACACTGTTCCTCAGTATGAAACAATGCATTTAGTATTATTCTGATAAACACAGAGAGAAAGCAGGACATGAGAATTTCCATGAGCAAAATAAAATTGGCAGTTTCCTTTCCGTGGGAGAGAACATGAAGTTGAGAAGGGAAACGAAGTTAATACTGATGCTAACACGAAAGGAGAAACATTCTTTATACATGAGAAACTTACCAGTACTGTTCGCCCTTGGGAAATAAAGAAATGGCCAGATACAACGATGGTAAGGATAAGATGGCCTGATTCTTCATTTGATTCAAAAACCTTTAAAAAGACAGACAAAATAAAAATCTAGCCCTGTAAGCACAGAATCTACATTTTTCATTTCTAGTGCAAAATAAGAGGTTTCAAAAGTCAGTGCTAGATGTCAGGTGTGTAATTGACCTCTCAGTAATGCAACTTGCCCTCCACTCCCACAAGACAGGAGGCACATTTAAGAATTTTTTACTAATTATAACTCCGTATACAGATTTAACTACTTTAAACAGCCACCTAGACTCTTCCAACTTGATCTGTAGTTTTTAATACCACAGGTCACTGCTGATGAAGGAATAAAAAAAAAAAAGTGTCACTAACTATCAGATCATTGATGTGTTTACATTAATTCACGAAGCAAAATCTCTCCCGATTCCTGCATTAGCTCTGGGCTTGCAAAAAGATACCTGCAAAGGCCTCACTTATTACTGCTTGCTACACAGCGGCCTCCTAGACCCCGGTTACAGCCACGCCAAGCAGCAAGCCGCCCCCGCGCCGCCCGTCACCTTCCAAGAGGAGGTGTTTTGCCCTTCGTCGTCGCTGTCCGTCGGGGGTAGGAAGCGGCCGTAGCGCTTCAAAGGCCACGTCGTGGCGCTGCCGAGGAGGGAGGTGTCGCCAGCGCCACCCGGGGCAGAGGTCTGCCCCTGCTCGGAGCTGCGACCGCCGCCCGCCACCGCCATCCCTGCACTGAGGGGAGAAGGTCAGCGCCGGCGGCGGCGGGCCAACAGCAGCTGGGCGGGAAGCAGGAGCCAATAGGAGAGAAGAGAGAGCGCGTGGGGGGACCTGTTCACCAATCAGGGGGCAGCCTCCGGGTGAGCCGCTGTGGCGGGAAGAGAAGCGCGGAGCCCGGGGCTCGCGCGGCCGCCATTTTGTGAGGCGTGAGGGAGCGTTGTCAGGGCTGCGCAGTGCGAAGGAGGAGGAGGAGACGGCGGCGTAGCCGCGCTCAGTGAAATGCCTGTGGAAGCCGGCCACGATGTCTGCATGCATCTTTCCTCAGGTGAAATACGTCAAAGTCCCTGTAGAAAAGCCGTCCTAAACTCTTGAAGTTGCCTTTTCTTGGTGCAAGGTGCTGTGCTCAGTTCACAGGACTCCCAGCAGTGCTTCTGTGGTACCTGAAGTGGGATCTGTGTCAAATGTCAAAAAGCAGCTCTCTTTTCAGTGCGTGTTGCATGCTGTTAGCCAGCCCAGGTTTGTACAGCTGGATTAATAAATTCAAATTGCACTCCTCTCCATTTCACTTCCTCTCTGTTAATAGGTTGCTCCTAGAATTATGTAATACTACACTTTCTCTAGAAATAGAGTGATGGTGAAATGACTCATAATAAGACTGCACTTAGGCATTCCTTTTATAGTACGTATCTTGGCCCATTAACAATAAAAACCTGTGCATTAGCCAGCCAAGGTCATTGAGGGGGCATGGAGGAGCCAGGTACTGTTCAGGAAGATGTCCACTGACCTGGATGGGTTTAGGGGTGCCAGTGGCCACTAGCCACTGCTAAACCATCTATGCCAGTAGCTTTAATCCCAGTTTTGAGAATTGCCTACCGCCAGCAGTACATACTTGATCAAGACGAAGCTTGGCTAAACAGTCACGCTTCTTAAAATAAGCAGGACAAAGAAGTTTATGCCAATTTTTTGCTTTTTGTTGCCATTATGGTTTGCACTTATGTTGCTGGCTTGGCTGATAGGAATAAGGTTTTAACCTTATTCCATTTTAATGGAATGAGCAACTACTGCCTCATCGGAAATAAAACCTTCAGGTACAAGGTTAGCCTATTGCTTAAACTGCGATGGTTTAATCTGTTAGAAAATATTAGATTGACATTTATGTCATGTAGCCGTTGTGTTTTTCATCTGATGTTACACCCTGAGAGCCAGATTTAACATCTGAGGAACTATCTCCATAATAAACAATTTTACAGTGCTTTCAAAAGGAAGGTGTTTATCAGAATGTTTTGCAGATAGGGAAACACAGGCAGAAAGGCATTAAATGACTTGACAAGGTCATCCAGAAAAATCAGTAATGAAACAGGGAATACAGCGTGGGCCTCCTAGCTGCCAGTTGCCTTCTCTAATCACTGCTTCCCCAGGAGGATTTCTCAAATTGCGCTTGTCAAACATTCAGAATTGGCCTGTAGACTTGGGACTTTCTTGGAAACTGCAGAAGCAGCTAAATATTATTGTCAGAGAAAGATAGTATGAGTACATATATTGAATCTATTTTCCCCTAGTTTAGCTGAAGTTCTGTGGAAAATGGTTTGTTTGCAGCATCTTCTAGTATCTAGTTTCCAAGAGTGATTTCTGGCAGACATGCTAAAGGCTTCTGTAGGAGGAAAACAATAGCTCAATCTTTTACCAAGACAAAAATTTCAAAATGCGATTTCAAAAGAGGCAGAAGTAAAGCAAAAGCATCAGATACTCCTGTGAAATCCTTTAAAGATAACATCTTACTGAAATGCCACACGAAAAGAGAGTTGTTAGGGGGATATAAAGCCAGTCACAGCATGCAGAAGACTACAAATTCTTTCCTTCACAGCTTTGTTAGGACATCTCAGTAGCGTATACAGTACCTGGCAGTTTAGCGAGACCTGAAGCTCAGCCAGTGCAACTTGACCATGACTGGGCCGTATCTCATGCTACTTTCATCTAGAGGTACCGGTCACAGCCATGTTTACTTTGGATGCTGAACCTTAAACATGATTCTAGCAGCCTTTAATTTCTGATCATTGGTTTTTGCTTGGCTAGGGTCTACTAGTTTGCTTTTAGTTTTTGGACATGAACGCGTTACATTTTTGCATGTGTATAAAGTAAGGTTTGAACCAGGAGAAATGAGTATTCCACTAAGAAAGACTGATACACAAGCTCTTGCTGATTCTGATTTCTTTGGGGAATTGCATGATTAGTTGTATATTCATAAAGTAGACATGTAGGAAGATGGTTAAAATGCTTTTTTGTAGAAGTCTACAGAGGTTGCCAATTTTTTAAAATTACAGAATAGAATGTAGAAGACAGAGACTGGTAGGTGAGCCTGACAGATTAAAATGTCTTTAATCAGAGATGAGATAGCAAATCCCATGTACATGCTGAAGGTTTATCATTGTGGTGTTCTTCAGATTTGCGTGAGACTTCACAGACTGCAGTGGTAAAAAAATCTCTCACTGCAAAAGTACATAGTCCTGTTAATAAATTAGAGAAACTCTGCCAGAAGCAGAGATATCCCTGCAGGAAGAGAGATCTGTTCTTTTCCTGCACAATAAGGATTTGATAATGTGCTACTAATTGTTTTTTCCATAGAGAAAATGAGAAGGAATTTGTTATTGTTTGGGAGTAAAGCAATATGATGCAGTAATTTACTAGTCTGGATTATATAGACTATATGTATGGCAGTTGGTTTTGGTACTAGGTATTTCGCTGAGCCATCTACATTATTGGTTTGTAATAATAATGTTGGTGATAATAGCAATAATAAAATCATATTACCGTAACTTTATTGTCAGATGTGAGTGTAGATTTGCCGCAAGTGCAAAGGATGAACTGGAGTAACTTAATGCAAATTGGACAAATAACGCATTAACAAAATAGAGGCTACCAGATGCATGAAATGGATAAAATAAGCAACAAAAGGTACATTTTAGAAATTCTGGAGGTTTCCCTGTGGTACTGACAACTTACCATCTGCTTCTACCCAGCTGTGTTAAAGGAATAAATAGGATTACTCACAGTGGCATAAATAACCGGCTAGTGAAAATGTTCTATTCAGAATACTCGATTTACTGCTTTGATTTTTCTAATAAGCAGCATTACCTTATGCTTTAGTTGCTTTGTTAGTAGTTGTGAGACTTCCTCAGTAACTGACAGGTTCATTCCATTAATCAACGTTTCACATAGTTGTACCTACTTTCATCTGAATGTGATCTGGCAGTCGGCAGCCTCACTGCCCAGATCTCTCAGTGCTAATGAAATTACAGCACCTTGATATTTGATTATTGCATAGCAGTTTTGTACCTATCACAAAAATATCTTCATCCAGTTCTGTCAGTGCATGTCAGCATTGAGGGAGATGAATTTAGAGTTTTCTTATGCAGAAATTTGAAGGCAAGGACCCCATGGTGCCCTGAGGAGCGTCAGACGTTCACACACCTATTAGGAGACCTCATTCCCCAGCTGTTGTCAACTGCAGTCACTGAATTTTACTCATTGGTTTTATACTGTTTCACTTTTTTCCTTGCCAAAATCTACCCCTTGCAATGAGCTTTACATTTTTAAGTGAAAAATAAAAACCAAATCAGTGCATTTCTGACTGAAAGTACTTCAAGTATTGTTGTAAGGTAGGAGTGAAGTCTGATGACTTGTATTAGGCATCAGGCTCAAATTGTAATTTGCAGTTATACCTCATAATCTCTCTTTTCTCTTCAGCGGCCACATCAAGATTAAGATTGGATTGAGAATCCACCCTTTAAGCACCACAAGAATTAAAGGGTCATTCCAACTCAGAGTATTCCAGAATTTTAAGCAGTTGATCCTTCTAATTTTCCAAAGTCAAAACATTTTCTCCAATGAAGTCTTCAATTATCCCTTTTTTTTCAGAAGTTGCTCAGTTTTACCGTGTCTCCAGAAATGAATTCTATAAGTTCATGTCTTGTTTCTATTTATCTAATGGTGACATTTCTAACTCATCAAGTGTTGCATACCTAAATGACACCTTCATCTTTCTCCCTAAATCATATTATTTGTGGGGATGCTTGAGATTTACAAGAAAGCTATGGAAGCTCATGGAGCAGTGTATGTTTATATGCACGCTTAGTTATGTGACAAAAAAAGTAGGCATGTAGTTCTGTGGTTTGCGTATCTTAATTGTCACTGCCATGGGATTTGCTGGAATGTTTCAAATTGAGTCAGAAGCTTTAAATAGGTAGGTGGATATAGATGTCAAAATAGTCTATCTACACAAGGTCTTTGTGGCTGGTGTGCAACAAGCGGAAGAGCCCTGTGCCAGGTCTTTTATGAAGAGCCGGGGTTGACAGAAAGCAGAGCTTGTCCACAGTCAGCAGGGACAAACAAAAGACAACGTAACTGAATTTGCATGAAGACCCCTGACTTAATGATGTCTTTGGCCTTGTTGTGTGTTTTGAGACTCTGTTCCATAAAGTCTTAGACTTTTCTAGGGAAGGTCACATTTATGCAAAGCATAATTTATTTGCATTCCCTTTACTTCCTTTTTAGTTTTCTAACTTTAGCGCTCATGGCACAGATGAAGGAGCTGCTGCCTGACAGATTTTCCATTTACATACAAAAACCCCACCCACAAACACCCTTCACTTTCAGTGCATCCATTTTGCTGAGTGCTTTTCATTTTCCATGACCTTGAAAACATAAGGGCATTTATTAATTAATTCAAATTTACAGATGGGTGGAGGGGAGAATCGCAGATTGGAGATAAGCAATTTGTTGTATGCCCCTTATTTGATGAGGATTGTAGAAGGAGAAATAGTCCTCGCCATTGCCAAGATTTCCCATCCCAATCAACGGTGGTTTTCATTTAACCACTGGTTAAATAGTGACCCTAGCAGGAAGAGGAGTGCCTGGACTTAGAGTAATTATTGTAAACTGAATTCCTGACAGTTTTGGAAATTAACAGGAGCTGTAATTATTTCTGCTTTTTTAACTCTTGCATTGATTGACTCTGGATGTTTCCTAATGTAAGCCTGTATATACTGCTATAAATGCAACAATAATGGAAGGAACTCCTGACTTCAACGCAACTCCATCAAAGTTTGTTTCTGCCCAAACATATACCCACACCATTAAGAGATTTTGTAAAGAAAAAAATAGATCTTTTCTCTCAGGCTGCATTTAGCTGGTTTTAGCTGTTCTTGCAGTAAGCTTGTAGGGGAAAATACCTTTTTGATTCTCTCTTTAAGTCTCAACCCCGAAGCTGATGTCAGTGAGAGTTACATGTGCATAGAGAAGGAAGAAAATAGGTCTTGAACTTTTGTGCATTCTCAAGGAAGGATATTCTCTCCACTACACCCACCTTGATTCTGAATTCTCTTTCTAGTCTATTGGATTATCATGTGTTCAACCAAGGATTTACTGGAGCAGGTGAATAGAGGACTCTAAATATGTCTCACTAGTGTAGTATATCTATGCCTGTTTCTCCATGCCTGAACAGAATACGATAAAATAGAATAGAATATTTCAGTTGGAACCACCCCCATTAGAACCACTTAAAGTTTAATGATAGATGGGTCCAAGACTCATAGCATCCTGTTCCAAATATACAGCGATTTAAAGTAGAGAACAATCTTTTCTAGCTGTTAATGACATAAGATTTTGACATGCAACTGAACAGTTGCTGTGCCTTCCAATAAAAAGTATACTGTGTGGTACACTTAACCCCCCCACCCCTTGCCACATTCAGCTCTCCCTCTGGCATATAACCTGGAATATGTGCCACACAAGAAGGACCCTCTAGTCACCTAAATCCCAAACTGTTTAGGAAGCAAGCAGCTTTTTATAGAGTCAAGCATCTTATCACCATTTCATAAATACGGAATGTCTTCTCTGTATTCTTAAGTTATGTTTCTGTTAATTTTAATACAGCTGCTTAGTTCAGTCTAATTTTGTTGCTGCATGAAAACTAAGAGATATCTATTGTCATTCTTTGTAGAACCTGCATATAATTCTGATCATCCAGCAAATTCACAGCAGAACAGTTTTGCCAGCTTCAGCTGATTTCTCCTTGATATTGTTTGACAGAAGGTAAGAATGAGAGCCTCTCAGTCTTATTTGTTGTTGTTACACAAGACCTGAATAGACAGGGATGCAAACAAACACAATCTTAGTTGTTATTCTCAGCAAAAAAATCAAGTGTGATAGATGGAATGCCATTTGTGATAGAAGATATTTTGTTTTCCTATCTTAGAATTCCACAGATAGGGTATTTGCTAACATTTAACAACAGCCTGATGTCAGTGGAAAACTGGGATGTCATTTCACATAAGCTCTCACATTAATCAAGAAAAACGTGATTTTTAAGAGATATTTCTGCTACCTGAACAGAAGTGAGGCTTAGGGTCACAGTGGAAGGTCAGAGATCATTCTCAAGTTGCTTTTTCTCCTCATACGCTCCAAAGCAATGTTTTTCAAAACCAGCCCCTTTCCAAAGTCAAACAATTTCATGCTTCCACTACATTTGTTGTAAAGGTAATTGTCAAGTGTCTTAATTTCAGCAGTGCTAGTGTCAAATAATTGGTTTGTGTCAGTGTTTTAAGAGGCTGACAGAGAATATTTTAACTTGAAGGGTAAAGGACTGGAAGGGAATGGTCTTGGATTGTGCTAACATTTCCAGTGCTGTGGAGTCCATTCCATATTCTGTGTAGTGTGACTCTGACTGAAAGCCACTGCTGTAGAGAATCTACAAATTACCTAAACTCTCTACCACTCTGGGATTTCTTCCAAAAAAAAAAAAAAAAAAAACAAGATTATTTTGGTATGATTTCCACATATTCACCATGGATTTCTTCATGCTCCCTGGGTGGTCAGGCAAACCTGTTAGAAGTAAGGTATCATAAAGGCTACTGCATAAAATTACCTTCAAAACAGAATGAAGCTTGCGTGCATGCTGGTGGACTTTGGCTATTTGTCTTGGTAGTAACACCCTGAAATTTGTTCTTGGGATTTGTACTTCTGCCCGTGAAGGTCCAGTCCAGGTGTATGTACGAAGGATAGTTTAATGCCAAATAGAAGGTACTGGGCAAGATGACCTGCTTATATCATCACGAGTGCTGTCTTTTCCACTTGTAAATATCTCACTAGTGGAGTAAAAGCCATCATACCAAGGAGGCTCAGTACTTAAAGTAGTAACAGAGAAACAATTTGAGAGTATTTGGGAATTTTAAAGGTATTATTGGACAGTGCGCAGCAGAGAATACTTAACTTTGCTGTTTGGTGTAAGTGTAGCCTCATATGCTTGCAAGTAAAGCTAAGCACTCTCCATATTTAGACAAAATGATCCTGTAAATCTGTCTGGGCTTTTCATTTACATTCAAAGCAGCACAGCAAGGTGATACAGTCTGTAGGTTTTCTTCTCTAGCAGGTACAAGTTTTGTAAGACTATTCTTTCTTAAGGTTTTGAAAAGCAAAGAAGCGTATGCTGCATTAATCTGAGTTTCTTGTAAGACAAAGAAAAAGATATGCTTTCATATGCTTAAAGGTTTTATTCTTTCTAAGAAAAATGTATAAAAGTACAGAACACATACCTGACTGTACAGCAGCACACAATTCACCTGTGAGCATCTTTGCCATAGGGTATGGTGGATGTCAAAAGTTTAAATGGGTCTGAAAAGTAATTAGACAAATACAAGAGGGAAAAAGAATATCTGTGATGGGCTGTTAAATGTAGAGATAGACCTTATAACCAGAAAGTCCTTGAGCCATAGCTTGCTGGAAGCTTTGAAAGTATAGCAGGGAAGTGTTTTTATAGGATTTTCCTGTTATACTTTTCCCCAGAGATTCACTACTATTTACTCTTCTCATGACTCCTTCCCTTACGAATAGGCAGTGGCCTTTCCCCTTCCATACCTCCAAAAAGCAGGGAGAGAGGTACAGGAAACAGCGACTAGGAAGATGTAGAAAAACAAACGAGTTCAGGGGACAACAAATGAACAAAAGAGAAAGTGGTGAGGGTTAAGGAGTGAAAAATATAGGGACAAGAAAACAGATAGGGACACTGAGAAAAACACTCCCAACAGTGCCCACTGCTCCCTCAAGGTATCCAGCGAGATGATGGATGCTGAGAGATGTTTCACAGTCACTTCCTGGTGTTATGGAGGGCAAGCCAAGTCCAGAGGCTGACAAGGAAGTCTTGCAACTTAGTGCAACTTTGAATATAAATAAAAATGAGAGGATAAAAAACAGAGCTGAAAGAATGCAGCCTGGCACACTGAATGTACACATGTGGTCTCCGCTTTCTCAGAGGAAACATGAGTCAGGAGACCCTGTGAACTGTGTCATGAGCATGCCTCCTGGCTGCTGTTGGAGACTGGACTGTAGCTAAACAACTTCTTTAGTCCGCACCTCTATGTCTGTTCTTTAATATATGATCTTTTTCTGGTTTCAAAATTGTGCTTTTTCTCGTTGCTTCTTTGAATAATAGAAACCATACAGAAATACGTGTTGTATTAGCTATGCATAATACGCAGGAAATAATTTCAGGCATAAAATCCAGGCACCAGTCTTTATCAATATTACAGTTTTGAAAAAAATGCTGTTTTATTCATCCTTTAAAAATCCCTTTATTCATTCTTTAAAAAATATGCAGACAATCCAAACTAAAAGAAACTCTCAGCATATCATATACAGCAGCTGGGGAACTAGAATTTTGTGAATTTTGCACACATGCACACACATTATTCATTCCACCAGCGTGCATACGTTCATCCTCTGTCTCTTACCTGCTTTAGTAATAAGCCTTCAAGAAGCAAGAACACGTGTCCTGAAACAACTTCTGTCGGTTATTTAATTGCTAAGTGACCTTTTCTAGATTTGCCAAATCACTTCTGCCAAGGCACCGCTTATCGGTATTTAATATATACCATGAAGTGCCACTCAATTTCCAGATACTTGGCTCATCTCATACAACTTTTTTCACAGAGTTGTTATTTCCATGAAGAAGGATTTCCAAATTATTCCGTGTTGTCAGAAGGCAAACAGACAAAACTGGGTAAATCCTCAGCTATGTGAAATATACTGGGAGACAACCATTAGAATCGCACTGCCATATGCTTTAAACTCAGGTTTTTGTCTTGCCTTAAAATGGTTGTAAATTTGTGAGAATAACCTTCAGAATCAGAGGGCCAACTAGTGGTGCCAGGCATGGGGAGACACTGCTTGCGGTGTTCAGCATGGAGAGTAGGGTGGGGAAAAAGTACACAACAGATGGCAGTTTTCTATAGATCAGAAGAGATCCTTTTGTAGTTCCAGCTGGTTTTTACTGCTTATCACACTGTAGGCACTAGCTAATCTGATACTTTCACGTCACACACCAGCAATGTTTTAGGTTACCATCCCCCATAGCCTGTACCTGTGGGCCAAAGAAGAAATTGGGTAAGAAGTGCATACAACAGGCAACTTTGAGCTGGTTCAGAATACAGGGTGTCTTTGCCTGTAATATGAAATACAAATGTAACTCTCTGTTGCTGTAATAGGAAATACAAGAATAAAGGCCACTTACAGTCAGAATGCTAACTGATCAGCCTCATATACAAGCTCATGGATTTAAACTGTCAGGAATTTTCTCCCATTAAACCACATATAAAACAATCTTTTCATGATACAATATCTTTGATCAGTTTTTTAAAGTTCTATTATCTGCTCATTATATGTAAATAAATAATATTTTCTCTCTAACAATCTATCTGAAAAAATTATAATCAAGAATTGATAGGTGAGAGTTAAGGGAATTAATCTATTGCAATGGACTATGCGATTCGTAATGCCTGAGCAGAATAATGTGTTTGCTTCTTCCCTGAGCACTAGGGCATACTTTAGTTATGAAGTAACAATTAGATGAAAAGACTCAGCCTTGCCATAAATTCATATGGGATTAGCACCAGCAGGCAGCTATCCCCGGACTCCATTGAGGCCATCTTGCTTGCATTTTATAGACACTGATGGACAATTTTTAGCATCAGCATTAGCTTGTGAGCCAGTTCATCACCTCTTTCGTTCTAGGATGACAGTAGGCTTAGACACTCATACTGTGCACATAATATTTTCCAAGCTCTAATTTGCAAGTATAAGGAGTAGAAATACAACTCTTTTTTTTTTTTTTTTTTTTTTACAAGAAAGGTGGGAGTATCTGTTAATGATGTGACACTAAGAACCGAGGACCTCAGTATATGTTATAGCTTCTAAACTTAATCTGGGTCATGTGCCAGAGGGATCATGATACTTATTATTATTGAAGTGTATTAATATATTATTGCAAGGGTATAGAAGAACATTTGAGGAAGAAATGTCCAAAAAGGAGTTAAGTCAAATAGATAGAAGGCAAAATACTACTCTATCTAGGCACTTCAAAATGTTCTCTGAAACAGTTTGAAGATCCAGAAGACACTGGCAAGTCATTGCTGATTAAAGAGAACAAGTCAGGGAGTTCAGGTTCCAGCTGATGACTTTTCTTATATGAGAGTTTCCAAATTCCATTACACTCATTTCAACTTCAGAATTGTTCTTGCTGACTTTCTCCATTGAAGTGCATTACTTGAAACTTGATAAAATAGAAAAAGTAATTATAAATTTGGCTCAGAGAAAGACAGGAACTATGTCTGGTTGGATCTGTGGCTGTTCAATATTCATTTTTCTTCTTCCTTTTGCACAGTGAAAGGACACAATTAATTTTTACAATTGTATTGAGATATTTGGTGGATGCTATCAGATGAGCAATTTAGTTGGAATCTTCTTGCTATACTATGAAGCTGTTCTTGGTCAGTCCTTTTGTTCATACACCACAGAATTCAGAGCTCAAGAAAAAAGAGGGAAAAGAACAAACTTCATGTGGTCACATTGCTTAGCATACAGTTGGATGACAGTCAGATACAGTGAGGAAAACTGTAGAGGAATCTATATAACACACCTGTGCACTGCACTAAGGAATGCTACAGTACAGTTCAGGATACAGTTTCTTGAGAATCAGAGACTCCGTTGGGAACATGCAGCCTGACTTGTACACCATAAGCTGTGGAATTTAACCCAGCGTTTCTTACTGCAGCTTGCAAATGAACTAGAGCATTTCTCTCAGGAGCAGTGATTCGATCTTGGTTTAAAGCCACTAAATGACGGTGTACCATTTCAATTTAATCAACTTGATTAGGCAGAGAAATCTTTTTAGAAATTCACCTCGTAAAAACAGTAGTACCTCCTCCTCTTCACCATTCTGTGAGTAGGCCAGGCATAAGCTGATGATCATAGCACTTTGTATACAAATTCTTGAAACATTCACTTTCTGTCAAGTTGCACATTTTGTGCTGTCCCTCTCAGTACTGCTCCTTGCCCTCAGCAGGTGGTATTAGCACTGTGACTGCTTTTCCAGATGCAAGTTAAGAAGTGTCTTATTCTTAATACTGAAGCAATGGCACATACCTCCTTTGATATTGCACCCCATATTTCCTTCTTTGGGCTTAATGTTCTCAGACCTATCCCAGCAGTTAGAGTTGTTTCATTCCTTATCAGAAGTTGAACGTGGAAGCATTTGGAGATGATGTTGAAGTTCTTGAATAAAGTCAGGTGTGCTTCTTGCCGTGAGTCTAGGGAAGCCCTGGCTTATGACACACAGAGTAGGATAGATGGAGCAGTTTCCCTGCCAGTCATTACTGTGGCCTGCGAAAAATGTTCCTGTTGGGTTTCATGCAAATGGCAGGTGCTGGGTTTTAAAAAACGAAGACATGAGTCTAACAGGAAATTCAAAGAAGAAACTGCAGTGTCTCGAAGTCCCTTTGAATTATATTTGGGTAGGAATGATTCTTCCTGCTGGCTGCTTTCTTCCCTTGTGTGGTTTGTTGCTGTGCTGGCTGATGGAGAAAGGTGGTGGAGTCTTCCTCCGTGTTGTGAATGGTGTCTAGGTGTGTGTATGTATATGATGACAGACATTGCTGTTGTCTAACCAAGTCCATGCTTACCTACCATATTTAAAAAAAAACCCGTAAAACAGATGGTAGAGGATATAACAGGCCTAACAGCAGCGTAAACTGATGGGCCGTATTTATCCTGCAGAGCAGGTACAAGTGAAGGTATAACAACGTAAATCTCTCTCAGCTACATGTGCTCAACCCAACTGTGGAGGGAATTAATACACTGGTATGAACAAAAAAATCCAGTTGTCTGGGACTGTAGTATGGTTCTGAGACTGTAGTATGATTCTGAGTTCACCTCTCTGTTTAGCCTGGCAGCTACAGACTCCATTAGAAGTATCTCCAGAAGGGCGGGTGGGAGGAGGTGTTCATTCCTCCACGAGGCCTTGGCGTGAGTTGCCACAGGAACACAGCCACTGTGCAGTCATTCAAACACAGAAACCTGCAACCAATGCTGTGTCCTGACTGGCTCTGAGATTGTGACCAGGGGATAAGGGATGTCTTAAAGAGTTGCCAACTACACTCCTCTGAATTCCTGCATTTTGTCTAGTAAGCTGTTTGCTTTTCTGCCTATTACTTATATCCAGTTGTGGGCATACAACACTGAAGCTTCAGTGTTTTGACAAAAGATGCAGTTGGGTACTTGCTTAGTCTTCCTCTGGTCTAAGATGAGTGCTGACTCCTGTCATAATTTAATGGGATATTTTTACTCTGAAAGCATAGTCTGAAAAGGCTAACTTGTTCTACCATGTATGGCAAATGGATCCATCTGCTGAGCCACCTGGAAGGCCTCTATTTTTAGGCTGTTTCCTCGGAGCAGTTGTAATTTGAATTGACATATTGTTAGCTAAATGCATGGCACGCTGGGCAGTAATACCTCTGGAACCATGCAAGTTGTTGATTGTTAACAGCACTAGAAACAGGGACCCTAGTTTGCTTTTTCCAAGTAGGAAAACAAGCACAGAAGTTTCGCTAGTATAGGACTTGCTTTCAACAGCCAGAGCTGAGCACTCTTACCAAGTCAGTTATTCAAAGAGAGCAAAAGGATGAAGGACACATATTTTATCTGTCTGGGAAGAGTTCAGACTGTCAGTTACCAGTTGATATGTGAGGCAGACACAAGTGACTGTTTAAGTTAGGTACCTAAAGCTTAATCTGTACACAGCACCGATGCAATTTTGGCTAAGTTAGAATTTAACAAAGTAGTACCAATAGACATTATGAATGTACTTAATTGTGAAATGATTCCTTCAGTATGTTTACACAGTTTACATGAACTTGATTGGGAATTAGCGTATCTTCAACTGCACAATGTTTTGTACGTGCGTCTGCTACCTGCACATACTTGACTGATCAGGTCATATGGATGACTTCTTGCTTTGGCAGTTGCTATTTTATACATAGTGATCGGCTTCTGTCTGTAGGTACGTGTGTTAGTTCAGAAAAGAGTGGGTGTTGGCCTATAGCGTTTCTCCCATAAAGATAATACGCATTCTACAACTGTCCTAGATTGACCGAAGGGAAAAGCAGAGGGACCATTCATCCTTCTGTTCCTCACTGAAAGGTGAGAAGTCATATCTGGCCAAGGTGAACCTTTCAGGAGAGCATCCAGTCCTGATACAAAGCTATTAAATGACTAAAACTTCATCTCCTTTGGTAGTTTGTTCTGCTAGTTAGGCAGCTTGCTTTTAAAATGTACTCTCTATTTAATCTCCCACTTATTTTGAGACATTTGCTGTCTTTATGTGCTTCTGTGCTCCCTTACAAAGTTCTTTAGTTGTTAGTGTAATGCCTTTTTATAAATAAGCACATCACCCCTTGTTCCCTTTTTATGACAGATTAAACATGTTGAACTCTTCTCTTACTTTAAGGCATTTTTTCCCAGATCTTCACACTTCTTCCTCACTACACGTCTGGGTATAGTCCATGGTCACAAAAGCCCTGAGAGCTCATGCCCGCAGTCCTTTTCAGGGCCACTGCTTTGTCAGGGTATAATCCCCTAATCTGTAGATACTTCGATATTTTGTTTCTATATATATGGCCTTGCATATTGCTGTATTAAAACACTTTGTTAAATCATCTCAGTTTCCCAAAGTGCTCTCTGTGTTGTGCTGACAGATAAATTGTTATCTATCACTTAGCCAATCTTCATTCACAAAAGGAATCAGCAAAGACTTTTGTGTATGTGGATCCTCAGGAAGTTAGTTTGAATGTGTTTCTATGTGTATTTGTGTGTGTGTGCAGATGCGCATTTCTGTTTGCTTTGTTATCACTGTTAAATATTGGATCCAGAGCTATTATCTCTGGTCCCTTTTTCCCAGATCAACTTTGACAACAACTCTACCAAGACAGATTTGCTTGGAAATCTGATTTCCTATTTGTTCCTGTTGTGTTTTAAGAATAGGGAAGTCTAATTGTAGCTCTGCAAGAAGCCGCGTGGTGAAGCTTTGCCAAATGGAAAACCTGTGCATTCCCAGGAAAGCAATAACACCTACATTTGCTGCATTTGTGCATCACTTGTACAAATGGATGCAGTTTAGGTGCTAGTTTTTGTTAAATTGTGAACAAGGGAGTACTTTGATTCCACTCAGTCAATTTGCAGCAGTCTTTCCTTGCTCTGAAATGCTGACAAAATCTCAGTAATCCATATCCTGCCTCTAAAAACATGCATTCATTGAGTTTAAAATGATTTCCACTTAGTTTTGTGTTCGGAAGGCTGACAGACCAGTGTATTGTCTGGCAATTTGAACTGACTGTAGTACTTTTCTTCTGTAATACATATCTGCAGCAGTACCAAGGTGAGTAAGTCAATAGAATACTGGTCTGTTTGGTCTCAGACTTTTTGTTGAACTAATGTATATGCCCCAGATGTGCAATCATATCTAGAAAATAGGTAACGTGAGGCACTTTATTTCTGCTGAAGTACAGAACTGTTCTTAGGACATGGAGGGAAATTACAGGGTAATAATTTCTGTGGCGTTATTGATAAGAGGGCAAGAGAGAAGATGATAAAATCTGCTTGTTGATATTGGTTGCTAGGCAGAGCAAAGTGATAGTCTTTGCCTTTCCTGTTTGGATCTCTATGGCCAGATGTTCTTTGTGTAGCTGTGAAAAGACTAACAATGAATGAAAGAAGATCCTAGAACACAGCTGTACAAAACTGGAGGTAATTTTCTGGTTTGTCCCCAAGCATTCTTTGCACTGAAAAGATTATGTATATACCTCAGTCTGTGCTGTACCTCTGTTCTCTAGTTAGAAATTGGGAGTGATACTACTCTGCTTTATGATTGTGAAGAGAGAGAAGTAACGCTAAAATGAATTCACAGTTGTGATGCATTCTTGCACCAAGGGGGTGGAGGGCAGCTTCTTCCTAAGTACGCTCAACTATTGTATTAGGTTCCTATTAATTATAAAGCAATCCAGCTCCAATGACATTGCTTATTGTGATTGTAGGAGAAGTCAAGAATCTACCAACTATATATTGTTTCATTCCCACTAGAATGTCTGTTTCCAGATAATATAGCAAACAGTTCCAGTCAGTCAGACGCTGCTACTATACCTCAACTCATCGAACACAGTAGCTGTTCAGAAATCCAGGGTAATTGTGGTATGCACTTTGACCCTACTTGTCAAAACAATCAGTAACTCAGGGAGAGGATATCTACCAAGGCTGCAGCATATTCCTGTGGGATATGGAAACTTCTCCCCTGTGTAACAGAGGATGTAATTAATTCTGACTGTGTTGACACAAGAAGGTTATTGGATAGGATTTCCTCGTGAATGGGCAAATCCATTCCCAGCAGAAAACCATTACAGAGGTGTCAAACATATTCCCATTGTATTCTGAAAACCCACACCAGGGTTGCATAAGCAGCTCAGGGTGTGCACAATTAAAAGTTACAGAGAAGCATCTATGAACTTGTGCATTTTGTAGTATTAGGTATTTACAAAACAATACGGAGAAGACGAATTTTATTGAAGAAAAAGGTTATCTCTGTAGCCTCCCTGTGCCGCCTCAGTCGCTGTCTCTGGGTTTTCAATAGCAACCATCCATTAGTCTCTAAAACTCAGTGACTTCAGTTCATGCTCCTATGTGCCCGGAGACTCTGGTTCCCACTCAAGGCAGTCATCCTTCTCCAGACACAACTTCAGTACCATCTGGAATGAGGTCAGCCTATGAGGGGAGAATAGGTGGCAGCAGTTAAAGCTGAATGAGGCAGCCATCATGGTAGATGATCAGGTAGAGAGATGTCTTCCTCAGTGCTTGCAGCCTCTGCTGTTTGAAGACACATGCCTACACTTGACAACTTCAGTTGGTGAATCAGGAGACTGGAGGAACCTTTCCTGGCAGCAAGGGTAGGATTTATTTCCCTTAGTGTAAAATTTTGCATGTCAAATGTTCACATCAAAACTGGTCACAACATAGCTCACTTTATAGCCACTGGAAAGGAGACACTACCAGAGTGTCCAGCCCATTATAGATACAGATATACACATTTAGAGTAAGGAATGGTGCCTCCATTGGTTATGAAGAGACATGAGTAAATGACTTATGACTTAGATCGACACTGCAGACATCCATGTTTGGTCAAACATCTGATCATACATCTGAGTGATGCATTCATCACTATTATCCTCTAGAAAGAAACTAAGGACCTTGACAAATCTCATCACTTTTTGCTTCAAATGCAAGGTGTGCATCATCTTGACATTTGACAACAAATCTGTGCATGTGTAAGTGGGTAACAATGGACCTGCATATACTTTTCCCACACTGAGAGGATGTAAGAACAAGTAACAAATATTACTCATGGTGCTGTAAGCACTGATGAAAGATATTTTGGTGCAAGGTAATGGATGTAGTATAGATGTGCAGAATTCCTATTGAATTCAGTAAGATTTAAGTGTGCATTAAACCTCTTCGAGTGCTGCACTGACTAAGGTAAGCTCCCCTTAGATAGCAATCACCTTTCTGTTGCTCCATTAAGCTCACCAAAGTCAGAGGAAAGACTTGCAGCTATTAACAGTGACAGAGAGGTAACTGTTACCTCTCTATGAAGTTCTAAAATCCTCCTTTAGCAACTGTTGAAAAGCTCTGCCCATGAGTCATAAAGGCTTCTCTTTTTATGACCGTTTCAGGCAGGTACCTTTTGGTGGAGAGAGCAGTGTGTCCTTCTGGAAGGTATAGGTAGGTGTGGATACCATTTGATATTTTTCTGATGCCACAACAGGACTAGATACATCAGCACAAAGTGTTACAGTGGTTAACTGGAGTGGTGTGATTGCAGGGGCCCTCTTTACTGTCTAGTTGTGTAGATTCCCTTGGAAGAGTTTACTGCTTATCGTGGTCATAATACAAAAGAGTGCTTGACAGAGCACAAAGTCTCAAAACAAACAAGAAAAAAGTATTGTTTCTGCCATTTCATTCATATATTAGACACCTTCTAACAAGAATATAAAGAGGACACTGTGAACAATCAAGGCATTTTGTACGTTTTCTTGCCAGAAGATGTGTTAGGCATATGATAGGCTTTGGAATTTCTTGATTAACTCTCTGAGTCCCTGCCACAGCTTTCTAGGAGCATCAAGCCCCTTAGGAGATGATCTGTTAAGATACTAAGGAGTCTCATGGTTAGTGGAAGAATGATGTTAGGAATCTCACTGTTAATACAAGTTCAAAAACTCAGTGCGTAAAGCCATGGGAAAGGAATCAGTTCAGAATGTTTTCTGTCCTCCAGAAGTCAAGAATTAGGCTATGGGGTTTTTGAACTTCAAGTACTAACTAATATTTCATATACATAAGTGCTAGATATATCCTACATGTCACAAATTCTTCAGTAGCAACTACTGTGTTAAACCCTGTGAACACATAAATCAACTAAGTGATGTTACTGTTTATGTTGTTGTTAGTGTGAAATCTGAGAATCATCCTTTTACTTGGACAGATTTTACTGATCAAGTAAGATTTTTTCCAAGTAAAATATAAATTCCAAATCAATTTCAGTCTTTGTTGCAAAGAATAAATAAATGAACAAACATACGTATTGGTCACACAGCACTGCACAGTTGTAAGGTATAGCAGGAACACAAAAAAGTGTAATTGGGGGTGTAAGCAGACCTTGAAAAGCAGTGGGTTTAGTCCTTAAGTATTTAAAAAGTTAATAAAATTAAATGCTATTTTCAGCATTGTACTTATCTTAGAATTTCATGGGATTCCAGGTAGTTGCCTGATCTGTTTAGTTCTGCTTTTGTATAGTTATTGGTTATATCATTCCTTCTGCTCCTGAAGTCTGGAGGTGGAAACTTTACAGCTTACTCAGTGTTTTTGCTATTTTTATTGTCATTGTGGGATTTGGAATTGGCTAGGGTTCTTTTCCTGCTCTTAGCAATATTTGGACCCATTTGTGTTTTGCCCTGTGAGTGTGTAAGAAAATGCCTCAGGCCTAAAAGAAAACCTGTACATTCTCAGAAGCATAGTGACTGATAGTGATTTTGGAATGTATAGCTTTAAGCATTGGCTTCAATGATGCTTAAGCACATTTGTAATGCCAAGCATAAATTCTAGTCTGGTATTTTCTCATTAACTTGGATATCCAAATAAGCATTTCTCACTGGTACAACTTCTTTGAAATACAAGAATTTAAATCTCAAATATTTGCTTCTTGATGTCTGCAAGGTAAGTCCTCACTTAGGCAGTTAACCTGCCTTCAAGAGAAAGGTGTTGATGACTGAAGGGCTGCTTATTTGCAGTAAATCTTTTCCAAAGCGTGGTCTGAATATATGGGCTTCAACTCTGCTCTCAGTCTCACTGAGTAAATACACAGGAATTCATCCCAATGTCATCAGTGGAGGTACTCTAGAATTTCTTATATTAAATCAGATTTTAAAAAATTCATTGTTCTACCTTCTATGGCGGCATAAAGAATTCAGATTGCCTTTGCCATCTGGAGAGGACGGTTGGATCATTTTTCCCAGGTAAGTGAACAGCCCACTGGTAGAAATATGGTATGTTTTAAGTTTGCCTCTCCGACTGAGCTTGTCAGCTGTGGCAGTTTAAATACAGTTTCTTCAACAATACAGATCTCGGGTTTTTCTGTTCTTTTGACTCTCAAAATATCTGGTACTTCTCAAATGCAGGAGCTTCCAAATTAAGAGTACAAGGCAAACATCACAGATTCACATTGTTATTTTTTTTGGTGGCTGGTGGTGGAGGATAACATTTGTAGATGTAGAAAAACATTGAGTGAATTGTTGGCAGTTATTATTTTAAAATAGATCTCTTGGTTTGAAGGCCTGGTTTAAAACACCTGCATTGGTAATGCTAAAGTAGAAATTCTTTCTGAAAAGACACTGAAGCTGTAGTTTCAGTATTGTGCAAAAGTCCGTCTTAATCTGAGTGATGCTGTGAGGGCATCCTTGTACACATGTAGTAGGTGGCAGAGAAGCGTGATGGAAGGAGAAGAGAGAATAAGATGATCAGGCGAAAGGAATTATATTCCTTAATAACATGAACTTGCTTTCTTTTGGAACAATGAGTTAGGACAGTTAAAGTTTTGAGAAACCATTGGCAGTCAAGGAACAAGACTATTCCTTTTGTACTCCCAGCACATTTCTAGTCCATGTTACTCAGCATCACCTGTTTTATGCCACAAGTTATATCTACATGGGTTGAGGGAAGGAGCAGGTAGATTTCTGCTGTGTTGGGAAATTCCTGTTTTCTCTTTAGAATATTTCTTTCTGTAGCTGCAAGGACTAATTGTTTATGATAGCTGTAGATTCTGTAGAAAGATTAAATCCTTATCACAGATTCCAAAAATAAACAAATTCCTGGTATTCTAGATCTAAGGGCTGGGTACATGGAGGCTGTATGCAGCTTTGTTGCACATGTCTGTTTAACTGAATAGGAGTGGATGTGATGTATGAATATCTAAGTGAAGGTTTTTTAAAAACTGCACTATTTAGATTGGGCATATATTGGGTAAGAAACCCTGCCACTGATGCGCATTTCTTTGTTCATTGCCTATATGCATACATATGCATTTATGTAAGTGTACACATATACATGCATATCTATACAGACTCTGGAACTGAAACCTCAGTTTTGAGCTTGTGCCTTGGTTGTCAGTCTGCAAATATGATTAGAAGATAGTATGGCTGAGACTTCAGATTACTGCCAGAAATGGATTGTTCTATTTTCTGAATGCTGCAATTTGTGTAGTTCTGTATTGCTTCTTGGATTATGTCTCACTCGCGGTCTAAAAGTGCAGTTAGGGTGAGATGTGTTGGTCAGCAGCTTGAGATTGCTCATTGGTACTACCAGTTAGGGGGCTTGCTTTACTGTATCCCAAGTCAGTAGATGCCTGAACTGCAAGGGCATGTTTCATGTCATTCATACATTTGCTGTTTAATGAGCATCACACTTCGGACTCCTTTGAGAATGGTTTTGACCTGAGATAAAAAACTAAACCACCACTCTTAAGTTCAGCTTGAGCTAAAAGATGAAGTTAGAGAAATAAATAACTTTCTAGTAAAGCAGCACAAAAGGAAATGTGTATCATACTCAGAGCAGTGGGGTGTACAAAATATTGTCAAAGCTGGACAGTATTATTGCACATACTTCAAGGGTAATATAGACCTCAAACAAACTCAAAAGAACCCCAAAAGCTTCACTTTCAGTGGGGAGAAAAAAGTGAAAATATATGGTGTAGAAAATGGCTTTTTATCCCAGTCTGATTATCAACAGGATGCCTCTTTGTCCAAGACATCATCGATTATACCTTTTGCCCCCAGAGCTGTTTACTGTGAAAATCTGTTTTGAGACCTATATGTAGTAGCAACAACAAGAAGAAGAAAGGCAAAGAAAACCGACATTTTACCCTTCAGGTACAGAGAAAAGGATCTATTAGTGGTAGGGGATGCTATTTTAGAAGCGTTACCACTGTCCCACTTATTCACTGGTCTGATCCATCCATCTACCTTTCAAAAACCTGTAACAATGGTAGGAAGAAAAGCCTTTAGAAATATATGCGTGTCTTGCTCCTGTTTAATTGGTGTGTTGGGTGACTGAGCTCAAAAGACTTTTTCCTTGTCAGTCTCTGTCCTAGTTCCTGCACTGCTGTGAGAGGCTGCCCGCACCATGTTCCTGCTGCGTGTAACACAATGCTCAAGCACAGCTGCAGAAGACTTTGGGTCCCTCTGCTGTATATCGCTGTCACTGACAGCAGGAAGGAAGATGAACTCTTGTTGAAAAGCGTAGATGCACATAGTGCCTTTTTTAACTGCAGGGAAAAGTGTCATTTATTTCTAACTGCAGTGAAGAATTTAAGTACTGCAAGGGCCAAAATCCCCAATCTGTGTAAGCCCTGCTCCACACAAGCCTGCTTTTGGCTTTTGGCTAACGTTAAGGCTCCATGTTGCAGGGGCAGGGTGTGAGGCAGTTTGAACAGCATGAAGTTTCATCTGGTTTACATTGTCTATCGAATTCTTCTAGAAGCTGGAAGTCGCTGGAGTTCAGCGCACAAATCCTGACCTTCCTTTTATCTAGGTAAACTCAAGAGCAAAAAAAAAAGCAAATGGTTTGTGAGTGTGACAAATAATCCTTATAGAGTTAGATCTGCTCTGGCTTTAAGGCAATTTTGTTTCTGAAGAGCCTCCCCAGTGTGATAGTTACACTTGAAATTTACTTTGCTTAGTAACTTTGTGTTTAGACTGGAAACCTAGAAGTGTAACCTTGCAGAAATCATGAAATTGCATATGCCCCTATTTGCACTTTTGGGATAGTAATCCTCTTCTTGAATGAGGGCAAGAAAAAGTATATTAAGTCTTCCTAGGAGGAAGACTGCTGTGAAAGGGACCATCATTGCAATTCACATGCTTGAGTGAGACAGGACTACAATTTGCTGTGAGCTCTGCGGCATTAGCAATATTTTCTTCATTCAGTTGTACTGAGATTTTATAATTCTATTACTTTAGAGTCAATATAACATGAAGGCAAATCAGCCTATGGAATGGAAGCATACTGCAGTGCATACACTCATCCTTTTTAATATCTTTAGGCAGAGGTGCATCCCATTGAAAGTAGTTTGTGCCTATGTTGTGAAAAGCTTAATATGGGAAATTGAGGCACACACATCTGTCAGATTACTCACCTGCCCAAAAGCTTGCCCGGTTTTTCAAATTACACCACTGCCATTGAATATGTATGATTTTCATAATAATAAATATTTAACAGCCCTGAAGAACTCCAGACTTTTACACCTCTATCAAGTGATTCAAGCAGAAAACTTGTCCTATCCTTGCTTGTGCCACTCTAAAAAGGGAGAAAGTTTGCTTTCCATGGCTCATCCAGTTCTTAATAGGTGAGCCAGTTTCTGTCTGGAAACAGAACTGAAATCTTTTAATGTTCTCTATCTGGTAATCAAGAGAAAGCATTGATTCTGGCTCTCTACTGATGTGAGCACGTGAGCTAGATTTGTTCTTGAGGCTGTGGTTACCAGTACCATTCTCTAGTCACTCTGTCTTCTTTCTAACCCTACCTCAAATTCGTAAGACACTCTTTATCGTGTCCCCCATTCTAGTTAGTCCTGAGACTATAATTTTGTTTTGTTCCTGACAATGAATTGCAGCTGCACAACAGAAGTGTATGGAAAAGGACAAAACTATGTACAAGGCAGTAATCATGGAAGAACTGCTTCTTTAATTCCCCCCACATGCATCCCTGTCCCTCTCATCCACACACACATTGCCCTCACCAAGAGGTCATAGGTGAAATTACTACGTTTCAGGGAGCAGCGAGAGCAGGGCTGTTCCACAAGGAAAGGCAAGCCAGCAGCTGAGGGAGACCACAGCACAGGCAGGAGCAGCATCCTCACCAACAGGCCCCGGTCCCACAGTACCTCAGCTGGGCAAGCAGGACAGGGCTGGGAACAGTAACAGATTCCATCAACAGTCCAGCCATCCTCAGGCAAAGAACAAGTCAGGTCCAAGGTCAGACCAGGAAAGCCAAATAACAGCTCAGGAACAAGCATGGAAACAGATACACCTACAGCATAGCTCAGGCCAGGACTGGGTGCCCAGGCCTGAGCTTGGATGGAGCTCCTGGAGCAAAGCACAGAGGTTGTTTGGGTAGGGCTGGTGGGCAACTGAGGACCTATTGTCCTATTGGTGCCCAGTGGTGTCTATTGGTGCACTGAGGACCCTGACTCTACAAGTTCAATAGTGATCTGTCTTTAAAAGATGAGTACTTGCTTTCCTGTCCCCTCGCACAGTGCTGGCTGGCATTGTGAATGCAGAGTTGCTGTTCCCTTCATTTGAACGAAATGAATCTACTAAAGCCAGTTGCAGGCTGACCGTTGCAAGCAATTTATGGTAAAGCAGTTCTGTTGTTTTCCGAAGTGTCATCACAAGCCAATTTGAAATGCGGGTTTATCTTCCCATTTCTTTAACTGCTGTTTCCTGCAAATTCATAGGATAGAATAAATGAAGAGCACATAGTAATAAATGACTCTTGTTGAGGCCTGCTGAGTGTCCAAAAACTGCAGACAGAAAGAGATGTCACATCATTGTTATAGTGACAGTGAAGTCAGTGAAGGATGAACCTTCCCCCATCCTCAATTCTAGTCATGAAAATTCAGCTATCGTATCTCTTTAGTCCATGATGTATGCCAGCTGCCACTCATTAAGCAGCAGCAGTTTACATCCATCCCTACCACATCCGGTTTACTAACCAATGATTAGGAACATTTTCTAAAGGAAACAACTAGTTTCTACCTTCCTTCATAGATACAGCAGCTTGAGGCAGGGCTATCTTTTCTTCCTTAATTCCTAACTATTTATTTTTGAGGCAAACAAATAGCTGACATTTCCTAACCACTCCAGTGTCTTCATATCTTACAGGCTCTTCCATGGGCTGTTGCTGAGCTGTTGTTTTAGACATTGCATCTTGGCTTCTGCTCCACAGGAAACTTTGGTCCAATTCAAGACTAAAATATTAGGCTATTCCCCCAAAGAGAAAGTCCATATTTCAGTCAGATGCTACAGCTGAGTGATGAGTCCTTTCAGTCCCATACAGGAAAAGCACTATAGAAGTTGCTCATTAAGGGAGAAGCTATGTTTTCTCATTTGGTGTCATTGTTGCGAAGTGCTATTTAGTCATGGCCCCTGTGCCTTGGGCCTGCCTGAGGAATTGAATCTAAAAAATCTGTTTTAAAACATACTTTGCATCAGATTCCTGAGAGTTAAAGTTGATCTGACAACATTCAGTGCCGTAACTGGTCTTTGTATTCCCTATTTTAGCACATTCTTAGTAAGAGAGCTTTGTGATAATCTCTCCCTAATCCTGCAGAAACCTGGTTTTTACTAGGCTGTCAAGGGCTGTGGAGCCTGGATTTGGGATATAGATGCACTCAGGAGCATGGTCTTTCTTACACCTGATGGAGTCTTTCTAGGAATGATCAGTCTGATTCTCAGTCTCTTATTTTTGACTCTTAGTTTTTGACTACTAAGAAAAGTCTTTCAAATCAAGGGATTCTTTCACAGATAAGCCATGATGGGCTTACAAGCCTATTGGTCATCCTTTACCTTTTTGATGAGAAATGAGCCCCACTTCTACCTTCAGTTTATTGATCAAAGAGAAGAGGGCTGCCTGAGTTAACAGCTCACATCCTCCAAAATAAACCAAACATTCCTGTGTAGGTCAATACATTAAGTATTGTACCAGTTTGAACCAGACTGCAACTGGTGCCCCAAGAGCAGAGAGGTGCTGCATCTTTTTGTTTTACCAAGACATCTAATGTCATGGAAGAGGATATAAATATTAACAAATAACTGGCGTTCTGGTTAATAAAGGAACCCATTTTCCATCATCCCAGGAGCAGACATTGATTTCTGTAAAAATTCAGCAACCTCTGACCCAGAAAACAGATCTGTTCACTATTTATGACCTACGCTTACAGGTTTTCTAAAAAACTGGAGAGTCAGGGATTTGATCTGGAGTGATTAATGAAAATCAGAAAATAGTCAATCCCTAAGAGGGTCTGGTAAGTATTTCACAATTGCAGCAGCATCCTCACAGACTTTATTCTGGTTGTTCAGTTGACATCTTTGAACTCCTTATTAGTCTCTGATTTTTTTCTGTCTTGCCCATCACCATCCTGACTGAATCCAGGGACAGGCAATTCTGTCACTGTCTCTATTAAGCTCTCAGCATTCGTTTCTGAGTTACCACAACAACAAGGATTACGTGACAAGCAAATGAAGAACCAGTCAGATAATGGAGTTTTTAAAATGGGGATTACTGGTGCTGAGGATGTAATGGCCTCTTTGATGCTGTTACTATCTATAGCATAAATCCTTCTCAGTCTTTGGACTATTGACCTGACACACTGAAAAGGCTCCTTTGCAGCCCCTATTGTCCAAAGAAAGGAAAAAACTTTGAGCACAGACATCTTCAAGGCACAGGAAAAACACAAGGCCAAGAGATAAGCTTAGTAATTTGAAGGCATTTTATTTCTTTCAAGCACAATCCCAACGTTTTAGCAGAAACCGATATCCCGATTTTATCTGTGTTGCTTTTTCTCTAAGGTGTGCACTCAGTACTTTGTAATTTCTAAAGATATCCTGAGCTGATTTCCTCAGGGCCAGAGCAGCAGCCTTGCAAATCAGTGTCTGCTGAAAAGCACTGTCTAGTGAGATTTTGGAAAAAACAGTTGTCTCTGACACTTCGGCCATTGTACCTCTTAGAGTGTCTACAGGCTTCTCGTACAGTATGACTGGATAGACACCTTTACTACCCAAGAATAAACAAATAGCTGGATTTTGCAATAACTACATTGATTGTTCTTGGTTTGGGAGATACCAGTTAATGGCAGTGGAATAATTTGTAGAAAGGTGAGAATTTTTAGCCTTTGTCCTTAACATAATGCTAACTCCCTGCAGAGCTGTTAATGTAAAGAGAACCTACTCTGTTTGAATTCTGGAAACATGAACTGTTTGTGCTTTCATCCAGAGACCTCTTGAGGTTTTTTACAAATAGTTTATCAGGTTCATAATATTGTGAGGAAGTAGGGGAATGTAATTCTCCCCGTTTTACAGATACAAGGTGAAATTCTTTCCTGGATTAGGCAACATTATGCTTTCTAGCAGAGTTGTGAAGACTGCCTGCAGGAACTTAACAAGTGTAGCTATGCTTCACACACGTACACACAGACACACACGCTCCCTTGCTAGGTTCTCTGATTAGCCCCTGGTTTTGTGAGAGCTCTGCGGGATATCTGGCAATTAGCAAGTACTGTACCAATTTCAATTTACTCTAACTTATGAGGGTAGAAGAAAACTGAGGGGTGAGGCTGAAGGCTGCACTTATATAGAAGTTTCCTCCCTCGGTTTTGACTCTGCTTCTCAGCCGCATTCAAGGCCAGGCACATGGAAACTAAGAATAGTGGGACTCATTCAAGTGCCTTTTTATACAGATACCTTATCATCACTGTCACCATGAGTCTCTGTTACATAACAGATGCTGTCACTCTGTGTGTGAGCAAGCCTCCCGCTCATGCTAACACATTTGTTATGTTACACTGCCCAAATTCACCGAGGCCGGTGCTTCCTTTTTCTTGAATTGCCCATTGTTGCCTGTTTGCAACTAAGGACTCAAAAGAGTTGTCCAGGAACTTGAAGTAGGTGAAGTGTACTTCTGCAGTGACTTCCCTTTCTGTGCTCCAGTTCTGTGTATCAGAGCTGTTCAGGCATTTGTGCTAAAGACCTTCATTTCCACAAGTTTTGAACATTTCTCTCTTATCAGTTGCACTGTTCATGTAGCAGCAACATCTCACTGTTGTGAAGCTCTCTTGGGCTTTAGCCTATGCTGCCTTTACTCCATCCTTTTTCCCTTCCTTCTCATTATAGCATTTCATAACAAACTAAATTTCCCTCCCCCCTTGTATTCAAACCCTTCCGCTGTTGGTAGGTGATTATCACGGGCCCCCAGTCATTGCTGAGCCAAGCTACACATCTTTAATTTTGTTAATTTAATCTTTCTTCACCAGTCAATCCCTGCAGCTCCCTAATCACTTGTGTTGCTCTTTTCTGAACTCCCTACAAAATCTGTCAATGTCTTTATGATAATAAGGACCCCATCACAGAACACCATGTTATAGTGGGACCACAGTGGGAAAGAAGACATTTTACTGTTTCCTTGTTTCATAATACAATGCCGTTGCAGATTCTCCCTCAAAATTGCTTTGTTTTCTCTTCATTTTTGCTGATATATTTTAGCGAGAACTTACCTCCAATTTTCTGTTTATTCTGAGGCCTCAGGTCTTGCCCATGGTCGCACATAGTACATAGGACTTGGGGAAGCTATTGGCCTTAAGTTATTTGTAAGAACAATCCAACTTCTTTTGATTGTTTTTTGTGTGTGGGAAGGATGGTGGTCTTATTTATCAGGGCGAATAGAGCTTGTGGCAAGAGTCTTTCAAGGCACAGCAGTTTAAATAGAACTAAATTCAGGTAATGAGTCATAGCCAGAGCTGAGGACAAGAGACAGGAACTCTGGTTACTAATTTTCTGCATCAACCTTTGACCTCACACCTCAGATACACAGGCACCTTCCCGACTGAGGAATGGCCCATATCTGAAACTGCTTGCTTTTAACTGCCCCTGGCAAGCTAAACAATCAGTTACAAATTTATGTTTATCTAGTGTGCAAGCACACCAGAGCTGGTTGTCTGCAAGCCCCTGGAGGGAAAGCAAAGTTTATTCACAAAAGCAGCTATACACATTCAAGACTGCACTGTGTGAACTGATCTGTTTAGATTGGAGCTGTTTTAGGTGTTATCTGTTACATAGATAGTGACAAGGTGAAACTGTGCAAATGGAAAATTAGCTGACGTATCCAAGTGTTGTAACAGAAAAACAGCATTGGTATATTGAATTGGGTTGGTGCTCAGGAGACCTTGGCCCTACACCTGCTTTCACCACTGAATGACTATGTGAGCGTGATTAAATCACCTTCCCACCCTCATCCTCTCTTTGCTCTTGTCGTGGTTTAACCCCAGCTGGCAGCTAGGACCACGCAGCCACTCACTCACTTCTTTTCCCCCCAGTGGGATGGGGAGAAGAATCAGGAAAATAAGGAAAACTTGTGGGTTGAGGTAAAGACAGTTTAATAAGTAAAGCAAAAGCCGTGCACACAAGCAAAGCAAAACAAGGAATTCATTCATTACTTTCCATCATTCAGCCATCTCCAGGAAAGCAGGGCTCCATCACACAGAATGGGAAGGCAAAACGCCATAACTCCGAATGTTCCCCCCTTCCTTCTTCTGCCCCCAGCTTTATATGCTGGGCACGGTGTCATACGGTATGGGATATGCCTTTGGTCAGTTGTGGTCAGCTGTCCCGGCTGTGTCCCCTCCCAGCTCCTTGTGCACCCCCAGCCCACTCGTTGGTGGGCAGCGTGAAGAGCAGAAAAGGCCTTGACTCTGTGTGAGCCCTGCTCAGCAGTAACTAAAGCATCCCTGTGTTATCCACACCATTTGCAGCACAAATCCAAAACATAGCCCCATAGCAGCTACTGTGAAGAAGATTAACTCTACCCCAGCCAAAACCAGCACACCTCTCTGACCCTTTACCTAGAACATCTGCCCTCTGAAACAACAGCTGCTTGTCAAAGTATGTGTTATGCAGTGCCTAACACAGCAGGGCCTGGCTTAGCTAGGATTCTCCTATAAATCACCATAATGAAGCCCATCACAATAGAACCAAATACAGAAATAAAGCAGAGTGATAACCCCCTCACTGAGATACTTGAACTACAGTGGGGCTAAATCCCACAGAATCTGCTGAGGAGAAGACTGGCAGCAAAGGGAATGAAAGTAATCTAAAGCATGTATGAGCTAAGATACACTGGGACAAGAATACACGGCCATAAGCTGGCCACAAGTAAAATTTAGGCTGAAAAGAAGGAAAAGAACTTTCTAAGCATCAAGCCAGGTATGTTCTGGAAGAGTTTCCCACTAAGGAAGTCAGAGGCAAAAGACCTAACTTTTTGTTCTAACTAAAAATGCCCTCTTTAAAGTTCATTAGTAACAGGATATGGGGCTTCTTCATATTTTATTAAACATGGGCAGGTCATGAAGTTTAGGGACGGACTCCTACTCTACATCTTCTTTTCTCAAAGCTATGTCAGTTCTTCATTCCTTTTCTGTTCTTTTCTAGCTTTAATTTCTACCATGAATTTCATTCAGTTAACTTGAACAAGAATCTAAAACAAATTTGTGAAATAAACTAAGCTCAGGATCAGAGAGTTTGACCTGTCTATTCTGAATCTGAGAAACTGTGGCTTCACAGTCAGGACTTTTAACAGAATTTTTGTCTGGAGTACGTTGCCATAATGCAGATAATTTGTCCCTTGATTGCATCAGTCCACTTACAGAAGTTTGCAACTTAAGTGTACAAGCAAATGCACATTCTTCACTATCAGTAGGAATCGAGCCTCCACTCTCCTGCCTGCCACATTTGATTTATGCAGCACACTCCCTAGGACTTGCCTGTTTTCTTAAATAGGTCAGTCAATATGTAAAGTGGAACCTTAGCTAGTTATCGCAGGTGAGAAAATCGGTGCCTTGGGTTTCAGCACAATCTGCTGATACAACCTGGTGGGAAAATTACTTCAGTGTAAAAAGCTACTTTTGTGAAGGAACAAAGCAAAGAGGAATTTGAATCTACTTCAGAGTAGCTGAGAAACTCCGCTTGGTATCTGCCTGTCTTTGTCCAACCTAACAATGCATTTGCTCTAAAGTATACAGGAGAAGAACAAACCCAATACTTCTTGGACTGTAAAATCGCAGGAACTCTACCTGAGCAGATCAGTGTCCCTCTTGGGCCAGTAGCATGTCTCTGAGAGGTCTGCTGGATGCAAAGTCCAGTCAGAGCCAATCATAACTGTAATCATTTACTGTGTCCAGTTCTGGGCTCTCCGGTTCAAGAAGGACAGGGAACTGCTGGAGAGAGTCCAGCAAAGGGCTACAAAGATGATGAGGGGATTGGAACATCTTTCTTACGAGGAAAGGCCCAGGCACTTGGGGCTTTTTAGTCTGGAGAAGACTCAGGGGGGATCTTATCAATGCTTATAAATACTTAAGGGGAGGGTGCCAGGTAGATGGGAACAGTCTTTTTTCAGGAGTGCCCAGTGATAGGATAAGAGGTAACGGGCACAAACTGGAGCACAGGAAGTTCCATCTTAACATGAGGAGAAACTTCTTTACTCTGAGGGTGGCAGAGCACTGGCACAGGCTGCCCAGAGAGGCTGTGGAGTCTCCCTCACTGGAGACATTCCAAACCCGCCTGGACGCCGTCCTGTGCCACTGCTGTAGGTGTCCCTGCTGTGGCAGGGGGGTTGGACTTAGATGATCTCCAGAGGTGCCTTCCAACCCTGATGATTCTGTGATTCTGTGATAACCTCAAGGCCCAGACAACACTTTTTTGTAAGAGCTGGGTTTACAGCATCTTTTTCCAGAAGGTTTTGCAGGGTGATGCTGACTGGCAGGCAGGACAATCTTATATAGACCCTGCACTTGAAGAATTAACAGGATATGTGGAGTGGGAAATATGGTCTGAATCAGTTGTTTCTGTTTGAGGTCTTCCTTCATTCTGTGATTCACTGCTTTGTCCTTTCTCACATGACAGCTTGTCCTGCAAGGCAAATCACAGTTGCTCTGTCCTTTTTTACAGGGAGTTACGTATGCTGCTGAAATTAGAGTCCTGAGACTCCTATAAAGGTACTATCTGACACTGCCCAGTCAGAGCACAGTACAGAATGTTCTTCAGGGCTTCCAGCACTTCTTTCTGAAAACATCTCAGCACCTTTCCTGGCAAGGAATCCCTTCCTGATGTCTCTACCTTATCTTGCTATTTTGTGTGTCAGAGTGAACCTGATCAAAAGGTTACTGCTACTGAAAGAGGGAAGCTTTATTTCCCCAGCTACCTCCTAAATTCTGCTGCTTTTACTGCCTCTGGCTCTCATCAGGTGCTTTAATAAACAGATGTAGTCTACTAATCCGTCAGACAACTAAAGAAGCAAAACAAAAAAACCCCTGCTTTTTCTGGATTAGCAAATAGAAATGTTTGCTTGTGGATGTCCCAAGAGTGCAAGGAAAGGGGAAGGGAGAGCAGAGCTGGAGGGTGAGGAAGACCTCTCTTCTTTCAGCATCTGCCAGCTGGCAGATCAGTGTGTGAAACCGCAGCTGTAGTTTCATCCTACTATTTTCTTAAACGTTAGGAAAAAATGAAAACCTGGAACCAAATTTCATGGTTCAGGGAGATCTCTCTCCCAATTATGCAAAAACATCTATAAGGTAATGATCACAGACCACAAAGCGCATTAATGTAGTTTCCTTTGTAATTCCAGTTCTAGGTATATTTTGGCAGAGTTCAACCCTTAATAGTCAGTATTCTCCTGGGGTGGAATCTAGGCTAGACTCATATATTAAAAGAAAAAAGAAAGAGAACTAACTTGTCTCAGTGAAACACAGGATGGTGACTGTCTGTATGTCTGTATTGCTATCGGAACTTCAACACATTATTCTGGATGCAGACTGTTCTTTCTGCTTCATCCTTAGCCTGGTTTCATCTGTCTGGAAATGGCAACTGCGAGGGTTTGATAAATAGATTGAAAGGTTGTCCAGCTTCACTGCGAGTGACACCCTCAAAACCTTGCTTATATAAGGAGCTTCTCGGTGATTCACAGCAGCTATCCCTGCCGGAGCTGCCAGAGTCGGCTGGGAGAACCATTCTCCTGCTCTCTAGTGGCAGAAGCACAAAAAAGTCAAAAATGGTCTGCTTCTTCAGAACAAACTCATACATGCGTGCCTTGTTCTTGCCGTGCAGACGTGAAAATGGTTGCCAAATTCCAACTGGGTAACTTGGAAAATGGAAGTATCTAAGCCACTGAAAAAGGAACAAGAAATCATTTAGTATCAATAGTATGTATGTATATGCATAGTGTTACCTGAGAGTGTCAGAGCAATCATTATGCTGAATTCTGGAAGCTTTTAAAGTGAGAACTTTTTGGTTTTCTAGGAGCCCTTGCAGGAATGATTTTGCAGAATGAAAATTTCTCCCTGCCATTAGCAGTAGATGGCCCAGGACACATATTGCTCAGTTTGGTTACAGCCAGTAGATAGCAGCAGTAAGCAGAATCCCTCACTTTGTGGTGGGATAGGCACAGCAGCACCTGGTGAGCAACAGTGTTTCATGCCAGAGTTAAACAGCCCTGTGGCATGGTTCGTTAGGGAATAAAAGTGGCATGTGAGGCCGTCCTGCATGCTGAAAGAAAGTGGCAGCCTGTTGCAGAAGATGGTCATCAGCATTGTCTGCCAGGGGCATCTCGAAGGCCTCTCCTGGCAATTCATGGAAAGTGAGGGAGCTGTAGCTCCCTCTCTGGGAGAGCAGATGTCTGTATCTAGTCACAGCTAACTGATTTCTTGTAAGGGTCTCTAAGCAGGTACATACTGTCTTTTCAGAGCCTGCAAAACTGAGAGATCAGCTGGCAAAACTAGAAATGAAGTCCTTACCCACCTCCCTGCCTCTTATCTCAGGGGTGGCTAACTCATTGTTTAATTGGGGCTCACAAGTGTCCGCTGAGGACATCAGCAGTATTACACATGGTCTGTGATCCCTTATGCCGGTACAGCCGGAATGAACCGTGCAAAGCGATCTGTGAAACTACCACTCCACCGGAGACTGGGGTCAGGTAGTAAAAGTAGTAATAGCAGGGAGGCAACAGGCTCATCGGCTGCCTGTCAGTTAAGGACACAATCCTTAAATACACGCCTGCAAACGCTTACCTATAAATATAGTTGAGTCCATATTAAATTAAAGGTGAATCTGGATTTTAAACATGCGAGCATTTCAGAACAGTGACGTGTGCTGGAGCCTGTCTACAGTCCTGTATAATAAAATAAACAAAAAGTTCCCTTTAAGGCTTGCTTTAAGACGGGCAACTTAGAACAGATGAGTCAGTGCTGGAAAACTGCAGATTATTCCTTTCTCCTTCCCCATCCCGTGGAAAATAAGGAATATAAGCTTTTTCCTACAGTCACCTGCTGACATGTGAGTAGTACATGGTTTGATACCTGGATAGGCAATCCTTGGCTTAACTGCCTCAGTTGCTGAAGTATCTATTTTAATCAGTGTTGCACAGCACCCTCTTCTGCTGAGAGGTGATGAGAAGTGGAAATCCCTGGTCTGTCTCTCTTTCCTGTCTCTGATAGGCATTTATGTACTGAAGAACAAGGTAAGTATAAAAACTCAATTACAGCAAATAGGGGAGAATCAATAAAGGAATGAGAAGCTGGCAGCCACACAGATGGGGGTTTATCTCTGCAGCAGAATCCTGACACGCGACATTACAAGAACATAGAGTGCTCAGATGAGTTATGAAGATTGATATTTATGATGATGACTTGCAATTGTGCTATTTAAAAAACCCACCTATTTGGTAATGAAAACCTGCTGGCAAGATCTGATCAAAGAGGTGAAATTGCAGGAAGAGTAAAATAAGATCAGTAAATCAAATGCTCTAAAACATCAGCGAGGCACACTACAATTAGGGTTGAATTCAAGAAGGCAGAATTATTGGAATTGCAAGCATAAATCCGTGTCATGCATGTGCTGCCATTTCTTCTGGGAAACACACACTCACCTCTAGCATTTCCAGACTGACCTCTGTCAAGGGCAAAAAGATAACAACTGTCTCTAACATGATGATTCCCATTGACTGCAGAATGTTTCAGTTCAACAGAGGCTACACAGGCTTTGAGGATCCCCATTTTATTACCTTCAGAAGGCTCTCAGATTTTGTGTCTTTCGCATCAGCTTTCACGTCAACTTACATAGAATATAGTGCGTGATGTTCATTTGCAGAAGTGGCCCATGGTGCATACAGCTGGATAGGAGCAGAGAGACCAGGTGGCTGTTGGTGGAGGCTCAGAGACCTTAGCTGACTTTGCCTGGGAGATTGTTCATTGTTATTGATCTGAAATGCAAAACAGCCTTGAAACAGCAGTGCCTTCTACCTTTTATGACTACAAGCCTTGTCTCTTTTTTTTTTTTTTATTCCACTTGCTCTATTTGTCTTATTAAAACTTCCAGTTCCTAATCATATACTTGCCAGAGTATGGTATCTGCAGCACACGAATCGAAGGTGAATAAGGCCCTCTGAATAATACAGTACAATCTCTTGTATGTTGCATTACTATCTTTTTTCTTATACATTGAAAGAAAAAAATGTGAGACTATCTAACCATAAAGTTCCAGCCTGGGATTTCTTTTTTGGTCAGGGATGTCTACTTAGAACATTCATATCGGATGGAGATTGAAGCGAGTTGTTCCAGTTTCAATGGTCGTGGCAACTGGTAGATCAGGTTTAGTGGAAAGCAACGTGTTTTGGAATGCATTTAGGGAAATGCTTAGCAAAAGCTGCTTTGAGTTCAGTGACAAACAGCTGGATTTTGATTTTAAGAGGCAGTGTTGAACAAGCACAAGTGGAGAGAAATAGCTTGTTCCAATGGACTGATTATGGGATGAGGAAATTAGGAAATCCTGTATATTAGTGCCTGGCCTGCCGCTGTTTTGCTGAGAGGCCTTGGTGGATTCTTTTAGATTCTCTGTAGTGAGCATCTTACTTATTTCATCTCATGTAGCATTAAAGCTTGCTTCAGTGAACAGTCAAAAAGGCTAGCAGCTTGATACAGTACAAATGTGCCTTGCTTAGAAAATTAAGCAGTGCATATGGTTTCCCTCTGTTAATTTTTAGTAGAGAGGAAAATACTGGTGATAGGCATTGTCCCAGCAGTGGGAGTGATAATATGTGTGAATTTCCTGTTCTCACTGAGGGAAAACACAGATCTAAGAGCGCCTCTGTCTAGTTTTCCCCTACTGCAGGAAATCCTCTGTCTTTGGTCCCTTTATAAAGAGGAACTAGAATGCAAGAGAGGATTTATAAGTAAAGAACCCCTTAAACTAATTTGGATTTTTGGGGATCTTTAGCTTTTTAACTTTCTTCCTTTGTAATATGCTGCAGAATGCTGACTAACGATCAGGAAGTGACAGCAAGGCTGTTACAGGTGTTTAATTCTGGGTCCAGCATTGACTTTCCTGTGGTAATCTGGGCAAGGTAACAATTTTCCTTCCTTTCCTACACAGAAACTAGACAGAAGGTGGTGAAGTGAATTTGTACACCTGCATATTTGGTGCAAAGTAGAGTGAACTTATTTCAGTGGCTCCATGATTTTCATTCTGTGTATACTGAAAAACTGCTAGAGGGAACTTAGTAAATGAATGGTTAGTTATTATTCAGTCTTCAGAATGGCTCCATCCAGTTCTTTAAAATGCCAGTTTATTAGTCATTTTACTTAGCTACAAGGCATTAATAAAACATGAAAGGCTAAAGCTGACTTCATTGCATTTGGAAATCCATGCAGTGTAGTTACACAGACTGGGAAATCTCATTATGTTGCCTTCATTTTCTACAGGAAAATGAACATTATGCACCAACAAAGTTTACCATTTGTGGGTTTTAATTTGGATTCACCATTAGGCCACACTGCCATACTCCCAGCAAGATATCTCCAGGAAGCAAAGAGAGGACCCCTGAGAACCCATTGTGTTTTCTTTGAAGCAAGTCCATATTGAAACTAGAATTGTGACGGTCCAGCCTGGTAGAAGCTCTCAATACTCAGCCCATAAAAACCAAAAGCCTGTATGCACTCCCATTTCATGTACACACAAGCATCTGACAAGTGTGTGTGAATGCTCAGGGGATAATGACCCAAAGGCCATATGACACTGTCATTTTCCATGTAGGCATATTAGGAGTTCCATCAAGAGTATGAGAGAAGCCAAGGAATAGGAAGGAAAGGTATTATCTCAGCTTCAGGCACATGTGATTATTCCCCTCCAGGCGGATTTTAATCAGAATGCCAGAGCTGGCACTGAAAAGTATCAGAAGTGTAAGCAAAACACAGAGCTTAATAAGGAGGATGGTACGATGTCAACAAGAAGAGCGTGGAGAGATCTTGGCTGACTTGCAAAGCTATGTGGAATCATAGAATAGAATCATAGAATGGTTTAGGTTGGAAGGGACCTTGAAGATCATCCAGTTCCAACCCCCTGCCCTGGGCAGGGACACCTCCCACCAGAGGTGGGTTGCTCAAAGCTCCGTCCAACCTGGCCTTGAACACCTCCAGGGATGGAACTTCCACAACTTCTCTGGGGAACCTCTTCCAGTGCCTCACCACCCTGAGAGTGAAAAATTTCTTCCTAATATCTAATCTAAATACACCTTCTTCCAGTTTGAAGCCGTTCCCCCTCGCCCTATCACTCCATGCCCTTGTAAAAAGTCCCTCCCCAGCTCTCCTGTAGCCCCTTTAGGGACTGGAAGGCCACAATAAGGCCTCCCCAGATCCTTCTCTTCTCCAGGCTGAATCTTCTCCAGGCTTCATCCACGTAGTGGGATAAGACCTGATATTAAGCAAGCATTCCACTGTATGCTGGATCAAATAAGCAATACACAATTCAGTATTCTTGTCCTTTGAGTACAGTAACTACATGATATACACCTTCTGTGTAGACTGGGATTTACACAACTGAATGTTCAGACCCCAATTCTTACTGCAGTTCTGCTCTGGAGAGAGATTTTCTGCTCCAAGTAATGCAGCAGTATGTGTACGAGGGCTGGCTGATGTTTACAGAAGATGTTGGCAGGGGCAGAATGGGGATATTGCAAAGCAGGGTGAAGGCAGTATTGCATTGCGAGGTGGGTGTTGTGGCAATAGTAGTGGCAGCTCTTAGAAAGGAAGACCGATCAATCCATTTCTGGTTTATAATACTGGTTTTATAAAGGACACATGCAGCGCTTGGCTACGATCCTATTAAAAGTGCAGCACAACAAAATCTGTGAATGGCTAGCTATTTTTCCCAGCTTAGAAGGAAAGCTTTAATAGCCAAATAGATCCCTATAACCAAAACCGGAATCCTGAACTTCTGAGGACCAGAAACCTCCTACAGGACATGAACTTGGATAAATATGATCTAGTTCAGTCTACTTGGGAAGTGTCAAAGTGGCTTCTGTAAAGGGGAGTCCTAATAGTTTACAAATCTCTTGGACATCTTTGAAGAGTCATCAATAAATGAAGTAAGGGTGATCTGATTTATATTGTTCATTTGAATTTTCAGAAAGCTTTGGCAAATAAGTTTTTGCGGAAACTAAGCAGCCGAAGAGAGCAAGGGCAGGTCCTAGCATGGGTAAGGAGTTGGGCAGACAATAGAAACAGATGGTAAAAGTAAATGATCAAGCTTCACAGTAGAAGGACAGTGCCAACAGAGTTCTTCAGGGATTTGTGCTGGGATGTAGGCAGTTCAACATATTCATACCAGAAAAGGCTGTGAGCATTCTAGCCACTATTACTGGTCATTTGTTTTTCCAGTTTTCCAGATTTTAATGCAAAAAGGAACATTATTAACATTTCCTCTAGCCTCCAGTGTGACATGAACTAGGACTAACCCAAATTAATTGCAGATTCAAGTCTAGTATCTGGGATTGAGCTAAAGCAGATCTTTTATAAAAAATATCTAATCTTGTTTTTAAAATTTCCTGTGACAGAGAATTTATGGAAAACTTCATCATGTTCATCTAGAGGTTAGTTGCCCTCAACATTAAAAATTATTAACTTAATTCTGGCCTGAATGTGTGTAGCTTCCAGGCAGCATTGCGTTTGCAACTGTGTCTGCTGGTGTGAGGATTCCTCTGTGTTCAGGTCTCCACCTCTCCATGTGGGTACTTACAGATTATTATCAAATAATTACTTATACTTCCTTTTGCTTAACTAAAAAAGATTAAGCTCCCAGGATCTTTTCTGTTAAAATATGTCTTCCAGTTCTTTTCCACTGAGCAGGATCTTCAGCTTAGATTTGGTGCTAACACCTTTTACCACAAACAGCAGTCCTGAGTACAGTTTAACCACCTCTTGAGAGTCTTCTGCACTGGGGAGATCTTCCAAGAAAAGGGGAAGGGCAGAATCACCAAAGCAGCTCTGATACCACCCTCTTGTAGAGCAGGGAGTAAGCGCATGGTTGAAGGCTACGTGTCCTAGCTAGCTTAGACTAATATAGATCTGCCTCTTGTGAAACGCCAATGTAAGCCAGTGAAGTCTTCAGACTATTTAAATCACAGGAAGATGTTTTAACAAATTCTGTGTCAGCCCTACGCTTGATGGGAAGATCAAGTAATTTTGAATCTCACATTCTTTAGGTCTCGCAGCAAGACTGTCTTCTCTGTTCCACTCCAGTCTTCTACCCGCTAGAAAAAGTTACACATTCTCTTGTACTGAAAAGTGTGGGTGGCAAACACCTGATCTGAACCTTTTCCCCTGCTGAGAAGTTTGAATTTAAAAAAGCAACAACAAAATCGTGAGCTTTTCCCCCCATTACTCATGAACTGGGTATTTTTATCACCACACATTTCTAAATAAATCCTGTCGCCTAATCCTGTTAAGTGAAACCTGCAAATCTAAGGAAGTGGAAGTCTGTTGCTCCACTGAAACAGGGATTTGTGCGGGGTTTTGCAGAATGGTGAAAAACAAAGACAGAATTAACAAGCACAGAAGTAACTTATACAATTTTTCTTCAAGCAGACTTTGAACTGCAGCCTGTCGAGCATCCACTACGACATGAAGTTGCTCAGAAGGGGAAAGTGGTATTTGTTATTGTTCCTTACCCTTAAATGCTTCCTCTGGGGTACAGTATGCACTGAGATCTCACCATCTTCAGAGTGCTGTTTAGTCTGACATCCCTCTATGAGAGTAGGAGGAGAGAATGATTGCAGTGTCTAGGTCTGCTTTGCTAAGCTACTTTATATATATGTATGTGTATGTATACAGGTTTTTTACAGCAGTAGCGAACAGAAGCAGCAAACAGAAATATTTTGCTAGTAACTTCCTGTTAGACACCGTAGGAATATGTATAACATGGGGAGCTAAATGGACAGATGTCCTGTGTCACCTCAGGCAAGTCTTTTATGCCAGACCCAGCGAAGGATATAGGTGCTCAAATGTGTTGTGTATTGCAGTGTGTAACTCCTGGGGGCCCGACCGAGCCCAGCGTGGGACACTGAACCTTTCTGGTGGCTCTCCAGGGACTACGGGCCAGCCGGTGTGCTGAGCAGGAAGCAACCTAGCCATGAAGGAAATGCTGACAAAATCAAGTAGCCACAAATTACTTCTTGCCATCATCTCACCACGGTTCAGTCACATGTGAGACTGCATTTACCTTCACATCATCTAGACCCCTCACATAAAGATTTAAGGGTTTTTTTTAGAAAAAACACAACAGTTCATACTCTTTTCTCCTGAATTGCAGCTGGTGAAGCAAATGCCACTTTCCTAATTCCCCTAGTGTCCCACAGGAAGCATCTTTGTGAAGCTGCTCCATTGAACAGAAGATTTAAGATTCCATCAGTTGGTAGGAGAGCACAGGAGGGAATATGATTCTGTCAGCTAATGGTTTAGGGGAAAAACAGGAAGGCCTGACTTCTGGTCCTTTTCCCAGGAAGGTTTCTACAAATCACATGGGAAAGGGCATTGTCTGAAAAGAAGACAGAGTCCAGGAAGCAGCGTCTAGAACTGCTGTGTATTGTCCTGCCCTTGCAGGAGCAGTAACATTAGATGCAGTGTGAAGTTTTCTCATTGATTTCACTGAAAAAAGCTTCAGCATTCACAGAAGAGCCAGGTGAGCAGGATCCCTCCCCCTCGCAAAAACACACACGCACAAACACAAGACTACCATCCACTGAGACAAATTTATACAATGATGAACTGATACTATCAAGGCAATGGCCTCAAGTGTCTGTAGAGCTTTGTTTAAACTCTTACACAAAGGTCAGCCGAGTGTTGAAAACAAATGAAAGCACAGGCTGCAGAAATTAATCAATGGGGAGTCCCTGGGTGGACTTTTAGAAGTGCCGCAGCGTGAGGCAGGGCTGGTCACTCCCCGCCTGGGCTGAGCTGAACACAATCTTGCAGCTCAGCTCCAGGAGCATCTGAGCATCTGACATTGTTTAATTGGGGCCAGCTTATGTGGCACCGTGGAATATAAAAAGTTAGTTAGTCCTTAGTCTCTGTGCCTGAGAACTAGGGAGATGCCTGCATGACAGCCACTAATTAGTACAAGGGCTTACAGGCTGAATAGATGTGGCTGGCAAGGACCATCCAGGGGAGGAGAGGCCCAGATAAGAAAACACTGAATGAACCTTCTCCCTCCACCGTTCTGGGTTTACTGGGTATTTAATCTTTGTCAAGTGTACAGCACTTGCATATCCTTTTATTAGGAAGTCCAAATATAATTTTATTATTAGCCACTTGGGTAATACATTGGTTCCTAAAATAGCATTTAAAAAAGAGAACAGGAAAAGTGCATTTTCTCTTTTTTTGTCTTCTACCCATAAAACTTTATGGTTCCCAAAACCAGCAGGTTTTGCTTCAGCTCTCAAAATAAGGAAATTCACTTTTTGGTAAAGATAAGGTTTTCAGAATGTCAGCTTGGTTGGTTGAGAGCAAGAATGACCATAAAGAAGCTTATAATGGTAGCACTGCAGCACAACTTTATCATACAGAAAGGCAAATGCAATGCAGACAATTCTCTCCCTGCCCTCTTTCCGTGTCCTTGGTTTCCTCTCTTCTGCTTTGGATCCACCCTTCCTTGTCTTTTTTCCCGGCTCTAGGTCCTCTCAACAAAGCCTGCTCTGAAACTAAACAAGCAAAAAAGAAACGCGCAGCACTGAACTGGCCTTTGAAGACTTGTTTACTCTCCTGCTATATTCTGTTCCTCTTCTGTTTGGGCTGGGACTGGACTACCTTTCTCTGCCTGGGCTTTGGTAGCAACAGAATTCTCTAGATGCTTCAGTAACACTTACAATTAAACAAGAGTAACAAATGACAGACAGAGGTCTAAATTGGACCTAGAGTGCTTGTTTGATCCAGAACTGAGGTAAGAGCTTGATTAACAGAAACACAACTGTGCATGCGTAGACATAAGCATGCACGAACTCAGGAAATAATCTCCAGATTTAGGATAATCACAAAAACTTTCTGGTGTTGAGTGGGTTACATGCAGTAGCACTGAAGGGCTGGTTTCTAAAAGTAAAGCCCAGACAAAGGAGGCCTTTATTTTAATCTCATAGAATTATTTGTAGCCTTATCAACTGAAGCCTCTTCCCTTTCCTCTACTTACCTACTGGCTCACTGAGGCACTCAGCATTGCTGACAGTTGCAGGCACCCCTGCTGAGCAACAGACATGGCGGTGGCACAAATCACTCTTCTCTTGCAAGGTAATGGGAATGTCTTGAGGACTCAGACTGGCCTAACCTGGTTGCTTGTTTGTCGAGGATATACGTATGCCAGTAAGGAATGAAATGCAGACAGAAATACTCTATCTCCCTTGCCTTTGGCCTTGTTTTTATTGGCAGTGAAATTGTACTGCACTGAAGTTGCTGAGTGGGAGGGAAAACTACCTGAAACATCCCTCTGTGGGTAGCAGCATGACCAGGGGTATCTGTAAGGGGTAATGATAAATTAGGATCCTCTGCTTGAAGCTCTTCTACTGTCATATTGTTTAGACATGCTGGCTAAGCTTGTTTTTGCAATTTTGCTATCTTCAGGAGTTTGGAAATCATGAATAAGCATGAAAATGTCTGCGTTTGTTCTCCAAAATCATGACTTTTAGCTGCTTACCAGAGGAAATAAAGCTTATACAGTCATGCATTGTATCCATCAGTCTGTCAGTTCCCGCCTACTAATATTTGAACCTGTTTGCTGGTTTAAAACAAATTTGACAGAGGGATTTTGTCTCAAAGATAGTATCTTCCTACATGTTTGTGAAAGTAGGTAGCTGGAGTAAAGAGAGAATTCCTGTTGAGTCATGGAGTCATAGAATTAAAGGATAATTTAGGTTGGAAGGGACCTCTGAGGGTCTTCTGCTCAAAGCTGCTGCAGCCTACGGCACTGGCATCAATAAATTACTACACATCAAGGAATCCATATATGCCAGTACAATTATGAATTATAGAGGAAGAGTTTGTACTGAATCCTGCACATTAGACATGGGAGACTCCAGTCACAAGGCATAAATCTACGGGACATTTTTTTCATAGCCATTTTGCTCACAGAGCATCTTGTTTCTAATTAGTCTCTTGTTTCAAATTTTTAAATCTTCTGCCTGTCTTCAGCAATTTGCCGCAGGGAGGCATTGTTAAGATACATCCATTAGGATTATGAGTTCTTAAATCAGAGCTGTATAAATGTCTGACAGGTGGTATGGATGTGAATCTTCAGTTTGCAGTTGCATCAACAACATGATTTTGAGCTTGTTTGATTCGCATGGTGAGGAAGAGAAAGGGTTAAAGTCAGCCCTGACAGAATTCAGATCACTGAGAGCAGAGTCTGGACTGCGAAAAGTTTGGGGCTGCCATTACTGTTGTTGGAGACAATAGCACATTTCCCATCAAATCCAGCACTGCATGATAATAAAAAATAGTACAGTTCATGTAGACAGAAGATACATCGGCAGGGACAGACTCGGGAAGAGGGATCCATTATTCTTTGTGAAGCTACAGCTCATTAAATGCTGGTGAAAGGCGCTATTTTCAGAAAGAGTCGTTTGATAGTCACTGAACTGATCCAGTTTGAGCAAACCTCCCCATGCTGTCTCAACCCTCTCCTGAATAATTCCAGATGAGGGTAGAAAAATAAGCTAGTGCTCAGTTTTTAAATAGAAATTTGATGGAAGGCATTTGGAAGGCAAATTGTATTGAAGTCTAAGATACAAGCTTAATATGAGCATCTCAGTGTGAATATTGGAAAATTCATTGGTAGAGTTTAGACCATAATGCAAAAATGTAGGTACTCCGTAAACTAAAAGGAATTGTGACTAAATCATATAGTTGCTCTAATCTCAGCAGCTTCTCAGATTCTATGTAATTTCTCTTCCTCATAGCTTCATACCTGTTTACCTGTCTCTATTTTTCTATTTCTATTATATTTTCTATTCTCCAAGGGGAATATTAAAGGTCCGGTGGCAAGATGCTCATGCTAATCAAGCTGTTTCTAGCTATCATTTTTAGCTACTTGCTCCAGTGAGGATTACCAGCTTTTGCAAAACATCTAAACATCCTGAAAATCTGAGAGGTTTATTTTCTCCATAGTCTGTAACTGCTTTCCGTAGATACCAACATGGCTGATTCTCTGGATAACATTTCCTTTTTGGCAGTCCAGAAGCAAAGCTGTTTGGTAGTTATAAGCACGTCCCCTGCAACCCCCCTATATCCTAGACAAGTGCTCCTATTTTCATCTTGGTTAGAAGGGTGAAGACAGTGGGATTGCCCCAGATTTGTTTACCACTGGAAGCTGGAAAGATTATCGCTTTCCAAGTACTTCCTGATCCAAGCTTTCCCGTCCTGTTGCCTATCTCATCTCCTGCCAGACTCCACAGTCCGTTGTTGTTAGGGATCTGTTTAGTATTTCTCTAGTCCCACTGATGGACTTTGAAGTGTTCTTTCTCTCATACCAAAGCAATTCTTGCACAGCAGAAGTGGACTTCTTCCTTCCATCCTGGCATCCAGCTCTGTGTGACTCTTCTCTCTCCCCCCTGCCCTCTGGGCTGACTCCCCGGAGTCCTGCATCCTGGCATGGATCTCACTTCCCATTGCTCAGCTGTTTTCCTTTATCCTGGCCAGATGCTCAGGTGCCCTCTTCTCTGTGCCTTAAATAGGTTTCAACATATGTTCCAGCAGTTCAATCCCCTCCCACTTTACAGTTTCTATAAGGAACTTGATAGAGCAATGAGAAAGCGCTGGCTGAATTTCAACGAGTACAAGTGTGACAGCACACCTGGCTAATTAATAGGGGCGAGGGGGAGATAGGATTTGTGTATTTATGGTGATTATTTCTCTATTATCTTCCAGGTATGATATCAGCTGCAGAAGCAGCGAGTGCAGACTCTACCACTAAAACTCTGAGGTAGAATTTCCCTGTTTTGTAGTGTTGAATATTTCATGAATTTCAAATGCCAATTATGAGTTACTTGCTGCCTGCTAGGAACAATAGGCAGCTTTGAAAGGACTTGCTCCCATTCTTCCAATCTATACCACATATTTGTTGACTCCTTTTTTATCTGAGAATCCAAGGGTTCAAGGGTGATGACTGAAACTCTCACCCAAGCAAAGGTGGTCCTAACAGGCCAGCGTGCAGAAGGCTTGCATTGCTGCTTTCTGTACCCTGAGCTGGCGGATATCAGTTTTTATGGCTCTCAGTCTAGTCTTCTATAGTCCTGAGCTCATTAGGAATGTGATTTTTCACATTTGCATTGCAGCACTGGATTTTTATTAAAATAGCACCACATATATATGTACATATATATATGTATATACGAGCTGGCAAAATCCCCTAAGAAACAAATGAATCTTAGGCTGCTTCATCTGCATTCTCCCTACTAAATCCATTCCCTTTGTATCTATGCCAAGTCTTGGAGCAGTATCTGACAAACATTGTTAAAAAGGAGATCATTTCCCTCAAAAACTGTTCTCCTTTTTCCTGGCAGGTGGGTTCTCTATACCCCCTTTGAATGTACTATGCAGCCAATGACAGGCAAGGCTTAGTCCTACAGCATTCCTAGCTTTTCTGAAATGTTCTAAAAATGTGCCTATAAAGGTCCACTTGCTGACATGGAAAGCACTGCCATAACGCCGACAATAAATAATGTCCATGATAGTAGTTTCATACCATTAGACAAGGATAATTCCCAGCCTCCTGCACTTACTTCTTGGAAGGCTCTCAAATAAAATATCATTACTTTGAAGTCCTCTGGACACAAAATTGTCATTACATTTTAAGGACTTTAAAACTTCCTCTGAGTTTGGTACCTGTAACTTCTGGAGCCAAGTTTTTAGAATTGTTTAGGAACCCACCCTTGGAGGCAGAGCGACACAGGAATGCACGTTCTGGTTTTTAGCGCTTTGGGCTACCTGCTTTGGGCTATCTGCTAGACCAGGCCTAGATTCGATAACAGCGCTTTGGTTCTTATTCCAAGTTAAGCATTTTCTTTTTTTCTGTTGTTTTTTTTTTCAAAATAGGACTATGGTATTTGCTACAACAATGTGCTCGAAAAATTGCTTCAAAGCAGGAGTGATACTGAAGTGAAGCTTAATGCTTTACAGTTAGGTTTAAAGATAACAGACGTGGTCCCAAAAAAAAAAACTTTAAAAACTTCTATCTGAGGAATTGTATGCATCGTATATAGACTGGACACCAGAGGCTGGGAAGTGCTAGCCAGAATTCTGGGCTGGGGGCTATCTGCATGCTTCTGGAATTGTGTAGCAGTGTGCCAGGCAGCCTGACTCAGTCTTTGCACCTGATAATTTTCTTTCCTAGCTACAGAAGTGATAAAGGAACATTCTGCTGCTTGGATGCTCTGTTGTGTTCTTTCCCCACTTCAGGGCTGTAACAGAGTCTTATTCGTGTCATCAAATAAGGCAGCACTCAGAGAATAACCCTAGAAAGGCCAGGAAATAAAAGAGTGTGGGTATTTTCCGGGAGGCAGCTAGAATACCTATAGCTGAAAGAGGACGAACAGCTTGATTCCTTGAGCACGTCCTTTATTGCTCTGTCATTCTCTGGGAGCATTAGGGACTGTGTTTAAGAAGCTGCATCAGTTTCAGATGTTATGCACCTCATTAATCAAAACACATCCTTTTGGAAGGCAGTTGATTGCAGCTTAGGCACAGAAGTGCTTACACCTCAGAGTCCCCAGTGCCTGGAGGAGGGAAGAAGAAGAGGAAAAAGACCTTTAATGCTATCACTGGCTTAGTTCACATTATCTAATCTACAGGAGCATTTGAAAATCGAGATTTATTCCCCCCGAAAAGCTTGTTCTACCAGAAATTGTGATGAAAATAATAATATTAAATAATATTTGCACTGGGTAGCTTCGCTGTAGAGTATTTCAAATGAGTCACAGCCAGCCTAGGTTGTGCCAGGAGGTAGGAGGAGAAGAGTGAAGCAGGTGAATGCATCAGAGAAAGGATTCAGGAGAGAGAGCGAGAGAGCAGGCAGGCAAAGATGAGGAAGCGTGTGCTGTCTGTGTGTACGGTGAAGTCACTGCTGATGGCTGCATTTCCTTGAAGTGAGAGCTTAAGCAACATCTTACTGCTTTCCATGGTGCAGTTACCTTAGGGCGGTGACAGGTGACTCCTGGAAGGGAAAAGGTGAATATTTGCTTATGAAAGCAGAAGCGCAGGGATCGGGTGAGGATTTCCTCGCCGCTTGCAGTGGGCATTCGTTGCCTGTGTTTAGCCTCCCTGCCTGTCTGCGCAGTTCACGTGGTTTCCTTTTCCTAGGAGGTATGATTTTAAATGTATAAAACAACAAACATTCTAGAAAGCCTGGGATATTGAACGTATGCAAAAATATACGCAAGCAGTCTCTCATATGGCTAAACAGATTCTTAATTTAACTCCGCTGGTTTCAAAGGCGTTTCACTAGTAAATAATCTGAACTAGTTTATCAATCTAAGAGCTTCTTAAACATAATGGAATAAACAGCCATTCCCAAAGAAGCATAGGGCTGAACTGATTGCCACCTCTTTCCCCTGTTTTCTCCAAAAAACACCCTCTCAAAGAACAAAAAGTAGGGAAAAGCCTGATTTTAGCCTTTTATTTTCCACTGCTTCGGCCTCTATTCTACGAGGTGCATTGCAGCCAGCAATGAAAGGCAGAAGGATTCCCATCGGGAGCAGTTATTTTCCCAGGACCAGCCTCCTGGCAGACGGGCGATGGAGGGTGAGCCGCACAAAGTGCTGACTCAGGTGCCCACCGGGAAGTGGGTTTCCCCGTGCCGTGGGAGAGCCCACGCATCCCACACGCTCCTTCGCCATCCCAGTCCGGCCTCGCTCAATCCGGTAGGGGAGCTCTTGGAGATGCAGCTTGCTTTTTTTTTTTTTTTTGAATGACTTCTACAGATCCAACCCCGCAGGGGAGAAGTAGTAACGTTTTGCGTGTCTAACGGGGGAAGCAAGGCAGCAAAGGAATAAGAAACCTTCCAAACCTTCGGTGGTTTGCAGACAGGTACAAAACACAACGTGTTTCCCAGCAGGCAAACTTCTGCTGGAAAAGACGGGCACTCCCCAAGCCCCTGCTTTGCATGCAAGTGAGATTTTCAAGGTGAACCGCTGTTTTTCCTTTAGGTTTGGATTTGCCCCTTCCCACAAATTCCCCTCTGTGTCTTCACACGCAAACCCACAACAAAGCAGCCACAACTCCAGAAGGAGAAAGGATCGGCAGCATCTAAGAGAAAAAGGAATCTGCCTGCTCCTATTTTTTTTTATTTTTTATTGAATGTTTATGATGCTGTTATTTTTAAATCCGCGGCCGCCCGGCAGTTCCGCGCCCTTACACCGAGGATGGCGGTAAGCGCGGCGGCGTCGCCCAGGGCCGAGCCGGGGGCGGCTCTGGCTCCCCGGCCGGAGCGCTGCAGCGCCGGGGCGGCGCGGTGCCCGCAGCCCGGCGGCGGCGGCAGCCCTGCGGCGCCCGCTCGGCCACACACGCCCCTCGGCAGCCAGGCGTTGCCCTTTTAAGAAGCCCGGGTGCTGGCTCAGGTAGGCAGAGCCTGTGTGCAGTAGTCGCTCCTATGGCAACCCAATAGAATGGGATCGCTTCATGAATATTCCCAGGAGCTGGGGCTGCATGAGGAATAAGTGATGACAGTGATGTAAGCAAGCAGTGGCTGCTGCAGGTTGCAGTTCATTGTGTTATTGGCCGGCAGGTTGAGGAGTTTGAGGCACCCGGGCTTGAGCTTCGCTTTCCGGATGATGTCTGCCCGCCGGGAGCCACGGCACATTTGCATCTCGAAGCCAACATGGCAAGGCGGCTGCTGCCGCCGCTGCCGCCCGCCCTCGCCTTCCAGCCAGAAGTGTGTGGCTCTCCTCTAGACTTCTTGCCCAGTGCTCTGGATCTGAGCAGACAGGGATTGCAGTAACACTCACCAAGGGGAGACAAGCAGCAAGTAGCCAAATCGGGACAACGGAGGAGTCGAGGGGAGGGGGCTTTTTTGCCTTCCCTCTTTTTTTTTTTTTTTTCCCCTTCCCTTCTGGATGCAGAGCCTGTGTTTTGATGCAGAGCCTGTGGATGCCACAGTCTGGTAAGGAGATGACACGCCAGTCTCTGGTCCTTTCAGCCCCTTGAGCTGGGGGCAGGGGCCTGGGGGCAGTGACGGTTCCCCTCCTCGGGCAGAGCGGGGGGGTCTCTCCCTCTAACTGAGCAGCAGCAGCAGCAGCAGCGGCCATGGACAAGCTGCCCCCCTCCATGCGCAAGAGGCTCTACAGCCTGCCCCAGCAGATAGGACCCAAGGCGTCGATCATGGACGAGGAGGAAGACAGCGACAAGGACACCCGGAGGAAAAGCATCAGGCTGAAGCCACTGCCTTCGCCCTCTGCTGGGAGCACCCGGGCGCTCGGGGGAGACCCCGGCGGCAGAGGGGGGGACCCCGGCCTCCTGGAGACGGAGGCAGGCAGCAAGGGCGCCAAGACCAGCACCAACGGGGACTGCCGCCGCTTCAAAGGGAGCCTGTCCTCGCTGACCAGCAGGCACCTCCACGACGCGGCCGAGGAGAAGAGGCTGATCGGCGGGGAAGGGGAGCCGGCCTCCCCCTGTGAGGACAAGAGCCCCCCCGGCAGTGGGGAGCTGGAGCAGGGACTGCCTGCGCCCCCACCACCAGCGTCCCCCCCGGAGCCCCAGCAGCAGCCCGCCCGGGCTTGCTCCTCTACCTCCATCAAAGTGGAAGGAGGTGGAGGGTGCGACCAGATCACCCCAGATGAGGAGCAGAGGCTGGGCCAAGCCGGTTTCATGCAGAGGCAGTTCGGGGCCATGCTCCAGCCGGGGGTCAACAAATTCTCCTTGAGGATGTTTGGCAGCCAGAAGGCCGTGGAGAGGGAGCAGGAAAGGGTTAAGTCTGCCGGGTTCTGGATCATCCATCCCTACAGCGACTTCAGGTACAATCCCCCCCTCCTGGCCCACTCAAAACTAGCTGGCCTGCCCCTTCCCCGACCATGTCCAGCTCAAACCTTCCCACACAGAGCACACACGCCCAGGCATAACTTTCCTTATTCATTTCCTCCTGGTCAGAGCAGCTGGAGGACACATCCAGATCTGCTTCAGCCAAACAATCTGCAGGTTTCGTTTATATTTAAGCTTAATTTTAGTGTCTCCACACTATTATTAATTTTAAATGGTGTTTTTAAAACAATAAAGGTCTTTTGCTTTGGCTTTTCATAAGGGAAAGCCTCTCCATAAGTTCAGTGTAGACGGGGAAAAATGTTCCCACCTGATGCACAACTCTAGACTAAAAGCGTGGTGTCTGCTGCTTAACTAGTCCTACATCTCCAGTTCGGCACATACGGTCTGCCTGATTAATGTTTCAGTTCCCATCTTCGTGCCTCAAAGTCCTCTCCCTTTTCCTTCCCCAAGAGTTAGGGAAGGATGGTGCTGCTGGTGCTGTTCTGTAGGGCTTCTTGCTGCAGCATCGCTTGTCAGGAATTGCTATGTGCAGGGGATAGCAGCATTCATTAAGAAGGAACTTAACACCTTCAGAGTCTTACAGAGAAAGATTTTCGCTTTTGCATCTGAAGATCCTTATTTGCAAAATTAATTTGGGTAGGGAATAGTTAACATTTCTTTATGAAAATAATGGTTTTCTTTCACTCAGGCAGCAACATTTCGATGAAGGTTAATAAGGAAATTAACTTGTAAACCCTAGAGCCAATTTTTTTGTAGTTCTGTGTAGCAGAGGGGTTGTACTTGGATATTTCTGAGTGAAGTATTGTCTACTGCACAGGTGAATTGTCCTCTGCAATATGTATGTAAAGTACTGCAATCAATAATTAATTACTTAGTGCAATCAATGGCTAAGGTTTATTGCTTCAACTTTAATTACAACTGGCTTACGTGTCACATTTAAAAGCGTGCAGTAGAAGCACATTACTCAAACACATATCTATCAAAATATATGATATTATTGAATTCTTGGACTCTTCAAGAAACCTTGCTTTATTCCCTAAAATACAGTCAGCAAGATAATTGCAGGAAGGAGTTCCAGGGTGGATTTGGGTGCCCAGAGACAGAAAGGACAGAAACCTCTTGACGCTACCTTTTAGGGATTTAGCAAGCAGTCCACATGCTTAGAAGATTCAGCACTGGCACTGAACAGATTCCTTGATATTTGCTTGGATTAACAAATGTTATTAGAAGGCTACATGAATTGGAAGACTGCACTGTCATTTAAATTCAGGGCATTCAAGTGTCCCAAGTGCACAGCTGACCGAGCATATGAGGGTTTCCAGCAGCTACATCACGATATGTAGTCCTTGCAAGTACAATCTTATTCAAACCCAGATTGGAAGGAGTATAAAATTGGCTGCCAGTTGTGACTGATCAAGTAACACCTCACAAACACAGTGCAATGTGAGAGTGATTAGCTTTAAAAAGAACAAAACCAATTTCATACTCTTGGCTATAGGTCTTTGTATTATTTGCCACAAGTCTGGAGTTAAAAACTAAATACTGTGCTTTCTTGGGTTATTCTAGCAAGGTGTTCTCCGTGTGTTGCACCCTCAAGGAATTTTGGATTTAGTCTCTGGATTGTATTTGGATTTATGCAAAAGTAGTGTTCAGTTTGCATATCTTTTATGTATCTGTATAGTGAATTTGTTCCCTTCCGTCTTTATGGCTACGTTTTCAGCATAGAAACAGACTGGCAAACTTCAGTAAGAGGATTGTAGCAGTAGCTGAGGTCACCACCTTGCCAAGGTGAGATGGTCCTAAGAATTTATTTTTTTAAGATTCCTAGCAAACCACTGCTTATTCCTTAAAACAGCACAGTAAATTACGAGGTAAGTTTTTGTTTCTGAGATACTTGGCTATAGGGCCACTCCTAGCCTTGCACAAAGGAATGAAATATGCAGGCAAGCTAGACTCTCCCAAGCCAGATGATCACACTGAGTCTGCTAACACTCAGATGTTCGTATGTATGCAGATATATATGAATGCATGTATGGCTCGTTAGTATTAATAATAAAATCCTGCCCTGACATAGCTTTGCATTTGTGCAGAGAAAGCACAGTGAGTTGGGTATCTGTACCCTGGTGCAAGACACTCTCTGCTTGGGGTCAGATTCCAGGTAGGCTGATATCTTGCCGCTCTGTGTTTCTTCGAAATTGGTGCTAGAAGCCTAGCACACAAATACGTGCTTTCTCCCTCATATTATGTATCAACATCAGATGGGGCAGTGGTATTGATTATACAGAGAGACATCTGAAGAAGCCAGAGGAGTTGGATGCACTACTGTATGGTCAGTATGTACATTTTCTGGGGAACTTTGTTCGCCCCTGTTTCTAGGTCACTTGCAGTGTATCTGTTTGAATATGACTGCCACTCAGAGAAAATGCATGGGCTCCCATGAAAAATGACCTATGAACAATGGCTGCCTTGAAGGAGAAGAGTGAGAGCTTTCCCAGATTCTGTTCGGGTTTTATATTCCCTCCTTCTCTGAATGCTACTAAAGCATCTGTCTTGGAAACAACTCGCATGAATATGAATAACATTTTTTGACCTCTGAAATGCAGCATATTGCACCAAAGAGCAGATATTATCAAAATATTTGCAAGAGCTATATCCTTGACCCAAAGGACTCTCTTTTCTGCGCTGCAAATTATGCAGTGCAATGCGTGATTGCTCCTTGTTATAGATGGGTGCAGATTCTGGAGCGTCAGGATCTTGTAAGAGGCATGAGTCTCTGAGTCTCCATTACCTTGCACTTTGCTGTCACCAAAGCTGCGCAGCAGCATTTGGTGTACAACTTTCAAATTAATAAATGTTTCGACCCAGATTTGTTTTCTGTCTTTTTGGAGAAACCAGTTTCATCTCTGAGAGTGAGCTGCATCTCCAGGCATTTTGGTAGAGCTCCAGACCTCATGACCCCTGTCTCAGTACAGCTTGAGATGTGAGGTTTTGAATGGAATGCTCCAGCCCTATTTACTGGAGCTTGATTCTGCTGCGAAATGACATTGGTGCAATTCCTCTGACTTCACGGAGTTGCTTCTCCTTCGCACTATGTGAGAGGTGTTCCGCTTTTAGAATAGAACGGAGCCTTTCATCATAGTCTCATTAAATTATCATTTTAGCATCTAATATGGCTAATTCCAGTGGCAAATCTATGACCCTCCAAGAGTAAAGCAAAGTAATATAGATTAAGGCTTTGTTGATTTCTGCTTTTAGTCCATTGTGAGGGGAAAAGACACCAAATGACCTTTATAAAAAACAAACTCAGTGCTCCTGAGTACTCATGACTAATGCAGTGGACTAGTTCTAGAAGCACTTAAAAGGTGTCTTAGCAATTTCTAAGGAAAAGAAGAATACTCGTTCCTGTTCTGAGGTGCAGATGTATGTGCTAGCGGCTTGAGTTTATTTGCATCTGTGGTTGATAGCACATCGGTGCAGAGCCAAACTGTATTTCCTAGATCAAGATTTATCTGTGACTTTGAAAGCTTTTTCACTGGGTAGATAGAATTGTAATTTATTGCTTAGAGGAAGCATTGATCCAGTACAATTGGTTTAATAAAAAAATTCCAGACAAACAATGATCTATCTAGTTTGTAGCTGACTGAAGCATATTGGTTGTAGCTGCCATCCAGAAGGGCTTGCAAAAAAGTGTAGCATGCTGCTTTTAGAAAGGCCTGAAAACAGATACACTATCTGAAGGACCAAAATAGTCCAAACAGTGGATGTAAATAGAACCGCACATTATTCACTGCCCAGTAATCTATTAACTTTTTCACAGAAAAGACAAGCTGCTGCCTCCTTGAAAACAATGGAAAATATTCCACTCAGTCCCATCTTCAGATTTTAGAATTATTCTTTTCACTGTTCTCCCTTACTTGTCTGCAAACAGATCCTTTTTTTCATTTGCTTGCTCTGCCAGAGCCCCCTCTCTGCTTGCAAACCTGGGGAGATTTCTGTGGCACCAAAAGAAATAGATGCTCAGGTGCGATGTATAAGGCAGGGGAGTTCCTGAAGAACAAAATCATTAGCTCCCTTCATGCTGCTCCAGACCTCTGAGCAGTGTCATTCAGACACGGCGTGCTTTCTTGTGGGGAATCATCAGTGGGATTTACTAATTACAGTACTAAACACTGAACCCAATAGCAGGGGTTGGATTGAGCAAAAATGGGAAGGATGCATATTTGCCTTTTCCATTCTCCCGAGTAGAACTGATTTCCAGAGTGCCTAACGGAGTGCTGCGCTGTCTGTGGAGACTGTTTTCATTTGTAAGCTTTTCGCTGGTTTGTTAGAAGGGTAAACGATTTGTGAAGCATACAGCGCTGCTCACTGACTTTGGCAGTTCACTTAGGTGGGTGTTGCTCTCCCGGCTCTCAGACAATAACGCCCTTTGCTTTACCTGCTGCCCAGAATGCTGCTTCTTGTGCCGGCCTCGCTTCGTGCCTATCCACATTCAGAAGCTGCCCACGATGGCAAACTCTGATCTTGTGACTTGCCCACTGCTCATAGCAAAGTAAAATGAAAGCTACCCATTGTCTGAGCCTTATGTACAGCAAATTCAGATTCTGGTTCAGTGAAACCTCTGCTTAGAGGGAAAGGTCGGGGAAGCAGTTGCATTAGTAGCAGAACCTGTGCCCGTCATTAGAAACGAACACAAAGTGCAAATCAGGCGCAGGTTTATTGGTAGGCAGCTCATAGACTTGGCTAACTTCTTTTCTTGCTCATGCGGATGGCAGTTGCCTCAAAATAACGTGGGGACATTGCTGGCTGAGGAAAGGGAAATGCTTTGCTGAAGTCTGATCTTGCTGCCTTTACTGCAGACAACTTTCCTGCCAATTCCCAGGGCAGTTCTGCTGGAGCAGAACAAGCGGATCCAAACAGCAATAATATAAGGGATAATCCAAATCCCGCTGAACAGCATGGCTTGGACTTCTGTTGTCTTCAGTGGACTGTGAATCGGGCTGCAGGAGAAGAAACATGGTTTTGTGATCATGAACAGAGGGGACCAAACTACTGCAGCCATACTTCCTATGTCCATGGGCAGGTCATCACGTGCTTCATGCCCTAGTTCACCTGTCATGAGGCAGAGGGTAAAAAAATCCCTCACTAAACAATCAGTGTCTCATACAATTTTGTATGAGACATGTTCAGATGCTACAAAAGGCAGCGTTTGAAAACAGGAAGGCCTCAGTAAATGAAACACCTCGGTGTATCGCCATAATAGGTTTTAAGACTATTATCATATAATATTACAGTATTTGCATGTATGTTCACATGCAGAAAATGAGATGAAAGAGTATAAATAAATACTAAAGCAAGCATTGAGATTTAAGGAAGTGCTATGACTGAGATTTTCTGCATAAACTTAATTCAGGCCCTTTGTACGAATCTCTGCCAATAGATGAACCAGTTGTCTCTTCCACAGAAGCCTGTGCCTCATTCAGTGCACATAGGGATGGTTTCTTTGTGAAAAACTATTAAACATTTTCTCCATCTCTCCTTATAAGATAGCATACCATATTTATCATATCTTAATCAGATCCTATCCTGAAAAAACAGGTTAATTTCCTCATGCCTTTTTTTTTTCTTTGTCACTTGTAAAATATTCAACCATAATAGCAATAAACGTTCATTTCGTTTCCTGACACCTTGGCTAGGAAACTGGTAATGTCATCCCCAGTTTATAGCAACATAGCAGAGACTCATAGAGATTAAGGTCAAAAACGTTCATTAACTTGGTGTAGTCAACTTGAGGACCTGTTTTGTAGAGTACGTAGAATTACACAGCACACCTTATGTTCAGAGTTCTGCCTCTGTGGGGGCTTAGTAAGGAATCAGACATCGCTGTGACCCAGAGGACAAGGGCACAGAGGTAATGACTATCTGTTTTAAGAGTAATGGGTGCTTTAAGAGGATTGGGACATTCTGATTTGGGCCATTTCCTAGACTTGCTTGGTGAGCAGCCAGACTGAGAAATAGGCATGCTGATCCCACCCACCCTCTTCTCAGTCCTCGGGTGTTTGTTAGTTTATCTCCTGTTACAGCAAAAAAAAAAATCATAGCTGTAAACAATGACATAGTGCTCTCTTTAATCATCACCTAAGAATATTATTCTAATTACAGTTTTGGATTGAGCGATTTGCCTAACACCTCTGCAGGAACTTTTTGGCAGAAATGGAATCTCATCTGCCCTAGCCATCACATCTCATTCTGCAGTTCCTTATCTCTTTTATTGCAAACCTTCCAGATTGTGCAAGAAGTGAGCTCCTATAGAAAATCTTTTTCCTGCATATATCTGCCTCAACCCCTTCCTCTTGTCTTGAACAAAGCATGAATTCTATGGGAAGAACTGTTTTGAATCATGTAATGACTGGCACATAATATATATGTACAGCTAACCTCCGTCCTGCTATTTCATAACCTGAGCTTTTGACTTTGCAGGCTGATTTTTAGTAGTGTTTTTTTTACAGTTGTTAAGGTTTTAGAAAAACAAATCAATCCCCATCCTCATCATAATAATATCTCTGGGTTCATTAGCAGGTGTGGATCTTTTTGAGGATATGCTGCACTGCCCTCTGCTCTGAATTAAGCAATGGTCGTAGCAGGTAGTTACAGCAAAGGAACGATGATGCACCAGATTCTTGGGTTGCTCTCCAGGCTTGGAAGCGAAATGTACTCTGCTTATTACAAACTCTCTGCTTGTTTTCTTCCTAGTACCTAAGCATGATGGCTTCTGCCCCACTCTCTCCAACCTGTTGTTTTCCCCATCCCTCACTTCAAGTTTGTGTTTCTTACCCCACTAGTCCCATCTCCATTTTCTGGGCTTCTCATGGCGGGTTTCTCCTCCAGCCAGTCCTAGGTCCCAATAACCAGCTTATCATCTGATCACGGTTTTCCACCTTACCTTAGTTTTTAGTAATGCCTCTTCTCTCCCCCCTGCCGATGCTCTAGTCGCAGTATGTTGTGCTTGGCACTTAACTCAGTCCGGTTCCCTCCCTTGTCAGTCTCCATCCTTATCCTTCTTTTTTTTTTTTCTGGGTGGGTCGCCCCAAAATAGTTTCCTCTCCTTTTATATATTCTGAGTTGCTATCGTCCTTCTGACTCTTCAGACAATCTCAGTTTTCTCAGTCCCTGCTTTCCGTCCTGATTTAAGAATGGATCATTTTGCCTAGCAATTTAAAACCCTTCCACATTTTTCCCACCTCTTTCCATCCTGGGACACTGCCAGCACAGCAGTGTTTAGACAAACTCTACCTATTTTTTATTTTTCAAACTTGAAATATCTCAATTCTTGGAGTTAAGCAATTAAAATTATGAATTTGCACAGAAGCACCGTCTCCACTGCATTTGTGTGAAACAGATTTTATTTGATGGGAAAATGTGTTTTCTAAAGGTATTTATTGGTAGGTAGGCACACACAGAATCAGTGTAGGACTTTTCAGTACTATTATAAGCAGGTAAACTTGAGTTTTCAGTTTGCTGTTATTCTGGTCAGGTAACTGTGCTAGTGCTTTCCGTTGCATTAGTTTTTTTCTACTGTAGAGTCACTGCTGCTGCACTGAAATCCACTTATTATACAGATAAAAGAGTGATCTTTGTCTGGAGATAACATAGTGTCATTTTAGCTTGAAACCATTGAAATTTGTCTTTGTTTCTGATGTGTTATGAGCATCTCATTAGCAAGCCCATGAATCCCTCAGTTTGCTCTTGAAACTGCCTATCTGAGCTCTCATCTCTGCCAGAGCATAGATTTCTTCCTTTCTCTTATTTTTGAAAGCTGTGTTGGTGCCAAGGCAGTTATAGGTCAATTGAGTTATTGTTGGTTCTAATTGGCACTCTAACAAGCTATTAAATCAATTTACCTACAGATGAATGTCACTCAAAAAGAAAGGTGCCAACTCCTTTTCTGTCTTTGAGAACTTCAAAAAAACCCATTTCCACTGATGAGGGTAAGGGAAAGGCCAGTCCGTAGGGAAGTGGCTAGTGAGAGCATAACGTCTCGCTCCTAAGGATTTATGCCACGTGGCCTGTGGCTGAACAAGGTGCAGGCTGCTCCTGTGTGCGGAGGGGTGAGACTATATCCCGAACTCAAGGCCAAGAGGGAGAATTAAGTAAAATCACCAACTCTGACAAATGCTCTTCTATCCCTTCCCCGGTTTGTAACACAGCATGGGTTTATTTCCACGTGGAGAGACCTACGTCCTCTTTTCCTCCTTTATTGGCTCTCAGTGTCCCGCATGCATTCCTGCGACTGGTGATACAGGTGTTGTATCCACAACCATCTTTCAAATCGGGCAGCACCTGGCTGGTGACATCATTACCTTTTTGGTGTCCAGTGACCTATAATTTCATGAGATTTACTTGCTCTGTGTTGCAGAAGAGTCAGAGTTATTATGGTGAATAGGGTTGATTTAAGTTCTCTTCTGAAACGTTTAGGTAACCTCTTCCTCCAGCAGCAATACAGTGCTCATTCCCACATTATCTGAGCATTTCTTAGTGAGGCGGTTGTAAAACAGTCGCTTTTCAGCCCTACAAGTCAGGACAAGGTTTCTTGACCAAGCGGCACTGTAAGTTCATCCTGGGGTCTCCAAGTCAAAGCTGCTTTATATATGACAAGCAGTAAGAACTGCTCAGGTATCCTTGCTTAAGTGGGCAGGTTTTTTTTTGGTGAAGCACAAGGCAGACGAGAATGCAGGTTGGCTCTGTGCAGCTCTACAGCTCTGCAGTGCTGACAGCACTAAACCCAGGGTTTTGTCAGCAGACAAAGCAGGTAGGACTCCAGAAACGGAGAAAAGAGAGCAAATGTGTGCTGGGCTAACAACATGCTATTATAGACACCTTTTTCTGCCCCTTTTCCGTGTTGAATGGTTTGCTACCTGGGAAGTCCCTTTACAAATTGAAATTATTCATTCCATGCAGTATATTCACAGTGGCTGACATCAAATATGGTCACCCCGTGCCTAGTATTAGCACCAGACTGTAGTAAAACCAGGCTGTTAACTCCTGAAGAGACGCTGCCTGCAGCGGGGGAAGACAGCGCCGCTGAGAGCAAAGCAGATGAGCAACCAAAGGGGAATTCCAAGGTCGGCTTGAGGGCCCACCACTTGGACATTATAGGGGCACAACTGCTTCCCCAGCGATACGCAAAAGCTAATCTCATTTGTGGTGACTCGTCCAAATGTGCTAATTAAGGATTTAAATCTCTGCCTCTCTGGATGGAGAGGTTGTCTGTGTTTATGCATCTATTGTTAAAGAGCTTAGAGGCAGGAGAGGTGCTGCAGGTTGCCAGCTGACTCTAGTGTAGGAGCTATAACTCCTTTTTTTTTTTATTTTCACAGCTGTGCTCAGGGTTCTTGTGACTGCCAGGAAATCAGTAGCTGTACACTGAGTAACTCCTCATCCCTGTACTCAGCTCCAGTGAGACTGTATGCAGGGGAAGTCTGATGGGATTCGGTTTTCCTGGTCAGAGCTGCTGAGGACTGTTACAGCCTGATGCTCAGTTCCACCCCCTGCATGTTTGGGTGATGGAAAACCGAGCGAAGTGCATTTGGATTTGCCTGGGTGTGGGAAAGAAATGTCTTGCAAAGTTATCAGCGCTCTGAAGCTTGTGAGGGAGATAACAGCTGCATTCCAAAGACTCGGGGACTCCACATTAATAAGTCCCTTCCTCCCAGCCTTTGCTTCACACGTGATTTCAGGGCAAGGTGCTAACTCATCACCGCGCTAACATTATTGTTACCCAGTGCAATGTCTCATCTGCAAAGGAGTTGTGTGTGCGTGTGCGTACGTGCCTGTCTCCGGGGGACAGGAGGAAGTGGAGGCCCCTAATTATCCAGCCCTGCTCTGCGTGTTCTCTCACCTCTGTCCGCGTTAGTGACTAGGCTGGAGGGATGGTGCAGAGCACGGGGGTGTGGGCTGAGGGAGCGCGGTGACATCTTGGCTCTCTGCAGAGCGGCAGAAGTTACGTTAGGCATAGTGAAGCAGTGCAAAGGTGGCATTTCCTGGCAGTGTCAGGATTTGGACTAGCTCTCCCAACAGTCAAAATGATAACAGAAATGATAACGATGACTGACTCTCTGCAGCTTTTTTAACAATAGCAAACCCAGTTTCATTAAGCACAAATTCTTGATGCTTGATCTTTCCCCCTTTGCTTTAAAGCACTAATGTGTGCAAAAGTTCTGTTAATAATAAGAGGAACATTTTTTTCCATCCTTGGTTTTTTGTGAATTGTGGGGAGGGCAGGAGAAAGGACCGATCTAGACTACAGATCATGGTCTGTCCTCCTTGATGCCTGTACAAACCATTTGTATCATTCTGCCATGCTCATTTAGGTGCAGATACACTTTAAATCATAACCAATGTATAATGGATAGAAGGACAAACTGGAAGGCAGGTCAGGCATCTAGTATTGACCCTGTGAGCCATCCTGAACAGAATACTCTGTGCCTTGATTTCTCCAGCTTTGAAAAGGGGGTGGTGGTACTGCGAGGGACCATGGAAAATGCTGTAGAACTCTAAAATATTTTAACATAACAGAAGATGCCAGAGTAGATGTCAGCAAGGGTGTGATTAATATCTACAAGGCAGTTTCATGAGAATTTCTTCATGATTATCCTTTTCTATGTACTGCTGTGGATTTGGTTACATTTCTTGTCCATCTTCTGTTAGGACCACAAAAATGAGTATATGCATATGCTGTTAGGTGATTTCTGAATAATTGGTTCCGTTGTCTTAGTAAGGAAACTGGTTACCAACACCCGTACAGTTCCATGTGTGGTGCTATATTTTGTGGCACATTTAAACCTAAGCTGCAAAAAGATAGAAAAAAGGCCTGCATGGGGAGGGAGATGATGAATTTTACCTTTTGTGTCTGTAAATGAGAATTGTGCAGCCCCTGCGTGGGGTTTGGAGATGCTCTAAAAAGAAAATGTTCCCTCTTTTCCTCACTGGTCATGTGTATTGCAAGGTGTCCTGTCCTCTGCTTTGGGAATATACGACTTCTTGACTTTAGTAAATACTCTTGAACAAAAGGTCTGGCACAGGAGCTGGCAAGATGTCTGTCCTTTCCTGTGGCGTGGCAGCTTTAGAAAGCATCCTCTAAGCTCACTGACTGTTGAATCTTTCCGATAATCTGTGGTGACTTCTTGGCTTTTAGTGCAAACACTTGTGTGCTTCAGATCATGCCAGCCATGGTTAAGGTGATATACTGTGTATGCTACGGTTAGAGGACAACTAGGCTTCTTCCACAGTTGGGAACTGGAACAAATGCCTGGGTCGAAGACATACTTAAATCAAACTCCAGGTTTCACAATGACTGTTGGCTCAACCCTGACTGCATTTGGGAAGTTTCTGGTCCTCGGTTTTGCAAAACCTCATGTAAAGTTGCAGTGTTCGGAGCTTCTCTGGGTGTATTCCCGTTATGACTGGCCTCCTCTGCTGTCTCTCTGCAGCACAGGCACTCCTCTCTCATCTACTCCTGATCAATCACCCAAATGGGGTGGATTCCTCTGGCTTCTTGTTGTCTACATACATTGATTGAAAGTTGGGCCAAAGCGTACACTTCCAAACACGGGCAGTTCTGCTGCTTACGTGCTCCTTTTGCAGCACAAACAAGAATTTAGGCTAATGGTGGCAGATGTGGGTATGGCCTAGGGCTCCTGCTTTTGAACAGGGGATCTGGAAGCCTCATCTGCAAGTAAATTCACACGGCAAAATCTGCACTGCAGACAAAAAAAGATTTGCCTTGACATCATCTGCCCTGCTCTGAGATCCGCAGTCAGTCAGGAGAGCAATGCACAGCTCCCAGCCTCTCTAGCTCAGTAGAATTAAGGCTAAGCTTCATCATGAGCTAATGCAAGCTGTTCCCACCCCAAATAATTGGCTGCTGGATGGCTTTGTGTCTGTCTAACCATTACTGCATGTGGGTGGATGTGTTATGTGTGTGTGAATGAGTCTGCTTTGGAAACTAATACATAACATCGGGGGTGCATCTAATAATACAATACCTTGTGAGTGATGTGGATGTGAGAAGCGTAAAACAGAGCTGAGCGTGTTGAACATCTCTACAAAGATCACTCTTCCTTCCACGGTAAAACACCTCAGATGCCTTTCCAGTCCTCTGTTTCCCATAGCTGAACTTTAGAAGCAGGAAAATAAAAGCAGTGAAATTTCTTAAAAGCTCAATCCCCTGATCAGCACAACCCTCTTTGCAGGGCAGAGAACCCCATGGTGAATAGGAAATGACAGAGGTGTTGGCTTGTCCGTAGAGATGAAAGACAATGCCTATCCATGAGCATCGCTGCTGGAGACACTGATGTATGGAAGTCATGCATGACTTGGGGAGATGGGAGTTGTAACCCCCCTGGGACTTGGCAGCTGTTATAGGGTATTATTTTCACAAGGCTGAGCTGTTCTTAAACACTTCCTCTAGTGTAATCATCACACACACATTTTCTCGGTAATGGCAGGCCATCAGCGTTTCTTTCCAGTCTTCTTAGATAAGATGTACAGAGACAAGCTGTGAAAGAGCTGAACAAGATGCCTTGACGTTAGTCATTCACATTTCCTCAGCTTGGCCCATGAATAAGCTTTAGGCCTTGCTTTCTGTACACGTCCTTGTGGCTGAGGGTTTTTTTTCAGGGAAAAAGCACCTCTTTCGAATAAGGACAGGTAAGTGGCAACTTGTGCCTGCCCCAAACTTGGATACTAAGATCTTCAGTCCAGTTAGGAAAAAAAGACATATGGTTGGCTATACCTCTGGTTGTAATGGTTCAAGGTGGAGCATAGCTTTCCTACAGCTGGTCACAAGAGGAGGGTAGAGAATTCTTCACCAGCTCTTTGAAAACCTGTTTTTCAAAGGAAAGGTATGTACGTCCTGATTAGCTCAGAAAGCGGAGGGGAGGATATTCCAAATAAAGTAGTTTTGTGGTAATAGAAACTACCTTGATCACTCAAAATCCATGGCTGTTGACAGAGCAGACCGCTAGCCTTTATAGGCAGCCAGATCACACTGGGAGTAGTTTTAGTACAGTTTAAATGGTGTGCTTCAGCTTTGTTCATACCCTGCCCTGAAGCAGCAGTTGTGTGTTGTTCTGCTGTGTACTGTGTTAACTGCTGCATTTCACCTCAGCATTAGCCTTGCGGAAGTGCTGGGTAAAATTATGTCTCCACATACTGGGGATCTTGTGGATGCAGAAGGATAGATCAATTTTTTGAAATGAGTTTTTATCAGTAGAGGTATGGAGCCAAATTCCTTTGTGAGAATCCATTGCAGCTAGTGACGCTGGGAATCAGTTTTACTCCTTGGAGCTACTTCTGGCCTGTCTCTCTTGTATACGTACCTCCGAGGCACCTATGGGCGCTGTGTCTAGCACCGCCTGAGACCTGCTAATATTGCAGCACAGTGAGAGATACCAGATTACATTCACATTTTCATGTTTGTGGCATGGATCTTCAAAGCAGGATTTAGTGAGCTAGCTCTCTGTTGCTACAGCAGAAGCATTTTAGAGCACTGAATTTTCTGCTCTTCGCCCACAAAATAGCTGTTTCTGATTCAGTGATGTCTTTCATAAAGGAGATCCCTAATTTACAATCTGAATACCTAATGAGCTAAAATGTTTTTGGATATACTTGAGAGCAGAGATCATCTGCTATCTGCTCTTCCTGGACTCCAGTGAAAGACCTTCGGCTGTTCCCCACGGAAACCAGAGGGCGCTGAGGATGTTGGCTCGAGTGACGTGCAGAGCTTTCTTCCAGGTCCCCTCATCACTGAACCATCTTTATACTTCTCTTTCTCAGCCTTCCTGTGATCTGTTGAGTGCCACCCAGTTGGGCTGAATCACATCCCGTATATTTCTGGTGGGATGAATTGGAAAGAACGCGGAGGAAAACCCTAGCTTTTGCCTTACTACTAAGCTTACTTAAACAGAAGGACTAGATTAACTAAAAAGAAGAAAAACGTAGAAATCATGTAATCAAGCATTATTGCAGCGCACAAGTTCCCAGCTAGTTTACATAACATGCTAACACGTCCCTGCTCCTGCTGAAAGCAAAGGTTAAGTGAGTACCTGCTACGGTGGCCTTGAAATTGGGTCCTGTATGTGTAGAAGTAAAAAACTACAAGTATATCTCATGTTTTAGAGAAGAGGGCCTTTGAGAGTGCGTTCGTGTGTTGCTTCTTCAAAAAGCTGGAATTTATTGAGACATTGCTGCCATCCCAGGTACCCAAAACAGGGCAGGGAACTGACTTGCCTCTAGGCACCACAAGCGAAGGGTAAGACATGTCTTTTCTTTTAAGACACAAAGTTTAAACGCCTGCAATAGTCTTTTGTGGCTGTAACTTTCAGTACCCAGGGCATGCTTAGGTTCTCTTGGGGTTTCTTTTTCTGGACTCGGGACCAGAAGTACATCTTCCTAGACTGGGGAGGAGGGCTGTGGCATCCGCAAAGTGCTGTTGCTCATCTTGCAACAGCAAGATGAAACGTGTGCTTCTCTGCGCTTCAGGCATGAATAAACCCTGTTCTCACCGAAAGAGGAAAAGAATCTAGAAGGAGCTCTGTGATGAGTTCCTGCCTTGAAATAAGGGGACTTAAAATTTAAAGCAGGATCAGGTAGATTTGAAATACACACTTACACCTCATTTGTCAGTGGAATCTGCACCTTAAATAGGCAGGAAAGTGCTTGAATATCACTGCCTTGGAATAGATACCTGTCCCACTATCCTTTTGGTAATTGTTTGCTGTGTCAACAAAACTCCTTGCATGTTTCAGTGATACCTGAAGTCTGTGGTATTATATTGGTCATATGTCCAAAAATCTTTAAAGAGATTGTTACTTCACATTCCCTTTGTAGCATGTCTGAGCGCCGATGCTGAAGTGCAAATACAGGGGGTTTCTTTTTCATTATTTATTGGGTTTTCATGACTATCATATCTGCACTGTCCCAGCTGTTTGTAGAAATAGCTTTGTAATATTTCCGTGAAATAGCAAGGATATATATTCCCATTTTATGTCTGGAAAACTAATATACAGACAAAGTATATTATTTTCTAGAGAGTTGCTCACAGAATCTGAACTTCAGTTATGCAGGCAGCACAGGTAGTTCCTCAGTGACAGGACCGTCCCACCTTTTCCTGCAGCGTCCCTCTAGGTAGGCTGGAAGCTGGCAGGCTGGCGCCTCCTTGTTATGTATTGATGGAAAATGGGCTGCATCAATCTGAATATATTTCTGAAACAACTTGTTTCTGGCAGGTTGTTCATTCTAAAAATATATTTATTTCTAATTGCTGAGCGGAATGCTTAATGAATTCTTCCTTCCCAAGAACAATTAATCAAAGAAATGATTTAGGGCTGGCACTTGCTCCCCCAGGGCTCAATGGCTGTGTTCCATTGTCTTAAATAGAGCAGACCAAGCCCAGCCCATACTGGAAAAGATTTATCTAAGCACTTTTTAATGGTGCCCATCACTATTTATCTGGATGTCTCTGGCAGAAGAATACTGTATGCATTGGAGGAACAGCACTGAACATTATAGTAGAGTTACAGCAAGCCACGGTGTTTTGCAACCAGTGTTTTCCTGTTTTGTATAATTTTTTAAGAAGTATTATGCAAACTCGCATTGATTGTAATGGGGATTTGGAATGGTGAGGAAAGAAGGGACTGCAGTTACAACTTCCTCCAGAAGGTTTCTTGACTGGAACAAACTGCTGGAGCGGACTGTGTGGGTCACTGAAGCCCTGCAAAATGGATTAGAGCTTTAATAAAGGAGAATCCCCTGAGAATCCCCACCACACCACAAAGATGTGCCCTTTCTGCAAAAGATCAAAAGTCAGAAATTTGCAGCATGTCATGGAAAGAGTGGGAGAGATCCAGCAACGTCCTGAAGCTTGGCAAAAGCCAGATTTGTGTGAAGTGAAAATGCCCAGATCCCCTAGCACCTGCCTCCTTTATAGGAGTGTTATGTAGCATGCTCCATGGCACGCAGGAGGATGAAAAGCCAAAATGTCCAGTCTCACACGAGGGGAAAGGCCTTATATGCCCTGAATGTGGCTACTGAATTTTTTATATTCTGTATAATTAGTGATTCAAAGCATCTTCTTTGGGCAAGCATGTCTGACAGTATCCTTTCTAGGGGAGAATATATTTTAAATGTTCAGTTTCTGAGTTTTTCATTTCTCCTATCTCAGAGTACCAAGTCCTCCCCGTTTTCCCCCAAGTCTCATGCTGCCCTTCAGCTTCTGCTGTGTTTCCCCATTTCAGTCAGCTCAATGCAGAGATGTTTGTTGGGGCACCAAATAATAGTTTCTCAACAACTGAAAAGGGCTTTGGAGCACAGTGGCTCTTTCCATAGGGAACTGCCTTTCTGTGGAGCTGAAGTGCCAAACTGGGAGCTGAGTTGAGTACCCTTAAGACATTGGAGTGGATGTCGGGATTGCTGGTCTCTCTTCTCCTTTCTTCTGTGGACCTGCATGTGAGTGAGGCGCTCCAGAAAGAACTGCCTCTCCGTGCCTCAGTTTCCCCAGCTGGCAGATGCTGATGCTGCGACTCAGCCACCTGCCATAAAGTGCTTTGAGGTCAAAAGGAGAAAACCCCTTGTGAGTTACGTACTGTTTCAGTACATGCGGTAATTAATTCAGCATCCGATGTTTGGAGGGGATAGTGAATTCACGTGGATGCCTTAGATAAGCGTAGCCTTAGCACAATGTGTTTCTTCTGAGATCTAAAATAATCAGAGGCAATTGGACTTTTTTTTTCCTTAACTGCTGCATTTTTAGAAGGTGATTCATCTCTTGTCTGGGGTCTTGGATACCTGAATAGCCCCAAGATCCCAGCAGCATTAGTCTTTTTGAGGATTCATTGTGCTCCAATCCAGCCTGCATAACTCATTGCAAACAAGAGTCTGATGTTAGCAGCAGGAGAGTTGGGGAGGAAAAATATTTTCTGCTTTTGAAACTGAAACACACATAGTCACCACCACGTTATCATTTCAGATGTCTTACTCCCTCCCACCCCCATCTTGTCTTCCCCACTGAAAGAGGCTTTATGGCTGGCATTTTGTGCTGAAGCTTGTCTGAAACAGTGACGCCAGCATTAACATTTCCCACCAGGGCTGAAAGTAATGTTGTAAACCAGTGTTCTTCTATTGATTCTCATCAAGTAATACTGATCAGTAGGAGCCAAAGTTTGGAAACAGTACAAAATATATACTCCATCTATTCCAATCCATGGTTCTTACACGTTGCTCCTTTGGCATTTCCTCAGCCTCCAACACTTGAAGCCATACTTCTGTTCACAAAGTAGGCAGAAGATTTGCTCTAGAGTTGTCATCCCTGTTGGCCAAAGTGTTTTTAACCCAGAAGCAATACCTGTTAAAGGAGGCGTTTGACTTGGGAGTGTAAGTTGGGAGTGAACTCTCTCTTCCGGGTCTTCTTACCCCTGTGCTACATAACCACTAGGTCTGTGGTGAAGTGTCCTTGTCAGGGGTGGAAGCTACACACAGGCAACGTGTTCTGTCAGTCTGGCTTTTTCTCTCCTCAGTGAGCATGCGGTTTAGGAAGTTTTGAGCCTTTAGATTAACACAGCTATCAGTATGATCATTCCAGCAGATCACTGAAAAACCCCAAACTACTTTCTATTGCCTCTTTCTGGCAGCTTTTTGGATTCCCATCCTGCCATTAAGCAGGAAGGAGATTAAACTTTTCCTCCCTGCCCCATCTGGCATATCCAGGGCTCACACAGAGCAATAGGAATGAACATGCACGGGTGCTGAAGTCTGGCAGATGCTGTTGCTTGTCTCAGGCATAAATCCTGATAACTCTTAAAGTTGAAGAGAGAATAGGAGAGTGCACGTGTGCCTTATCCTGCAAGCAGAGATGTATCTCATTGAGTCAATGGCTTCGTGTAGCTGAACAAAGCTGGATCAGGCTCAGGTTTGATCCATCCTCAGGCACAGGAAGCTCTTCTGCTGTTTTTTGGTCTTGCATCATAAATGGATGTAAATGGCCAGCCACTCAGCTAAACTACAAACATCGTTGTTTCTAAGGCCCCTGGTGACCTGCTGCGGAGATGGTTGTCCTGGTGGCTTGTGGTTCAAAAATTACAGTGGGTAACCCAAACCTGGGTCTGTAGGAGCCTCTGTGAGAGACCACCTGTCTCACCCTGCTTTCCATTTGGGGAGACTGGAGTTGTGATTCCTATTCAACATCAAGCTGTAGAAGACTTTTTCTCAGCCTGGCAGATGACTTAGCTATCTGCTGCATGCATTTGTCACCTCTTTGTGCCCTACGACAGAGCATGAGGGGATAAATTTGTCAATCCAAAGCGAAACAACAGCTACCAGAAAGCAGAGCAATGTCCCCTCCACTGTCCCCCGCTTTCTAAACTGATTCTTATTTAGTTGTGTGACTCATGCCACCTCTCTGCCCTATTTTAGTGTTTAAATTTAGTAAATTTGGGTTCCTAGCGGTGAGGCTGACATCCTCATCATGTAAACTCATATTATGTCAAGAGACCCATGTCAATACAAAATAGTTAAGAATCCAGCTTGTCATCCTTGTAACTTCCCGAGAAAAGTTGGTGGAAGATACCTGTTCTATCAGTTCGTGTCGTATGTCCTCTGCCACTCTTGCAGTAGCATTTACTCTGAACTAATATACATACATACATGTATCTATATCTTCTATATAGGTGTAAAGTATACCTGCAGCACTGAATCCTGTAAGCGTGAGCTGCTGTTTATACTCTGACAAATAAAGGTGAAAGATCAGATTCAGAGAAGTGGGCTTTGAAACCTCTACCTGTATGTCTCCGTGAAGTTGGAGCCTGGGCATTCTGAAATAAGATACAGCCCATTTCCTTCATACACTTGGGTACAACTCAAACCCTTGGCCCAAAATCGCTGCTTTTTGAGACAATTCAGAACTCCCTAGTGCAGATCCACCTTTCTAACAGACTGCCCGAACATTTGAATTTGACTCATGCTAGATGTTGGATATGGGCCAAGGCTTGAACTTCATAATGTCACAACTTATGCATGTCTTTAGGCTTTAGTCCTTCACATTCCACAACATATTCATGATGACTTGGAAGCTGCAGCCCTTATTGATCTATCCGTTCTCTACAACAACAACATATGGCATGTTTCCATGGCAATAGGTCCCCCTAAAGGGGCTTCCTTCCTTTCCTCAGTTTATTGGTCTTTTTCATTATTAAATCATCAGAGATAAATGCACACCGAGAAGGGTCAACGTCTGGATCAATGGGCAGCAAACAAAGAGGAACTTTTCCATATTCATACAAGTGAGAGATTTCAGAAGATCAAACAATGCAGAATTGCCAGGCCCTTAGCATGTCAGTCTCATACATAATGTATTCTGGGAGCTCTATGAAATCAATACACGTCTAACACCTTGAAAACCTTCGGGATTTGGCAAGGCAGGGGGGTGGAAAGAGGAGGGGGGAATCAAGACATATTTGTGAGCGCATTAGGGTGGGATATGAAGAGAGGGTTAAGCTCTCTGGCCTGGGCTTTCTGCCATGGGTGCAGTTTTGGTTAAATGCTACAAATAGAAAATTGTACTTAATTCTTTAACTCTGGGAGGATGTGGTGTCACAGGTTCCTTCTGAGGAAGTTTGATGAGACAGCCATGGAGTGGAGCACTTCTGCTGTGATGTGGCTGTGCAGGAGGTAATCCCAGACCCCCAGCAGCTGGGGTGCAGTCTGTCTATATCTACCCTCAACAGGGAGCCTGAAGTGGTCTAATGTACCACCGGTAGGGAGAGCAGTCCGCCCAGACAGGTGAGAGCTTGGTTTGCCAGTGGTGGCACTGACCTGCTTTCCTTCTATAGGAGACTTGTGCTTATGAATCTCCCACTGAATCTGCACCGTATTATCTTCCCAACGGTGTCTCCAGCCACTGCTGCAATGAATTTCCACTGCAGAACAATTTATATCTTTGATCACCTCAGTGATGCTATGAGAACAACAATAAATTTTCTGGGTTCGGTGTGTAAATGTTCTTTGTTTAGGCCTCCAAAAAGAGGGAATAAGCTTTCCTACAGGTAGTACCCACAAAAATCTCACTGCTTTTACAGCTGGTCACAGGAGAATTCTCCATGAGCTAGTAATAGCTGCATCCAGGCAAGTGAGAAAATATTACTAATGCTGTTTTTAGTCGAAATCGGGATGTGTGGTCTGTTCTGTTGGCCTCCATCCTCCAAATTTAGAGCCAGAACAAAGAAAGTCTCTTGTGGCGCTCTCTGTTTCTGTGTGTGCATTCCCCAAAAGGGGAAATGAAATCTTGTTTATTTTTACCTTTCTGGGAAGATTGCGTTCTAAGTATAGATTTAAGATCTGGTTTAATTTGTTAGGATGGTATCTGCAGGCCGGAAGGCAGTGGGAGTTGAGGAGAATGGTCAATTGACTACTTCGTGCAGAATCCACTGTGACTTTTCTTATTCTTGTGAGGTGTTTATGTTTCAGCATTATTGGAAATGAAGTGCAGGAACATATTATTTCTGTGTGATACAGTATGTCTGCGGACCAAGGGCTAGGTGTAAGTGTTCCAATACATTTGCATTTATCAAATGGCAGATTGCACAGAAAACTCTTGAAAATGCTTACACAGTTTCTATTAAGCACACTGCAGGGTTAGGTGGTAGATGTTGACTTTATACATTGGGTGTCCGGAACTCTCATTATCCCAGGACATGCGCAAGCCAGGCAGCAGTGCTGTAGCCTCCGTGAACTCCTCTGTCCTGACATGCCTCAGACTGTAATGAAATGACACCCCGCAAGGTTTGCTCTGTCTCCAGGAAACTGAGCTTAGTGATACCACTCGCTGTGTAGTTCACATACACCGTATGGCATTTGGGGGAACTTGAGTGAAAGATAGCACTATCTAGTGGTTAGAGCGCTGTTTTCCAATAGCCAGGTCACTTAAATTCTATCATCAGCTTCCTTATCTGAGTGAAAGTTAAATACACTTATGAGAAGGGGTGTCAGCAGCTCTTTTGGATAAGGTTCCTTTTTTTTTTTTTAACATGCTTGAACAATACTTTTCTTACTGTGGTTTTGGTTCATGGCTGGTGCACTTCGGTGCAAAGATAATACAAAGTGCTTGGGGTTTCTGAGACAGAAAAATAGGAAACAATGAAGTTGTTCCAACAAAGTCACAGAACGTCAAGACTGTCTACCTTGGCTGAGTCACAAAGCCTGCTTTAAACTGACTAGATGGAGGCCATAGAAATGTCTCTATCTTGATAAATCTGGTTTCTATGGGACAATCACCACGTTTCTTGGTGGCTCTTCTAGCAGCTCCAGTCGGCAATGCTGAATGTCCCAGCTATCCAGAAGAGTCCCGAAGGGGAGATTTCCTTGGAGGTCCTGGCGTATGGCACGTTCTCTCTACCTGCAGAGGCCAAAGCCCACACAAGGCAAAGGCTTTGCCTTTTCTCCTTAGCTAATACTTGATGAAAAAGGCAACTCCCCTGGTAATGAATTCACGTTGTGTTTGGCAGTTTTTGATAGAGCCGGTGGGAGGTGCAAGGTCCAAGGCTTTTATAGTCATGGCAATGAGAGCTGGGGCTCATCCAGGGGGGCTGCCCGTCACGGTGCTGTCTGTGATCCGCTCGGACCACGCTGGCAGCAGGGCTGTGCCAACAGCTACCAAACTCCGTGTTTATTCAGAGCATTGAGCTGTGTCATAGTTCAAACAAACACATTCCCTGGTAGATTACCTTCAACATAAGGTCTGCGTTACTAGTTCTCAGTTCTTTTGAATTCTCCTGTAAAAAACTCTGTCATGCAAATCTTCCATCTCTTTAAGAAGCCTGACAGTAGAGTGGGTGTATTGTAGGTACTATCAAAGAACTAATAATTTAAGCTAGCACATATTGATATAATGTGTTGTGTTTTGTAAGTTAAAGAAAGGGCATAATTCACAATGTACTGTTCTAATTGGTTAAATGCATCAGTGCCTGAAATGTGTTGTTTGCAAATTGTTAAGTATTACAGCTGGAATAAAAATATCGCTAAGTAATGTGTACATTTATATTTTTACAATGGAAAAGAAAGGAAATTTCCCCTTTGCTGCTACTGATCAAATTACAGTATGTAACATGACTGGAAACCTCTTCTGACGCTAGGCAGCCAGATTTTCTGGATAGTGGTTCTACCTCTGAATAAGTTACTTAAGTCTTTAGTATCTCGCAGTCTATCTATTTGTAATAGAGGATGATAATACTGTCTTAATTTTATCTGTTGGGATTTAATTAATGTATGGACATTACTTTGAAAAATGCAGGGTGTTGATTATTGTTTAATAATGTATAGTGTTAGATTTAAAAACTGATGATAGAGAAGCAATAAAAAGCTAACATGCTACCTTGCTTGGACTGCAAATGGCGTTTTAAAGTATTACATAAGCAATAGCTTTCTTAATTTTCCACTCCCCCAAATCCATGTAATTATATTTTAAGGTGATAATATAAGCATATGTGTTAAACTCAAAACACAGTATGGAATTCTGTGCTGTTCAGAGGGGATTAGGTGAGCAATTATGTAGACTGGAGATAATCGAAGTGAAAGGCTAAATACAAACCTTGGAAAATAGCTTGCCTCAAGTAAAACTGACAGTTGAATTCAGTGAAAATTTTGTCAAAGACAGCATGTGAGTTTTCAGAAATCTAGATGCAAAGTGCTCCAAGGCATACACCTCGTTTGTAGCGAATGCTGTACTGTGAGATAACCCTACTCATACACCTGCTTATGTAAGCACTTAAAATTCATCACCAGCTAATAGTCATTTTGCTCCTGATAGGAAAGTTAATCACATGTAGAATTGTATCCCATCTTAGTAACTCATTGATACCATTCACTCCCTGGTACCCAGCTGAGGCATCATGATGACTACGGCATCTAAGTTCAAAAGAAAGCTGAATAGCTGACTACCAGCTGTACAGGCCTGCCTCCTTACTGTCACCATGAGGAGACAGCTGGAACATCTTCCTCAGACCCACAGGTGCAGGCAATCGGGATGTAGCCCGTAGCCGCTGTAGCAGCCCTGGGTGTATCTCCACTGTTTATTTTCTACGTATTTGCACAGCAACAACTGGCAGTGAAGTTGAATTTGGTGCAGCCCATGCTCGGTAACAGCCAGGGACAACCATGGTGGAATGAGAAGCAGCCAGCGCTGCCGAAGCAGGCAGCCAGGGAATTCTAGAGGAGGCTGGGACACAGCAGAGCTCTTTTCCTCCTGCTGTCGTAATGCATGGCTAATTATCAGTGCTCTCAGGGGTTTTATTCAGGATGGCAGAGGATACATATTATTTGCATAGATTGGTCAGAAGGAATTAAAACTGTTTGTCTTATTCTTTAGCTGGGTCCCCCTAATTAGTTCCTATCATAAAGCACACAGAATATTTTTGTAAGTCATTTGACTCTTTTTTTGGTGGGTATTCTTTTCAAAGAGGTTTTCTAGAGCACAGGTATTTGAATAACTCCCTATAAATAAACGAATTCTTCTAGCAAGTGAATTCTTGGACTCAGTAGCTGGTTAAGTGTCCTTTAGTGTGTTTAGGAGCAGTGAATCACCATGTTCCTCCTATTATCTCTGTGAATAATGCAAAGTTTGTAACTCTCCAGTAGAAATACGCCTACTCATATCTGGGAGAAGTAATGCTTCCAAAGACAGGGAAGGGTCTCTTCCTGCTTTTTCTCTCCTGTGTGTTCAGATACCTGTGTGAATGGCTGCTTTCTGGAGTAAACTTTCCTCCCACCGTTGCTGCTCCAGCCACACTGACATCCGCTAATGCTCTTTACAAAAGATGATTTCTATTTCTAGCCCGACGAGCAGTCCTGGGAATTAAAGCGCGACCTCTTTCCTGTCAGGATAGTTGCTGGTGAGCACAGCAGTGTCTAATTCAACGTGCAGTCCAGAGGGGGGAAGGGAGCTGCCTCTCTGGAGAAAAAGGGCACATTTTCATCAGCTTTTTAAAGGAATAATGTAGCAATTCCTCCCCATGCAAAGCAGAGGATGGAGATGTCATTTGTGACTCAGTAGGTGGCACTCTGTTTCTTGAGTCAGCACCGAGCCAGTGTTCCTGCCTGGGCTTGGTAGAGCAATTGGATTTGTCTTTGGTTTTGGTTTTAGCAAGATGTGTTCATTAAAGATCTGTTCTTGTAAGGTTAGGGAGGTTGGCCACGGTGTCTGAGCTGAATGCCATTGCTGGTGAGAATATCCTGGCTCTGTGGCATTTTCAGTTAGATGCATTTTTATTTTTTCCTTCCTTTCTGTGCAATTTCAGGCAGTGCCTCAGTTCAACCCAGAGCTGGCCACCTTTCGGCAGAAGCTGAAAACATCCAAAAAACTTTGTTAATTTAGAGGTGAGGTTGCTCAAGTCTATTTTCTCGTGACAGTGCAAACACTGCAGAGCAAGAACAGAAGGCCCACGAATGTGGCTTTGAATGCCAGACTGACACAGTGATGCTGACCGGGCTCACCTCTGCAATTCACTATTTTCTCTCCAATTGGTCACAATCCTTCCTGAGCTCATGCACTGTAATTGGTTACACTGCATCATGGAATAGGTTTGAAAAATCAAGGTTTATTTAATTTAAAAAACAACATCCGAAAGCAATATTCCTAGCCTGCTGTTACATTATGCACTAGACAGAATGGAAAGAGGATCTAACTTCCTGGTCAAAACCCACAAACTAATACCTACAAAGTGTACATACTATCAAATCAAGGGAGCGACACTGACAATGCTTGAAGAGCGTATATTCTTGAAGTGTCTTTGCCACACTAATTCTCAGGCGCATCCTGTTACAACTAAATAATATATTAGGAATTAAAAGATGGGAGGTAGCGGTGCATGTTAAAATGTGATTTTCAGATCTAAGCAGCATGCATAGAGTAGGATGTAGTATAAAAAACAAGTATGTTTGAACAAGACATCTGGTTTACATAGTGCTGGCTGTTCCCTGTGCTGTGAGCTGTTCAGTCACACTGAGTCAGCTGTAATAAAACAATGCATTCATATTTATTGATTTTTTGTGTAGGCTTTTGAAGACAGGAAGAGAAGTGAGAAGAAGACAGGATATCAGAGGAGGATGTCCGTGAGATGCGTCTCTGTTAAACTCTTTTTCAAGGGATATGAATAGCTTCAGATCTTGTTAGACCCAAGAATCAAATTCAGGTCCTAACCCTTATTTAGCCTCAGACTTCCATGGACAAATCCCATTCTCTTAATTTTGCTGTGTGGCTTCTCTCTCTGCAAGACAGGGATAATGGCTCTATCTGCCTCTCATGGGTGCAGCAGAGCCAATTTCATCACTGTCAACTCTGTGGAATCCCTGGGTGAAAGGAACAACAGAAATACAGAAAACATGGGTTATTAATAGCTGGTGCTTGCCCTTACATACATCACATGCACCGTTAGTCATTCTGGCCAATAATTTACAGGGAGTGAAAAGGTGTTCATCAGTGTAAATACAAAATGACACATGGATGATACTAGACCTCTGAGGTGTTGCGGGCCCTGAGAGGCTATTCAGTCTAAATCCCGTGGTGCCACCCTGAGCAGATCATGCTTCATATGTGGGTAAAATTAAAATGTGCAGGAGCTGTGGAATCTTAATAGTTAATTTTTAACTTGTAGGCAGTTTACATTGTAAAGACAGGTGAACTTCCTGTGCTGGAATTGGTGCGCAGACCAAATTTTCAGTGGTTCGCAGCTTTTTCTGCTTGCTTCATAGAGTCCGAAGGTTATCTCCTCCCTGACACCATGGATACCCTTTTATTAGCAGGGGTGCATTGGATACAAAAGTTTACCTTCTGGGTTTTGTAAGTGATGGCTTTAAAGGTCAGACCTGAAGGGAGCCTGTGACAATAATCTTGAGTCACTAGTACACCCTTGAGGAGAACTGTGGTTTAAGAAACACACGGCGATGAATTTTAGCACTTCATCTTTGCTTGTCCACATTGCAAACCATGATTCTCTGTAGACAATTCAGCAGTAAGAGCAGACTGGGACTGAAGAGCGTGTGTGAAGTGAGTTTGAAGATCTTAGAACCGAAATAGCAAGAAATGCTGTAAATCAGGATGCAGGACAGCTGGCCGTGGTATGACCAGGCTTGAGTATAAGAGACGGGGGTAGCAGGAAGTGCTACAGTCAGGCAGAAAGCATTTTGCTGGGGTTGTGTGTGGGGAAAACATCTTACTTAAACTGTGAGCCATCGTAGCCACTGTTGTTATTTTCCCCGGTTCCCACTGAGTACCGAAATCACCAGCCAGCGTAGAAATAAGGGGCAGAAAAATCCAAAGATCTGTGAAGAAAGCCGCTTACCTTTACATCTCTGCATGTCTGACCATGTCTGTATCATTAATTTGAAACTTGGGAAAAATAATTTTCCTTGTGCGTATCTCCTTCTGTATCCCCCAAGGCAAATTAAAGATGGCTGGGAGATTATTTATTTTCGGTAATAATATAGACACTGCTTCCAGACTTCCTGCTATTGTGTGATTATTTAGATTAATTGACTAGGAAAGCTGCAGCATCATCTCAGGCCCTTAATAAGGAAGACCGCAACATGGATTTATACAATATTAATGCATATTCCTGTGTGACATGGCCTTGCTTTCAGAAGCATATGGACAAATCTCATTGCTGAGTGTCTACCAGCACCAACTGTACTTTTATACTAAGTGAAGGGTTGCATGCTACCTTGCCTGCAGGGGCATGGCACCTTGAGAGCAAGAAAGAGATAGTTGATGACATTTTTAGAAACCTCGTTAGTGGATAACTTTGCTCATACTGAAGTCAGTTCCCATCAGCCTCTGCTGAACGTTTCTGAGAATTACTGGTGCGCTGCTGGTTTGTGACCCTGTCTCTACATGTGTAATCTTAAATATTCTTTTAGGTGCTTTAAAGTGTCATGTTCTTAATAAGGAGAGAGAATCTATACAGAGAAGGCTTTTAAGGCATATTCTGCCCTTTTTGTTTTCCTGCTGAGAGTTTAACAATTCGGTGTAGTTGCCTTACTATAGTGATACTGTTCTGCAGCAGCTCCGTCTGGTCCGAGGGCCAGGCTTAAGCTGAACAACTCTTACCAAAGCTAGGTTTTAAGGATCTTTGAGACAAATCTGTTTCTTGTAAAACATTTCAGTGATTTTGACTGTAATCTGTCAGACAGATAGAGAAGCAGCATGTGTGTGTCCCTCTGCAGCAAACCCAACAGTTTCCTTTGTTACATCATTGTAAATCCAGAGTCATTCTGTTGACTTCACTGCTATTGAGACGATTGGTTTAAAGGAAGGCTCAATTCTCTCCCTTGGGTTAACTTGCTGTCGCCTTTTTATGGTCTAGGGAGTTTGGCTTATTTTGTACTCAAAAGATTAATAATAATATAAACACCATACTAATTGGTGTGACTGACTGAAAGAGCCACTGTGGCTTTCTGAGTGTTGCATCCTCAGGTTTAAGCGACCAAACCTGATAATCGGTTTGCTGCATGTACTGTGCTCATTTGCTGTGACAAGTGCATCTCAATACAAGTTAGTTATGATACCTCACAGTATTATAGTAGCTACCCTGTAGTATACAATGTAGAGCTGATGAAATCTTGGCAATGTGAGACCACAGTACATTGGCATCTCTACACGTGAAACATTTGGAGGGGACTGGAGCACCACTGTGTTAGGCAGTGAGGCTTCTTTGTGAGACTCCTCAACAAAGTATGAGACCCAGAAAAGTTTTTAGTCCTCACTCCGGGTGAGATGTGTCAATGCTGTGTGATTGTGTATCTTTTACACTAACACCTGGGGAAAATCTTAAAAAAATCCAAACAAATAAATTAGGAAATGTGCTCAGAGTGTGTGTGCCTTCAAAACCAAAAATGAATGTTGTTGTAAGGCCCACTGGATAGTATTGACTTGCCACTAGAGTGAAGATAAGCTTCTTGGAGACTGTGCTTCATGGCACAGTAGTTAAATGTTGTCGTTGCTTACTTTAGAAATGAAAGAGATATTTCCAGGCACATGACTCAGCTTTATTGATCATTTCTGTACAACACAGGATTCTATAGTGTGTGCACTAAACTCCTAAAGTCCAGGCTCAGTGTAAGCTTGGCTCAGCAAGAAATTTAAACTGAATGCTGTAGATCACAGCACGGTCTCCAGATCCACCCTGATCCCAATGCTATCGGTGCTGGCTACTTCTAAAGAAGGATCAGGCAGTAGGAAGAAGCCTGATGATTTTAACCCCAAATGGCTGTATTGGCATGCAAACTCTGAGGCCTTCCAAATATTTGTCCTCTCTCTCTCTCTTTACCTAACAGTCATTGCAGTAACTGCAAGTATGTCAGTCTCTTCTTGGGTGGCTCTGAAGTCCCAGTCAAAGTTTTCAAGTGGGCATGTCCAGGTGTGTACTTAATTCCTTTCTGAACCCTCTAAGCCAGAAGATGAGTGTTCCTATGATATTAAGTACTTAATTAGCACCTTGTGCACTCTGAGTACATCAGGCAGACTGGCAGAGCATAGGGAATGAATGACAGTAGAGATGTATAAAGCACATTAGTTCTATTGACCTGGGTTCCCTGATCTCCCACTCTATAGCTGATCTCACGTGTCTCTGTCTTGCTGTCCAGGTTTTATTGGGATTTGACCATGCTGCTCCTGATGGTAGGGAACCTGATCATCATCCCTGTGGGCATCACTTTCTTCAAGGATGAAAACACTACACCATGGATTGTCTTCAATGTGGTTTCGGACACGTTCTTCCTTATCGACCTTGTCCTCAACTTCCGAACAGGCATTGTGGTGGAGGACAACACAGAGATCATCCTAGACCCACAGAGGATCAAGATGAAATACCTGAAGAGCTGGTTTGTGGTGGATTTTATCTCCTCCATCCCCGTGGACTATATCTTCCTGATTGTTGAAACTCGCATTGATTCTGAGGTGTACAAGACAGCCCGGGCACTGCGCATCGTGCGCTTCACTAAGATCCTCAGCCTCCTGCGGCTGCTGCGGCTCTCCCGGCTCATCCGCTATATTCATCAGTGGGAAGAGGTGAGCAGAGGCTGTGATGCACTTGCATCCTAAATCTTTTCTCCACTTATGCTGGCATTACACAAAAGTGCTTTCTTTGAAGGCCCGTTCTCCTACTTTATGCCGGTGTGAATGCTAAAGAATTGTGTCCTGAGTCTAATGCTTTGCTTTTAGCAGGTTCCCGAGAGGGCCTTCAGCATATTGTTACATAGTCACTCGAGACTGTACTATCTGCTTCACGATCATAATATATATAATCTGTGGAGATGATGCGTGGGCTGGGAGGAGAGTAAGTACAGGTGGACCCCCTGCAGGAAGGGTGTAGTTACAGAGCTGCCTGTGAGGGGAGCAGTTAGCCAGGCAGCGAGGTCTTGCCCTCTCACAGCCCCAAAAGGTCCAGACAGAGCTCAGAGGAAAGGTCTAGAGACAGCTGGTTCACAGAACCTGTGGCGTTTGTGTACCCAAGCATCTTCTTCTTTTACATGCTTATCTCTTGAATAAATGACTCGGTGATGTGTTTATAACGTTCTCGCTTTCTAAATTCTCTGACGCTATGTGAAGGGGAAGAGGAAAGAAGAGCAATCTACAGACAAATGGGGTCTGTTTAAAGACGTACAGGTCTGGGGAAAGGCAGGGGCCCCACTACCACTGGCCCCTGTGCCGTTCCCAGGGGAGTTCCAGTACTCAGGGTGAATTGTCAGGCCTAATGTGAGTGAAGCCACAACCTTAGAAGTAGCTTGAAAATTGGTTATTTTTTCCTGTCTCCGTGCTCTCCAAAGCAGAGAGAAAGCTCCCTGCAGCTTTCTCCGCATGTCAGGAGCATATTTTCAGGACAAGGAAAGCTGGTCAAGGCAATTTAATCTTCCTCCCCATACTTTCTCCTCCGCTTTGGAGCAGAGCCTGATGCAGAGCATGATCTAATGCAGAGTGTGCTCCTGGGAATGTGAAGGGAAAGCAGCCATGCAAGTCATGGCTAGATTGCACCGAGCTGTCAGAACACTAATTCATGACAGAGCTGAACCGTTTCCTCCTCCCAGCATCACAGACTCCGAGGGAGAGCACTGGTGCATACTTTACAAATCTCAGGCTTCATCTTTGTGGTGGTATGATTTGTGAATGCTTCATTTACAGCAGAGTGTAATGCCTTGTTGAAGTTTGGGATGACATTGTGCAAGGTGCTGTACAGAGGTATAGGGAGAGACGGCTGCCGCCCCGAAGAATTCACTACTAGGTTAATTTGCTTCATAGCACGGGCAGGCAGGAAGTGCATAGAGAGGTGGAGATAAATAAAGCAGAAGTGTCTTTCCCGGTGTGACTCGGTAAGTCAGAGACTGAGCAGAGCAATGAAATATCTCCAGGTCTGTTGTCTTGTCCCTTGGTTACATTGCTTCTCTGTCCTCTAATCCGAGAACGCTCAGGAGAGGCGAGTTGGTGGCTTAGGCTGTTTGTTGTCAAAGTAGCTCCTTCATACAGATTTACATGTAGCCACAGCAGTGCAGAGCTCCCTGCTCGCTTGTTTCTGCTCCGTGACTTCCTTGCCATAACGTGGTTGAAGAAGATTTAAGTATATTTGCTGTTGATTGTACTGAATTTGTTTTAAAAAATAATGAAATGAAAGCAAATCGGCACCCTTTCCCTGTCTCACTTCTCGTACAGTTTCATTGAGCAGCCATTTCTATTTTCAGTCTCGTAATACAAATCGGTGGGGTGTGTTGCCCTTTTGCTGGCTGTCATGGGTACCGGGGGACCGCACAGCCAGGCGCTCTCTGGATCCCCCCTGAAGAACAGACTCCCTGGAGTGATGCAGTGCTGCAAGTGGAAGGGACAGATGGTGTTGGATTGCAGTTTGAGACTGCAATGCAGACTCTGTTATGCATTGCAGAGCCCAGCAGAGCAAACATGATAGTCTTTTTTTCAAACAGGGCTCAACCCGAGCAGCAGTTTCCCGGAGCGAGTATGATACTAGGAGGTTTTCCACCTCCTCGACTGGGGGAGGGAAGCAGAGAGAAGGGGTGATCCCTTGTCATTGGTGCAGTGCATGCTACAAAGCAGCAAGGAGATGGGGAAGAGAAGTGCTGGTTCATCTTTGTGTGGGAGTAAATGGTCGTGCACCCTGGAACCACACTGACAGTTCTTTTTTCCTCTTACTCTGAAGTGCCCACAGATGATCCATCTCTGAAAGTTCACATTAATCTTTCCACACTGCACAAATCAGCAGTGGTGCTCTGGAAGTGTTAATTCCTGTGGGATGGAGCAGTGTTGGACTAGTCTGACTCTGGGTGTACAAGAGGGGCAGGCTGCTGTGCAGAGTTAAAGAAAGAGGACTGCTGGGAGAGGGGGTTGCTGAAGAATTCTGTTCTCCTTTGCTCCTCCCCTGCGCTATCCCACTCCCACTGTTGTCTCCTAGGTAGTATCCTTCTCTCATAGGCTCTTTGCATATGACCAGATAAGCTAAAAAAGACTCGTGAGTAGGGCACGCTGGTCCGCCGGAGAAGAGTATGTGTGCAAACTACAGGAATGTGTGTAGGGCAGTCTGAGGCAGATTAACAGAGGTGGATGCACTAGTCAGAGAGGGAGCGTGCTGCGTTGTGGCTGGGCAGAGCATCCAGGCTCACCTGTACTGAACTTATGCAGTGACTTTCGATGGAGCAATCGCTGCTGCCATGGGAAGCTTAGCTCCTTCCTTATGATTAGTGCTGAGACTTTGGGTCCTGCGTGAGGAGGAGAGGGGGATCCAGCATACATAGAGATGTTAATCTACTTACTCTGCCTCCTGCATCAACATTACATCTGTGCGTTAGCTGAGTGGGTACAGGGGCAAGTGGTCGCTTCCTGAGTTCACAGTGAGCCTCTCCGTTTCTTCCCCTGCAATTGTCCATGCTCTGCATGAATTTATCACTCACCCTGCAGTGAGGAGAGAGCAGCCTTCTCTAAGGCTGCAATGCTGTAAAACAGACAGCCACTCATCAGTTCCAGATCAATGCTAGTCATGAGTCTGTGGGCTCGGGAGCCAGTGGTTTGAAGTGCCTGCACCATTCTGGCTCAGCAGCAAACTACTCTGACATCCTCCCCCAGATCTGAAACAAGTGCTTTGGGGACTACAGCTGGGCAAACACCCTAAAGAAAAAAAAAAAAAAAAAAACACCAAAAAACCCCACCCCAAACACCCCAATCTAATGCAGTCGTGTTCACTGGAGTACAAAAATAAACTTAATTCCAAATGTAGCAGTTTCATTTGCATTATCCATTTTGCATGAGTGGTCCAACGAATGAATTTACCAGTAGGGCAGAATATGAATAGAGTCTTTTTGAAGTGCCTGCCATATCTACCCTGCAGTAGGAAGCTTGATTGCAATGTAGGAAGGCGTACTCACATGGGCTGGAGCCTCGCTTGCCTGAATATCGTATTAGAAACTTCAGTGTTTGGTAGTTACCAAGTCATGAGCAGAGATCCAGGAGGGCTGGCACGGTCTGTGCCTGGAGCTCTGCTGCCAGGGTTAGAATGAACAGGGGTACTCCAGTCATGCCTTGGTCGTACCCAGGGCAGCTCTCGTCATCTTGGCCTTTGAACCCCTCCAACAGCATATCAGGGTGTCTGGGTTGGTCTGTGGTTCTTGACCATGAGAACACGGAGGCACGTTGTCGCTCACAGGGTCAGGGAGTTGGGCCTTCACACGGTTGTCTCTGAGAAACTGTTCAGAGAAGGCAGACTCTGAACATCAACACCCTACAAACCTTATCCCAAGGTCACCCAGCAGAAAGAAGAAAAGCAGAATAACACCATGTAACCCATATACCCAGGCAAACTGAACCAATACAGTTCAGATTGGGAGTGTTAAACAAAAAATGCTTTAGGTTTTTGTAGGCAAAAATGATTGATTTTTTTTTTTCTAAGAGCAATTTGCTGAGCTTTCCCTATTTTATGCACAGCATTTACCCCCACGTTTGGTGCAAGGATGCAGTAACCTATATTTAAGATCAAACTATTTTGACTTATGAGCAAGGAACATTTATTGGGACAACTGTAAATTCCTGCTCCTATAAATTGGTTTCCAAATAGCAAGTAGGCGTAGATAACCGAAATATTTTGATTTCAGAATCTATTTGAGGGATTATGATGGGAAGGAAGGGAACTAACTGCTTTTAATATATATCGCAATGATAAGATTATCGCGAGAGGATTTTAGGATATTTTTGCCAGAAAAAAAATTATAGTTTTCAATTTTGGTAGCTGAAACTTGAAGAAAAGGACAATTTGCTGATTTTCAAACTCTTGCATCAATGAAAACTTGAAAACTTTCCTGGATGCTGTTCTTTTCTTCCCTTGAGTTTCCATATTGCATAAAAGTTTTAGAATGAAGGGAATGCATCTTGTCGGGTTGGTTACTGGCCACAGATTACATCATCCAAAAGATGACATCACTTTAAGAGGATTCACAGACATTCAGAAAACTGATTCAAAAGCTTATGTGTAAGGACTAGGAGAGAGCTTCCAAAGACTATTAGAATATGTCTCCCAATTGATTTTCATTTTGATTTGAACAGCTAATTCCCTTAGTTTCTTCTGACCTATTTGTAGCCTTCCTTAAATTAAATTAAAATAATGTGGCTAGTGGCCTGGGGGATGTAACGTTAGGCCAAATCCATAACTGGATCCTGAGAGGGGAGGAGCTGGGCAAAATGATAGTTCTCAAGTAGCACAGCAGAGTCCCATTCCATGAGCAGTTCAAAATAGCTTAGCAGATTTTTTATCGATATGATTTGCAATTCTGTCATGTTAAATGGCAAGGCAGGCCCATGAGAGTAACTCATTAAAACCTCTGGCCACCCTTGAGTAAAATCAGACTCAACAAACACTGGTAATGTGGCAGGGAGGGGGAAAATGGGCTGGATTTCTCCCTAAATTTGCATTACCTCATTTCTGAAGGCAGCATTATCAAGCATTTGTCTTTAATGTCATTACTGGAGCTTATTAGAACCATAATGCAAGTTAAAGTAATTTGCATTCTCACAGCACAAAGTGACCCAAAACTCGAGCATCTTTTCCTATTAGAGAAAATCTCGGCTGCGCTGAAATCAATGGCAAAAAAACTCTTGTTGACATATTAGAAGAAGGTCGTTCAAGATTTTACCACAGCCATTTACACGGAACTGTTTTCACTTGTGCAGTACAATATCCTTGCGGAGGGAGGAGAGACAACAGAAGGGAACAGATGTTCTCCATTCCTGTACGGACATTGAGTTTTCCCTCACTTTCCCGTGGGCAGCTAGTGAACCATCCCCTTCCCTGTGCCATGTTACCTATCACGAGAAAGAAACCTAAAAAAGTATTATGGTGGAGTTTGTCTTCAGCAGGAATTTCTACTGCTATAATGCAAATTAAGCTTTCTACCTGGGCAATGGGCATACAGTTTCGAAGAGAGTGTCATAAAAAATGGGTTATAATTAATTATAAGGAGCCAGGCAAATATTTGAATAGCTGAGCAGCTACAGAGGTTGCCATAAAAAGGGAAAAGCCTTTTATATTTTTTTTACAGTCACCTTCTGGCAGTGCTTAATGTGTCTTCTGTCAACAGGATGGTATGATGGGGGAATAGATGGCTTGAGGGGTTGGGATTAGGGCACAGAGCCATTTGTCTCTAGGTCAGTAGTTCAGATCCAGCTTGTAGCAAGTGAAAGTCTTTTGCCGTCTCATGGATGTTTTTCCTCTGTCTCTTCTTAGTAGACAAACGCCTGTGTGACAAAATCACCTAGGGGACTGGCCCTGGTAAGCCTCAGGCTCCCTGTAGCAGCAGCAACGGGGTTAAATTCCCCCACACATCTGAAGCAAAGTCTCCACTGACCAGGGTGTAAGACCCGCTAATAAGAGGGTCTTGCCTGTGCCCAGCCTCTGGTTCTCTGTGTCACAAGGGCCGTCAGTCTGGGCTTTTATGCTGGAATGGAATTATAAAGGTTTTCAAAAGAGATAGGCTGATCTCCTAATGATCTCTAATCACTGTGATAGCTGGTTGCTGCTCCAGCCTTTCATTTTCCTCTTCCCTCAGACTCCTCCCAGCATACTCCTTACGTGTCCCTTCACTGGACACTGGGGTAAGTTTGCCTTTCTCTTGGGAAGCTCACGTCTCTGTTATTTCCCTGCCAGCACCAGCTGCGTGCAGCTCAACGCCCATATCTTGCCAGCTGCCTGTCATTTTTCTTCAGGCCATTGTTTTTGGAGGGGGGGTTCTGGCAGGCTTTATTATTCCTGTTGTGTTACAATAACAGAGGGTCCTCAAAGGAGAAGTGCTGGAGTCTGGCATGAGGAGATTCCTCCTGCAATCAGTGTCATTTTCTAAGATTTAATACCATGGAGGCTTCGCACTTTATTGATGAGGCATGCTCCAGCTGCAGCGATGCGGGGACACTGGGCCCTCACATATTGACACAGCCTGCCATGTTGCTGTCATATAGCATCACGGCATGCTTATGGAGGGTGTTGTGACCTACATCAAGTACGTCTGTAACAGGGACAGGGGTCTGGAGAACCCTGTACTCTGATTGCAAAGCTTAAGGAAAACTGCTGGGAGTCTTCTAAATCACAGAAAAACCCTGTGAGTTCAGGAACCAGCAAGGGCAGTGCCCAGTTCCCGTAGATGTGTAGCAACAGAGATTCACTCCTCAGTAGGGCTGTGCCCCGTAGAAAAAGGCACCGCGAAGGACATCCTGAAAGGCCTGTGCCCTCCCTGGGGCTGGACTCGAGCACCTCGGGTTGTGTATGTGCCGTAACCAGCCTGCACAGTGCTCTGCGTAGCCAGGGCCGAGCCTTCTGGCCATAGGTCATACGGTGTATATGTGATGTACATATATATAGTGCTGATGTTAGGAACAGTTGATACAGCTTTTGAAGCCATTCAGAGGGAGATTCCCCTTACCATTTGAGTTGCTGATCCAATGCCAAACCTGGTTTTGTATTTTAGTGGTATGGGAATCATGTTCTGCCAAACTCACCCAATACTTTAAGGCCAGTGTGTCTAAGGTACATTAGCCTTGGCAAGTGGTAGCAAATTAATTGCTCCTCTCGTTGAAGCTTCTTCCAGGAAGGCACTATTGATTGCGTTCATATCAAGTGAAAAACTTTAATGAGGTAGCTGACGAGAACAGCATTTCCTCGCCTCACTTTTTGTATTTAGCAAGACAGGGTTGGAAAGGAACGTGCCGAATCTGTAAGCTGTGTGAATGAAGCAGAAGCTTGGCCCAAATATGACTATGGAACAAAAGAATCAAGTTGGTTAGTGGGAGAGGAAGAAGAGGGGACTTGAGAGTGTAAGGAGGAGCACAGCAGCATGGAGTTGCTTTTTGCCAAGAGAGATTGAAGTCAGTTACTTCATCTCCCCGCAGAGCATCCTGATGCGCTCTGAGCCAGTCACTGGGCAAGCGGAAGTGCCAGATGGGGACCTGAGCAGCTGCTCCTGCTGGAGTTGGAGTGAAAGGGACAGCAAAGCTCTGCTAACAGGAGGAGAAAAATACCCCGCTCAGTGGCAGAATTAAGCGTTTGGATTCTGGAAAGGAATTTGTATCTGAGCAGCTCTTTAGATGTGTGTGGTTTCTTCTGTCTGGTTTGCTTTGGTTGTCTGCCCCCTTGAAGCTGGTGGGCACTGTGAGGCACCAGTGGACACCAGAGGAATACACGGTAGTGGGTACCTACTTAGTCCATTTTATTCCAGTAAATGGATAGGGCTGGTGGGAGAGAACAACCAATTATTAATACACCTCACTGTCTGTAGACACAACGCCCTGTGGCAAGTGCTGTTGTGTTGTGAAGCTCAAGGCAGAGCAGAAGCCTGAATCCCTCTCCCAGACAAAGCTCACTAGGATGGAGTGCAGCATTCAGACCTCAGGCTCCAGCACCACCGCTAGGTAATACTGTGAGTTGAAGAATTCATAGGCGTTGCCGTGCAAACAAGGTAGCCAAAGGGAAGCTCTTGCCTTTCAAAGGTGCTGAGCACTGAGGAAGGGGGATAGAGCAACGGCAGCCATGCAGAAAGGCCAGGACCCATCCTGCCGGCGGGGCTGTACGAGGGCTTAGCTGTCTGGAAGGGCCTGACCCTAGCCAGACTGCCTGGGGAAAGAAGGAACGCTCTTCGCCAGGGCAGCAAAACCTGAGGCCAAGCTTTGGCTCTGAGCAATTCTCACTTCCACTCGAGAGAAAAAGTTGCCAGCTATAATGCAGGACACTCTGCAACACACCGTGTGTAGGGCACCACAGTTGGAAAGCCCCAGCCCTGAGAACGTTTGGTTTTCACCCTGTTCTCTTCTTGCCAGAAATATGCTAATGCAATGTAAAACAGCTTTACTTTCCCCACTAGTTGGAGGTGAAAGGAAGAAGAAGTCTTTTCTTGGGAAGGACAAGCTTCACTCCTGAGCAAGGCACAAAGAGGTGTGAAGGTTTAATGGGCAAGAGCCTTATTGATGAAGTTATTTTCTGAGCACCGCTGTGAAAAGAGCTGTTTCGAAGACAGTTTCAGGACATGCAATTATCCAGTTTGCCAGCTTAATGCATTCAACTTAACCTCATTTTTATGAAGCAGAAATCAATGTGGTAACTTTTTCAGAGCTGAGAGATGACATTTTATTCTTGCTTCCCTCATAAGGATGCATATTTTTAAGCTTCCTCTTCTACTTTAACTCCTCCCTCTCCCAGTTTTGATTAAGCAGGAATACCCCAAGGGCTAGCGGAAAGGGTGAGGCAATTTCCGCATTCCCAGAGTCACATTAGAATGGAAAATGTTTCTGAAATCTCTTTGCCGTACATGGCAAAATTTTCCTTATTACCTCCTTGGAAAAGGACTTGGAAGTACATCTATGACTTCAAGAACCTTTTTATTCATTTCATTCCAGCACGGCTTCACCAGAGAAGAATTCTCATGTGTTGTTGACAGTGCTGATCTTCACCTGAGATTTTCATTCCAAGGATCGCGTGTCCCCTGTTCTCTGCTTTTCCAGAGCTTGTCACCTTCTCTACTCCCACATGGTCGGGGATATTTTGGTAACTGTTCCTACCTAGTGTCTTCTCCCCTTCCTAAGCAAGAAGTCCTGCAGAACAGCAGCTGCCAGAGCTGTGAGCTGGCTGATGTCTGTCCAGAAGTTCCTCAACAAGAGTGTGCCATAAAATTGAAGAGAGCAGGGTAATTGCCCTGCTTTTGATGAATATGCCACCTCTCCTACCCCTGGCACTTCCTGAAGTGGGTTGCACCACACATATGGTATTTTAGTCTAGTGACAAACGCAAAATCCTTGCACGCTAAGGATAAAACTTTACAATAAAAATCTTCAGCCCAGGCTTACTGTGCTGCCACCTTACCCATCGTGATTCACTTATGTTCAAGAAAGTAAAAGTGCTTTAGTTTTTTGATTCTTTCTGGTAAATGTGAGTTGTAGCTCTCTCTCCCTCTCCCCAGTGAGTGTCCCGTGACTGGGGTTTTTATTATAGAAGTTGACAAAAACATTTCATTGGTCACTCTTGTTTCAAGCTTTTTGTAGTGGATGAATGGCAGAACAGTCCCAAAGTGCAGAGCAGCCCAAGCCCGCGCCAAGGCTCCCTGAGCAACTCCGCGCGTGACTCAGCAGTGCTGCTGTTGGATGCGCTGCAGCATCGGAGAGACGGGTGGTGGCAGCCGGCCACACACTGTGCAGTGCTGAGCTGGGTCAGCTCAGAGGAGCCTGGACCATGCAGCACTCTCAGTTCTCACCTCGGTGGTTCTCTACTCGATTGGGTTGGGCAAGGGCAGAATGCAAGGGCATATGCGTATACAGAGGGAAAGGGGAAGGAAGAGTGTGGACTTTGGCTTTTTAATCTAAAGACAAAACTATTTTCCCTGACTGTGTAAAACGGCACTTGGCAGAGCCATGTAGCAGGCAGTTCCCCGCTGAACTGGTGGTGATCATATCTTTGCCATTTGCTCATCCAGTATTTATGAGGGAGAAGCCAGAAATCAGGGAGGGCCTGATCACGGGAAACATTCTGCCTTTCATGACAGCTGGAAAAAGAAAGTGAGAGATGTGATCTGAAAACAGAAACACCAGAATTCTTCTTCTAGCTTGTTTCTGGGCTTAGTGTAAGTCACATGCCTGTAGTCCCGCAATGTTCCTTTCCATGAAGCGGAGATAATAATGTAGTCACCTCACAGATCTTAAACAGCTGCAGTTCATTCACGCTTCTGAGGTGCCGTTAGGCCTGGGATCTGCTCTGGCATAAACCCTGAACGATCCCATTGAGATATAACATAAACATACTTCTCTGCTAAGTACCCTTTGGCAGGTCCTGCCCTGAGGGCTGGGAGGACACTGTTCTTACTCTTCTCTGGAAACAGAGCCCTAGCCCAATGTGGGATATACATATCTTTATCTTAGCACACCCTACTGTCTCATGGGGCTTTTCATTACTCTGTGATGTATCTAGTATCTTCTCCCTTGACCTGTTGACTTGGGGTCATCAAGATAGATGAGCACTGAAGAGGATGGCATCATGGTTACTGTGTATCTTTGATCCTTGAAGGTTAGGAGAGAAGGCGCAGGCTGCGGAATGTGTTTTGCAAGTTTGGGTCCAGCCAGGATAGGTCATCAAGAAAGGATGATGCTCTGTGTGCAAGTGGATTTTGCATAGAAGGAGATGGGCCTGAGGGGAAATCTTGAGGTAAGGAGTGAGTCGAGTGTTGGCCATGAGCTGAAGATGGCTGAGGACAAATTGGAAAAGAAGTGACTTGGTGCAGCAACGCTAGTGGAGGAGAGAGCAGTAACACTGGGCAGCGAGCTCAGGGAGGGGAAGGCACTCTGCAAAACGCTGCCCGGTGCTGGGGTGTGCGCAGAGCCGTACCCCAGGGAGCAGGGAGCAGCTGGGAGTCTGCCCTCGCGTAGGATCAGCGGTAGGTCTGGCTCCACTCTAGGGTGGTGGAGCCTGTGGAGGGTGAACTTTGAGAGAATCTCGTTCTGCGCTGGCAGTGACAAGCAATCAAACAAGCAGCAGCAGTGCTTCCTTGTAAACACTGGGAAGAAACTGTGAGGATAATGTCCCTTAAAGCAGCTGACAGGCCTGCTCTTCCTCAAGTCCCTGGAGGGGGTGGAGAGCAGTTAAGACGCAGCAGCTGTGTTTGGGGTTTTTTTCATTTATATATTCTTTTTTTTCACCCAGCAAACTGCCGGGTGTTAATTCCTCTTGACTTGCTGTGTCTCAGTGCAGCCCAGTTTGGAGAGGCTGTCCCTCGAATAGGGTTGATTAGATTCCTCTCCAGTATGCATCACCCAAACACCCACTAATTCCACTTTATCCCAACAGTGTGACTGGCTTTTCTGATACTACAAAGAATCAAGCTGAAATTGTGTAGTTAATTATACAAACTTGGTGCAGCCAAAATCCAGAGCCTTACCGTGGCCCTTACCTGCCCTCACGTGCCAGAGGGATGTCTGAAGAGCCCATCTAGAGAAAGCCTAGCCAACGGCACACCTCCCAGGGGCTCCCTGCAGGCTGGCAATGTCCCCCACGGCCGGAGGAGGATATTCTTCTGGTGGGTTTGTGTAAATGTGTTGTAATGCACTGATGAACTCTGGGTATTACGTGAGCCCACCACTTCTTCACTCTCCCTATATCTCCGTCCCTGCCTTGTGCGAGAACAGCCATGGGACATGCAAAGTGGAGCCACTAATGAGTCATTGGGAGCTTGTGCCGTGATCGCCGCCTTCTCTATTTCCATATTACTCTTTCATGCATAGAAAGGATAAAAAGGGTTGTCATTTGCTTACAGGTGGAGAGGGGAAAAAAAATATCTGTGATTGAGGTTGGTTGTGCCTTCTCCAGCAGGTTCTTCCCCCTCCCCACAGGCCTGGCCTGTGGGTGAGCCTTGCACTTCTGCACTCCGAGCACTTCCGCAAAGGTCTGTTCCCTGCCAGGATGTGCAAGCATCTTACCGACTGCCTTTTTCAGTAGCTGGTAGGTATGAGGAAGGACAGATAGAAACTTCCCTCTTTAGCTCTCTTCCCTCCAGACCTGAAAGACGTGTTTGTATGTTGTTTCGAGCATAAGGCAGACCCAGTCCAGCTCTGGAATGTGAAAGAAGGCCAGCAGGGTGGGAGGAAAGCAGAATGAAGAGGGCTTCTGTGAAATGAGACAGTAGAAATGAGGGATGGGGAAGGCCTGCTGCATCATCCAGTCTGTCCTGGCACAGACTTGTCTGTCTGATCTTCAAGGGCTGTTGTCAGATAAGTTTTAAATGTGTCAAGCAGCAATACCTGGTCACTTTTTCTGAGATGTTAATCTTGCAGCATTGTCTTGTAGACTGTGTACAGGATTACTTACTTTCCGAAGCAGCAGATCGCTGTGCGTAGCTAGGGTCTGACTCTGCTTTGGCCCACAGACAGCAAGCGGGCCAGAGAGTGGGGAGAGATCGGCTTCTCCAGCATGGAAAGCAGAAGGAGAGATGTTTCTCATATCCACTGGGAGGGAGAGGGGTCAGCACGTAGCAGTGAGCGCAGCAGATTGCAGCTCCGTCCCACTTTGCTGCCTTAATCAGTGCATCCCATGAGTGCATATGGGTAGAGTGCAGCTATGCTTCAGGGGAACTTGAGGAATCCTTCCTTGAGCTTCTTTCATGACCCATAGCAATAATGTTGCTGGAGATGAGATGCAAGCACATGCTGCTGCTGCTTCTCATATGCAGATTTTTGCCCCTCTCTTTACCCTCTTCAAGGTCATTTTAGCAGCTGGCAGGGAAGGAAGAATGCAGCCCATTTCAGGAAGATGGAAAAAACCCTTCAGTTTCCGTCTTGGCTCACTGTGAGTGCTGGGAATGCAGACGATGAGGTCTGGAGCCAGGCTGGAACATGTTCCTCTGGCCTTTACCCTCTTCTTCCTCCCCCCTCCCCGAGGCACAGCATACCGCAAGCTCCTACAGGAGATGGTTCCTTTAAAAAGAACCTTATCGCAAACCACTCTCTCCTTATCTGCAGCCTTCAGATGTGGACGTGCTGCACAGAGTGCTGACTGGGGACCTGCAGCAGCTGGCAGCAGCTTTCCATCTGCTGCTGGAAAGAGGAAGCTCCCTGGACCCAGCCTGTCTGCAGCAGTGCATCTGCTAAACCAGCCATGCACGGTCATGGGAGAGGCATCCCTCCCCCTTCTAAAAATTCACCAGCATTGCAGAAAAATGCATACGTAGCTCCGCTGACTTTGCTATGGTCTGGAGCACCATGGAGGGGGGATCTTACATGTCAGAGCATCCCCCCAATACCCATGGGCCTCGGTGACGTTTGCATAGCCCCTGGGGAGGCTTGTATGGCTTCATCTTCCCTGCTCTCTGTATTCAAGCAAACCTGCTGCTGTGGGCTACAAGTGCAGTGCGGCAAGCTCCTGAGGTTGAAAGTGTTGGACTGCTCCGCCATTTCCTTGCCTGAGAAATGTTGCCCCGGCCTGAGCGATTGCCGCCTGCAGGATGTGCTGCTCATTTCAGGCTTTCCTTCCTACCTCAGCAGCCTCTGGCTGGCAGCAGGAGACGGAGGGGAAGCAGCCTCAGAGCAGAGCGTTTGACCCTGATCAACTAATGGGGGTGAGGGAAGGGAGAAGAGCCAGTGCTACAATCAGTCATTTGAGTGAAGCAGTGCCTGTTTTGATTAGGTAGCAATTTTTCTGGTCATTTAGAGGAAAAGTTGCCTGCATGTCTTCCCTCCCTCCCGGGGAAGACATGAGCTGTCGGACAGCACCCCAAAACTTCCTGTACTGTTTTGGAAGGGGGGACAAACTATTCTGTGGAGACATCTTTCATATTGGGGAGGGAGGAGAGGATATTTCCACGGTGATTGAAGTGGAAAAACCAGGCTAAAAGGGACAGAGCATATTTTGTTCCAGACAAGGCGTTTCCTGAGCATAAATGCTGGGCATCAGCACCCCACACAGTGGCTTCTTGCTCCCATCACTTGTTTGCAGATGGTCCAGAGCTTACCCTGTCTGACAGCTAACAACCAGCTCCTTGCCTCTGAGGCTGGCAGTTCCGTGCACTGTGGGTTGCTTTTTGGAGCTGGGAAGGTGGGAAGGTTGCACTGATGAGCCAGCTTGATTGACAGCTGGCACAGAAAAGGGGATACGCTGATGGATGGGAGGCAGCTGCCAACTCCAGATGCCAGCACTGGCATCAGAAAAGTGGCGGGAGAAAGGGCCAGAAGCAAGCCAGGGTGGTGGGGGGGAGACAAGCATGGGACATAACGATGTAAGGGGGGCTAGTGCCATGCACTCTGTGTTAAAAGCCTAGGAAATGTGGCAGACCAGGTGGCTGACTGGGAGGCTTCACTGCGAGGGCAGCAGAGTGCTCCGAGTCCTTGGTTCGGAGCCTCCTGGGAGCAGGACAGCAAGCTGTGCACTTTTCTGCTTACTGCTGGAAAGACCCGAAGCCAGGTGCGACGGGCTAAGCTCCCTGCAGTTGGTAATTACAGGAGAGCACTGTCAGCCAGTTCACAGGCTGACCAGGGAGAGATCTTCTTGGTTTCTGAAGCAGTGGCAGCTGGAGGTCATCTGTGGTCATCAGTTCTAGTGGAGACATCCTTTCATCTTGCATACATGTGTATATTTGTGTATGGGGCTGACAACTTAGCAAAGCCCAGCTGGCTTGCTGGAGGGTGACGGGACATACTGGCCAGACACTTGTCTTTGTGGCTGGCCCGGCCTGTCCATGGCTGTCACTGCTGGTCTTCCCTTTATGTCTTTTGTGACGATAAGGATTTGCCAGGTCACCTTGGGTGTACTGAATCATAGCGAAGATATGCTGGGTTGGGCAGATCCAGGTGCAATCGCAGCTGCTCACAGAAGCCTGCTGTACTCCATATCAGCCCTGATTCCTGATGCCCTAGATGATGTGGCTTCCTACCTTCCCTTTAGCAAGGTAATGCTTCTAAAAGAGCCTTACAATCGGTATTTTCCCTTGATGTTCAATTTAGGGTTTTCCCTAATTGCATCCCAAAACACTCTACTCCATGCCGCTCACCTCATCCCTAATGATCCTCAACACTTCCCTCCTCACCTCCCTCTTGACATCCAGCAGATCTGAAGAGGAGACAATTGCCAAATTCTTTCTCATTAGTCTTGGCAAAAGTGTTTGCATCCTCCATGATATTTAGTCTACAGATGAGAGATAGGATCTGTAATGAAATCCTGATGTTCGGATCATTTCTTGTCTCTGTGGTAGGGAGAGTTACATAGCTCAGATTGAAATACCAATCATTTGTTCAAAATTTGGACACCAGTCTAATCCTTCCACAGATTGAGGTGCCTGGGGTTTTAGGGAGATGCAAACTAATAACTCAGATATCAGACATCTGTTCCTCACTCCCTTCCATTTTCAGTCTTCCCACTGGGGGCTGTGATATATTTGATCCCTCAGATTATTTTGTTAACTGCTCTTTGGAGTGCCCGCACCCATCTGCGTGCTTCAGAGTCAACTCTCTTGAGGAAGTCTCCAGTTCATAGGTGGTCATGAAGAGAAACTTCACTGCAATTCCTGTGTCTCACTAGCTGCCCATCATGTGTACAAAATTCTGAAATATGATGGGGCTATGAACCCAACAGATATTCCTGTAAATTTAGTGAAAGGAGGTGAAATCTTCCATCTTGTGAGATTTCAACTGTATTGGACATGGAACTGAGAAATCAGATCCCATGGTTTTGAATTCATACTAAGCACTAAACCAGTGGACCAGGCGCATATCTGCATTCTCCCGTTCATAGAATCATAGAATGGTTTAGGTTGGAAGGGACCTTGAAGATCATCGAGTTCCAACCCCCCTGCCCTGGGCAGGGACACCCCCCACCAGCCCAGGTTGCCCAAGGCCATGTCCAGCCTGGCCTTGAACACCTCCAGGGACGGGGCTTCAACAACCTCTCTGGGCAACCTGTTCCAGTGCCTTACTACCCTTGAAGTGAAAAAACTTCTTCCTAATGTTTAATCTAAACCTGCCCTCTTCCAGCTTAAAGCCGTTCCCCCTCGTCCTATCACTCCATGCCCTAGGAAAAAGTCCTTCCCCAGCTCTCCTGTAGCCCCTTTAGGTACTGGAAGGCCGCAATAAGATGTCCCCGGAGCCTTCTCTTCTCCAGGCTGAACAGCCCCAACTCTCTCAGCCTCTCCTCATAGCAGAGGTGCTCCATCCCTCTGATCATCCTCATGGCTCTCCTCTGGACGCGCTCCAGCAGGTCCATGTCCTTCTTCTGTTGGGGACTCCACAGCTGAATGCAGTACTCCAGGTGGGGTCTCACGAGAGCGGAGTAGAGGGGCAGAATCACCTCCCTTGACCTGCTGGCCACACTTCTTTTGGTGCAGCCCAGGACACGGTTGGCATTCTGGGCTGCGATCGCACATTGCTTGCTCATGTCGAGCTTCTCATCAGTCATCACCCCCAGGTCCTTCTCCTCAGGGCTGCTCTCCAGCCATTCTCCGCCGAGCCTGTATTTGTGCTTGGGATTGCCCCGACCCAGCTGTAGGACCTCGCACTTGGCCCTGTTGAACTGCATGAGGTTGGCCTGGGCCCACCTCTCCAGCCTGTCCAGGTCCCTCTGGATGGCATCGCTCCCCTCCAGCGTGTCTGCCTCGCCACACAGCTTGGTGTCACTGGCAAACTCACTGAGGGTGCACTCTACCCCACTGTCCATGCGGCTGATAAAGATTCAGGCTTTGAAATCTGAAGAGGTCAAGTTTGGTGTCCTGCATTTGCTTCATCCTGTGCTCAGTTTCAAGTTGTCTTTTTGAGGCATCCCACCACCCCTTCTCAGACTACTGAAGGGGTCAAGTTTGCCTGAAGTTGGGTTTCAAAACAGCATTTCTTACCCCCTGTTGCTCGATCAGAGCTCCTTGTCTGCGACTTAACTCCCTATTCCCTTTGCGAAGTGGAAAGCACCATAAACACAAAGAAAGAAATTAATGGTGTTATTTAAAACAGGGAATCATTTAGTCCTAGTGCTAAGGCTTTCTGAAACCAGTACTTTAACGTTGTCTAGGAAGAATGTCCCTACTGCCCTGCTGGTTCTCCTTGCCTGATCCCATATGTTGCAGCTGCTCCTGCTGTGTACAGCCTCTGCCTGATGCTTGTGTCCTAATTCACATTTCTTGCTCTGCCAAAGCTTTGTGGGGTCAGGGATCCGGCTTCATTTATAATCACCGCTGACACTTAATAATAATTCTGCCTTAGGTTAGAAATGCTCACGGAAAAGACACTCATTACAGTAAACGCAAACCACTGAAGCAATGCACTGGTCCCTTCTCACAGCATAGCTTGCTCTCTAGGGCAGAAATCTAGTCCTGTGTTGCGATTTTACCACTCTATTAGTACTCTTTTTTGGGGAAGAAAAGGCAATGTCAGCCTTTCTCTATTCCTGCTGTCACTTCAGCCTGAGTCTGAACCAATTCTTGTTTTCCCAGGTTGTCTACTGTCTGCATGGCATCTGCACAAGCACACATCCACACATGGACTACACCATAGCCTTACTTCTTCCAGGGTGGAGGGCCTGAGTATGTTCTACCCTTTTGCATGCCTCTCATTCATGTGTCTGGACAGATCAAGTATGACTGAGGGTGAACACCATCCAGGAGCAGATATCCTGAGATACTCAGCCCTCCTAAATTCGCTGCTGATACTTTGTACCGGTGCTACAACTACAACCACTGCTAGGGATGGAAAAGTGAGTGCTGTGAGGCTGATTCCACATACGTATTGCTTACTTGGAGTCCATTCTTACTTTCCAGTGGAGATGTAGCCTCTGTGTACAGAGTCTGTAGCCTTTGTAGACATAGCCGGTGTAGACATAGCTCTTGTAAAGCCCAGTCAGTCGCAGAGGTAAAGCAGATTCTACCCTGGACTTAATTTCTCTGGATAAATATTCGGGGGTATTGACAAGGGAGGCTGTGCCGTGGCAGCATGCAGTGAGCTGCTAGGGATTGTAAAGAATGATCAATGCTGTCATTTTTATGTACTTCATTTCCCCTGGTAATTTTTCAGTGCTGCTACCGTCATTTCTTCTGCCCATTTCTTATTACGCTGATGGGGGCAAATACTCCTCCAGCTGGACCGGGGGCTTTCACAGCAGTGAGGTGTCATTAAATCAGACAAGGCAGCAGAAGTTGAAGAATGATCCAGACTCTAGAGGGCAAGGCAGGAGAGGTCGAATGATCAGGTTATGAAGTGAATTCCCAAAGGACTCAGTTTCTTTTAAAACTGAGCAAGAAGCCAAGCAGAGTAAATATGAACACTTAAAGCAGCTCCATTTCTGTTTCATAGTATAGCTTCTTTATAGAAGCTGATTCTGTATAGCTTCTTACTGTCTGGTTCTCTGCTGGGGGGGATAAAAAAGCAGAACTGGGATTGGGGGAGCACGGGGTGGAGACAAGCATTAAAAAATAATACAAATGGCCATCATAGGATAACTGAGGATAAAAACATCCCAATTTTAGTTACTTGAGCTACTTCTACTCTGTAGGAGTAAAGTGAATTCAGAGCAAACTGATGAGATTGATTGAGAACAGCCTGGAATAAACGAAAAGTTTGAAATTCTTTCCTTTAAGGGGAAGAGATTAAAAGAAAAAGCCTGTAAAGTAATAACCGAGCTAGAAAAAGGTGAGGGCCGTATATATTTTTCCTGCCGTATTCAGCAAAGATATGGAGCAGTCAATGAAATTGAAAAGGCAGCAAATTCCAAATGCATTCAAGAAATACTCTTTCAGACAGCATGTATTCAGACATCGGAGCTTCTTCCACAGACAACACAATTCAAGGGCAGTTTGGATGTTTATGTGAGCTATAAGTATATCCAGAGTTGTAAGGTAGACAAGAGCTTTGGAAGGTTAAAAAACACTCCTGCTTCCAAGTTTAAATCAATCTCTCACTATTACACAGTCAGCTGAAGTCTTCCAAGGAGATGGGTTATCATCCCTCTGCCTGATGTGAGGTTTCCTGTGCCTTGTTCTGGATTAACTGATCCTGGTTGCTGCCAAAGAGAGCTTTCTGGAGCACTTGGGCCCCACAATTGGTGTGGTTTGACCTTGTTCAGTTGCGGTTTCAACTGAAGTGGGTGAAATTATTCTTTGTGTGTGCTGATGTGAAGGAAGCCAGGCTCACACACAGACCAGGAGAGGAGTGAATCAGGAGAGAGCGGTGGGTCCCATTCCCGTCGGGTTTAAAAGGACAAGTTGATTCGATGTAGCAGCAAAGCCCTTTCAGAAGGAAAATAGCAAAAATTGGGCCAAAGCAAGTAGCTATGTTTAAATAATTCTATCATGCAATGTGCTTTTTGGAGAAATACCAATAGAATACTTTCTGATCAGATGATAGAACAAGAAGAAAAGGTGTCATTAGGACTTTGTTAGCATTTGGGCGAGCATCTTGCAATACCCTGGTGGTGTCTGGGTCCCCTGCAGCACTGACAGACAGGCACCTCGTATCAACTGCCTCTTCCTTTTCAGGGGAAAAGGGTAAAAACCTGGCTGTGGAAGGGTGTGGCCTTTTAAAAGCCCTTACTAATATCTTTTGCTTTTTGGATGGTTGGTTGGTATAGGTTTGCTGCAAAGAAAGGGTGTCAAAGTTTGAAGATTTGTTTCAAGGACAGAAAAGCCCCAGATCTGTATGAAACAGAAGGGGGACTCCCCTTTACGTTCTCAGCTTGATGACATGCCTCCAGCCCTCAACCTCTGAGGCACAGCTGGAGACGGAGGGGACAGCAGCACTTTTTTATAACACCCTGCTATTTTGCTTGAACATACAACGTTCCTGCCAAACTATTATTATTGCTATTACTATGATTATTATAATATTATTATGTTATACCCCTAAAAGAGCTGGCAAATCTCCTCCTTCTCCTGGCTGCAGCTCTGGGGATTTTTGCCTTGATGCCTGTCATCAGGCAGCATTTCCTTTTGGATTTCTAATTAAAATGGCAGCCTTTAGGGACTATGTTCCTGCCCAGCATATATTCAGGGAGGTTTAAGAACATTTTAGGTACAGTTTAAATACTGCTTTTAAACATCTTTGTTCTGACTTAGTTCAGTTTGCTATAATCAGCCAAAGTATCTGTATACAACCACAGCAGGAATTAACCTGTCATACTTTCATAAATACATGAATACACTGCTTGTTGGTTGAAAAACAGTTTTCCCTGCCCCAGATTCTTCAAGCAAATAAAAAATGCACCCAGCCACTTCACCCCCCCCTTCACTCTCCTCCTGGGATGAGTGCAGCCTGTGTGCATGTGAGGGTAATGGCTGCGTTTCCTCCAGCAGCTCCTCTTCCCCTGACGGCTCTGTGCCTCCTCCGTGAAGGTTACGGGAGGGTACGGGTTTTCTGAGGTGTATTACTCAGGGATTTATTTTGACTGCGCTGTTCTTTTAAGAGATGTCTTCTCTAAGGTGCACGTTGCAATACTGAAAAGGTTATATTGCTATTATTACTCTAAAAGAGTAGGAGGGCGTTTGTCTCCCCGTTACTTGTCTTGGGCCGGATGCGACATGTGTGACACACTGTATGCAAATAAATTTGCATCGGTCTATGCAATGAAATCTTTTGGCACTCTGCCGGAAAACTGTTGAGGTCCCTCAAAAGATGATTCAGATCCTTGTTGGAAATGTTCGGACCAGCCTCCATCAAAGCAATTTAGGAAAAAGCCCAAGAGTAACAAAGCAATTTAAGTTTGTGCTACTAGGGACCAAAGAGCAGCCTGCCCAGCAGCCTGGTATGTGCTGTGCTATAAAGTGCACCATTCGTCTCATCTGCTGTTTCTGAAATGTTGCTAGCAAGAAAAAGAGTGCCTGAAGTGGATCAATGGAGACTTTCCAAGCAAATGCTCAGCCCATGTGAAAATCAGGCGGTTGTGCCGAGCATCCTCCGTCTGTGAACTTTGGGCTCTGTTAAAATACAGTGTCACTGAGTTTGCAGCCGGAGGAGCTGTCATTATCTTTCCTCACACTCTCTGCCTCGTGGCGCGTGAAACCATTCGAGTCTCCAGGCCTGCCAGGCCGGTTCCTTTCATGGATGTTACAATCACTAACAGCATAAAAAAAGTCAAGGGTGGAAGTTGTGCTTGGTTGCCGTGGTTGTAATCGAATTAAACTAGAGGATTGAGTTAGGTGGAGAGTACTCAATCTCCCTGCAAGAACGTGAACCGTGCTGGCAGGCTGAGCTGTGCTATAAGCAGCAATAGGTTATGCTTTTGTACATAAATATAGTCAAACGTAACACTACCAGCCTCAGAGGGCAGATGCAGCAAGTAGGAATTTACATTATCAGCTCTGTTTAAAAACAGGAGGAAAAAACTTGCCATCACTTCAGTTGACAGAAAGCCTGATCCTTTAAACAAATGCTAGCTGCAGAGCAGAGGAGAGATCAGTGTGAAAATATGTGTAGCTGCAGTTCTTTTAAAGAGCCCGTAGGACTCGTTTATGCTGCTGCCCTGATCTCTGTGTGCTGCTTCTATAGGGTCCTCCATACGAAGGTTTGCTGTGGAGCTGTGGGCCAGATTCCTGCAGGGAAAGAGCCTATAAACTGTCTGCTTCCAACTCCTCGAGCCCATTCTGGAATGAGGTGGAGGCCTTACCTGGGGGTGCAAATGTTGCTTTGCGTATGCAGAGAGAAGTGTTTTGAAGACAAACAGCCGCATGCTCATTCTATTTTGGGGTGTGCTCAACTTCTTTTGGTGTGCTCTTACAGGCATCCGAATAGGGCTTAATAGTAGTTAATATGCGCGTGCTTTACTCTCTGGATTGACATGCAAGATGCATTAAAGAAATACTAATTGAGCAAGAGTAAACTGCATGAGTTCTGTAGTTCTTCAGCAAGTTTGCACTTACTGGGCAGGACCTAATGAGTTTATATGATATCCCAGGTGGTAATCATGTGAATCCATAAGTATGTTAAGTGACAATCTTGGATTTTTAAAAATCTGTTCTGAATCTTAAACTAAAAAATTCAAGTGTGACTGAAAGAAATATTAAGACAAAGGTCACTGCTAATTCCTTTTGTGACAGCTTTCTCTAGAATTTAAACTATGGTTATTTTACAGGCAATCTGAATTTTGAGAAGATGATTTTCTTTCTCATTTGAAGGGTCTGTTCTCTTGATCTGATTTTCTTTCTCCCGTGTTCTGGTTGTGTGTTTATGGATACAAATACAGCTAGCAGTCCCTAGTTCTCTGGGTCAGGCTCTCATGTAATTAAATGGGGACAGGGAGGCACTGTGGCAGACCAGATGTTCATTTAGTCCACTCTCCTGCCCTTAATAGTGATCAAATGCTTCAGAGGGAACATGTGATGAATTCCAAAACAACAGCTCTGAAATAATCTGCTCCCAGGTAGATTTATTCCTCAGGGTTTTGTTAAGCGCTGAAAAGGAATATATAAACCAACTTTTAAAAGTTATTATTAGTCAGCCATTTATTTATTTAGGCATGTATTTAATATCCTGCCAAGTTCGTGGCCTGGAGGATTCCTGCGGCAATGGATTGTGCAAGCTAAACTGCACATTGTTTGGAAAAAAGACCATTTCCCCTCATCAGCTGATCCTTCACTTTGATAAAAAGTCCTCTTGTCTTTGGGGAAGAGAGGATAGTTAAGAGCACTAAGCCTATCCCATGAAACTGATGTCCTTCTGGGATATCTGTGTCTTACCTGCCCGTCACCATTTCCTCCCTGGACCAAACTGTCCTAGAAGATGTTCTATAATTACTTGTTTTTAACTCCTACCTCTTAATCAGGAGTCTCGGAACTATGGTAAAGCTATCTCTTAGTGGAAGGCAAACAGCTTCAAAACAGTATGTGACATGGCCCAGCCTTGGGACCTGGGGTTGCTGCTGGGAGGAAAGAAGATTGGGATCCCCTTCTTCAGGACACCTTTTATACAATTTTTTAGTTTCCTTGCTGAAAATAGATCCATGCTCCAAGGGAAAGGGTGTCACTGACCTGGGTAATAGCATAACCTGATCAATATTGCCGTTAGTATTTTCTCTCATTACTTGTCCATGCTAACTGGTTTAATTGAATTTGTGCCTGGTAGCTCAGTGCACTCGGGGGGTGTTTTCCCACTTAGCTCAGTGAATTTTTGATCAGACCACAAATGAGGTCCTTCTGACACAGTCTGCAGCCTGGACTCACCTACATCATCTGAGTCATCCATCGATTACCTCATCTTACTGCTCAGCTGCCTTTTCCAGCAATGAATACCTTCACTGAGTGCCAGTCCAGCGCAGAGCCGTGTGGACCAGCCTCTCAGACCACTTCGCGCTCCTTCTTGATGCCACTTCCAGGCCTTGAGGCCCCAGTTTCCGACCAGTTGTGTTTCTTGTCTCCTCCGGTATTGATGCTTCCTTTCTCCTCGGCCTCCCAGATATTTCTTTCCCTAGGCGTATCTATGTATAGCTACTGAGCTAGACAGACCTTTTGCCTGATGACTGTGGTCATTCTTAAACTTCCAAAAAAGCCTGTGACCTATTTCCAGAAGTGATTCATTGCTAGCCTCTCAGAAGAACTACAATTCCCAAAGATGCAGATAAGAGCCACGAGAGATTAAAAAAACTGCCTAGGTAGGTAAGATATCTAATTCCCACTGAGAATGAGACACCTAACCTACTTACAGCTCCGGGGGCTTGATTTTTTTCTTGCTTCTTTTTCCAAAGGCATTTAACTATATTGAGAGATACTGCTGAAAACCTGAGCTGTAGGTGTATGAGAACATAAGCCCCATTGAAAAGCAAAGGGGAACATCCTCCAAAGTCACAGAGGTTGTTAAAAAAGCCCTAGCCCCGGGCCTGGCGTTGCTGCTCTGGGACACGTTCCCTGGGAGGTGAAAATGCCACCGTCCCTCCGCACTGGCAGCATCGGCCGGCTCCTGTCCCTGCTGGCTAAGCACCCATGGGAGGCTCACAGCTCAGTTCAGTGGAGGCAGAATACAACCCTCGATGTTTTTTCATAGAGGTTTAAAGAAAACCATGCAGGAAAGACAGTCGTTTGAGTTGTGCTAGAAAATATTTTTAAAAGTCTGTGTCACGTTGCCGTGGTGACAAAAGTTCTTAAAATGATGAAGATTAAAGTCTAGGCTGGGAATGGTGGCATGGGGAGGGGAAGGGGGGCTGTTGTCATGACAACCTCAACTCCGGGAGAGCAAGAGGCAAAACACATGGTGGTGGCAGGATCTTTGGGGTTTATATATATCTATAAACATCTGCCATTTATGCCAGCTTTCTCAGTGCTAATTAGTCCTGCTATTTCACCTTTCTCTGCTGTAAATATTTTCCAGTAGACACAAGTCTCTGAGGGAGAAGGCAAGAAAATGCTTTTTTTTTGCGTTCATTTTTACATGGGTTTTCTTCTGTTCTCTGTCTATGGCCCCTCAGCTCCTACCTGGAGAAGAAGAACTTCCATTAGCCAGAAGCAAGCTGCCTGGGAAGAATTAAATCATCTCAGGAGGAGGTAGAGGCTTGCAGGCTTGCATCATGTTCTTACAGAGCTTTAGCAGCACCGGGCAGCTGCAAGATCACTTCTTGCTGCCCTGCGTGCGCATACACGCTCTGGCTTTTCTTGGCGCTGAAGTGGCTGTTTCTGAATGCGAAGGGTACCTCCTTGGGCTCTAGTTAGGAACCACAATACACGGGCAGTGGTTAGAGCAGGAGATCAAAGCTGGCGTCCCTAGATTTGGATCAAAACGTTGCTCTCAGCTTCCTGTGCAACCTCTGGCAAGTGGCTTTTCCCTTTTACATGCCTCATTTTGCCCATCTAGAATAAAGGAGATCGCACATTCACTGGAGATATTGAAGCATACCAGATTAATGTCAGTTGAGCCCCTTGAGACCTTCAGATGAAAACTGCCATAGCAGCACAAAGGATTATTATATTTTAAGTGCAAAATCTACTCGGATATCTCTCTTAACACCTTGTACTCAGTGCACTTCCCCCAAACTCGTTGTTCCAGGCAGCCCGGAGACAAGCACACTCCAGAGTATCTTCCCCTGTGAGTGTTAAGCCTAATGAATCACAGACCTGATTCTCCTCTCGCACTGACTCAAGGCAGCATCAGCAGCTCCACTGACATTGATTATGTCATTTGGTGCAAAGCAAGCATAAAAAGAGAATCAAGCCCAAACTCTCGCCTTCATCTAAAACTTGATCTTCTGGCTATAGTTTTCCTTGCTGGCACAGCAAAAAGCAGGCAAAACCAAATCCCACACCATCTCAAACTGTCGAGCGCATCCCTGAATCTGCACACTGCTTGCAGATGTATCTGTGCACCACAGATGATTTCCCATCTCCAGTCCATCTGCTCTGTGCTGGCTGGTGCTTTCAGCGTTGTCCCAATACAATCTGGATCCCAAAGCTCCCTCCCTCCCATACCATTGCGCTGTTCTGCCAAACACATTGTGATTAGCACAGCCCAAAGCTTTCTGACCCAAAGCTGATCCTTCATAAGGGACTCCTGCTTCCCAGGACACTGTGAAGTTGTAAATAAGCCCAACTGCGTTCCTTTACATAATTTTTCTTTCTAAAATAAGCCCCTTCTCAGCAGGCCAGCCTGAGCAACAGTTGCGTCAGAAATTCGGAGTTTATATCTTCGTATATTTTAGTGGCAAGAACAGTATTTTGTCTGTTCTTCAAAAAAACCCAAATGTGGCCTGGTAAACCTTTCGGAGCAAAATTAGTTTATGGTTTGGTACACCTGAAACGTGACATCACTGGGAGAATAAGTAGAAAGTTGGGGAGGGTGAGGAAGGAGCAGGTAAAGGGCTCGATGATGCATTTCTCGTAGCAGCATCGGGACAGGGAAAATGGCAGCTGAGATCTTTTGCATTGCTTTGCTGAAACATTGTGTTTGCCAGTGGTGTGGGTTTACTCCACAGGCTGGATTTCCTGGGGAGCTGCTCTTTCTCTCCCGACTGATTTCTTGTGTGTCCTTACAGTGTCTGAGTTGCTCAGGGGTTTTGGCTCTGTGTGCGCCTTGTGTATGCTCATGGCTTCCATGCTTCGGCGCTCTAATGCGCATAATGCTGTGTGTGCCTGGGGAGGATTTTTCCTCCTGGGGGAAGCCCATCCTGCAAGTTCTGTGTGTTGTGTCTCTCCTCCCTCGCTTCAGCCTCCCAGGATGGATCTGCACATCGAGGCTTCCAAGCCCTTCCCCTCTTACATGGGTTGTGTCAGTCAAGACTCTTGCTGAGTGTGGAGAAGGTAACGTTTTGCCCCAAGAATTGGCACTGGTCTGTGGTAGTGGTCCCTACATGAGCAAACCCACTGGTTTTGCAATGAGCTGCCTTTAGTTTGCATGTTGGCCAGAATGAGAAAGAGCTGAAACTGTTGTGCAGTCAGTTCTCATAACTAAACAGGATGAGGCCCCATCGGTGATGAGATAGGTGATATGCAGCAACACTGTAGCTGATGATGCAGGGACTTCATACAACCACCCTACGGTGATCTAACAGTATTTTAGGCTCAGAAAAGCTCTTTACAGCACCCACCTATCCCCGGTATATCGAGAGATTAACACCTAGGTTTGAAAAGGCAGTTAATGCTTCTATGAGGAAAATGTATCTTTACCTCTGTTGTTATCTACAGAAGCCAAGAAAGGAAGAGTGAAAGACATCTCAACTTTCTTCCCCATAGTCCAAAGATACTCTTCTTAAATACTAGTAAATACGCATTTCCTCACAGCTGAACAACCTGAACTCTGACTGCAGCACTCAGAATAACATATGATATTGTTTTGATTCTCTTTTGAGATTTGTGTTTCCTTTTAAGGTCTTTTTTTTTTGTGCTTGTTTTTTTTTTTTTTTTTAAGCCATAAATTAAAAGTAAATTCTTTGCTTTCTATTAAGCTGGAGCAGTGTCACAGCTACTTGATTATCCACAGGGGATTTATCACAGTTGTATATTAACCATAGTGTGGATACAGACACCAGCACTGGCTCAGGACCAGCAGGCTTTCTTAGTTTGGATGCAGTGCTACAGGAACGCTGCTATGTTGCTAGTAGAGGTAGTGAAGGGCAACAAGCAGTTTCACTGCTTTCCTGTGGTGCGGAGTCTGTTCATAAACCCAGCGGATGGAATTCAGTTCTGTGTAGAGCCAGCATTCAGCTGAGCGAGCGGGGATGCTGTTAGCTCTCTCTGGCAGGGTGTTTAGCTCCAGCTCAGCCGTGCTGGCTCCAAACAGAATCATTACTATGCCTCTGCATCGCGGTCCCCAGCCCCTCAGGAAAACCCATTTGTTTGCAGGCATAGCGCCCCTCTGGTACGTGCCGAGCCAGCAGGGATGTGCAATCGCACCCCAGCCTGCAGAGCTTGAGACGCTGGGGAGCTGAGCGCAGAGACAGCCAGAGCTGGCCTGGGCCTGGCACGGCTGGTGCAGAGGGTGCCTGGACCGAGCTGCCTCCCCGCACAGCATTCCCTGCGGTATTCTCTCGGTGGGCACTCAGTCTTCGAGCAGTGCAGCCTCCACGGCCCTAGGCAGACAGACAGACTAATGCAACATCACTCTTAAGGGTCTGAGAAATTCTGGTGACCTGTTGGTTTGGATAGGCACACCGAGCTGCGTGCCAACATAAAACAACACGCCTAATTAAACATACAACTTCGATTTCGGTCAAAGCCCTTGTTTCACTGCTGGAGCCAGGCCCCCACTTCTCCAAGGTGTCCTTGATTTCTTCCAGCTCAAGTGATCAGGTTTGAGGAATCCTGCTGCAGTACTGAGCAGTTATTGGGGGCTGACAAGGTTTCAGATTCTTACTGATAGGATCCTGATAGCGTCTTCTGTATAAGCGGGATTTCCAAGATGGAGCTCTTATATAACTAGGGATGACTTTGTTGAGGAAAGTTTTGGTCCTCCCACTTTGCCCATCTGTCCTTTCAGAAAGCTTTGCAAGGTGTCCTTTGGCTAGAAGGACATAGCTGGCTTTGTAACAGGGATTCGGAAGCCTCAGCTTGTTTTGGACAATCAAGAAATAGGGATGTTCTTGATTCTTCGCACAGCAATGTGCGATCGCAGCCCAGAATGCCAACCGTGTCCTGGGCTGCATCAAAAGAAGTGTGGCCAGCAGGGTGAGGGAGGGGATTCTGCCCCTCTACTCCGCTCTCGTGAGACCCCACCTGGAGTACTGCGTCCAGCTCTGGAGTCCCCAACAGAAGAAGGACATGGACCTGCTGGAGCGTGTCCAGAGGAGAGCCACGAGGATGATCCGAGGGCTGGAGCACCTCTCCTATGAGGAGAGGCTGAGAGAGTTGGGGCTGTTCAGCCTGGAGAAGAGAAGGCTCTGAGGAGATCTTATTGCGGCTTTCCAGCACCTAAAGGGGCTACAGGAGAGCTGGGGAGGGACTTTTTCCTAGGGCATGGAGTGATAGGACGAGGGGGAACGGCTTTAAGCTGGAAGAGGGCAGGTTTAGATTAATCATTAGGAAGAAGTTTTTCACTTTAAGGGTGGTGAGGCACTGGAACAGGTTGCCCAGAGAGGTTGTTGAAGCCCCGTCCCTGGAGGTGTTCCAGGCCAGGCTGGACATGGCCTTGGGCACCCTGGGCTGGTGGGGGGTGTCCCTGCCCAGGGCAGGGGGGTTGGAACTGGATGGTCTTCAAGGTCCCTTCCAACCTAAACCATTCTGTGATTCTATGGTTCTATGATATTAGCTCTATCAGAGAATGCCCTTGGAAAGAGGTGCTTTTAAGTGTGAATCCGTGCTTTGTCCTTCTCCTCCTCCTCACTCCCTTTTCCCAAATCACAAGCAGCAGAAAGCCAGAAAGCACAAGCAGTTCCAGGGGCAGAAGGAGGTGTGGTGCTGTGGGACCCAGCCTGGGTTGTGTTACAACAGGACAAGAAAGCCCTGAGTGTTAATTATGAAAACTGGAGAAGTTTCCATTGCCACTCATGTTCCTCTGCTCATGGACCAGCTATTCTAGAATGTTTCTTTCCCACCTCTCCCTGGCGGACTATTGACTGCTTTAGGGCACTGCAGCACTGGCTTAGACACTCTCCAGAGTTAGTATTCGCTGCAGCGCAGGCACCTATTTACAGTAGGAGCTGCTTCTTAGTGAAAGGTGTTCGTTCACACCCCTGCACAGTTATTCCTGTGTGCTGCACAGTGAGTGTTTCTTATTTTTCTCTTGCATGTGAATGCAAATGTATTCCAAGGAGTGGGCATGAGCTGATAACTCCTGAGACTGACATTTAAAATTGGATTTGTCTCACCTGCAGTTCAGACATTTGCAGTTGGAGTTCATTACCTAGGCTTACTTTATGGGCAGCAGAGGGAAACAGGAATTCCTGAGACTCAGTGCATCTCCTTCTCAGGTAAACAAGTGCCACAAACCAGATGTGTCACCCTCTGGATGTGTGTTCCCATCCAGTGACTCTAATGTTATCGTCTAGGTCTGCAGGTCCAAAGTAGGTGAGCTGAATTCACCCTTGTGTGAAGCAGATATTGTCCCTACCTGTGTGGGAAATTTGTGTTAGCTCAGTTGTAATCCTTCCCTCGAATCAGTGCTGGGCATTAGAGGGCAATCCCAAATGGCCACTGAGCTCCTGGCCTCTCTGAGCTCTGCGATGGCAACATCCACGCACTACAAGGGCAGATGCACCCGGGGTGTTAGTACAGAGGCAGGACTCTCCTCCCTGTTGTGCTTCAACACTGCGTCCTACGCTCCTGGGTGGCTTACATGGTGGGTGGTGACCCAGCGGTGAAGGAAGACATGCGAGCCAAGACGTACGCACGCTTTGCACAAAGCTGCCATTTCTCAGCCACCAACAAATCTGTGAGTTATTAGTGCATGAGAGGAGGCAGCGGGGCCTAACGGAAGAAGCAAACACAGTCGTTTATTCCTGTTTTTCAGTGGTGCACCAAAGAATAAAGGCTTTCTGCCCTAGCCTGTCTAGAATAGATCCCAGTCATCATATAAGAAGCTCCGTAAGCATTCACCTTTCCCCAAAATCATCCATTCCCTCAGGCTCTTCACTCTTTGCTTTTAATAAATTAAAGGAATGAATGCACTTCCTAAATCTGACAGGGTTTCTCCCTGTCCCTGGCTGCAGTTCCCTGGGTTACAGGAGGGCTGGAGCTTTTCGAAAACCACGCATAGGTGGGAGAGGAAAAGTCATTAGCACAGTAAAACCCTGGCGATACAAAAGATCCATTCAGTGATCCTTCTGCAAACTGCTGCTCTGGCTTCATTAAAAGCATAGCCCGTGGCTGTCATTCAAATAGGCTGGATTCGCTTTGGGTTACCTAAATGAGAATGATCATGTCTGCAATGGAAAAAAAAAAAAAAGAAAAAGAAAGATGAAACCAGTAGGAGTTATTCTTTATGAATTATGTGCTCAGTTTTCCTACTGACCTATTGAGCCAGCATTGAGAGTCGGATTTCCTAGAACAGCCTTTCATGCTGGATTTTGGATATTTTCTTCTTTTCAGCCCAGAAATGTTGCTAGAATGGCCCTTTGCACACTAAGTGACACTGTGGACTCCAGCTGCATCTTGGATGCAGCAGAAATAATGGGGTTCAGAAGCAGTTATCCAAATCATTCATCCTTCTGGTTTGCAGCATTTTTCTGTGGCTCCCTCCCGGTCTGGATTGAGCATGTGGGCATCTCTCAACGTGCATGACCCCGTGGCCTCCTGATTAGGTGGGGAAGTGGTAATATCTGGTGTGGAAACAGGCATTCAAATTGAACAGCTAGCTCTGACAACAGTGTGATGAGCCAATTTAGGCAGCTAAACTGAAAACCCATAATTCCTTTGATTTATAACAAAAGTTTTCTGCCTTTTTAGCTGCTTGAATTGACTCACTATGGGATCAGAGGAGGCTGATCCCTGGTATAGGCAAAGATGGCAGGTATGTACTACCATGGGTGGTTGGGAGGAGCAGGACTGTCTCTGTTGGAGCAGCAAGGGGTTATATAGACTTAGCCATACAGTCACTAGCATGCCTATGGCCTATCCCCTGCTTCAGATACTTCCCTGGCAGTCATCTCCCTCCGTAACTGCCTGCCACTCCGGCGTGATTCCCAGGCGGCTGAGTCCCCGCTGCACGCCTGTCTTCCTCCACAGAGGCTCAGTGGAGCCCAGGCAGTGCTCTGGGGGTGTTCAGCACTCGGGAAGCACGAGGTGTGCAGGGTCCCTGCAGTTTCAGTCACTACACTATCAATTTGCATTAATAACGTGGCAAACTGAAAATGACTTTGCTATCTTGTATAAGCCTGTATCAGTGTCCCCCTGCCTTTTGGCCCGCTGCCTGGTGCCCCGTAAGAAAGTTGTGTTTACGGGCTTATTTTACATCTGAAGAACTGACAGTTAATCCTGCTACATCCCTAAGGAAATGGTGAGCTTGGATAGGTGTCACTGTGTGCTCTGCGTGGCTCACTTGGAGGTCAGCTTTACAACCGCACCGGGAGTCACACTGTGACGAGAAGTGTGGTGGCAGGGCAGAGAACAGAAAGTGCGACCGCGCGGGGCTGGAGCAGCAGGGCAGGGCTGAGGTACAAGCGCAGAGCTGCGGAGGGGGACTCTGCAGGCGACATAGCGGAGAGGCTGCGGGCCAGAGTGGAGGGGCTGTGGCAGCGCTGTTGGGGAGTCCAAGGCTGAGAGAGGAGGAGGGGCTCCAGGGAGGGGTAAACAAGCTCTGTGGGACGCTTCAAGCTGATGGAGCCGGACTAGGAGAGAGATGATTGAAATACACCCTGGAAGGGAGTACCATCCTGCAGGTCGGGATGGAAATGCAGGAACAGAGCTGGGACATGCAGCCTCATCTGATTCACGGTAGTCTTGTTTGCTTCTCGCATGCCTCTGCTTTTTGTTCCTTTCCATTAAATCCAACTAGGACATTGTGTCACCAGATTGTGGGCAGGGCTGCAAAACAGCCAGGCTGTGTGTGCCTTCAAACCATGAAGAGGCCTCTTGAGAAGGCCCAGCTACCGCAGCTGACAGCAGTGAGTCTCTCTGCTTCATTCACACACAGCTGTCCGAGTATTTCACGCCTCCTCTACCAGAAACAGCAAGACCATGTGCAAGAGCAGCGATCAACATTTCTCCAGACGAGGCGCTAGAGCAGGACACGTTGGCAGGGCTGGGGCATGCCTGTCAGGCCTCCATCCATCCCGGCTCCGGCACAAATTGCAGTGGTGACACAGCAGCATGTGGAAGAGGATGCCAGATGTGTTCGGGGCCTCTGTTTTCAGGGTGATGCAGTAGGCTTCTGTAGCTGGAAGCCAGCACACCGTGAGGACTAAGTGTATGGTCCTTACCGGACCCAAACCATTGCCCAGTGACAGTGTAAAGGTCTCCTCTCTTCATGAACTGTGTTAATGGCAAACGCAGGCAGAAGGTGGGTTCTGTGCTGAGCCACACAGGGCCAGCCACGCTCGCCAGAGCCCATCTCTCCTCACTGTGGCATGTTGTCAGGTAGGGAAAGCCAAATCTGGGCAGATACGTAGCTCAGCATAGCAGCCGCTGGCATGCCCTGTGTGTCTAACTGCCATCACAAAGCTGGGCATAAAAGAGCCAAGCAGCCCCAACGTCTCCATAACACACCACCCGCAGGAAAAAAAATAGTGTCCATCAAGTAATTCTTTACTGTATACGCAGCTTTGATCATAGGGCACCTGGATTTCTCGGTGTGTCCGGTACTACGGCCAACACAGTCACGAACTCCCTTTACATTGGAGAACTGACTGCAGAGGTGTGGTTTCTGGGCTTTCTTGCTAAGAACTGCTATACAGCTCTGCCATGTTTCTCGTTTCCCTTTTCCTTGCCCACCTTCACGTAAGACTGGAAGCAATATAGTCGCAGAATACAAGAAATATCAGAAAACAGTTGAATTAGAGCCTCTTGTAGAAGTCTCTGCTGAGCTTGAGGCCATTCTTTCTTGCATTTGATACTTGCAGAGACTGCATCTGACATCCAGTACAAAGACAGCTTCCACCATGGGTCAGTGTGTAGCATATATTCAGCAAGAGCAGAAATCAAGGAAGGGCATTGCAGTTAAAAAGATATAATGATAGAGTTTATTTCTGAGGAGTGGCTGATGTTCCGGAAATATTTGCAACCAGCTTATTTTGTAAAATGAGTTATGGAGCTTTTAATGTAAATTAGAAAGCAAAATCAAAGGACAAGAGGGGTGAATGATTATGATTTTATATTTTGGTTTTTAATCTGTTTTTCAGCTGGTTCTGCTTGCATACTGTGACTGACCTGCACTGAGCTGATGCAGCCTTTTCTGCTACTTTAGCAAGGTTCTTGACCCTGATACTGCATCTAATTATGTTGGGTTGGTTGTTTGGGGGGCTGCCATCTAATCTGCTCCCTGTTGGCCCCTGCAGATCTTCCACATGACCTACGATCTGGCCAGTGCAGTGGTGCGCATTGTGAACCTGATCGGGATGATGCTGCTGCTGTGTCACTGGGATGGCTGCCTCCAGTTCCTTGTGCCTATGCTGCAGGACTTCCCCGACGATTGTTGGGTGTCCCTCAACCGCATGGTGGTAAGTGCCCGCCCTTCTGGCTCTCCACGCAGCCCTAAGCCCAGGCCCTCGGTCACAGCATCACCATTTCAACATCGACGTCCCAGCACTAACACGGCATCCTCCAGCTTCCCATTTCCACTCCCCGTCCTTGTAGGGCCTTCCTCCGCTATCCAGCAGGCGCTTGGAAAGGCACGGCACTGTGGGCATGGAGACTCCTTGGAGGCAGTCTCTGCAACGAGGCGATGTCAGGGCTGCAGAGCAGGAACCAGCCCCAGCGGAGCCTGCTGCGGGCTGCCTGCAGCACAAGGCAGGAGCCAGGCTCCCCCTCCTGGCAGGAGACAGCAAAGAGCCAGAGTGGAAACGGTTTTCTGCTGGGATCTGGGCAGACTGAGCCGAAGGCAGGAGGCAGAGGGGGTCCTAGAGCCATAGCTGGGTCTGATCCACAATTCCCATTACTGGTCTCAAGGAAACTGTTAAGCCTTCTGCTCCGTGTCCGCTTGAAGGGTCGGTATGATCACCCACCCTTCTCCCTGGGCAGCTGCACAATATCCCATTAGAGTGGGCTGTAACAGACCTTGCCAAGCCACGGGTTGGCCTCCCATCCTGGGATCAGCAGCCAGACTTCCCAATAATGTCCCAAGCTGTGCTGCTCACTCTGCTGTTTGCTGTAAGGGAGATTTATACCATATGGTAAATGCACGGGGAGTTCATGGTACCTTTCAACCATCTCGCTGAGAATTCAGGATCTTTTATTCAAAGGGACAATGTCCAGTTGATTAAGCAGCAAAAACTGACAAAGCTTAAAAAATTGCCTCTTATTGCAGCTCTTAACCTCCAGATTCCCCCAGCCAATTTCTTCTTAAAAAAAAATAATAATCGGGCGCTCGGGCAGAACAGAACAAATGTAAAATGTATAAAAGAACGGCCAGCTTCCCATGCCTCCCACACGCAGAGCTGTGGGCACATGCTGCCCATGCCTGAGAAGAGTGAGCATCCATGAAAAAGTCGTCTGTTTGGTGTTTATTTATTCATTCCTTCCCTCTGCAATAATCATTCACTTCCTGTTGTTGAAAGGTGCCAGACTGACAGTTCTGGAGACTAGAACCGTTTATTTATCTACAGCAGAAGAACAACCCATGCAGCAGCTGCCTTATCTTCCCCCCTGCTGCCTTTTTATTATTTATATGGCAGGAGCAATGAAATACCAGGGCCCCATTGTGCTTGTGCTCTTCAGGTTGAAAAGGACATAAAGCTCCTCATATTGGAGAGCTCAGAGGTGCAGACAGAAATCATCGCCATCCGATGAAGTGACTTGGCCATGGTGCCCTGGCAGGACAGCTTCAGAGCAGCAGATCTGAACGATGTTTCCTTTCTCCTAACATTTGGGTGGAGGCTGCTGTCTGATGGCAACAACTTCCATTGGCTTTTCCCATCCAGCCCTGGGGGAAGAGGTAAAAGCTAGGGTTGCAGTTACAAGTGTGAGGAGCAGCGGATGAGAGCTGCGACACGAGCTGCAAAGGGACTGAAGAGTCAAAACAACAAGGTGCATGGAAAACCTTCACAGAAGGCAATAACTAGCAGTGGCAGACACGCCTGGTGAGAGGAAGAATAATGCAGTGGTGGGGGCACTGACTGAAAGTAGGACACCTGAGTTTGGTTTCCAGCTCTGTTCTGTGTGATCCCGGGCAAGTCAGATGGGAAGCTCAGACAGTTCTCCCTCCTCAGATACTTCTGAGGAAAAGTAAACACTGTAATGGTGGGGATCTAAAGCAGTCTGAGAGACCTGAGGTTGTACTGAGTAGGTTGCACTAATGCATGGCACAAGCTAATGCAAATTGGCTCTTGTACGCTTTTCACTCAGAGGCTGTAAAGCCAGGAAACTGCTTGCAGAGCTGCAAACATACTGGGATCAGAGCCTGATGAGCAGGGAAACAAAGCTAAATGTATACAATCTAGAAGAAGAGTTACCTGGGCCAGACTATGATCAGAGTCTATAAATGACCATCAAGGTAACTGTGTAGTGAAGGGATAGGGTCTTGAAAGGTGGTGGAAGACAGGACAGAGGAAGAAAAGATTTAGCCTAGGCACCTTTCTTAGCAGCAAGACTGAGGAGGGAGGGGAAGGATGCATCCCACAGGCAGGAGGGCTCAGCAGGGTCACCAGGAGAGGCAGGGTAGAAAGTTTTTGTCCAGAAGAAGATATGTGACATTACCAGGCAAGGACTCATGCTGCAGTACTTGTCTTCCCAGCCTTGAGAGCCTGTGAAGCTGGGAATTAAGCTTGCCTTGTGTGATTCTTTCCGCTTCTCCTCTGCAGCTAAATCACCTTCAGTTTTTTCACTTAATAAAAGTGAAAAAAAGATTTATTATCTCAGTGACAGTCTCAGAAATGGAGCCTCGGGAAACTGGGATGAAGAACTGGAGAGATGGTTATATGCCCCACCTATAGTTCAGATGGCTTCCACTCCAGAAGCTGTACAGGAATATGCCAGCCCCAAAATCTATCCTTCTATCCCTCCAGCTGCAGGGAATGATGAGGGCGTAAACAGGAAAGGCCAGCACGTCAATGACTGGCTCCGAACCTGGTGCTACTGGCAAGGTTTCGGGTTCTTTGATCATGGCCTGATTTACAGAACACCAGGGCTGCTGGTAGCAGACGGGAAAAGCCTATCTCGCAGGGGGAAGAGGGTTCTAGGACTAGAGTTAGCGGGGCTCATGGAGAGAGCTTTAAACTAGATTGGGGGTGGGGGGGGAGAATGGGGATGTAACTGGGCTCACCAGAGAGGCACCTGAGTGTAGTAGCTCAGCACTTGTGGGGCAGGATGTTAGTACTTTTAAGAATCGGAAGGCCCACCACCTCTCTAGGGCTACACACTCATTGGCCTCTCTGAAATGCCTGTACACCAATGCATGCAGCATGAGGAACAAGCAAGAGGAGTTAGAGATCTGCGTGCAGTCACAGGGCCATGATCTCATTGCAATTACTGAGACATGGTGGGATAGCTCGCATGACTGGAACGCTGTCATGGAGGGCTGTGTTCTCTTTAGGAAAGATAGGATGGCAAGGCGAGGTGGGGGAGTTGCTCGTTATGTGAAAAAGCAACTGGAATGTATTGAGCTCTCCCTGGGGGCTGATGATGAGCAAGTTGACAGCTTGTGGGTAAGGATTAAGGGGCAGGGTAACAGGGGAGACACCTTTGTGGGTGTTTATTACAGGCCACCTGACCAGGATGGGGAAGTTGATGAGGCCTTCTACAGACAGGTGAGAACCGCCTCACAATCACAGGCCTTGGTTCTCATGGGGGACTTCAACTTCCCTGAGGTCTGTTGGGAAGGCCACACAGCTAGGCATGTACAGTCCAGGAGGTTCCTCCAGTGCATCGATGATAACTTCTTAACTCAGGTGGTGGAAGAGCCCACAAGAAGAGGTGTACTACTGGACCTAGTACTGACAAACAAAGAGGGACTGGTGGAGGATGTTAAGGTTGGGGGCAGACTTGGCTGCAGTGATCACGAGAAGATAGAGTTCAGGATTAAGTGCAGTATGCACAAAATGACAAGCAGGTTTGAAATCTTAGACTTCAGGAGGGCTAACTTTGAGCTCTTCAAGAAATTGATGGGAGAAATCAAATGGGAGAGGACTCTAGAGGGTAAGGGGGCTCAAGAGAGCTGGCTGGTATTCAAGCACCACTTCCTCCAAGCTCATGATAGGTGCATCCTGAAGAGCAAGAAATCGGGCAAGGGAAGGAGACCTGCATGGCTGAGCAGGGATCTTCAGAAAAAGCTCAGGTGGAAGCAGGGAGTTCACAAGATGTGGAAAAGGGGGCTGACGACTTGGGATGAGTATAAGAACGCTGTCAGGGTATGCAGGGAAGAAACAAGAAAAGCCAAGGCAGCTTTGGAATTGAACCTGGCGAGGGATGTCAAGACCAATAGGAAGGGTTTCTTTAAGTATATATGAGGCAAAAGGAAAACCAGAGAAAATGTGGGCCCGCTCTTGAACGAGACGGGTGCTGTGGTGACGGATGATGCAGAGAAGGCGGAGTTGCTGAATGCCTTCTTTGCTTCTGTCTTCACTGCTCGGGCCAGCTCTCGGGAGTCCCAGACTTTGCAAGTAACAGAGAAAGTCTGGAGGACGGAAAACTTTCCCTTGGTTGAAGAGGAACAAGTTAGAGAACAATTAATTAAACTGGATACCCACAAGTCCATGGGGCCTGATGGGATGCACCCGCATGTGCTGAGGGAGCTGGCGGAAGTCATTGCTGGGCCGCTCTCCATCATCTTTGAAAGGTCCTGGAGAACAGGTGAGGTGCCTGAGGACTGGAGGAAAGCCAATGTCACTCCAGTCTTCAAAAAGTGCAAAAAGGATGATCCAGGAAACTACAGGCCAGTCAGCCTCACCTCCATCCCTGGAAAGATGATGGAACAGCTCGTTCTGGGCGTCATCTCCAAGCATCTGGAGGAAAAGAAGGTTATCAGAAGTAGTCAACATGGATTCACCAAGGGGAAGTCATGTCTGACTAATCTGAGAGCCTTCTATGAAGGCGTGACTGGATGGGTGGATGAGGGGAGGGCAGTGGATGTTGTCTACCTGGACTTCAGCACGGCTTTCGACAGTCTCCCACATCATCCTCGCAGGCAAGCTTAGGAAGTGTGGGTTGGATGAATGGACAGTGGGGTGGATTGAACAGTGGCTGAACGATAGAGCTCAGAGGGTTGTGGTTAGCGGTGCAGAGTCCAGTTGGAGGCCAGTAACAAGTGGTGTCCCTCAGGGGTCAGTACTGGGTCCAGTCCTGTTCAATATATTCATCAATGACCTGGATGAAGGGATAGAGTGTACCATCAGGAAGTTTGCTGATGACACCAAACTGGGAGGGGTGGCTGACACGCCGGAAGGCTGTGCCGCCATACAGCGTGACCTGGACAGGCTGGAGAGTTGGGCAGAGAAAAACCTGATGAAGTTCAACAAAGGCAAGCGTAGGGTACAGCATCTGGGGAGGAATAACCCCATGCATCAGTACAGGTTGGGGGCTGACCTCCTGGAGAGCAGCTCTGTGGAAAGGGACCTGGGAGTCCTGGGGGCCAACAGGGTGACCATGAGCCAGCAATGTGCCCTGGTGGCCAAGAAGGCCAATGGCACCCTGGGGTGTATCAAGAAGAGTGTGGCCAGCAGGGCGAGGGAGGTCATCCTCCCCCTCTGCTCTGCCCTGGGGAGGCCGCAGCCGGAGCACTGTGTGCAGTTCTGGGCTCCCCGGGTCAGGAAGGACAGGGAACTGCTGGAGAGGGTCCAGCAAAGGGCTACAAAGATGATGAGGGGATTGGAGCATCTTTCTTATGAGGAAAGGCTGAGGGACTTGGGGCTTTTTAGTCTGGAGAAAAGAAGACTGAGGGGGGATCTTATCAATGCTTATAAATACTTAAGGGGAGGGTGCCAGGTAGATGAGAAGTGTCTTTTTTCAGTGGTGCCCAGTGATAGGACTAGAGGTAACAGGCACAAACTTGAGCACAGGAAGTTCCATCTTAACATGAGGAGGAACTTCTTTTCTTTGAGGGTGGCAGAGCAGTGGCACAGCTGCCCAGAGAGGTTGTGGAGTCTCCCTCACTGGAGACATTCCAAACCCGCCTGGACGCCGTCCTGTGCCACTGCTGGAGGTGTCCCTGCTGTGGCAGGGGGGTTGGACTCAGATGATCTCCAGAAGTCCCTTCCAACCCTGACGATACTGTGATACTGTGAAAATAGCTTGGGTTTAGAACATTGAACAAAGAGAGTAATTTGTTTTTCTGGAATCAGATAGTTTCTTCTCACAATAAGGTTCTGTCCTCTAATCTCTTGAGAAGATTTCCAGATGTGTCATTGGGACCAGTGATGGATGTGGATGGCATAATTAGTGCAACAATTTACCTATAGTCTATAGCGAAGTAGTAGGAGAGGCCACTGCGTCAGAAAACAAGAAGAAACTGGTGGTCTGGGCTGTTCTGACTTTGGTGCCAAGATCTTGATGGTAGTTTCCAGAACGGCTCTGTTTGAGAGCTGTGAGGGACAGGGTTGGGAGGTGAGAGGCCAGGGCGGCATCTGTCTGTGACAGTCGGTAGATTGGATTTGGGGACATTCTGTACGTACCTGGTCACAGCTTTGAGGAGATAAATACACTTGGTGCACGACTGCCCTGATTACACACAGGAGCCAAAAAGCTGGGATGGAACCACTGTAGGGAAAAAAGGAATCTTCTGAAGCTGCTGCAGCCAAGGGGAGCTGAAAGTGAGGTGCCAAATGCTTTGGAGGCTTTCTCCTTGAGTATGCTGGTGCTGCACTTCCACGCTGCGGAGTTTCCCACCTAGCCACTTGGCAGTCCATAAAACCAGCTCTGATTCCAACACAGCAAGGAAAGAAGATTCATCACCTCCCATCTGCTTCCTAAAGGTTTGATCCTCTTCCAGGGGATCTGTGAAGGGTCTGGTGTTGCCAAAATCATATCAGGGGCTCAATAAATCCCTGGGTCCAATTCATCTTCATGTTTTCTACATGCTCCATGTTTTACTTTTAGCAATTGTAGGAGGAGTGGGTCTCTTTATGACTACTTTCTGAACTGGCTCTGAAATGGCAGGGAAGGATGTTTTCAGCATTAATTGCTCAGCCCCAATCTCAGGGGCTTCAGCATTAGCTTCCCTACAGGGCACTTTATTAAAAAGAGAAACACTAGTGAGTCAGCTGCGGAGCGGCATGTGTGCGGGCTGCAGCATCTCCCCAAGACCCTTGCCTGGCAGCTCCTCATCAGAGAAATCTGAGCTCTGCTGAGACGTGGCTTGCTCCCTTGGGTATTGTGCTGAACTGATAAACCCTGCAGGGAAGGCAAATATCCCCATGTCAAATGCAGCGACCTTGCATAGGAAATACTAATCGTCTTCCCTTCTACCAAAAGAAGGAGAATAGCTTTCCTTTTGAGCTTAACCCCCCCTCCCCACCTCCCAACATGTTCTTGTGGTGTTGCTGATAGAAAGGAGGAAGAGAAACCGATGCAGCATGCGTTGTGGAAGACAGAGCAATCCTGCACGGATCTCCTCTGTGATTCCTAACTCCCCGCAAGCCTCTGGTCAGCAGATCCCTCATACCCTCACTCAGCAGCCATAGGAAGCTGTGCAGTAGATGATCATGCTTTATAAAATCTGTCAAGGAGCAGCAAGAGTCGGCCTGCTCCGTGGTGGAATACGAGCCAGGAGCCAAGGGCCACCCCTGCACAGGCAGTGCTCTTGCCAACTAGGGCACAGTCCTACCAGTCCGAAACAGGGTGAGCAGAGCAGAAGCGGTGATAAGAGGGTCCGCTGACCATTCCAGTGAAGGCAGGGTGACAGTCATGTCCAGGGTCTACCCAGGGAGTCCAGTTAGGAGCAGCAAGAGATGGGGTCAGAGGCAAGGCTGGAAACAAGGCTAAAAAACATATGTATATGTTCAGGGCCCGGGGCTGGGCACAGGTACAGCTAGCTCAAGCAGGGTCTGGATGGCCAGGCCTGAGCTGAAACGGAGCTCCAGGAACAATGGGTGCATGGGTGGCGGTCCCAGGCAAGGCTGGCTGGGGCAATTAAAACACACTGGTGCACTCAATCGTCTCTTCTGTTACATGAAGGCCATGCAAAGGTCTTCTTGGAAATAAGCCCAGAACAGGCAGGTTCTGTCCGATGTGAAATTTGATCCATCATCTCCATTTCTTGTCCCACTATTCCCTTCCTTTTAACTGGATTGAAAGGTCTGTTTTCCCTGCCCAGCAGCTACAGTGTTGTCCAGGGGAGGGCAGAGATGTTCAGAGGCTTTATTTCACAGCACACGAGTGGTGTGCAGTAGCAATCCTGGAATAACAGCTCTGTGGCTGGATAAGAGCACTGCTGAGACAAATGTGGGAGTTCACAAGATTGAAATATGCCCTTTCGATACAGACAGCTCCTCAATACTGTGAAATGTTAGCGGTGTAAGTCAGGCATAACATTGTGCCCATGGACTATGCCCCTACCCCAAGAATTTGCCAGTATTTCTCTGTGTCTTCCCTCTCTAATCTTCTTCTGCGAGGGTTCAACCAGATACACTCACATGTATATCAGACCCAGAACATCCTTTAAGACAACACACTGTTTCTTCTGGTGCTTCTGTAAGGTACTGCAGAACCTACTACTGCCTGTGAAAAGTGCCAGGAACATGTCTCCGAGTATTCAAGGGTGGATCTAAGCAGAGGCATTGCAGTCCAGGCACTAATCCCAGAGAAACCCTTATAGTCCTGCCAGTGTGGATGTTAAAAGCAAGCTAGTCTGAGAACCAGCTTCAAAATAATTTTAACTCCTTTTTGCAAATGCTTTTAGTGCCTGGCATGTGTCTGAGATAACATCCCTCTTGACTATGTTCAAGCACAGATCTGTAGCTCCATTTTAGCTTGCTTTGAGATTTGGTTAACGAGGAGTCATTTTCTTTCTGCAGTTTAAGGCCTCATTTACCTACCCTAATGGACCATTTTAGCCACTCCAGTATATTTGAAGTAGTACAACCCTCCCACCGTGGGGACCGGTACAGTGGTATATTGAGCATAGGGGTATGGCTCTTACAGAAGCAAGCTGTATCAGTGTAGGGCACCGTGATGCTAGTAAACTTGTGGCCACGGTACATTTGGAACCACTACTACTAGTCTGGCTTAAAGTACTGCATTCTTGACCTGCCCGCTTATTCTGTGGGAAACAAAAGAATGTAGAGCAGGCCTAAAAACTAAAGATACACTGAGACATAAGCAAAGAGTCATCACATAGACTGTGCCATGAGGATCCAGTGCTCTTTACAGATGCTCAAAGAGCTCAGAGGTTGTGTCCTAAAGGTGATTGCTCTGAAAGGTTTCCCCTTCATGGAAGTGCCTCTCTTTCAGCAGTCCTTGATCTCTTCTCCCAGCAGACCACATTGCTCAGGATTTTTTTAAACATTCCGTGTTTTCCTCCAGCTCTCACCCCTCAGTCTGTCATTACTCAGCGATCTCCTCAGTCTGGCACAAAGCAGGCTGTCCTCACAGGGAGTCGTGCTGCTGATGGGAATTGGGGTTGTGACTTGTAAGTATAGAGTTCCCAGGGAGCCAGAAGTATTTCTGCAGGCTACGGGGGCTCAGTGATGTTGGCTGTTGTAGTTTTGGATGACTAATTCCTACAAAACACTGGCAAGCTTCCTCGTAAACAGCACTCCTGAGCAGCAATTTGCTGGAAGAATGGCTTTTAAAACTTGAACCTGCCTGAGACCCAGATGTTCCTCTTAGACTCTGATCATTCCTGGCCATTAAAGACCCTGGCAGCCAGTTTCCTGGTGTACCAAATTCCAGCTCAGCTATTCTTACTCTGTCTCCCCAAATTCCCTTTGGAATTTCAGCTCGGCATTTCTTTTCTCCATGCTCTCAATTCTGTTGTGGAGCTGTGCTGCCCTGTTAAACTACTGCCACACTGAACTCAGAAGGCAGCAGCATTTCTGCAGTGGCTGTTGAGAAATGCCTGCATGGGAAAGGAATTCAGTTGACAAGGAAGGGATGGGACAGGACACCTGCAATACTACTTCGGCCCCAGCAAAGTTGTGAGTGTGCTGCCCGTCTTTACAGGTGAGGCCCCATCTTAAGCAAAGGTTAGTCTAGTGTGACTGCTCCTGCCTGTTGTCTCAGGGTGATGACTCCCCTGCTGAAGCATGGACAGTAGGTGGGCTGAAGCCATGGAGTTTGCAGCATTTGCCATTCTGTGAGCGCAGGGGCCATGACTTCGTGACTGCCAGTTCTACAGGGCTGAGGGAAAGTGACTGTGGCTCCTGGAAATGTTAACAGTGAAGATGCAGGGATGCTTGTTGTAAGGTGTGTGATATGCTTGGTGATCAGAAATTGATCTGCAACTTGATATAAAATCTGGCTGGTGGAAGAACGGGCACCCCACACTTGTTTGGCCAGGACTGTAGGAGCCAGAGCGTAGACATGGGCGAGGCAAAGGAGCATGGAGATTCACTCCTTTGGTGCTTACATCTCAGGCAGCCCCCGTGGCTGGATCCTTCCTCCTGCCCTGTACAGGCAGCAGAATGCAAACGCTTCTTGCCTTCATCAGGAGCTGGCTCCCCTTCGGGCTGCGGCTCCTCACACACTGGCAAGCCAACTGCGTAGCCGGGAATAGAGGCACCAATGGCCGCATTGTCTCGTCTCTCTCTGTTGGCTCAAGGGTAGTTTTTTCCAGTGCGGGAGGTGACCAGGTTCCTGCTTTGTTCGGGAGGTGAGCGCAGACAGGCTGGCGCCAGCAGGGAGCAGTCTCTTCTGGGGCTGTGAATGTGCTACTTTTTCTGTTTGCTTCGCTGTCACTTCTGTTGCTTTGCCCTTCTTGTTGCAGTGTGAATCAGGCCTGTGTTGCATAATGTAACTGGATATGGCCAGGGCAGCACTATCGCCTGTCTTTGTCCATGTGCTTATCTCCTAACCAAGCATTAACACTCTCCAGAGGTTCCAGCTTTTTGCCACAGCTCACAAACAGCAACAGTACGCTTTGCTTCTGTTTACTACTTGTAAGCTTACTGAAAAATTTCCATCAATATTAGTGACACTCAGAGAGCTGTTTGCAGAGAGGTCATCAGCTGTCCACCTGATTGTGATTAGATCCCTCCAAGGAGGTGTCCAGTAAACTCCAGGGCTCCCAGCATCACTGGTCACTGGTGCTGAGGCTGCTGCAACCCTCTGAATGGAGTTCACAAAAGTATTGCTTGTCTATTTGACAAGCCACAAACCAGGCTTTCTGTACAGTGACCTTCTAAGTTGCCATGGTACGTGTATCTGCTCAGCTATATCCATAATGTTACACCTTCCTAGGAACAGAAAGAAGACTGATGAGTGTACAGATTATGTGCCGCAATGAATGTCACTGTAGCAGAGGTATTTTTTCACATACCTTGTAATAGCTGTGTGCGATGACAGTGCATTTACTTTACAAGGTTTTGTGCAAGGACTTGCTAGCATATAATACCCACAGGGTAGTAAATGTGCCTTGAGCTGTTCCATGAACTCAGGCTAATCAGAATAATCATGAAACTTATGCTGTTTTTTCTCCCTATCCCATGATGTCATTGCTGAGGTGCATCTTGTGTTAGTTGCAGTGGGAGAGCACAGGGTGTCCGAAAGAAGCCGTTGACTTCGGCTGGCTTCTCACGGTGGTTTATTGCATCTCTCAAATGAGACCATTTGTAGTTTCCTCAGCTCCCTGAAAAAAGCCCCGTTTTACACGGAGAACTTGCTGTCTGGACATTATCATCTTAATTTTCTGCCCGTCCTATCTCTTCAGGTAATGACCAGAGATCCTGACCATTTCCTAAATTGCTGGGGAGTGATTTTCCCCACTCTAAGATCTTCCTGCTGGCAACCTTGCTCAGGCTGTCTTTTACCATTTCTCTGTTAAAGTCCATTTCCCGGTGGAGTAATCATTTGCTTCAGTTCCTTCTCCCACACATGGGTCATTTTGATAATATCCCAATGCATCATTGCAGTTTGTCCCAGGTTACCAGCCTGTCAGACTGTCTGGCTTCATTTCTGGAAAGTTTTGCTGGAAAGAGTACATGAAATCTGTAAAAAACCCTCACCAAAGTCAGTTAATGTCGGATGACTAAATTTGGGCTTTTTTTTCTTTTTTTTTTTTTTTTAAATTGTGTGTGCCCAGCACTTCCAAGCCATCAAAGAATTAAATTGTGTGTTTAACATGTAAACGTGGACTTTTGGGTCTAATGTTAGATATCCTTTTCTGAAATGTGTTCATCTCGGAGAATGTCTTGTCTCACTGCTAAAGCTTTGTCTGTCTATCTGTCTCTTTAGAATGACTCCTGGGGGAAGCAGTATTCCTATGCGCTGTTCAAGGCAATGAGTCACATGCTCTGCATTGGGTACGGGCAGCAGGCGCCCGTTGGCATGTCAGATGTGTGGCTCACTATGCTGAGCATGATTGTCGGTGCCACCTGCTATGCCATGTTCATCGGCCATGCCACAGCCCTAATCCAGTCTCTGGACTCCTCACGGCGTCAGTACCAGGAGAAGGTAAGGACTGGGGTTTGCAACCCTTATGTGACCCAGGGGTGGTTTTTGCACTGTCTGGAGGAAGCCAGGGCTGTCATTGACCCATGTGAGAGGCCAAAGGTGCAGTGTCTTTGTCACCACGGCAGTTTATTGGTAATTCATACCCATCCGTTCACTCAAACAGACCCTCAGGAGAAAATACTTGCAAGGCCAGACGAATAATAGTAGGGCAAGTGGGTGATTGTTGTTGTCTCTGGCTTTTTAGATCAACATTATCAATGTCACTGGTACCTAAAATTGTAAGTCACTTTTTCCTTTCCGAGATCTCGTTTCAAATCCCGAGTGAATGTTCCAGAATGTGCAGCTTTTGTTTAGCAAGTACTTTCTTTAAAAGTATCCAGATTATATTCACTTCAGTGCTCATGAGTGAAGCTACGTAACAAACCCCAAAGCACAGATCAAAGCTCAGGAGCTCCCAACAGGTTCCCCAGGTAGCTATCGAATTAATTGCACAGTTGTTGGATTGCATAATGTAGGGCACAGACAGAAATGTCACAACTGCTCAGGTTACTACTGCAGCAGCAGTAACTGGTGGTGGTGGGTTTAGGGCAATGCTGTGAATTTGGAAGATGGTAAGGGGCAAACAGGGCCAGTCACCGTGATTCAGCTGGTGAAGGGACACTCACGGAACTGCATCGATTCCTTCCCTCTTTCCATGCTTTCAGTATATTGCTGTCCGCACAATGACATTTTGTTATCTAAAGCAAAGGGGCTGCTGGTGCAATGATACTTTTCCCTCGAGGACATAGACAGGCAAAACTTCTGCCTTCAACTTCTGGCTGAACCGGTAGGCTTGCACCTCCGCGGAACAGGAGGGCTAATTGACGAGTGACTGTGTGTAATGAAGAGCAAGCGCTTGTGTGGCTCAGAGGTGAGGAAGAGACTTCACCGCAAAGACAGTAGGTTAATTTCAGGCATCAATAAAAGCAACTGCCCTCAGTTACTAGGGCTGAGGATGCCATGGGCAAGGAGGTGTTACGGTCAAGGTCTTATGGATACATTTGACCTGAAGATTAAGAAGGGGAAGAATTAGATGCTAGCCCGGTTCTGACCCTGCCAGGTGCAGTTAGGTTAGGTGTAAGGGTAGCTGTGGTTCAAGTAGGTGAAGTATGACTAGCATGCACAAGGCTTAAGAACGGTGAATTTTAAGTTGCTACATGGGAAGAGGTGGGAGAAAAGATTTGTTAGCTGGCCTAGGAACAGGTTTGAGACATGGGGGTTATAACGCTTGGCCACAGAAAGACCTTGCAGTAGCGCAGAGAGTGAAAGCAAAGAAGACCAGAGGACCATGCTTTGAGGATAGGGAAGATCTCAAATGCAGGTAGAGCTAAAAGAGAGGAAAAAGCCTGGGAGAAGTGTGGAGGACTGGGATGCAATTAGAGCGCTGGGCTTTGTACAGAGTTTTACCACTGTGTTACAAATTGGCTGGACTAATTCTTATTGAGAGTAAGGCGTGCCAAAGAGAAGGACACTGCAGCACTAGGAATGCAAGCTGATCAAATCTGTGTATGCAGAGTATTTATTCAAATGTGTTTGAAGTAGCATAGAAGTCAAGGACTGATTTGCAAATCCAACCACCTGGTCAACCTAGCCGCAGCCGAATTTACACCTGCAGGACTGGGCACTGTGATTTTTTCCCCAGCTAGGTCTGAAGACAAGGGCAGAACTTGACCCTGGAAGTTGGATTCTGGTCAGTGCTCAGGGAAATCAGTCGCCGGTAAGCCAGCAAGGACTGTGGCTGAGGTGGCAGAAGAAGTGCAAGATGTTAAAGCCTGATTAGAATTGGAGATGTGAATAAGAAGTTTAATAGATCCAGGAGAAAAGCTTTGTGACAAAAGCAGTGGGTAGAGGATTTAACAAAGAGTGTATTTCATGTGTAGTGGTTATAGCAGGTTCATTTCCCAAGGTATTCTCCCAGGAATAAAGCCTCAGGGATTGAGTACGTTCATTTTCCTCTTGCAAATGGAACAAATGATGGCCTTAAAACAAATATGTATTTACTTTCTGCATTCCTTAGCACTTGAATAGCCATGATTAAAATGAGGCTGCTTCGTGATTTGCAGCCCTGCAACTCAATTTAGTTCAGTCCTCATGGGACAATGTGTCTGTTGAAGCATATTATAAGCAAAGAATCTCAACAAGTTTGCAGGTCGATTGGTAAAAACAGGCAGCAGTTTAGAAACTTCTACTGAGTACACCTTCGGGCTGCAAACAGGGCTCTTCCTCTCGCCTCGGCAGAGGCTCAGGCTGCAGAGATGAGCAGCACTTCTGAGAGCAGCCAAAGAACAGGGAGACAGTGGGGAGAGGGAGGAGTAGCAGAAATAACGTGGTAATGGGACAGGTGGTAATAGCTAGTAACTGTCCTGCCAGGCTTTGCTTTGCGTAACCTTCAGGACAAGGTTCAGGAGTGAGTTTGTGGTGAAGTTTCATCTTGTCTAGATCTCTGCCAAACCAACGTGTTCTTCCCTTGTACAAACAGGGCTTTTGAGAAGAGGAATAACAGCCAAAATGTGTTGTCTGTTGGCTTCAGTAGCAGACTTGTCTCACTCTGGGTTGGATTCATTGAACATTTGGACACTTAATCCCTGTCCTGTCTAAATCTCCTGCTGTAGCATCTGACTTCATGCTATGCTAGTTTCTGCAGGGCTGGGAAGCTGTATAGGATTGATGGGGCGGTAGGAAGCACGGAGAATTTGGAGAGGGAAGTTGCACCCTCCAGGACAGCGTAGTGCTGAGGTTCCTGAGTACAAGTGGAGGGTCCCATGTGGCACAGAGCACTCACACCAGCTCGGGCACTGGAACTGGCACAGCCACCATGCAAGTCTGGCTCTGTGCCTTCCTTAAAAAGCTCTGAATCAGAATAGCTCTTTAAATCTGGCACTCTGACATGACTGTTTTATTTCCAGTCCCAGAGGCAAAGTTAGAAGGGACTGGTCCGTCCCATCTTGCATTGCAGAGGGTGTCATGGCCTAAATCACTTGCACATGGTCACAGTGCAGGATCAGGAGCTGACTCCTATCTCTTAACCTCAGTCTGGGGTCTAACTCCAAAATATCTTTGCGCCCAAGACTGATGCCTATTTCTTACGTGTGAGAGAATATTACTCCAAGTCCATCCTGAAGGATTCTGATGGAAAAATTTCCCAAAGTCATGTTATGCAGTTCCATATTATAACTGGATTGATCTCAGAGCTCTGACCAAAGAGGGGAAGCCTCACGTACCTGTTCTCACCCAGTGCTCCCTGCTACTATTCTCAGCAGATACATTAAGATACTGTATTCCTGCTACTTCACTCTTGTGCACCACCTTTCATACTTCTCAGACCTTTACTGAGCTGATTTCTTTCTTGCAAGTTCGCTTTCTGCCAGATTTGTGGGTTGAATGAGCTGGCTGTAGAGTCCAGTGAGTGCCAAAGCTGGTGCAGGGTGCTGGTGAAGGAGCTCCATCAGCAAGAGCAGAGGCGCAAAGCCCTTTTCAGCTATTCTTGGATCAGCTCAAGCCTTAACATGTAAGTTCATCACTGACTGCGAAATTACCCCACAACCTGCAGTAACTGTGGCTCACAAGAGAGAGTGTTTCCTGCCCAGGAAATGAATAAACTAGACTGATATGCAAGTTATTTTCATGCTTTTTGCAGGTTCCCCTATTAATTTCTTTCTCTAATCCCAAAGCTCATCTGGATTAATATTTATGTCAAGTCACCATGCGCACACACACTCATCCTCCCCAGCAGACTCCATAACCTTGAGGCTTTTGGGAGTGGTGATTATGCTGCTTACTGCAGCCATGCTCCTTGGAACAAAGCAGAGAGAGACTCTGGGCTTCACTCTCCCATCCCAGCAGGATGCAAACAGTGATGGGCATCCTGCAGAGAGGCTCAACTCTCCCGTGTTATCTTCTCAGGTACATATGGAAGAATGACTGATGAGAGGTAGGAATTGCTGCTGTCAGCATTGCAGAGCCCAGTAAAGCCGTAATCTCTCCTTCCAGAGCCACATCTCTCCTCAAGATGTCTGCTACACTGGCCTTCTCTCAAACTCTTTGCTCTCCACATTCATTGCCCTGCTCCTCCTCCCCCCAAAAGGTCTATTCAATGCCTCTTGTTCTTAAAATATATATTGAAACTGGGTAGATACTTGCATATTCACTTGTCATTATTCTGAAGAAGCACCTGCTGCAGCACAGTTGCAAGGGGGCACGCAGGTAACACTAAAGAGAGAATCACTTCATAAATCCTGCAGGAACACTAATGACATCACCTCTCAGTTCCTGAAACAGCCCTGCTTAACCATCAGCACAGTCCTTCTTACCACAGTTTTATCCCATGGTCTGGCTATCCAAGCAAAAAAGCACTTTGCTGTCCAACTATCAACATTTCGGCCCTTGTCATCAGCCTGAAGGTGAGAGGAGCCCTCAGCCTGGCCCTTCGTGGCTACTCCTGTGGGTTTAGGCTGGTTTACTATGCAGTTTGGTGTTCTGAACTGCCTCCAAATGAACGTGTGCAGGGAATTTGGTGCAGAGATCCTAGCTGTGGTCCTGGATACAGTATAATCACATTAGCCTGGCAACATGCCCTTGCTGATTAGCCCCCCTCCACCCCTCCTTTAAGCAGAGCTAATTAACCCAAGCGCAGCACTGTACCGAAGCTGTGTTAATTCTTGTGGCTCCAGGGTTGGCTTAGCCAGTGCTACCGTGGGGACGACGCAGCGCAGATACATTAAGATGACTAGCGTCAGCTGCTCTGTTAGCGTGGAGTTGAGCAGAGAGTGCCATTATTCCCACAACCTGTCGGATGGGAGATTTCATGTTCATTACCACTCTGGACAGGATTTGAAGTGCCATTCCCAAGATGATTGGTCACCAATGTCTGTAGGTTCTCAGGTGGCATTCCAAGTCTTAGAGTCCAACAGGGTTATGTAGAAGTCCCCTCCAGAGCTAACATCTCAACTCTGGATGTCAGGAAAGCTGCAAAGCTCCCTTACTTTTCTGGTAATGTGTCTGAAGGAGAGGATAGAGAGTGTGCAGCAGTCCCGAAATTAAAGGTGTCTGGAAAACTTAATCAAATGCAAAATTTAATCAAATTTCCTAATTGGAAAAAGTTTGGAGTGCCTTGCTTTATCCTGTTATGACTGCAATAGTTGTGTGTTACCTCAGTCTGTTAAGAGATGGCCTGAGAACTATTATGTCCCATGTTACTGTCAATCACAGCATTTGGGGTTGATAACAAGGCTAAAAAATGATGTGCTTTAATGGTTGGGTCTAGAAGCAAGGGCCTCCGATGTGCGCTGGGCTGGGTGTCTCAGCACTGCCTCTAGGTAGTTTCTTCTGTAATCAGGACCGGGTTTTCTGGCTGGTTTGCAGTCCAGAGTCAGCGAGTGAAAGGAGCAAGATTAGATGCAGCTTCAGTTTACAGGAGAGTTCCAACTTCCCCCCTGACATTATTAAAGAACGGCTGGAATAGTAAACAGTCCCCCATCCCCACCTTCTCTGCATCCCCACCCACAGGTGATAGTAGGTCCAAGGAGGTTGCCAGAAAATTGCAACCTGGTGTAAGTTCACCCTCCTTTGAGTGGGGATTTGGACCAGATGATCCCCTAGAGGTCCCTTCCAACTTATATCATCCTTTGACTCTTATTTAAAGTCCCTAAACGCTTTCAGGCAGTGAGCAGCCAAGAGTCGGTGAGAATAGCTGGCTCAGGATTGTGCATCCAGCGCTGCAAGGCAGCTGGCCTTTTGCAGATACCACATCCATCTCAATTTTAGAAGAATGTTTGTAAGAAATAGGTAACGGAGTGGTATAAATAATGATTTGTTCAGTTCAGCTCAACCAAAAAATCAGAAGTTTGCATCAATTGTTTTAAGGTTACTTAATCCTTTTCGTGAAAGAATCCTGGGTTGGTTATAAAATGCAAATGTTTTTTGAATGAAAACCTAATGTTTTCTTTTAAAAACATCTTACAGTGCAAATTGCCTGCCTTTTATAGTCTTAACTAATCTGGGGTCGAGTAGTTTTTGTTCTTGTAAGAACATTTCATCGGTGAACTTACTATTCCTTGAAACTGTTTACCTGTGTGTTACAGAGAAGCCCCATTTTGAAGCTGTAAAAAATGTCTTCTAGATATCCGTGTGGTGGAGATCAGTCAGCACTTACAGCAGACAGTTCGGTGCCCAGGTGTGTGAGTGTGTCCGTCTTATGGGTGGCAGAGCCTATATGGAGCCTATGACTGCCACGAAGTGCAGAGGTACATGCAGTACCCACTCCATGCTCACATGAACAATGGAAGGAAGGAGTCAGCAGCATTGCGGTGTCTTTGTAGCACATCTTTACAGACGGAAAAATGAAACTGCCATGTGGATTGCCTGTCAGCAGGTTTACGTTGGGGATTCGTCTTGGTTTGCTGTATCAGAGATACTGTGATTATAACTAGGATTTTGACATCTTATTTCTGCGAGTGGAAGCCAGACAGATAGTTCTGTTCTCTGAGCAATGTCCGTGGCAGCCTGGTCTGAGCAGTATGTTTGTGCACGCACGAGCACCGCGTGTGTTGTCACGGGAAGGAAGGTGGTGTTGCCTCAGCAGTTCTTCGTATCCCAGTGTGGGATTTCAAACTTCATTATCAGTTTTGAAATGCATTTTGGCACTTGAACTGTAAATAAATAAATAAATACATCATAATGCGAAGAGCTAAGCCTCCCTGCTGAGCCGTCTCTCCTGGCAAAAGGCTGCTCCCAGCAATACTGATTTCAAATTGCACAGACTCACTGTTCCCTTTTCCCCATCTCCGGCCTTTGTCTGGTGGCAGATTTTAGCTCATCTTGCTCGTTCTGCTCTTCTGATGAAAGTAATGTTGATCTCTTTTTCCCCATCACGCCTCCAAATATGTGGATCCAGAGACACGACCTGACATCTCCAAAATATCCTCTGAAATGAGTTTCGCAGTACTTAATGAGTAATAATGGATTCATTGACCAGGTCCAAAAGTTCCCTCTGCTGGACTATTGACTTACGCTAGGATGTGTCCTCTCAAACCCAGCAAGTCTCAGGTGCCTTTCCCAGGCTGGAGCTAGTCATGGAAAACAAGCTATTTCTGTAGCCATGATGTACAAGTTTGTACATAATATATTCACCATTGTACCACCTTGCCATGATGCACAGGATTAGACCTTATGGCTGAGCACCTGCAAGAGCAGGAGAACGGGGCATTGCCCACAATATTTAATGCAGAGATTTGTCCCAAAGTTCTTGGATCTGCTCTCCTAGGACCCCTGAAGTTAGCAGACTTTTCCATTGCTTGCAGCAAAGCCAGGCTACATCCTCTGGGTGTGTGACTGCAAGCTCAGCGCTGCGTGCTAACGGCACCATCCCCCATGGTGGGGTTCCCTGGCTTGCGCTGTGGCCACTACAGCGATGCAGCCGATGGGAGGACATAAACAACAGTTTCATCAGGCTCATAATTGACCCTGCTCAGTCTGTTGACATCTCACAGCCCAGAAATGGGATTGTCTGAAGCATAATCCTTGCTTGAATAGGTGCTGATTAACAGCAAAGGGAGGCAGCTATGGCACCTGATCAGTACAGCCATCCTCAATGTAATGAATGTTGAATAGAAAGTGGAAAAAAAGCTCCAAGAATTTTCTGCTAGTGTCTGTGGTCTTTGTAACACAGCAAGAGATAAAGAGCCTGATTCGAGGTAAGAGAGTTTCTGAAGGTAACACTGTGGTAAAGGTAGAAGTGTTCCATGTTTTTCAGCATGTAACATGCAACACTTACAAATCATCTTCCAGTAGCAAATTGAGCTAGTGCTGTGATACAAAAATTAACCCAGTCTTTGGAAGAACTCAGAACCAGGACATTATGTAAAGCTTTTTGCAGAATGGAGGTAGCTATAGAATACCTCCAAAGCTGAAGAGTAGATGGACGTGGGTTTAAATTTACCTCATTAATCAGAAAGCAAAAGTAGCCCTGATAATTTTTGGTGCTGTGCTGGATGTGGTCTGAGGTGTTCTGGGATTGAAATTCCTAAACAACCTGCTACAATCTGCCTGTACCACACTCTGATCTCCCCCCATACCATTCCTCTCATGCAGGCAACCCAGTTGTCTCCCCACTTACTAGTTCACTTAGAGTTTCCCCTGGTTCCCTCTGTGAAGGAATCCAGCTCCTGCTTCAGCCCTGTCTGTAAGCCCATCCTCTGACTGCCTGGGGGCTGGAGCGTATGGGAAGGACAGCATATGCCTGAATACAGCTCCTCTCAATCACTTTCCTATTGCTATGGAGAAGCCAGCCCCGTGCACATTTAATTTTATGAATGTCTGTATTCTTGTTGGAAAACAGCAGGACAGTGCTCAGGAGCGTGAGTATGCATGTAGAGCCAACTGCGTTCCTAAGTGTTGGCAGACTCGGGATAAACTGAGATGATAGCCTGCACCAGTTACTGTTCTCAGCAAAATTTCAGGAAGAGAAAAGAGCAAAATTATATAAGCTAGGACTCTTGCGAAATACAGTCAAGCATGGAGCTCTGCAATGGGAAACCAACAAAGATTGCACCAGCAGTGTCGGCATGATTTTATTGTGTTAAAAAAGTTGACTTTTCTTCCCTTAAACCACTCAATCCTGGAGTCATTTGACTCCATGAGAATGTGTGTCTTGGTCATTTTGAGTAAGATGCGTATTTGGTCGTAGAACAAACCCTAAGGATGGGAATATGAATGGCTTAAAAGACAAAAAAATGGGACTCGGAAAAAAAAAAGGAACTCTCATCTCAGGCTGAGAAAGTTGTGGTTGTTCAGCCTGGAGAAGAGAAGGCTCTGGGGAGACCTTAGAGCCCCTTCCGGTATCTGAAGGGCGCCTACAAGAAAGCAGGAGAGAGACTTTTTACAAAGGCATGTAGTGGTAGGACGAGGGGGAATGGCCTCAAACTGGAAGAGGGGAGATTTAGATGAGATATTAGGAAGAAATTTTTCACTCTGAGGGTGGTGAGCCCCTGGCGCAGGCTGCTCTGAGAAGCTGTGGCTGCCCCATCCCTGGAGGTGTTCCAGGCCGGGTTGGACGGGGCTGGGAGCACCCTGGGCTGGGGGGAGGTGCCCCTGCCCAGGGCAGAGGGGGTTGGAACTCGATGATCTTCAAGGTTGCTTCCAACCTAAACCATTCTATGATTTATTTGGTTTTGATGATTACTAAATGCTGGGGAGCTGCACCATTTTACTTCTAATCATGGGTCAGAGAAAATAAAACAAAGATGCAACTGTGTCCCATCAAGACACTCCATCTGGTGAATCTCATGACTTGATCTAAGCATGAAGCACTAATCCACTTGAGAGAGTCAACATTGTACATCGTGGCTGCTCATGCGTATCTTACTCCAGTCTCACAGGATATATACTACCAGCATTTGAAATACTGTCAGAGCCTCATAATTTTTCACTTAAATGAAAATGCATTACTCTGCTTGATTCTTCTTTTTCTTACACAAGTGCATCTCTCTTGACTTCATTGGAGGCCATATGCGGAGACTGTAACCAAGATTAAACTCTGTCCCACAGTGATTGTAGCCTATTTCTGGAAGGATGCAAGCAGTACGTACAGCTCTGCGTAGGAAATGTATGTTTGTCTTTGGATAGAGGGAGACAAGCATCCCAAGTGCCTTCATTACAGTAGGTTATGTGTGCGTGCCCATGTCGGTAGGCACACTGTGAAAGTGTGAGTGTTTGAATTAACTGAGATGCAAAAATGGAAATCAAGGTTTCTCTGAAGCTCTGAAGAGTGATGTGGTGGATCAAAAGAAGACTGAAAGAGGTGTCAATGCCAGGACTGGGCTGGGAGCAGCCCTTCTTGGACGCAGGATCTTTTTTTATATTCAGAAGTAGGGCAAGGAAATAGTCCAGCCTTTTCAGACAGGGATTTATTGCTGCCAGAGAGAGGAGGGTTCGTGACAGAGATTGAGGGCATGGAAGGAGTTAAAAATATTTAGTTCCCTTTGGACTATGAATGATCTGAGCTTTAGTAGAAGGGGAGGGGAGTGGTGAGACAGCTACGGAAAGTGGCCGGTTCCAGAAGGAAAAATCCTCAGCTAAATGGTTCCCTTTTTATATATTAATACCTCCTTCAAGGGCTTATTTGAGGAAAAACAGACTTAAGAAAATGAGTTAGGATTTAAATGGACTCGATTGTCTTCAGAGAGATTTAAATAATTCCTAAATGAGTCTTTTTAGTTGAACTCAGAGAGGCCACTAATCTCTGCGCGTTCCTCTGAGCACAGGTCAGACTGAGGACATGGAGACAAGTAAGAAGACTGAACAGACAAGTGCAGGGGAGAAAGGAGGCGAAAGGGGGCTGTCAAGTTAGCCTGGCCACATCTGAAAGGCACTCAAAGGAATGCCAACTCAAGGGGGCATGAAGAGACTTTAGAGAGTGCCAGATGTGCACGCTATCAGGGCCTCCGTTAAAAAAGGAAGACCTGTAAATTCAGGGTTATCAGGCAACGTCTTTAATCCCCATGCCCTCTGCTGTTGATGTTCACCAAACGATTACCCTTACCCCTTTGCTTTGTCCCGTCACTGAGTGTTGCTGGTGACCTCAGGAGTGATCTCGTTTGGAGCTTAGAGCTGAGAAGAGACACGTACATCCCGCTACACTTTGAAAGACCCTCCCTCAGGCAGTTTTTTAGTGGCCTTTTGGTTAGTCACTATTGGTACTTGACACTGCAAGAGTGGTGGCCTTCAGCCTGGCTGAGCAGCTCCAGGGAAAGGGGGAAAACCTCACTTGAATCTTCAAATGTAGAGAGAAGGGGCTGATGCTTTCATTTCTGAGCACCTCTGCAGGACTCCGTCTCTGCGCAAGGGAGAGTTAAGAGCCCGCGTAACTCTCCAGCTGGCACGGGTGAGAGGAGGTAGCACTAGCAAAGACAGGAAATCCAAAACGTGTACCTCTTGTTAACTATGACAGAGAATTATGGTTTCTTATTTTACAATTTTCATTTATAACCATGTTTTTAATTTGTAATCGGAAGCAGAACCTTTTTTTTCTGGTGAAGTAAATTTGTCCTGTTTTTACTCTAAGCCTTATCTAGGGACAGTGATTGTAGGAGAATCTGACAAGCCCTAGGGACTTCGCAGAGCAGTAATTTATTGCTCTTTGTTACAAAGCCATAAATCCACGTACAGTAGTGAATAAGCAAAGAGTCTGAGTCGCCCCATCCAACTGGTGCTTGTGAATCTGAGAAGCTGGGGGTATTTTTCCTGAGAAGCAAAGGTCAGATGAAGATTGATCACAAACGCTTATGGTGGAGAGAAGAGGGGTAGCGGGCAGGTGGCTGGCAGCAGGTGATGAGAGGCGTCTTGTGACACTGGTCAATGTTCCAATTCAAGACATTGGGCTAAAACTGAGAATATAAGGTGATATTTTTGGCAAACTATTCAGCAAAAGTACAGCATTAAAACAAGCAGAACTGTTTGTGGATTTAGGATAAATTTAATAAACCTGAGTCAGGAAAAGCTAGTGCCTAATGATTTCCCTTTCCATAATGAGTGTCCTGCATGTCCTGTGTCCGATTTGCCAGGTCCCATGGGTATCTCAAATGCTGCAGTGCATCTCTAGTGGTAAGAGACATCTATGTTTAGGCATCTGAGCCAAGCCCTTAAGTTTTATGCGTTCAAGAGCATAACCTGCAAAGCCCTCAGACCAGTGAGTCGTCCACATGTGAGGTGTTGGTTTCTGCTCCCTTTATCTTCTTCATTCATGAGCTGCAGACTCTGTGCAGCACCCAGTGTAGCGCCGCCTGACACAACGCCCTGCCAGTCTCTACAGAACTTCAGCAATCCAAATAATAAAGTGCAGCGTGCATTGCCAATTCTCTGCCGGGCTCCCTGTGGGGAGGTGGTGACTCGCTTGACTTTGATCATGCTGTAGTGATCATGAATATTTACAGCCAGCTCCTCTGCTGCTAGCTACAGACAAAAAGCTCTGGAAATGCCAGGAAACCCCGAGTGTCCCCTCTGCCACCTTGGCTTCTTAGAGTAATTCCTTCTCCTCTCTGGTGCAGATCAAGTTGTTAGCATGCAAGGCAGTGCCAGCACAGACTGTACTGAGAGCAGAGCGACACTGGTGTGTGCAGGGGAGGTCTGTAATGAGCAGAAGTTTGGTAATTAGGCACTTCAGCACAAGCTGCAGTAAAGGGACATTCAGGGACAGATTTATCAGGGAGAAGAGCAGAAAGAGGGATGGCAAAGGGGGAGCACAGTCCTTTTGTCAGCATTGTTTGGTGTGGTACATGCTCAGGATCATATTCTGTACTGCGTACCAGCGGGAGGGAGCATGACCATTGCAATGCACACGCCTTGTCCCTGCAGCACCTTCAGGACAAGTGGACCCATTTACAGTCCTGTGCCCTTGAGGAGGTGTCACTTGCTCATAGAAAGCACCATTCATCCCCAAATACTGCTCTGGCATCAGTCTACGTGCCCTTGTATTCCCCTCTAAATGACATGGTGGAAATGCAAATCGTTAGGTAATAATATAGACAGGTTGTATAGCACAAGTGCATGGGGCAACAGGGACCCAGCAAAAGGTGAAGAACATCTGGACCTGTGCAGCCCTAGGTGGGAAAGCAAAGGTGCCGTCACAGCTGGGTAGACGAGAACACAGAGGAGAGGAAAAGCAGGCCACGGGTGCTGCAGCTTCAGCCGAATAACTGTCAGATTTCTGTCTCTGTGTGTCCTTCAGTTTGTCTGTGTGAACATCCAAGGCAGGACTGTGTTCTGCTGGTTTGTACAGCCCCCGGTATGGTGGGTTCCTGTGCCTGGCTGAGGCCTCGAGGTGCTGCACATCACTTACTGGTCTAGAGCCAAGCTGCCGGGTCGTACATCCTGGCCACCGTTCTGCTGTGTGCCATGGAAAAACCTTCTGTTGAGGGCACATTGTACTTCTTACTCTCATTCTGCACAGGGTTTGGACAGCCTTCGCTCAGCATTATTTGCTGAGAGGAGATTCCCAGCTGGGCAATTCTCACTCATGTCTGCTCCCAGCTTTTGCCGTGTGTGTAGGGGAGGACAGACGCCTGGGCTGCTCAGCAGCCAGGGGGTGAGGGGTTGTCTCCATAGTGTAACTCGCTGAGGATAAGTTTAAACGTTAAGACACGGGGCGGCCATTTGGGGAATATAACAAAGGTGTCTGCAAACTCCCCATGTGTTCAGACAGCTGCTCCCTCCTGCACCAGATAGATCTGCCTGGGCCTGGCTTGACATGGAGGATGCAGGTATGGGTACGGTCCACCATGTGCTTGTCCATGAGTGGGTGCCATTTGTTGCATGTCCTGGTAATTCCTTCTCTTCCTCTCTCCCCTGCGCAGTACAAACAAGTGGAGCAGTATATGTCCTTCCACAAGCTCCCTGCAGACATGCGACAGCGCATCCATGATTACTATGAGCACCGCTACCAGGGGAAGATGTTTGATGAGGAGAGCATCCTGGGAGAGCTGAGTGAGCCCCTCCGAGAGGTAAGGAGGGGGTGGTGAATGGGCAATGCATGTTCCTGTCACCTTTGACAGCTGTGGGGTTCCCAGTGTGCAGTGTCCTGTCCCAGTGCTTTGCAGAGGACACCATCAGTTGATGGGAGTGGTGGGAGGTCCACTTTCCCGTTAGCGCTGGCTCTGTGTGTGCTCTAGTGTCGTGCCCAGCAGAGATGGCATATCCATGTGTCTGAGCAGCCATAAAGACCCCGTTTTGCTTGGGGCTCTACCTGCTCTTGTGTTGTACCTAACTGTCTAGGAGAGTAAGGCCAAGAAGAACATGGTCCACCGCTTGGCGACGCCTCTGTCGGAGACAGTTTCATGTAGAGGGAGTGACTGCCCTACCCGCTGGTGTATGTCTGGTATTCCCTTGCCTTGGTCACGGCAGAAGTCGCTGCTGTGGAGAGAGAACCCCAGGCCTTTGGCATTTGCAGGGCTCCTGCCTGAGTCTGTTAATCACTGCAGCACAAGGGATGTCTGACATAAAAGCAGTGGGGGCTGCAATGTGCAGACACTGCCATCCACTCGTCATGTCAATAGGTACATCTTGGCACCTTCTGAGGCCATGGCGATGTCTGGCAACGTCCTCCCTATTCCCAAAGAACCCTTGCAGGAGAGCACTCTGGAAAGTGCCTCGCTACTGCCTCACTCTTCTGCAAGACCCGTTGCCTCCTCACGCTCACACGAACCCCTGCCTGGTACAGCATCTCAGTAAGCTCCCATCTCATGCTCCCTAATATTAAGCTGTATCTCATGTATTTATATAAACCTCTTTGCGGTGAGCCGGCCTCATCTGTGCCCCATCCATCAGCATATAGAGTCAGAGGAAGGGAGGAGCCTCCTAGCAGGGCCCACACCTGAAAGGAGTCTCTACAGAAACCCCCCTCCCCTAGCTGAAGCCTAGCAATGCAGCTTCGCCCTAGTGCATGCCTCTAACATGTTACCCACAAGCACCAGAAATGGTCTTCCTCCTGTCTTTCCCCCAGTCATGTATCTCCACAGGAGAGAGGAGAGCTGAGGATCTACCAGCCATATATTAAAACTAGTTCTGCCAAAGTCTAAAAGAGTTGAAAAGAACCCCAGTGAGGAGGAGAGAGATGCTTCCCCTGCCCTCATTCTTCCTGCTCCAGTCATGCAGATCCTACTTCCCTGCTTGGTTGGGGAGCGTTGTGCTGAGGTGATTTACTCAATATCACTTTCTGCTGCTTTCTGAGTCTGAACTGACACGCCACAGCTCTTGTGCAGTGGAAAGTGCTGTCATACCCTCCGAGTGACACCAAGCCGCAGGAGGAGGCACAGTCCCTGTCTGCTGTATGACAGCTGAACAGCTGAATTGGGTTTTCTTCATCTGAGGTTGATGATCCAGCCCATGCCCCAGTGACTGGTGGGCACCTCTCCCTCCCCTCTCTTGACACTGTCCCCAGCTGCTCAGGATAATTCTTTCTCTAAGCACCTTGGCACATTTGTGCTGTTTAATACCTCATTGACAAGGAAGGACAACAGAAAACGTAGGGCTGCCAAGGTGAGTTATAACATTTTCCCAGAGAGGAGCCCTGGGCTTTTTCATCCAGCACTTCACCAGCGCTGTGCACCTCTCTCACAGTCCACGGTTTCCTGCAGAAAGGGGTATATTGTGTGTATTTGGGAGGTTGGGAGGTATCATCCCTGCTTAAAGAGAAAGCATATGAATGAAAGCAGTGAAGCATGGTGTCAAGCTGTCAGCTTCAGCTCGCACTGCTACATGCTCAGAGCATCCAGAGCCCATTCCAGCCTGCACTGGGCAGCCAGACTAAGGGAAAAGCATTTTTTCCCCCCACTTTCTAATGTACAGGTCAAGGGTGGAATCTTCATAGGTTATTAGAAGTTGACTAAATATATGTGTGTCTTTTCTGCTCCCTGTCCCATCTTTTCTCCTCCCTCCCTCTCTCTCTTTCTCTTCCTCTCCCTCTCTTTTGCATCACATCATGGTCAGGAAATCATAAACTTCAACTGCCGGAAGCTGGTTGCCTCCATGCCCCTCTTTGCCAATGCAGATCCCAACTTTGTGACATCCATGTTGACCAAGTTGCGGTTTGAGGTGTTTCAGCCAGGAGACTACATCATCCGGGAGGGCACCATTGGCAAGAAGATGTATTTCATCCAGCACGGGGTGGTGAGCGTCCTCACCAAAGGCAACAAGGAGACCAAGTTGGCAGATGGCTCCTACTTTGGAGGTGCGTGTTAATCAATCAGCCTTACACTGCCCACTGCTATTGCTCATACGTTCCTTAACTTGTCCGGGACACACAGGGATGGCAGCACATGGAACTGATACCCCAGGCACCTCCTCCTCCACCCTCTGTCTCTGTTCATCCCACCTGTCTTGTAGCTTCGCATATAGCAAATTGTGCAATGGGAGGTGACTGGGACTCATGGGGAGTGCAGGAGTCTAGGCAATAAATAATAACAAAACAGAGAAGGGAAACTTAGTTCTTGTAGGTTCATTTCTTTTTGCCCCAAGCAAACTGTCAGATCTGTGAAGCTGAGAACCTAAAGGAAAAAAATGAAGCATTCACAATTCTCCAAGCACATTTATATGTTGCCTAGCCCTACTGTCTGGCATCTATCGTAGGAGCTACTGTATAAACACGGAGGAAAAAACATAGTCCATCATCTCCTCAGCCTGTGGCTCAGCAATATGTCGTGAAGGTCAGCAGGCAGGCGTAATGTATCAGCAGCAGAGCGCTGGAACAGTGAAACTAGCATGAGGTCAAAAAAGACTGTAAGAGAAGATTTAGGATATTGCTCTTACAAGTAACACAGAGACACCCCCTCCTAGCTGAGCCTTGTAGAGACCTCGCTGACAGCCCAAACCAGACAGTTCATAGAATCATAGAATGGTGTAGGTTGGAAGGGACCTTAAAGATCACCTAGTCCCAACCCCCCTGCCCTGGGCAGGGACACCCCCCCCCCAGCCCAGGGTGCTCCCAGCCCCGTCCAACCTGGCCTGGAACACCTCCAGGCATGGGGCAGCCACAGCTTCTCTGGGCAGCCTGCGCCAGGGGCTCACCGCCCTCAGAGTGAAAAATTTCTTCCTAATATCTATTCTAAATCTCCCCTCTTCTGGTTTGAAACCATTCCCCCTCATCCTATCGCTACATGCCCTTGTAAAAAGTCCCTCTCCAGCTTTCTTGTATGTGCCTTTCAGATACTGGAAAATTGCTATAAGGTCTCCCTGGAGCCTTCTCTTCTCCAGGCCGAACGACCCCAACTCTCTCAGCCTGTCCTCACAGAGGTGCTCCAGCCCTCTCTGGTAGATGCATGTTTCAGTACAAGCAGGTTGCAGTGCACCACAATTAATGGCCTACTGAGAGGCGGCAGAATGAAACCTGCCTTTCTTTCCCTTCTATAAAGCCTTTTCTCTATTAAAAAATCCTACATTTCCTTCACTCTTCTTAGACTCTTAGTTCCTGTGAAACAACCTGTCTGCGCCTACTCGAAGTACAAGGATTTTGCAGCTCCCTAGCAAGTTGGGTCAGTTTGCTGGGATTTGGAGTTACAGCGTTGGAGTAGACTCTGACAGATTTGATTAAAATTGCCCATGACATTCAATGTGTTTTAGATACCATACACACAACTCCTCACACACATTCAAAGCCGGCACTGCCTCATAAACGTCATTTTCTTAGGAAAGCAGCATAATAACACATTGTAATCTTGTAGTGCTGCTATACCGGTGCTTTGGGGCAGACCCAGAATGAATCCTGAGAGTGGCGCTGGAGGATTGACACTCAACATACAGCAGGGAGAAGAGTGCTGTCAGTCTTTAGGTCACACCGTCTGTCTTTAAGTGCCTGTCTTAGCTGCCCATACTTTGCGTAATCAGTGGAAAAGCAGGACTCAGGAGCTCTCCGCTGAGTGTTCAAGGAGCGTCTGTGCCCAAGTCAGGCATTTATGTTGGAGTCCAGGAGTTTCTGTTCTGTAACCAGATAAGCATTGTCCTACGAGTAGCAGACTGCAGTGTAAATACACCAAGACTTAGTACGTGCCACAAACTTGGCTTTCCCTGCCAATCTTTAAGCTTGTGGCACATCTACAAAAAACTGAGAACTTTGAAAAAACAAATGTTCTGGGTGTGGGGATCAAAATTACTACCAGGCACCAAGGCCCCAGGTCAGCACAGAGTCTTTACTACAAATCTAGAGAGAGAATTAGCTTCAATGAGAGCACGGTTTGACCTTCTGCTCCCAGTGCCCATGAGGAGCTAGAGAAAGACAGCTCCTCCACTCTGAATGCACAAATGGTATCTTTGATAATCCACCATAACAAAACTTGACTGGCTAATTAAATCAGCAGAATCCCCGAGGTGCAATTGTGTGTAGCAGCTGACACAACTGAGCCCCCTGGTATTTTTAAATGCTACTGCATATGCAGAATATTACTACTGTTCATGTTTTCAGTGGGAGTGCAGGTAGAGTCCAGCTAGCGAGGAGCCTGGGTGGCAGGCAGGACTGCCCGTGAGTGACAGTGCCAGGTCTTGTATCGCAGGGTTGATGGCGTCTGTCCCCATGTTCTCAGGCTGGGTCTTTCATTCCAGAAATTTGCCTGCTGACCCGTGGCCGGCGCACAGCCAGCGTGCGAGCTGATACCTACTGCCGACTCTACTCCCTCTCAGTAGACAACTTCAATGAGGTGCTGGAAGAGTATCCCATGATGCGGCGAGCTTTTGAAACCGTGGCTCTTGACAGGCTGGACAGAATTGGTAAGTAGAAGGTGTGAGGGTCTCCTTCCCAGTACCTGCTACCCTGGCACGCTGTCTCCAGGCTTGGTCCTTAGTTCCTTTGCTGGAGTTGTGAACTGAAGGAGATCCCAGCCTGTCTCTCCTTGCCTGACTTCAGCTACTACCAGGAGCCCCATTCACAATCAGTTAAATCCACATCCTTCTCTCTCTTTCTCTCTCACACATACACATTTCTGCCCACTCCTGCTTCCATTTGTTTCCCTTTCCAAGAGTTCTTTTTGAAGAATCAAGATCAGCAATCTGAGGCCATCAGGGCCATGCTGATAAATTCACTAGATCTTGAATTTTAGGTCAGAATATGTAAATACCCACAGCCTCCCAGGTTCAAGTGAAAGCAGACTAGGCTGTGAGCCCAATGTCCTGCGAGCAAACCCCAGTATTTTCAGCAAAATGTTCTGTGGCAGAATTCATCTCTCAGCATGGGGACTTGAGTGTTTGTTAGAGTGTGACCTGATTTGCAGGGATGCTGGCTAGGGTATGACTGAATGGATTATTGGTATTAATTTTTTATAAGACAAAAACTAGCAACCATGTTGATGAGGAAGAATACTCTTCATGCATAATGAAATCCAGACCATAATGCTCCTTTTTGGGGCAGGTTTTTTCCTGGTCATAGTTGACAAGCCACTGGAGAAGCAGGAATTGCTGTAGGGAAAGCCTTGGGTGCTTTCTGATCCTAGAGCGACTCTTGTGCAAAGTCATCAGCAAAACATAACCGCAAAGAACCTGCTCAGCTGTCCATTAGAGTCCAACTATAAATATATTCAGTAGAAATAGCCACCTAATTGAACCAAGACATGGAACAATTGATAAAAATCTAACCTCCCACAGCCCAAATTAAAGACAATTAACCAAGGAGTATTATTGAATTGTTATAGCTCATAGTGACCCATCCCAGGATGCTCTTCTGTCCTGTGGGAGACATAACCTGTGCTGCAAACATCCTTGTCTAACTCAAGAAGACCAGGATAACATTCCTTGGTCACAGCCGGAGACGTGTAACACAGAATTAAGTGACTTATGCAAGGTCATGCAAGAAGTCTTTGCAAAGCTGAGGACTGGGCATTTCAGAGTCCCGGTCTAACTTCTTTAGCTTCTTATTATACGTCTCTTAAACTGCATGCATTTTCATTGCTTTTCAGAATCATAAAGGTCAGTGCAGGTCTGAATACAATGCAGAAGGCAAGGAGGATGAGGGGGAAGGGGGGTAGGGAATAAGCTGGCATCCCAGCAAGGGGTGCGGTGTCTCTGGGGCTTTTCATGCCAGGAACGTTGTATTCTGTGCATCTCATTACCTGCTGCAAATCAGAAAGTGTGACCCCTGAGGAAAAGGTTATGAGCTAAATATGTAGAGTTTGGCAAAGCCCATGCTAATGAGGCCCTAGTGTAAGTGGCAATAGTCCCATCACTTGGGTTATTTAAATTAGACTGAACAAACCACTAAGAAAATGTAATGTCAGGCACAAGCAGGAATGGGCCAGCTTGACATTAGCTCAAATTCTTTGGCTTTAGAAGGTCAGTGCCGCTCAGCTTCCCAGCCTGATGCTCTCTGGGACTGCGTATACAGGTGGGCATGGCGTCCTGTGCTCCTTCGCTTTTGCTCTGTGTGCCGTTGCACACATAACTAAAATTCATGGAAAATTTTGAACCAGCATAAAGAACCTCACATGCTTCTTCCCCTTGGAGAAATTCCCTTCCACACGCAGCTGCAAAATGTCAACATAAGGTCAGAAGGTGACACGGAGCAACTGGAATAACAGGCCCTTTGGTACAGAGCTCTGGCATTGCCCTCCCCTCCTTTTGCCGTTCTGCTGACCTGAGACAACGACAGTCCCTATGCCACATAAAAGGCAGAGACCTTCAGAGTTGTACATTGAAAATCCTAGTGCTGCCCCTGCTTCCCTGGCAATCAGACTTGAGAGCTGCCTGTGCTCTCAACTTTCCATCCTCTACTATTGCAAAATAGCATCTTCACAGCACCTTCCAACCCCATGGTGCCCAACACTCTTGGCTGGAATTCCCGAAAAGAGCCTAAGGGAGTTATGTGCACCCTACTGACATTGGCCAGATCCCGTGGTAATCCCTGTCTTTATAAATAAGGCATTTTTTCACCTTCCCCTGAAACGTGCATCATCCAGAAAGAGCAACTCAGTAGCTGTGACTTTTTAGGGAAGTCAAGATTACTGCATTCTGCTGAGACTCTCCCTGAAAGTAGAGGGCTTATTCCAGAGTACTGAAGTTAAGGAACAGCAGTTCATAGAAATCAGGTATGAAGAGAAGCAGGACCATATTTTTGGTTCCTGTTGTGTTCAGCTCAGGATATGTACATGAGATGGAAGCAAATGGGAGCCGCTTCCAAGTCGGTGGTGCATTCACTAACTCCTTTCTACCTAGATGACAACATGTCCTTGAGAAGCCCATGCCTCGCTGAGTACATGAAATGATTCAGAGGGCTCTATCACTATTCTGGAACCAGGGTAAGATCCATCCAGGATCGCCCCTGTGAAGTGAGGAATCAAGAGAGCAGGGGGAAAAATCTCAGTCCCTCCAATCACCGTGACTGGAGAGGTGTTTACAGGATTACCTGCTACACGAAGGATTTGGAAAGCATGGTCTAAGCTTGTCTAGGTAGCAGGGAGGCAGGATGAGAATGTAAGACCTCATTCCTTGAAGCAACAGGAGCAGTAGTGGTTGACTGGAGGTGCGATGAGGCGTTTACTTTGCAGAGCAAATGCAGTTTGAAAGCCTGTGGGTAGGCAGAGGGGAAGGAGAGGGGCAGATGCACCCTGATCTGTGTGCCCCCATCACTTCCTGCTGGTAGATGGGCAGTGCAGCAGCATGAAGGGCACAGCCCCCCAGGGAGCTGGCAGCTACATTGATCGCTTGGCAAAGAGCATGTTGATGTATCCTTCTAACCTCTGTTGTTAATGGGAATTGATATTGGCATCCTGCCTGTGCCATGCATGGCTGGGGAAGAAGTTTCCCAGGTGTTTTGCACTTGCAGAGCTCTTTAAAGACTGGAAAGGATTAGTTTCCGTGAATTGACTAAGGCTGGGATTCTACAAAGATTTGTGTCCCTGCTTAACTCTGCTCCCTGAGTAACTTCAGACTCTAAGGAACTCCTCAACCTGCCGAACATCACGCGCATAACTCTCCACAGGCTCGGGGCCTGAAGACTGAAGACTGAGACTCAGGAAAATTAGGCTGATCACTGATTAACGATCATTTTATCACTGATTAAATCTTCCTCTTGTTCTTGAGCAAGCCATCAAATTCTTTGTAGTATTTGTGCGTTTAAGTGAGTTGTTCGTTTCTTCAGTGAGTAATCCTTTGTCTGACAAGCATCTGTGAATCGTCCCAGTTTGTGATGTGTCGGTTAGTTACGTAAGTCGCATCATTCTGCTCCTGACTGGCTTTGAAACTGGCTTTCAGTGACCGTTGAAGCTTAAAATTAGATTTTCACAAGTATTTGCACTTGTAAAACACAACCGCTCAAATGACCATTGAAAGTAAATACAGTATGGGTCGTGAATATTGTCAAATCAAAATTCACTGGTGCATTCAAAAACTATTGGGGGGCAATTATTTTCCATTGTTAGTTATGCTGTAACAAATACCATAAATGTCTGTCATAAGGTTGCTTACCATCTGTAGCAAGGTCGCTGGTCACACAAAAGGTCACTGAAGGCATATTTAAAGCCAAAGGAAGTTATTTTTTTTCATTTTCATCAGGAATTTTTCACGACATAGTTTGAAACGCCTACATTTTGAATGCCAGTCCTGTATGTTTTGATACAAGGATCCCAGTTAACCCAGGATTAAAAGCGCCTTGCATTTCCTCCAGGCATTGCAGATGCTAAAAAACCAAAGAAAAGCTAAGACAACACGATACCCGTCTCTAAGTATAATTACATAATATTATTGTGGTACAAGAGTCTCTGTTCAAAATATTATAGTGGTAGGAGTTTTAAAAGCTTTGTCATATAAACAAGCCACGACAATAGCTGTTCCTAAACTTTTTGACTGGGCACCCTATTTGTCAGCTCGTGGTCACGCTTCTGCAATTGAAATCCTGTCGGGTTCGCAACCCCGCTTGTCTCGGTCATGACTAATACCCTGGGATCCGCTGCCTCAGAGGAAGGGCCGGCCTGTGGCAGGCTAGGTGAACTGTGAATGAGAAGATCCGGGATCCGTGCCAAGCTCTGCCACAGATTCCCTCTTTGTCCTTGTCATGCCTTTGCTCTGTGCCGTAGTTCTTCATCTCTTCTACAGGGAAGGTAATACTAACAAAGGTGGAGCTCGGTCTCTGAATGCTTCTTAGCTGCCTACTCCCCTGTGGCAGGTGCCGTGCAAGATCATATGAATAAATGAAACGGTCTGAAATGTGTATAAATAAAACAATATGTACTCAGCATAAATTTTACACTGGATCCACGTTGTAGTCCCAAATTTGTTTACTGTATGCAGGTGAGTAACCCCCAAAGAGCTGCACATGTGAGATGAGCAAGCAGATTTGGTCGTGGGGAGAGAGAGAGAGATGTATATGCTTCTTATTTGAGGCTGCTGATACAGGCACAGGTGATGTAAAGATACAAGTTCCTGTCGCCCGGGTATACAGTGCTAGAGTGTGTGTGCTTTGGGGAAAGCTTTATTTCAAAATCACCTTGAACTCTGCACAGTCCTTTAGGGAGGTGGAATCTTATTATCCAAGTACTGAGCAGGTGAGGGTATCAGCGGCTGACGAGATAACATAGGTTCTCCTGTGTTGTGTCCTTTCTGATCACCTGAATAACCCACAAACATAAGCGTTTATGAAGAATCAAAGTTCAAATACCACTGTGTGTATTCTTCTGACTTGAAATCCTCTCCCATCATTTCCAACAGGACAATGTGGAGATCCGAATCTGACTTTTATAGTCAGCAGAGAGAAAAGGGCATTTAGAGTGTAATTTGTCTTCTCCTAAGGTGGCTATTAAAATGGCTTAGGTGAATCCCACCCTGGAAATGCTATCTAGCACAGATACGCAGGGTAGGAGCTCGGACTTAAGCGGGAATTCAATATTTGGATTTCTTTTTATTTAGAAGTGAAAGCCCAGACTCAGTATTTTCTGTTTAGCCTAAGGAAAGATATCAGCAACTCACCAGCCATGAATGAATGCAAATGACTTCAGCTTAATTAAGGTGAACTGGCAATGGACGTGCCATTTCTCGTGCAACTCTAGAAGGAAAATAAAGCCTAAGACACTCCAACAGAAGGAACAGTGGAGGGTGGTGATGAGATCTCAGGAGACCTGTCATTCACTTTGTACACGACCTTGGTCACATCAGTTTATCCCAACCCATGTCTGCCTTGCAGGGTGCCAGTTCTCTGGGAAGTTTGGTCTTCTAGGCGGGAGTCACTCGTGCCACAGATGGGTAGTTAGCTAGCTGGGAGACCAGTAAGCAGAAGTGGGAGAGTTGGGGGAGTGGTAGGTTATGGAATATATTTATGCCTCATCTCCATGGGTCCCCCAAGTTAACGGATTCCTTTTACGTTTAGAGAGCCATGTCCACGGCTCTTTGCTATCTCCATAAAAATAAAACATCTGTTCAGATGATGTTTTACCATTCCAGCCCTTTTTAAAATCATTTTCAACACCCTCTTTAATTCAATGAAGTAGCACTGGCTTACCAGCCACACCTCTAGACTCGGGGGACTTTCCCTGCCTTGAAGGCAGTCCAGTAGCTATCTGCGACCAGGCCACACTGCAAAGCACACAACTGACAGAAAAAAACAGTCCCAGAATGTCCAGAGTCTTCCAGAATCTGTCCCTGTCACAGCTGTCAGCTCCAGTAGGGCACTGAGAATTGAGTGCAGGAGCTTTGGCTCCAGACAAAACCACTTCTGCCACTTGAGGAGAAGGCAGCTCTTTGGCTTCAGTCTCCAGCGATAAGTAACAGCCAGGACATCATGCTTCAGGCAGCACAGGGCATCACAGGCACTGCAGAATTATACACTTCTTACACCCATTCATGGATATTCACAAACAGTTTGCTCTAGATAGCTCTATATATTCCATTTTTTTTTCTGCAAAGCTCTGTATGATGGGCATAACTCTAAAGACCAGGGGGGAAGAGCTTAATTTATTTTAAGGTTTGTTTACCGGTCATGAGATCCATGAGATAACATTATTCACAGTGTATCGTCTGACTGAGGGCAGTTTGGCCCAGTTGTGTTCTGTCTGTTAAAACAGATGCCACATATTTTGGAAGCTCTCTATTGTGTTTACGGGGGACGAGAAGCAATCAGTGGTAGGCCTGAGCTGTACAGGGAGGGAGGACCTTCACTTGGAAGGACAGGGAATTGTCCATTGTAAATTTTTGAACTCGTTATTTTATTTTTTTTTTAGGGTGGTAGTAAACAGATTCAGCTAACCTCTCCAGTACAATGACCTCTACGCTGATAACATTTATTTCCCTTTCAATATGGTATTTGGCGTTCCTGCAATAAAATCCCCGTGCATGGGTGTAACTCCACGTAGGCTAGCAGAGGCCAGAGCAGGGGAGAAGGAGATGCTGTTGTATTCTAGATGTACCACCAGAGTTCAAAGGGTACAGCCGTAGCAGGCGAGACATGAAACTGCAGTATGCAGATGGGTGCTGCCTTGTGTGGATCGTGGCATAAGGGTGCACACATGGCAACGACTGCAGAGCAGTTCACCCAGACCTGCGCATCCAGTTCCTAATGTTTTTACACTGCCAGGCTCCCAGGAAAGTTAATCTGAATTAGTTTCTAGAGCAGATTTGTTAAGTGCACTGAAATCCCCTGTGGATGCTCTTAGAGTTGATCCAGCTGGCTTGGCTTTGCTTCCAAGAGCTACTTAGATTCTGAGCAGAGACCTTTACACGGCAGTTAATACAGTTCAGTGTGGGTTAACTTATATTTGAGAGAAAGTCAGGCTTGAACAGGAAAAGAGCATATATACTGGGAGTTAGGAATTATTTTGAAATCTCTGTATACACGGACTCTAAGACAGTGCAAGAGCTGGTGCAGCGAGACCTTCCGACCAATATAGTCCCAGGGCAGGAGAGGTCCCCTGGGCCATAGGAGCAGCTGTGGCAAGCTGCCAGTTATTGAGTATGTCCAGGGCCTCTTTGCCTGCCGTTGCCAGTTGCTGCATTGCCCTTCTGGGGACGATGGCAGCAAGCGGAATTACCACAGGAGGCCAGCTCAGGACACAAGTAACCCATAGGCAAGGGAGGGCAAAGGCCACCTTCGACGCTGCAACGCGCTGTGAGCCCTGTGCTGCAACCAGTGAGCCAAGCAGGATGTTTAGGACCCAGTCATGAATAATCAGAAGCAAAGACCTGAAAGAAGTAACCATGTGGCAGGGGGGCAGCCACTTTGACAGCAGGCCAGGGCGTAAGCCAGCCTAATAAAGTGAGATTATTTCAAATATATGCAAATTCAGAAGGCAATTTAGTGACCTGAATTCTTAAACTGCAGCCAGTGGGCTTAGACAGAACTGAATAGAGAAATGAACAGAAAGTCACAGCTAATTTCCCCTGTGTCTGTGCAGAATTTTAACAACATAAGGCTAATTTTGATTATTTGATAGAAGATTTATTGTTGAGTGCTGGCTCCTTTTATGAAATTGCATGAGCCTTTCTCCCTGCTCTTTTGTGCGCTATCTGCAGTTGAGGAAAATCTGACTTTGCAATTCTTTATTAAGGGAGCAACGTCTATTTGCTTAGTTTCCATAATTTTACATACCCCACTCCACTTCAAAGCCCGAATAACTTTGCTATGAACTTCTAGGCTGTAAATATCTTCCTTTTTTCCCCTGCATTTAGCCTATTTGTTGCAGTGAGGAAAATAGGGAATTTTTAGAGCCCAGAGCACTCCACTGATGATATTTATTTTTGTCTGACTATGGGAAAAAATAATACTGTGTTAGGAGCTGTACAAAGAGAACAAAAGAGTCAGTTGTGCCATGGAGACCCTTTAGTCTTAAGTCCTGACTGTGCTCTTGCAGCTCCATTATTTGAACTGTCCCTCAGCCCTGTTCACGGGCACAGCCAGCGCAAGCGGCTGCTTGGGAGCCACCCACTCTTCCCTTCACCAGATTACCACACACCACTTGCCCTGCAGAAACCCAAGGCAGCTTCTCTCTCCTCTGTAGAAAGGTTAAGAGGCCTTCAGCTACCTCAGAGTAAGCAAGGGTGGGAAGTTGGTGCATGAGGTGGTTGCGGATGGCTCCTACACCAGCTCCGTGGCATCTCAGTAAATTTGTACAGTGCTTTTGGGTTTAGGAGAAATGCTTGAGCGGATTGTTTATCTTAGTACCTTAGACTTTGCTCACCACTTTAATTTATGTGGGATAAACAGCACAGAAGGAGAAACTCTGTAACATAAGCCTCCTGTGCTTCAGTGATTAGATTGAAGGGGAAACAGGAGTCCCTTTTTCTCTCTCCTAATGAAGCTTCGCACTGGCTTAGCAAGAACACAGGACTCTACTGCGGTTCACCGAGTGTAGCTGTGAGCTGCAGAACATCATTTCAATTAGGGTTACAGAGGGCCAAACTAATCAGCCTTCCAGTCCTTTGATTGCTGTCTTTTTTGCTCTCCTTTTGAGGCAGGTGCTGTGACAGTAAATCCAGGGCAGGAAAAATGAATTTGAAACTGAAGCAATTTCATAAATAAGATGAGGGGGAGCAATAATCTCAGAGCCACCGGCCCAAGCAAATTTGCTCCTACTGCCTTGTTCCACTGTTGGCTTATGTTTCATGCAGGACCTTAGTCAGACCTGCCAGGAAAATGTCTTTGTCCCACCAGGACTCTGCTGTGTGCCTGTTCTCATCTGGTGCTGGCTGGAAGGAGGATTTTCTCCAGAAGCAACTAAGATGACTTACGTTGGTGTGTGGAAACATCATGTAAATGATGCAATTAATTAGATGGTGGAACCAATTCATTTTTCAGTTTGCCAACCAATTACAATTTTAAAAATGATTTTGAAAAATTCCTCTCCCCTTCAATAATTGAAAGAACATTTTCAGTAATTTTTTAAATGTTCTGAAGCAGAAATTTGAGACTTTTTTGGCAAAGCAGAAAATAAAAAATTGATCTAATGAAACAGTTGATACATTCAAGTTGGGCTTAGGAAAACAGTAAAGTGTAATGTAATTTCGAAGGAAAACTGACATGTTCTGTTTTAAAAACTAAAAAAATAATAATTCCAAACTGTTTGCTGGGACTATTTTATCAATTTGACACAAATTTAAGGAGCTTTGATCAAGCCATTTTCCAGTAAGTAGTATGCATGTTTGGAAAACGTTAGCATATTCTCTGTTTAGTGCTCTGCCGAGGGAACCAGAGTCTGCTGTTCAGCTCTTTCTGCGGCGTCAAGATCTCCGGTTATGAAAACATCAGTCCCCTCAATTCATCCGTGCAGCTCTGATTAACATCGGTATGGGCTCTCATTTGAATTGAGGGCAGCATTGGAAATTGCAGGCTATTCAAGCACAGACAAGCAAATCAGAAGCCAAAGACAGGTGACATGGAATTAAAAGAGTGAGATGAGGTGTAATGATGGAAACACAGCGCAGTGGCTGGTATTGAGCTTTTTGGAAAGCTGCACTAGCAACATCTGCTGTTTCTCCTTTTCAACCCCTCGCCATTCCTCCTTAGCCGGGTTTTGCTACGGTCTGTTATCAAGAAAGCAAATGTGGTAAGGCAGCTTTTTTGCCTGTCTGCTTTGAGCTCAGCATGCCGTCTCCCAGCCACATCCTGACCTTGCAGTTGCGCGAGATAGCTACAGATTCCCCATGCTGGGATTTGTACCTTCAACTCCAGAAAGAGCATGATTACAAACCTGCAGTCTGAATCCCTCTTTAACTCAAGTGCGCTGGCCAGATTCTCTCTTACCTGTCAATTTTATTTAGATAGCTTGTTCCTGCTCTCCAGACTTGGAGCAGTTAGTATTTCTGTTTCTGTTCAAGGAGCTCTTTGTGATCAAATTGTTTGTGAGCGCGTGTGTGATTCTAGTAGATACCAGGTGGAAATTACTGTCTGTGTGTGTGCAGTGTGACCCTCTGCACCATTCACTCCCTTTCACTGTATGCTCACTGCAAAAATGCTCTTAAGTTTAAAGGTGCCAGTCACGCTGCCTCCGGTGTGCCTGGCTAGATGAGCGGCAGGTAGAACCAGGATCTGTCTGTTGAGGTGGCAGCCAGTGCTGCCTATTCCGGTCCAGTACACAATGAAGCAGACATTATATACATATCCTACACACATATTTTCAGTGCAGACAAGCTCTCCAGCACCTGTAATGGCATTACCAGCTCAGAACACTGTTTACCTTCAGGACTGCATCCTTCCAGGGCTGGTGTCTTTCTCCAAGGTGAGAGAAGCCAGTCCGTATGCCTTACTGCATTTTTTGGAGGCAGTGATTAGAAGTAGGTAAAACACAAAAGCATTAAGCATCCCAGAGCAATACCCAAACAGACACGTCCCAAATGCACCAGTTGCAGATCCAGAATCTAAACTCTGTCAGCATTTTAGCGGTTTGGTTTTATGGTGTCGTTCAGCCCACTGTACCCGCAAGCTGTACCCGCTGTGGACAATTGCATAGCACTATGGCAGAGCACTCAGTTGCTAGAGCCACACCTCGTCCTTTATAAAGAGATAAATGCTTGATCTAAGTACAGTGAAGGCAAAACGCTTAGCATGTTCTTCCAATGCTTAACTGCAATTACAGTTAGATTGCTCCTTCTTTTTTTTCTGGGCTTGTCTAAAATCACCGTATCTCATGGGTCCTTCTGGAACCGAAGGGAATGGTTCTTAGCAGCTTTCTTCATGTGTGAAGTTCCCTATAAATCAGTACCAAGTCACCTCTTCTCTGAGGGAAGCTGAACACGTTGTACTTACTCACTGATGTATTTCAGGCTTGATTCTTGTGGATATTCTCTGTACCTTTTCATGCTTTGCAGCTAGACACTAGAACTAAAACATCATACTGTATGCCTTCCTAGCATTTCATGTGTTTGTGACTAGTATCTCTCTTACAGTTTGTAGCTTCCTTCCTATTTGTGCAACAATTGTTTCACCTTTTTCTGGTGGTAGATTTGGAACTCAGCTCGTTATATTCAAGACTCCACCATTTCAGAGTTCCTTTTTAGGACACCAGGATACCAGCTACGCTCTTCGGAGTGTCATTCAAGTTCTTTTCTGCCAGATGGTTGATTTTACGTTTGACTAGAGTAAGAGGCATGTCCTTAAATTCTTGACTCTTTTATCTGTTACAGATATAAGATACACCATATAGTAAAAAACCTGCCAACAATCTGGATGTCATCTATGCACAGAGGTGTACCCATATCTGTACACAAAGAACTGAGATCAGACTGGCACAGGATTGAAATGAAATTCCTCTGGAATCTGACTGGGAACTACTCCCCAACATGGCAGTCCACTTTTAACCATTCCTTCTTGGAAACTATCAGCTGACCAGTTTACACTAGAATGCTCGATGGGACAAATTAAATGTCATATTGTAGTCTTAGTGGATAATATCAACCGATGACTTAAATCTTGAGAGTTGTGATTTTATGAAAGCGTGGAGACAAGTTTAATGGACAAGCCCTTGTTTGCACGAAACTTAATTGACATGAGCTGTGCTGCCAGCCTTTAGTTGTTAAAGCATGACATGATTTGGAGGTTAAAATACAGAAAAAGAGGCCCTTCTGCATCCAGGCCTCCATTCCATACCTGCCGCTATCTCATGCTCTGTAAATCCCCAGCAACTGGCAAGATGCTGTCTGTTTGCCCTGGCCCTGTACAGGAACTAGAAGTGATCAGACAGAAACCAGCAGAAATGACATTTGAATCAGAGCAGAGGTTTGCTAATGGGTGCGGGGCCTGAGGATACATTTGGTTCAGGAGGAGGGTTAATACAGCTTTTGATCTGATCCAAACTGGCTGGTGCCTCGTCTAGAGGTGACCCTTCTACGCTCGCCCCCTGAGCTTCAGCTACAAAATGAGCTGTGTACAGACATGCAGCGAGAGGGCCAGCTATGCATATGCACGCACGCAGACACACATATGCTCAGAACTTACTAGGCTGAACCCTTCAAATCCAAACTAAAGTGAAAAGGAAGCCCAGAGGCAGGTGCTGTCATCAATTCAAACTGGCATATGTTGTCAGGATAGAGGACCCTTGAAAAGGCAAGAACAAGGATCTAATTCACACCAATTTTGTAAGAAAATCATTCAAATCAGCATATCCCAGCTCCTTATAAATCAATGCTGGCACAGGTACCGATTTGCATGCTGTTATGAGAACAGAGATATGAAAGCCTGTCCACATCAGAAACCCTCTGCTTTGAGAAGGCATTTGTGCTCTGGTGAAAGGGCATCACTGGCAGCATCTCATCCTCCTGCATTGAATGGTTCTGCCCTTCAGTCCAGGAGAGTGCATCCCTTCGGTGCCAGGTGCACTCTCAGGCCAGACAAACTCATTACGCCACATTTTCCAGCCCATTGAAAAGGCAAAGCGCTGAGCTAATATTTTGCTGCAGGCTAGGAAGTCCAGCTGGAACATGATGTTTGCTAGCCTGCGGTTTCCTTATAGCTGGGGCTAGAAGGGCCTGGCCAAGTAAGATGGTAGCTGCAGCATGTCTGAGGGCTCTTACTTGGGCCAGCTGAGCCTTTCCAGCACGCAAAGTCCCTTATTCATAGAGAAATTTCCTTTCAACTAGAAACACGTGTTTGACTTTGGAGTGAACAAGTTGCATAAGACAGATGAGGAAAAGGTGTTGCTGGACAGTAGCTGAAGACTCAGGAGACTTCACTGGACTTATATTTTTGAGGCTTTCCTTTGCAAACACAAAAAAATTACAGCCTTTGGATTTATCCTCTTTTTCTACTGGAAGTTCAGATTATGAGGTGCAAAATAAAAAGTCTTCCAGATTCATAAGCTTTGCTACTGGTCTGCCACACTTACCAAAAGCGGCTTTGCTGTCTAACTAAAAATGTGTGTCCTGTCGGGCACATTTTTATGGGATCTTGAGGTTTCTCGATCATACCACAAAAGCAGAAGATGTGATGTTTGCCATCTCGTTGCTGGAGTAGAGAGACTGTGCATAGATCCCCTAATGACAGTGGAGGGGAGACAGTGCCAGCAAAGCGAGGAAGGTCTGGCAGGAAGCTTTGAGGAAGCCTCCCATGCTTTGACATATCAGAATGACTCTTTCTCTCTTCCCTTTCTCTACAGGCAAGAAAAATTCCATTCTGCTGCATAAAGTCCAGCATGACCTCAATTCGGGTGTTTTCAACTACCAAGAGAATGAGATCATCCAGCAGATTGTGCAGCACGACAGAGAGATGGCACACTGTGCTCACAATGTCCAGGCTGCCGCCGCCGCTGCCGCCGCTGCCGCATCCACACCCACCCCTGTCATCTGGACTCCACTGATCCAGGCACCCCTGCAAGCTGCAGCAGCCACCACTTCTGTCGCTATAGCTCTGACCCACCACCCACGCCTCCCGACAGCCATCTTCCGTCCTCCGGTGTCCGTCTTGGGTTCCCTGGGACAGCAATCCAACCAGACTCCAAGACAGCTGAAAAGGCTTCAGTCTCTAATCCCGTCGACTGGGCCTTCTGCCGTTGGCTCTCCCTCCAGTACTCCATCCCAGCTGCATACACCAGGAGCAGAAACCCCTTCCTCCTCTTCCTTCCACATCCAGCAGCTTGCAGGATTCTCAGCTGCCGCTGGCTTAGGCCAGTTCCAGGTGGGATCCCCTCCAGGTGGCTCAAGCCAGCCGGGTTTGAGCGGTGCGTCCTCAGTGGGACTGAGCCAGTTCCAACAGGCACCTTCTGGATCACCCTTAGGTACAGCTCAGCCCGTGCAGCAGCAGCAGCAGCAGCAGCAGCAGCAGCAGCAGCAACAGCCAGCCCTCTCCAGCAGTGGATTTGGGCACTTCCAGCAAGCCACAACTAGCTCCCCATCAACATCACTCACCCAGCTCTCATCAAACTCACCCCCCAGTCTTCTCAACCAGTTCCAGCCCACCACAAGACCACTGCAGGGGGGACAGTTACAGCAGCTCTCGGGCAGTGGAACTTTGGGGGGAATGAATCACTTCCAAGCCCCTCCTTCTTCCAACTCTCCATCCTCCAGCCTAAGCCAGCTGGCACAGGCCTCTGGTGGGCTGTCCTCAGGCCTGTGCCAAACACATCCAAGTGCATTAGGATCTTTAACTGGAACGATAGCCCAGCTCCACCAAGAACGGCCACCTTTTGCCTCCATGTCTCCACTACAACAGTCTGGTGTCGCCTCTCCCTGTTATACCCCGTCAGGCCTTAGTCCTCCTAGTCAGAGCCCAGTGGCAACAAGAACTTTTCAATGTGGCCCTTCTGGGGCCTCAGGCTCTCACGGATCTCTGCTCCTGCCTCAGACCGCCAGCCCACCTCCGCAGATCCTGCAGTCCAAGAGCACACCGCCTGTGCCACCGGGACGTCTGAACCAGGACATCAAGTTGATTTCTGCTTCCCAGCCATCTTTGCCCCAAGAGCTGGCTCAGACACTGAGCCAAAGTTCTCCTCATTCCTCTAGAGAATCTGTTTCCAGCTTCTCTCCTTTTCCTGGTGGAGGGACTGGACTTCTCGGGAAGCCTTGTAGCTCAATTCCTGGGCGTGTGACTTTACCACGTCAGATGTCCTCAGGTTCTTTACCACATCCGCTGGTGTTTGGGGCCAGCGCTGCAGGCGCCGCTTCTCTGACTGCTGGTGGGCGGAAAGAATCCATAGCACTCACAGGGGATCTGGAACCTGTCAGATCCAAACTGCCCTCCAATTTGTGAGGACTCCTTCTGAGCGCTGGTTATGTCAGCCGTGCAATTCAGTTCCTGATTAGACTTTCATGAATCATTTTTTCCTTTTCTTTTCCCCCCTCTCTTTTTTCTCCATTTCTTTTGTTTAGGTTTAACTGTGATTAGAAACAAACAAAAAACCACACAAAAAAAAAAAAAAAAACAACAAAAAAAGAAGATAACCAGGTATTCTTAGAGCTATAGATTTTTGGTCACTTGATTTTATAGAATATTTTAATACATGGAACAAAAGGATATGAGCAAATTTAATCCAACGAGGTAACGCACAGACAAGGTGTGTGCCTGAGCTGGAACATATGAATGATCAGCCATAGAAGCCACCAAAAAAGGTTTTCCTGTTGAGACAAAGATCCGAGGTTGACGTGGGCCATAAAAAGGAACATCAGGTCAGGCCTGTAGCTGGTGTTTTTAGAACAGCTCTGGTTGGCCTCAGCTTTGCATCGCTTTGCACCGGCTGTGAACCTGGCCCGCAGCACCTAGTTATGGGGGGACTTGGATGGCTCACTGTGCACATCAGAAAGTTTCACTTCCTCCCAGGTTTTCTCCTGTGATCAGCAGGTTGCAGAGGAAGCAAGAAGAGGGGTGAGTTTCATTAAGGCAGTCCCCTCTAGGGATTTCAGAAGGGCTGAGTTTTTGTTTGGACTCCATCTGAAGAAGATAAAGGTGACCGGGAGATGGACGGGCCTGACTTCACATGCTTGTCTCTTTCTTATTCCACTGATGCTCTAGTGGGAACGAGAAGCAATCCCTTGTAAGTCACAAGGAGGGCAGTGAATATCCCCTCTGCATTTTTGTAGGCGTCGTGGATGTGGGTTGTGGGAGAAGTCCTGTCTCTGCCATGCCAGGCAGCTGGCCTCAGCCAGAAGAAGCCCCCAAGCTTCAACCTCTCCATGGTCTGGAAAGCATGTGTGCTGCCTTCCAGGTTGGGGCGTGCAAAGCAAGGGAAGGGATGAAGAAAGAGGCAGCACTTTAACCTTCTTCCCTCTCTCATTTTAATGTCTCAGTGTCCATGGGCTGACTGCTTTGAAGAGAAGTGGATAGAAAAAGATTGGCAAGTGAGGTGCAGTCACCCCAGCCCTCTTCCTCCTTAGCCCAGGGAAGTTTGAGGTTTGAGGCACCAAGGGTAATAATTCTTGGTGCCAAGCCAAGAATCCTCCAGATTTGCAACTATGTTTAGACCATTAAACCAGATTAGACCAGAAATTTGGCCAGCCATGGTCCATGCTTCTCCTCTGATGGGGGCATTGAAATCGTTTGCTTGATTTCACCAGCAATAACAGCCTGCACCTGATTGGCTTTGGTCTCGCCCTGCAGTTGCAGCATCACTGGACACATCTGGGGCCTGGCAGGCACCCTGAGCTGGATTTTTCGGGCTCCCCTGATTTAAGGCAGTCAAAGCGGGATGAAGACAGTAAGGGGCTATTGGGTGCACAAAGCTACAGCCTTTACCTCTAGAGCAAGTATCTCCTTTTCTTTTACTTCGATCCTTTCTTTCTCTTCTGTTTTTTTCTTAGGCCAAGAGGTGTCTCCGGCCACCTCTCTGTAAAGAGTCAGGTGCTCAACTTTTCTAACACTCGTTGGAAACCCATGTCCAGCCTCCCTCTGTTTCCAGCTATCGTGGGGTCCCTCCAGCCCTCAGAGGGAAAGCAGGACTTCATGCAGCAGTGCCAAAAATCTTACTATTATCACAGTAACGATACAGGTTCATATAACTCCTTCTCTTACCTCCTCCCACCCCTAAATCTCTCCCAAAACACTGGCTGACAGTTGTTTTTTTTATACCGAATTGTTTGCAAAACTCTTTACACGTGCCTGTATCTTGAATGTTGCTGCAAGCATTCCTGGGCACTCCTGCTTCAACGTGCTTTGGTGGCTCAGAATTCAGATGTAATCAGCTTCGGTCTTCCTTAAAGGGTCAGGGGAACTCTGGAAATGTTTTTTCTACTAGCTACATACAAACTATATATGTGTGAGTGTGTGTGGTGGGAGGGGTGCATGTGTGTGTGTGTGTGTGTGTGTATAGATTTTATAGATATATCTATATATACACACATGCTTTTATATATATAGTATACAGTTATACACATATGTAGTCTATTTATGCACATGTGTAAGCACGCACACACACACACATATATTTATATATATATCTCCTAGTTTTAAAATACATGTCAGTTTTGACCCTCCTGTAGGAGTGATTGGCGGGTGATAATTATAATATATAGATCCTGCTTTTCCAAATATGTACAGGTTCGTCTTGAAACAGACTCAGTTGGTGGAATTGAAGCAGACTCACAGACCCTCTCATGTTTTCAAAGGTATGAGGCAGTGCCTAGAAGGAAGACTCACAATATCCTTTTCAGTTTTATATTTGTTTTAGCAATCTTTTTTCCCCGTATGCTAGAGGGCCCCTAGAACGAGCATCTCAGGAGGTTGGGAGCTGAGCTGTTTGGGTCTGGTGTATCTAATATAAGCAGGTGGGAAAGGTCTTCAGCCCAGCAATGCCAAGCCCTCATGGATGACTGTCCTGTGACTGCTGCATTGGTACTTGAATCTCAACAACCCCTGTGGACACTCAGACAAATGGAGGTGCACAGAAACACCCTGAGGGCTGTCTCTGGTAGACGTGCGTTCCATCCACCAGTCTGGTGAACATCCTTCTTCGGTTGGGTTCCTTTGCTTTGTTTTTCACGGGGATATTGTTTGATTTTCCAGTTCTTAGCAGTGCAGTAGCCAATATTGAGTTATTTCGACTGGACCCCAGTCAACACTAGGCGTGTCTCAGTAGGTGGAACTATATTTATTATTATTGTTATTTTTTGTTTTATTTTGGGGGGAGGGGAGGGAAGACTTCTAGGGGTGGGGTTTGCAATATAAAACACACAATAAAAACCTTAGTAAATAAAAACGTGAAAAACCCATCCCTCTGACTTGCTGTCTGCTTTAAGTGTGGAACTTCAGGCAACGTGAGATGAGGTTTAAAGAAGAAAAAAAACTTGGGTGGCCTTTCAGTCCTCTCCTGTTCAACAGAGAAGATGCTGGGGTTTGCCTCCCTTCCTGTCTGTGTTTTCCTGATGTCTTTAAAGTTTTAGTAGTGTGTTTACCTGCTGCCACATCTCCATCTCAGACATTCTTGTAGGAAGTCTGTATTAAGCCACTGACAGTAAAAGTTTAAAACTTTTGCCTACACTTGAGTTTTTAACAGGAGAACAGTTGTTTTGCAAAGGTGTGTATGAAAATCCTTCACATTAATGACAGACGTGGAAACTCTGACTGACATTGCGATCCTCGGAGAAGAGCCTAAGGAGCCCTACCAGAGGATACAGACCTTAACAACTTGGAATAGGGACTATCACAGCAAGCGGACAAAAAATGGGAGAAAGGAAGTAGCCATTTCGAGGTCTCAAATGGATGATGATGCCAAGGTCAGGACCTGATGTATTTTAGGAAGGTAAAACTAGCCTCAACTCTTAGCTTTCATTTCACTCCTGTGAGATCCTCTTTGAGTCTTTGTCCAAACCCACTCTAGGAAGTATGCACAAAAATCGATGATTTGGGTCAGTGGCTCACACGGGAGCTGGATGGCCTTGTGCCCTTTCTTCATAGCCAAGAAAACGTAGAGCAAAGCAGCCCAGCTGCCGGAGTGCGTCCTACAGCCTGTGGCAGTGAGGTGTATCCTCCCTGCTCCCTCTCCTCCAACCAGCTGATACCAAGAGCCTCACCTCTGCCTTGCTGATAGTCTCACAGTCATTTTTCCTTCTCCAAAATCTCATTTTCTTTGTAACTTCTCATCCAATGGTTGCATTTAGCCCTCTGATATTTTGCCCAGCCCCTGAAAGACTTGAATTTGCTAGCCCATCAATAGTGAGAGAAGAACGAGGTCCAGGACCTTCTTTACCAGGACTCCCAATGCCAGAGATGGGGAAAAAAAAAATATTAAAAAGGAGCCCCAGGGCCATGAATGAAATCAGTATTTTGCAGAGGAGGATGCACAGACACACGCAAACTCCCACTGACGCAGTGCAGCACAGTCTCTGTCCAAGCAGGACGCTCCTTTTCTCGTCCCTTCTGCTTCCGATGGTACAGGGAAATGGGAGACCCCGTCGGTCTCCCTCCATCAATGCGCTGACCTTGTCTGGCTGTAAATGAGCAGAACTGGTGAGGAAAGAGTAAACCAAACATTTTAATTGGAAAATGCTGTGCCCTTGAAACCGGATGGCTCTGCCCTGGTGGGTCAATTGTCCCAGAATTTCAGTGAGGGAAGTTCAGGCAGTAAAATGTTGGGTTTGCCTTTCAGAATTAATGTCTGTGCCGGGCTTTTTTATTTTACATGCCATTACTATTCCAGAGGAAACAGGGATTGTGAGTCAGTCCTGCCCAATCAAAAAGTTCTTTAAAAATTCTGTTTCACAGAAGATTTGTAAACTTTCAGGGTTTTCGTGCTGGAATAGAACAGAATCCAAGTTTTGAGCTCTTAAACTTTGAAACCCGCCTTCTGTTCTCCACCAGCTTCTTGCGGGGATTCAAGACATTCAACACAGCTAGTAGCCACGTCTCCGCTCTAGGCCATTGTGGCCCAGGATGGCACAGACAGTTTTTCCCTGACCAAAGAAAAGCCCTGGCTCTACTCTCCGGAGAAGCCCCCATCAGTTGTAGCAAAGCACACTTGGAAGGGCTTGACTGGTTTAGCGTGTGTGTTGATGCCTCCTTATCTTATTGAAAGGATTTAAGACCGCACTGGGATTTCGTGGTACTTGCACACCGGCTGTCAGGAACAAACTGTTCCGATACCAGAGCCAAGACACCCTCCTATCAACAGGGTGGTTTCTCCACCTCCTCATCACTGCTACCTCCCCTGCAGTGCCTTGCGAAGATGCAGCCCGCTGGTGTGGAGGCTTGGAGTGGGAAAAGAGCAGGATCCGCCAGCTCTTGTGATTTCTCCCTTTCCCCAGTCGCAGTTTGGCCAGGGCTGTTCATGGGAATTTCAGCCTTGTCTTGGGAAACTGCGCCAGACTGGCGTCCACCCCGCTCACCCTTCCTCCTAGAGACGAGCACTCTGTAGTTGTTATGGGAGAGAAGCTCCCAAACGCATACCTCTTGGACCCTGTGCGTGATTTTGGGGCGTTGGGGACAACAGAACAAACCTGTTCCTGGCAATGCTTTCCTGCAGGCACTGGGGTTGTCCGATCCCTGCACCGGCCAGCCTTAGGCAGGAAGGAAAGTGAGGCCGGAGCTGCAGTGAGAAGCAGGCTGAGGCTCAGCTCTTGGGAGATGAGGTTTTGCTTCCTCTTTGCAAACTCGCTGTGAGCTGTTTGGACCAGCGAGGTGATGAGGTTCACTGAGCACAAAGTGGCGGAGCCCTGTGTGGCCACCAGCCTGGCAGGCCCCTCAGCAGGCCCCTTCACTCAGCGGTGTCCTCCAGCCACAACCACTGCAAGAGAGACCCTGCAACAACTCTGACGTGTCTCCAGGAAGTCTGGCACTGGGGATGGGGTTGTGCATGCCATGGCTGAGTCCTTTTTTTTATCTCCTCTGCAAAGCCGAGACTCTCATAGCACCGGGCGCAGGACTAGCGGGCTCAGAGGAGGCAACAGGTACCCTACAAGGTACTTCAGTGAATGCCCAGAAGGAAAAGGGATTTGCACCTTTCTGCTCCTCGCTAGGGGAGACATTAGTAAGTTAGGAACCACCACCTTAAATAAATGAATACATCATAATGTGTATTTTATTTAAAATAAAGAAAACTGATGACAGTTTTTGCTCATTCACTCCACTCAGCCTCACAAGCCCCTCTTGTACCTGCCAGCCCAAGGGACTGATGTGGCAGTGGGACATCAGCTGCAAACCACATGAGCCATACTCTGTGTCCCCGTTATTTTGTGGGAGAGGATCATTTTGGGATGCGGAAGGGAAGATGTGCCCAAGGCAATGCTCCCGTTTGTGTGCAAACCACAGCATGTAAAAGGCAAATGAGAGAGTTGCTCAAGGCCTGGCAGGGTCACCCACTGCTGCTCTTCCACCATCAGGCAGAAGCAGGAGGAACCGGTGGCCAGGCAAAGAGGTGACATGTCACTGGTCACACCCCTGTAGGACAGCACAGGACTTTTCCAACCCCTTGCAGATATCCTGCTGCCAGAGCTGGAGCAGGTCACCCACGTGAGCTGCTCTGCAGCCGCTTCAGGCCAGACTGCCCGTCACACCACACATCATCACTGCAGAGAACATGAGTGACCGAAGGGGCCCCAAAACCTCCCTGCGGGACTGGAGACATGGTGAGGAGGGAGGAAGGTGAGAACATGGACAATATGTTCATATCCTCAGGTGATGGGGTGGACCAGCCCAGCCCGTCTCTGCCAGTGGGTCCTGTACCTCGCTGGGACAAGGGTACAGGAGAAGAATACAGATTGGGGCAGGGGCACCAGGGTGGGAGCAAAGTCCTGTAGCTGAGGGAGCTGGAGCCCAGGGAGGGACGGGAGACGGGCCAGGGTTGCCGTCGTGACAGCCCTGGCAGTGAGGTGCTGGGGATCATGCTTGGACTGAAAGGCTGACCAGGAGTTTCTGCTTCCCGTAGGCAAGGGCAGTGTTACAGCTTCACCGCTAGTGAACCGGAGACAGCAGCTGCTGGCACCAGAGTGGGCCCAGCGCCTCGAGAGGTGCATCCCTTGAAGGTAATTCTCCTTGCCCAGCACTCTCCAAGTCCCTGAGAGGTTCAGCTGGGGCATCAGTACCGTGTGAGTCCCAGGAGAAGGGAGGGAAGAGGCCAAGACCCTGGGAACCCAGTGCCAATGCTCTGCTCCAGTGCTGACCCCCTCTGCCGGGCTGGTGGGGCTGTGGCGCAGAAGAGCTGGACCAGGGTGATGGCTGCAGTGGTTAAAGACCCAGAAACTGGGATGTACTAGCGTAAACAATTAGTCCATTTTTGCTGGTGGCACTTTAATGCCGTAGACGCCCTCCCCATCCTCCATTACCCCCTTGCAGGCGCCCCGCCATGCCTGGCAGGGGTGAGCGGCCGGTGGCTGTCAGTAGGGATGCGAGTGGCCCTTTCGCGCTGAACTAAAGCTGGGCTCGACGGGAGGAGAGTCAGGGCAGGCAGGGACGCAGTCTGGGTTTGCCCTCAGGAGTCGGAGGTGGTGTTGCAGCTGCTTCTCATGAGCCGTGCAGTTCCTTGCTCACGTTTCCGCCTTTCCCCGCACCAGGGGATGCGGTGCCAGGTTTTGTGTGTGCACGTGGCCCCTCTGCCGGGGTGTGACCAGCAGGCAGGTTGGTTTCTAAGCTCAAGCCTGCACTCAGAAATCTGCAGAAGTTAAAGCAAGCCATTTAAGCACATTATGAGCAATACTAGTCGCCCCTTTCCACCCCTCCCTCACCCCCCCGCCTTTCCATCTTGCAGAGGTGTAGGCTTAACTGAACACCACTTTTCTGGCAGGAGGGAACAAAGTGGAGAAGCCAGGACACACCAAGGCCTTGTCCCCAGGTCGCAGCTAAGCACTGCCTCTTTTCAACACAGACCGTCAGTGCTGAGGTCCCAAGTGTTTTTTTTTTCCCTGTTTGAGGTGTTGGGCTGGGAGGCCCCACTGGACACGCACGATGCCCCTGTATGTGAGCTGCCTGCTGTCGGTGCCTCCCTCCGCAATGACCCTCTTCGCAGCACCTCAGTGAAGCTGTGGGGGAGCAGAGGGTCTGTGCTGCCCAGGGCTGTGCTGTGATCAGAGCCAGCGCGGTGCTGGTGCCAACGTCCCCAGCCCTGGCCCTGCCAGCCATGGTCCCTGGCCCTGCCTGTCTCTGCTCCCGGCAATCCCAGTGGTCTGGACTGGCAAGGTGTCTTCAAACAAATCCCCTCACTGCCTGCTTTCCCCCTGTTGGTAAAAAGAGGGCGAATTTTCACACACAAGTATATACATATTGGTTTTGTCACTTGAGTTATTTGCAGAGGCCTCAGACATTTTATCTCACTAATTCCAGCACACTGCGCTCGTGCCTAAGCCCCGCTTCGACTTTAGGCTCTGATTTTAATGGAGCTGAATATGATGCCATCTACTATGGGCAAATTAAGGGAAGAAAATCCTAACTTGGTTCTGCCACTTGCAGTTGCAGGAAAGTAGATTGATTTTCTTTTAAGAAGGCATTGCAAACCAGCTGCCTTTCAGCCTCCAGCTACCAGGTGACCCTAATCACCAGCAGTGACTGTTCTGCTCAAGTCCACCTTTTAGCAGGCACCTGATTAGAAAAGACATTGACTGAAGTCTCTCAGAAGAGGTAGATGCTCTTTTTTATTTTAACAGAGGAAAACCAACAGCTTGATCAGTTAAAATAGGGCTTTAGCCCAGCAAATCCCAGGCCCTTTGTAGGACTTCCATTGAGTGACCTCTTGTTGGCATGGGCACTGCAGGACCCGGCTGTCCTGCCCTGGCTGTGGGGTTGGCCACCTCCTCCCGAAATGCGCCCCAGGCGTGTGCCGGGAAGGGGACGGGGGCTGGCTGACGCTGTCCTGCAGCGGTAGGCAGGAAGGTGTTAACAGCATCTCCCAGTGCCACATGTCTAAACGCCTTCCCCTCTCTGGGAAGCTGCTCTCCCTGACTGTGCTGCAAATGAGACAGCTCTTCAGGGTCATTTTATTTTATTTTTTTTTTCTACACCCGCTTTCTTCAGCTGCGATGGGAACGGCTGGGGCTCGCCCACACGCCGCTCACAGCAGCCTCTCTGGAGGAACACGCGTGCTCCCCCCGCTCCGGCTCTGTCGGAGACAGCGTACAGGGCCAGCGGGGGTGGCTCATGGGAGGGCAAGGCCAGCTGCCCTCCCCAGACACGGTGCTGGCTCTCAGGTGTCCCGTCCACCCGCGCTGGCCTCCTGCTGTGGCCAAAGGATGCTGTCAGCTCTGGCCTTGTGCATGCCCATCACTGTCAGCTCCTCTCTGCAGAGGCTCGGCCCTGACATGCTGCTCCGCTGCACTGTGTGGGCCAGCACAGCCCCTGGGGTGGCTGACCAGAGAGCGGGGGAGCTGATGGGAGCTGCTCTTTGCTATTCCTGATGCTCCAGTTGACCCAGCTGCCTCACCATCCTGGAAACAGCCAGCTGGGAGACGGGAGCTCACCCTCACCACCCGGCACGGGGAGGGGTATGGCACCTCCTGGCACTGCTGGAGCAAACTCGCCAGAGTCAGAAGGACCCAGCAGACTTGGGAGTCACTTCTTGCTCTTAGCGAGGGAGGAAAGATGGAGGACAGGGCTTCAGTGCTGCTCCTCCGTAAGCATTTTTGCTTCCCTCCCCGGGAGCAGCCTGAATGTACTGCCAGGAACACAGGACCCCTGGCCAGCCTGGGGAGGGAGGGAACGCTGTGTCGGGGGAAGGACATTGCTGGCCTGAACCACATCTGTAGCTCATGGCTGCACTGCCAGGCAGGAACAGTGTCCTTGATGGATTATGAACCTTTTCCCCAGTGCCTCAGGCTCCTCTTGCAGCTCACGGTTTGTGGCAAAGATTTAGTGCCAGGACAACTTGATCTTTCATGTCACTGTAAGCCTTGTGCTCCTGGAAAGGCTGTGGCAACTGAGGACATACATACTTTGCTCTAGAAAGATGCTTAGCGTGTAGCTTTTAATCAGGTCAACCATAAAGGCTTGAGTATGACACCATACAGCCATGGTGAGGGTACCTATAGGAGCTGCAGGTACCCCAGGCATGAACAGGGAGACCTGGAGGCACTTGTGCATGGACACAACACACACATTTTTTTCCTCCCTGCCTCCATAGTGGGGAACCAAACCATAGGGTTTAGTTCAAGTGGTATGAATTTGGTTCAGGTAGCATGAAAACAGGCAGACATCAGCCTTGGGGACACAGGAATATCCTCTGAGAGCCCTTGAGGGGCCTCAGCATCCATCTCTAGTTTGTCGTGACACTGCTATTTGCTTACTGGGTTTGTCTCAATGGCTCGTAGCATGTCTCACACAGTGCCTGAAGCAACCCTGGTTGGAAAGGGCTGTCCCCACTCCAGCCCTCATGCCATTAAAACTCCCCTGCTGCCCAGCCCCCCGTTTGTCAGGCGCACCTGCAAAGGGGCCAGGCTGGCCTGCGGAAGAAAGCCCGGCCAGGTGGCCACAGCCAGCCCTGCTTGGGCACCCAGGCTAATGCCCTGCAGCTGGGAAGGGGCCCTCGCCCTGGGGATGGAGGTGGGAAACACCTTGGGGAATGCGAGACACCAGGGCAGTCTGCAGCTCAGCTCCTCGCAGTGAGCAGCAGGCTTCTCCAGGTAAGAGGGTGGGGGGGATTTTGGGGTGGCTTCTTATCTGAAGCCCAACTTTTGGGGGGGTGCTGGTGGTCCTCTTAATTCCTGGCTGCTGGGAGCAGCTGTGGGGGAATGGCTGAGTCCTGGCTCTGTGCTGCCAGTCCCCACTGGGGACTCTGTCCCCCGGCTGTGGCTGCCCTCCGTTTAGAGGTGGCCCTGGGGATGTGGTTGGAGTGAAAGGGTCTGGCAGGTGCCACGTGCTGTAGTGTGTTGGGAACTGGCTGTGTGCCCTGGCCTTTAGGTCCTCTCTGCGCACAGGTTTGGGGCTAGGATTGGGCAGCAGTCGCCCCCCTGCTCCCCAGCCCCACGTCTGGGGGTACCTCGTCCTTTTGCCTTCCCCACCTTCCCTGCACACCCAGCCCCACTCCAGCAGCATCGGCTGCAGCGGTGTGTTTCATCCCCTTCCAACCAGGGCTGACAGCGATCCCACACGGGGCTGAGGTGGCCTCAGCTCCGTAACCCCGGGTGTCACTGAGCCCGTCAGTTGGCTGCTGGAGCTCGCTGGGGGAGCACCAGGGACTGGGTGAAATGCTGCAGGCCAGGCGTTAACTGCCTGGGGAGCCCAGGCAGGCTGGAAGAACCACCCTGGTTATCCGTGCTGGTGCCCACAGCTGGGCAGGGGAGGGCAGCAAATGCTGTAGGGGTCAGGGACAGAATGCAGCCAAGGGAGCTCCTGTGAAGCACCTCCTCATGCAGCTGCGCCTCCAGCCTGGTCTCCGGGGCATGGCGATGTTGTGAGGGCTATGTAGCCTTTGGTTTGCCCCAGAGGAGCAAGATTAGCTGGGCAGCCACAGAGGGAGATGAAAGGGAGAGGGCTCAGGCTGGGGAGGGCAAGATGTGGTCCTGCTGGAGGGATCCGGCTCCCTGGGCTTAGCAGGGCCCAGGGCGTTCTGGAGGTGGCACTGCAGTGACACCCTGCACAGGATAACTCAGGGGCAGCCCTCGAGGTTGAGAAGTGCCGGCAGAGGGTTTATGGATGGCACCAGGGGAGGCATAGAGCCCCTGGGGAAGGTTTCCTTGGCAGCTGCTCACTGCCAATGCTCAGTGCCCTTCTCCGGTGACAGGGTTTTTTCATCACAAGGCTCCAAATCCTCACCGCAGACAGTGAGGGGATCGATAGGAGCAGTGTGGAACCGTGGCTGCGCCTCATACAACAGCAGCAGCTGCCAGGGAAAGCCCTGTGCAGGAGGGAAGCCGCCTTGGCCTCGCCATCGGCAGCGCAGAGCTTGGCCAGATGAAGTGGATGCTGTTACCATGGTGACGCTGCCCACGGAGGAGAAATGGGGTTCCTCACGTACAAGGATGCCGCGATCGGGGAGGGTTCTGGGTGGGACGGGGCTGTCAGGCACGCAGCCATCCCCGCTTTCCCGTTCCCCTGGGGAAACCCCTCCCCGGGCGCTCCCTGGCCAAGGCACAGGGCGTGTGGCTCATCCCAGCTGAGCCCAAGGACAAACCTGCAACGCCCCCGAGGGTGCTGCGATGCCAGAGCTGGGTGTCCCCACCCTGGTCCCCCTGCCCTGCTGCAAGGTGGGACCTGGGTGACTGCTTCAGCAGTGCCCTTGGGAGACTGTGCCCCAGCAGCAGTCTCATGCTCCCTGTGAAAGGGTCCTAAGGTGGGGCCTGAAGTCAGGTCAGGGCTTTCCAACACACGTATCCGAATGTCCCCGCTCTGTCTGCAGTGGCCCTGCCAGCCAGGGACACTGCCTGAAGCTACAAATGGGGTTGCTCTTTCTTTTCCCCTCAGGTCTGGAGCCCAGGACAGACCACCTTACCCCCTTTATACAGAATGACGAAATTATAGGAGGTGGAGGCACGACAGCCAGCCTAAAATGGAAGAAGGGGAAAAGGGACACAGCAAAAACTCCAGCTGAAGGAGCCTGTGACAGTCCTGTGAGTGCTCTTCCCTTGCCTGGAGCCCGCTAAGGGTGAGTACTACTGATTTGGATTAAGTTAATGATGTGTGATGATTCTATTGCTACATCTCTAGCATGGCTCAATTAATTCTCCCAGCCTCTGCAGCGGCGGGGTTGCTGCAGGATATTGTCATCAGGGCCGTCGTGGGTCTGGTTCAGGTGGTGAAGGTTTGCAGATACTAGAGCAGGGCTACACGGTGTTTCCAAGGCCGGCAGTGGTGTTACTGGTGTGTTTGTGTGTCGAACAAAAGCCCACCAAAACAAGCCCTACAGGCGGAGCATGCAGCAGCAGCCCCTTAGCCAGCGGCCGCTTGGTGGCTGACTGAGGGTGGCATGGCCTGAGACAGCCGGGTTGGGGAACGGAGAATTTACTCCTAAGAAATTGCCAAGGAAAATTAGCGTTTGCTCTAAACTGCAGCCCTGCGGGAGCCACCTGTCTTGGCCACTGACCCTACAGAGAAGAAGGGCTGGAGGAGAGGCAGTGTGTGCTGGAAGAAGGTGGGGAAACAGACTGAAATTGGGAAGTAACTGAAAAAAGTTGATTGTCATTTACTAAAGGACAGGGGTAGGTTGTTGTCCTAGTGCCCCTGCTACCAGCCCTGCCTGTGGAGGGGAAATGAGTCAGGCACCTGTGCGTGTCGGGAGTCCCCATCAGAGAGCCCCTCTCAGCTGGTGGAGAACACTTTCCCCTGGAGCAAGGTGGCCCAGCAGCACTCAGAGCAGGCTGAATCCTTCTTTGCCTCCCCCTCAGTGGATTTTAGTTCGTTTTCCCGGCAGTCTATCACATTCAGGCTTTTCCTGCCTTTTCAGAAGGCAAGAATAGACTCTGGGTCTGTGGGTGTTTGCCACTTTCACTCTTAGCTCATGTTCTCGTTGCCGCTTTGCCACATTGTGCCTGCCAAAGGTTGGCTTTCCTTTTCCAAACCTGCTGGTGCTGTCTGCTGCCTCTGCCCCTGTCAGCCCTGCGCGTTTGCTTGCTAGGACGATTGTCCCCTTGACTTCCAGTCTGCCCATCACGCTGGGGAGCCGGCCAGCTTTTTCGGAGGCAGGAATATTGCCGTGTCTGCTTATGGCAGGGCGTAGAGAGTCACCCCGCAGCGCAGCTGGCTTTGAAGAGGCGTTGCACAGGCCGTACGTGCTCGCAGTGTGCAGTAAGGGGAGCCGTAACCTGGCTGAAGCCTGTGCGGCGTTGGGGAGACCTGCCCCCACAGAGCAGTTGTAACGGTTTAACGGTTTTGGCAAAGGCAGTTTAGGTAAATCATGCTGCGCCCCTACAGGAATACCTTTATTTATTTGAGCTGAAACAGCAGTTGAAATCCACTCTCAATCCCTCTGAAGCCAGGCCGCTGGTCTTCATGGGGCAAAGCCTGCGAGCGGTGCGCTGAGCAGAGGTGTTTGAGGCAACCCCGTGCTTCTGTGTTGGAAGCCAAAGTGCTGGCGAGGAAAGCCACAGCTCGACGTAAAAAAAAAACACCTTACAGTTTGCAGCTTGCGTTCTTTACTGAACGGCTACTAACCAGCATGAAAGCACGGCGAATGCGAGCCCTACCCCGGGCCGAGCCGAGGCCGTTAGAAACGGTGCGGGCTGCGGCCGTGCTTTGCAGCGCAGCGGCCTTTAAGCAGCGCGGCGCCGCTGCCCTCTGCCGTCGCCGTGCGGGACGGGCCCCGCTCCGCGCTGCCGGGGGCCGCCGGGGCTCTGCCCGCCGCCCCGCCCCGCCCCGCGCCCCGGCGCCGCACGGCCGCCCGCTTCCGCGGCCCGAGGGACCAAGGAGGGGGCGCGGCGGCTGGGCCGGTGGTCGGGGTTTCCCCCTGCCTGTCTGCATCGCAGCTGGGCCTCGTGATGCGCCCAACTTAATGCGTAATGCCCTTCTTCCCCACCTCTCCTTTTCTGTACGCACACACACGCGCGCAACCCCACCGATTCGAGCAGGGCTGAGAAATCCCCGACTTCTCAGGGTCACGGCATCCCTTCCAGAGAATTTTTGGGGTCCGGTGCCCACCTGAGCCCTCGGTGCGGTTTCACAATTTAATGAGTGAACAGAAGGCTCTGACTAGCAAAAGCGGGGAGGGGAGCAGGGGCTGCAAACCAGTGCAGTAGCTGGTATTCCTGTTTGCAGGGGTCGGGACGAGGAATGGTGTAGCGCTCCCAAGAACACGGGACACAAGTAAGTGGGGAAAGCGGCTGGCCTGCAGCGGAGGGGCTGGTGAGCAGCGCAAGGCTCTAGTATTGAAAGAAAAAGTCTGGCATTAGCATGAGGGCAACATAAGGGTATCAATTACTGCACTTTGAATATAGTGCTCTCTGTCTATAGATTTTAAAGAATGATAGTATTATTTTTTCTGTGATTTATTGGTTTACTAAGGCTACTAAATGTACTTTCACTGATTTGAAACCCTTCCTTCTGATGCTTGCTTGTTAGAAGGTGCCACTATCGCTGGTGAGCTTTGAAATGGAGGGGAGTTAGCCAGAAAGATGCTACACAGCTCAGTGTCTGCGCAAAGTCTGGGCAGGGGAAAAGCAGTTCCTCTTCTTTCTCTGGAGGCCACAACCTACCAAACCACAACAAAAAAGGTGCGAGTAAAATTCCAAACCTGGTCACCACATGGATTAAGGAGGGGAAAAAAAAAGAAGGCATAGGAATAATGAAGAAGAGAACAAACTCTCCAAGCAGACCAGAATTTGATTGGATTAAAAAAAGTGTATTGGACGTCCAATACAAAATAATAAACATGAAGTTATTAAAAAAAGCCATAGAGTATACAGCAAATACTACAGAAAAGCAAAAAAAAAATTGTACAGAAAGGTAGACGTCTACAGCAGTCCTCAAAATTATTCTACATGAGAATCATAAAACAATATACAGGTTTGGTGTTTTTTTTTTTCCCCAAATGTCTCTGAGGGAAGCTGCCACTTAACAGCTTGACTATGACACTACAAGGATACACGATGTTCCAAATTCAAAATCACAGGATATGTAAGAAAACGTAGCATTAAAATGTGAAAAAGTGCAATACAGATTGTACACTGAATTGAATAAATGTTTTCTTTTTCTTTTTTTTTTTTTTAGGTTAACCTTAAAAAACCAACTTTGAACAGTTGTTTTATCATTAAAAATATTCCCCCTCCCCAAATTCAATGACAATATTAACATTCATGGTGTTATACATAAGTAATATTCACAAAGACCCACCAGCTAAGAATACTGTGTATGCAGGATGGTATTTCTTTGGGTATAGGTAAAAAATAGGCAAAGGAAAACATACACCCCCCTCCTTTCAGGACGGGGGTGAGTATTTTATTATTTAAATACATATTCTGTAGCTTATTTTGCCCTGAATTGTATTGATTGAAAGTCCAAACATCAATTATCCAGGTGGCCCATGGTGCTCCAATTAATTTGAGTCTTCCCCCCCTACTCCCCCCCCCCCTCCCCCAAAATAATAAATAAACCCAGCAAATGTCCTAGAAATGACAACACAAAGACTCCAGGAAAAGAAAGGAAGTAAAACTACGACCCAAACCCCTGCTGCTCTCCGGCACGATTCATTGGCTCTCCCTCCTCTTAGGGACAGGGGCTACGAAAACGAGCCCAGAGCTGTAGCTTTTGTCACATGGATAATAATGAAAATAAATGAAGCTAAATTCTTGGTGTTGTGGGGTTTTTTTTGTTGTTTGTTTGTTTTAATTTAAGCAAATTACGGTATTTCCTCTTACTATCCAACAGGTAGAGCCATCTAGCAGAGGCACAGGGGGCTACGGCAGCAGTGCCCTGCACCTGAAACGCCATTACCTGCGTGCTCGCCATCGTTACCGCCCAGCTGCCGAGATCACAAATCTCACTGCTGAGGAGGAACAGCTTCTCCAGCTGAATCATCAGTAAGTTCCAAGTTTCTTTTCTTCTTAAAAGTGAAATTGCACAAGAGTTTTTAGGCAGCTCCAGGTATTGGGGGTTTTTCTTTTTTTTTTTTTTAACGAAAATACAGTCCCTGTTTTTATGCCATTCCTCCTCACAGAGTAGAGCAGAGCCAGGCAATCGTACCAGGAGAAAACAAAACCGCTCTTCCTTCCCCTCATATAGGAGTTCCCTTTCAACTTTCCTTCCTTTCTAGACAGATATGTGAACAGCACCTGAGTCGCTAATACTGTTTTTCTTTTCAAATGGTTTCAAAAGTGTAAAAAAATACATTTTTGCCTTGCTTATGTCTCTGAAGAATCCTCAAGAGGAGGATTCTTGTTTAAATGGCCTGGGATAGAGAAATTGCACTGGGGTTGGACTTGCTGCTGAAGGATCCTGTGGACGTGTAGCGTTCTCAAAAGTATGATATGGTTATGTTGCTGATGAGAAGAGGTCCACAGTTCTCTGCTTCGGGGAGGTCCAGGTAGCTCAAACCTAAGCACCGCCAGCAGAGAAGGGTCGCGCGCTGCTGCCTGCGCGATGTTCTCCGTGCTGAACGAGCGCTCAATCCGCGCTTTAAGGTTTCGTGATGCGATCTTTAAACTAACACCACCAAAACAGAGCACTGTTGCCAAAATAAGCTGTAGTGTCATCTAAACATAAGGAACCCTACTTTACAGGAGGAAATTTGTTTCTAATGTTTCTAAATGAGACTCTCACTGCAATTCAGTAACCAGACACAGTATGCTGAAGTTACACGGAAGGACGTTACAGAAGATGCTTTCATTTTCTTCAGTCTTTCGAGTCAATGCAGAAAGACAGGAAAACAACAATAATGAAACCTCCCACTGGATCCCCCTCCCCTTCCCCATCTACTTTTCCCCACTCAAAATATTGAAACTGCACAAAAAGCGACAAACAAGCCTTTCAAATTACATTTCAATTCAAACAGACTGGTAATCTCACAGTGATGAGAGGAGAAAAGTCAGGCTTTTAATAATTATAATATAAAAATAATAAAAAAAGCTTACAAATAGCAGTGCAGCATCCCAAAAGGCCATGGATTAACTGCCAGAAGGGGACGTAATTATACGCAGAATAAAAAACAAAACAGAACAACCCACGCTGGCAATGAATTTTCATACACAATAGAACAAGCAGTCAAACATCAGTCTAGGCCGTGGAAAACAACAGTTTCTCCTTTTTCTTTTTTTTTGATTACAATATTTTTTCCTTTTTATAAAAAAAGATAAAATAAAAACACAAATAAAATTGTACATAAATGCAAATGTCCAACACTGAAAAGGCAGGGCAATCACACCACCGAGACAAAACCTGACCAGAAAAAAAACCCCCCATGAAGTCCTTTTTTTTTTTTTTTTTTTTTTTTTCCCCTTTTTGTCTGGATGCTAGATTTCAGCCTCATGCGTCCCATCCTGCACGGTCTCAGCAGGTAAATGGAATTCAACTTGGCAATGACTTCACTGCAGGACCATGACAAGAAAGGTCACCTCGTTTTGACCAGCTGTAGCACAGATGCACCGGTTGGTTCGTTTGCTTTCTGTGTATGCTCTCGTGTGCTGTCCCTCTTTCTGTTTTTTTCTCTTTTTTTTGTTGGTTGTTTTTTTTTTTTTTTTTCCTCTGTACAATTCCTTGTGTTCCAAGGCTGAGTCCCAAGACTTGTGAAACTGTTTGGAGTCATGTCCTGGTGAAGGTGGTCATGCTGTAGTGATGGCATTAAGGTCCTTCATAAGTCCTTCCAGGTGGGCCATCTCTTTGGTCAGCTCATCCGGTTCATAGTTCTGCGAGAGATACAAAGAGTTATTGGCAAGGTGACTTGCTTTCTTTAAAGAGGGACAGAATAAGAAATAAGATCAGTGATTCTGGTGGAGATTGTGACCCTGACACATGAATAAGCAGCAGCAGATTTATCGACAGTTACAGGAATTAATAACTTGAAACAGCTCTATTTTAAGGGCAGATCTTTTTGCAATCATGATTCATAGTTTCACTGATTTTTAAGACTGCGATCATCTTATCTGTTTTCCTTGTATCAATTCCTGCTTCAAGATAACGGCTTCCTCTGAACCAAAGTAGGTATTTTAGAAAATGCTTCCCAGCTTAATTGGAAAAAAAGGTTGAAGGAATCGCTTCAAATAAAACTGTTCTGAGAATCATTATTCTTGCTAAAATCATACTGCATTTTTAGCCTCAATTGTCTTTCAGCTATACTGAAGAGCTATCATCGTTCTGTTATCAATGCACGTATGTAGGTAGATACCATGAATTAGTTCATCTCCAAACCTCTTCTAAGCTGACCAAGCCTTTCCCAGTACTGCGTCGTTTTCAACCCCTTTTGTCCTTGGAGTGTTTCTCCAAACCCTCTTTGCTCTCTCAACGTCATTTTCGCAGAAGGCAAGCCAGGCTGCACGTGGTATTCCGACACCGGCTCTGCTAATGCCAAAGCAGAAGCACCAGCACCCTGTGTGACAGTTTCTGCTCTGTGTATTTAAGGTCCATTATTAGACCTTCTGGCTGGAGTCTAATATTGAAGTTACTGCTCAGCTGATCACGTACCGTAAAACCAGAGCCCTCAACCCCGACTGCGATCTCCCTTCCTTTGCTTCTAGACAAGAACCTTTCATTTAAATAGCAACAAACGCAGCAGACGCTCTCCAGTTCACCAAGCAATCTCGTTGGACCAGAAAAGTCCTCTCTGTCCTGTGCTCAATGCATTGTCTGCCGACTCTTGACAATGATAAACAGCGGTGAGGTGCACGTACGCAGACTCATTTCTACAGGCTCTCATAAAAAAGCAGGATCGGTTCAAATCACTACCTAATCCTCATTTTTAAATCTCACAATTTAACTAGTACTTAGTGTGCTCTGGTCACTTTATATTGTACTAATTTATTAATGGAGAAATTTAGTAATAGATAAATTTAAATATTAAAAATTTGTTGATGAACAAACTAACGAGTATATTTTTGGTACCAATCAAAAAAAAGAATAAAGTAGGAGTGACAACTAGACAGAAGGGCAAAAGTGCACCAAATGAAGCATGTGTACAGTTTCTAGACCAGCGCGTACAGAAACAAAATCAAGTGGGTGACAAAAACAATGTGACAACAGGGAAGGACAATAAGGAAACAAGAAAAAAAAAAAAGAAAAAATAATTCAAAATAAGCATTTCCTGTAGCAGTAATACAATAGCTAATACAATAACTTCTCAACTTGCGATTTGAAAAGAAAACAGCTCTTCCAGTGCCTGACACCCAAAAACATCCTCACTCCTTAAAAGCTATTTCCAAGGAAGCCCAACAGTTGCATTTTTTTCCAGAAAGTCAGAACACTTTCACATGAGTATCTAAAAAAATATTTGGGATGATGGCTTTAAACATTTTGGCATTAATGTTAAATTTTCCATTTGCAATGACACTCTGGATGCTCTGCAGCAGCGCAGGAAGCTGCAGCTGCCTGACTTCAATAGGATCCAGGCACAGTCTGTTTGCAAACCAGACAGAAATAAATGACATCTCAAAGCGAGCGTGAACACAACATCTTAAGCTGTACAGAAAAGCGAACGGCACTGTTGGAGGCCTTCAGCTCTGTGAACAAAGATGCTCTTTACATCAAGATAAGCAGGCAAAAAACAGATGCACAGGGCACCTCCCCAGCTCCAGTACGGAAGCCGGCATATAGAAGCCCAAGTCATAAACTAAAGCTCCATTAGGCACTACGTACTGTCAAGAGTGAAAAGCCTAGTGCTACAGATGCCGTCTGTCTTCCCTCTCCTCCTCTCGTCATTGCGATAGGCTAGCAGAAACCAGAAGCACTGAGCAGGAGTCAAGAAAGGAAATCTCCGAGAATGTTCAGCTGATAGCCACAGTTCAGCCGAAATGCTGTCGAAGGTTTTTCAGTTTTTGCCCCAGTGGGCCTCGTGGACTGGAACAGATGGAAGCACGGCAGCTGTTCAGCGCTGGGTAACGAGGAATGACGGTATGCTCTTAAGTACTTTTCAGATTTAGAGAGCACTACTAATACTTGCAATTTATGTGCTTATTCTCTGAATTTGCTGCCTTGTGTAGAAGGTATTTGCACTAGATTTTTTTATATGGGTCAACAGGCAATGGCACTGGATGGAGGTCAGAGGCCTCCTTATCCTCTGCCTTTGAAAGTCTCAGTGCAAACATTACTGAAGTCTACAGGTGTCATCTAAAGAGAGGTTCACCACAGTCTGATAAGCACTGCCAAAGAAAGCCAGTGGCAGTGTAAGAGTACCTACGCTTTCCGAGTCCTCGAGCATCCTGGTGGTCTCCTGCACATCAGGGGCACTGGGAACTACCACTGGCATGGGAGGTCGAGTTCTTCCTAAAGTCCCAATTGACGCAGTCTTCACCGAGTGAACTGGATGGTTAGGAGCTTAAAAAAAATTGTTATATAGTTACACCTCAGTTAATTAGTTCTTTTGCCTATCCAGAAAGCTCTTGAAAGTAGGAGAATAAAAAGGATTCTATTAGAGGAAAATGAACGCTTCAAGTAACAGAATGCTGAATTTGAATTTATGTCTCGTTTATCTATGTACATAAAAGGGCCTTGAAAATTATACCAACAAAATTCACTCCAGCCTCTGACATATTTCCTTTGATAACCAACTCTATCCCCCGCCCCTTAAGGAGCTTCTCTAATTTTCTTCTTAAAATCTCCTTTTTCCCTTTTTGGCAAGTGTGTCTTGCCAGTTTTCCCCTGCTCACCTTGCTGAGTCAGCAACGGTGTGCTTGGCAACGCAGGGTCATACGTGGAACCAGCTGGTGGAACTGCTGGCACTGCAAAACTCTTCAGCGGGTGGGAAGGACGCACGTGTGCCGTAGGGAGGTTCTGAGCCGAATCCTCCTCTTGTGCGTTAGCCAGGTAAGGCCCTGGGGTGCTTTCAGGATCCTGGTGGTCAGCACACGTCTGAGAGGAGGAAGCCGGCATGGTGTCCGTGCTTGGTGTGTTTCGAACAGATTCTACAACAGACAAAAAAAAAAAAAAAAAAAGTGTTTCTTTTCTTTAACAGAACTGTTCGCTGTGGTCAGACGGAAACATCACAGCAGTGTTTGCAAGCACCTTTTCCAAGATTGCTGTTATAAGCCAAGAAGGGAATTCACAGATTTACGATCTGTGTTGCAAATAACACCAATTCTGTGTAACTGTCCCGCTTTAAGCTGAACAGCGACAGCTGTCTAGTAACAAAATAAGCTTGAGAACCGAGTGGCACCACAGGCATAATACCAAATCAACAGTTTTGCACTGAAACAACTACATATAATAAGACTGCAGATAACTAGCATGGAACACACATCTTCATTCTCATTTTACCCGTGAGTATTTCATAGTATTGGCATCCTTAAACAGGTATACATTAAGCATATATCACTGTAGTGCATATAGAAGAGCCAATTTTTTTCTGAGATAGACTTGAAATTCTTTTACTTGCTGAAAGCTAAAATGAAATCACAGGCTTCATTTGTTCATCTGCAGCAGGCTCCACCCTGAGCTAAGAGGCCAATGAGATGGTATATTGGATTTAGGGCATCGTGATCCTACTGGGACCACAGGCAGGAGATTTGCATTGCGAGAGCTGTCACTTCAGCAGTATAAAAACAGAACAAGGGGACCCTCTGCCTCTGACTTCTGTCTGACTGTATTTGCAGCCTCACGAATCGCTTTCATAAGGAAAAAGGAAACAACGCTGTTGGCTGTGGCACCTTAATTCAAATGTGGACCTTAAACTAGAGAAGCTCGGAATTCACTTCATCTCAAGATGTTACCTACGTGCAATTTAGCAATACTGTTGCTTCAGAGTTTTTCAGAGCACTGGAGACATTACAAAAACCATCGCAAATGATTGTGCTTCCAGCCTGAAAACGCTGCGTAGAAATCATCACAATTTTCTGTGTGCTTCAGGAAGATTAACTCATGTCAGCTCTCAGTAGCAAAGTCTGGACTTTTGTCCTCTCTTGGCTTTAAACACAACTCACTAGAAAAACATTATCGTATTAAGTTGCTCAAATTAGATTTGATCTGATATTTCAGACTCCAGGACTGAAGGCTTTAGAATAAGGAATCTTCCTATTCGAAGTTGTATATAAAACATTAAGCCTCCTTTTCCAGGGACATCATCACGTATCTCAAGGATCAAGATCTGATCTACACAAGAAACTGTCTACAGAAAACTCAACCTATCGAGGGTTTTGCACTTAAACCCATCACTCTGCCTCTCATGGAACACCACAATGGAGACCGACCAAGTTCAGTTTCAGGTTTTGATTTCCACATGTTTAACTCATCGTTCCATTACAAGCAAAATCCACCTGATCGTTTATATCTCACCTGTGGAATTGGCCCTGTCTGAATGGGACATGGATGTGCCAATCGGCCACGGGTTGACCTGGTGATGGAGATAGCTGCGAGTTGGAGAAGCGAGGCTGCCGGAGTGGAAATGATGGTGAGGGTTATCGAGTGAATGGATGGGATGAGCACTAATCACAGCTGTGAATGAATATAAGACAGAAAAATGCTTAACATACAGACAAGCATGCACACGTGCTGAAATGCACCATATCCCTCCCTTCTCCCACGGAGCCACTGAACAGGGGAGCCAACTCCTCGGCACATTTACAATGACACCAAGACGACATGTTTCCTTGCCAATTTTGCAGCTCTGCTCCAGCACTTTAGTTCCCTCCATGCCAAGACACAAAATCCCCGAAAGAGGCAGAGCTCTTCATTTTCCCATGCATCTCTCGGCTGTATCTTTCAAGCGCTTTCTGTTACACTCAAGAAAAATGAAGTTCAGCTCCCTTTAGAACTTCCCTGTATTTCACGCTGTGCTATAAATGTCAGACCTAATACAGGAGACATATGAGTTCAAATTCCAAAATAATTTCTGGCTGCCATTGAATTTCTTAGCATTGTAACCAAATGTGGCATCTTTGGTAAATTAAATGATGCAAGACAAACGATAAGCGTAGGACGAGTCGCCAAAGGCTCCATTTATTCCCTCTGTGCAGTCTTAAAAAAGCTCTGCTCCAGTACACTCAAACCAAAAGCCTCTTCTTCCCACTCTTTTTTTACCTTGCTGTTTTCCTTTTCTTGTTTGCGAGACAGGAATTTTATACTTAATGTAAATCATCCTTTGCCCTCACTCTTTTGTGATAGCAGCAAAACAAACTCTCACTACTCCCCCACCTGGATGAAAAGCATGCGCAGAATTTAGATCTTATGTCAGACTATAATACTGAAGTGCTTAAAATCATCCAAAAGAAGGAGTTTCAACACAGGAAACGGGAGGGAAATGCTACCACGAGCACCGTAAAGAAAAAAAAAAGTTGTGGTTGGTTACTTTCTCATGAACCTTTTCTGGAAATTCTTCAGACGTGCTGCCTTTGAAAGTTACTTTCTAGGAATGGCATGATGCAAAAATTCATCATTATAACGGTGAGTTCGGTTAAGACTTCTTGCATTGATGCATGCGGTTTGAACTCGGAGGCTGACTAAACAAATCTGAGCCCTCTGACTTCCCCATTTCCTGAAAAACAGCCCGTCAGCAGGACAGGCTATGTGAATTGACCAGTGGAGGTAACACACGTAGAGATTTTCAGCTATTGGTAATAACCAGTTTCTCTCTCCCATTGAGATGCCCCAGTAGCCAGCTAACGTGATTATCAGCCTCTTGTAAATGAAGAGTAACTAAACTCTAATACTGAGTAATCAGTAGGTTCTAGATTGAAGTCCTGTGAGATGGCTGTCGAGTGGATGTGAAAAGTCAGATATTCTCACTGAGAGCTGCAAGCAAGATTAAAATGCCACTTTGTCTTGCAGGGAACTGGCAAACGGAGGAATAACCCACAAAAGCGTGGAGATCAGAAATCCAGCAGAGACAGCAGTCAGCAGAGACACCAGGAGTTCTCTTACGTGTCAGCAAGGTAGGAAGCATATAGATTTTAAGGCATAGCATTTTCCAGGCATAAACATTTTAATTACTTCTCTTTGTAGAGACCACTGGTCTACACCTGTGTTTCAGCAAACACTTCAATCATTATCAAATATAAAGCATGTTAGTACAAAAGACTGCCTCTATGTTTTTGCAACCAGAATAAAAAAAAATCACGCACATACACTACACCTTTCAAGACATTTCCGAAAAGCTCGGAGATGGAGAGACGAACACAAAACGGTAGTAGCTCTGAAACACTCTCCGAAGCAGAATCTGGTGAGCAAGTGGCGAAAACCTAATCCAGTGAAAAGCCAGAAAGTCTACCCTGCCACCGAGCTGTCCAGCTGGAACCGCTGGGTTTTGCTAATAATTTCCTTGGTTATCAGACCTAAATCTGATAGCTTTGCAGGTCAAAAAGCAGTCTGTAGTACCAGCAGCTCTTAACGAAGATCACGACGCACTGTTTAATTTCAAGGAAAAGTTCAGATGAAGAACTGGATAAATAGAAATGGGTTGCATTAAGAAAGAAATAGCCCTTTGCTTCCTACTATCTTTCCAGAATTTTTGTTTTCCAGTTGTCAAAGAAGGAACTAACTAGGCACACACCATTACTGTACATTATACTAAAAATCAACATACTAAATTATCCTAATTTAGTTTTTAAGAGGTAAGTAACTAGATTTCAATGCTTGGGAGGGACATAGGAAGGTATCTGCAGGCACAGACTTAAACACACTAAATTAACGGTCCTGCCTTCTGTGGTGCTCGCTGAGAAACGGCCTCACGTACTGCTGTCAGTTTTCCGTGTAGCTTCTGCAAAAAGGTACCTAAAGACATTCCGTTAAGGTTTCCACTTACTATAAAATAGAAATGTACAGTTGGAAGCCCTCAAGAGCTTTCGCAAACAGGATAGAAAGTCAAAGAAAGTCACACAAAACCAATCTCGAGCCCTACGGCACCAGGAGACCTTACATATCCTTCCTGACATTTAGTGCATCACACTAACCCGTCACACCGAGCCAGCTGTGTCTGGGTCTGGTTCGTTCTTTCTGGGCGAGGCAATATCTAATAAAGAAGGGGAAAACAGATAGGCTTTTCAAGCGAACACAGCAGGACTGGTATCAAAAAGGGATGTCACAGCTGGGTTTAGCGCTGCAAGGGAAAATCACATCCCCAGCTGTATCTGCCACCATTATCACATCAGCCTGAATACCATCAAAAGGTAGAACTGGAAGACACTACCTCCCTAAAATATGTCTCACTTGCGTCGATTGTACATCTTTTCATCCTATGTGGGACTGATCATATAAGCTGCTGAGTATCTTTCTCACTGAATAACATAGTACAAGGGCTACTTCGCTGCACTGCTGCTGTGGAGCACTCAGCGCACTTCGGCACAGGCTCCTGTGTGAGTTTATCTTACTCTGTGTGTATCCAATGCTGCATCCCGTTTAGAGAAAAAACACAGAGAAGAGCACAAGGGAAGACTTATTGTGTCTGAATTTCCTACGGGGTCACACGAGGCTGAATTCATCATGTTCTAGCACCTGGCATGGGACAGGAAATCATCAGAATCTGATAGCTGCAACGTTAGACACCCGTATTTGACAGCAAACAAGCTTTTAAGAAAATAATTGGAGTAAAGATGATTAGTGTAAAACTGTATCCTCCACTCCTGCCTCATAGGTGTAAAGTCTGCTCCGCCAGACTCCCAAAACCTCAGCCCCTCTAAGTGGTCTATCCATGTTCTAACAAATTTGTGTAACAACAGACACACTGTGGAACAAAGCTACTGTACGTTTTGCAGGCTTTTGGTATCCTTCCCCAAAGATGAGCAGTGTTCCTCCTTCAGAGCCATTTCTGCTCTGTACGTTAGGGGAGTAGCTCGCAAGCGGGGATGCCTGGCACCGAGACGTGTGCTGATCTACTGCCCCGGCTCCCTAATTCTCTCCTACTGGATGAGCAGCTGAGCCGTTTGTGAAGCTGCTCCTGAGCCACTACCACATTTTAGCATAAATCCATACTGATTTTGGTTTGCCATAGGAGGATGGACTGTCAAGTGCAGCTGGTCATGAACTATTTCAAAATAGCTGTCCACGCGGTGGGGACAGCAGCTATATTAACATTTCGGTGTAACGGTAAGATCACTGCAGGTTGGGGTAAACGTGGTCATTTAGAAAAGAGAAAGCATGACTCCTGTAAAAGTAAATCCTGCTTCACTAATCTCAGTTTCAAGACAGTAATTGTAGAATCATAGAATGGTGTAGGTTGGAAGGGACCTTGAAGACCATCTCGTTCCACCCCCTGCTCTGGGCAGGGACACCTCCCCCCAGCCCAGGGTGCTCCCAGCCCCGTCCAACCCGGCCTGGAACACCTCCAGGGATGGGGCAGCCACAGCTTCTTGGGGCAGCCTGCGCCAGGGGCTCACCGCCCGCACAGGAAAGAATTTCTTCCTAATAACTCATCTAAATCTGCCGTCTTTCAGTTTGAAGCCATTCCCCCTCCTCCTATCTGATGGACGAGGTAATATGTCAATACAGGTAAATATGTCAACAAAGGGAACCAGCGAATATAACACAGTGAAATTTTCAAAAAGGATCTGATGAGGGTCCACTCCAAAGTTAAAACACTAAGTTGCTGCCGAGGGAAAGCTCTTCTCTGGACTGAAAGCTGGTCACAGCTACGAAGGCAAGGGAGGGGCTTGATAATTTTCAAGACAGAGGACAGTCAGCAGGAGATTCCCCAGGTATCAGTGCTGGGACTGGTTTCAATCAATGATCTTTCTCAGTGACCCACACATGGAAGCAATCAGAGAAGTCTTCAAGTTTGTCAATTACATTAAGGTCTTTGGGGCAGTGAAATGGCAAGGAACTCCAGGAGGGCCTCACAAGACCAAGCAAGCAGGCAAAGAGACGGCAGGTAAACTTAAGCGTCACTTCCACGTACAGTAACACACTGAGCGAAAAATAATCCAAACAGTACTTCTATGATGCTGAACTCAGAGCTGGAAGTCACAACTCAGCAAAGAGGTTTTGGAGATATGGTTGCCAGATCTCTGATATCATTAGCTCCATATGCAATGAAACCAAAACAGCCAAGAGACCCACGTAGCTCCTCATTCAGCAGGAAGGTATGGAGAACAAGGCAGAGGACGCTGTTTCCTGCTCTGTAACACCGCAGTGGTACTGTGTGCAGCTCTGGCCTCTCTGCATCTCAAGAAGCATGTAGTGAAGTTAGAGATGGTTCTGAGAATGGCAACTAAAGCTATCAAGGGGATGGAGCAGCTGCCTCATGAGGGGTGGCTGAAAGGGCTACGGCTGTTTGGTCTGGGGAGGAGAAAACCGACAGCGCAGAAGAACCCAACAGCGATGTACCAACGCTTTACAATTCCCAGGTAACAGCTGGATACCGGCAGAGTGCAAAGGGGATGGACTATCAAAAGCAGCCAGGCTCATAGGCTCTCCCTAAAAAGCACCTGCAGTTGCTGCTGCTGGAGACTGGGACAGACAGACTGGGACAGACAGACTGCTGGACACATTCCTAACTCTGCCCCACTTTTGCAGTGTGCCTCCTGCTTGCTCAAATACAGCTATTCAGTTTTTCCTTTTAACTCGATCTAACTCTGCCTTGAGGATAAGGGATTCAGGATGCCTTCTCTGAACTGCTTCCACTGCGGATAGGACAGAATTACATAGGAGGCGTACATAGGAAGGCCGTACGTGAGTGTGTGTGTGTGCGCACACAGCATCAACGGGGCTTGTTTGGGTGCTCCCAATTTCAAGCCAGCTGGTAGGTGGGCTGTTGACTTACGCTGAGGTGGCTGAGAATCAAAAGGCATCATCATCTTGGGCCTCATCCCCCTTCTTCCCGCCAGCGTGGACATGCTATCCTCTGACTCATGCCCTGAAGGAAAAACACTGAAGGTTATTTACCCTCGCAGCAAGACTTCTGCGATACCATACCAGACGATTTCAAGCCTCCTCTCTTTATTTCTGGGCTGTCCTGTTTGTAAGCAGTTCTGTTACTCATAATTGATAAAAACAGCTCTTTCGTCCTTCACTAGAAAGTGGAAGAGAGGGTAAAGATTATTGGGCACCGGAGAAACTCTCCAGGCCATAATGCAAACGCAAACCTCTGGCAGAGCAGCTCCGGGCAACGAGTGGCAGCACAGAGAGTCATGCACATGGGTGAGACACGCTGGATTACCAAGTGAACCCCTCACCGAGTGAGAACTCACCCACGTCGCAGGAGCTGAGCAGTAGCTGGTTAAAGCACCTTTAACCTCATTGTGTGTTGACTGCTGAAAAAAATGCCACGCGCATCTCTCAACAGTTTAAGAGGAAACACTTGCCAGATGATCTTCTGATTACTAATCAGAATTTACCAAGGGAAATTCACAATTTAACTCTTGGGCACTCAGTTTTCTCACTAAAACATGTGATCCATCCTTTTCAGAGAGTCTTACAAGCTAGGCACAAAACCAGTTTGCTACTTGGAAAATAAGAACAAAAAAGATACGGGTAACTGAATAATATGTCAATAAAGTGATTTCACCAGATACAGTAGAATGTACTTCATTTTAAACATCACGGTCAAAGTACTTGTCGATAGCTCACCTCTGTAGGAATTCCGCCTTTGATGGATATTGCTGTCCATGGAATTATCAACTGGGGTGATGTCTTGGGAGTTGCGAGGGATGGGGGTATCTGTCATGATTGGATTGGGATCTGGAGATTTATCAATGGGTTTTAGCTCCAGTCTTTCATGATGGATCCAGAGGTCAGGAGGCTTGACGTCTTTGGAGTTTCCTTTGTACTTATGGGACCCATTCACTGATTTGCAGGCAGCTCGTTTCCTTGGGAAGGAAAACAAATGAAAAGTTCTTAGATGTAGGCTTCCTTTCACTTGTTGAAAAAGGCAAATTTGCACTGAGATTTCCTTCAGATCTGGTATCCTGCTGAGCAGAAGCTACCCACTGGGCAGGAAGCTTTGAATTTTACATATAAGCACATCTGACATCTCAAAGCATATTCGGCAACTCTGATGCCATGAAATGTGTCTCAAATGCTACCACATGCTGCAGAACTGTGCGCTACAGTCTAAGCTTTCATTAACAAAAATTAAGTTTCCAGTACTTAGGGTTATTAAGAGAATATTCTAAACATGAAGCGTACGTACATCGTGCTGCGCCCGTACTCCAGGGCTTACAAACAGCCTCAAACAATAACTGCAGAAAGAGTGTGCAAACAGCCAATTATCCCGACAGGATGGTTAACTCTAAAGACTAATGACAAGAACGTTCATTTTACCACTGCTCAGGTGAGACACATCTAACCAAAATGCTTTTTCATCACTGTTGAATAGCAGCAGCAGCAAACGGAATGTGCGGCAGGCATCTGACACGACGGAATTTTGGAAAAGGAAAATGTAGAGTTCCAGCACTGCCCCCAAGACACACCCGCCTCACGTTGGGCCCTGGCAAGGCTGGAAGAAGGCGTCCCTTCTGGGTAGCACGCTCGCTAGAAATGGCTAAGATACGCCTCATTTTGAAAGTATCAATGAACGGAGCTTTTCATGTAGGTGATCTGCAGCCGGACGTGCCGCCGGCACCCTGCTTCGAGCACTGCAGCTGAGTGAGTAAAAGAGCTCAGAAGGTTATGTGCTGGTTGTGGGTTGCTGCACGCAAGAGAGGTGGCATTTAGAAACTGGGAAAACAAAGGCAAGATTTCACAGGGTTATTTCTGTGCTTTGAAAAGAAAACACGTCTCTTGGGCACAGACCCATGAATCTTGCCCTCTCCCAAGCACATCCCCCAGCTGCTAGACCACCACTCACATACCCTTGCTCTCCTCTCCTGAAGAACTTGCATTTTTGCGGGATGGTTCAGCTTCAGCAAAGCAAGCGGAGATTATCTCCTAAGCCTGGCTCTTAATCACGTTCTTAAAACTCTGTTTTGCATAACAGAGTCTTTCCAAACGTAAACCTTTCAGCTCTGTTCAGTTCTTTCAATGAACATGCAGAAACAACCTTCGGGAGCCTATAAACGGAAGCATCGCTGCTGTAGGCTGAATTCAGAGGCTCTAAATGAGGGAAGAGTTCAGACGCACACCTATATTTAGAATTTTGGAGCACTTTTCTAAGGAGTCCAGTACCAGGTTCAGATTCCACTCCAGTAAACTCTAAAAATTGCACAGCATCATGCACGGCTTGTAAACCTACTCCACACAGTGAAGTACTTGCTAAGAACAGAAGTGAGAATCTGCCTGAGCCGCTGAGCTCACGACAGCTCTGAACACATGTATCGACTCGAGTTTGGAAACACAACAGCCAGGCCTGCACGCTGCTCTGCCCAAGTGAATTCTGTGCCCACTGCAAAATGAGAGACGTTAGCTCTCACATGACCATGGAAACTTCCAGCAAGACATTCACCAGAAAATGCTGTGAGTACTGCAAACGCGCAGAGGTGATTTAAAAAAAAAAAAAAAAAAAGCCAGATAATCCCAGTATTTTATACAATAATTTTTCCTTAGAAAGGGGCAAGTGCAGATATACATGAAAGCATCGCCCCGGTTTGCCCGCAAACTCTTGGTGGCTTGTAAACTCTGAAACACTGATCAGGAAAAGCAGAACATCATCATCATCCACACGATAACTTACCTGTATTGATGCATGTCATCTTCTGAACACGAGAATGCAAACTGCATTCCTAATCTGTTGTCAGAACAGAATTTCTACAGCCCACAAGACTTGAAAGTAATAAACTCCGAAGCACCATAAAGAAAAGATTAAATAATAGAATTAAATGAGAAAGGTAGGACAGGGCAGAGTGCCACCCGGACATCTTACTTTTTTTGGTGAGAAGTTGTACGGCGCGTGCAGAAGACAGCGACTATCACCACTATCACAATGGTGATGACTCCGACAGAGACTATGATTACGAGGAGCATGTTGCTGTCCAAGGGAGAAGTAGGGCTTCCGTGGGGACTGTTACTGCCTGTAAGTTTGAGTGGGGAGAAAGGGGTTATTTATTATATAGAAAAAGTGCCCATCAAAAGCAAGCAGTGCCCATCACAGACTTCTAGAATCACGCCGATTAGCAGAACGAGAGAGACGGTTTGTCTGCGAGGATTTCAAGTGACGTGCTTGCTTATTGTTTTGTCATTTGCCAAGCGTGTTTCTGTGCAATTGCTAAATCTGTAAGGTGCTTTCTAGACCCATTTCCAACTAACAGCCTACAAAAATCTATGTTCACCCTACTCAAATAGTTATAAAAAAATGCAATAGTTTAGAGTTTAAGCAGAGTTAACCTGGGACCTTGCTAAAACTCTCGCACTACGGGCATCCCCTTGGACCCAATAATCACAGGAATCGGTATCAGTATTCTACAGCGGTCACTTTCCTCTGAAATAAAACACATTTTACATAACAGTAATGAGCGTTACCCTGGGGCAAAGCTTCCGCAATGCACAGTGCTAATAAGGAGAAGGAGTTAAGATGATTTTTTTCCTTCCTAATATGTTCTTACCACATTAATTTTACACTTGTGCACTACAGCAGCCATTTAAAACTAAACTGGGAACAAGAGCTGCTTATCAAGACTGAAATGTAAATGCATGCGACGATGTTGTTTCCATGTACCCCCCACAGCAGGCAGGAACACTACGGCAGAAGTAAGATACAATTTCTTGAGTGGGAACAGCTATCATCATAAAGAGAAAAAGTTACTGGAACAGATGCAATCGGGGTCATAAACAGCTATTTTCAGTAGGATATAGCATTACTTGGTGAAACTCCAAAAGACACTGCATTTAAATTGAAAAGCTTTGTAACAACACTTACCACCAAGTGGTGGTTTGTAATCCGGTCCTATGTCCACTGGGCGGCTTCCTTTCCCTCCAGATCCTGAAGCTGAAAAAGGTCATATATGTGGTATTTTTATATACGTACACACACACACACATGTACACATAAACACACGCTTTAGCATTTCAAAGGTAGCTCTTTCAGAACCTCTCTGAACCACGGTGGGCATTTTTTTTCCTCCGCTTCTCTCCCCTACAACATGATTTGGCTTTGAACAGCAACTGTGTTTCTCCAAGAAGAGAACCGCTTCTTCAAAAGAGCTACTTAATAATTAGTTTCCTGCGTTACTGTTTCCCTAGGTACGCTTAGGAGCCTCTGCTAGTGTTCATTTTTTGAAATATAAAAAATCATTTGTAGTAATACATAGGTATGTATTGAGGCAACTGGCTTTGCCACACTCGTACAGACAGTTAATTGTCTTGAAACAGTAATGATATGGGTTTCTTTTCTTAATACCTAATTACAGTAAGCGTGGAAGACTGGAAATAAGTGAAAGATCAAAAGCGCAGTACAAGTAATACTAAGTCCCTGCCTATCCGTAAAAACTCGCTTTCAACTTCTCCCCCTTCTTTTCTGTTCGTTTCACCCTCGCCACAAGTGACAATGAAGTATCACAGACATGGTTTTTGGGAAACCTGGGAAAACAAATTAATTACTTTCAAACCATTATGTTTATAGGATGACAACGGAAGTAAACATATCTGTACGTCCGTTATTACAAACTGAGGCAAATTACACAGCCCCTCCAACACCTCAGCTACTGCGGGCGGGCTCCTAGGTGCTAAATGGAAGCGCCATCCCCTTTTCCCTCTAACAAGTCCTTCCCCTTGCATAATTCAGGTCTAATTTAGATCCCTTACTGCCGCAGCGAGACGCATGAAGTCACAAGTTCACCTCTAACGTTAGGACCTCTCCTGAGTTAGCAGAATGCTTCCTGAAGATAAAGATACACAAGACCCTGGGTCTTCCCCTTCTGTGCTTTCATTACAATGCACTAATGCAAAATTACCGTGGGTGATAACAACACTGAAATAGGGGAAACATACAGCAAGATGCAAAGAACAACATTCCTCTTGTTACAGGGATCCATAATACTTTGTGAATTTTTACACTGCTATGCACAAAAAGTCAAAACCACAAAAAAAAAAAAAGAGTCCACAAATACAGCAGTTTCACCACCAGAAGGATTTTCTCAGCTAAAAATCCACTCTAATTGAGAAGTAATGTGTTAAAGGATGTGTAACAAATGGGAATTGTGAACCTAAAGTCAAAGCCTGTACATTAGTCACTGTGAAGTGAAGACAATTGGTGAAAACACCAAAAGGTACCAGCGAGAATACTGAGGACGCCCCGAGAAGGGTAAGAAGGAATGTTACGTGTATACAGTGAGGAGTCAGATGCAGTCTAAAATCATGGAAAAGACGTATTGCAGGACAAATCTATAATGAAAAAGACGCAGCACACCTGCCAGTCTAGAGAGGACACTGCGTTCGGTGAAAACCTGTTCTCTCTTTGAAGTACCGGACTAATAATTTTGCAGCAGCAAAGAAATAATTTAACAGGATTTTAAACAGCTTGTATTTAATCTATTTACATCTGTATGACCAGCTAACTTGCACTGAAAAGGCACGAAGAAACCCCCCAATGATGAAGATATTCTGGGGCACCAGCAAAGCTGCCCGAGAAGAGGGGAATAAAAATAACTGACGGTATTTTGAAAGGACAGGTAGACACCCTATGCGTATTCAGTGCAGCAGCTGGAGCCTTAACATAGGCGAGATCATGGAAAAGGTGACAGCCAGGGGACGGTGGCACACTTTACACCCATCTTCCTGTGTTATTGAAAACAGGTATTTTCAAACAATGTCAGACTATAAATTTGGTTGGTAACAGTAACTATGCAGACATACTATATTTCGTCTTCCATAAAACATTTTACTGACTACAATGCTTTGTTAAAAATAGCGTAATAAAAAAGCAACGTGGCACATATTAACAAGATTAACAACTAATTAACTGATAAGAATAAGAATTATAATTGCAGAGCCATTATTCATGAGGGATATTTCTAATGAGTTCTGCCAAGACCTGTGCTTGGCCAAGTGTAATTCAATATCCTTAATAACACTGTGAAAGAAAATTAAAATAATTGCTACTGAAGTTAACAGATGACATAAAATAATGGAGTAGATAATAAGATAGAGAAAATCACCTGCACAGACCAACGGGGACCATGTGGTACACGTGAGTGTAACACACTGAGCTGCTGCGGTTTATCACGGGGTCTGCACTCCCTGAACAACGTACGCACTCACGCAGCCACCTGCAGGTTTTATATAGCCCCCCGGGTGTGTCTGTATATGTGACAAAGTATATACGTCCTATTCAGATGATAAAAACGTTGGAAGGCAGTGATAAGGAGAAAGCAGTACTCTGGCAAGCAGTCGCATTTCCAAAGGGTGTAGGCGCCCTTGGGAATAACTACCTGCGCACGGTCCTTGTCGAGCGTGGCAGCTCAGGGACGCCGATACAGGCACCGACTGCGTGGCAGCAGTGTCCGCACATTTCCAAAAAAGCAAAGGTAACGACAAGGTACAAAGTCTAGTTTTCAAACCAGGATGAAATTTAGGAACCTAACCAAGGCGCTTCTCAGTACCTAACTCCTGTAAACCAGGCATCGACACTCTAGCCTCTAAATTCTGGGGAGCAGAACTCCCTCACGCAGTGCAAGCGGAAAGATGAGCTGACCCTTCTCTGCAGTTTATGTGGGCGTAAGGGCTGCAACTCCTCACGTCTCTCGGAAGCGGCTGGTCACCACCGACAGCCCTGCTTCTGCGTGATACGCTCTTGAATAAGCACACGCACGTGCTGCGTCTTCCGCACGGACAGCAGCCTTTTTCCCTGGGTCTTACAAAGTTTGCTGTTGAGGTTTTCCATTTCCTTCTATATTAAGGAACAGTTTAAGGTAACACTGACTTGAAATTGTTGGGGTTTTATTTAGCTTGTCAATCTCCATGTTATCCATTAGGTATCTGCAGCCGGACAACGTCTTTTTCCTTTGTGTTACTTTAGGACAGTTTTACTGTGATTAAACACCTTAACCTTTGCTTTGTGCTAGGCCACTGCCACTCCTTGAAGCCTGACGGCAACAGCCACTACCTGTGCCTAATACAAGCGCTCTGCTCGAGAGGGGCATGGGAGAACAATATGGTGCGCTTCACAGAGAAGAAAAACATGCAAGTAGGGGAGAGAAAACCAAAAAAAGACAGAACCCCACTAAAGCTGCAGACGCGATCCCATTGTGGTTTTGTTCCTTCCAGTCTGGAGTAACTTGTCCGCTATTTCCTGAAGGACACGATTCTGCGATTTAGTGATCTCGTCACAGAGCAGCCTTTTCTGCTCTTCGGCTCATCTTTTCCTTTTCTACATTTAACCTACCGCCGCCATTTACAATCTCCGAGTGTTCTTACGGGAATCCTGAAACAAAACTCTCTTGGCTTTTATGTAGGTTTTTATGATCTATAAATGATATTCTTTTATAATTTTTCATCAAACTGTTACTAGAAAAATATCTTACTTTAAGATGGTAACGCGGAATGAGGAGATTTAGCTATCTGCTGAGGTTAGAATAGTGCAGAAGAGAAAACAGCAACTTTTAAATAAACCCTTCTCATGTTCCCCTAGTCCCTTCCCCTCGCAGTTGGGCACTCCTGCTGAAACGGTGAGCATCCGCTTCCCCACCGACCAGCCTGACTCTCTCTAGCTTCTCTCTTAGACAAGTCTGGATATGAATTTACGCCACAACTGCCTAGTATCAGCACTATTTGGTACGCAGAAGATAAAAGCATATTTAATAAATTACTTCTAAGTAACAAGTTGAAAAGCAAGTAAAAAAGAAAAAGCTCATTCTCAACCCCTTTAGGACCTACATAAGTGTATGTCTAAGCTGCTTGCCAATGTCCTTTTAAACTCATCCCTTCGGACTGACTCTTCCCCTTTTTATTGGGCTTGTACATTATTTGGAAGAAAGCAAAAACAGCCCTGGGACATTCACCTTATAATTCAATGTAGTAAACTCAAAGCTACCACTTTTCAAGCGAGCATTTTAAAACCTTAAGGCCTTTTTTAGTAGCTCATGCTGTGCTCTTCAGGGGAGTCTGGAGTCTAAATGAGCTGACAAGCAGATTCTCGCTTGCAAAAAAACTTTCTGGAGCAGACATACTTTCCTTTATTATGAAAACAATTATAGATGTAGAGCTCACAAAACAGCACTTGTGCTAATTAGATAACTGTTTGATCTTCTTCCTCTATGTACTGAGATGGTGCATCGCTGCTCGGAGGCTGGCAGGACTATCGCTGAATCCAAACGCATTTTGACACAATGATTCAGCTCTGGCACAAACCACTCGTCCCTTCATGTGGCATCTGACTACAGAGATCACTTTATATTCCTAACACCCGAACCACAAATGGGACTTCCAGTTCTTCCACTATTAAAAGCACACCAGGAACTTGCTCGTTTACAGTTACAGCAGCAGCAACTTGTTTCATTTAGGAAACGCAACAGCACACAGACAGGAAAAACAAAACGTGTGAAGGATGGAATAAAAGAGAAAGCGTGGCTATTCATTTACCTTGATCGTTAGGCATTTTATCTGAGGATTCAGCTAGTGGGACAAGCACAGGGAAGGAAAAAACAAGAGAAAGATCACAAGGCTTGAAGGCGTAAGAGACAGAATTTCACACAGCATAAGCAGACTGGCCAGAGCTCCCATTTCTAACCACCAATGCTCTTTTGGAAAAAGTACTGTTAAGACAATCTACTCGTAACTTTTTATTTTTCACCTTTCCTTAGAGTACTTTCTTCCAAGCTCTCCTGTATTCGTACTGTCTCGCTGGTCACCCCTCACCAAGCGGCTCTTCATCGGAGAGCCTGTTGGGTGACACCAGTTCCCACTCCATCAGCCGGAGCCCCCAGCGCGCAGCTGCGCCGCCGGCTCCTGACTCCGGCGCTTTACACCCTCTCACCCTGAGCAGATGTGACACGCAAGAGCTACAATCTTAAAGCAACTAAAAATTGCTTTGCTAAAAAGCACATTCAGGACGTGGACCCTCAGCATTAATAACTACGTGACCTAAGTGCCCACCAGTCGTTTTGAAACAACACAATTAATCAAACAGCTGAGCAACATTTGCATACGTATTAACTACATACGAGAGCAACCCAATGGAAAATTTCATTCTAGTCAAACTCCATTGTCCTCCTGGCTTTTCCAATTTAAACGTAAAAGTCATGCTACTGGTATCTTATCCTTATAGAGGCTGCACTCAGAAAACGAGAGAAAGATATTTAGCTCTATGTGCCGGTTTACCTTTTGGGGTTCTGAACTGAACCGCCTCAGACATAGGCCCCATGCCCTTCGAGTTGCGGGCCTGAATTTTGAAATAATACGGCGTATCAAGGGTCAGTTCTTGGATCTGATGGGTCAGTCTGTTGCCCACGACGGGTTCAATAACCCAATCATGTATTTCAGCATTCACATCCGTACTGTAGTAAATGATGTACCCTATTCAAAGGGAAAAGCAAAAGAACTTTATACATAAAAGAACACGCTAGTCATAAGATCTCAGAGAAAACATTCTATTGACTTCTAATGCTGTTTGCATAGATAAATGATTGTGGGTTTTCTGAAAGTGTATTCTTACTTTTTCAAAGACTAAGAATGCATTCGAGTATTAGACAGCCTTCCTGTCTTAAATTTTAAACTGTTAAAACGATATGTTGAGAGAAAAAAGCCATTTAAAATACCAGAATTCATTTTTAAGACTGTTCATTGAATACGCAGAAATTCCTCACTTCCATCTCTTTACCTGTTCATAGACCAAATAATGTAAAATAACATAAAGCTGTCGTTATCAAAACATCCTCAAAGTATTATTATCTATAGAAAATAGGTAACCTTAAAACGACAAAACATTCTCATGGACAGCTAAAGAATGTGTATGTAATAGTTTATAATTATTATTTTTCAGTTTATTAACAAAGATGACAATAATCTGAAGAGAACCGAATTTACCTTGCATGTCACAGAAGAAAGGTGCGGGAAGAGTTTATGTTCTGTTACTAAAATATACTGCAATTACAAACCAATATGAAATAAAAGCTTTATAACTTTTTTCATATAAAAAACACAGAGCCCCAGCATAAAATAGTCTGGGGGTTACAGTAAGGAAGGGCAGATGTTCTCCAGAGGGACTTCCACTTCTTTCAAGCAATGGAAGGTATTGCTGATACCCCAAATTCACGTAACTCACAGTAAGGGGTAGGGCATGGAGGGGGACGCGTGGAACGCCAGCCGGAGGTCTGGCATGCTGAAATTCTTCCCTGGGTGGCAGAGTGACATACTGAGGGGGAGATGTAATAATCTGCTACTTGTACAGGTCACAAAGCAACGTATCTGTGACTTGCTTAAGACGGGACAACATATATATAGTGACATTTGAAAGCCCTATATATAGCATAGTGGCACAAGACCACTGAGTTAACTTATGACTGTACTAATTAGTCAGCAACGCTAACGATGCACAAGCATGTGGAATCCAGAGTAGCACCGTTCGGTATTTCACATCCATCCTACCCACACCAAAAGGAGATTAGGGCTGTACGGACAAGTACCGCACAGACATGCTATCCAGTGCGCGGAATTACATCATCGCTTAGTTTTTACAGCATTACTTAATGCACAGAATGAACTGGGCCGAGCTAATGAGTAATTACCAGCGTAATAAGGTGCTTCTCCCGCTGGCAGTGGCTCTCCCCACCAGAGGGCACTCAGCTCACGCGTCCCTCAACACTCCTTGCCCTGGCAAACTGAACCCAGTGGTGGGCTCAAACTTACCACAGAATGATTTATCTTATTTTTCAGCCGTTAACTGCTGCTTTTATGCAAAAACTAATAAATACCCCACGTTTTCATCCAACACATATGACTAAATGTAAGGATCTCCTTCGCAGTATAGACATTGCAAGGAGATTTTTTTACGTGGAAAATTGAATGCATGTGATAATTTTGCTAACCGCATTGTGCAAGGAAATGCTGTCTCTTTGTACGTTGTCTTCCCTTTCTCATGTATGCACTTGATGTAAGGTGACAGGCTTATCTTTTTAGGAGCATATATAACCTGGGGATGTTTGTGCCTGACATTTCACACCTCTCTGAATGACCCTCACTGACCGCTAGTCCTTTAACCTCCCGGTAAGATAAAGGCTCTTGTTTCTCCAGTCAGACCTTCTTTCCCATATAGCAGAAACATCTTGCTGATAATAAAATAACACAGAATTGGCTTTATAGTCAATAAAAAAAAAAAACACCAACATGTAAACAGCTATATGCGTGCATTCTGGTGCAGAGCGCGCTGCCGTCTGTTAGCGCTGTGCCCGTACAGCCCCGCGCGCCAGACACACTCGGTGCCCGGCTGTACGGCAGAGCCAGGCACCGCCGTGTCGCCCTACGCCTCCGGCCCTCCTCCTTGGCACCCGCGCCAGGAAGACAAGGAGCATCCCTGCTAGAGCCGGCCGTCTCACCTGCAGCCTCTCCTGCACGCTTACCCCCTCTCCGCCTTTCAGGGGGCGTTCTTACAGCTCACTTAAATTTATTGTCATTACTAAAGGTTAAGAGCCTCCAGTATTCTGCCTTTTCAGAGGGCTCTAATTAGTTTTTGTCTCCTGTCTAGAACCTGGGCTGCAGTACTGCCTAATCAGATGCCGGTCAGTGACAGGTTTCAAAGGTTTGATTCCGCACCCGAGTTAATTCTGAGAACAAAAGCGAAATCATACACCGCAAACTATACGCCAAAACAAAAAAATCTGCTTTCAGCTTAAAGCCTGGGGTAAAAAAGGAAAATGGAAGGGAATTATTTCAAAAAGCCTTTAGAAATGTGAATCCAAACAGAAATTACAGAAAGGAAACAGTAATTATTCTTTTCTGTAAAATGATTTCTCCTACGTGAAAGTGACGCACAGTTACAAAGGCAAATAACAGTTTACTCCTAATGGTTATGTCAGGGGACTCGTAAACTGACTTTAAGGCTGTTCTGTGCCACTAAGATGACAAAGAGCACTGGGACGGAGTCTTCTGTATAAAATACTGATGGGCCAGAGGCATTACAGATGTATTTCTGGAGGCAGACTATTAGAACGGCACAAGCTGATGAAGGCAAAGGTTATTGAGATACTTAAAACTTCCAATTATATTTCTGGTTAGACTCCAATTTCACACTGCAGTTAGTTTATACCTTAATATATTTTTACTAGGTACAAAAGTAAATAATTAATCTGAGCTACTAAGAAGATTGACAAAGATGATATAGACCTCTTGGCTGGCTCTAGGCTAAATGAAGTACGGAACATGTTCACATAGTTATGCAGATTATATTCTGCTGTTAACCGGGCATCTTATATCCGCCTTTATTGCTCATGCAAACTGCACCTGTAATTTTGCCATTGGCTTCGGATGGAGGCTGCCAGTTAACAATTATCGTCCGAGGTTTTCCCTCTTTGCTCACCACAGTCACGTCTTTGGGAGGAGAAGTAGGAACTGCAAACAAAGAAAGAATCAGAAACAGGTTGCCCAGTTTCACTGGCTAGAAACAAGTCATCTCAGCACCTTTGCTTTATATTTGTTTTACCATTGAAAAAAAAAGGCACATGCAATAATAAACCCGCTGAAGGTTAAACCTGCAAATAAATCTACCATCCTAGCGTAGTGGTCTTACTGATTTACTCCATTCTGCTGGCAAATGCCATCTGGTGTGCAGCATCGCCTCGCCACAAGGAGTTACCTGTGTCTGAAGCACTTCTGCAACAGCCGCTGTGATTCACGACCGAGTGAGCCCATGCGTCTTCCAAAACATGGCACCTTTGCACAGCTCTAACGGTTGGGGTCAGTGACTTCTAACCTGAATTTCTTTGGTCACCATAAAAATCACACGAACTTGTGAAATAAATACATTTTATATGCAATGGCATACAAAATATGTCTGTATTTTCAGGTTTACGGTGGGACCGAGACCTTGAGTTTGCCACTCAAATCTGGATCAGCACAGGAAATTCAGCAGAGATTTAGAATCATAATCCATAATCGCTGATTTAATTTAGTGAAGAACCATTTGTGATTCACAAGGAGATCTGCACCACAGAAGCATTTGAAATCTAGAAATATTTAATGAACACACCTTCTTCCCTGGGTTGCCAGAGAGTAAGACTGAGAGAGAGAGGGGGGGAGATGCTTCCTTCGCCCGTCGACTCCTCCTGCCCAAAGCTCAGGAAATGGCACAAGTCGCTCCAGCAAAAGGCTGAAACCGGAGACCCTTCTCCCCGTGCACTCCAACATCCAGCTGGGGCTCGGATTAATGGCTTGCAAACGCACAGAGCCGGCGTCTCCATTAACCGGCCACCGTTTGCAGGGCCACATTATGAACAACATGAGACTTCTCATTAGGTAACTTTTAGCAAAGTAAATCCGCCTTGGAAATTTAATACTGTAATAGTAACATTTGCTGCTTACACAGTGCTTTCTGCATTTAAGGAGCTTTACGTATATTACCTATTAGAAATTAATCTGTCCGTCCTCTGCAATGGCTACCTATCCTTGTGCAGGATAACAGCTGGAAACCAGGGACAGCAAAAGCTACAGAGTCACTGCAACTATTATCCCAAATACTTATAGACAGGCTCAACAGAAACGTGCAGATGTAAAGCGTGATTCAAGGCTTCAGAGGAGAAACAAAAAAATCAGGACTAGCCCTCAAGAGATTACTAATTCACAGACCAACACTGAGCCCAGTATCCCCTATTCTTCTCCAGCATCAGCTGAGGAGCAATCCCACACAATGCTGCTACTCATGAGGATTCAAAAATAGTGAGTCACACACTCAGGAATTTGGCGAGTAGTATAAATCACAAGATCTGTTACGAGAAAATATATTTAGCCTTTTTTGCTTATTTCATTCGCTTCTTAGTTCCCAAGCTTTTAGGTCATATTTGCAAATATTCTCTACAACCACTCCGACTAGAAATTTACTCTCTATTTAAATGAAAAGAAATGAGACCTCCTGCATCTTGCCCTCGCTCCTGTACTTTTTGAGTTTCAAATTCTCTTTGAAGAACTTTATTTGTGCACTTTTGCAATCTCTCCTCTCAGCGTAGAGTGAGGGATGAGAATTATACATCTGTCAGCACAAATAGCAAATAAAATGCTTTTAACGTGAGATGGACATGGTGATTGGGATGGGAGGAGCCTCAGCCCAGACCTGCGCTGTCAGAAGGGCAGCCGGCTCCACATCGTGGGATTCCCATCAAAAACTAAAGCAACTGAAGCTCTCAAAGGGTTCATGAGACTTCAGTGTAAGTTAGGAGCTTCCTGATTTTATCCTGGTTTTACTTTTTCTTCGGCCTTGTTACAGAATATTTGGACGAACCCACCAATTCTTGATTTTTTTGCTGTATTTTGATTTGCCATGAGAACTACAGGGTAATCTGGATAGGCTCTCTTTTCTCCTTACAGTTCAAATAGATAGAAACCTAAGCATAATAAGCAGTAAATGTAATTGCACAAAGATCATTTAGCACTGCAGGATAAGAAAAGCTAATGAGGGACAGGTCCTGGACCTGGTGGGTACTCAGTGGGCCCACGGGTTCCTCTCCCAGTAGCAAGGAACGCTTTTCTATTCTGCGCTTTGGGAGTGCGCCACTCCATCAGCCCTGCGGTGGCTATTCCTGCTGAAGAACGAGAACGTAGGTCTCATTTGCATGTCTTCGTTTCCACTGTTGGTTTTTTTTTTTTTCATTTGCCTCATGCACTTCCTCACTCTGCAATAACTATCATCATAATTAAAGCAAATTTTAATTATTATTTGCTAAAGTATTTTCTTTATATTTGCTATTAACATGGTATTTCTGAGATGTTTCAAACGTATGGTTCTTCAGTCTCTCCTGTCCATGAACTGTGGTACATTATTCACTACTTCTCTATAATTTGATGAAAATTCTTTTGCATGCAATCATCCCTTTGAATTTTGAAGTATGTTGTTTTTTAATCAGAATTTCTGACTAAACTATAAAGAAAACAAGCCCCCAGCAAGTATTCATCAGCATAATCATTTTAAATACATGCTTTCCCTCCTCCAGAATTCTGGCAGACTCGACTTTATTCGTCTCCTCTGGAATGTCAGCCCTTCCAGAAAGACCCGAAGGAGTACCTAATTCGAAAGTTGTTCCATGTGCTGTCATACTCCAAGTACTTGATCTTCGACCTTTAGTCACCATCACGGAGAATTCATACAAGGTATTGGGTTTTAACCCGGTCACTAAATAGCTCAGCGTGGTCGCATTTGCAGTCTGAAAGAAAAACAAAGAGTCAGGAACTTCTGACCTGAAAAGCATCAATCACCCGCTCTCAAACACCCTCATCTCAGGTAAGCGTGTAAAACATTTTAGCGTCGCTACATTTTCATAACCACGGCCATTAATTCCGTAACGTTTTTGCTCTGTCATGCAAATTCATTAATCAAGTATTAACGTGCAGTTGTTTTATCCTAAACTAGAAATTCTTTCTGCAATCAGCAGGAGCATTTAATAGCAGTCAATTATAAATTAGAAAAAAAAAAGAAAAAAGGCAATACAAGGTCCAGGGCACACTTGTTATGCAGCAGGCTAAACCACTGTCTGCTTGGGGGGGTTCATTTACAGCGTTTCATTAACTGATCTGGCCAGGGAAAACAATGAAGCACAGCTAACAATAACAGTCCTTCTTGAAACCTGCATCTGCCTTCCAAATTCCTGTTAGAATTTTCCGTAAATTTTTAACATACTTAAAAAAAATTAAAAAACATCAACTGAAGGTAGAGGTGCTGAGACTTGAGGATAATAAAGCTTTACCAATATGTCTATTTTTTTCAGAAAAAATGGTTATTTGGGATCACACACTGAAACTACACATGGTTTGTAGCTGAATTTGTAACTCAGCCATTTAGCGAGAATTTTCGACCTTTTGCTTAAAATATCTGCTATTTGTTATACATGACTTGAACACGAACAGAATGTACTTGGGGCCCATGATGAAAAAATAGATGTAGCTACATATATGTATATTCACAGCGATCTAAACGTAGGGTTAGTTGTTTCGATATTTGGCAGGGCCATACAACAACTGTATTAATAATTACTGCCTTCAGAAAACAACTGTTTTCAGCTATTTTCAAGGAAAAGGCCATCTATAAATGCACGTTCCTTGAAGACTCTATGAATAACATAGCCCAAATTCTGCAAAGACAACCCATATTTCTCAAGTAGCAGTGACAGCTTTCTTGTTACGCCAGGTGGAAGTTCCAAAAACGGTTAGCTGAGCAATACCCACATTCGTATAAAGAATTTTGCGTGTTCACAGACATGTGCTTTGCCAGTTAGACACCACAGGGGTGAAGAGACAACCAAGACATCGTAAAACTAATGAAAATAAAATCCTTGACTTGATACAAACTCAGCGTAGTTTCAAAGTAAACATGATTGTGGCTGAATGGCTCAAATATTTAAGCGTAGAGCAGGACAGTTCTTAGGTGAGTTCAGTGCCAAAGCTTGGTTGAACACAACCTCCCCAGTACGAACACGAAGCCGTGTGTTGAGAAGAGCTTTTCCTAGCTCCTGGCATTACAAGCTGACGTACCCCCTGGTAAGCACCCCGTTTCTTCCTCTCCACAATACCTAGGGAAGTTCCTACCGCCGTTTAAGCCTTCAATTCTGTTTATAGTATTCTTTAGCTCTAAGCTGCAGTCATACGCGGCAGCTGGAGTCCTTTTTACAGGTTAAAGTTGTATTTTTCATCCACACCTTTGAAACTTGGTATCTTTTAGTTTCACCGCACATCACATTGAACGTAAACGACACATGAAAGGCTGAACCGGAGTGTTAGACTTCTCTGCTTTCTTCATTTTTTAACACCACTTACTGTTTTTAAGATCCCAACATATCCCACGATACTAAACCCTGCTCACCTCCTAGAAATAAACTTCATAAATATTACCCTGTAAAATTTATTTTCCTTTTATACACTCCTAAAAGATCTAAGTTAAGATTTAATATTTTAGTTTATGCTTGAGAGCGCACCGATAAATCACAGGTAGCCTGCCAGGAGGACAACTCCGCTCCACCAACAAAGAGGCTTTGAAAAACGCTCTCTGATCCACGTTAGTGAAACTACACGGTTCAAAACACAGCGGAGTATTTTAGCTTCAGGAACTGTATCACATCTGTTCCTGTGTTTATATGCTCCAGATTGACACAACTCCTACAGAAATTTAAGAAAATAACGCTCCTTAAGGTGGAGCCTCTGAACTTGTCTTTGAAGCGTGCAGCCTCTTCTTTAATAGACGGCTGTGAATGTCAGCATAGAAGTGGGGAGAAAATGCAGAATGAACTGTATCAACATCCAATTTACCAACGAGAGGGATGGATGAAACAACACTGTGTAGAACAGATGTAGCTTTGGACGCTAGAGAACTGACACAAAGAGAAGATTTCTGTGTGCAAGGCTGTGAAACGGAGAAGCTCCGTTGCAACTGGGTGAACAGCCTCAAAACATGCCATAAATAACGGAGCTGCTAGAGATGGCCAGGACAAATAATATACTAGCTCGTAGTCCGTAACGTTGCCAAAGACCTGACTGAAATACGGCAGCTTGTTGAGCAGCCCCGCTGAAAAGAGGTTTTGCCTTCCTTAAAATTAGCAATTTTTACTGTTCAACAGAGTAGTACCGAATTCATGATTGAACCAAAGAAAGAAAAGCAGGATGCGAGTTCTCCAAACACCATGGGTTAAAAATGATTCGAGCAAATGTTCTCAAACTTACGTCCTTTCAGGCAAACGCTTTTCACAATGAGTCATTTTGAACTATATTCCATCGCTACATATTATTTTTGGTCCACGATAAAACTTCTCGACCACTGGCCACCAGCACTGAGAACGGTGGGAGTATTTCATTTACCACTGAGGGTGGGTTTTTTTAAGCGTTTAACTAATGAAACTGCAGCATTATATAAATCACTCCCGAGACATCCTCTGCGCATGACTCAGGAATGTGGGTTCATAAATAACCTGCCTTTAGAGGAAGAACACACATACATACATCTTTTCATTTCAATAAAAGAAAAGAAATCTGGTTTGTAACAAGATTGCTCTGCAAGAGCATAAAGGGAGCTCCACGAGCTGGATACTTTAACAACCATTTCCTTTGAGTCTCATTTCAAATGTGAAATTTGCAGTCAGGATTTTTGAGGCCTCCAGATAACTCTGAAAATTAAAAAAATCCAACCAACCGACTAAAAAAAATCCAAACCAATAAACCGGACCCTGCATCTAGTCTCCAAATCGAAACAGTAGATGAAAATCAAGAATGGCAGGGATACCATAAACTTATTGTTATACATTTTGCACCCATTCACTTCCCAAAGGAAAGTCTCGTTATCAGCTTTGTATGAACAGAAAAGGTTGTAAAACGAAAGTTAAAACCGCCAGGGTAAATGTTTTCCCTGCATGACTCACCCCACAAATTCAGGTTCTGCTAAGTGGAGAGAAGCCGTTAGTAACACGTATCTTATTAATGCATTATTGCCTCCTCCAAAGGGAAGCCCACCTCTGTCACACAAAGCGATGGTGTTAGGGTGAAGCAGAAAGGATAAAATTGTCACCGTGTCCGTGGTTCCACAGCAGAATGTAATTCTGGAAGCATCTGCCTTCCTTCCCCCAACCAGCTCTTCCACGCACAACACCCCGTCTCCATCTCACACACACACACACACACGCAACAGAGACCACAAAAACGACTACTTCTCCTAAATCTAGAGGAACCATTGAAGCGATGATTTAACTGAGCACTACTGAACTCAGCCCGGACATCTCAAACAAAACCGGGCACACCTCTATACCCTTTTCTAAGCACTTGTCTTTGCTCTCAGCTTTCCCTTAACCCTAACTTGAACATGAAAGTTCTCATCGCAATGCCGCAGCTGTGTGACTGTTGTAGAAACGCCAATACCTTGTACTTCGTATTTGCAGGAATATTGGTTTTCCAGCGAACTGTGTAGTAGCGAGCATCTGTGATCTTCTGGTTCTTTGGCAGAGAGTTGTCTGCCCAAGTGATCCGAATGGTGTCGTGACTCAGAATGGAAGCCTGAACTCCCACCGGTGGCATCATGGGAGACGGATCTGGCACTGGAGTGTATGGAGCATTAATAACAAACAAATCAACTTCGGAAGTGTCTAGGGAATTGATGGGTAAAAAGTCGTGTATTATAATTAAAAAGGGAGAAGGTGGCATTTTAATGTAAACAAAAACAAAAAAGGGGAAATGCAGGGTAGTACGATGAAATGAAAGGTGAGAAATGGAGAAAAAGAGAGAAAAGCCAGAGTTAATAGGTGACATAAGACTGGCTAATCACATTATTCTTGCATCGCGTTCCTTTCTTAAGACAGTAAGACAACATATATATGCTAATATATACACCTAGTCATATTAGTGTGCAGTGCATTCAACCACGGCCTAAGAACCCCAAACATACAGTAATTTTAACTTTGACTTTATTTGCCTCAGAGTGTCCACTGCTTCCTCTTCCAGAAAACAACGAGAAGGAAAAAGAGCTGGACTTCTTCTAGGCGGGTGAATGCCACGTCCTCAAAATCACAGGGCGCTGCCATCATCTTTTAAAGAATGTTGATGGCAATCAAGTTCCAAGTATCATACAAATTTGCAGTAACTGAAGAAACTGCAATTCCAGTGTCATCTAGAAAATCTACAAGAACTTCTGCTCTTCAGAAGACTAAAACAAATGGAAGTGTTAACGTCTACACAAAATAACTAAGTAACCTCAACAGCCTGGTAGGGAGCACAGTGAGCCACAGCGTAGTAATAGCTCACTTGCAAATACATTTCTCCACTTAAAATCTTTTATTAATGTATTACAAGATGGAAAAAAAATAATCTACTTGTTTAGTGTCAGGGATAGCAGATTGAGACTTAGACAAGGAAAATGCAGGCACCATATTCAAAATCTCGGCGTAAAAGACAAAAAAACCATCTACACTTGTCCATAAAAGCAAAACAATGGCAATGCCTTTAGAACTGCATCCACGCGATTTGCACAGACGTAACGGTAACTTTTTGAATACGAACATCTACAAGTAGTTGAAAGGTAAGTGTGGTAACTTAAAAACGAAACCAGTTTCAGGTGGTTGAATTAACGGATGAAACAGGCGAAGCCACCACTGAAACAGTAACGCCAACCCGTTAAAGAAATGGCGTGTACTTGATAACGCTGAAAACCAGGACTCTCTTATTATAGATTATCAGGTTTTGAGCTGCCGCGCAGAGGCACGTTAAACACTCCGGGCCGTGCAGAACTCCGAGGCAGCCCCTCGCCTTTACCTGAGTGAGGGCGGGTCACCGCGCTCTCATACAGAGGGATTCCTTCGCCAACGTTGTTAAACGCCTTCAGAGTTATGACATAGTGGGAGCTTGGGTCTAAAGGGGGGGAAAAAAAAAGTAAATATATTTTTAGTGCAAACAGTTAGTGAATCCTGTTTTGTACTTCTCCATATTCTCTTTGTTCAGTATTTTAGTTTTTAACTGAAATACATTAAATAAGTAGGCTATATTTGAATTGAGAACATCTCCATACAGACCTTCTGTTAATGTTCAATAGTTCCCATCCAGCAGAAGTCTACAGTCACAACAGTAGCGGGGACAACATTTTAAAATGAACATTTTAAGTTGCTCTATTGTAATATTATCCAGAACTCCAATTTTATGGAATTTCTCAACAGTTCGCAATACTAATGCTTACTTCGCTTTCAGGGTATTTTACCTACCACAGAGAATTCTGTGGAGGGGCGGAATTATATTTTCCTTTTAAAGTAGATGCCACTGTATATTGGTGACATTTTAGTTTCTTTTTTTTTGCCTGAAGCCACCTGTGCTGCAGCACCAGAAGGAGAATAAGGAAATGCTGCTCAGCATGGAAGTTTTTGTAATAACCATTAAAGGGAAAGCATTGCATCAAAATGCACTGTGCTTCAAACTTGGTGAATTTAGGATTCTGGGTTTGGGTTTTTTTTTTTATTCCTCTGCCTCTTTCTCTATCAGCAGAAAATTGAGTTTATTTGAAATTTATCAACAGTTTGGCATCAGGTATAATATCAGAATAAGGAAAAAGATGCTCTTAAATACCTGCTTGCAGTTTCACTTCTTTATAA